>BSBN01000422.1:1372100-2744201 GCA_027924645.1 Cunninghamia lanceolata | reverse complement strand
CTCCTGTACTGTTGGTCGCTGGCCCAGAAATCCTGTTGATCATTGATGGCTACCTTGTAGGGATAAATGGGAATAAGTATTCAGTTGGATTGAGAAGCAACACCATCCACTTGGGTTCTTGATTCAGGTGCTTTGCACTACATGGCTTCATCTAAGGAAGAACTTGCATCTTTGGAGCCATGTACTATGCCTTCTATTTTGATGGGTGATGACACTCCTATTGAGGTGTGTGGGAGAGGGTCTGTTGATGTGGGGGATGGCAAATTCCATGATGTTCTTTATGTGCCCTCATTATCAGCTAATCTCCTATCAGTATACCAGATTACTCACACAGGTTCAAGAAAGCAGGTTGAGTTCACTCCTGATTCAATGGAGATTCATGAGTTGCACAGTGGTTCTATGGTTGCAGTTGGGAGAGCAGATCATCAGTCACAGCTCTATCTATTTTCTCACTTTGTTTCTGATCCTCCTTTGACTATTTTGCTCACTCATTCTGATGATGCGAGTAGATTATGGCATGAGCAGTTTGGTCATCTTAACTTCCGCTACTTGCAGTAGCTCAACCAGGAGAGCATGGTCATAGGGTTGCCTTCAGTTTAGTTTTCAGGTGGTGTTTTCCAAGGTTGCATTCTTGGTAAGCATCCTAAAGAAAAGTTTGACAAAGGGAAGGCATGGAGAGCTTCACAGATACTGGAGTTAGTTCACAGTGATTTGGCTAGTCCATTTTAGCATCCTTCTTTCAATAGGGCCCGATATGTCCTCACATTCATTGATGACTTTTCTCGATATACTTAGGTGTACTTTCTCAAACAGAAGTCAAAGGTATTTGATCATTTTCAAGACTTCAAAACTTTTGTAGAGAAGTAATCTGGGAAAGCCATCAAAGTTTTGCACACTAACAATGGTGGTGAGTATGTCAACCATCAGTTTGAGAGGTTTTGCACTTCAGAGGGGATTGATTTGCAACATTCAGTTCCATACAATCCTCAGCAAAATGGTGTTGCAAAATAGAAGAATAGGTCCTTGAAGGAAATGGTGAACTGCATGATTCACTCCAGATCTCTTGCACCACAATATTGGGCAGAGGCCATTAACTATGCTTGTTATATCTAGAACTGTGTTCCTCACCGAGCCTTGAAGGGAGTCACTCCTTTTGAAGCTTGGAGCGGTCGGAAACCATCAGTTAAGCACTTTCAATTTTTGGTTCTCCTGCATGGGCCCACATTCCTATAGAGAAATGCAAGGCCTTGGATCCACAGAGCAGACCTTGCATATTTGTAGGTTATCCTGATGGTGTGAAGGGTTATCAGTTGCTCCACCCTACTACACATGAGTTGTTCATTGAGAGGAGTGTTCAGTTTGAGGAGGGCTCTTCGAGCTCACTTTCTATCACTTCTCCAGCTCCTTCTACTTTAACATTAGAGTCACTTGGGACACATGACAGATCTTTTGATGAGTCAGATCCACCTGAACAGTCTTCTACCTCCACTTCTGATGCCGAGAGTGATTCAGAGGACTCATCTCCTTCCTCTCCTAGTCATCATTCAGAGGTTGATGATTCTCCTCTAGACTCTCCATCTTCTAGTCCACTTTGGGATAGACACGCATTGCAGTCTGTAGGTGATTGGGTTGGGGATCCATCAGACACCAGGCGGACTCGTTCATAGTTTCAGGATGCTCCACATGTCTTCATTGCTACTGCCTTAGATCCACAGTCTTTTTACGAGGCATCTGGTATTCCTGAGTGGGATACAACTATGCAGGAGGAGTATAGTTCCTTGATGAGAAACCACACTTGGGATCTTGTCCCTCTTCCTAAGGGAAGAAAACTTGTTTGATGTAAGTGGATCTATTAGACAAAATTTGTAGCAGATGGGTTGGTTGACAAGCATAAGGCTCACTTGGTCGCCAAAGGATTCTCCCAGGTTCTTGAGATTGACTACTCTAAGACTTTTGTGCCAGTTGCCTGAATGAATTCCATCCAACTTGCTCTTGCCATTGTTGCAGCTAATCGTTGGGAAGTACACCAGATGGATGTGAAGAGTTCTTTTCTTCACGGTGACCTTCAGGAGGGGATCTACATGGAGCAGCCACAGGGGTTCATTCAAGATTCTTCACTTGTGTGCCATCTTTGAAAGTCTCTCTATGGCCTCAAACAGGCTCCTCAGGCCTAGTATGCCAAGATGGACTCCTTCTTTCTATCAATTGGGTTCACTCGGTGCCATTCTGATCCCAATGTCTACATTCTACAGTAGGATGATTCACTCCTATTTTTGGTTCTATATGTTGATGACTTGTTGATCACAGGGAGTTCTTCATCCACCATTAGGGATGTCAAAATTGCCCTTCATGATAGGTTTTTGATGACTGACTTGGGCTTGTTGCATTACTTTCTCGAGATTGAGATCTTTCAGTCTTCCTCTGGGATCACCATCACATAGTCCAAGTATGCTCTAGATTTGCTCTCTAGGTTTCATATGGCTGACTGTAAGCCTGCTCTGACTCCCTTCCTTTCTAGAGTCAAACTTGAGGCTCAGTGTTCTTCTCCACTTGTTGATGGCACTTTGTACCAACAGCTTGTTGGGAGTCTCATTTATCTAACTCATACAAGACCTGATATTTCATATGATATATGCATGGTCTCTCGATTCATGTAGGAGCCTCATGAGCTGCACTTGAAAGCAGCCAAGTGGATCCTTCACTACATTCAGGGTTCTCACAGTTTTGGGATTCACTATGTAGTGGGCATTGAGCTTGACTTGGTGGGCTACACATATTTAGATTGGGCAGATGATTCTTAGGATTGCAAGTCTACTTCAGGTTACAGCTTCTCACTTGGTTCAGGTCCTGTTTGTTGGTCGAGCAAGAAGCAGTCTGCTATTGCTCTATCTTCTATTGAGGCTGAGTATTGGGGGGTTCTGAATGCTGCCACTGAGGCCATTTGGCTTCAAAATCTTCTCACTAAGTTTGGTATCCAAATCAGACAGCCATCAGTCATATTTTGTGACAACCAGAGTGTCATTCAGATCTCACAGAATCCAGTCCATCATCAGCAGACCAAACACATAGAGATCCACATGCACTACATCTGAGAGCTCATGCATGGCCACGTCATCGACCTTCGCTACTTTCTGGCTTCTAAGCAAGTTGTTGATATCTTCACCAAACCCTTCACTGAGAGCAAGTTCCTTCATTTACGAGCTTTGCTGGGGGTGTGGGATGCTTCATCTTTTGGGGGGGCTTCTTCCTATAACTCGGAGTCCTGACTCTCTCTATTTTTGGGGGGGTCTCTTCACTCTCTATTTTGGGGGGGAATTTCATGTACATGGGTACCTCATCAGGCTTGATTTGCCGAGATCCATTTCTACATCCACCTAAGCTTTGCTTATGGGGGGATGTTAGTGTAGGTTTTTATTTCCTAGTTGGGTTATTTATTTTTCCCTATATTCCTAGGTTTTTCCTACACTTCTATTAATCTCGCTTAGGTTAATAAAGCATGTCTTATTAGGTGAGTGGTTGCGAGGTGTCACCTTCCTACATGTGAGCACCCATTAGCTATCTTGGGAAGATACTTTTCTATCTTTAGTCCGATAGATGGTTGCTCCTGATTGGTCAGTGTTGCCACCTCCTCCCTCTTCCTAGTCTATATAAGCATGCTACCTGGCTTGTATTTTGCATCTTTTTCTTTTGCATCCTCTTAATGCTATTTTGCTTCTAGCATTTGCATTACTCTCTTGGAAACTAACTCTGTGTTGCTATTTTGATTTTGTATCATTTGTATTCATAGTTTAGATATCTATTCATTTGCACTAGTTTCTTGGGTTAATAATCTTATCAGATTCTAATAGTGCAAAGGTGCCATGAGCCATATTTTGAGTTCTTCACCTCGTGGGACATAATTGACGGTACTAACAGGTTGGGGTGGGTGGGTTTATGCTAGTGAAGGTCCTGTTTAATTCTCTAGCTGTCCAAATCAAATCAAGCTATAGTGTACCAACAAAGTCTCTTAAGAGACTTAAGAGCTAAAAATTGTCAGACTTTGATAGAGTAGTGTTGATGATGATTGTTAGTCACAACAACACTCATAAAAATTTACGCAACAAACCTTTATTATCTTGAAAAGTATGATCAGTTTGGAACAAACTGATGACTCCAAATCTCCATTGATCAGATCATGATATTTTGGCATTACTCAGAGGTTGATGTGACATGTTTTCCATTTCAAGGGGTCTTACACTGTCTATATTGTAAATCGTTGCCTATATAGCTAGTTCTGCATTTGTTTTCCATAAACTTACTTCACAAACAAGGTTATTTCCACTATGCTCCATAGATAATGATTATATTTATAAGTTTGATAAATTCTTCTGAGCATTCACTATTATGAACTTGTTTTATCCTTTTGCACTATATATTTAGTCAAATAATGTGCCTATAAGCATATATTTACATGTATATCATCGATATTCATTAGTATTTGCATGATATTTATCATTTTGACATGATTTTATTCCAAATATGCTCTATATATTCAATTATTTATGAGTTATATGCATATTTCATGTTTATTTTCTTTAAATTGTATGTTATTTGATATTATGAAGGTGATTTGTAATGAAATTCAAAGAAATTTAAAGAAATACTTCTAAATTTGATGAACCTTTAGCTATTGAGTCACATATATTCTAGATACATTCATGAAGAGAAGTAATCAAACCATAATTTCACCAGGTTGTTCCACAGCTAGGTATGGTTGATGCTAACTTCAAAGGAACAAGGAATGAAAACAACACATGCAAACTGACAAGCACTCCAAGGGACACAACTAATCAATGCATATATCCAGATTCCATCCATTGATTACTCAAGATTTAAAATTATTTGTAATCAAAATAGCTTCTCCTTCAGTAAGTACTCAAAAGACATGTACATTCACAAAACCCTTGAAATTAGTCCAGAATACTTTAGTAATCTAACTTCAATTAAGTTTCTAATGCTTTAAAAGGTGCACTCCATCCCCTTTTATAGAATAAGGAGAGGAGGCAGTTACAAATGACCAAGGGTCAGTATTTTTCTATTTAGATCATCAGTTAATATCATCCCATTAAGAAAGTCAACACTTGTAAACAAGAGCACAGACTGCTAGCTAGCAACCATCTATCAAACTCAAGCATCTCTCATTTATGTTGATTATGCATATGAATCTATCATCATGCATCCTTATTTATTCTTCATTTTCTTCTTCATTATCATCATCTTCTTCTTCATCTTCATTGTCATCTTCATCTTCATCATCACCGTCACTATTAGTCACCTGATAATCCTTCTTCATATGGACCTTAATTGTTGTCCTGATAGGCTCATATAACTGCACTATTCTTTCAACCTCTCCTCCATCTTGGACCTTAGCCTTTATTGCAGCATGCCTGTGGGAATGAAATTTCTCTTGAAGTTTATTCCACTTACTCTTTCTACTATTCAGCTTTTCATTATACCTCTACTTTAGCCTTCATCTGCATGGCTTTATTTATTACCTCCTTAGTTAAATGATGAAGGGGATCTTCTGCTGCCTGCTTGAAATTATTATGAAAGGCTTGAGTAGCATAATCAGCATCCTGATTCTCTACTTTCCCTTCTATTTTATCTTCCAAGGCTTCCAAGGTGTCTATTTCTTCTGCCATGAGCCTTGCAATTTGACACTTATATCCTTGAGTTTGCTGCCACATCTTTTGACTACATCCCATTCAAATCTAGTGTCCTCATGCCATATATCTAACAATTGTGTAGTATTATTGTCTAGTACTTTGTTGTCCATGAGTATTTTCTTATCAATCCTTTTCATCTCATCCAAGGCATCTAGGTGCTTCTCCAGTTTGAAGGATCTCCTCCCTACCTCATTCTGCAATTTGTCCACTTTGCTCTTGAGAGCACCCAATGAATTCCAATTGGATAAGGAGAGTCTAACCACTTCCTCTGCATCAACCACAAAAGAGATAAACCAATTATCCACTAACTAAGCTTTGTGTTTCATGAGGTCTAACCTTGTTATCTCATCCTAAGATATGATGGTCAGTGGGGTAGCTGGATCAACTAGTACATGATCAGGGTTAATTGACCCTTTAATGAATGTATGTAACTGAGCAATATGCTATTTATTTTGTTTATTCTTCTCCTTCTCTTTCTTTATTCTCTTTAATAAAGAATCAATGTTGTCTTTAGCCTCTTGACCTTCCTGTTCTATTGTGGCAAACCCTAAATCAATATTAGTGATCTGGAATTCATTGAGAGTTATCTTCCCTTTCTCTTTGTCTACTATTGGCAATGCCACTTGGACACTCCTCCTACCAGTAGTAGGGTCTCTTGTTGATGCAGAGGTAGGAGGACCAAAACTATCCTCAATAAAATTAACAAATCAAAGAACTAATCCAATTGCTTTGGTCAGATTGAAGAGAACATTAATACAGACTATTCATCCAATTTTCATGAAAATCCAATGGTAGGAGAGAAAGTTATGACTCTTTTCCCAAAACTACAAACCCTAGGCAGCATCCAGACCTGCCCTCACCAAAAATACCATAACTTATTCAAATATTAATAAAATTTTATGCAACAAAAAGAAATGGAAAGTAGACTCAATACTCTTTCCAACCATATATGGTTTTCTCCTATATATATCTGTACAAAACCGTACCAAATGCTGCAACAGGACTGTTGCAGGGAAAATCAGAAAATTACAATCCATAAAACACTCATATCTTTCACAAAACTAAATAAAAATGCATGGGACAAGAAGAAAATGGAAGGTGGTTGAAAGATCTAACATTTTAAATCCATTAGGCATCCATTCAATTCCATATAGGGCCATACAATAGCAAAAGACAGCAAATTTCTGAAGGAAAATACAAGAAAACATTGTTTTTTCTCATTCCATGCTCAAATCTTCAACCACCCACGAATTTCTAAAGGTTACAAGGCCTTTTTAAAGGCATCTCATCAAGACTTTTCAGTTTCCCATGAACCATGACCTTAGGTATTCCCTCTTATGCATCTTCTTTGCACTTTTATGCACTTTTACAACAAATTTAGTAACTTTTACATTTTCAACTTCCTTCTCTTACACTTGAAGGTTCAATTTTACAAATTTGCCAATTAAATAAGCATTTGCCAATTAAATAAATCTAATGAGCAAGGTGCTCCTGCACCATACAACCAACCAACAAAATTTCCAAGTCCCTTGGAAATGTATCAGCAACAAAGTCTTTTCTGCATCTCCTCTGGCTTCAATCTTCAATCTTCTCAGCTACAAACTTCAAATCTTTAGATCAATAGAAAGGTGACCAACCAACCAACAGAACAAACTACCATCTTCATAGAGCATCCTCAGGCTCCTTCTACTCCCATTAGTGGAGTACTCTTCGGGCTGCAACATCAAGTGCTTCTTCAGGTATCCATCTCTCTCACTGCTTCGTAACAAACCAACTCACCAAACCATCCATCTCACCCAACAGCAGATCCTGGTGATGCACCTACCACTCTCTCCTCAGTGGTTTTTCTATGCATCCTTCTCCAGCCAAATATCTATTGGAGAATGGTCATGACAGACCTCATCTTGTCTACCAACACACACAACCTCAAAAAACATCCTTCTTGCAGCTAGATGGAACAAGCACCTGCAACCAAACAACTGAGCAACACAAAATCTAAAAGGTGTAGATTGCCTCCCTCGGTGATCTATCTACACAATCAAGATCTTCTCACTCTTCACCTGCCTTCTCAGTGATAGGAAAAAAATACACACCACCCAAATCTTTCGCCAGCTCTGATACCAATATGATGCAGAGGTAGGAGGACCAAAACTATCCTCAATAAAATTAACAAATCAAAGAACTAATCCAATTGCTTTGGTCAGATTGAATAGAACATTAATACAAACTATTCATCCAATTTTCATGAAAATCCAATGGTAGGAGAGAAAGTTATGACTCTTTTCCCAAAACTACAAACCCTAGGCAGCATCCAGACCTGCCCTCACCAAAAATACCATAACTTATTCAAATCTTAATAAAATTTGATGCAACAAAAAGAAATGGAAAGTAGACTCAATAATATTTCCAACCATATATGGTTTGCTCCTATATATATCCGTAGAAAACCGTACCAAATGCTGCAACAGGACTGTTGCAGGGAAAATCAGAAAATTACAATCCATAAAACACTCATATCTTTCACAAAACTAAATAAAAATGCATGGGACAAGAAGAAAATGGAAGGTGGTTGAAAGATCTAACATTTTAAATCCATTAGGCATCCATTCAATTCCATATAGGGCCATACAATAGCAAAAGACAGCAAATTTCTGAAGGAAAATACAAGAAAACATTGTTTTTTCTCATTCCATGCTCAAATCTTCAACCACCCACGAATTTCTAAAGGTTATAAGGCCTTTTTAAAGGCATCTCATCACGACTTTTCAGTTTCCCACGAACCATGACCTTAGGTATTCCCTCTTATGGCATCTTCTTTGCATTTTTATGCACTTTTACAACAAATTTAGTAACTTTTACATTTTCAACTTCCTTCTCTTACACTTGAAGGTTCAATTTTACAAATTTGCCAATTAAATAAGCATTTGCCAATTAAATAAATCTAATGAGCAAGGTGCTCCTGCACCACTTGTTATTGCTGAAGTAAGTCTAGCCTTCCTTTTAGGCCTCAACATGCTGGTAGAAAATAAGGTGGACACATCAAATTCACAGACTTCTGCCATCTGCTGCAATTGTATTTCTTCTTGTAACCAATATGGTATATCACCCCCGGATGTCAATTGATCACTCTGCTCATTTTGAGCATCATGATGCCCTGTATCATGCTTTCTTCTTGGTGGTGAATCCTCTTTTCTTATCTCTTTCTCCTACATTTTTCCATGAGGCACCTCATCTTGAGGTGTTTGTGGCTAAGGAGGGGGCTCTTCTGAGGTTTGTACATTTTTCTTGTGTACATCCTCCTGCAGCATTTTATCACTATGGACATCTTGAATATTCTGACCCTGTACACTCTGTGACATTTGGTTTCCATGTACAACTTGTGTCTTTGGACTTGTTTCGACCTAGGGATCATCCTGATCCTTACCTAAAGTTTGAGCCCTCTTATCTATTTTATTCAAGGGGTCATCATAATCACCCTTAGTCAGACCTTTTGACTCTTTTCGTTCACTTGTTTCTCCCAAGCCTTTCTTTTCAATTTCTTCTATCTCTACTTCCTTTTGTGATGTGGATGCTGGGTTGCTACCCTGGTCTGTATTCTTATCAAGCATCTCCTTATCTAAATTATCCGTTTTATCATGCACCTCCTAATCACCCTCCTTTTCAACATTGACTTTTATCTTTTCTTGTTCTAGAAGTAGATCATTTTGCTTTTGATCAGGAACTTTATTGTCAACCTCTTGTTGTATACTAACTTGTACTTTCTCTAGCCTAGAAGGTGGATCATTATCCTTAGCTTGGTCTTCCTCACCTTGGTAAGTCAATTCTATAGCAACAGGGCTAGTGACCTGCTCTACCAGATTAGTTAGCCCTATCTGTTGGGCTACTTCTTTAGGGTTATCTTGTTCCATTTCATCTGTTTCAACCTCCCTTTGGCTAGTTATTTTCTTGGCCATAGGGGTCCCATGAGGAGTCATTTCTGTATTGGCTACTAGGCTCTCCATACATTGAGTAGCCACATCTTGAACTACCTCATCATCTGACAATTCAGCAATGTTATCAAGTGGAAAGGGAGACTCTTTACCAGCCATATGCATCTCTTTTGTCTATTCCCCTATCCTCTCAGTTTTAAATTGAATAATTTTAGGCATGGGGACATCATGCTGTAAGTCCTTCATAAAAGTCAAACCACCCGCACCTCTTAACATGATAGGGTCAATGTTCACATTTCCCCTCATTGTTGTTCTCTGCTTCTTTGGAGGTGGTGTTTGATGTACTTTCTTTCTTTTCTTCTTTATTATTAGTAGATCATCATCTTTAGGTTCCTTATCCAACTACTATTCTTTCAAGGGATTTACTTCCAGTAGTTTATCCTACAATGGCTCATCCTGTATTGGTTCATCCTCTATAACCTTAGGAATAGGCTTCACTACCTTCTTGCCTTTCTTCTCAGCAATGGATTGTTGTGATGTAGATGCAAGCGTAGCGGTAGATGCCCCATCACATTTTGATTGAACTCTTTCAATAATCAACCCTTTTTGTATAGGAGAAAACTTCTTACCCTTTCTTGATGTCTTTTGTTCCTCAACAGGTAATCTTTCTCCATTAGATTTCCTCTTTTCAATGAGGAAGTTATCATATTCCTCCTTAGATAACTCTTTTCTTTTCTTCTTATTATCAACTATGAGGGCTACACCCTTCTTCTTCAATTTATTAACTTCAACATTTACCTAGTTTTGGGTCAATTGGATAACCTTTTGCATTATTTGGTCATGCGAAGTCTCCTCATGGAGAGTCAAATCAGGAGCTGAGATGGTGTCATTATACACCTTATTATCTTCATATTCACTAGACATTACTTTCCCATCATCCTCATGCAATTGTGTAGGCACTGGAATGTAGTCAAAGGTCTAGACCTAATTAAGAGTAAGCCTTTGATAGTTTTGTTGCAAGGTGTGACCCTTGGTGTCCTTGTTCAGTGCTACGCTACGGTGGTTTGTGACAAGGGCTTAACCGCTTCCCATGCTTGTTAAGTCAAGTGGTTGTATCGGGCATTAAAAGGTCAATCTTTTGGTGCAATGACAACTAACAATTGGTATCAGAGCCAAGGTCACGGGTTCAAACCCTGTGCTTATGTTGAGGGGGGGATTGTTACAAGGTGTGACCCTTGGTCTCCTTGTTCAACACTGCACTGCGGTGGTTTGCGACAAGGGCTTAACTGCCTCCCGTGCTTGTTAAGTCAAGTGGTTGTATCGGGTATTAAAAGGTCAATCTTTTGGTGCAATGGCAGCTAACAAGTTTCTTCTCCTGACTTCTACCTCATCATCACAATCAGTCCAATAATCTTCCAGATGCCTTTGATGTATCTATTTTCCTAATAGTTTTTGCATTCTACCATATGAATCATATGATCTGGCTATAGAAAATGGCCACAAATGCATTAGCTTCGGCCCCCCAATGGCAAATTTAATGCTCTATCTATCAGGGCATATATACCAACCCATGTATACTGGGAACAACATAGGAGGAATCTTCTTTTGCTCCAAGTGAGCTTCAACTGAGGTTGATACTTGTCTAGTAAACTCCATCAAGATGACCCTATCAGTGGGGTATCTTGGCAACATGAGAGGTTGCCCCTCAAATCCTTCTATTCATATATATATAATGGTAGGAAATTGAATAAACCATTTGCCATGCTTATAAACAATAGCCTGGGCCTCCATGCTTAATCTCTTAGCCTTATCCTCTTCCATGGTTCTGACTAAATGCATTGAAAATGAATCATTTACCAATTTATAATCTTGGAGATATGTTCTCCTCTGTAGTTGTGGGTACTGATCTCATATGTTCCTACCACCAGGATTGTTATCAAGCCTACCTGTCATTTGCAAGGCATCAAATGTCCCTTTGGAAGCATAGGAATACACAACATAAGAAGTCATATGGAATACACATTATTTACCACCTAATCCCCTCATTCCTGCATCCAAATTATCATTGATGATGTTCACCCAAATGGGTTTATCATCTGAATGTTCTACCATCCTCATCAATCTATACATCCAATCCTCAAAATTTCCTGCATGCTACCTTCCTATCATTCTACTAAGCAAAACCATCATATACTGATATTCTTCAGCAAAATCAAACTTGAACATGTGAACTGGTAACTTAGCAGGGGTTGTGTATGTATTGTTCTTGGACCTCCATTGGTACATGATCCTGCGAGCCTGTTTCTTATTATTGTTGTACTCTTTCTCTAATTCTCTTAAGCTTACTTTGACCACCTTGTCCCCTATGGGCAGGTTGGATGTGGAAGTGATGCCCTTAGTCAAGAAATCTACATATATACTATCATGCTTTTCCACTCTTCTAGTCTTAGGATTGTAATTGTGGGCACATTCAATTACTAATTCAGTTGCCTCCATGGCATAAGGGAATCCTGTTGCATGCCACATCCCTAACATGAATATCTGGTCAAGTATAGGGTTATCATCTTCTTTATCTAACCTTCTGGTTAACATATCTAGATTTGTATTCCCTTGATGCATGTCATTAATCACCCCATATCTGAATGCCACCCCTTCAGGTTGTATGAACATAGGTTTTAAGAATTCCCAATCAGACCTATTCCTTCTGACATCCATTGAATCATGCGATGCAATCATGCATATTTTACCCTAACATGCCTATACACAAGAGGATACGAAGATCCTATGCATTATCTAATAATAATATTGTATCCTAACAATCTCCATGTATCATCATGAAAACAAACGCAGTGAAACCTTTTTTACGTTGTGACTTATCATTAATGACAAAAGAGGGTTTCAATATGTTACATACCTATCAATCGCTTCCTCTTTTCACTATATGGGTGATAACAGTGAGAAAATGAAAATACTGCATTAACCGTTCCATTCCATTCTATTTAAATGCAGGTGTCATTTCATTTGCAAGTGAGGGTATTTACCTTTAGAGCTCTATAAATTCTATTTACATGTAAGGTAAATGTAAAAAATAAACCCTATTTTTATCTTTTAAATAATCCATTCAAGAAACTTGGGCGCGCTTAGGTTCTTTGGACTCAAATCCATCAATTAATTTCTTGATATTATGCAATTCTGACAAGTGGTGAATTTGTATTTGAAAAGTGAGGGCGCGACCTACCATTAGGTCCACATTTAATGGAGGTGGGTGATCTCTTGATAATTAGGGTTGCTTGAAAATATGACCCAACGGGCATATGAGGGTTATAGTCAATATTTGACAAACAAGTGAAATTGGGTGATATGACCCTCGTATGAATAAACCCTGATCATATATTGCATTCATATGATCACTGGAGACAACACGTGATAAGATTGGATTGGCTCTTGAAAACAAATATATCGGGTCACCAAGGTCCAGATGAGGGATATTGAAAACATTTGGATCTTTATTGTTCAAGAAATATCACCCTCCCCATTAGGGCATGAGAGTGATGTCAGCCTCCTCTAGAGGCTTTGGGTTTGTTCTAATGAATGACTTCATCATCATATTTCCTAAGGTTAGGAATCTTTCAGAATATGACCCCCCTAGGTTTAGATCGTGGTGACATCATCATCACATTAAGTTCTCTTAGGTATTAGGTTTAACTGACGTCGTCGTCATTTTGGGGAATATGATAGATATTTGAAATGTGACCCTCTGTGGGCTAGGTATATTGATTACGTCATCATCATGGTGATCTCTTCTATTCGTTGGAACTGAATGATGTCATTGTCATGTTTGCGAAGGGTGATATTTGTAAAAGGTGATAGTTTGTAAGATGATGAACATTAGGAAATATGACCTTCAGCAAATACATGAAATTCTTGATGGGGATCAAGTGGACATTGGGTGATTTTCTTAAGTCAAGTCATGTTTAATAAATGTGACTGATTTTTAGAAATATGACCCTATGGGAAATATCTAGGTTGACCGATCTTTGACTTAACCTAACTTTCTACCCTTAAACAATATCAGGGTGATCCAAAAGGCAAACCTGCTTAGAATTTTGTGTTCTTTCAAATTATGATGCTAGTGCTAGCAAATTTTAACTTTGGCAACTGACCCCCCTTTGTGGTGCACATGCATAAGTAAGGGTGACATACATGATAGAATTTTACCAAACCGCCCAAAGCAAGAAAGCAAGCTAGCAAAAGCAAAAAGTTGGATCCTTGTTTTGCTAAGGAAAAATGGGGCATGTTGTATAACCACACAACAACTTGCCACCAAAGAAGACAACCAAATTCAAATGATTCAAGTGATGGGATCACATTCTAACATAGTATTCTAATTCTTTCTAGGCATAAGTATTATGACTTTTCTGAATGATATAATGTTCATTATTGCAACAGTGCTAGTAAGGGATCAAGTGTGTGCAAATGATTAATTATCCTCATCTTGAAAGTAAGTTGAAAACATGAGTAACTGGTGTTAAGCTACATATTTTGGATTCATCCCTCATAGCCAACCAGGATAGAGCCTTGTTGCCAGTCTATACAATCTCCCTAAGTAGAGCTCCACTACCAGCAGGTGTCTATAACCCCAGTAGAGTTACTTAGATGGCCTAATTTTTTTTTTGGTTTTTCAATATTTATCCTTTTGTTCATATGATATCATCATGTAAAATCAATATGCAAGGTGTGATCACTTGCTGATTTAGGTTGGAGATTGTAATGGTAGTAAGGGAGTCCCTTTAGATTTTTCACTTAACACCTATACTGATGTGTTCCACAAACCCAAGGTTGTTAGGTGAGTCATCATGAAAATCTCCTCAATTAAGAAAAGGCACCATGATGAAAAGGATATCACTGACCTAATCAAAGATACTCCTCAAAAAGAGTCATAACATATGTAGGAACTTGTTCTCATCACTTGAATCCTAACAATTTGGTTGGTCTCTTAGGGTGATAAGATGCATCATCTTGACTAACCAAAACAAAGAATTAACAAAACAAACAAACAAACACACAAACAAAACAAAACTATACAAACAACTATACAATATGTGCATTATGATACAAATGACTTACATGACCTTGTTTAAACCTAGAAATAATGTTTAAGTAATTGTCCATTAACTGGCAATGGAACATCCTCACTGGTTAGAGTCTTAAGTTTGTAGGTACTGTCTCCTAGGATTTCTAAAATTTGAAAAGGACCTATTCAAAGTTTATCAAATTTACCATGGTCACCTTTCCTTTTATGTGCTTTATCCCATACTAAGACTAGATCTAAAATCCTAAAAGCCTTAATTTTAGCTCTTTTGTCAAACCAATGTTTGACAATAGCCTGATGTTTAGCAAATTGATCAATTACTCTATTTCTTTTTTCTTCTAGGTGCATGAGTTGAAGTAACACGACTTCTTGTTTGTTATCTATGCCTAGATACTCTTGTACAAATTGTAAGTGGGGATCTCCAGGTTAACAGGGAGGATAGGATCCACCCCATACACTAACCAATAAGGAGAATTTCCTAATGCAACCTTCATCCTAGTTCTCTCCACCCATAATGCATACTTTAATAAGGTATTCCACTCCCTTGGGTTCTTCTCTATCAATTTTTTTATGATATTCAATAAGTTCTTATTTGTTGACTCTACTAGGCCATTCCCTTGAGGATAATAGTTTGAGGAAAATTTCAAGATAATCCATGATCAAAAGCCCAACTAGATAGTCTTAATGATGCAAAGGCAAGTCCATTATCACATACCAAAGTATAAGGAACTCCATACCTGGTTACTATGTTGCTTTCTAAGAATTTGATCACCTCATCAGCATTGCATGTCTTACTGTTGACAGCTTCAGTCCACCTGGTGCAATAATCAGTGATAGTCAAGACATACCTATGGCCTGAAGATGATGGTGGATTAATGGTTCCTATGAAATCCATCCCCCATTGAGCAAATGGGTGCATCTCCATCACTGGTTGCAAGGGTTGAGAAGCATATCTCTCTCTGCCAGCTTCTATCTGACATGTATGACAACACTTAATATGTTCAGCAGTGTCCTTTAAGATAGTAGGCCAATAGTATCTTGCTCTTAGGATAGCATGTGTAGTAGCTAGATGCGATCCATGTGTGGTTCCAAACTTATCATGCAATTCTACTAACACTTTATTTGCTTCTTTCCTTTCTAGGCATCTGAGATATATTCCTTCATAGTTCCTTTTGAAAAGGACTCCTCCTTTTATCATATACTTTTGTGATCTTATTTTCAAGGCTCTCCTATGTGAGGCTTGCCGTTTTGATGGACATCTCCCAGTAATCAAGATATGCCTGATATCTGAATACCATTCTTCAGTTTCTCTAGTGTTTACCACATATTGTTGGTTTATGATATAGGATCAATTTTTGATATCATTTGGCTCAAAGCTTGTCCTCTTACTAACTTCATGGGTGTTATATCCATATCATATTCTTGGAGGACTATTATCAACTTATCCCTTTTCTCACTAGGCTCACTTTTCATTAGGAGCATTTTCAATGCTGCATCCGGTACTACAACAATTATTTTACTTCTCAAAATGTATTGCTTGAATTTCTTGACTACTCAGACTAGAGTAAGGGCTTGTCTCTCAACATCCATGTATCTAAGCTCTATATCCTTGAATGGGTAGCTCATAAAAGTTATAGGCCTTTCTTCTTTAGCCTCATTTCTTTGTGTTAATACTATTGTAGATGTATGCTCTGAAGCAAATGAATAAATGTAGAACTCTCTTGTATAATCTAGACTTATCAGAATAGGGGCATCAGATATGGCTTTCTTGATGTCCTCAAAAGCTTCTCTAACATTAGGAGTCCATTCAATTTTGGCATCCTTCTTGAGCATTGCATTTAGTGGCCTGACAATCTCTACAAAGCCAATAATGAATTTCCTAACAAAATTTATCTTACCAAAGTATGATTTAAGCTCCTTCTTACTTCCAGGAAGTTGTAGCTTCATAATTGATTCTACTCTTGCAGGGTCAATGATGATCCCATTCTTTGTTATCAGATGACCCAATAACTTACCCATGGTTACTCTGAATATGCACTTCTTAGGATTCAGTGATATACCATATTGTTCACACTTTTTAAGCACCTTCCTGAGGTCTTCTATATGATCACCTCTCTCCTTGGAAAAAATTGTCAAGTCATCCATGTAAAGGACTATGCATTTACCAATCAACCCTTTGAAATCTATATCCATTGCACGTTGAAAGATAGCACCAGCATTTATCAATCCAAATGGCATGTACCTATTGTATACACCTAAAATTGGTTCAGGTTGAATTAAGTAAATATTTTGATATTTATCTTAATTCTTATTTCCTTCTGTCAATTAGAATCCCTAATTTCTTCTAATGTCCCAAATCCTAAAATCCACCTCATCAATCCACCTCATCTCTTCCACCTCACCATGTTGCACATATAATTAAATATTCTTAATATTTAATTAGCTAATATCCTCCATTTTCCAAAATAAATCTTTAAATCAATTATCCTTCACAAATTGAATATTTTATTCAATGTTCCCCACTAGCCTTCACCCATTGAATATTTTAATTCAATGTTCCCCACTATCCTTCACTATTGAATTCTTAATTCAATTGTCATAACCCACTGTCCTCCACTATTGAATTCTTAATTCAATTGTCATAATCCACTAGGAATAAAAGATTCACTTTTATTCCTAGCCATTAATCTCATCTGTTGATCCTCACCCTCCATTCTATTTTTAGAAAATCTATAAATAGAACCCTCTTCTAAGCCATTAGGGGGGAACTTCAGTTGCACAATCACTATGCCCAAATTCCTCTAGGGAATCTTCTTCTTCTTCTCATATCATCATCTTCATACCATCGTAATGCAGGAATCATCATAGCCATTTCTCCTTGTCATCTTGAGGAATCGAAGCAAGGAAGCAAGCTTCCTGAGGGCCCATCTTCATCATTCAAGATCAAGAAAGAATAGGCGACCAATGGAAGCCGCAGGGTAACAAGTTTGTAAGTTTTGCGCTTTTATTTGTTTATTCTTGTTATTCGCACATTTCATTGTTGTTTGGGTTATTATTTGTCATTAGTTTGATCAAACTCATATTCTCATTCACACCTATAAGAAAATATACCCCACTTGGTGGTGAATACAGTTTTCAATCTATTTATTTTATCTACCATCACTTGGTTATACCCCGAGAAACCATCCAAAAAAGACATCATCCGTGCACCATTTACTATTTGTGAGACCTCATCTAGTGAAGGTAAAGGATAGTTATCCTTTTTAGAAGCTCTATTCAAATTTTTGAAGTCTACACATAATCTAATATCACCATTTTTCTTCCTTATAAGGACCAAGTTGGCCACCCATGTTGAATGTCTTATTGGAAATATGCTCCTAGCATTGAGCAATTTCTTGACTACTTCAAAGATGATGGGTTCTAATAAGGCATTAACATGCCTTTGTTTTTGTATAAAAGGCTTGACATCTAGTTTTAGTGGTATAGTATGGGTGATGATTGAAGTGTCATAAGTCTTCAACTCATCATAGGTCCAGGTGATAACATGGATATAATCTTTAAGTGCTTGGGTTATCCCTGCCATTTCTTCTTTTGTACAAACTTTACTGATTAGGACATTCCTTTTTTCTTCATTTTGTCCTATATTGACTTATGAGTATTCTCCTCCATCAATCTTTGGGAGATCTTTCTATTTCAGCATATTGTGCAAATCAAATGCTCATTCTAACTCTATCATCCCTTTGGGGATTTTATTACTTAGCAACTCTAGAATCTCTTCTTCCTCCCAAGTATGATCTTCTTCATTTCTTTCATTGATGATCTGAGCATCAAACAAATCTCTATTTGATATAAAATCTAAAATGTGTTGGTCATCATCAAACACTTGGAGATTGATGACATTACCTGGTATGGAGGGTACTGATATTAATTCAACTAAAAACCTCTTCAAACCAGATATCGATAATGGTTCCAAAATACTTGCATCTTGAGCCAAGGCATCTGCTCTATGATTCAGCTCTCTAGGCACATGAGTGATGTTGAATGCATCAAAGTCTTCTATCAAATCCCATACCCTATGTCTATAATTAGACAACTTCTTGTAATTGCAAGAGTATATGCCTCTTACTTGCCTCACCACCAATTCTGAATCTCCATAGACATGCAGAATCTTTACTTTTTTCTTAAGTGCAAACAATAGCCCATTAATTAAAGCTTCATATTCTATCACATTATTTGTGCATGGGAATTGTAATATATATGCTGCTAAATAGGATTTTCCAGCTGGATCAATAAGATCTATTCCTACTCCAACTCCTTTTTTTGACTAAGATCCATCAAACCTAAGGATCCATGGCTTATCTTTAGTTAAAGGCTTATCAGGACCTTTTCTTTTCTTTTTAGCTCTAGCAGCTACACCACCTGATATCCATTTCAGTTTTGAGGACTCATTCTTTTCCACTTTAATTTTCTCTGACTGATGTAGAACTGATAAATCTTTATTCCTTTTATCCATAATGTCATCAACATTAGTATCTGTTTGTATTTTAATACTTTTCTCTTCATCACTAAGCATGCCTCTCCTGTCAGGTAGTTGATCTTTTGAATAAACCATCTCTAGTTTTTTTTAAATGTGCAAGCATAATGAGAAAGTAGTCTCTGACTGTGGTGCTTCATGCAATCTACACCAACCTCTGATTAGAGCATTTTGTAGAGGATTTTTCTGCAACCTTATCCTCTGAATCTATTTTGATAAGAATTCCTCAAACCTGATCAGGTTACTCTCTTTATCTTCATCTGACACTTCATGATCAGACTCAATCAAACAGTCAGTTCCTGGGGTGATATTTCTTTCATCCTTAGAAATATTCTCATTGCACACTAGGATCTCTTCTTAACTATGAACGTAGCTTTCATCCTAATATGTAGTTACCTCTATACCTGCAGATGTTGAACAATAATCAGTATCACTATAACTATCTGTATGACTTACCTCAGGTGATGACAATCCTTTCTCACTACATGTCTGTTCCAGCTCCATCATATCTAAACAAGCATCACAGGTTCTTCCAGAATGTACCTCTTCATGCAACTTGCACCAGCCTTCAATCAAAAAATCTTTGTTAGATATATTCAGCATTTGACAACATTGCATCTCTTTGGATAGATACAACTCAAAATTTTTAAAATGATCTAACTGATCACTATCATATGAACTATGATCAGACTCTATAATTACTCTATCATCATGGTGATCATCCTTATGAACATAACTATCATACATGAGGATCTCCTCTAACTTGACCATTTGGGGTCTGATGGTGTAAACTCCAGGCTCAACATCCACATACATGATCTCATTGGTTTTATTATACTCAGTGATCATATGCTTCATGAGAGGTTCAACATCTATCCTAATTTGATTGGGAATCCCTTTCCAAGGTAGCCACATGTGGCTGAAATTAGTAGACATGTATCCATTAAGTATCTTTGACCAATCCCTACTAAGCAACATTCCATATGTATCAGGGATATCTACTACCTGGATATCAATGTAGTATTGAATCCTTGGATCTGATGCTAATTGCATATGAAAGTGAGTTAAATCTCCTACAACACTTTAGTTTTGTCTAACTGTGTCACCTTTTTCAATGACTTAGCAGGATGTAATCCTAAAGCATTACATTTAGTCAATGGCATTACATTGGTAGACACACCTGAATCTACTAAGCAATTGTGCAAATTCTTACTGAACATCCTTATGGTAAGGAGAAATGGAGGTGACTCAGTCTTATCCCAATAAAGGGTCATGTGTGAAGTTTTGGTGGTTTGGATAGTGTTGATGGTGGTGTTGGTCACATGCAAACAAACTAAACAAAAGTCACACAACAACCCTTGTTTATCCTGAAAGATACAATGAATTCAAAGAATTCATGATCCCAAGTCCTCGTTGATTAGTTCATAATCTACTGATGTCATCCAATGGTTGATGTGTACTGCTATTTTCCATTTTGGGGCCTTACGTAGATCTGTAGATTCTACCTTTGCAACAATGCTTTCATACAAAGGGGGTACTTTACACAAAATATTCATTCAAAGGCTATCTCTAAGTGGATATCTACATGAGTTCTACCCTTATCAATGATTCCTTACATGATATTTTCAACAGTACATGCATCTAGCTCAAAAAATATGCTAATGATATTTAGTTATCTATGGGATGTCAGCATATTCCTCTGCTCTGCTTAATATTTATCATGATATGCAGTTATGGAAGTGATTACTATGAAATTAAAATAAGAAAAAAGGGTTAGCAAGAGATTCCTAAAATTTCTTGACTGAGATCACTGATCCACATACATGTTCCCATACAACAATGAAGAGAAGAAAACTAAAATCATGCTTCACCAAGACATTCCACAAATCAGCATGATCTAGTGCAAATCTTCAAGGGAAAGCTGACAACAACATGCAATGAAATGAAAATGCTTCTAGTTGAACATAGGATTCATCATTACACATCTAGAAATTAAGTTGAAGATTACTTAAGGTTTACAATCAGGATGTAATCTGAAGCTTCATCTCCATACAGTATGCTCATAAAATAGGTACATATATAGTGATTTGGGGGAAGAACCTTGAATGTTTCAACAATTCAATCCTCGCCAGCCTCAGTAATCTAATCTCCTACATGAACTTGCTACTGGTCTGATTTTAAATGATTGACCTCCCTCTACAGAGTGCAGGTGCTGAATATATGTCTCTATTTTTTCCTTCAACACAGTGCCTCGGAAAACCCTAGCAAATCGACAGTCTTCATCTTGGAGTGCAGTATCTGACAATGGAGAATGGATCCCATCAAGAATTCAAATAGCCCACAGATAGGGTGCAACTCCCTCAATAAAGTCTCCACCTGCAAACCACCACATTGAAAGCATTGTCTCTTCCTAGTGCATTTTCAACCTCTCAGGATCCGGTTCATCGCTTGGGATGTCCCCCACCATTAAAGCTCCATCGTATCTCCACTTGCACGCCATCGGGCTCTAGGATGGATTCAAAATCCACCTACCCTACTTTTCCTGGCTTTTGGATCGTGAACTGCACATCATACTGTTCATCGGCGTGACCCTCCTTAATCAGAGTGAGCCAGCAATGTCTCATCGACCTCATCTTTCTGGCCGATGCACCTCCTCCTTTGCTTGCGCACCTGTGGTCGACATACAGAAGTTTAGGCATCATCACTTAAACGACCAGCAAAAGGATAAAAATTTATATTAAATCATGCTTTGAAAGTGCAAATGTATATATATCGAGTCATGATTCCATGAAAATCCACATGCATACGAGTATTTAATTCCTTTTGATAATCTTTCGGTTCTGCCACCTGCATGTAGATTTCTAGGCACTTTCATATTAAGTTAGGATATGATGATGATGTCACCATTATGGGCAAGCTTCATTAAAGCATGGAAGGATGACACCATGGCCATATCAAAGAAAATTGGGGTCCAAGAAATATGACCCCGAGGAAGGAATCCTGAAGAATATGACCCTCCGAAAGGATGATGTCATCATCATGTCGGGCTTTGTATATCGGGTCATGTTTTAAGATCGAGTGATATTTAGAAGATGACCCCCCGCAAGTAAAATGACTCCCCCTCGGGAAGATCAGGATGACATCAACATGTTGATGTCTTTATTTTATCACTGCAATTACCATGATGTCATCGAGATATTATAGGATGGGGTGATATTGGAAGCATACCTCCGTGAGGTGAAAGGGTGATGATGTCACTATCATATTGATGTCCTTTGCTTATCGGGCCTAGGTGACATCATTAGGATATTGGTATAGGGGGTGATATTTTGTGAGAGGGTGATATTTGAAAGATCGGGTGATCTTTGAAACATCGGGTGATATTCGAAAGATGACCCCCGCAAAATATCAGGCCGCCTGACAGGTAGATACAGTTATCACATAAATTTGACGTCCAGAGCCTGCGGACCAAGTGAACATCAGGTGATATTCTAACATCAGGGTGATCTTCCACAAGGTGACTAATTTCAGAATATGACCCCCCTAGAATATCAGGTTTGACTAGAACTTTGACCCATCATAACTTTCTTACTTGGTTGAATTTCAAGGTGATGTAAAAGGCAAACCTACTTAGAATTTCACACTCTTTCACACAGCAAGCTTCTTGAGGCAAGATTCAGACTTTGAAAGTGGGGTCATACATGAAGATCACAAATGCACCTAACATGATGCACATACATACTGACTGATGTTGCTTTTTACCATTACTGCCCAGAGCACAAAAACAAGGGAGCAAGCCACAACAGGGGTCCTCATTTTTCTAAGGAGTAAAATGGGGTGTGTTGTGAACATCACAACAACTAGCAACCAAACAAAACAACCAAAAATTGAAACCATTAAGGAAAACTAAGAGAAATAGATGCATAACTTCCAACTATCTTTCCTGCAAATCATCATCTAACTTGAGACTCAATGTATTCAATAAGGTGCATGAATGTTCCTTTCAGTTTAAGTGGGTGCATGTGATTAATGATCCTCATCTTGAAGATTAGTTGAACAAACCAGTGACTGATATTAGCCTATATAGGTGAGGATGCTCCCTCATAGCCAACCGGATAGAGCCTTGCTGCCAGCAGGCATCCATAGCCTCAGCAAGGTTATCGTTACAATTCTCCTAAGTAGAGCCCCACTGCCAGCGAGTGTCTATAGCCCCGGTAGAGTTACTTAGATGGCTTAACCTAGATTTTTAGTAAAATCCACTTTATTACTTTATATTTTTTTTGTATTTGATAGAACTTCATAAGATATTGCATTTGTAACTTCATGATGCAAGGAGTGGTCACTTGCTAAAATTAAGCTGAGAATTGTAATGGTAGCAAAGGTGACCTCTAATTTTTAACCTAATATCTACATTGGTAAGTTCAATAAACCTAAGGATTTTAGGTGTGTCATCGTGAGAAACATCCTTGAATATTCAACCCATTCTTATTGAATACAAAATTTCACAAGTCAATTGACTTTCTACATTCATGACTGTCACTACAAGTTATGCATAAATTTCAAACAATTAACCTGAATGATCTGAATTTTCCATTCTTTTCAATGGTTGTTAGTCTACTCCTTCATACTCTAAATCAAAAGAAAGATCCTTACTGAAGAAACAAAGAAACCAAACAAAACAACAAAGTAAAGCCACTACACAAACAACTATACAACAAAAGTACACTATGATAAACATGACTGTCATTAAGCAACTTCAGGCCTGAAAATAGTGCTTGAGGAACTGTCCATTAACTGGTAATGGAACATCCTCACCTATTGAGGTCTTGAGCCTGTAGGTGTTGTCTCCTAAGATTTCAAAAATTTGAAAGGGACCTGTCTAGAGTTTGTCAAACTTACCATGATCACCCTTCCTTTCATGTGCTTTGTCCCACATTAGGACTAGATCAGAGATCCTGAAAGCCTTGATTCTGGCTCTTTTGTCAAACCAGCGCTTGACAACAGCCTGATGTTTAGCAAATTGGTTAATTGCTACACTTCTTTTTTCCTCTAGGTACATCAGTTGCAGCAACCTAACTTCTTGTTTATGATCTATGCCCAGGTACTCTTTTGCAAACTACAGTGTAGGAATCTTTAAGTTAACAAGGAGGATGGGATCCACCCCATATACTAGGTGAAAAGGTGAATTTCCTAATGCAGCCTTATTCCTGGTTCTATCTACCCACAAGGCATATTTCAACTAAGTGTTCCATTCCCTTGGGTTCTTATCTATTAGCTTTTTTATGATGTTCAATAGGTTCTTGTTTGTGGATTTTGCTAATCCATTCTCTTGGGGATAGTAATTTGAGTAGAATTTTAAGATGACCCCATGATCAAAAGCCCAACCTGATAGTTTCATTGAAGCAAAAGCAGATCCATTATCACATACTAAAGCATATGGAACTCCATACCTAGTCACTATATTGGTTTCCAAGAAACTAATGACATCCTCAGCATTACATGTCTTGTTACTGATAGCTTCAGTCCACCTGGTACAGTAGTCAGTAATAGTTAAAACATACTTGTGGCCTAAGGATGATGGAGGATTGATAGGTCCTATGAAGTCCATCCCCCATTGAGCAAATGAGCGCATCTCCATCACTGGCTACAAAGGTTGAGTAGCATATTTTTCTTTGTTTGTTGCAACCTGACACATATGATAGCATTTGGTGTGTTCAGTAGTGTCTTTAAATATTATGGGCCAATAATACCCTGCCCTAAGGATAGCATGAGTGGTGGCTAAGGATGATCCATGTGCAGTCCCAAACTTATCATGCAACTCTGCTAGCACCTTATCTGCTTCTGATCTTTCTAGGCACCTTAGGTATATCCCATCATAAGTTTTCTTGAAAAGGATTCCTCCTTTCATCATATATTTATGTGACCTTATCTTCAGGGCTCTCCTCTGTAAGGCCTGCAATCTTGAGGGGCATCCTCCAATGATCAGGATGTGCCTGATGTCTAAGTACCATTCTCCATCTTCCTTTGCATTCACAACATACTGCTAGCTCAGGATATTAGGATCAATCTCTGATATCATGTGGCTCAATGCCTGTCCTCCTACTAATTTCATGGGTGTAATGTCCATATCATATTCTTGGAAGGCAGTGATCCATTTAGCTCTTTTTTCTTTTGGTTCACTTTGCATTAGTAGCATTTTCACTGCTGCATCAGGTACTATAGCAACCACCTTGCTTCTCAGGATGTAATGCCTAAATTTCTTGACAGCTCGAACTAGAGCTAGTGCCTGTCTTTCAACATCCATGTATCTGAGCTCTGCATCTCTGAAAGGGCAACTCATGAAGGCTATAGGCTTTTCTTCCTTTTCTTCATTTCTTTGTGTTAACATAGCTACAGAAGTATGTTCTGAAGCAAAAGAGTAGATGTAGAAGTCCCTGGCATAATCTAGACTGGTCAGGACTGGAGCATTTGATAAGGCTTTCTTAATGTCTTCAAAAGCTGCTCTAGCCTACGGTGTCCATTCAATTTTAGCATCTTTCTTGAGCATGGCATTTAAGGACCTGATAATCTCTGCAAAGCCAGTGATAAACTTCCTAACAAAATTAATCTTACCAAAGTAAGACTTGAGCTCTATCTTGCTTCCAAGCAGTTGTATCTTCATGATGGATTCTATTTTGTTAGGATCAATGATGATCCCATTCTTAGTTATCAGGTGGCCTAGCAATTTCCTTGTGGTCATCCCAAATATGCACTTCTTGGGATTCAGGGATATCCCGTACTGCTCACACTTCTTTAGTACCTTTCTTAGGTCCTCTACATGATTTCCTCTTTCATTGGAGGACACCGTCAAGTCATCCATGTATATTACTATGCATTGACCAATTAAGCCTCTGAAGGCTATGTCCATTGCTCACTGGAACGTGGCTCCAGCGTTTATCAACCCAAATGGCATGCGCCTGTAGGCGAAGATCCCCCACTTGGTGGTGAATGTGGTTTTCAATCTGTCAATTCTATCCACCATCACCTGGTTGTAACCAGAGAAACCATCCAAGAAGGACATCATCTTGGAACCATTCACAATCTGCAGGACTTCGTCCAGGGAAGGCAAAGGGTAGTTGTCCTTTTTAGAAGCTCTATTCAGGTTTTGAAAGTCCATGCACAGTCTAATGTCACCATTTTTCTTCCTTAGTGGGACCAGGTTTGCCAACCACATGGAGTGTCTCACAGGAAATATGATCTTGGCATCAAGCAGCCTTTTAACTTCTTCAAAGATGATGGGCTCTAGCAAGGCATTGACAGGTCCTTGCTTCTGCCTGAAAGGCTTGGCATCCAGCTTCAAGGGGATTGTGTGAGTGATGACTAATGTGTCATAAGTATTTATCTCATCATACGTCCATGCAATGACATGGATGTAATCTTTGAGGGCCTAGGTTATTCCTTTCAATTCCTCCTCTGTACAGATCTTCCCAATTAGAACGTTTCTTCTTTTATCACCTTGCCCAATGTCCACCTATGAGTACTGTCCCTCATCAGCTTTTGGAAGATCCCTCTGTTTTAGCATGTTATCTAGATCAAATGCTCTTTCCAGCTCTATCATACCCATAGGAATCCTGTTGCTAGGCAACTCTAGGATTTCTTCTTCTTCCCAGAAATGATCCTCCATATTTATTTCATCTATGATCTGTGCTTCAAAAACATCTCTATTGGAAATAAAATCCAATATATGCTAATCATCATCAAATACTTGAAGATTAGTTACATTGTCAGGTACTGAAGGCACTGATACTAATTCAACTGAGAATATTTTTAAACTTGATATGGATAGAGGTTCTAGAGTACTTATAGCCTAGGCCAGAGCATCTGCTCTGTGGTTCTGTTCTCTGGGGACATGGGTGATATTGAATGCATCAAAATCTTCTACTAGGTCCCACACCCTGTGTCTGTAATTGGACAACCCTTTTGTAATTGCAGGAGTATATACCCCTTACCTGTCTGACAACTAATTCTGAGTCTCTATAGACATGCAAAATTCTCACCCTCTTTCTAAGTGCAAATAGTATCCCATGAATTAGAGCTTCATACTCTGTAACATTGTTTATATATGGAAACTGTAATCTGTATGCTGCCAAGTAGGATTTTCCAGATGGATTAATGAGGTCTATTCCTACTCCAGCTCCTTGTTTTGACTTGGATCCATCAAACCTGAGGATCCATGGCTTATCTTCATCTAAAAGTTTGTCTGGAGCTTCTTTCTTTTTTTTTGCTCTAGTAGCTACACCACTGGATATCCATTTCAACTTTGGTATCCCAGTCTTCTCAGATATCACCTTATCTACCTCACGGGAGGCTAATATTTCTTCTTTTCCTTTATCATCAGGAGGAACATCCTCTGGACTAGGTAGCATCTTCCTTTCCAAAATATGCAGGCACAACAAACAGGACATTTCTGAATGAGGTGCTTCATGTAACCTGCACCAGTCTTCAATCAAGATGTCTTGAGGAGGCCTCTGTTGCTGTGTCACCTTTTGGATTTCTTTAGACAGAAACTCTTCAAATTTGGATAGATTGCTGCCCCTATCTTCATCAGATAAATCATAATCTGACTCCACTAAACAATCACTCCCTGGGGTGACCTTCTTCTTGTTTTTAGCATGACTCTTATCGCACACCAGTATCTCTTTTGGCATCTAAATAGGACCTTCATCCTGCTATGTGCATCCTGCCATTCCTGCAGGAAACAATAGAAATTAGTATCATAATCACTGTCTGCATAACTCACCGCGGGTGATGATGATATTGATGATGATGATGAAGATGCCTCGTTGTATGCTTGTTCTAGCTCCAGCATGTCTAAACATGTGTCACAAGTTTTCTCAGAATGTGCCTCATTATGCAACCTACACCAGTCATCAATTAGAATATCATGAATAGGTGCATTTAACATCTAACACCCTCGCACCTTTTTAGACAAATGCATCTCAAAACTTTTGAAATGATCTACTCCTATTTCACTCTCAGGATCACAATCAAACTCCAATTTTACTTCATCACCCCGAGGACTATCATCATGATCATGCACATCAAACATCAGGATCTCCTCTATGTTGGCAGTTTGGGGTTTGATGGAGTAAACACCAAGTTCCACATCCACATACATGATCTCATTGGTTCTGTTATATTCAGTGATCATGTGCTTCATGCAGGGTTTAGTATCTACCCTTATCTGATTTGGTATACCCCTCCAGGGCAGCCACATATGACTGAAATTAGTAGACATGTATCCATTAAGAGTCTTTGACCAATTTCTACTGAGTAACATTCCATATGTATCAGGTATATCGACCACATGAATGTCGATAAAGTGCTGGATTCTGGGATCCGATGCTAGCTGCATGTGAATGTGGGTCAGCTCACCTACCACACTTACCTCTGTTTTATCCAATTGTGTCACTTTCTTTAAGGATTTAGTAGGATGTAACCCTAAAGCATTGCATATGGATAGGCGCATTACATTGGTAGATGCTCCTGAGTCCACTAGGCAGTTGTGCATATTTTTACCAAACATCCTTATGGTCAGGAGGAAAGGAGGTGACTCACTTTTGTCTTTGTATAGAGTCATGTGGGAGGTATCTATAGCTTGAACAATAGCTAAGGTTTTAGGTTTGACATTAACATCCCTGGCAACATGATCTTTACTACTAGATTGACCTGAGGTATGGCTATCCTCCTTTTGAGCAGGATCATCCAATGATCTCATGAAAGCATTCTTGATAGCAGGGGTCCTACGCAGCTCTAACAATGGTAGGCTGATCTTCAACTTTTTCATTTATCAGTCAGATATGAAACCAACTTGTTAGATTCAGGAGGCAGATTTACAGCTTATGGTACTGTGGTCTATGGTGTCAAATACTGAGCATTGACCTTGGGAAGTCCAGGGTTATTACTTGCCTTGGGATTAGGAGGTGTATTGAAATTGTTCAGAGGCAAGGAAGTGGTCAAAGGACCAGTAAGTCTGCTTGAGTTATTCCTCAAGTTGTACTTGTGTTTACCCTAAGGTTGTTGATAAGCATTGACTTCTGCATGCTCAACTGATGGCTCATTCTCATCCTCAAAGGGAAAGACATAGTTAGACTCAAAAGCCATGGCTGATTCCTCACATGCCAAGGTGTAATCCTGATGTGATGAGGTTTTTTGTTGATAAGGGTAATGCATGAAGCTTTCTAGTACTAAGGTAGAATCATACTCACAGGGGACAATTTCATTTCCCTCTGCATAAGGTGGGTTACCTGAGGTACTGGACAATTCAACTTGGAAAATACTGGTAGCAATCCTGAATTGAGGACAGTCTAGCTCTGCATGAGCGTTGGTGTTATGTATTCTGGACCAGTTTGTAAGTGTTGCCTCTGCAAGGTTCACTTTAGTAGTCTACCTTGGTTCATTAGAGGGCTGATTGTCTAAGGATGATGGCAAGGAACCATTGTTTGGCCTAGTGTTCCACACTCTAGGCTGTCTAGGAGGATTGTTGTTGCCATTATTGTTATTGTAATTATTGTTGTACCCCCTGTCAGGATAATTGGGTCTATCATTAGCATAGCCTCTGTTCTGATTAGGCTGAGAATAGAAGTTCTGATTTCTCAAATGAGTGACCTCAGTGGTAAGTTTCCTTAACTGGGCTGATATTTCTTTGATTTCTTCTTTCTCATCTTGGACCTTGGCCACTACATTTTCTGCCTGAGGCTTGAAAAAATAAGACCCATTGTTATTGTTGGATTGTTCTACAGACTGGGGCACTTGCATCTGTCCTGGATGTTGTGACATCTGGCCATTCCCATTTGGTGGAGGCATGATACTGAGTGGGGGTATCTGCAAAGGGGCCGACATCACTGTTGAAGGTATCATGACCCTACTGGTCTGTTGAGGGATAGGGTATGTTGGGTAACCTGGAAGTGTAGGGAAGGCAACATTTGGTGTGGGAGCAGAAGCCAATTACTGGCTGACTTTGATGGCTTCTTCAAAAGCCTGTGCTAAAGTTGTTACACTAGGATGTGTTCTTCTGATAAACATGGAAGTCAAAGGGTCCAAAGCTGAATAATAAATACTCCTAGCAGCTTCATCTGTTATAACATAGGGAGCAACTACCTTAGACAGCATCTTCTAGAACCTTGCCTTGAAATTTGCAATAGGTTCTCCTTCAGATCTCTTGATGGTGGCAAATAAATGATAGATCATTGAAGGATCTATAGGTACCTTAAACCTATCCTTGAAAGCTTTCTCCAAGACATCCCATGAATTGACTGAACCTTGTCCAAGACTAACATACCAGTTATAGGCCTCTTCTCCTAAGGAAAATGGGAATAACCTACATACCACATCCTCATGTTCATACCCAGCCCTACAACAAGCTTCCTTGAACATTTTGATATGGATGATACCTAGGACAGATTTTATCATGATTCTTAGGCAAAGCATGATATGCATTGAAGGTCAGCGGTGACTCTGCAACAAAGAATGACATCAGAACCGGTGGAGGGTGGACCTGAGATATAACAGGTTGAGGTTAGACTTGAGGTGTGACTGGTGGCCCCGTAGGTATTTGTAAGCCAATAGGAGTTACAGGAGCACACTCTGGTAATGCTTTAGATGCACTAGGATCAGGGGAGTGATGAATGTCCACAGTTCTGGGTCTAAATCCCTTGACAGGTAGTTCTTCAAAGAGTCCACTAGATCTGGACCTCGTATGTGGCCTGAAAGCCAGGGTTTCTTAAATTTTTCAGGGAACTTGGCTGGTTTACTAGTCAGAATTTGAACTGACTAGATGTTCAAGCAATGTTTGCAGGAATCTACAGTTTCCTTGTTATTGCCCTCCTTCTAGTGCTAGTTTTTAGGTGTTGATGGTGATGTTGGTCACACGCAAACAAACTAAACAAAAGTCACACAACAACCCTTGTTTATCCTGAAAGATACAATGAATTCAAAGAATTCATGATCCCAAGTCCTCGTTGATTAGTTCATAATCTGTTGATGTCATCCAATGGTTGATGTGTACTGTTGTTTTCCATTTTGGGGTCTTACGTAGATCTGTAGATTCTACCTCTACAACAATGCTTTCATACAAAGGGGGTACTTTACACAAAATATTCATTCAAAGGTTGTGTCTAAGTGGATATTTGTATGAGTTCTACCCTTATCAGTGATTCCTTACATGATATTTTCAACAGAACATGCATCTAGCTCAAAAAATATGCTAATGATATTCAGTTATCTATGGGATGTCAGCATATTCCTCTATTCTGCTTAATATTTATCATGATATGCAGTTATGGAAGTGATTGCTATGAAATTAAAATAAGAAAAAAGGGTTAGAGAGAGATTCCTAAAATTACTTGACTAAGATCACTGATCCACATACATGTTCCCATACAGCAATGAAGAGAAGAAAACTAAAATCATGGTTCACCAGGACATTCCACAAATCAGCATGATCTAGTGCAAATATTCAAGGGAAAGCTGACAACAACATGCAATGAAATGAAAATTCTTCTAGTTGAACATAGGATTCATCATTACACATCCAGAAATCAGCTTGAAGATTACTTAAGGTTTACAATCAGGAAGTAATCTAAAGCTTCATCTCCATACAGTATGCTCATAAAATAGGTACATATACAGTGATCTGGAGGAAGAACCTTGAATGTTTCAACAATTCAATCCTCCCCAGTCTCATTAATCTGATCTCCTACATGAACTTGCTACTGGTCTGATTTTGAATGATTGACCTCCCTCTACAGAGTTCAGGGGCTAAATATATGTCTCTATTTTCGCCCTCAATAGAGTGCCTCAGAAAACCCTAGCAAATTGATGGTCTTCATCTTGGAGTGCAGTATTTGACAGTGGAGAATGGATCCTGCCAAGAATTCGAACAGCCCACAAATAGGGCACCGCTCCCTCAATAAAGTCTCCACCTGCAAACCACCACATTGAAAGCATTGTCTCTTCCTAGTGAGTTTTCAACCTCTCAGGATCCGGTCTGTCACCTAGGATGTCCCCCGCCATTAAAGCTCCATCGTATCTCCACCTACACGCCATCGGGCTCTGAGATGGATTCAAAATCCACCTACCCTGCTTTTCCCAACTTTTAGATCATGAACCGCACATCATCCTAGTCATCGGCATGACCCTCCTTGATTGGAGCGAGCCAGCAATGTCTCATCAACCTCATCTTTCTGGCTGATGCACCTCCTCCTTTGCTTGCGCACCTATAGTCGACATATAGAAGTTTAGGCATCATCACTTAAACGACCAGCAGAAGGATAAAAATTTATATTAAATCATGCTTTGAAAGTGCAAATGTATATATATCGAGTCATGATTCCGTGAAAATCCACATGCATACAAGTATTTAATTCCTTTTGATAATCTTTTGGTTCTGCCACCTGCATGTAGATTTCTAGGCACTTTTATATTAGGTCAGGATATGATGATGACATCACCATTATGGGCGAGCTTCATTAAAGCATGGAAGCATGACGCCATGGTCAGATCGAAGAAAATTGGGGTCCAAGAAATATGACCCTAAGGAAGGAATCCTAAAGAATATCACCCTCCGAAAGGATGACATCATTGTTATGTCGGGCTTTGTATATCGGGCCATGTTTTCAGATCAGGTGATATTCAAAACATGACCCCCCGTAAGTAAAATGACCCCCCCTCGGGAAGATCAAGATGATGTCAGCATGTTGATGTCTTTGTTTTATCGTTACAGTTACCATGACGTCATCAAGATGTTATAGGATGGGGTGATATTGGAAGCATACCTTCGTGAGGTGAAAGGGTGATGACGTCACCGTCATATTGATCTCCTTTGTTTATCGGGCCTTGGTGACGTCATCGGGATATTGGTATAGGGGGTGATATTTTGTGAGAGGGTGATATTCAAAAGATCGCGTGATCTTTGAAACATCAGGTGATATTCAAAAGATGACCCCTGCAAAATATCAGGCTGCCTGATGGGTAGATACAGTTATCACATAAATTTGATGTCCGAAGCCAGCAGACCAAGTGAACATCGAGGTGATCTTCCACAAGGTGACTGATGTTCGGAATACGACCCCCCCAGAATATCAGGTTTGACCAGAACTTTGACCCGTCATAACTTTCTTACTTGGTCAAATTTCAGGGTGATGTAAAAGGCAAACCTACTTAGAATTTCACACTCTTTCACATGGCAGGCTTCTTGAGGCAAGATTCAGACTTTGAAATTGGGGTCATACATGAAGATCACAAATGCACCTGACATGATGCACATACATACTGACTTATGCTACTTTTTACCATTACCGCCCAAAGCACAAAAACAAGGGAGCAAGCCACAGCAGGGGTCCTCATTTTGCTAAGGAGTAAAATGGGGCATGTTGTGAACATCACAACAGATAGTAGCTAGAGTTTTGTGTTTAACATTATTATCCTTAGCTACATGATCTTTAATCAAAATCTGGTTTGAATTAAGGGGATGGCTATCTTATTTTGGTGTAGGATCATCTAAGGATTTCATGAATGCCTTCTTAATAGTTGGGGTTTTAAGCAATTCTAACAATGACAAGCTAATTTTGATCTTTTTCATTTCATCTGCTAAGTATGTGACCAATTTATTAGATTCAAGAGGCTGATTGTTTGCTTTTGGTACTGCATTTGGTGGTGCTAAATATTGAGCATTAACCTTAGGAAATATAGGGTTATTGCTTGCCTTTGGATCAGGAGGAGTGTTAAAATTATTAGGAGATAAAGATGTGGTCAAGGGGCTAGAAGGTCTATTTGAATTATTCCTGAGGTTATAATTGTGTCTACCCTAGTATTGCTGGTGATAAGCCTACACTTCCTCATGTTCAACTGATGGCTTATTCTCATCCTTAAAAGGAAAAACATAATTTGTTTCAAAAGCCATGGCTGACTCTTCACATGTTAGGGTGTAATTCTCATGAGATGAGATTGTTTTCTAGTGAGGAAGATTAACGAACCTTTCCAATACAAGAGCAGAGTCATATCCACAAGGGACAATTTCGTTTCCTTCAACAAAAGGAGGGTTATCTGTGGTATTTGATACTTCAGTCTAAAATATACTGGATGCTATCCTAAACTGAGGAAAATCCAATTTAGCATGAGCATTGGTGTTATGGATTCTACACCAATTTGTAAGGGCTACTTCTGCCAAGTTCACCCTAGTGGTCTGTTTAGGTTCACTACGCAGCTAATTATCTAAGGATGATGGTAGAGAACCATTATTTGGTCTCATATTCCACACTCTAGGTTGTCTGGGTACATGGTTGTTACTATTGTTGTTGTTATTGTTGTAGTTCCTATCATTGTTATATCCCCTATCGGGATATCCTGATCTATCATTGTTATATCCTCTATTTTGATTTGGTTGGGAATAGAAATTTTGACCTCTCAAATGGGTGATTTCAGTTGTCAACTTTCTTAATTGTGTTGATATCTCTTTAATTTCATCCTTTTCTTCCTGGACTTTAGCTACTACATTCTTTGCTTGAGGTTTGAAAAAGGAAGAACCATTATTGTTGTTCTGTCCTACATCCTGAGGTGCTTGTGCATGTCCTAGATATTGCACTATTTGGCCATTTCCATTTGGAGGTGTCATTATGCTGAGTGGAGGTACTTGCAAAGGACCAGGGATTACAATTAGAGGTATCATAGCTCCATTGTTCTACTGATGAGTTGGATATGCAAGGTATGTACGATGTGCAAGAAAAGCAATATTAGGTGTTGGAGCAAGGATCAATTGTTGATTAACTTTAACAGTTTCTTCGAAATATCCTGCCAGAGTTGTGACATTAGATGTGTTCTCCTGATAAACATAGAGGTTAAGGGATCTAGTGCTGAGTACTATATACTTCTAGCAGCTTCATTTGCTACAGTATAAGGAGCTACCAGTTTTGAAAGCATCTTTTGGAATCTAGCATTAAAGTTGGCAATAGGTTCTCCTTCAAATCTCTTGATTATGGAAAATAGGTGATAGTTCATTGAAGGATCTATAGGTATCTTGAAACTATCCTTGAAAGATTTCTCTAAGGCAGCCCATGAACCAACTGAACCTTGACCGAGACTAATATACCAATTATATACTTCCTCTCCCAAGGAATATGGAAATAATCTGCATACCACATCTTGATGTTCAATCCTTGCTCTACAACAAGCTTCCTTGAATGTTCTGATATGATCATCAACATCCTAATATGGATGATATTTAGGACAAATCTTATTAGGATTTTTAGGTAAAGGATGATATGCATTGAAGGTCAAAGGTGACTCTGCAGCAAAGAACAACATTGTGACCAGTGGTTGTTGAACCGAAGGTGTAACAGGTGGTCCTGTAGGTGTTTGCACTACAATAGGGGATATTGGAGTATTTCCTAGTGAAGATTCTGATGTACTAGAACCAGGAGTGTGGTGAATGTCTACAATTCTAGGTCTAAGTCTATGGATAGGTAGCTCCTCAAAAAGTCCACCAAATCTAGACCTAGTATTGGGCCTATGAGCCAGGGTTCTGATAATTTAAGAAAATTTGACTTGTTTTTCTATAAAGATCGATAAAACTAATCAAGCAAAGGAGATATTTATGACCAAAATCTTGAACTGACTGGATATTTATGCAATATTTGCATGAAACTTGCAAATATGAGCAGGTATAAGACTTATGGACACTAATATCAAGATATCAGGTAACACAAGCAAATTACAGCAAAGATCTAGTAGGAAGGCTTGAATAATGACTCAAACTTCAAATATTTTAAGGACTGACTACAAATTTCAAACTATCCATGCTCAGTTCTGAAATATCTATGACAACCAGATATGAAATGATGTAGAACTAGCAAATCTCTAGACAAACACTCAAACCATGAATAATTATGATAAGCTTTAAGAAGACTACCTCATTTCAAACTCAGAGATACACATATATAACTGATTCACTCACCAAACAAGAAGAAGGCCCTTCTTCTAGCACCAATTTATGTTGATGATGATTGTTAGTCAAAACAACACTCATAAAAATTTACACAACAAACCTTTATTATCTTGAAAAGTATGATTAGTTTGGAACAAACTGATGACTCCAAGTCTCTGTTGATTAGATCATGATCTTCTAACGTTACTCAGAGGTTGATGTGACATGTTTTCCATTTCAAGGGGCCTTACACTATTTGTATTGTAAATCGTTGGCTATATAGCTAGTTTCGTATCTGTTTCCTGTAAACTTCACAAACAAGGCTATTTCCACTATGCTCCACATATAATGATTATATTTAAAAGTTTGATCAATTCTTCTGAGAATTCACTGTTACAAACTTGTTTTATGCTTCTACACTATAGATTTAGTCAAATAATGTGCCTATAAGCAGATATTTACATGGATATCATCGATATTCATTGGTATTTACATGATATTTGTCATTTTGACATGCTTTTATTCAAACTATGCTCTGTATATTCAATTATTTATGAGTTATATGCATATTTCATGTTTATTTGCTTTAGATTGTATGTTATTTGCAATTATGAAGGTAATTCATAAAGAAATTCAAAGAAATTTAAAGAAATACTTCTAAATTTGATGAACCTTTAGCTATTGAGTCACATACATTCCAGATACATTCATGAAGAGAAGGAATCAAACCATAATTTTGTCAGGTTGTTCCACAACTAGGTATGGTTGATGCTAACTTCAAAGGAAGAAGGAATGAAAACAACACATGCAAACTGACAAGCACTCCAAGGGATGCAACTAATCAATGCATATATCCAAATTCCATCCATTAATTACTCAAGATTTACATTTATTTGTAATCAAAATAGCTTCTCCTTCATTAAGTACTCAAAAGACATGTACATTCAAAAAATCCTTGAAATTAGTCCTAAATGCTTCAGCAATCTAACTTCAATTAAGTTTCTAATGCTTTAAAAGGTGCACTCCATTCCTTTTTATAGAATAAGGAGAGGAGGTGGTTACAAATGACCAAGGGTCAGGATTTTTCTATTTAGATCATCAGTTAATATCATCCCATTGACTAAGTCAACACTTGTAAACAAGAGCACAGACTGCCAGCTGGCAACCATCAATTAGACTCGAGCATCTCTCATTTATGCTGATTATGCATATGAATCTATCATCATGCATCCTTATTTATTCTTTGTTTTCTTCTTCTTTAATATCATCATCTTCTTTGTCATCTTCATCTTCATCATCATCGTCACTATCAGTCACCTGATAATCCTTCTTCATATGGACCTTAATTGCTTTCCTGATAGGCTCATATAACTACACTATTCTTTCAACCTCTCCTCCATCTTGGACCTTAGCCTTTACTGCAGCATGCCTATGGGAATTAAATTGCTCTTGAAGTTTATTCCACTTACTCTTTCTACTATTTATCTTTTCATTATATGCCTCTACTTTAGCCTTCATCCGCATGGCTTTATTTATTACCTCCTCAGTTAAATGATCAAGGAGATCTTCTGCTGCCTGCTTGAAATTATTGTGAAAGGCTTGAGTAGCATAATCAGCATCCTGATTCTCTACTTTCCCTTCTATTTTATCTTCCAAGGTTTCCAAGGTGTCTATTTTTTCTGCCATGAGCCTATGCAATTTGACACTTATATCCCTGAGTTTGCTGCTACATCTTTTGACTACATCACATTCAAATCTAGTGTCCTCACGCCATATATCTAACAATTGTGCAGTATTATTGTCTAGTACTTTGTTGTCCCTGAGTATTTTCATATCAATCCTTTTCATCTCATCCAAGGAATCTAGGTGCTTCTCTAGTTTGAAGGATCTCCTCCCTAACTCATTCTGCAATTTGTCCACTTTTCTCTTGAGAGCACCCAATGAATTCCAATTGGATAAGGAGAGTCTAACCACTTCCTATGCATCAACCATAAAAGAGATAAACCAATTATCCACTAATTGAGCTTTATGTTTCATGAGGTTCAACCTCGTTATCTCATCCCGAGATATGATGGTCAGTGGGGTAGTTGGATCAGTTGGTACATGATCAGGGTTAATTAACCCTTTAATGAATGTATGTAACTAAGCAATATGCTCTTTATGTTGTTTATTCTTTTGCTTCTCTTTCTTTATTCTCTTTAATAAAAATCAGTGTTGTCTTTAGCCTCTTGACCTTTCTTTTCTTCTATGGCAAACCCTAAATCAATATTAGTGATCTGGAATTCATCGAGACTTATCTTCCCTTTCTCTTTGTCTACTATTGGCAATGCCACTTGGGTAGTCCTCCTACCAGTAGTAGGGTCTCTTGTTATTACCGAGGTAAGTCTAGCCTTCCTTTTAGGCTTCAACATGCTGGCAGAAAATAAGGTGGACACATCAAATTCATGAACTTTTGCCATCTGTTGCAAATATATTTCTTCTTGTAACCAATATGGTATATCACCCATGGATGTTAATTGATCACTCTGCTCATTTTGAGCATCATGATGCCCTGTATCATGCTCTCTTCTTGGTGGTGAATCCTCTTTTCTTATCTCTTTCTCCTGTGTTTTTCCATGAGGCACCTCATCTTGAGGTGTTTGTTGCTGAGGAGGGGGCTCTTGTGACATTTATACATTTTACTTGTGTACCTCCTCCTGCAGTATTTTATCACTATGGAGATCTTGCAGATTCTGACCCTATACACTTTGTGACATTTGGTCTCCATGTACAACTTGTGTCTTTGGACCTGTTTCAACTTGGGGATCATCCTGATCCTTACCTAGAGTTTGAACCCTCTTATCTGTTTTATTCAAGGGGTCATCATGATCACCCTTAGTCAGACCTTTTGACTCTTTCTATTCACTTGTTTCTCCCAAGCCTTCCTTTTCAATTTCTTCTATCTCTACTTCCTTTTGTGATGTGGATGCTGGGTTGCTACCCTGATTTGTATTCTTATCAACCATCTCCTTATCTGAATTATCCCTTTTATCAGGCACCTCCTGATCACCCTCCTTTTCAACATTGATTTTTATCTTTTCTTGTTCTAGAAGTAGATCATTTTGCTTTTGATCAGGAACTTTATTATCAGCCTCTTGATGTATACTAACTTGTACTTTCTCTGGCCTAGAAGGTGGATCATTATCCTTAGCTTGTCTTCCTCACCTTGGTATGTCAAATCTATAGAAATAGGGCTAGTGACCCGCTCTACCAGATTAGTCAACCCTATCTATTGGGCTACTTCTTCAGGGTTATCTTGTTCCATTTCATCTGTTTGAACCTCCCTTTGACTAGTTATTTTCTTGGCCATAGGGGTCCCATGAGGAGTCATTTTTGTATTGGCTACTAGGGTGTCCATATGTTGAGCAACCACATCTTGAACTACCTCATCATCTGACAATTCAACAATGATATCAAGTGGAAAGGGAGACTCTTTACCAGCCATATGCATCTCTTTTGTCTGCTCCCCTTTCCTCTCAGTTTTAAATTGAATAATTTCACGAATGGGAACATCATGTTTAAGTCCATAAAAGTCAAACCACCTACACCTCTTAACATGATAGGGTTAATGTTGACATTTCCCTTCATTGTTGTTCTCTACTTCTTCGGAGGTGGTGTTTGCTATACTTTCTTTATTTTCTTCTTTGTTATTAGTAGATCATCATCTTTAGGTCCCTTATCCAACTGGTCTTCTTCGAATGGATTTTCTTCTAGTAGTTTATCCTGCAATGGCTCATCCTATATTGGTTCATCCTCTATAACTTCAAGAACAGGATTCACTACCTTCTTGCCTTTCTTCTTAGCAATGGATTGTTGTGATGTAGATGCAGGTGTAGAGGTAAATGCCCCATCACCTTTTGTTTGAAGTATTTTAATAATCACCCCTTGTTGTACATGAGCAGCCTTCTTGCTCTTGCTTGATGGCTTTTGTTCCTCAGTACGTAATCTTTCTCCATTAGATTTCCTCTTTTCAATGAGGAAGTCATCATATTCCTCCTCAGATAACTCTTTTCTTTTCTTCTTATTGTCAACCATGAGGGCTACACCCTTCTTCAATTTAGTAACTTTAGCATTTACCCAGTTCTAGGTCAATTGGATAACCTTTTGCATTATTTGGTCAAGCGAAGTCTCCTTGGGGAGAGTCAAATTAGGAGCTGAGATGGTGTCATTATACACCTTATTATCTTTATATTCACTAGACATCACTTTCCCATCATCCTCATGCAATTGTGCAGGCACTGGAATGCAGTCAGAGGTCTAGACCTGATTAAGAGTAAGCCTTTGATAGTTTCTTCTCCTGACTTCTACCTCATCATCACAATTAGTCCAATAATCTTCTAGATGTCTTTGATGTATCTATTTTCCCAATAGTTTCTGCATTCTACCATATGAATCATATGATATGGCTATAGAAAATGGCTGCAAATGCATCAGCTTTAACCCCCCAATGGCAAGTTTAATGCTCTGTCTGTCAGGGCATATATACTAGCCCATGTATATTGGGAACAACACAGGAGGAATCATCTTCTTCTCCAAGTGAGCTTCAACTGAGGTTGATACTTGTCTAACAAACTCCATCAAGATGACCCTATCAATGGGGTATCTTAGCAATATGAGAGGTTACCCCTCAAATCCTTCTATTCTTATATACAAAAAGGTAGGAAATTGAATAAACCATGCGCCATGCTTATAAACAACAGCCTGAGCCTCCATGCTTAATCTCTTAGCCCTATCCTCTTCCATGGTTCTGAATAAATGCATTAAAAATGAATCATTTACCAATTTATAATCTTAGAGATATGTTCTCCTCTATAGTTGTGGGTATTGATCCCATATGTTCCTACCACCAGGATTGTTATCAAGCCTGCCTGCCATTTGTAAGGCATCAAATGTCCCTTTGGAAGCATAGGAATACACAACATAGGAAGTCATATGGAATACACATAATTTAGCACCTAATCCCCTCATTCTTGCATCCAAATTATCATTGATGATCTTTGCCTAGAGGGGTTTATCATCTGAATGTTCTACCATCCTCATCAATCCATACATCCAGTCATCAAAATTTCCTGCATGCAGCCTTCCTGTCATTCTACTAAGCAAAACCATCATATACTGATATTCTTTAGCAAAATCAAACTTGAACATGTGAACTGGTAACTTAGAAAAAGCTATGTATGTATTGTTCTTGGACCTCCATTGGTACATGATCCTGCAAACCCATTTCTTATTATTGTTGTACTCTTTCTCTAATTCTCTTAAGCTTTACTTTGACCACCTTGTTCCCTATGGGTAGGTTGAATGTGGAAGTGATAGTCAAGAAATCTGCATATATCCTGTCGTGCTTTTCCACTCTTCTAGTCTCAGGATTGCAATTGTGGGCACATTCAATTACTAATTCAGTTGCCTCCATGGCATAAGGGAATCATGCTACATGCTACATCCCTAACATGAATATCCAGTCAAGTATAGGGTTTTCATCTCTGTTATCTAACCTTCTAGTTAACATATCCAAATATGTATTCCCTTGATGTATGTCATTAATCACCCCATGTCTAAATGCCACCCCTTCGGGTTATATGAACATAGGTTTTAAGAATTCTGCATCAAACCTATTCCTTCTAACATCCATTAAATCTTGCAATGGCATCATGCATATTTTACCCTAACATACCTATACGCAAGAGGATACAAAGATCCTATGCATTATCTAATAATAATCTTGTATCCTAACAATCTCCATGTATCATCATGAAAACAAATACAGTGAAACCGTTTTTACCTTGTGATTTATCGTAAATGACAAAAGAGGGTTTCATTATGTTACATACCTATCAATCGCTTCCTCTTTTCACTATATGGGTGATAACAGCGTGAAAATGAAAATGTTGCATTTACCATTTTGTTTTGTTCCATTTAAATGTAGGCCCCATTCCATTTGCAGGTGAGGGTATTTACCTTCAGAGCTCTATAAATTCTATTTACATGTAAGGTAAATGTAAAAAATAAACCCTACTTTTTCCTTTTAAATAATCCATTCGACAAACTAGGGCATGCTCAAGTTCTTTGGACTCAGATCCATCAATTGATTTCCTGATATTATGTGATTCTGAGAAGTGGCAAATTCACATTTGAAAAGTGAGGGCGTGACCTACCATTAGGTCCGCATTTAATGCAGGTGGGTGATCTCTCAAAAATTAGGGTTACTTGAAAATATGACCCAATGGGCATATGAGGTTGATAGTCAATATTTGACTAACAAGCGATATTGGATGATATGACCCTCATATGAATAAAACCTGATCATATATTGCATTCATATTATCACAGAAGATGACACATGGCGATATTGGATTGGCTCTTGAAAATAGATATATCAGGTCACTGAGGTCTGGATGAGGGATATCGAAAACATCCGGATCTTTATTGTTCAAGAAATATCACCCTCCCCATTGGGGCATGAGAGTGATGTTAGCCTCCTCTAGAGTCTTTGGGTTTGTTCTAATGAATGATTTCATCACCATATTTCCTAAGGTTAGGAATCTTTTAGAATATGACCCCCCCAAGTTTAGATTGTGGTGATATCATCATCACATTAAGTTCTCTTAGGCATTAGGTTTAACTGACGTCTTTGTCATTTTGGGGAATCTGATAGATATTTGAAATGTGACCCTCCATGGGTTAGGTATACTAATTACATCATCATCATGGTGATCTCTTCTATTCATTGGAACTAAATGATGTCATCATCATGTTTGCAAAGGGTGATATTCGCAAAAGGCGATATTTTGTAAGATGATAGATATTAGGAAATATGACCTTCCACGAATACATGAAATTCTTGATGGGGATAGAATGGACATCGAGTGATTTTCTTAAGTCAGGGTCATGTTTAACAAATGTGACTGATATTTAAAAATATGACCCTATGGGAAATATTTGGGTTGACCGATCTTTGACTTAACCTAACTTTCTACCCTTAAACAATATCAGGGTGGTCCAAAAGGCAAACTTGCTTAGAATTTTGTGTTCTTTCAAATTATGATGCTAGTGCTAGCAAATTCTAACTTTAGCAATTGACCCCCCCGCCATTTGTGGTGTACATGCATAAGAAAGGGTGACATACATGACTAAATTTTACCAAACCGTCCAAAGCAAGAAAGCAAGCAAGCAAAAGCAAAAAGTTGGGTCCCTGTTTTGCTAAGGCAAAATGGGGCATGTTGTGTAACCATACAACAAGTAGTTCTCACACTTCATTGTACCTACGAATGATATGTTTTGACCTACAATTAGATGTCAGGCCCCTCCACAATATACTCTCTCAATTTTAAGTAACTCAACATCATTTAACCATGGCAATGGTGGATGCATTCTTAAAAATTGTCTCGGTGACATGTAGCGTAAAGGTGTCAAGAGCCATATTTTGCATTCTTCACCCCATGGGACCTAATTGATGGTGCTGACAGGTCAGGTTGGGTGTTTTTATGCCAGCAGAGGCATTGTTTCATTCCCCAGGTGTCCCAATTGAATCGGCCTATAGTGTACCAAAAAAGTCTCTTAAGAGACCTAAGAACCAAAAATTGTTAGACTTTGACGAAGTAGTTTTCACACTTCATGGCACCTATGAATGTTTTGTTTTGACCTATGGCTAGATGTCAGGCCCCTCCACAATAACCTCTCTTGATTTTGACCAACTCAACATTGTTTGACCATGCCAACGACAGATGCATTCTTGAAAAATGCCTCATTGACATATAGTGTAAAGGTGTCAGGAGCCATATTTTTCATTCTTCACCCTATGGGACCTAATTGATGGTACTGACAGGTCGGGGTAGGTGGGTTTATGCTAACGGAGGCCCTGTATCATTCACTAGGTGTCACAATCAAATTGGGCTACAATGTACCGACAAAGTCTCTTAATAGACCTAAGAGCCAAAAATTGTTAGACTTTGACGAAGTAGTTCTCACACTTTGTGGCACCTAAAAATGATCCATTTCAACCTACATCTAGATTTAGGCCACTCCACAATAACCTCTCTCATTTTTTACCAACTCAACATCGTTTGACCTTGCCAACGGTGGATGCATTCTTGAAAAATGCTTCAGTGACATGTAGTGTAAAGGTGCCAGGAGCCATATTTTGCGTTCTTCACCCCATGGGACCTAACCGACAATGGTAACAGGTTGAGGTGGGTAGTTTTATGCTAGTAGCGGCCCTATTTCATTCACCAAGTGCCCCAATCGAATCAAGCTATAGTGTACCAGCAAAGTCTCTTGAGAAACCTAAGAGCCAAAAATTGCCAAACTTTAATGGAGTAGCTCCCACACTTCGTGGCACCTATGAATGATTTGTTTCAAATTTTAGCCCCTCCACTATAACCTCTCTTGGTTTTGACCAACTCAACATCATTTGATCGTGCCAACGGTGGATGCATTCTTGAAAAATGCCTCTGTGACATGTAGTGTAAAGGCGCCAGGAGCCATATTTTGCATTCTTCACCCCATGGGACCTAACCAACAATGCCGACAAGTTAGGTTGAGTGGGTTTATGCTAGTAGAGGCCGTATTTCATTCCCTAGGTGTCTCAATCGAATTAGGCTACAGTGTACCGGCAAAGTCTCTTAAAAGACCTAAGAGCCAAAAATTTCTAGACTTTGACGAAGTAGTTCTCACACTTCATGTGTAAGGCCTGCCCTTGGCCGACTGGTGCGTATCCTATTATTCACCTGGTTCTAGATTGAAATGATAAAATGATGGATTATTATATAATATGGTTGCCAGATGGATATAGGTAGTGACTGATGATACATCCTCATTAATATATTTAAAGTTGCTTCAGCTATCAGCACAATGTGGTATTTGATGTTTTGGTTGAGTGTGCAGGATATACATACAGGCATTGGCCAATGGGTAGATGTGGAGGAGGAGACAGGGAACCACTAGCCGTTTGACTATTCCATCTTACCTAACCTTGCTCCCTTGTGGTATGTTGTTCACTTGAGCCTTCTATTCAATGGTGAGTCTAAGGTTGTACCTAAGTCCACCCTATTGCCTCTATCTTGGGTTGCATATGATTTTGAATGCAAGGGATGTGTGTAAACCCTTTTGGTGTTGTGTTTCACTTTCGTGCGTGCTTTTACTCGTATGAATTCTTATCCACTTCTTTGGGCATCTTATCGGCTTTCTTGTTTTGTTGCGTGTAACACTCATGCTTAGAAGCATAGGTATATTAGTTTGTCTATCTCCTTGTAGAAGGATCTTACATGTAATTGTAATTATGAGGTTAGAATAGTTGTCGACCCTTGTGGTGGGATCCCTTGCTTTTGAGAGTTATGGTTGACTCTGTGAAATGCTTGTGATTTATATGATAGTTTGGTTCTATGTTGTGGTTAGTTTAAGTGTGTTTTGAAATGGAGTCAATTGATGTTACGTAATGTTTGCTCTCCATTCCACTTGGAGATACTCTTGCATTGGCATGTCACTTAGCATTGTTAGTCGATCTTTCTTGTCAAGCAACTTCCTTTTATGACAATTACCTATCCTATGTTGCCTTTATAATACTTGATGTATCTTGGTACATGTAAGTTAGATGGAAACCAAATATACTTATTTATAGAAAATCTTAACCCTGTTCAAACCTTGGTAGCTTTCTATAATTTTCCTTCTTTTGGTATTATGGCCAAGGACAAAAAAAAAATTGACAATCAACCTTGCTGGTCAAGCAATTCTTTTATTAGATTTATCTATACTAGGGTGCCCTTGGAATATTATGACTTATTTTATTATGCTTAATCTCTTTATGAAAACCATATATTTATAATCATGATCCTTTATAGAAATTGGCATTGTTTCTAAAATATTTCCTTATTTATATTGCCACCGTTAGAAGATTAAATACATTATGAATCCTATGTATATATCCATGCAAACTAAATAAATGGAGAATTGAGTGTATTTATGTTATTTTATATGAAAACTTGATATATTTATATCATTTTAATCCTATACAAATGAGGATTAAAATCCCTCCTTTCACAAGTTGAGGTGGGTTAATCAGCCGATAGGCTTTATAGGTGAGCTTTTAGAGTTCGGAGTCATGGCTTAGTTTGAGGGTTGACCCTGCACATCAAACAATCTTCGTATGGTAGTTAACCACTCCAAGGTGCCTTAAAATGTGGTGGCATACCTTAGTATAGGGAATGCATATAATTCCATTTAAATATATATCCATATTGAGCATCCTTAGGGATGGGAATTCTGACAGTTTATCCAAAACCTCTCCTTTCCTACGATACAATCTTTGGATTATTCAATTTCTTCGAACAAAAAAAAAGGGGGAAGATACCTAAAAAAAATCAAGAGGAGGGTTTTGGAAAAAGGGGGAAAGATAAAGAGAGGGAGGCAGGTGTGGTTACGGGGGGAGGAAGGAGAATAGAGGCAATGAGGAAGGAGGGGCAGCGACAGGAAGAGGAGAGGGGCCAGTCTGCCAGTTTGGGGGGGGACAAAAGATGGGGGGCGCTGAGGAGAATGACGGCCAGACCGTGGTTTCATCCTATACCCACTAGATATGTGCTCTTGTAAGTTCTAAACCCTGTTCAATAGACCTCGTCTGTGCAGCCGCGAAAACAATGCAATCCACGAGATAAAATCTTTGTAAGAATCATGTCAAACAGTTCTCATGCCTCCTCTGTGTGCCCACATTTTACATTTCTATCTTCAAGAGCATTTGATAATATAATATATGTTGAAATTTGTCTTTTAAGACACCTTGATGGATGTCTGTACCCTATTCCAAAGCCCCATTTCGGGCTTAGGTAGAGAGGACATTGGAAGGAGTGCGGTATTTGGGTTTAAAACTGTTGTTTTCATTTACATGAAAGTTTCTGAGGGCTTTTCGACTAACCCTTCCCGCAAACATGGTATTCATGAGATCACACTTCTTTTAGAGAGATTTGAAACATACCTTGGATCCTTTATCCTTGGATGGATGTCCATATGCTATTCCAAAGATGTCATTTTAGCACAGGCAAAGGTCGCGGAGTTTGGCTTTACACCAGCCAAATGCATTTGTTTGAAAGTTTCTAAAGCCTTTTCAACAAATCCATTTTGTGCATATGTTGCGGTCATGGTATTTCATGAGACCACATTTCTTTGAGACATTCGGTTAAACACTTCCATAGCTCCCATTTTGGCAGAAGGCTGGTAGTACGCTGGCAAATCTTAACTCGTGGAGTTGGAGACCTGTTTGCTGTATATGGTGAAATAGTTCAGCTGCAGAAAAAAAACACCCACATTTCACAATCGACCTTACCTGAAAATAATATTTTTTTTTATGGCACTTATCTAACCAGTGGTGCCTTTAAAAATACTATGACGTGTCTTGATATAGGTAATTATATATGAAGAAAAAAATAGAACCAAAAAATAGACATATCAATATAATCCTATTTAATTTTGACAGCTTGTCCAAAATCCCTCCTTTCACATTATACAGTCTTCATAAATTTTTTTTTGAATTCTATTTTTGTAGAAGAAAAGCCTAAATGTAGCTATATAACTATCAATGTTAAGTCATGCTTAAAAATTATAACATCTGACAAAAGAAACCAAAAAAAAATCTCTGTGCAGAAAATTGTCCCCGTCTAAAATGATAGAAGAGGAGTAATGTTTTGAGTTTTAATTTTACAACCATGTAATAAAATATTGCCCAAAATGATCTAATTCTTGAATAGAATAGTACTACATTTGTGTTTGGTTGTGGGCATTGCAACTAGACTTCTTGTGTTGTTGTTGGGGCACATGTCTAATAGCTTTATGGAAGATGATAGTTTGTCTAGTTAGGATAGATTTGTAAAAACCATTTATTTATGTCATTTTTTTTACAATGTATTGTGAAATTGTGGGTATGTGGGTATGTGTGTATAGAGGTCAAATGTTGAGACTATTGGCTCTTTTATTTTGGGCAACCATTTAGAATTGGTTGAAAGTAAAGTCATCGAACTTAGTTGGACCTCATTTCTTAAATAGGTGGATAGTTGTACTTTGCGGGCTCCCCCTAGTTGTAGCCCCATTATATTATTACCCATTTTGATTATCCTGCACCTGTACATTTGATACGATGATAACCTACTGGGTGATTTTTGTATTGGCTTTGTTAACGACAGTGTTAGAATCTATTGATGGGTGAAAAGTATCATGACTTGGGTAGTTCCTCTCTCTTCTTATCTTCCTTGAAAACAAAACGAATAGTGCCTTGGATTTGAAAAAAGGGGGAATTGAATGAAATGGGAAATTATTGTTGTGCCTTCCATTAGACTCCTTCCCTTTTTCCGCTCATTCGAGTCATGGGAGACCCTTTGAGGACTTATGTTTGGGTTTATAATTGGTATGTATCCAATTGTGGGTATGTGTGTTGAATCTTGTTTATTGTAGTTGACTCTATGTATGCGTGTGTTTTTGGGCAAGTGCATTCTAAATCCTGGATACTCAAGGATTACCTTACCATTTCTTGGGGTGTGTGAGAGACCCATGTCTTTCCCTGTGTGGATCACCTTGTTATGTATTCCCTGACCTTGTTGTGTGAGTTGGCCATGCTAGTGGTGGTTTCCTGATCTCCTCTCTCTGTAGCTCAGGGGTTGCCTAGTGCGCAATGGACATCCATTGCGCTCGACAATGGCAATATGGTTGGGAGGAGAGTAACACCTCCCATTGGTCCCGTTCTGACATCCTATTGGAGAACCGGTGAGATTATTGTGTTGTATCATTTCAATGTACTCAAACCTCGAAGGTTAATTACCTTATGGTGGCTTGCCTCTATTGTTGTAAAGCAAAAATGATTATCGCATTTATTTTGGTTATCATTATTTTTCAGAGAAATAATTAATATAAATGTACCTCCGTGATGTAAAGGAGAAAATTTAACGTCCTTTTTGTTTCACTTTTTAAAGTTGGTCTTGTTTAGACCAAACGTTGAAATCTTCCTTCCCTTGTTAGGCAACCTTGGTGTGTAGTGTAATTGTATTAACACAATTGTTGTCTTGAAACACTCACAACATCATATTTGATGGGTAGGTCAGTTTTCATCTCTTTACTTGTGAGTGACTTATTTCATCTTTAGTTAGTTGGGGAATTGAACCTTCTCTCTCTCTTGTTGTTTGTTTGTTTATGTGTCTGGGATGTTTTATCCACACCTTGTCTTCCTTCCCTGCCTTATGCGAAGGGGTTTTAGGGGTAGGTGGGAAATTTTTGGTGGTTCATGTCATGACCACATGGGCATGTGGGCATGACATGTGTGTTCTTGTGTCGTGGCCATGCATAAAAAGTGGGCACGACATCATGGCACCTACCAATGATCCATGTTAACCTCTAACTATATGTCTAGCCTCTCCACAATAACCTCTCTCAGTTTTGACTAACTCAACATCGTTTGACCATGCCAATGACGGATGTATTCTTGAAAAATGCCTTGGTGACATTTAGTGTAAATGTGCCAGAAGCCATATTTTTCATTCTTCATCCCATGGGACCTAACTGATAGTGCTGACAGGTTCAGATGGGTAGGTTTATTCTAGCAAAGGCCTTGTTTCATTCCCTAGGTGTCCTAATCGGGCTACAGTGTACCGATAAAGTCTCTTAAGAGATCTAAGAGCCAAAAATTGCTAGACTTTGATTGATTATTTCTCACACTTTGTGGCACCTATGAATGATCCATTTTGACCTACAACTAGATTTTAGGCCCCTCCACAATAACTTTTCTTGGTTTTGACCATACCAACGGCAGATGCATTCTTGCAAAATGCTTATGTGACATGTACTGTAAAGGTGCCAAGAGCCATATTTTTTGTTCTTCACCCCATGGCACCTAACCAATGGAAACGATAGGTTGAGGTGGGTGGGTTTATGCTAGTGGAGGCCCTATTTCATTCTCTAGGTGTCCCAATCGAATCAAGCTACAGTGTACCGGCAAAGTCTCTTAAGAGACCCAAGAGCAAAAAATTGCCAGACTTTGATGAACTAGTTCTTGCACTTCATGGCACCTATGAATGATCTATTTCAACCTACAACTAGATGTCAGGCCCCTCCATAATAACTTTTCTCAGTTTTGACCCAGTCAACATCGTTTGACTATGCCAACGGTGGATGCATTCTTGAAAAATGCCTCAGTGACATGTAGTGTAAAGGTTCCAAGAGCCATATTTTTTGTTCTTCACCCTGGGGGACCTAATCGATGGCACTAACATGTTGGTGTAGGTGGTTTTATGCTAGCAGAGGCCCTGTTTCATTCCTCAAGTGTCCCAATCAAATTGGGCTACACTGTACCAGCAAAGTCTCTTAAAAGACCTAAGAGCCAAAAATTGCTAGAATTTGATGAATTAGTTCTCACACTTTGTGACACCTACAAATGATCCATTTGTACCTATGGATAGATTTCAGGCCCCTCTACAATAACCTCTCTCAGTTTTGACCAACTCAACATTGTTTGATCGTGCCAACGATGGATGCATTCTTGTAAAATGCCTCTGTGACATGTAGTGTAAAGGTGTCAGGAGCCATATTTTGTGTTCTTCACTCTATGGGGCCTAACTAACGATACCAACAAGTTAGGTTGGGTGGGTTTATGCTAGTGGAGGCCCTGTTTCATTCCCTAGGTGTCCCAATCGAATCGGGCTACAGTGTCCACAATAAACTCTGTTGGTTTTGACCAACTCAACATTGTTAAAACAAAACCTTAAACACTCCAAAAATTACCTTGGGATATCCAAAATTCACATTGCATGAAACCATCCATGTAGCCAAGGTAAAAATCATTGTTTTCCCACATTCAAAAAGCCTTTTTCTTGTCAAATTTTCACGTAGCAATGCACGGAGGGAATGTTTATGTTCAAACTAATCTTGTTTAGGTTGTCTTTTAGTTTTGACATCAAGTTAGGTCATGGTTAAGCTTTTGGTTAGGTATAGTTTGCATTCATCTCCTTAAGTCATTCCTCCTTTCAGGTTTTCCATACTTGTTTGTAGGTTTCATGGTATGTAGCTCATCCAAGGGAGATGTTATACTGATTTAATAAGTATGATGTAGAGAAGAAGATAGTGAATTCCTGATGGTTAGCATTGTTTGAAAGTATATGCATAGCAAAAATTTGAGACAAGACAAATAGAAGGTTTGTAAACTAAGAATTGTCTGCATCTACAAGCCCTTGTCAAGTTGTTCTCAAAATTAGTTGCACTCATTTTGTAGACAACCCTATGAAACTTGTATGTTTCGTAGTCTACACTCTAAGTTCGCAAATCGAGGCAAGTTCTCTTGGACTTGTATGAAGTCTTTTAACACCGTAGAATAGCTTGTGACATTCCCCTCAGTTGATTCCTCAAGATTCATAAAAATCATTTAGGTTACAAGCTTGTCAAAATATCAATTTTGACCTTTTTAAGGTGTTAGAAAAATTTTCAGGTTCATGCGCAAAGTCGGTAAAAATTACCGCTCTTACAGGCTTATTGTTTATGTAAGATGTATGAGCAGCAAAGTTTGCTACTCATACATCTTGTTTTATCATTTTCTTTTGCATGTGTCAAGTTGGCAAAAATTGCCTCTTTGACATTTGTCTTTTTGTCAAGTGCAAGGGCGGAAAATTTCACCACCCATACATGATGTAGTTATGATATGTATAGTCGGTAAATTCTACCACTCAAACAAATCTTGGAAAACCGAGTTGACTCAAAGTGCATTAATGGCACTTGTGTAAGTGTTTAATTTAGTCTTTTAAACCTTTTTAAAGGTGTTTAGTCACTATTCTTGTTTAGTTATCTTTCTTAAACTCCAAAGACAAACCATCGAAACTTAAACGAGAGTATTTGGATCGAGTGGATTGCGGATCGAATCATTTCAATTTGTTCAGCGTCTAATTCATCCTCTTCTAGATCTTTTCTTGCTTTCTCATACCAAGATGATTTTCTTGAGGAGCTTTCCCCTGGATCATATCTCTGCTTGCCTTTAGTAGAGGTACTAGCTTTGAAAGCATATTCAGTCTTGGGAAGTGCATCACCAAATTCAACCAACTCAAATGCAGATATCTTACCAACCAATTGATCCCTTGTGACAGTTGTTAAAGATCTGATTTCCTCAATAGCAGTGACCTTATGTTTATATGCAGGAGGTAAAGATCTGAGAACTTTAGCAACAATTTCATCTTCATCCAGTACTCCACCAGCACATCTAATGCCACATACAAGCTCATTTACTTTTGCCATATATAAAGTGATGTTCTCATCTTCACTCATCCTTAGGTTTTCAAACTTTCCTTTCAAACTTCATAGCTTGGCACACTTCACATGTCTCCTTCATAAATATTTTCAAGCTTTGTCCAAATTTCATAAGCAATCTTCAATCCCATAACATTTGTCAGCTCTGTATCAGACAAGGCACTTAGTAGGGCTTCTTTAGCTCAAAGATTATTTTTTGCATCTCTAACTTCATCTATAGTTGTTGGCCCATTTCTTGGAGGAACATATTTAGTTGAGGTTATATTCCAATACTAATATCCCATGCATTGTAAGTGACATTCCATGCGATTCTTCGAGGCAGTGAAGTTTGTTCCATCAAATATTGGACTGTCCTTGTAGGTCAACATCTTGGATCTCCTCAAGTGGTCAAGCTTCTTCTAGAGGAACCTTGCTCTGATACCAATTCTTAGTTTTAGGACAGACAATTGAGAGGGGTGGGCTGAATCAGTTGTCACCAAAATCTGTTCCTTAATCACTTAAAACCTTCTTAAATTTTAGCAGCATAACAAAGATTCAATCATGAATGCATAATGCAATAACTCAAGAGTAGAAAAATATTCAACACATATAACACCAAGATTTTTAACGTGGAAAACCCAGTTAAGGGAAAAACCACAGGGTGACTAACCCAAGATTATATTCTCTATTAAAAGAAAAAGAAAAATGGCACTTGCCAATTAGGGCTCACTGCCCAAGCACACTGCTCATAAGAGGCCCACTGCCTATAGGAGACACACTGTCTACAGAAGAATATAAATATTACATGCTTGAATTGGAGATTAGCATCTTCACTATGCTTGAGACAGTTCCATTTAAGCTCAATAGCTTTGCTCTGTTTTTTGATCCTCTTCTCTACCACCTTCTCATGCCGACGACAGATACTTTTAAATGACTTTACAAATCTTATTTATACATGACATCGACTTTGGAATGATCATCAAAGTCAGCACAACACATACTTTATTTTATTATAGAGCAATTACAAAAATACTTGACTTGTTACAAAAACTTCATGCGCATCACTACATTGTCGGCCACACATATCTGGGACTTCAATCTTCTTCGAGGAACATGCCATGCTTCGCAAAACATCTTCAAGATCATCCGCAACATGTGCAAATCATCCGATCGGCCAAGATTAGGAAGAACATCATCACTCGAAGGTAAATCTTCAATTATGAGCTCAATCTTCAATGTCGACCGCCAACACAAACAGGACACAATCTAGAGACCTCCACAAGCTTGCTTGAATCACCAAGAACATCTGCACCTCTTTTGCTTATTGAAATCATTCGCATCTTCATCTGAAACCTCAAGAACATAGTCGCTCATCACTGTCACATTAGAAGGATTACTTGTGGACATCCAAACCATGAACCAATTGAGTTGTCAATTCACATTAGCTTCCCAAACATGCCACTAGATCTGCAGAACAAGATATTGCTCTTCCAAATCTCAGCGGACCTATTTGTGCCACTTTGTCACCTCTAAATAGCTACCAGAACTAGTTTTATTCATATGGCCATAACTTCTCCAAATCTTCATATGGATCTCTGAAATCTTGGCTGGAGTACCTTCTGACACATATTTGTAAACCCTTTGATGTGCATACTCTGATCTTCAACTGACTGGGATTTTTGCTTCATAGAACTTCACTGTCTTCACTGTCCTTCTCTATTTCCAATAGGGCTAATTTTCTAAATATCCTCAACACACAACTCATCCAATTATTGGCATCAATGCAATAGGAGTATGTTGACATCAATGACAACACCGGTTAGGTCCATACTTGCAATAGTCCTTAGGAGAGATTTAACCATGCATGCTTAAGCAGTAAATTTTACTGCTTAAGCATGAAAACTTACATTGTTGCCACAAGTGCTAAGTCGACAAAAATTTCCGCTTGTGCACTTGAAAGTTTGATCCCAAGGTGTATGGGTGGCAAAATTTACTGCCCTTACATGAAGAAAACTTTTGAACTTCCCATATGCTAAGATGGAAAAATTTGCCACTCAAACACCAGCTATTCTACCCTATCATGCTGAGTCGACAAAATTTGCCACTCAGACATAAAAAGAAAATCTGTTTCATCCTAATATGTAGGGTCAGCAAATTTCACTGCCTTGACACCTACAAACTATCCCTAACATGCAAGGGTGGTGAATTTTTCCGCCCGTGCATTCACTCCCTCAGATTTTTCTAACTCTGGGAGATTTTCCAATTTGCTTTCCTGAGCCTGCTTTCCTCCATTTTTTCAACCCACTTGCACTCTAACCCTTTCAAGCTTACTCCTGTAGTCATGATCATCAACATGCAATTTTCCCAAATTACCAGTATTTCCCCTAACTGCATGATCATGGCTTTTTGTTGTAGATTCTTCTGCGAGTTTGTTCTAATCATTGACTCCTACAGAGGTGTTGGTCTTCTAAATGACTGAGCTATCTCTGAAGAAGTCAAAAGCAATGAAGTATAAGTATCAAGGTGTTTTTTTCTGATCACCTTAGTTACCTCAAATGTTGATGATATTTGGGATATAGAGATTGGCCATGTAGACATGGTTGAGTTTGTAGAAAGGACTAAGTCAAATAACCCTAGTTCTCTGATGAAGAAGATTGTAGCTAGCAACATTCACCAGGTGTCATCATTTCCAGTGGCAGCTCATAATACAAAATTTGTTCTTCAGTGTGCACATTTCTACAACAAAGACACTAGGGCAGTAGTGGATGCAAATGGTAATGTGATCATAAGATTGGATCCAAAGTTTATTGATAAAGTTTTTATGTGTCCCTCTTTGGTTGATGTTGTAAAACTTGATTTTACTATTGCTCAACAAGAATATGATAAGGACACTGAGAAGGCTAAGAAGGTAATTAACACCAAGTGGCTGAAAACTCCAAGGTCAAATTTGTCTCGATGGCCAAAGATCTTTCCTCAAAGTGATTTTGTTGAGGAAGTAGGTGATTTAATAACTCTTCTTAGTAGGGTGAGGGGATTATCTTCTTCTTCATGTTTTCATGAATGGATGTATCCTTTCATCAAGATTATACTTTAGGGCAAGTAGGCAATCTTTTGGGGTGAACAAATCAGCAATGCTCTCCATGAGAAATTGATCAAGTTGCATACTACTTTCAAATTCTATATGACTTCCTATCCTGTGTACATAGCAGCTTCAATGAGGATCTTTCCAGATTTGACATCTAAAGGAGATAGGAGGGTTGTTCCTATGTATCAATAGTATCCTCAGGTGACATTGAAGGGTTCAATCCATCACTTCAGGAGGGTAAATGATGCCTTCTTTGTAGTGTTTCTGTGTCTTTTTGGTCCTCAATTAGAACAAAGAAGAGTTTTAGATGAGGCTTGGTTAGTTGTGAATGGTTTCGGGTGTATGTTCTTACAGTTTCAGACTTTTTCATATCTAAGGGTTGGCTTTTTCCAAGGCTATCCTTACATGTTGCCAAGATTTCCTTTGGATAAACTTGTTTGATGGAATTGTGTAGACAAATGATTGTCGTGCATAATAAGAAAATAGAGCTTAAGAAACCAGGATTTAGGTTTCCAATTGAAATTGGCAGATACTCAGTGTCAATTGCAATAAAGGCCAGAGCTATGGAGACTAAGATGCAGTTGGTGACCATGAAGCAATTCAAACGAAGACCAAAGTTTGATTACAAGGATGTAAAAGATAAGATCAAAAGAAAGACTCAATTTCATGACCCAATGGTTGAAGACATTTGGATTGATTTGAGGACTGAGGAGGAGATCAGAAAACTAGATTATAGCAGGCTATCTCTTGATCAAATTGAGTATTTAGGTTTAGCTGATATTCCTAAAGATATGGTGGATGATGAAGAGCTGGTTGATCCTAAGTACAATAATGGGTAGATTGCTAATTCTCCTCTCCCTCCTATCCAATGGTCTTAAAAGGAATTGACTTCCTTAAGGAAGAAGTTTGAACCTGTGTTAGCTAACACGAACTTGTGGCTCCAAAGTAGAGGCATACCATTGAAGGATTTTGTAACCGGATCTGAAGAAGAGATTTTAGAGCAAACTGGTAAGAAGACTAAACTAAGAACAAAGAATAAAAGTGATACTCTAGGTACATCCAAGGTTTCCAAACCAAGGTTCAAATTTGTGTCTAAGGGAAAAAAGGCCAGGGTCACAGTGAAAGAGTCTAAGGTGGAAGAAATGGAAGTTGAGGCACAAAGGACTGATGAGCTAGCTACTGAAGAGATGGAGATTGAAAATAATTCTTCAGGGGAGCAAGGGGAAGAACAAGAGAAAGAGATAGGAAAGGATCAAGAATGTTTGCAAGATTAAGTTATGTCTCCACAGAGGGATGTACCACAGGAAGCTGAAGTCCCTTCTCCTTGCCCCAATGTATCTATTTCAGTTCCTTTGTCTATTTTACCTACTATCCCAGTTTCAACTATCAACATTCCATCTTCTAAGTCTCCATCATCTTCAAGGACAATTTTTGATAATCCTCAAGTTGCTTTTGATAATGTTCTCCATTTTTCTAAATCAATCCCTAGTCTATCCTCATCATCTTTTGACATTGGAGATTCTTCAATCTTTGATCACTTTGTTTTGGGAACTAAGCAAGTTTCAAATGTGGATGTGTCAAGTGCAGTGTTTACTGATACTCCTATTATTTCTACTTCAAGTGCCGGTGCAATTCCTACCACACCAATAATGGGACTTGATCCAAATGTAAGTACTTATGTGCTTCCTCCATGGCTATTAGCTTATACACCCAAGAGAAAGAACCAAGCCATCTCCCCAGATGATTTTGATTTTGGTAAATTGATGCCAGTCAAGGCTAAGACTCCAAAGAATCCTAAAATAGTTTCTCAGGTGTTGGAAGATAAGGGACACAAATTTGTGGAAATTGCTAAATCCCAAAAGATGCCACCATGGAGAATTTTAGTATGAATGATTATTCTATTTCTAGAATTGAACTTGGCAAAATCACACATGAGAGTGCAAAAACTAATATGCAATCTACATTGGATTCTTTGATTCAAAAGTTTGATAAAGAAAAGGAAATGAAGGATTATTATAAGGCAATGGTAGAACAATTAACTACAGTAGTGAGGAAGATCACTTTGACTTCTGAATCAGTAACTCCTGAGGCTGTTTCTGTTGAAGATCCTATCATTCAGAAGGCTGAAAAGACTTATCTTAAAGGAAACGTGGTTGAGGAGTATTTAGAAAAGATGCGTGCATAGGGAGTATCTCTTCTTACAGATGTAGCTGAGAAGACAGGTAAAATGGAGAAAGTCGGAGCAGAGCTTGATGATTTGGTTGACACTATTTCTCAAGATATTGAGTATTTGGATCAAAGCTATGATAAATGGACAGAAATGACGAAATTGAAAATAAATGATTTGATATCAATTGGTGTTATTCCAAATCAGGATTCATACACAGAGACTAAGGAAGCATTGACATATCGGTGCAATGTTTTGAAGGACTTGATCAAGGATCTAGAAGCTGCCAAGAAGCTGAGTGACCAAAGTGGCATTAGTCTCTTACATAAGTTGGAGGAGCTTCTATGCAATTTGGTATCTAAGGATAATCAATTTCTTTCTACAAATGAGATGACCCAAGAGTTTGAGAACATGTTTTAGAAGGAGTTTGAAGATAAAATCTTTTCAGTTTCTTCTATGGATAATATTCTGGACAACTAGTTAACTTTGGGTAACCTAAAGGCCGAGTTAACTAGTCATGCTAAAGAAATCACAACAGTAAGATGCAATAGTCAGAACCCAGATGATTTTCAGGAACACTGTCAGTCCAGATAGTTTGGGGATGCAAGCTGCATTTACCATGTATGATGCCCATTTGAAGAAAGAAGGCAGTACAAGTTGAATCAACTTTTCTCACTTAGTTTATTTTCTATTTTTCATATGTACTTTTGAATTAGTTTTGGACATTTTTACATGTACTTTTCTCATATGTAATTACATGTAAAAACATAGGAAGTCCTGAATCAAAAAGGACTCCTTTGTTGAATAAGTCATAGTTAGTTGTACTTTTCCTATTTTTACTCTCAGTCTCTCCTATAAATAAAGAGGACCCTCATTGTAAATATTATCTTTTATCTATTGCGAAGAAACTCTACTGAATTGGAAAACATTTCAAGACTTTGAGCTTTTTATGTTTATCAAATTTTCAAGTGAATATCAATATAAGCAAGCAATTTGAGTATCAAACTTTGAGTTGAATCATATTGTTTTATGATATCTGTGTTCTTATGCCATTGGTGTTATGTTATATTGAATCATTGCTAGAATTGTGGAGTTTATTGGAAATTGAGAGAAGTGTTCTTGTTTTGGTTAAGTAGAGTTTGTGCTATTTTCTCATTGCGAGAGTTTGTGTTTACATTTGTGAGAATAGAATTGTTTAAAGACTTTGTGTTGTAAACTGTTGTGTTCAAGTTAATTATATCATATTGGGTGAAAGTGGAGACTTTGAGCTACATTTGAATTCAATCAAGTTTATTTGTGGGAAATAAGTCAAACAATAGAAGACTTTGTGTTTCTATGGTTTGTCTCGGTTTAGGAATTATTAAATATCATTTCTTTTGAAGTTGTCATTTTTGGAAAGAGAAACATCTATTCTAAAAAAAGAGAATAGGATGCAATGAAAACACCCCAAGAATAGTTTTAGTTTATTTAAGTATTAAACGTTTCTTGTTAGAAAGAGCTCCTTATCTAGAGGGAACCTCCCCTTTCTGAGAGGAGAGACTTAGTATCATTATAGCTATGGTGATATAACCATTTTTCCATTGGTTAGCTAAATGACAAAATATTCACCCAACACAAGCCATAAGGGAGGAGTCAAGTTTATGAAGATTTCAAAGACATGGAAAACTCAAAGGGATTGTCCTAGGGTCTATGGTGGAGATCACAAAAGAGACTGCACACAAAAGAAAATGAAGAGTCTCATATTAAGTATGGTATGCAGGAAAATGAGATATGAAGGTTTGTCATCGTTAGAGGACTCTAAGGAGCATAGTGAAGAATGTGTACAAAGAAGAGCCCTTAGAGGTATTGTTTGGTGATTTTTGAACACTGTCAAATACTGTTAGGTCCTATTATCAAAGAAGCTGCCACATTACTTTGAAAAGGTTTGTTAACAATCATTGCAATGACTGTCATCAGTCATAAGAACTCTATTAATTGTTCCCAAGTCAGTTTTAAGAGTTTGGTGTTGGTTTTGTTCAGCAATTTGAGGGTTGTTGGAAGTTTTGAAATATGTATGATATCTATTTAATAGTCCACAATACCTATTAAATCATCTCAAGGTCCATATAATCATTGTTGACCCAACACCATGAAGACCTGTCCACAAAGGTCTAAAAAGGGTAAGCAGAAATTTTTAAATCCTTATCGGGTCTACTCCATTGTTTTGCATGTTTGAGTAGTGGTTTTATTTGCATACATCCTGGATACCCTTGTCCCAAAACTAGAGACTCATGCCTTGTCAAAGTTCTAGGGTCTTAGGTCACTGTCTAGTGTTCTAGGGTTTGTTAAAGCATCTATAAACTCTAATAAATAGTATGTTATTTTGTAATGGATAAGGAAGATGTCTTCAAGAGAAAGAGACAAGATATTCTAAATGTTTTAATCTTTGACAAAATTTGGAGGTCCACAAGGTAGAGGTAGAAGTGCAGCATGACAGTTTTGGAGCACAAGAGATCAACACCAAGTATGGTGAAGTCAAAGTTTGATGCAGAGTTCTTAGGTTTTAAATAAAAGTAAAAAAGATGCCATGAATGCATGTGTAATGCTTGGGAAAATAGTGACAAAAGGTCTATTAACATTTAAAGAATGGAAGGTAGATAAACTTTAGATGGATTTAGGCCATTAATTCAGCATCTACAAGAGATCTATGTACATACAATACTCAGGCTTGAATAGAGATTGACAAAACAAGACTTTAAATTCTTCATTAGTAATAGTGGTAAAGCATATGGAAATCCATATTTTTTGTCCACAAGAGAGTTTGGCTAGAAGAAGACTAAGCAATGAATAGAAAGATAGAGGTTTGACTGCCCAGCTAGTACCACAAAATTGGTATGGACACAAGTTTTTTGTGAATAGTAAGTAAAAGAAGAACTTGACATTCTAGTAGGAAGGGTCATATGGACTATGATGATAGTCATGAGGATAGTAGGAGAGGGTAGAAGTAGGAGAAGTTCATAATTATTACAGGGTGTTACAAGGTTATTGTATGGTTTTGAAGAAGATGAAGGCATTGCATGAGAACTCAAAACTCTTTCCTTAAACACTAAGGTCTTCCATAGTCTAAGGTAGTCCACAGAGGTCCAGGGAAAGGAAATAACATGATATAAGTACCAAGCAAGGCTTTTGATGACACTGTTTGATCTTATTTTAAGGTTGTCATCAAATATAGATTTCTTAGATAATGGGCATGATACAAATCATATATGACTATCACAATGGAAAATAGTCTTGAATCCCTTTATGTAAATTTTCTTCTTCTCCTTTACATGGATTGTCCTCTCTATCTCTAGTTGATGGTATCTTCAAATTATCTAAATAGAATTATACAATAGGACATCTTTTGTTCTTTTGAGGGGATTACTTAAGCAATAGGAAATAATAGAACATTGAAATTGAGATTGATGGAGGTTGACATTTATTACTGTTAGCATTATGATGTTGGGATGTCCTCTAATTTTCATCTTACTTATAACTGTTATGGTTTCCTTTAGACCATGATAATCATTAACTTAATAATGGAACTAGTACCCATGAGTTTTCTAACAAATGGATAAGTGGTTCTTCTAAGAATAATGGTCCTATGAAATGACAGATAATAGAAGTATGACTATTGTATGGATTGTGATGGTCCCTCTTTCTTCAAATTCAAAATGATCATCATGTGAATGTTGACAATGGCCCCTTATAAGATGGTAGTCATGAATGATGCTAATTTGATACCCTACTAAGACCACAACCTAAATTTATAACATAAAATAATGATCCTAAATGGATTATGGTAACCTTATAATATGACAACATAATCATGAAGGGTCAAGACAATCATGGTAGCCTCTAAATATCCCAAAATTGGATCCTATGTTAAGGTAATGCATTGAATGAAGGATCACAAGGTCATGGAGATCCATTATAACACCTAGGATGCTAAGTTTTAATCATCTAAATTCCCTCTAAGAGTAGCAAAAGTGAATGAAGGTGAAAAGGCATTGGAATGATTGCCCAAAATTGTCAAAAATAACATTGAAGCTATTTGATAAATTGTCATGAGGGAATTTGTCATTGATCCTAGAGAGCTATCATCTGACCTTTATGCTATATGAGTCATGTCAACTATTATAAGGGTAAATGGTGATGCATCATAGTGGATATGTTGTATTTTTAGATTCTCTATTTGAGTATGATTATGATGGTAGGGTTAAGGAAGAGGATAGTCACAATCTAAAATGGTTAAGAAAACTATAAAACACTCATAAAGTAAGCATTAGGATGATCTAAGATAGGTTTGAAGGAATCATCATCACCATACAATGGAGAAACCTTATTATCAACTTTGCATGGATTGTCATAGCATCTAACATGAGCAGCATCTGGTATGAGTAGTTTACAGATAGTTATTGAAGCCATAAGGGTTATTCTCTTAAATCAATAGCTTTCATCATTAGGAAGTGAGATTGGTGGTAGAAGAAAATATTGTTTTAGAATTTGGCTTTGGATGGAATGAATTGGGTTTTGGAATTGGCATAGTCAAAGGTAAAGGACTTTTCAGCCACAATGATTATAACAACAATAAATGGAATTGTTTAAGTACTATCAAGGTAATATCATTTGGATAAGGGTGATTTGAATATGAAGACAAGGTTTTACTAATTTATGTTTTAGATATGGCAGGTAGGCATGGAATATGGGGTTTGAAGAAGTTTCTAGATCTGTACATGCCTTCCTAACCAAGTCATCACTTTGAAAATTGCTTTCTTAAGGAACCTATGTTGTTAGAGGAGTTACTTCATGAAATTTGTTTGTCAAAAGTAAAGTTTCCTTGAATAAAATTTGTTTTTTCTAGTTGCAACTACCCTAGTAGACATGTATGCAAAGTGTGGAAGCATAGACAAGGTACATGAACTTTTTGACACAAAACCTCAAAGAGATGTTGTTTGATGGAATGCAATGAATGCAAGATACCACAAAATGGATTTGTTTCTTTAGAAAATTTCAAACAAATGCAATTGGTGGGTATAAAGCAAATTCCACAACCTTTTTTTGGATTTTATATAAAGGATCTATCCGTTACCCAAAGCCCAATTATTTGGGCAATAGATATCTAGGTAATGGATATCCATTCTACAAAATGAATATATGTTCTACAAAATGGATATCCGTTCTAGAAAATGGATATTCGTTCTATGAAATGGATATCTGTTATGTTTTCCTATGAACTAACAAAACCAAAACTTATATGTGGTTGAAAGAAGGTGGTGAACAAAAACAAAGAACTTATTGGAGACATTTCCAAGGGTGTTGATGACACAATAGAGATTTCAAGTAGTAAAGGCACTAGTGTAACCTATGAAAATTTTATAGGGATCATATATGCTTGGTATGGGTATGTGAGACTAGTAGAACTGCTTGGTTGGAAGAGGCCAAGTATAGGGAAGGGGGGGAATTTTACCAAGGTGTAGATGGACTAGAAATTCTAGATTAGAGGATACTGACATAGTCTATGATGACACTTGAAAGGATAAAAGACTAGCAAGGGAAATAGGTGGATAAAATATACATGAACCAATAAAAAAGAAAATTTGAGGTTTGGGTCATGAATTGTTCATACATAGACCCATCAAAGGATGGAATAGTAAGGGTAGGAAGGCAAGAGAGAATGGCCATAAGAAGAAGATGTAGATTGAAGGGAATAATGACATATTTTGTTCTTATAGATTTTTGGTGACACAACCAACATTAGGTAAAGAGGAGGAATAGTTTCCCTATAAGAAACAAGTGATTGTTCCATGGAACAATGGAGTTGTGGCTAGATAATCGACTCTGAATAACTCCACACATCCATTTGCTAAAGGATAAGTCAAAATGTCATATGCCAAAGGATAAGTCAAAATGTCATATGCCAAAGGATTATGAAATATTTTAGTAGTGTCATTTTTTGGTTGAACACTTTGTGCATGAGTATTAACATATCATTCTAGATTGTCAATCCCAGTAATGAGGTGGTTCAAATAAGGTGAAATATCATTCTCAACATGTATCAAACTCACATGTGTATGCCTTGTGTCATATGTAACAATGGTGGAGGGTGTCAAAGATATATTATCAACTAATGCCACCTTATCCTCACATATACCAAGTAAAAATTGTAAAAGATCCTCATTGTGTTTTTCATTCTTAAGTATGTCTATATCATGTACAAGATGGGATATAGGAGGAGGTACTCCATAAGTACTTAAAGATATGACATGTGAAAGTATGAATGGATCCAAATGGGGGTTGAGCTACTAATTTGGTATATCATACTGATGCATAGAAAAGTTAATGGGATCTACAAGTGGGCCACTAGAAGGAGAAGAAATAAAACCATGAGAAAAGTATTATCTAGGGCCAATTTAGTAAAGTGATCTATGAAATCACATGACAATGCATGAAAGGATGTATGAGAAGCATGACATGAATTAAATCATTACTTAGTGGTAAAAATTAATGTACCACTAAATGTTTGTATCAAAATATAGTCACCATGTATAGAAGAATAATAAATAGACCATGAGCCTCAAGATAGACAAGATGGATCATCATGAATTAAATGGGAGGTAATAACCTCATGTGAAGTTGAACAAGGTGTATCACGTATAGGCCTATAACTAGTGAGAGATGAAGTACAATCATCATAAATCTCATCACTAGGATAATGATCATAGATAGGTAATTAAATTCAACAAGTATATCATTAGGCATGGATAGTGATGAATCATAATCACATGTAGGTAAAGGTAAGGCATTTATAAGTACATTATAAGTGTCCATATGTTTAGTGGAGATATAGAAAAATTATTGTCATTATACTCATCAGATCATGTATTAAAAAAGGTAATTCATTCAAAGCACATGAATCTATGGACATAGGACCAACATGACATGTCAAATATATATCATCAAGATAGGGGCCCTCTCTATATATAGGTGCCCTTGAGCCCATCCCCATAGGTTGAGCCCTATTTATCAGGGGGAGGCTAGACTTAGGCTATAGCTATATATAGTCGGCAGTCAGGTTGGCACCCCCAGTACAATGAACCACTACTAATATGATGCATAGGTGAGGGAGGTGTGATATTATCAATAGCAGCAATCATAATATATGTATCATAACATATAAATCCATACTAGATGTATCACTACCATACTAGATGATTCACTTCTATATGTATCATAACACATTATAAATCCATACTAGATGATTCTCTAGGCTTTGGGAACTTCATATGGAGCCTAAAAGTGCTTTAACACTTGGTATAAATGGATATCTATTTCCTCTGATTCACTAAATTCTTTTCTCTATGATGATCATCAAAAGCCTTGGGGGGCTGCTAGATCACTAGGGCAAGTTCTCCTAGGTCAATCCCTTGAAAATACGTTGTAGGTGTGGAAATACGTGTAGATAGGGTAGGGATAAGTCAGCTATGTGGAAATGCATAAAGGAGGGGAGTATATGAGGGTATAAAGGTATTAAGAAAGGAGCCAAACTTAGCACAAGAGTGCGCCACATGTTTCTATATAAGTGCATTAAGGCATTCCCTCAAATTGGGCCCAAATTTGTCTTGAGTCTAACGGATATCCATTCTAAGTCCTATGATCTACTCTTCAATACACCTAAATTATGTAGCATCTATTGTTTGTCTTGCAATTACATAACAAATGTACAAAAGTAAAAGCACACAAAAGACAAAATTTTTAAAATTCAAAATAAACATTAAGTATGAAATATTTACAAGGGATTGTTCAAAAAATTCTTAAACTTATATTAATAAGAGAAGTTCAAATTTTAAAGAGATGCAACTTTGTTGATTGGTTGAAAAGTTGTTAACCATGTAACAATAGAAATTTACAAGTTGAATTGTAAGTTATAAGGATAAACTAATGAAAAGAATAACAAACAATACCATTTATATAGTTCTAGAAATGGATATATGTTACTAGTTCCACAAAAAAGATATCCGTTACTTCAATAATGGATATCTGTTACTTTAATAATGGATATCCCTTAGTAACAAATATCCATTTTGCTTCGGAAATGTCTTGTATTTAGGCTTGGGATGGCCATAGTTGACTTTCCCTGAATTCTAATGTGTTTACAGGTTTCACCCTCTTTTTCGAACTTCACCCTTTGTGCTAACGACTTTTTTTATTCAAATTTGCTTAAAACAAAAAGGGTTTATTGAAGAAATTGTTAGCTTTCTAAAAATATAGGGTTTACTTGATTATCATATTATTAAACAATTATTAATAATTTTCTATATAGTGTGTGTCTGAAATCTTGATAGACACACTGATTGAAAAACATCCATAACTTTCAAACCATTTCACCTTTTTCAAATTCGAAAGATGCATCACACTCTATCTTTCTAGCTATAGGTTTAAAAAAATTGAATTCCATTTTTTTGTTTATCGAGTTAGGTTGGCAGGAAAATTACTTTTTAGTTTTTTTAAAAAGTCACAGTAAAAAATCATAACTGATTATTTTCTTCGAAAAAAATTTCAAAAAAATATGTCACATCCGAGCACGTCTCCTTTAGTTATTTTGAAAGATTCAAAAAAATATTTTTTTTTTGTTCATACTTAGGTTGGCTGGACTGACACCCACTTTTTATTTTTTCTGAAAAATTTAATAGTTGTTCATTGAAATATTCATTTTTCACCAAGTAAATTTAGTTTTTTTTAAAAAAAATTAGTAGCCCATAAACTAGATTCAATTCTCTACAAAATTTTGTTTTTACATATTTTTCAAATTGTGTAGATAATCCATTCAAATTTTCACATGAACTTGATTAAGTCTGATTTTTAGTATTTCCATTGCCACTTAGAGGTATTGTTTGGCCCATCATGATCCCACACATACCCTTTTGATTTCTCATACCTTGTAAAGTTGTTGTGATTCAATTTACGGCATTAGCATTCTCACCTATTTTGTTATCTCCAAAAAATAAACAACTATTAATAGATATTTTTTTGGGGGGAAAAGAATGGTATGGCTAGGGACTCCAACCCACAAATGGTATTTGAATTGCACCACTAGTTTGATAGTTACAAAGGAGTTTTAGTTATAATTGCTATAAATAAGTCATTAGAATGGAAAAGATGTAGTCTACCACTATGTTGGCTACATGTCAAGAGAAATAAAAATAAAAATAAAACATGTTTGTGTCTCCAGTTTTAAGATGACCAAAATATAAAAATATTTGATTTTTGAAGGATCTTTAGGAGTTATAAAGAGAGTTCATCTTAAGAATGGATTATCAACCAAATGAATAGCCTATATGTTATATTTTGTAGTGTAGTATAATATGTTTTTTAAGTGCCACCAAACCCTTATTCTCTATAACATGAAATATATTGATAGGTTTGTACATGTTAATAATGGCTTGTTTTTTACCCACCCTTAGTTTTGGTTGCATGTTGCATCATTGTAATCTACTAAAAGATATAAACCCTCACTAGAATATAGATAAAAACAAATAAATAGGTAAAAATATGATCATATCACACACAAATTATATATATGTTACCACATGTCAAGGCTAATGTTGATGGTTACCTTAACTATGATGGCTAAGTTTACCACATGTGGTAGTGTGGTAAATGTTTATGTTGGTAGCCAATGTTGTAATCAACTGGTGATGAATGCATGCAATATGTATCACATTTGATATGATGGAAATGTTAAGTGTAAACACCCAAAAATGTCTACTTGTCACAATGTTGCATCATCTAGGCATTTGATAGCATTTTTTCCCTAAACTACCCCTTTTCCATCCTAACCTAGCATTTTCCTCTATTAAATTAAATAAATATAACGTTTATTTAATTTTATCCCACCCCTCACTTTATTAAATAAATAAATTTTATTTATTTATTTAATCCCACCTTTCATCCTATAATTAAATAAATATTTACTATTTATTTATTTATTCATGCATGCCACTTAATTAATTAAAATTTTATTTTAATTAATTAAAATCACATACCATTTTCATCTCCCAAATCCTCTCTAGTTATTTCACTTACCATTTCGATCACTCAACTCATCTATTCCACCTTCCATTTTCAACTCAACTCATCTTCCAAATCACTTGATTCACTTTCTAAATTATCTCTTGAGTGAACTCACCCACTTTCCATTTCCTTTTTCAAGTTGCACAAAGTAACTTTCCATTTCACCATCACTTGCAAATTGGAAGGTTTATCCTTCCATTTTCTCAAAAAATCTATAAAGTGACCCATTTTCATGCCGTTCTCATGGATGAATTTTCTAAGCACTGTCACTCTACCAAATTTCCTCCTCATCCATCAACCTCTACCTATCTATCTTCTTATCAATCATAATTTATTGTTGTGCTACGAAACATGAGCAATCAACAATCCACAATTGCACCAAGGAATTAAAGTATCTGAGTGATTTTGTTTTCATTGCATGTGTTTTTTTAGCACTTTGATCAAATTTCTTGAAGCTATCTGGGTTTTTATCTTGATTTGTTAAATGATGAAATCTTCCTTGGTATACATTTTTGGCACGCCCGGTGGGACCGAATCACTAAGTTTTTGCAAGTTTTCACTTTAAAAATTTGCATGTTTTCTAACCCTCATACGGCATGTTTTGCATTTTAGCTATTAAAAATGACCTCCTAGGCTCAAACCAACCTCACCATTACGTCTAGGGGGCGTTTCCATGAAAAGTGAGTATAAATTTACCTAGTTTTCGTGAAAAAATATGCATTTGGCGAAGAAAATAGCATTCAGTCTGTAGAAAACCACCTTTGCACAGCAGCCAATCACATTTGGTAAGCAATGAGTCACATTTGGTAAGTATCCAGTCACATTTGGTAAGTGGCTAGTCGCATTTGGTAAGAAACTAGTCACATTTGGTAAGCAGTTAGTCGCATTTGGTTAGCAGCCAGTCACCTTTGGTTTTCAGGCATCCGAGTGCATGAGGTTAGGGTTTGAACACCTTTGAACAATAGAAGGTCACCTCTGGTCAATAGGGGGTCGCATATGCATGGAAGGTAATCGCCTGTGGTAAGATTTGAGTCACATCTAGTTGATTCTGAATCACCTTTGGTTTTCATAGGTGATTTTCTTATACGCTTTTGGTTTCTGCTGCATAGAATAAGTTTTTTTAGGATTTGATGGCTTCTTTATGCAGTTTGTCTCCCTTGCTTATCGAAGATTGGTGTTCCAAAACATGCTAATATTTCCTACAGGTCAAGCGGTCCAAGTTTATAAACAAATTTTACATATTAGAATAGGCACACTTAAGTTTGGTGCTTTAAAATGAACTTTCACATAGTTTAATTTGGGGATAAATGAACAAGCTATCTTCTTTGTGTCTATTTTTAGTTTTTTAGTTTGCTTGTCCTATCTAATTGTCACCCAAGGTAGCAACACAAGCATCCTCTCCCCCTGCCTAACCAACAGATCTGGGGTGTAAGAGAACATGTTGCTAACTTTTAGGCGGGCCTACCTTCCCACTGTGAGAAGGGGACGACCTGGGCAGAAATAGGTCAAAGCCAGGCCATTCCAATCCACTTGATAAATAATGCGTTTGCACTGAAAGTCACAAATGACGGGTGCTGATTAACTATACTGAAAGCCAACCTCCCCCAAAATCCTTCAAGGTGCAACCCTTGAAGGTTGGGAGACTCCATAACGGAGAGTAGCGTTGCCACACGTATAGCCATCTGAATGGAAACCTGAACTAAAAACCATGTCTTAGTGGCCAAAAACCCTCTATTTGTTGGCACAGAAGGTCAGACCTTTGAAGCCACCCCGATTCACATGGTTCTTAGTAGAAATAGTAGGGACAATCCTAAGGTTCAGATGGGGGATGAGCCTTGGGAAACCTGGATCTTGGTATGTGTGAGAAGTGAGTACCTTGGATGGGAGCTGGTGCTACCAAGATCTTGAAGCTATCCATTTTGAATAGACATGGCTAGGGGATCCAACAAATATTGTCCTTGCCTAGCCCTAGGATATAATGTTTGAGCATGGATTGTGTGTGAGTGTTTTCCAATGTGTCTTCTCTGTCAAATTCACCAAAACACACCTAAAAACCAAAAATCTACAACAATTCTACCTTATAGCCATGCAAAATTGTCTTCAAAACTGCTGAAAGCTACCTTTGGTCAAAACACAATTGCGTCTAAACCACAGAAAACTACCTTCAGTCAAAACATAATCACCTCTAAACTATTAAAAGTCATCTGTGGTTGTCAGACAGTCACATCTAATCAATATTAAATCACCTATGGATCTCTATGAGTCACCTAGGTTCATTACAAATCTACTTTGCTTAGTTATCTTTTCTACGAAATCCACTTTTGGTCTCTGTCAGGTCACCTTTGAAACCCTATAAGTTGCATATACACTATTTCTAGTCACCTTTAGCTCATATCTAGTCACCAGTACACTGTATCATGTCGCCTTCAAACTACAGAATTTCACCTTTGTGCATATCAATGGTTGCCTATGTCTTATTTTTAGTCGCATCTGAAGCATAGAAAATAGTATATGGTCTTTTCCAATCTGCAAGTTGTCCTCCTAGTCAAAATTGCGTTTAGTCAACTCATCACAACTAATCTGATATTTTACAATTATCATACCGACTCAGTCAGCTGTCAAATAGCAGTCAACCCAAACAAACATCAATCAATCATTTTCTTTTGACCTTGGTCAACTTGTATCCAATCAATCTTTTAATCAATTAATCAATATTTTCAATCAATCAATCTCATCCAGCCAAAAGTAAATCAACCAATTAGGTGAAGTCAAAATCATCCACCAATCAAAATGCCCTATCATCCTATTAACCTGATCGATCCATCTTATGCGATCAAAGCCATCTATTTATCCTAATATACCACTTCTAAACATGGACACGACATTCCCAAGCAAGACCTATGAGAATGATCCTTATGGCACCCTAAGAATGTTTGATACCCTTAAGTGGCTATATAGAAAAGAACCAGTCCCTACACCACCACAACACCAACAATCCCCACAACATCAAGCCATAAGCCAATACCAACAATCCCAAATCTAATCATCACATCAACCCTATCCATCCACCTATCATGTTACCCCTGCACCAACCTATCCCATTTCTTCTAATATTAACCCTTTTCCATATCACTCCACCCCTCAACAACCATTATCCTATGTGATCCCTCCACCACAACACCATCACAACTTCCAACACATTCAACCACAATCCTATGTGTCACCTTATCATCAAACCCATTCACAAGACTATTAGTGGCCCCCACAACATGAACATGCAAATTCAAATACCCCTTTGTATAGAAACCAAGTAGGCCCAAGTTCACTTTTACAACATGGCCTAATAGACTTAAGTCCACCTATGTAACAAGACTTAATAACCTTTGAATCAAGTCTAAGTGGCCCTTTGTACATAAACCAAGTATCCTTAAGTCAACCTATGCTACAAGACTTAATAGCCTTTGACAAGGGAGACACCAACCTAGAGCAAGCATCTTATGAGCATCCTCTATCACCATCTAAGCACATGCCAACACAAGAGTCAACTAGTCCTCTCCCAACACCTTCATGTCTTCCCAATCCAAGTCCATTGATCCATCAACCTTCTAATCCATCAAGCCCTCCACTAAAGGATCCCTTAGAGATGACCCTACAACAATTGGTCCAAGAAAATTTGATTGAGCTACCATCGATAACACCCTTTAAAGAAATCTACTTTAAACCCCATTGGTATAAAGATGATGAATATTGTGCATACCATAGGTGTAAGGGCCATCTCATATCCACTTGTACACAATTCAAAAGATTGATCAAGAACCTAGAAGATTGTGGTAAGATTGGGTTAGATAAAACCAATCCATCTAATCGCCCTATCCTTTCGTCTAGCCCAAGTCCTAGCCCATCTAATCCCACTATCCATCTCACAAACCCTAATCCAATTAGCCTTCTACCTAATCCTAATCATGATCCTTTAGCTTCCATCAACCCTCCACCTACAAAGGATTTGATTCAAGGACTACTAGTAAGGAATAAGCAATCCCTATGTCAGGCACCCATTGATGAGCTTACCAAAGAACCTTTGAATGCCATGTCCACTTCTTTAATCCCATCATGTGGTTCACAACCCCTTGAGCATATTGAAAATTTTCTTCCCGTGAGCTCATCGCCCTCTCTTCTTGTTAACCAAGAACCCATCCAAGAGCCTCATACTTCCATTCAAGTAATCCAAGAAGTCTATCAAGAGCATGATCCCAAGTATGTGAAAACATTAGTCCCTAATCCGAGTCAAGATCAAATCCCTTACATTCCACTCATGCAACTCATCCATAACATTTACCTCTTCCATGATCAAGATGATACCTATGAAGAAGCTATCCATGAGCACCTTGATCTTATCTGTAATCCCATATCCCTCCATGAACAAGATGTCCAAATTTCTCCTATCTATCCTCCATCTAACCCTAATGAGACAACTTTCACTTCTGATGATGAGACATGTGCCTCCCAAGAACACATAAACATAGAAGATTAAATTAATACCTTGGATCATAATGAGCATGAGCAAGATCCTAATGATCCTCCATCACCTACTATTGACCCTATCGCAACTCCACCATCATGTCCTATTAGTCTATCCACCTTTATTCATGAGTGTTCCTCCTTAGAACACCACTAACCATTATCCTCTATTTCACCTTCTCCATCCAATAAGGAACTCATGTCTAGTTTCCACCTACACCTAGTCCTATTGTTGATCACATCCTCCAAAACATGAACTATCAAGATAAGGGTTTAGGCCCTCTTAAACAAGGTATTTTGGAGCTTGTCCATGTCAATGTCCCTCAATGCTCATATGGCCTTGGATACACACCCCAAGGATAGCAATCTAATGATGTTGGTACTTCTTCCATCCCTCCTAAGTCTACCACTTTCCATCACAAATCCTATCATATTCCCAAGACATATGTTGCCATTCCACCTCCATCATCCTACAAATGTCAAAAGCATGTGACCATACACCTTCCACCATCCACTTTGCTTCCACTTCTTCCAACTCCTAACATCCCTCCATCGAATCTACTTCCACTACTTTTGACACCTTATCCATCCATCCATAAGCCCTCTAAAAACCCTAATCATGACCAACAAATGCACACATTGTCTAAATGGAGCTTCCACCAACCCCACTTCCATCCACCCCATGGGATTCAAAAGCAAAAATTTGGATGCCTCTGCCAAAGAATCAAAGACACATCCATCTCAAAAGTTGTATACACCCACACACCTCAAAGTAAAATTGAAAAAGGTGTGGGTCCCCAAGCAACAAGCAATTACCTCAGAAGCTGCACAAAAGCCACATATATCCAAACCCATACCTTCACAAGCAAAGTCAAAAACTAAAATGGTATCAGTCCCTAAGCCACAAGCCATCAAGTCAAATGAGGCATCCACCTCTCAAGAATTCCAATCCTTCACTTCCACCAAAAAATCCCATTCCATCCAAAGGTTTCAAATCCTTCCATCCTACATGAAAAGTAAAAATCATAAAAATACTAAGTTTATGTGGGTCCCTAAATTCTTACGTCATCCATCTGCTAAGCAAACATCTCCATTGCTTCCTACACCACCTTCCCATCAAAAGCTTCAATGTTTATCACGGTGTGTGCAACTATTGGTCATGGTTCTATTCCATTCCACATCATTCCCACATACCTCCATCTCCCCATCCTTCATCCACTATCCTACATATCTTCCTCATCATATCCCTATGGTCCATGCTTTTGCATAAACTCTCCATCCATAAGTCTTACATAATCTACTATGGCACCTATCATAATCTTCTATCTACCTTCTCCATCTCACTTTCATGTCATCCCCTACCAACATCTCTAAGCATACTTTGACATGGTCCATTGCGACAAGATCCATCTAGCGGGACTATCACCTTTCACAAAACTAGACACTTGAGTCCTTTTCATCCATATCCATCTTCTGCCATCCAAATATTAAAAAAAAATGAAAAAAATGAAAAAGAGTAAATAAATCCCTTCGTCTAACTGTGAAAACCTGGTAAACAGGTGCCTTGGATAAGTACCATGATGAAAACCTGGCAAACAGGCGTCACGCGTAAGTTTGATCTTCTATGTCACCTACACTTGGGGGCACCTTGTCTCATCCACCATATCATTTTTAGCTTATCTGGCCATATCCTATCCTACCATCCTTATCCATTACACCTACACATATCTATACCATTGCAGTCTATCCATCCTTCCTTCCTCTTTTCGATCTTGACAAAGATTGGCAGCAAAATGTCAAAACATGCTTGGAAAAACTCTTGATGTACCTTATCCCTTCCAATTCATCCTGTAATCCTATCATAATCCCATTATCATCAGCCCAATCCTATCATCAGTCCTATCATCCTGAGCCTTGTCATGTAAAATCCTAAGTATTGCACCTAGAATGGGGCATGTTATTTCCTATGCAACATAGTCTTTGAGATCACATCCTAGCTCTCTTATGAATACATTTGATGTCACCTATCCTCTTATCCAATCATTGTTCATGAGTCTTCCTTTCCATCTCTTACCTCCCATCTTTCATCCATCTTTTCCTCCTACCTCCTTGCACCCAGACTTGGTTTTCTCCCTTGTCACTGGTATCTAGCATAAAGGCTACTTAATTGTAAATCCATGGACATCCCAAAATGTCTTGAAAAAAAAATCATAAAATCCAACAAAAATCCAATCAATCATCATAAATCCTTATCTAATCAATCACATCAATCCAATTCAATCAATCAAATCAGCAATCAAATCAAATCAACAATCAAATCATCCAATCATCAACATCACATCATCGAATTCAAATCAATCAATCAAAATCAATAACAATCAATCTATATCCCAATCACTCCATCACTTCTTCCAATCAATCTCATCATCAATAAATCTCAAATGCAAGTCATCATTTATCCATGCCAATCAAGTTAATCAAGCTTGTCAAATTATCCAATCGCAATCAATGGTCTTGATCCTATCCTTGTTGTAAACCCAATCAATCATCATCATTATCCTTGTGTTGATCTAGGGATATATCATTTCCCGCCATGACAACACTATCATCATCATCAATCAGCAGTTAATCGTCAGTTTACAGCTTGACAAGGGCAATACCTTGTTTGTTTTTGAATCGTTTGTGCATGCTTGCTTGCTTGCTTGTGTGTGTTATCATTTTTATCTTGCATTTGAATTTGTATCAACCCAGCTAATATTCATATCTTGTGCCTAGACAAGGTTGTATTATGCTGGGGCATGGGACACATCGTCACCTTGGTCCTTATACCCTAGTGCATAACGTCTCGTGCTATAGCAAACATATGGTTGTTCACTTTCATTGCAACATAATGTATCCTTTATCTCTTTCCTCCATTTCCTAATCTTTTTTGACCAATCCATTTCATTTTGAGAAGCCTATCCGTGTTTGTCCAACCCACCTATCCTCTCGAGGGGGCACCATCATCCTATCTTCCCATCCTCATCCTATCTTTCCTTCATCATATTTTTCCTCTATCCATGTCTTAACTTCTTTGAAATGATGTTACTCGACATAAATCACATTTTCTTGAACATCATCTCAAAGAGGGGAAAAATGTAGACACCCAAAAATGTCCACTTGTCACAATGTTGCATCATCTAGGCATCTGATAGCATTTTGCCCTAAACTACCCCTTCACCATTGTAACCTAGCATTTTCCTCTATTAAATTAAACAAATATAATGCTTATTTAATTTTATCCCACCCCTCACTTTATTAAATAAATAAATTTTATTTATTTATTTAATCCCACCTTTCATCCTATAATTAAATAAATATTTACTATTTATTTAATTATTCATGCAGGCCACTTAATTAATTAAAATCACTTACCATTTTTATCTCCCAAATCCTCTCTAGTTAATTCACTTACCATTTCGATCACTCAACTCCTCTTCCAAATCACTTGATTCACTTTCTAAATTATCTCTTGAGTGAACTCACCCACTTTCCATTTCCTTTTTCAAGTTGCACAAAGCAACTTTCCAGTTCACCATCACTTGCAAATTGGAAGGTATATCCTTCCACTTTCTCAAAAAATCTATAAATTGACCCATTTTCATGTCATTCTCATGTATGAATTTTCTAAGCATTGTCACTCTACTAAATTTCCTCCTCATCCATCAACCTCTACCTATCTATCTTCTTATCAATCTCAATTCATTGTTGTGCTGCGAAACATGAGCAATCAACAATCCACAATTGCACCAAGGAATTAAAGTATCTGAGTGATTTTGTTTTCATTGCATGTGTTTTTTTATCACTTTGATCAAATTTATTGAAGGTATTTGGGTTTTTATCTTGATTTGTTAAATGATGAAATCTACCCTGGTATACATTTAAGTGTTATGGGTTAAGTGAAATGGATAAGGGAAGGACGCTTCAATAGTGGAGAGATGGACCCCACTACCATATAGGTGAAGAAAACGGTAAATGGATGCCCATTAAAATAACTATTGGTTTCTTTCGCTTAACCTATTTAAATCTATTTTTTATAAAGAATATAAAAGAAAATCACCATGCCTATGGGTATGCAACATATTCATATATTGGAGTTGTTTATTTTATTATTTTACAAGATAGTCTTAGCATGCACAAGATAGCACTATGTGTAACGGAAGTGTTATCTATATATGTGCAACATATTTATATATTGGAGTTATTTATTTTATTACATTCAAAGAATGGTAGAAAGGGATGAAGTGTAATGGTGTGACCATAACTGGAATTTATTTTTTAAAATAAAGAGGCTCATAAGTAAATAAAATGAATAGCTCTGTCTTTTTTCATCTATCTATAATATAATTTAAAAAAGAAAGAAACAAAACCTTTTACAAGCCACAAATGAAATTATTGAAAATGAATGGTGATTTTTAGAAACTAGATTAAAAAATTACATCTAATTATAGATCATTTACTACCCTTTTCAAAATAAAATAAAACAAAATACCACCAAAAAAGAACACCATCATAAAGAAGAAAAAAGACAAAAAACAATAGTGATTTTTCCACAATCCATTAAATGAGTAAAGAGTTTCTAGATAAAACTATGTGTAGGTTTTTTTTTATCATAAATATTTTAAATCACATTCCATGATCCATCGTTAGGATGAAGTAGAGGAAAATATAAGAAAGGTTGCAATCCATGCTCTATATAAAGGAGAGGAGAAGTAGAAACAAAGAGTCAAAGAGGTTGAGGTTCCCAAAGACAGCAAAAGTCAAAAAGGCACAAAAGGAGTTGTTTTAAAAGAAATAGCATAAAATAATGAAAAATAAGAGTAATTACCTTTTATAAGACATAAAAGAAATAACAAAAGGAAATAAATAAAATAGAGAAAAAATAACAAGAAATTACCTATAAAAGAAATAACATAAAAGAGAAAAAATATTAGAAATTACCTATTATAAGAAATAAATGAAATACCATAAAAAATAACATCAAACAAAAAAATTAGAAAGCCAACTCAAGATAAGCCTACAAAAGATGCCTAAACCCAAAAGAAAGATAATAAAGGACAATATTGTTCAAAACAAACACTTTGCTTCACAAAAAACCAAATATCAAGAACCTACTCTAAAAGAATAGTGTAGCTATTAGAAGACATAAAAGAAATAACATAAATAACTAACATAAAATAGTGAAAAATAAGAGAAATTACCTACTAAAAAACACAAAATAGTGAAAACTATTCTGAAATTACCTATTATAAGAAATAAAAGAAATAACATCGCAAAGCAAAAATTAGAAAGCCAACCCAAGAAAAGCCTACAAAAGATACCCAAACCAAAAGTAGAAGAAAGATAATAAAATACTGTTCAAGACAAACACTATGGTTCACAAAAAGCCAAATATCAAGAACCTACTTCAAAAGAATAGAAAAGAAATGAAAGAAATACCAAATACATGAACCACACCCAACTGCCACTAAAGGAGGACTAAGACTAACAAAACTAAACCTAATGCAAGAGAAGGAAAACCTAAGAAGAGGAGGCTTGAAGGGAATTCAATATCGGAGACCAAGATGGGCTAAAGGCCCACCCCTCATCTCGATTGAGGTTAGATGGGTGGTTTTTAATTTCAATGGATTCTTTAAGTTTTCTCTTGAAGAAGTTCTCTTCAAAAGCCAAGACTTATGTCTCCTCCAAGTGGATGTGGTGTTTGGAAAGTGATTAGTGTTCCACCAAGGCTGATTTGACAACCCACTCAGGTCTTAAGTCAGTGCAATGCTCTTTGATTCTTTGCTAATGAATTGTCCTATCTCACCAATATAGGGGGTCCCATAAGAACACTCAATCTTATAAACCCCAATGAATTAAGGTGGAGGTTTTTAGGGTCTTTGGTCAAGGGGATAAGAATTTTGATAGAAGTATGGAGCTTCAAGGCACACTTGAGGAATTTTCTCCTAAGGATTTTGGAGATTTTGTTAGAAATTGCTTCAATATATGGAAGGGTGGGTATACAAGGACCTTATCTGGGTTAGCAACCTTCAGTTTTGAATCACAATAGGAATAGGCTTGCTTGAAAGCTCTAATAAAGTGTTTGTTGTGGTAAACATTCAATTGGAATACTAAATTTAGCTAGATGGGTAAGCTCTAGGTCAATGTGTTCTACATCACAAATGTGAAAGGCCCTTGTAGCCACTCTACTTAAATATCATCCACCTCAATGGTCAAACACTCAATAGCAATTTTACACCTCATTCATAGCAAAAAGTGGTAAATATTTGTCCTATTTTTATTGGTCCAAATTAACCTTTGACTATTGAAGTGGATGATATTTAAGAATAGCCCCCTTGTAGCTAAAGTCTTTAAGGCACCAGATTTTTGGGCCAGATGGTGATGTGAAGATGCATGGAGGTAAAGGTTGGTATGGGTGGCTTTTTTAAAGATACGGTGGGCTAAGGAACCATCTTATTTTTTAATGAGAAGGATGCCAAAGAATGGGAGATGGTTGTTTGACTCAAGCTCTTTCGTAAGCTTGATGCACTCATTAATATTGTTTAAGTGATTATGAAATTCTTCTAATTTTTCCATGCCATAAGACCAACATATGTTATTGTCATCAACATATCACTTCCACCAAAGGCTAATTCTTCAAAGTACTCCATATAAAGGTTGGTCGTGACATGGGATAGTGGTGATCCCATGACAACCCCTGTATACGCCTAAAAATGACATGATTCAGTCTAAATAAATATTCTTAATATTTATTCCATTCTAATTCTTCTATCAATAAATAAATAAACAAATTTATTTATTTGATTCATATTCCTCTAAGTTAATTAAATATCAAAATATTTAATTACCTCTTCTAAAGTCAAAATTAATTAAAATCTTTTATTTAATTAAATTCTTCCAAACAATTAAATAATTCTTAATTATTTAATTAAATCAAATCATTCTTCCAAATTTAAATAAATCAATCAAATTTATTTAAATCCTCTCAATCTCTAAAAATAACATATAATCAAATATTTTATTTATTCTTCCAAATCATGCACAATAATTAAATAAATTTATTTATTTAATTAGCTTTCTTATCTTCTAATTCTTCAAATATCTTCCAAATCTTCTAAAAATAAGTCTTCTTCTTCATGCACACAAAATTAAATAATTTATTATTTAATTTCTCTCAAATCATGCAAAAGCAAATCACAAGTTGAGTTAACTGACTCAATCAACCTTGTTTTTATCAATATCTCTTAAATTAGAAAAAAACTTTCTAATTTATGAAAGGCATGTCTTATCTTTAGAAAAGAAAGTAGTTAACTCAAATAAAATAGCTTTTGTGTGACACTTGTCTTCTTCTTATTTGCGCACGTTCCTCAACCATTCTCAACCATTGATCTTCTCATTCTTTCTATACCATTGATCTTCTCTTTCACAAGTCTATAAATTCAACCCTATCCTTTCATTTCAATCATCCAAGCTTTAAATATTGTTACTCTCTAGGAATTACAGCGTGCCTTTATCACCAATTCCTTCATTGCTTGCGATCACACTCGTTACTACAAACTACTATCACTGTTGTGAAGCTCATCTTCATGGCGAAACTATCATAGCCATTCCCATTTGAACATCTTGGAATCATAGCAAGGAAGTGCACCTTCTAAGGGCCATATTCATAGACAAGATCATTTGTGATAGGCGATCAATGGAAGCTAAGAATTAAAGGAGGTTTTCTTTGTATTGTTCATTGTTTGATTGAATCTCTTTTGTTCATTATTTCATTGATTTTTGGGTATCCTTGATATTGATTATATTGATTATTCATTTAGATCCAATTTTCCCTTAACATTTTTGGCACCCACCGTGGGGCCTAGCCTCGATTTTTAACCCAAAAACTAAGTTTTTGTGTTTTAGAAAGCTGTACATGGGAGGAAACTGCTCATCTGACACATCCTAACATGCATCTACTATCTATTCTAGCACATACATTCCTTCAGCGCATATAGACTCTGTTCCAGTGCATCTACCCTCTGATATGACACATCTATCAATTCGGTGCATATATATTGTTTTCCTGCACTTTTGACCTCTGTCTTAGCACATATGTACTATGACTCTTCTGAGCTCTATTTCTACGTATTAAAGCTCTAAAGCAGTGCATCTGATCTAGGTAGTGATTTTTAGGGTTTCCTTGAAGTTTTTGCTAACACTAACATCTTTTTGTAGGAACACTCTTGATCTATTTTGCAGGCTAGGTACTGGTTTAGAATCATATAGTTGCACTTGTTAACTCACACTTTGATTTCTAATGGGAAAGTAAATGGATGCTCATGCAAATCTCACATAGTCTTAACTAGGAAGGAAGTAATTGAATCATTGCTATCTTGCATATCATTGAATCATTGCTATATTGCTATCCTTCAAAGTTAAAAACTCATTGGTATCTTGGTAAAATTGAACCATTTGCTATCTTGTTATCACTTCAAAGTTAACAAATCACTACTATCTTGGGTAAAATTGAACACATCATTGCTATCTAGGTAAAATTATACCATTGCCATCTTGTTATCACTTCAAAGTTAACAAATTTCTGTGCTTGCCCAAGTAGATAGCTCATCTAGTTTTTCTCATTTTAACTAGGGGAAAAGAACCACTATCTTCTGTGTTTTGGGAATGATACTAGGCTTATGTTCTCCCCTATCTTGGGTGACCAAAATGCCAAACATATCATTTTTGCATGTGTTTTTCCTTTAGAAGGGCCTGCTCTTGCATACCGTTCATCCAAGTAGGAACGAACCTAAGTGGTAACAGGCTAGACACCAAGCCCTACCAATCCACTATAAATAAATTATGTTTGGAGTGAAAGCTTCAAACAACAAGTGCAGTTGTGTTATACTGACAGCTAACCTCCCCCAAAACCCTCCAAGGCACAACCCTTGCAGGCCGGGAGACTCCATAATGGAGAGTAGTGCTGCCGCATGTATAACCACTTGAACGGTTGCCTTTATTAAACACCTTTGTCTTAGTGGCTATAAACCCCTATAATCTGGTGCAGGGAAGGGTGATTATCACCTCTTGAAGATGATTCACTAGAGATAGTGAGAATTTAGTTTTATACTGTCCTTTGAAACCTAGGATTGTACTTGTTTTCTTTTAGTCCAAAAACGAGTCAAAAATCACAAAAAAATATAAAAATATAAAAACATTCTTTGTGTTTGCTGTGTCTTCTTGCCATAATTTGAGAAAATCAGATCAAAAAGACCTTCTTGCAGCCAAAGTACCAAAAAAACATCAGAAAATTACCAAAAACTTACAAAAAACATTGAAAAAACCAGAGCAATGCATTTATCCTTTTTTTGTTGTGCATTTATACCAACTTGTTGTGCATCTATGCTGACTTATTGCACTTTTAACACCTATTGCTGCGCATCTAAAATTTACCAGTATTGTGCTTCTGTACTGACTTTTTGCGCATTTACCAGTTTTTGTGATGCATCTATTCCAATGCATGCGTGACAGTGAGTACTTCCACAGTCTTTGAGGAAAATTTTATAATTTTTGGGTACCCATTTCAGCCTAATTCTAGGTTCTGAGATCAGATCTTACCTTGCAATCACTTTTCCATCCATTTCACATCAAAGTCTCTCTTTCATTGGTCATCTCATTCACCTTCTATCAGGTCTCCCTAAGTCCAAAATCAAAGTATCCCATATCAGATTAGCATAGGCCCCCTTTTCAGATCATTTTAGATTCAAGTAACCTTAGTAAGTCACATAAATTTGCTAGTGGTCTTGGTGCATGACTAGTCCCTACACAGTAAGATAGGTATCAAGTACCCTTACTAGTGGCTATCATCTTGTATCAGTCGTCTTACCTGGAATCATTGATTGAGAGAGTCCCTTGTCCAAATCTTGTCATAAGTATCCTATTCTCAGCAGTCTCCACTCGCATCTTGCCAAAATCTCTAGTTTCATCCCACCACATCCCATGTCACCTTGCATGGTTCTTACTAGATCTCAATACCAAAAGCAACTTGAAATGGCCAGATCATCTGACCGTATTGTCACCCCTCATGATAGTGATGAGGAAATCTCTCATGAAGATTATCAAGGACACCTCCAAGATCAGAAATTCCAACACTTGCTAGAGAAGGTGCTCCATGAGGACCCTCACAAGTATTTTTATCATCTTGCAAATCTTGGACTTAAGCTCCCTGCTAATTTCAATCTAAGAAAACTCAAAGAGACCATAGAGGATAATCATGAACACCACACCGATGAGGACAAAGGAAAGAAAGTCATGGACCCAAACACACCTATGAAAGAAATGAGGAAACAAATCAAGGGTCTAACGTAACAAATGATGGATCTCAAGACAGGTACAAACACTAAAACCTACTCCTTGGAAGATATTGCACCGTACCCCTTTGATAAAAGTTTGAACATGGTACCATTCTCCTTTCGATTCAAAGTTCCTAAGTTTGACAAGTACAAAGGAAAAGGGGACCCTAGAGATCACATTAGGGAATTCAACACCGCATGCAGGGAACTAGCTCACAATGAGACTTTCTTAATGAGACTATTCCTTAGATCTCTAGGTAGTCAAGCCATGGAGTGGTTATCACGGCTCCCACCAAGCATCAAAACTTTTGATGAGTTAGTTAACAAATTCATCACACACTTTTCGTACAATATTGAACATGAAGTCTCCATGATTGATCTATGCAATACCAAGCAAAAGATTGGTGAATCATTCGCCTCCTTCTTACAAAGGTGGAGACAACTAGCAAGCAAATGATCATATGATGTGCCCGAGAAGCAATTAATGGAGATGTTTGTCCACAACCTCAACTCTGATCTAAGCTATCAAATACAAATTCAGTGCCCTACCTCATTTTTGAAGGTCATTGAAATGGGATTGTTCATCAAGAAAGCTATGATCACCAAGGGGCAAATCAAGTTATACAAGGACACACCTACCTCCAACTACACAACCAACAAATCAAAGTTTTGGACTAAAAATAAAAATGTCTTCAATGATAGAGTAGTTGATGCCAAGGTGGCGGCTACCAAACAACAACCAATATTCACTCTCAAAGGAGAGGCAAGCAATGTTACGCCCAACAAAACATTCTCTCGGGAGCTAAGACCATGGTACAACTCAAATCCAAGGTGAAAATTCACACCACTAGGTGAGTCCCAAGAATCCACATTAAGGAAGCTATTGGCCAACAATGAAATCACTCTACCACCAACAAGTGATTATGAACCTCAAATAAAACCTCACTATTGGAAAGACACTGACTTTTGTGAGTATCATAGAGGAAGAGGACATACCACCAACAATTGTATCCGTCTCAAATATGTAATTCAAGACATACTTGATCAAAATCAAGGAGGTGCTCAACAACATACTTCTAATGAGACGCATGTGGCTTACAAAGATCCACTTCTCAATCACGACAGGCCGTACAACAACAACAACAATGGTAACAACAACAACAACAACCGTAATAGGTAAAATAAGAATAATGGGAATAGTAATGCCAATTACGCAAGTGTGTCATTCGATTATACCATCAATTGCATATCAGAGCATGTCCCACAAATTAATATGGTTACGTCTAACCAGCAATCAGGACCCAACAAAACTGATTGCGGCCTCATCACCCACAGTGGTAAGGTCACGTTGAATACCCTCCCTCCAAGGTCCTCACCTTCTCAGTCCAACTCCCATCAGTATAGTGTCATAGACCAACTACGGAAGACTCCTGCCTACATCTCTATCTTAGAGTTGTTGCGTCTATCTCCTTCCCACAAGGAGATTCTTGATAAAGCCTTAGTGGAAACAACAATACCCACTAACTTGGCCCAAGAGAAGTTTCAAGCCATGGTAGGTAATCTGACCTCCTCAAGTACCATATCATTTACCGAACAAGATGACCTCTCAATATCTCAACCTCATAACACCCCCTTACATATCATCACCTTCATCCATAAGCACCGCATCAAGAGGGTTCTCATTGATGGGGGAGCTAGTTTAAATATTTGCATGCTCAAGCTAGTCCTTACATTGGGGTTCTCTGAAAATGTAGTTGATCTAAGGAAGAAGATTACTATCAAAGCCTATGATGAAGAGGAGAGAACTACCAAAGGAACAGTGGTATTACCCATACAAGTGGGACTGGTGATAAAAGATGTTGTATGCCAAGTCCTAGATAGGGAGCTAGCCTTAAATATTCTTCTAGGTAGACCATGGATTCATGCCATGAAAGTTGTGCCTTCTACCTATCACCAATGCATAAAATTCCCTCATAACGGCAAGCAAGTCACCATCCAAGGTGACCCCGACCCCTTTCAGCATTGTAACTATGTCCTTTCAAAACTCGATTGCATCATACCCAAAAATAGAGCATCTACATCCCCTACCCCACAACATAATTCTACCTCCAAATCTTCCTCATCCAAGCCCAAAGAGTAGATAATTACCATCAAAGAAACAGGAGTAGGAGAATACTCCATTGAGCACAGCCTCAACTTGGCCAAAATGCCTTTATCTCCTAGATCCTTTGGGCAACCCAAGCATTTTCCAAAGCCATCTACTCCTCCTACACCTCCCATAGCTCCCTTTGTAAAATGGGGGACCCTATCAGATGAAAAAGAAGAAAGAGATATCTTACAATGGATCTACACTACAGAAGAAGAGAACATACAACAAGAACCACCTAAGCTCCCAATAGAAATCTATGGGCAAGGTGAGTCTATCCTACACAGAATGGGTTATGAAGGATAAGGCCCCATTGGCCTAAGAAAAGAAGGAATTATAGAACCCATTCAACCCTCTTCCTCCTCATTGGCTAGAACTAAAAAAGGTCTAGGATATAAGGATAAAGGCAAAGCAAAAGCAAATGCTTGTCTCATAGAAATGATCCATACCCTTCAAGAGGTCAGTGACACAGACTCCAATGAATATGAGTGGGATGAGCTAACAGAGCATTCCTACGATGACAAGGAGATTGATACCATTCAAACTTATAGCCCATATCGTGAGGGACAAATGCTACCGTATAGGCCATTAGAGTGTGATTTGCCTATCCCTAAGAATACGACTAAACAATTTGGAGGAAATTACCATCCTGAACACTCTCCCTACCAATACTCCTAGCATATCCATTCAAACTATCAATGAATCAAATCTATCCTTTGACTCCCTCCCCCTTGTGCATCCTGAGCTTATTGACTAGGATCTACAAGGAACCCCGCAACTAGATATGTTCCAAAATGATGATGCCTATATTGTCTACATGGGACTTAGGGACCACCTACCTAAAGGAGATCATAAAGTTGGCTTTGCCATTGAACTTAATATCGTGGCTTATTTCAGAGAGGGTGCCAAGCCTTCTAGTCATAAAAATATTAAAATAAAAACTGGATCTGATGGTGAAAATCCCTCCGCGGCAATGTCAGATCCCAAAATAGTAAGAAGAAAGGACGCATCCAATGGTGAAAACCTAACTATGGCACCTGATGATGGAAGGCTTGACACTCTCCCCAATGACATGCACTAGGAGAAGTCTCAGATTGTTGTGGAAGATCATTCACTTTGCTAAGTCTCTAACCCCATAAGAAAAGACTAAGTTTGTACCATTCTTCAAGAGAAAGAAAGTCAATTTTGCTTGGTCATATGTAGATATGCTGGGGTTAGATCCAGATTTGATTCTATATCATCTTCCACTAGATCCAGGAGTGAAACCAGTGAAACAGAAGCTTAGAAAGTTGCATCCACACATTGCATTTCTTGTAAAAGTACTCAAGAAACTACTGGATGTAGGGTTCATCAAAGCTATAGACTATCCAGAATGGGTCTCCAACATAGTACCAGTGTCCAAACCTGATGGCCAAGTCAGACTATGCAATGATTTTAGAGATCTAAATAAATCTTTCTGCAAGGATGATTTTCTGTTGCCAAATATAGATATCATAGTCGACTTAACAGCAAGGCATACCATGTTATCTCTCATGGATGGCTTCTCGAGATACAATCAGATCAGGATAGCACCAGAAGACCAACATAAGACAACTTTTACTTGTCCATGGGGCACTTTCTACTGGAATGTCATGCCATTTGGGCTAAAGAATGCAGGGGCCACATATCAACATGCTATGACCACTATATTCCATGATATGATGCACGTCACAATGGAAGACTATGTAGATGATATCCTTGCAAAGTCACTCAAAAGAGAATCATACCTAGATGTGTTAGAGAAGGTCTTTCAGAGACTAGAACAATTCAAAGTTAGGTTGAACCCAAAGAAATGTGTGTTTGGAGTCACCTCAGGCAAGCTCTTAGGTTTCATTGTATCAGCAAATGGAATAGAGGTGGACCCCACCAAAGTCAAGGCTATTATGGACACGCCACCACCCAAGAATCTTACTCAACTTAGATCTCTATAGGGCAAGCTACAAGCAATCCATAGGTTCATATCAAAACTGGCAGACAAGTGTCAACCCTTCAGTCATCTCCTACATAAGAACATTCCATTTAAGTGGGATGAGAAATGCGAAGAGGCATTCAACAAACTGAAAGAGTATCTTATGAATCCACCCATTCTCATGCCTCCTATCCAAGGGAAGCCATTGTTACTATACATATCTGCTACACCAATAGCTCTTGGGGCCCTTCTAGCACAATAAGATTATGAAAGTAAAGAAAGAGCCATCTACTACAAATCAGTCACACATTGGTGGGCTATGAGTTGCAATACTCTCAGATAGAAAGATCATGTCTTGCGGTAGTTTTTGCTTCCCAAAAACTCTAAGATTATATGCTACCACATCCAGTCAAACTTATTACAAAAATAGATCCATTGAAATACCTACTAAGCAAAGTAGCTCTAACAAGTCACCTGGCCAAATGAGTAATGCTCCTAAGTGAATGTGACATTGAGTATGTAGATAGAAAGGCTATCAAGGGGCAAGTCATTGCCGATTAGTTAGCAGATGCACCAATACAGGACACCACACCAATGCAATTTGAGTTTCCAGATGAATCCTTATTCAATATATCAACACATTCCTGGAAACTCTACTTTGATGGGTCCTACACAAACCATGGATCAGGGGTAGGAATCTTGTTGGTAACTCCTCATGGCGACACCATACCGAAGTCTTACCATCTATTATTCCCATGCACCAACAACATATCAGAATATGAAGCCTTGGTCATTGGCCTCAAAATGGCAACAAAATGGAAAATCAAAGAGCTACATGTCTATGGTGATTCTCAACTAGTGATCAATTAGGTCAATGATGATTACCAAACCAAAGATGAGAATCTTGTCCCATACAAGCACATGGTCAAGGACTTTAAGGAATACTTTGTGATCATCTCTTTTGAGCAGATACCTCGCATTGAAAACAAAGCAGTAGATGCCATGGCATCCATTGCCTCTCTCCTTGAAATCCCAGAGAATGAGTCACGGTACGAGTTCTTAGTGGAATCAATTTAGTAACCAACTTATGATCTTCCTGAAACCCATTCCATATGCCTATTAGTTGGATCTGATTCACCTTGGTATGGTAAGGTTTATACTTACCTCAAGGACAATACCCTCCCACCTGACTTATCTTCAAACCAACGATGAACCTTTATACGCCAAACCTCTTGTTATACCATTATTGCCGACACCCTATACTGACGTCGTTTAGATGGTTCTTTACTCCATTGTTTAGAATAGGAAGAATCCCAAACTGCCTTACAAGATGTACATGAAGGGATCTGTGGAACACACTCTAGCGGTCCTTCCTTAGCTAAGAAATTCATGCATTTGGGTTGTTATTGGCCGAACATGGAAACAGATTCATATCAATTTGTGAAGAAGTGCAAGCAGTGCTAGATACACAGAAACCTGATACATGCACCAGCTCAAGAGCTAAGACCTTTAATGACACCTTGGCCCTTTTGTCAATGGGGACTCGACCTTGTAGGCAAAATCCACCCATCCTCATCCAACAGCCACAAATTCATAATAACCGCCACTAAATACTTTACCAAGTGGATTGAAGCCATTCCCCTCACCACCATCATAGGTAAACAAATCTCCTCATTCATCCTTAATTACCACATCTAGAGATACAAAATTCCCTCATCCATTATCATGGATAATGGAAGACCCTTCAAAAACTAGGATGTCTAAGAACTCTATGACCGATTCAAAATCCAACACCGTTTCTCCACACCCTATTACCCCCAAGGCAACGGCCAAGCAGAAGCATCCAACAAGACCATCTTGAAACTCCTCAAGAAGACAGTCAATGATGTTGGCCATGATTGGCACATCCAACTCAATCTTGCTCTGTGGGTCTACATAACTAGTATATGCACTCCCATAGGTGCTACCCCTTATGCCCTTGTCTATGGATCAGAAGCTATCCTCCCCATCGAGGTCGAGTTACCATCTCTCAGGGTGTTGTTAAAAGGTTTCATAACAGATGAAGAGTACAAAGTTTCCAAATTGCAAGAACTAGAGTTGCTAGAGGAAAAGAGATAGAAAGCCTTTGACCATCTCAAGGCATATCAACAAATGATGTCATGAAGCTACAACCACAGAGTCCACCCAAGAGTCTTTAAAGTTGGAGATCTAGTACTTAAAGAAAACCCCTGCAATTAATAGGATCGGGAAAAGAAAGGCAAATTTGAACCCAACTGGCTTGGGCCTTATGTGATTGTGGCTGCCTATGGGGCATATCAGTTAGCAACATTAGAGGGTGAGCTGTTCGATGACCTAATCAACAGTATGCATCCGGTTCTATACCTAAGAGAACCCCAATGTAAGGGGGCCATAAAATACAAAAAAATCAAAAAATTAGAAATATTCAAAAAATAAAAATAAAGCCCAATGATGAAATAAGCACTTCAAAATACTTGCACCATCAAGATGTCAAAAAACCATTCGCATCCATTATACATCCGCAAAAGCATCCATACCATATCCCATGCAATAAAAGATCCAACAATGCAGAGTATCAATGTTTACAAAAGCTTGTGATTTCTTCTATCATAATTCTTCTATCAATCAAATTTCCATCTATCATTATATCTCTTGTCAATAGTTCTAGCTATCAATCTGAGCAATGATCCAAATGCAAGTTTGTCCTTAATCCATATCAATTGAGTCAACTCAATCTTGTCAAATGATCCAATCACAATTAGTGGTCTTCATCCTTGTCTGGTCGTAAACCAACTCGATTAGTTAATCAATCAATTGTCTTATACAGGATGTAACATTATCAAAATCAGACCAACACATGTGTCTTACATGACATGCTTCATTTCCTAAAACCAAACACTATCCTTTGTGTTGCTCTAGGGATCTATCGTTCCCTGCCATGACAACATGCCTATCGTGTTGGTCTAAGGAAATATCGTTCCCCACCATGACAACACTGTCGTATATTGTTATCAGTATATCATTGGTTTACCACTTGACAGGGGTAATACCTTGTTTGTTCTTGTATAATTTGTGCATACTTGCTTTCTTGCTTGTGTGTGTTATCATTATATCTTGCATATCATATCATTCGGCTCTTTCTTTGACCATTTTTCTTCACCCTAACCTATTCTTTCAACCTTCTTCATCGTGAGATTGTTCATCTCGCGCCCTTGAAACTCTCTCCTCATCCAATCTCCTGAGGGGGCATCCTCACCCTATTTTCCTTTCCTTTCCTTCTATCTATATCTTAGCTTCTTTGAAATTATGTTACTTGACACAAATCTCATCATCTCGAACATCACATCAAAGAGGGGCAAAATGTATACGCTTAAAAATGACACGATTCAGTCTAAATAAATATTCTTAATATTTATTCCATTCTAATTCTTTTATCAATAAACAAATTTATTTATTTGATTCATATTCCTCTAAGTTAATTAAATATCAAAATATTTAATTACCTCTCCTAAAGTCAAAATTAATTAAAATTCTTTGTTTAATGAAATTCTTCCAAACAATCAAATAATTCTTAATTATTTAATTAAATCAAATCATTCTTCTAAATTTATTTAAATCCTCTCAATCTCTAAAAATAAAATATAATCAAATATTTTATTTATTCTTCCAAATCATGCACAACAATTAAATAAATTTATTTATTTAATTAGCTTTCTTATCTTCTAATTCTTCAAATATCTTCCAAATCTTCTAAAAATAAGTCTTCTTCTTCATGCACACAAAATTAAATAATTTATTATTTAATTTCTCTCAAATCATGCAAAAGCAAATCACAAATTGAGTTAACTGACTCAATCAACCTTGTTTTTATCAATATCTCTTAAATTAGAAAAAAGCTTTCTAATTTATGAAAGGCATGTCTTATCTTTAAAAAAGAAAGTAGTTAACTCAAATAAAACAGCTTTTGTGTGACACTTGTCTTCTTCTTATTCGCACACGTTCCTCAACCATTCTCAACCGTTGATCTTCTCATTTTTTCTATACCATTGATCTTCTCTTTCACAAGTCTATAAATCTAAGTTTTAAGTATTGTTACTCTATAGGAATTACAGTGTGCCTTTGGCACCAATTCCTTCATTGCTTGCGATCACACTCGTTACTACACACTACTAGATCATTGTTGTGAAGCTCATCTTCATGGTGAAACTATCATAGCCGTTCCCATTTGAACATCTTGGAATCATAGCAAGGAAGTGCACCTTCTGAGGGCCATATTCATAGATAAGATCATTTGTGATAGGCAATCAATGGAAGCTGAGAATTAAAGAAGGTTTGTTTTGTATTGTTCATTGTTTGATTGAATCTCTTTTGTTCATTATTTCATTGAGTTTTGGGTATCAATGATATTGATTATATTGAAATGATGTTACTCAACACAAATCTCATCATTTCGAACATCACATCAAAGAGGGGCAAAATATATATGCCTAAAAATGACACGATTCAGTCTAAATAAATATTCTTAATATTTATTCCATTCTAATTCTTCTATCAATAAATAAATAAACAAATTTATTTATTTGATTCATATTCCTCTAAGTTAATTAAATATCGAAATATTTAATTACCTCTTCTTAAGTCAAAATTAATTAAAATCCTGTATTTAATTAAATTCTTCCAAACGATTAAATAATTCTTAATTATTTAATTAAATCAAATCATTCTTCCAAATTTAAATAAATCAATCAAATTTATTCAAATCCTCTCAATCTCTAAAAATAAAATATAATCAAATATTTTATTTATTCTTCCAAATCATGCACAACAATTAAATAAATTTATTTATTTAATTAGCTTTCTTATCTTCTAATTCTTCAAATATCTTCCAAATCTTCTAAAAATAAGTCTTCTTCTTCATGCACACAAAATTAAATAATTTATTATTTAATATCTCTCAAATCATGCAAAAGCAAATCACAAGTTGAGTTAACTGACTCAATCAACCTTGTTTTTATCAATATCTCTTAAATTAGAAAAAAAATTTCCAATTTATGAAAGGCATGTCTTATCTTTAGAAAAGAAAGTAGTTAACTCAAATAAAACAGCTTTTGTGTGACACTTGTCTTCTTCTTATTCACGCACATTCCTTAGCCATTCTCAACCGTTGATCTTCTCATTCTTTCTATACCGTTAATCTTCTCTTTCACAAGTCTATAAATTCAACCCTATTCTTTCATTTCAATCATCCAAGATTTAAGTATTGTTACTCTGCAGGAATTACAGCATGCCTTTGGCACCAATTCCTTCATTGCTTGCGATCACACTCATTACTACATACTACTATCATTGTTTTGAAGCTCATCTTCATGGTGAAACTATCATAGCCGTTCTCATTTGAACATCTTGGAATCATATCAAGGAAGTGCACCTTCTGAGGGCCATATTCATAGACAAGATCATTTGTGATAGGTGATCAATGGAAGCTGAGAATTAAAGGAGGTTTTCTTTGTATTGTTCATTGTTTGATTGAATCTCTTTTGTTCATTATTTCATTGAGTTTTGGGTATCATTGATATTGATTATATTGATTATTCATTTAGATCCAATTTCCCCTTAACAACCCCCATCCAATTGCTCTTACACCACTCCTTGAAAGGGGAAAAAAATTGATTTCATTTCTAAAAAGCTCCACCTTGAGTCAATCGAAGAGGGCAAAAAAGGGAATAATGTGTGGATCACATGCATAAGGAGCCCCGATCAAGAAAGAAGGTAGGGTACCCAACCTCACAAGGTTAAAAGGGTCAACAAGCACATCAAGCGAGGAGGGCAACTGACTAGAATCAGATTCAGGTGACGAACCACCAGAGGTGCGAAGATCACAAGGAGGATTGTGGAAACCAAGTCTGGAGGGAGCAAAGTCAGGAGAGTGGAGGGTATGAAATGAAACTGTGAAGAAAGACAGAAAAGGAAGTTCGCAGCTTTGGTTTCTAGACAATGTTGGACGGCTCTTTCCCTAGCAGTAGCCAACTTTTCTACATCCCTTGCTCTATACTTTATCAATCATCCAAGAACTCTCCATTGGATCATGCAGATCTTGGCTGGTTTGGCTCGTCTCCTACAATGTGGGTAAAACTTGACCAGCCAGCACATTGTAAACTAGTCCGTTGGTTGAAATCCCTTTGACAGAAATGTTTTTGATGATTTGATCAACAAACTATGTTGTTGAACAGGTTGAAGGAATTGCATTTAACAGATTGACAGCAAAAATTGACATCAAATAGGATTGAAAAATAAGTAAATGTGCCGACTGTTTATGGTGGACATGCAATTTGGATCCTTGATTTGTTGGTTTCTCCCTTGCAAGGGGCTAGAGCATCCCTATCTGTTGGCTGGTCATCCCAGCTAGCACTTCTGCCTTCTTCTCACACTTTGGATATTTGCCCATTCTCCTCTTATCATTTCCAAACCTTTGCAGCGTGTTGTCAAAACCTCTACACCTCATCAAGAGAACATTGATCCCAAGCATGAATTTAAAACTAATGCTTTAGTTTCATGGGTTGGTGGTACGTGTTTACCACCTCTTCGCATGCTTTCTAATGTTTTAGAAATTAATTCCTTGGTTAACGTTGGGTTTGTTGAATATTCATCCCCTTCCTCTACTCCTTGTTGTCTTTCTAATGCTTTAGATCTTATTGGTGATGACAATTTATCCCCCAAAATTATTCAACATTGGAAAATAGGCTCATCGTCAACCTCTCTAGCATTCGTCTCAAGCCTTTGTGGCTTGAAATTTTCTTAAAAGGGGTCTAGGTTTTGTTGTTACCCTAACTTCATTCCACTCAAGGACTTTCTAGTGGAAATTGAGAATGTCTTGAGACATTTACAAATCTTTTGGCTAATGAGTTTAGACAAGATTATGTTGTTGCATTAAGGCATGCTAAACTCTCATACACAACATTCTACATGTTGATATTGTGGCTTTTAAAGGCTAACAAGAAACCCAAACCTTGTCATTACTAAAGCAGTCTTTTGGCTAAGGAGTTTAGACAAGATTGTGTTGTTGCATTAATGCATGCTAAACTCCCATACACAACATTCTACATGTTGATATTCTAGCTTTTAAAGGCTAGCAAGAAACCCAAACATTGTCATTACTAAAGTAGATAAATGCAATTGTTACATCCCCAGTTTATGTCTTTCTATACTTTTACTTTTTACTTGGACATAAGTAAATTTGTTATGATGTTTAGATTAATGACAAGAAAAACATGGTTTTTATTGAATGTCATTTATTGAAATCATGAGAATGATTATGTTATTATCGATTTAATATTTGTATTATGAGATTTGATTTATTAGTTGAATTAATTGAATAATGATGCACTGATCACATATTGTTTGGTGACAAGTGAAACAAGATTTTAGGTTATTAGATGACTCTTAGAGAAAGAGAGAGAGAGAGTATCTTTCCAGGAGAGAGATATAGACCTCAGGTTATGAGTGATTTATTTGCCAAATTGAGTTATAAGTGTATAATACAAATGTGAACCAATGTGTCGTAAGAGGTAAGCTTTGTCTTATCAGTTTACTTCTGAACTTAATCAACAAGTAGTCGATATTGTTTTCAAATCTTTCTAAGTCATAATAAGCCATCTTAGTCATTAATAACATTAACGACGTCGTTTGAGTTTGATTTATGACTATTTACGTTTAACATAAATATTACGACGTTATTGTCGTAAAATGGTTGTCATATTATTATTAAGTTACTTGACGTATTATAAACGATTCTTAACATTAAGATGATATAGTCAAGTTAAGAATATGTAAATTATGTCGACAAATAATGATGTGGAGACAAGCTCAACCCAATCACAATAATCGTAATCCTTTGTTTGATAATATCTTTTTATTGAATAAACTATATCTATCTAATGTATAGGCGATGTTATGAGAATTATAATTGATGTAATCAATATGTAGATGCCTTAGCATCAAATGAGGATAATACCTCATAATGAGTCAATGGTTTAATGTTTGAGTAAGCTGAAGGCTTATTTGTAGGAAAGTCTTCAATAGTGTTAGTGGTAGATCGAACCACTTATTATGCAGCATTTAAAGATTAGTTGTGTTTAAGTGATGTGTCGGTCTTATCTTAGAAAGAGTACTATGGCTTTAAACTGCCACAACCAACGAGTGGTGGAGCTGATATCTCCCATTGACATGTGGAATTTACACTTAAATATTGGTCTTCAATTTTGATTTAACTGCTATGGATTGTTAAGCTTTGATGAGAAGTTTGTAACCGAACGTAGAGGAGGTGGGAATGAGGTGACTCTGTAGGAGTCATGCCTCCATCATTATGACTAACGACTCATATGAGCCGATGTTATTTTATATGAAGGTGGTTAAAACTTGTAGAGGGGACACAGGTAGGATTAAAAAGGAGACATAGAAATGAATATAGTAGCTGGGATAGTAGCTAAATACACAGTCTAGTGGCGTTGACCTTGAGGATTATTCGCACATCTCAACAAGCTCAAGATTGTATACTTCTAGGTATTCCTCAGTTCATGTGTTATTAAAACCATGAGGAAATTGATTAGTTCATCTAAGACTGTACATCGTAGTATTATAGGCGATTGTATGAGTTCACCAATAAGGATTAACCTTCTGAATTTATGATGTGATAGTCGAAAACTATTAAGTATCATCTTAGGAAAGTATAGTTATCATTTTAAGTAAACTATTTTAAGCTATATTTCTGTTGTCTATGAAGACAATGAATGATATTTACATGGTTGATATTTGGTCATGCCAGTGAGTATACTGTTATAGTAGATAGAATCGGCCATATTCTTAGTGATTTTTAAACCATTGATCATACCCAATCAGAGAATAAAAAATAAATGAATATCTTAGAAGGAGAATGTCATAAGTTGTCATTATCTTGAATAGATAGTCTTCCTATTGAATTAAGTTGGAAGTAAGCCAATATAGAGATAGAGAATAACCATACAATAGACTCTCGAATGGAAGAACCATGTTACCATACTCTCAATTTAAACCATAAAGTAATGAGGTTATAATGATTTAACATATTGTCTTGTATAGGATATACATATATGCATAGCGGATAATGTTATTTAACCAAGAGTACTAGATTTAAAAGAATCATTAGTAACCTTTGTATCATATCAATGGTAGTAACAAGAGATATTATGGAAGATGGAATAAAGTTATTATGAGAATCCCATTTAAGACTAATTTTCTTTATTATACATATGGTATACCCAATTCAATGGAGTAGGTTAAGTATACTAGAGAATGACCTTGTAGGGATATTTATACTTAGGATATGTTTTGTTTATAAACATTATCAAAGTTATTCTATGTTCCTTTGTATAGGAGACATTATTTATTTGAGAACTAAAGTATTCTTAAACTTGGTTAAAGTTAATCAAGAGTTATTTGCGAATCTAGAACTCCTAGATATAAGATATGGTTATATTGTTATATCACGTATTAACAAGGGATATTAGGGTAACCCTAGAGTCAATTACCAACCAATTGAATGAAATGTCATATAGACTTACTCAAGTCAAAAGGTATTATTATTGTGACTCATAGATTAAACTATTGCATGAATAGGGTTGGTAAGAGACTTAAAATATGAGAATATGACAGTATCCAAGTCGAGTAGGGGTGGGTGAACATAATGACTACGTTCATTATGAATGATCTTGATATTAAAAACTTTGGCCAAAGTAATGCATTTGTTTTCTGCATGCATTGTTGGTTCACTGTATTCAGATTACTCATCTTATCAGAAATCATACATAGCTAGAGGGTATCTAGGGTTGTATGGTTGATAGAGTTGAGTAGAATACAACACTATGTACTTGGAAAGGAAAATTGCCACTAGTCACCTAAGGTCTATATCCCTCGTGAAGGGTAGGGCCACTTCCTATGTGCAAGATGTGTGGGAGACCGCCGGTCTGTGGATGGAGGTAAATCATTAGAAAGATGCTCTCTCTCTAAGCAGGAAACATGCCAGGACTTGTGATAAAGATGTCAAATATTCAGATGTCGTATTTATTCCAAATTTGTATATGTAATGGTTTTATATTTGTAAACAATGTAAATGAAAAGACAATATGGGTTTATTGTATTTTGTAAAAGAAATCTTGTAATTGTAATTACTTGATTATTTGTTGAATAAAAGAAAAAATTTCTCTATCTTATTTTTACCTTGTTGAATTACTCTATGTTAAATTTATGGTTTTACTATGTTTTTAGAATGTGGATGTTACAGTAATCCTATTGTCATCCTTAACAAAGATGACTATGTCTCAAAATGCTTGATTACTTAAACAATAGTGGCAGTTATAAAATCATGGGCACCAATCCTATCTCCAAGATCACAAAAAATATTTAAAATGCCATTGCCCTTTCTTCTTTCAATGATTTCACCAAAAAGCATATTTGACCTAACAAATAAATCACACCCTACATTTATGGTGCACCAAAAATCCATAAAGTGGGTATCCCCCTCATTCCTATTGTTGACACCATTGACTCCCCAACCTACAAACTTGTTACCCACTTGGCTAAGCTAATCTCCTTTGTTAGGTCATTCTAGTTCCTTCATCAAGGACTCGTACCATTTTGTTGACTTTATCAAGGATAAAAAGGTGGAGGACAATGACATTTTGGTTAGCTTCGATGTCGTGTCTTTGTTTACCAAATTTCTAATTATTGACACCTTTGTTATTGTTAGGCACAAGACCAATGCTGAGATAGCTTCCCTAATTGAGTTATGTCTAAAATCAACTTTTCTCTCCTTTTAAGGAGTGGTGTATAAGCAATTAGATGGGGTTTCCATGGGATCACCACTATCTCCTATCATGGCCAACCATTATATGGAGTACTTTGAAGAACTAGTCCTCCAATCCTTCCCCCTCAAACTGAGATGGTGGAAGCAATATGTTGATGGCACCAACATATGTTGGCCTTATGGCATGGAAAAATTAGAAGAATTCTATAATCACTTAAACAACATTAATGAGTGCATCAAGTTTACCAAAGAGCTTGAGTCAAACAACCAACTCCCATTTCTTGGCATCCTTCTTATGAAAAAATAAGATGGTTCCTTAGCTCACTATGTCTTTAGAAAAGCCACCCATATGGACCTTTACCTCCATGCATCTTTGCATCACCATCCGGCCCAAAAATTTAGTGCCTTAAAGACTTTAGCTACAATGGCCTTTCTCATATGTGATGTAGAACACATTGACCTAGAGCTTGCCCATCTAACTAAAGTCTCAAATTGAATGGTTACCGCAACAAACACATTGTTAGAGATTTCAAGAAAACCTATTCCTATTATAATCTGAAACTAAAGGTTTCTAACCCAAAAAATGTCACTGTAGCCACCCTTCCATAAATTGAAGCCATTTCTAATAAAATCTCCAAATCCTTAGGAGAAAAGACCTCAAATGCACCTTCAAGCCCCATACTTCTATCAAAATTCTCATCCCCTCAACCAAAGACCTTAGAAACCTCTACCTTAATTTTGGGCTTTACAAGATTGATTGTTCTTGCGAGACCCCCTACATTAGTGAGACAAGGTAGTCCATTAGCACAAAGATCAAAGAGCATTGTGATGACTTAAGACATGACTGGGTTGTCAAATTGGCCCTAGTGGAACACTACTAACTTTTCAAACACCACATCTTCTTGGTGGAGATGCATGTCCTAACTATTGAAGACAACTTCTTCAAGAGAAAACTTAAAGAGGCCATTAAAATTAAAAGCCACCCGTCTAGCCTCAATCAATATGAGCAGTCACGGGTCTTCATCTTGGCTTGTCTTTTGATGTTGAATTCCCTTCAAACCTCCTCTTCATAGGTTTTCCTTCCATTTCCTTAGGTTAGGTTTTTGTCAATCTTAGTCCTCCTCTAGTGATAGTTGGGTACAATTCATATCTATGGATTCCTTTGTTGTTCTTCTGAAGTAGGTTTTTGATATTTGATTTTTTATGAACATAGTGTTTGCCTTGAGTGATATTGTCTTTTATTATCTTTCTTCTACTTTTGGTTTGGGTATCTTTTGTAGGCTTCTTTTGGGTTGGCTTTCTAATTTTTACTCTATGATGTTATTTCTTTTTGTTATTTCTTGTATTTCTTATAATAGGTAATTTCTAATAGTTTTCTCTATTTTATGTTGTTTTTTATGTTTTTTAATAGGTAATTTCTCTTATTTTTCACTATTTTATGTTAGTTCTTTATGTTTTTTCTTTTATGTCTTATAATAGTTTCACTGTTCTTCCAGAATAGGTTCTTGATTTTTTTTTTTGTGAACCAAATTATTTGTTCTAAGTGATATTGTTTTTTATCTTTCTTTTGGTTTTGGATATCTTTTGTAAGCTTCTCTTGGGTTGACTTTCTAATTTTCACTCATTGATGTTACTTCTTTATGGTATTTATTTTATTTCTTATGTTAGGTAATTTCTAATATTTTTTGCTATTATGTTATTTTTTATGTTATTACTTTTGTAGGTAATTTCTCATTTTTAATCCATTTTATGTTATTAGTAGTTGTACTATTGAAATTAAAAACTATTAACTAGTGATTAATAGTTTTACAGAAAACCAATGAGAAAGAACTATTTAATATTGGAAAACAATTGACAAAGTCAGGGGTAAAGTACAAAATTGAAAAATATTTATTATTAATATTTTTAAAAACTGAAGATGCTAAATGTTTAACAAAAAATTAAAAAAATTTAAATCATTAATTTTGTTATTGGTTCCAATCTTTCAAGTTATAATTTCATTGGCCAAAAAACTTTGCATCTTATGGGTGGATTTTTCGGAATTACTATTTTTAGTGTATTAAATTAATCTTACGTCTCACAAATTATCTCATAAATTAACAAAAAATAATATTATTGCGACTAATATTAAAATTAAATTAAAAAAATAAATTTATCTAGCAAAATTTCCCTTTTATTATTTTTAACTATTATTTTTATTTAACTATTGGAAGTTTTTAGTTTTCCAAAGCATAAGTGGGTAGTAAATATTAGGACCAATATTAAAATTAAATGAAAACAATAAATTTATAATAAAAACTGTAATGAAATATATTTTTTTTTTTAATATTTTAACCATGACTTAGAATATAACTCATTACAATAGAATATAATAATATTAAATTTAAAAAATTATAAATAAAGTATCAATATTTATTAAGAATAATTTAAACATGTATAATATTTATCTAATTTTTTAAATTGTATTTTTTTAAATAATTGAAAATATAGTCACAAATATTGTGTGTGTGTGTGTTGTCAATGGTTACAAAATAGAAACAAAAATTGGATGCTGCACAAGTGTTGTGGTGGCACAACAAAGGGAGAATAAGAATTATTTATACCGAGATTTGTTATGTGGTGTATATTGTAATTGTATATGTAGTACTTTATTTTTTTAACCTAATATTTCACTTTTTATCTTTATCTAAATTCTCTAAGTTTTAATTTATCTAATAATAAAATAAAATAAAAATATATCTATTCACTAATATTATTTTGTTCACTAATATTATTTTATTTTTTTCATTATAAATAATTTTATAACATACATTTATTAATATAAAGGTTAAATATTATCTATATAGTATTATATTTATGTATTATATATGTAGTACTTGGTATATTTACCTATTTCACTTTGAGTCATTATTTATCTAAGGAATAGATAATATAGAATGTCGGGGTGAGCGCATTATGGAGAAAAGGTAGGCACATATTATTAATGGAGACAGTTATGGGAAATATTACATCTATTCTTCTCAAGACTTAGAGAAAAATTGAGAAAGAAATGTTGCTTTGTCTTTGCTAGGAATTCTCAAGACTTAGTTGGAAAAGAGTTCGTTAAGTAGGTAGAGCAGTATTATATACTAAAAGATTATTTTTGGGAAGGGAGATAATTAGGAAGTATAAGGAAAGTTAGATTTAGATAATATTTTTAAGGAGATTTTCGAGGAATCTTTCTTGGGTGGTAATGCTCAGAAATCTTTCACTATGGACTATATAATATTATCACATAGATTTCCAAGTATGAATTTTCTTTGATAATGGATGAGTCTTCCTAGCCATGGAATATACTGGGAATGTTTTGTTCTAGACCTTCGAGTAACAAATTTCTTAGCCCTTCAACAAAAGGCACAACTTCCTTAGCTAAGTGTTTTGTTCCCACAAATTGTTGAAAATGAGCCAACTCAGTGTCTGGTTTTTGCATTTGTGTTTCAGGGACATGGTCCACAAGGTTGTCTATGTCTATAGATTCATGAGAATTTTGTACTTCAGATATCATGGGTAAAGTAGACATATGATCTAAAGATGATGAACTTCCATGTGCAAGTAAGTTAGTAACATCAAAGCTATTTAAAGCACTAGAACCCATGAGCCTATAACTTCTCCTCATAAGGATGTTAGATTTAGGACACCAAGCCACAAAACTCATAAAAGAAGCTTTATGATGCATGATATGTACTTATAGAGAAAAGTGTTGATAAGACATAATATAGATAGATGATGTGATAGAAGAAAGAGTTTTACTTTAATTTTCTAAATAAATCAATGTTTCCAAATGTAACAAATATATGTGATAAAAATCTAATTCATTCAACAACCAATAAAGATAATGAATCTATGTACACATGCTTTCTATCTAATTAAATCATTAACTAATTAGATCTAGAACACCAAATAGATCATATCTAAATGAAGAAGGTTGCAAAAGTTCAAAACTCATCGGGTTCACCACAATACTTGATGGAAACAATGTGGCCTAGAATTAATCACGTGTTAACTAAGTCAATACTTTAGATCAAAAATTGGAACACAAACTAAGTTTGACTATAGTCCTAAAGGAGAGCCAAGCTATGAGGGTTCTATTCCTTTGTTGTAATTAGAAGGATTGAGATGAAGTGTGCTCGATCTAGGGTTTCTGTAATGAAATATGCCAAAACAGAGATAACATACCTGTTAGAACTGAAGACCTAGAATACAGGGGCTGAAATGAATAGTGTAGAGCTGTCAAAGGTTACTGCCAAAAATAAGGGCAAATCTGGGAGGAGAAATTCAGCCAGGCACAAGTGTCCTAGGGTTTTTGTCCCTTTGAATGCAGTTTCTAAGATTTAGGATTTGTATTCATTAATCTACTTCTGGATCTATTGTACATGTCTCCAATCTTCTATAACCTGCACAAACATAAGAGGGAAAATGGTTTGGGCCAGTTTAGGGGCTTGCCTTAGTCAAACCCCATGAATGGTGTTCCCACCTCCACAATAGCTAAGATGATGTTAAAGAGAGCATGTTTCCTTACAGGATAGAGGCAAAATCAATAATAAATGAATGTTGTAATAAAGTACCTTTACCACAACACAAACCCTAGTGGGATGAATCAAGATTCCCACAAGGATGGAGATGAAGGAAGGAGCTTCCCTTAGAACCTGCAATAATGTTATAAATTTTCAATAGAGAGTATCACATAAATCTACCTAACATTCACAATAGAGCTTTGATCACTTGAATATCATTTCAAGTCCTAATGTTTCTTAACCTTTTTATCTTCCTTTCTAATGTTCAAATGAGAGGGATAAACTTATATATATGCATATCAATTCATTTTCGGGAAAATCTTTCAAGAAAAGTCAACAAAGTGTAACACCCGGAGTAACAAGGCTAACATCCAAGACCACTCAAACTTTTATTTTTGCAAATGTCAAGGACACTAGCACTTGGGCGCTAGTGTACAAGTGTTTAAGGTCCTTTCAGGGCCTGAACTCATAGAATAACACTTGGAACTAGTTAGTGTCTAATTCAGAATCTAGTCTTCTTTCAATAGGAGTCTGCTTATCAATCTTCAAGGGTGCTAAATCTAGTTTGAATTGCCAGTGTCGACAACTTATGTTATAGCACCTATCTAACATCTTCAAATATTAAGACCTATAGGCAATCCTTCTCAAAAAGAAATTTCAAGCTTTTATGGGGTATTTGCATAACGTTATACCACAATCATTTCACATACTTATATAGCACAAAGTTGAAATTAAATACTTTTTGTCACCTCAAACTAACTCACTTTTAGAAATATTTTAATATCAAACTATGCATATGTATACAATATTATACAAAATATAAATGTTGTAGTCTTTTCTCTCGAGGAAAGAAACCTAAAACAAGTTTTGTATTTTCCTATTTAATATACATTAGGATTATTTCTATGACCATGGATAATATGATGTTTAGAGGCAACTTGATGAAACAATTGGAGTTCTAAATTAATAGGCTCCCCTTATCTATTAAAGGTAGAGCTTATTGGGTAACCTCCTAGAAGGTAACATTAAGCCTTGCATTCTCCAAGGCCAAGAAATTAGAGATCTCCTCAATCGAATATGGCATGACCTCCTTGGATTTTTTGGTTAAACTTATAATCATCCATCTTTATTTATTTTTCTATTTATAATTATAATTAAAAAGAATAGTGTTCTTAAGAAGTAGTTAAATTGTTATGTCCAGTGGTTTAAATTGGGTTGAATTGACTTAATACTAAGTTCATGGCCACTTCAACAAATATATGTCATTCTTACGATTGAATTTCCAACTTTCCTAGGTCATTACATCTAGTAGAAAAATTTATAATAAAGTTGTTTGGATTTCTTAGCTCCCTTTGGTTAACTTATTTAATAATCATATCATACTCATATGGTCCAAGGATTATAGGACTATGTAAGATGGTAGTGGAAAGGCCTATCACATACATCAGAGAGGCCATAAATGGAAATCCTTCCATCACTAGAGCTATGAAAGTTGAAGGACTAAATTCACTAATTATAAACCTAACATATCTTATGAGCTACTAAAGCTAAATGAGCCAGACTCCATCATGCTCTATGTTTGAACATTTATATGTATTTAAACTAACTTTAGAGATATATACTACTATAAGCAACAATAGTTGATAATTCCTTGATATAGTTGATGCTTTTTAAAACAATGCAAGCAAAACCTAAAAACATAATTTTATTATTATTTTTGTTATAACCATAAAGAATGTTTTTGATGTTAAAGAGAATATTCACCTCTAAAAATAAGAGATGTCATATAATTTTCATTATCATACATATAAGATATCATCATATGTAAAGGCTCCAATTTTAGATGATTATCTTGTATATGAAATAATTTGATAAAAACCTTGGATGAGTTTACATGGCTAGGAGATTAATAACATTTGATATTAGTTATTTGAATATAGTTATAATCAAGAAGCAATTTTATCCTATATGTCATGGAGAAGATAGGTCCATTGAGGGACAATACTACAAGCTAAAAAGGTATGTCCAAATGGGTAAAGGCATCCAAAAAGATGACATTTTGATATAGTAAATAGGTGTTTTTCACAACTATATAAGGAGGTCAGTATTTTATTTAAAAACTCTAAATTTCTTTGGTATAAAAGAACCTATTTGTAATGGGTGGTTGTCACCCTAATAAACTATCCAAGGAGCAAGCCTAGAAAGGATAGCTCACCTATTGCTTTAAAGAAAAATTATGGATCATTACTATGTGTTTAGTAGGATGACTTTTTTCCCTGCAAAAACATGGAAAATTATACATGCTTATGCTTATGAAATCCCCATATAATCTTCTTGATAATATCATCAAAACATTATTTTTAAGTATTGTCATATCATATTATATGTTGACTTATTTAATTATGGGCTTTTATTATTGTTACACTGAAAAATGTCCCCTTGGGGGCTTTTCCCTCTTAAGGTTTAGCTCTTGAGTCCTTAGAATGCATTTAGGTCATCTTGCATGTTAATGGTGACTCTCGATGAGAAAACTCAGAAGTTTCATGGAAAATGGGACCTAAGGGGTGTGATTAGCATAAATCCTACCTAAAATAGGGGGGGAGGATTTGGGTGCTTGTGCCCTAGTCCTTCCCTATTTTAGGTTAGGACCTATTTTTGGGTGTCAATTTTATGACTGTTATTAGGTCCTATGTCGACATCTCAAGTTTAAATTACACAATTCTTAGCAGGAATATTTATAGTTGCATATATAAGCATGATTAGTGATTCATTTGTAAACTAGAAGGAAACTAGATGGCATTCTTGATCTATGATCTTATGTGAAAGTGATTCAAGACATTCATTATGTTGCAGAGCATTTTGTGTTGTTATTATGTTTGTGATTGCAAATTTGACACCATCTCCTCATGGCATGAAAGAACATCTTCCTTCCATGAGATCTACACTACAAGGTGATATCAATTATGTTTTCGATCATTTATCATTTGGATTTTGCCTCTATCCCGTAGGGATATGCACTCTTTATTTGACAACGATGTTTAGAAGACTTGAATGTCTCTTGGGGGCTTGACCAAGGCAAGCCTCTAAACACCACAAACCCCAACCCACTTTTTTGTGATTGCAGTTTATAGGTTGCAGAAGCGAAAGAAGCGGAGTTGTAGGAGATCAGTGTAGACTATCAGAATTGCAGATCTGAGAAGAAAAGTAGGGCTTGGACTTGGGCACCTGCTCATTAGTCCTCTGGATTCTAAAGTGGTGAAATCTCTATGACAGCAGGAATATGTTGCAGACATTCTTCAAAAATCCTGACAAAAGAAAGTACACTGGACTAGGGCGTTTGTTCATTAGTCCCTGACTTTTCTGCACACCAAACTTTAAAATCTAGTATGTATTTAGTTATCATTTGATATCTCTGTGTGCAATCATTTTTCGTAACTTGTATGTTTGCTTACGATTTCACGAAATTAGGGTTTTGAGCATAATTAGACTTAATTGAACAACAAATTCACACAATTCCAATCTTCCCCTATGTTCTAAGTGATAGAAAATCTTTAGTAGAGTTCTCTACTCAGTTGAATGTCCTTGAATGTTTAGTGGTGAAAGGAGGATCAACACAAACCCTTAAAACAACCATTGTCTTAACAATCCCCTCTTTTCATATTAAACATTTTGGTGAACCCATGTTTTTAATGAATTTGCACCTTGCTGAGTGTTTTACTTCAGATTTACATTCATTTCATTGTTCATCTTTTTGCATTTGAAAAATTACAAAAAATTTGAAAAATTAAAAAAATTGAAAAAAATTGGCATTTTTAGCTTGCATTTTCAAATAATTTGAATTAATTTGCATTTAATTTCAATAAATTTATGTCATTATCATCAGATCTGATTTAAAATACATAAATTCTTCATTCACTATTCATTTACATTACATTTTCATGCTTAAATTGATAAAAATTGCTTGAAATTGTGCATTTTTCCATATAACCTAGTTTTGCATTAGCTAGGGTTTGTAGTCAAAGTATTTTTTCAGATTTTACTACCATTTAAAAACACTCATTAGGACTGATTTATAACTATAGTGTTTCATCATAGTGGCTTTCTTGCAAAATTTCATGTTTAGGGTTTGAAAACCTTGCATTTTCACTAGATTTGGCCTTATCGTCTCTCTACAATTGCATCACAAGCATGTTGTGAAGGATTTTTATGCACTAATTGTCTATTATTAGGGTTATAATCTGCTGACCCTTTTCAAATTCCTCACAACACTCTTCCGATTGGGCCTTTGTATTGAAAATTGGTGAAAATTTGCATATTTGAGGTGTATTTTCACTAGGTTTTTACTTGTCATCATTATAGATTTGCACTAAAAGTGTGTTGTGAAGGATATTGTTGGTTTATTGGACTCATATTAGACATATTATTTTCTTCCCCTGATCAATTTCCTTACAACACCTCTTCTATCACTTGTTTCCATTGGAAAAAGTTGAAAAATCAAGCATTTGAGGTTATTTTCATACATACTTTTGCACTAGTTCTTGCATAAAATTTGAAAGCCTTTTGAACTATGATTTGGAATTGATTTTAAAACATACACATGGCACCTTCATGTCATTTTTCCATGGTATCTTTGCATGCATTTATCAAAGATCTTGATTTTGACCAATTTTTAACACTCATAAGTGAACATCCTATGATACTAGAAAGCTTAACTGAGTTCATCTCCGTGAGTAGAAATGAAAAAATAATTATGATATCACTTCTCCTATATCTACTACATGTGATGATGACATAAACTTTTCCTCTAGTGATTCTTTCAAAAATGATTCTTCCCATGAGGATATACTAGTACAAGATAATGAAATCACTGATACTTTCCCAACATGAGAAACACAACTTTTGCAAGATATCATGCCTCCTACAACTACAATAGAAGAAAAAATATTTCTTGATTTTGAAGATCCTATTGATGTGATAACACATGTAACTGATGAGCAAATAAACAAACTTGACAATGAACTAGCCAATTTTCAAGCATTTATGGAAAATGAAAGGGTAGCGGACCAAGCTATACCTGTTATTCATAACATAAGAGAGTTTATAAAAGAAGGACAAGATGGTATTAATGTTATTCAAGGTTTAACACATATTGTACAAACTAATGTTATGCCACTATATGATCTAGACTATTACACATCTCTCATGAACACATACCCTTGGGTAGTAGAGTGGAAGACTTAACACACCACATTGAGAATGATGAGTATGACAATTCTCTTAATGGAATGGAATAGCTAGCTAAAACTTATGATGATGAGGATAATAATGATACAACACCTAAACTTCTTAAAAACACTTTACCTTTCTTTCATTCCAATGCTCTCCCTAGCCAAGATGAAGCATTGGTGAATGCGGAAAGATATCTCATAGAACAACAAGCTTATTATGACTACGATGAAATCATTGGAGGGATAGAAGTAGAAAATGGTTATCTTGATTTTGATCACATAGTTGGCATGATAGAAGTGGATAAAGAAAACTTTGATAACCCACCTCATCCATGGAAAAATGGCATAGATTTGCTCGTCGACAACCATTATCTTGATTGTCCCTATAGGTAAGTATTTCTAACCCTGGTGGTCACTTTATGTTGTAGCATAATCGGCTCATGTATGTGACCTCCCCTCTCATGTTATGCTTCCCTCGTGATGTGCTATGTGTTGTTTAGGCCTCCTAGGATGACCCTTGATTCTCTTGTAAGGTCAAGGATATCCGGAGACTACCTCTATTGTGACCCTTCTTCTATTTGTATCATCATTCTTCTATATTGCTTCTCCTCTATTTTCATTGTTGTGTGTTTTGTCTTACAGACATAGTGTTGCAGTTGGTGACTTGGGGGCACCCTCCTACATAGCTATCCCTAAGGCACTTGTTTCTCCTCTCTTGATTTATTGTTTATCTTCGTCTAGTGGTTCTATCTAGCGGGTGGATGATGAAAAAAAAATTATACTAATACGGACCACATGTCCCTTCAGTGAGAAATCAAAAAATGGACCTAGTCCATACATGATGATGGGGTTGTTATATATTATCCGATGCTTGGCTAGTAGAATCACTCTGTGTGATCTTGATGTTGTCTAATCGCACTTACAAAACATAACAATATTGTTGCTCCACGCACTTTGTCTATCTTGGATCTTTCTTTCCTCGACTATTTATGTGAATGATCATATGCATGGTTGTTTATCATGATTATATGGATGCTAACACCTTTTCTTGCAGGAAATTGTGTGTTTGTGGGAACATTTGGTGATTGTAAAGTACATGTCACCTCTGGGGGGCATGGGTTTTGCGAGAGCTCGTGTTCCCTTGTGTGTTTTCTTCCTACCTTAATATACTTGATATCGGTAACGATATCAACCACCTTAAGGTGGGACATATATAAGGTAAGCTGTCTAATTTAGATGCTAGCAAGTGTGTTTTTAAAGCTTGAAATCTATTGCAATCACTTAATCCCTTTGTGGAGGTAGGATATCATGCATATCCTTTTTACTTTAAGCCCTCCATGCGAGGTGGGGATGGTGTATTTCTCAATGGATTGCACAATCCTGTCATTTTCAAAAAGTCCTCCGAGCAGGCGGAGAGCGGGCTTGAGACTATCCTAACCCTTAAGCATGTCTTCGGTGATTGTTGTGGTGAATCCCAATCATCGGTGTGTGCCTATAATGTACCTGAGATGGTTGTGAACCTAGAAATAGGTTTCTTCCATCACTTGTTTGCCATGTTTTCTTTGTGTCTTCCATGTGTGTGTGTATGGCATGCTTATTCCCAAGCATAGTCCAAAGACCGGTGGTGATGAGTCCCTCCTATGCTTTGGGATTTGTATGGTGTGCTTGATTTGTATGGCGTGTTTGTTCTCAAGTGCATTCTAAAGACTGGTGGCGATGAGTCCCTCCTACATTTTGGGTTGTGTGTTTACTTTCCTTGTACTTGCATTTTCATTTCATATATATGAGAAAAAGAAAAATAAATAATCGTCACATTCACTATATTTTGCATGTCTTCAATGTTGTCTTCTCCATGTTTTACGTGACTATAACTGTCTTCTTCGTGTTTTGCGTGCATGTTACTATCTTCATTGTGATTGGTGTGTCTTCTCCGTGCATCGCGTGTTTACTGTTCTTGTTGATTGTACTTTAATGCATGTATTGGTCTTGCATTTATACATACATTAAAGTGGGGTCTAAATGTTACGTTGTAAAATGTCCCCTTGGGGGCTTTTCCCTCTTAAGGTTTAGCTCCTGAGTCCTTAGAATGCATTTAGGTCATCTTGCATGTTAATGGTGACTCTCGATGAGAAAACCTAGAAGTTTCATGGTAAATGGGACCTAATGGGTGTGATTAGCATAAATCTTGCCTAAAATAGGGGGAGGATTTGGGCACCCACTCCCTAGTCCTACCTTATTTTAGGTCAGGACCTATTTTTGGGTGTCAATTTTATGACCGTTATTAGGTCCTATGCTGACATCTCAAGTTTGAATTACAAAATTCTTATTGGGAATGTTTGTAGTTGCATATATAAGCATGATTAGTGATTCATTTACAAACTAGAAGGAAACTAGATGGCATTCTTGATCTATGAGCTTATGTGAAAGTGATTAAAGACATTCATTGTGTTGCAGAGCAGTATTTTGTCTTGTTATTGTGTTTGTGATTGTAGATTTGACTCCATCTCCTCATGACATGAAAGAGCATCTTCCTTCCATGAGATCTACACTACAAGGTGATATCAAGTATGTTTTCTATCATTTATCATTTGGATTTTGTGTCTATCCCATAGGGATATGCACTCTTTATCTGACAATGGTGTTCCAAAGACTTGAATGTCTCTCCGGGGCTTGACCAAGGCAAGCCTCTAAACACCACAAACCCCAACCCACTTTTTTGTGATTACAAGTTATAGGTTGCAGAAGTGAAAGAAGTGGAGTTGCAGTAGAGTAGTGCAGACTGTTAGAATTACAGATTTGAGAAGAAAACTAGGGATTGGACTTGGGCGCCCGCTCATTAGTCCTCTGGATTTTGAAGTGGTGAAATCTCTGTGATAATGGGAATAGGTTGCAGACATTCTTCAGAAATCCTGACAAAAGCAAGTACACTGGACTAGGACACCAGCTCATTAGTCCCTAAATTTTCCACACATCAAACTTTAAAATCTGGTATGTATTTGGTTGTCATTTGATATCTCTGTGTGGGATCATTTTCTGTAACTTGTCTATTTGCTTACAATTTCATGAAATTAGGGTTTTTAGCATAATTAGACTTAATTGAATAACAAATTCACACAATTCCAATCTTCCCCTATGTTCCAAGTGACAAGAAATCTTTAGTAGAGTTCTCTACTCGGTTGAATGTCCTTGAATGTTTAGTGGTGAAAGGAGGATCAACACAAACCCTTAAAACAACCATTGTCTTAACAATCCCCTCTTTTCATATTAAACAATTATTTTTCATCAACAATTAAATTTATTGATTATTGTGTTACTAACTATGTTGGTGACCCTATTAATAGGACATATACCTCAATCTATGTCTTCAAAATATGCTGCAACTGCTATCACATGGAGGGAGTAATATTTAAACAACTATCTTCTATAGTCTTTTAATCAAAAGCTAACTACAAAAGTATCTACAAAAGAACAATGTGGCTTAGGAGATTATTGGAAGAGTTTTTCATTTGGGTACTATTACAAGTCCCACCTTATTATATGATAACCAAAGCTATTTACTCTTACCAAAGACTCCTATTTTTAGAAATAAAGCACATTTAAAGTTCATGGGCACTTCATTCAAGGGAAAATATTTCCATCCTAATATTATTCTCTAGTTTTAATAGACTGATTATTAGATGGTAGATATACTATGATCAAGAAGAACTAAGATAGGATCTCAGTAATCATAAAAGAAATAATATATGTAGTATAGTATCAAACCTCTATGTAGTACCAAATTCTCAAAATTCAAAGATCAATGATTGGCCATAAGGAGTTTTTATTAAGGGGGGTGTGTATGACAATGTCACCTCTATATGTAAGACCTACAAAGGCATAAAATAAGACCTATAGAAACTATAACACCTCAAGATGTAAGGCCTACAAAGGCATACAATAAGACTTATAGGCATTATGGCTAAACTTAGGATGTAAGACCTAGCAAGCATAAATAAGACCTCTAGGAATTATATGTAATCCCTACGGGCATATTGGAAGTTATTCTCTAAATAAATCTTCTACTTGTAAAAGTATTATATTATATAAGACCTACATGCACTATGTAATGAACTTGGGAGAGGCTATTTTGAGGAGTTTTGTGCTCTAATAAAAACATTATAAGACCTCATTTAAGCATCATTTTTTAAAACTCTAGGATTATAATTATGACAAGATGACTTTCATGTAGTTTGGAATACATACTCTTCATTTTGGCATATATTTGTGTCCCTATATATCACTATCAAAGAAGACCTACATTACTAGGGTACTTCATTTTTTATTTTATGAAAATTGATAGGTGTTGCCCCCTATTAAAATTGAGGGGGAGTGTTAGAACATAATGTTATTAGGGGTCATACCCTTATAAGATTTATATATTGTTATAATATAAGGTTATGCTTTATAAAGAATATACCATTTAATAATTAATAATCTAATAACTATTAGATTATTAATTATTTACAAATGATTTCTTTGAATATGTGTGACTAATACCCATTCAGGTATTTTGCCACCCCTTCTCCTATATTTAAGGAGATTCCCTCTCATTTGAGAGGGAGGTGTTTTGGAGATTTATAGTGAATTCTATCACTATGCACATGAGGTATTATTGGTCATGTGAAAATAAGTAGAGGAGTTTCCCTAGGTTCAGTCTATTTTTTACAAGTGTTTTATAATAAAATTATGTTTTATGGGGGTTTTTTACCTAGACGGGTGTTCCCCATGTATATGTTTTGTAATATGTTAAATCTATGCTTCTATAATTCTTAATTTATTTATTTTGTTTTGTTTATATAATGATTAGTATCCTAAGATCCTAATTTCTAACATCCACACTTCTCATTCAAAACAAAACTACACACATAGAATTGGCCCGAGCAAATGAATTCCAATCCCATTTTAGGTCACTTGCACAATGGCTCAAAAATAATTTATATTTCAGCTTGCTTCATACTTTTAGGTTGCCTTGCATTCTCAACTCAATAGAGTTCTTTACAAAAATTAACCATAAGTCTAGCTTTCATCAAGTTTCCCTTGAGTCTTCTAATGTACTTTAAATAATTTCTAAGCATTTCAAATTTCATCAATATTCCAGAGAAATCTATGCTGATAATGGATAAAATACCACAACTCTTTACAAATTCATTTGCAGTTGTGTATCTTATAATTATCTATGATTGACACTATTATATAATAGTATCCATAGTAATATCTAAACTAGGATTACAAATGGTTTAGGCATGGTCTAAGGGTCCAATGAAGGACCGCCTAGTTGTGTAGCCATAACAAACAAAGACAACACATGCAATAGAAATTCATTAAAATTGTCACAAAACATATTTGGTTCGACACTTTGAAAAGATAATAACTTACCACAATCTAACTATGTAGCCTCACACATCAATAACCAAAATAGATAACCACAACAAAGCCTTTATTGATTTCAATTTCCATGAATTACTCAGCAAAAAAACACCATCAAGATGACATAAGATATACCTTGGGGAAACCCTCCATAAGGGAAAAACCCAACCTCCCAAAAGCATCCACATCATTATTAATTCAAATTCAAGATTACAATATGTCATAAAGGGATTTATGCATTTCTAAATGTTCCTTGGCAATAATTAGGATTCTTTTCAAGATCTTCTAGGGTTTAGCTTTTGAATTCTACTTTTTGGCAGGTGCATGATTGGTGAGTGCTCAGGGAGTATGAAGGTGGCTCCCCCTGGTCTGGGTAGTTCTAACACCTTGGTTGTGGAGACTATTGTGACAGGACTCTCTAAGGGGATGCCTTTGACCTCTCCCCCACTTTCTAGGTTCAAAATTTTAGACTTGCATGAAAGGTTGTCTTGGGCTGATCATGCCATGGGTGCTAGAGTTATTAGGAGTACTGAAGTGGGTTCGTCTATTGTTGAAAGGAGTGAAGAAGTTATTGCCCTGAATATCCTTGACTCAATGATGAACAAAGCAATTCTTTCAATGCAAGACACACTTGTGGGTCACTGCTTTTCTTATAGACCCAATGTTGATATGGTTCACAAGTGGGTAAAAGAGACTTGGAGCATCAAAGGCAGTGTTGCCACGAGTGCAATAGTGGGAAGACTATTTTCAATTTTCCCTTAAGGAAGACTTGATTTTTGTTCTAACAAGAGGCCTCTAGTTCATTGACAAAGCCCAAATAAAAAACCTTGCTTTGTGTAAGTGGAATTCTAGTTTTGATCCGACTACAGATTTGTGTGTGGTGACCCCTACCTAGATTAGGTTACCAAATTTGTTGTTGGAGTTTTGGACCCTGCAGATAGTTCAGAGTATAGAAAACTCCTTCAGACAATTCCTTTCCATAGATAAAGTCACCATGCAAAAAACTAGGTTAGTGTTTACAAGAATCTGTGTAAAATTTGAAATACATGTTGTGCTACCTGTTGACATTTCTTCTGAATCAGCATTAGGGTTTGCCACTTCTAATGCACAGGCAGATTCAGGCCAACTGAATACAGGAGGTTGCGTGAGCTCCTCCCCTTCACTTCTGGTTCTGCCGCACCAAGGGGGGTATCCCTATAACTTAAGATGTAACCTTGACTAGCTCAAAGATAGAAAGATCTAACTTGACAACAACAGGCAGAATACTCTCATGTATGGACCAAGATCTGCATGATAGATCACAAGGCTGGCAACATTCTTGGACATGATGTCTGGTTGGGTATGAGAGCATGCAAGGGGTTCCTAATCCTACTCCTACAACTAACAGGTGGAAGTATGAAATGCTTTGTTATGAATTTGGATGCAAAGCTGGACATGGTGTATAACACAAGAACACAGCATGATTGGTGCCTATCCAGGGCTTGGAGTCGGTAGACATACACCTGTGAATGATCAGCATGAATAGCTAAAATTGGATTTTAGGGGGATACACATGATATCTGCCTTACAGATATCTCCCAATGAAGAGTGTTGAGCTATCTCTACTTATGGCATCCCTACTGCAGTATACCCTTCCCAATGTTCAACCTGAAAACAGTTTAATCTGCCCCTTGAGCAGAGGTTAAAAGATCAGACATTCAACATAGGAATTCTATGCTCTAGAATCTAAACATAAGCAAACATCCAGATCCAGAAGAAGGATACATGCAATACTGGAGACAGAATTAACACAACACATGCTAAGACAGCATTACTCATACAAGATCAACCATGAAATCAGTGGATTCATGCCAAGTCCTACAACAGGAGATACACAAACTCACAAGATAAACTGTACAGAGCAACCAGATCAGCTGGTTTTGGATTACAGAGCCAAAAATCTACAACTTTCAACAACCTGTCAAATGAGCAACACCACCTGCTTATAACAGCCAGGTAGGTGCTCAGCAATTAATTACATAGTTGACCAAAAATCCCGCCAGATACACAGTATCAGAAGGATGGCGCTCAAACACTACCAGATTGGCGCCCAAACTTGAATGCAGCAGGTAGGGGAGGAGACAGGAAGATTTCTCGAGCCCTGCGCCTCCATCCACTGATGTACACCTTCAGTCGAGTACAGGATCCATCCACGCCATCGCCCATACCTCTGCAACAATCGCCATTAATGGCGCACCAACCCGCGGCCTTGGGAAGAACAACAAATCTGCAATCGCAACCATTTCCCGCCGAGATTCATCATCATGATATTTGAAAATGTAGGATATCAATATCCCACATGCACCCCGCGATGACCTCAATAACACTTTATATACTAGGTCATGAGCATATATCATGTCGGTGCTTTTGCTCCTGACGACACTAGTATAGACCTCATCATCATCATCCTCCAGCAGCATGATATCCTGTTGCCTGAAATATCACCCTGACGTCATCATCATATTCGCAATACAAACTGCATGATATTCGCCTTCATCGGCACAACCGGATCCATCGGAGGAACATCCTCCTGCTGAGCTTATTCCAAAAGTCTGGCCGATGAACATCCTGATGACGTCATCATCATATCATGCTGACGTCATCATCATATCTGCCTACTGCGCACCTCCTCATATCTGGATGACGTCATCATCATGTTTGCAAATATCGGGAGATCTCCTCAAGATGATCAGTGTTAGAAATATGACCCCCCCGGGACCTTGATGACGTCATCATCATATTAACATCATCATGATATTCGGAAGACAACCGGATATTTGGAAATATCCTCCTGATGTTCAAATATTAGGTTGCACTGTAGCTCCACTATAAGATCGGGGCGATAACTGAATATGATGATGCTGCTTGAAAAGATCACCCCCAGTAGATAATGCGCGAAGCCGGCAGGCAGATATCTCCTTGATATCAGCATCATCATGATGCTGGAACAAACATATATCCGGGTGATATGAAAATATCACCCCCTCCTTCGGAAATATCATGATGCAGATAGGCAGAAAGAAAGATATCACCCCGATATAAGGATGACGTCAGCATCATCAGGATGACAAAACAACGAACAAGAGGTGATACAACATCATCAGGATGATATTGACTAAGATCATCCTGACGTTCAAAATATGATGACCCCAGTGAATATCGGGTCGCACTTAGAACTCTTCAACAACATCATCAGGATGATCATAACCAAGATCACCCGATGATAGAAATATCACCCCGGCGAGATATCATGATGCAGAAAATATGATGACCCTCGTAAGCAACACGGTGATAACTGGAAATATGATGATGATGACGACCCTTAGGAAAAAGCAAGTCAGGTCGAACAACTCAAAGAATAACCCCTTCAAAATAACGGGGCAACATCATCATCATGTTTGGGCAAGGTGATAAATGGAAGATCACCGGATACTTTGAAAAATCACCCTCGCAAGCAGATCAGGGTGCACTGTAGCTCGTCAGCATCATCAGGATAAAAACCAAACATCACCCGATAACCGAATATGATGATGATGATGAAAAACCAGTCGACGGAGAACATGATGATGCTGACCCTCATCTAAACAAACATGATGATGATGACCTCCTCCTCAAGAAAATATGATGATGATGCTGAAAACTACTGAGGAGGTCCATTACTTAGAACATTTTTTGGATACTTAGGGAGAGTGCCTGAATGAAAATTTTTGAAAAAACTACCAGTCAATTCAGGCACTAACAGTGGCTCTGTCTGGGGACGTGCAGGTGAAAACCTGCAGCGAGAACACCAGATTTCTGGGATGCAGACCAGTCCCTTATCCATTGGGCACAGAGTCAAATACTGCACTGACCTGCATCACCCAACACACTTGATGGCCTAAGGCCACCAAGAAAAGAAAAACATGTATCTCCCTTTGTCAAATATCTTGTTTTCATCTACATGCACTGGGTCAAGCTTGGAGATACCACAAAGATCTACCCACAAACAAATCTTGTCATCTGCATATTCAACCTTTTGATTTAGCTTGTCATTGTCAAACCTGTGCAGATAACCTTCAGCATCATGTGACATGTGGGTGCAGAATATATCAGGCAATGCATGCTCAAATGATATGGAACACAGGTTATCATCTATATCATCATCATGCATTGCAACATGATCTCCTAGCTGGATTGAAAATAGGAAACACTCAAAGTCCACCACACAACTAGGAAGATCAGGGCTCATTGTATTATATGCTGGCTCATCAAAAGAAAAGCTTTCAAAATCACAATTGTGTACATCATGTACACAACCATCTGATACACCAGGCTGGAAAAGATCAGGCTCTGGCATCTCTTTTAAGTCAGGCACATTTTCACAGTCACTTACCTGATGTATGTTGTTTCCTCTTTCATCAGGATGAGAAACAGAATCCAAGCCAAAAATAATGTCTAGATCCTCACCATACTCAGACAGATCCTCATCACCATATGTGTCATAAATGGGTGATCCAGGTGCATCAGTTTCATCATAGTATGCCATTTGTTCATGGGCAGCAGAGCACACCTCTTCATCGTCAATGGATTCACTCTGTGGAGGAGTATCAGCCTGTGTGTCATAAGCAAAACAGCCATCTAATGAAAAACAATCATGCTCTGAACTAGCACTTATTTCAATTTCTGACTGCTCTTCATGATCTCCATGTGTTTGAAAGGTAGGCAATGGGTCACACATAGGACTGCTTCTCTGTTTGCTTATATCTTCTCTGTCTTGAGTACAATACTCACAATTTTCTCCACAGATCCATTCCAAAAATTGCTCATTGCTGTCCACAACCTCGTTATTGTTTTCATGGTCAGCTGCCTCATCATTGCAATGGGAATCCTCATTAGTCCTTTCACTGGCATCCTCAACTGGTGAACAATCCAGTTGAGCAGTATTGTTAGCATTATGTTCAAATACAGCAGTCTCAACCTCAATGCTTTTATTTTCATTTTCATCTGCACATGATGCCATAATCATTTGGTCATTTGCAGCTTCATAACCATTATTCACACCAAGGCCTGGGGACAGGGGTTTCAGCAGGTGCACATTTCTCATTTCTTCTACATTTTCTAAAAATTTATATGCCATCTGCATACTTGTCACCTTGAAATCCCTCAGTAATGCACTAGAGCCCTCCTCAAAAGCTTCAAAGAATATGCCAACACAGGCTGAAATATCAGGTCTGAAACTTTCAGGGACATGTGAAAGGGCTACTGCAAACCTATGACTGAAATCAACACATGGCTCTTCATCTTGTTTTCTGATTCTCATCAATTCTGCAACAAGATCAGCCGGTTCTTTTGCAAATTCTTCCTTGAAACAGTCAGCAAGCTCATCCCAACAGGCAAAAAATTTCTTTGGAAAGCTCAAATACCAGTCTTTTGCTTTTGCATCAAAGGACCGAACAAAAAACCTCATCCACATATCCTCATCTCTGAATGAATATTTTCCCATAAAACTTTGAAAATTTTGGATATGTGCATTCCCATCACATACATTGTGACCACTAAATCTAGGCATCTGGCAGTATATCCTAGCAGGCATAGTTTCTACTTTGTAATCCACCCATGACAAATCCAGTTGGTCATACAAAGGATCAAAAGGGCTGACAGGAGGTTTAGCTTTCTGACAGGTAGACACAATAGGGTTACTGCTTTTCAACTGGGCCTGCTCAGCCTCTAAGAATATCAACCTATTTCTTATCTCTTCTATTCCTTTATCCAACATTTCACCACTGAGTGTGGGATAACTCATACTTGGATTCATAAAAATCTTACTCTTAGACATCCTTTGTCTGTCTAAGACCTAAGGCTTCCCCTGGCATCTAACCTATGCAATAAAACAGCAAATAAAGGGGAAGGAACAAGGTACCTTTTCTCATACAGATGCAGAAATATGTACATCTTTCAACCAATAACATACATTGATCTTTCATGTGCATTTGGATCTTTTTTGCAGAGTCGCCACCTCTCCAGAGAGGACAAAATTTTCAATAGCTGAAAGCTACTTTTCCAGGTTCATTCCACCAGCAGAGCATCATTTTGTTAGTGACTCGGATGGGCCACAAGTATATCATTTTTTAGTCCATTTCCCAGCGGAGTCGCCATTTTGTTGACATTTCTTCTGAATCAGCATTAGGGTTTGCCACTTCTAATGCACAGGCAGATTCAGGTCAACTGAATACAGGAGGTTGCGTGAGCTCCTCCCCTTCACTTCTGGTTCTGCCGCACCAAGGGGGGTATCCCTATAACTTAAGATGTAACCTTGACTAGCTCAAAGATAGAAAGATCTAACTTGACAACAACAGGCAGAATACTCTCATGTATGGACCAAGATCTGCATGATAGATCACAAGGCTGGCAACATTCTTGGACATGATGTCTGGTTGGGTATGAGAGCATGCAAGGGGTTCCTAATCCTACTCCTACAACTAACAGGTGGAAGTATGAAATGCTTTGTTATGAATTTGGATGCAAAGCTGGACATGGTGTATAACACAAGAACACAGCATGATTGGTGCCTATCCAGGGCTTGGAGTCGGTAGACATACACCTGTGAATGATCAGCATGAATAGCTAAAACTAGATTTCAGGGGGATACACATGATATCTGCCTTACAGATATCTCCCAATGAAGAGTGTTGAGCTATCTCTACTTATGGCATCCCTACTGCAGTATACCCTTCCCAATGTTCAACCTGAAAACAGTTTAATCTGCCCCTTGAGCAGAGGTTAAAAGATCAGACATTCAACATAGGAATTCTATGCTCTAGAATCTAAACATAAGCAAACATCCAGATCCAGAAGAAGGATACATGCAATACTGGAGACAGAATTAACACAACACATGCTAAGACAGCATTACTCATACAAGATCAACCATGAAATCAGTGGATTCATGCCAAGTCCTACAACAGGAGATACATAAACTCACAAGATAAACTGTACAGAGCAACCAGATCAGCTGGTTTTGGATTACAGAGCCAAAAATCTACAACTTTCAACAACCTGTCAAATGAGCAACACCACCTGCTTATAACAGCCAGGTAGGTGCTCAGCAATTAATTACATAGTTGACCAAAAATCCCGCCAGATACACAGTATCAGAAGGATGGCGCTCAAACACTACCAGATTGGCGCCCAAACTTGAATGCAGCAGGTAGGGGAGGAGACAGGAAGATTTCTCGAGCCCTGCGCCTCCGTCCACTGATGTACACCTTCAGTCGAGTACAGGATCCATCCACGCCATCGCCCATACCTCTGCAACAATCGCCATTAATGGCGCACCAACCCGCGGCCTTGGGAAGAACAACAAATCTGCAATCGCAACCATTTCCCGCCGAGATTCATCATCATGATATTTGAAAATGCAGGATATCAATATCCCACATGCACCCCGCGATGACCTCAATAACACTTTATATACTAGGTCATGAGCATATATCATGTCGGTGCTTTTGCTCCTGACGACACTAGTATAGACCTCATCATCATCATCCTCCAGCAGCATGATATCCTGTTGCCCGAAATATCACCCTGACGTCATCATCATATTTGCAATACAAACTGCATGATATTCGCCTTCATCGGCACAACCGGATCCATCGGAGGAACATCCTCCTGCTGAGCTTATTCCAAAAGTCTGGCCGATGAACATCCTGATGACGTCATCATCATATCCTGCTGACGTCATCATCATATCTGCCTACTGCGCACCTCCTCATATCCAGATGACGTCATCATCATGTTTGCAAATATTGGGAGATCTCCTCAAGATGATCAGTGTTAGAAATATGACCCCCCCGGGACCTTGATGACGTCATCATCATATTAACATCATCATGATATTCGGAAGACAACCGGATATTTGGAAATATCCTCCTGATGTTCAAATATCAGGTTGCACTGTAGCTCCACTATAAGATCGGGGCGATAACTGAATATGATGATGCTGCTTGAAAAGATCACCCCCAGTAGATAATGCGCGAAGCCGGCAAGCGGATATCTCCTTGATATCAGCATCATCATGATGCTGGAACAAACATATATCCGGGTGATATGAAAATATCACCCCCTCCTTCAGAAATATCATGATGCAGATAGGCAGAAAGAAAGATATCACCCCGATATAAGGATGACGTCAGCATCATCAGGATGACAAAACAACGAACAAGAGGTGATACAACATCATCAGGATGATATTGACTAAGATCATCCTGACGTTCAAAATATGATGACCCCAGTGAATATCGGGTCGCACTTAGAACTCTTCAACAACATCATCAGGATGATCATAACCAAGATCACCCGATGATAGAAATATCACCCCGGCGAGATATCATGATGCAGAAAATATGATGACCCTCGTAAGCAACACGGTGATAACTGGAAATATGATGATGATGACGACCCTTAGGAAAAAGCAAGTCAGGTCGAACAACTCAAAGAATAACCCCTTCAGAATAACGGGGCAACATCATCATCATGTTTGGGCAAGGTGATAAATGGAAGATCACTGGATACTTTGAAAAATCACCCTCGCAAGCAGATCAGGGTGCACTGTAGCTCGTCAGCATCATCAGGATAAAAACCAAACATCACCCGATAACCGAATATGATGATGACGATGAAAAACCAGTCGACGGAGAACATGATGATGCTGACCCTCATCTAAACAAACATGATGATGATGACCTCCTCCTCAAGAAAATATGATGATGATGCTGAAAACTGCTGAGGAGGTCCATTACTTAGAACATTTTTTGGATACTTAGGGAGAGTGCCTGAATGAAAATTTTTGAAAAAACTACCAGTCAATTCAGGCACTAACACTACCTACTCAAATAACCCTTTAGTCTAGATATGGTAAGTGGGTTCAATCCATAGAGTATGAGAATTCTAGACCCTTCTATCAGAACTGTGGCATTTTTGGTCATCGTATCAATAAGTTTAAAAAACCCATTATTCAAAGGGAGGAACCTAAAGATAAGGAAAGGTTATCTGAAGGGGGATATCCTTTTGTTAAGGATATCCTTAATATTATTGAGGACCCCTAAATAGAAAGGGAAGATACCTTATCTCTGAAACAAAACAATATAGAAAAACAACAGCAAAAAAACAACAACAAGAATGGGGCTTTGAAGAATCAGAAACAGAAAAATTTGGTTGACAGCCAAGAACAAAACAATACTGCTAAACAAAAAAGAGAATGAGGCTCTAGAGAAGGAATCCAAAAGGAGCATTTTCAAGAAGAGTTTTTGATAGAACCTCAGATTGTCAAAGAGGAGGGAGAATTTATCACGGATGATGTGTCGGTTCAAGATAATAATGTTCTAGATCAAGGGGTAAAAAACATGTCAACAAAAAATAGTCTTGGAACCCCTTAAGGAATGAGAGTATTATCAAGAAAAGTTGAGAATAATGTTCTCGGCTACATTGAACGCAGACAATCTCTCAAGAGCCCTAAAACAAAAAAGGTCTCAAACTTTAGACCACTCGTTTTGTCAAACCGTGACACCTAGGAACATCTTCTTTGCGTGTATAGGTGGATGTTAGGTCCACCTACAAACACCTACCTCAATTTTTTTAAATCAATTTCATTTACCTATGGTGGCAAGGGACACATTGTTCCAAAATGCTTCAGTTTCATGAAGTGGAAAGGTGCTAGGAGTGACATTTTGCATTCCACAGCACGTGGAGCTGAACTTACTACACCAACACATCGGGGTGGGTTGGTAAATACTAGGGGAGGTCTTGTTTCATGTGCCAAATGTCTCAGTCGTTTCGGGCAGCAGGCTACTGGTAAAGTCACTTAAGATCCCTAAGAGCAAAAAATTGCCAAACTTTGACAGATCGGTTCTCAAAATTCGTGGCAGCTAGGAATGTTCCATTCAGACCTATAGATGCACATGGGGCCCATCCATAATAACCTCTCTTGGTTTTGGTCAACTCCAATCCATTTAATCATGCCAAAATCAAATGCATTCTTGCAAAATGCTTCAGTTTTATGCAGTGGAAAGGTGCTAGGAGTGATATTTTGAATTTCACTCCTAGCACCTTTCGACTTTATCTATAGCTTGCAACCTGGAACAATAGAGAGACTTAACGCATGAAACAAGACCTCCCCTAGCATTTACCCACCCACCCCAACACGTTGACATAGTCAGTTTGACCCTATGGCTTGTGGAATGCAAAATCTCACTCCTAGCACCTTTCCACTACATGAAACTGAAGCATTTTGCAAGAATGCATTTGATTTCAGCATGGTCAAACAAATTGGAGTTGACTAAAACCACGAGAGGTTATTATGACAGACCCCATGTGCACCTATAGGTCTAAATGGAACATTACCAGCTACCATGAATTCTGAGAAATGCTCTATCAAAGTTTGGCAGTTTTCGCTCTTAGGATCTTAAGTGACTTTGTCAGTAGCCTATTGTCCCGAATGATTGTGACAATTGGCACAAAAAACAAGACCTCCCCTAGCATTTACCCACCCACCCCAATGCATTATCATAGTTGGTTCAACCCCACGAGCTGTGGAATGTAAAATTTCACTCCTAGCACCTTTCCAATGCATGAAACTGGAGCATTTTGTAACAATGCATTTGATTTCAACATAGTCAAATGGATTGGAGTTGACCAAAACCAAGAGAGGTTATTATGGATGGATCCCACATGCACCTGTAGGTCTGAATAGAACATTCCTAGCTGCCATGAATTCTGAGAACTGCTCTGTCAAAGTTTGGCAATTTTTTGCTCTTAGGGATCTTAAGTGACTTTGTCGGTAGCCTACTGCCCCGAATGATTGGGACACTTAGTGCATGAAACAAGACCTCCCATAGCATTTATCCACCCACCCCGACGTGCTGACGCAATCAGTTTGACCCCACAACCTATGGAATTCAAAATTTCACCCCTAGCACCTTTCAACTTTGTTGACAGCTTGCAACCCGGAATGACCGAGACACTTGGTGTATGAAAAGAGACCTCCCCTAGCATTTACCTTCCCACTTTAATGTGTTGGTGTAGTTGGTTCATCCCCATGACCTACGGAATGCAAAATTTCACTCCTAGCACCTTTCGACTTAGCCGATAGTTTGCAGTCGGGAATGACTGAGACACTTGGCACACGAAACAAGACCTCCCCTAGCATTTACTCACCCAACCCAATGTGTTGGCATAGTCAGTTCAGCCCCACAACTAGAAAAACAAAAAATATGGCTCCTGGCAAGGTTGTGCTATATGAAATTGAAGCATTTTGCAAGAATGCATTTGATTTTGGCATGGTCAAATAGATTGGAGTTGACCAAAATTAAGAGAGGTTATTGTGGATGGACCCCACATGCACCTATAGGTCCAAACAAAACATTCCCAGCTGCCATGAATTTTGAGAATTACTCCATCAAAGTTTGGCATTTTTTTCTTTTAGGATCTTAAGTGACTTTACTAGTAGCCTGCTACCCCGAATGACTGCGACACTTGGCACATGAAACAAGACCTCCCCTAGCATTTACTTACCCACCCTGATGCATTGGTACAGCCGCTTCAGCCCCATGAGCTATGGAATGCAAGATTTCACTCTTGGCACCTTTCCACTGCATGAAACTGAAGCATTTTACAAGAATACATTTGATTTAGACATGGTCAAATGGATTAGAGTTGACCAGAACTGTGAGAGGTTACTGTGGACAGACCCCACATGCACCTATTGCTCTAAACAAAACATTCCTAGCTGCCACGAATTCTAAGAACTGCTCTATCAAAGTTTGGTATTTTTTGCTCTTAGGGATCTTAAGTGACTTTGTTGGTAGCCTACTGCCTTGAATGATTGGGACACTTGGCACATGAAATGAGACCTATACTAGCATTTACTCACCCACCTCGATGTGTTGGTGTAATCAATTCAACCCCATGACCTGTGGAATGCAAAATTTCACTCCTAGCACCTTTTTACTTTATCGATAGCTTGCAACCCAAAATGGCTGAGACACTAATTGGTGCATGAAACAAGACCTCTCCTAGCATTTACCCACCCATCCTGACATGTTGGCATAGTCAGTTCAACCCCACGACTTGTGGAATGCAAAATTTCACTCCTAGCATCTTTCAACTTAGTTGGTAGCTTGCAGCCCAGAATGACTGAGACACTTGGCGCATGAAACAAGACCTCCCCTAGCATTTACCTACCCACTCTAATGTGTTGGAGTAGTTAGTTTAGCCCCACAACTAGCAGAACAAAAAATATGGCTCCTGGCAAGGTTGTACTGTATGAAATTGAAGCATTTTGCAAGAATGCATTTGATTTCAGCACAATCAAATGGATTAGAGTTCACCAAAACTAAGAGAGATTATTGTGGATGGACCCCACATGCACTTGTAGATCTGAACAAAACATTCCTAGCTACTACAAATTCTGAGAACTGCTCCATCAAAGATTGGCATTTTTTTGCTTTTAGGGATCTTAAGTGACTTTGCCGATAGCTTGCTGCCCCAAACGACTGGGACACTTGGCGCATGAAACAAGACCTCCCCTAGCATTACCCACCCACCTCGATGCATTGGAATAGTCGTTTCAACCCCATGAGCTATGGAATGCAAAATTTCACTCCTAACACCTTTCCACTACATGAAACTAAAGCATTTTGCAAGAATGCATTTGATTTCGGCACGGTCCAATGGATTGGAGTTGACCAAAACTGAGAGAGGATATTGTCGATGGACCACACCTGCACCTATAGGTCCAAATAGAACATTCTCGGCTGCCACAACTTCTGAGAACTGCTCTATCAAATTTTGGCAATTTTTTGCTCTTAAGATCTTAAGTGACTTTGTCGGTATCCTGCTGCCCCGAATGATTGAGACACTTAGCGCATGAAATGAGACCTCCCCTAGAATTTACCCACCCACCCCGATGTGTTGGTACTATCAGTTTGGCCCCATAATCTATGGAATGCAAAATGTCACTCCTAGCGCCTTTCCACTGCATGAAATTGAAGCATTTTGCAAGAATGCATTTGATTTTGGCATGGTCAAATGGATTGGAGTTGACCAAAACTGAGAGAGGTTATTGTGGATGGACCCCACATGTACCTATAGGTCTAAAAGGAACATTCCCAGTTGCCACAAATTTTGAGAACTGCTCCATCAAATTTTGACAGTTTTTTGCCCTTAGGGATCTTAAGTGACTTTGCATGTAGCCTACTGCCCTGAACAACTACGACACTTGATGTATGAAACGATACCTCCCCTAGAATTTACCTACCCACCCCGATGCATTGGTGCTATCAGTTTAGCCCCATGATCTGTGGAATGCAAAATCTACCTCCTAGCACCTTTCCACTGCATGAAACTGAAGCATTTTGGAACAATGCGTTTCTTGCCACCATAGGCAAATGAAATTGATATAAAAAAAAGTTGAGGTAGGTATTTGTAGGTAGACCTAACATACACCTATACATGCAAAGAAGATTTTCCTAAGTGTCATGGTTTGACAGAATAGCCAGTCCAAAGTTTGACACCTTTTTTGTCTTAGGGCTCTTAAGAGATTGTCTACGTTCGATGTAGCCGATAATGACCAGGAGGCTTCGCCACTGAAAAGACACCTCCCCTAGCATTCACTCGCCCACCTTGACGCATTGGTATAGTCAATTCAACCCCACAAGGTATGGAATGTGTTCTAATTACATCCATCAAAGCATAAAGGATATGGGAATTTTGTCAGATGTCGTAGTTGCAATTGCCCTGATAGACATGTATGCAAAGTGGCAAGTGTAAAGAAAATGTAGAAAGGTGAAATGAGGATATGCAAAGCATAGAAACCATATAGAATGTCAAATGAGGATATGTAAATCATGCCAAATGTGTCTATCTCTCTTACTCTCTTCCTCATTTTGCAAGACAAATCCACATGTGCTTGCCTTGTAAGTGGCCTAGGAGTTTGTAGCCCTTTTTAGAGACCTTTCCTATCATAACTTCCTTCATACACCTGATAATGGAGATCTGAGACCTGATTTGGATACCCTTTTGGTCATTTTAAAACATATGTGAAAATGAGATATGGTTGTTTTGTATAAAATAGAAAAGAATTAGGTTGTTACAGTCAAATTAGGCCTATTTTAGGGATTGTAATGTAACAACAAAGACTTGCACATGGATTTAAACCTTGAGATTGATAGAGAAGGTGTAAATAGGCATATATAACATGTCTAAACACTTCCCTTGCAAAAATCACTCACCCATCACGAGAGGGCTAACTCGTGCTTACTGTTAGGCGCGTAAGCTTTCCCCTTTTACCGTGGTGTGGGCCATGTCTGTCTTTTGCCACGAAGGGACAAATTCCTTTGGTGGATGACAATCCCATCCACTAACTTGTACTGGGATCGGAGTCATCCATATTTGCACATCTTGGATCATTAAGTGGGTCATAGGCATAATTAGCACATTCCATGTATGAGGCATGTGGTATACATCCAGCACGATTGGGTGTGATAGGTGTGACAGCTTCAAGCAGATCTTGTTCTTTCCAAATGATGCTCATTATCTTTAATTTGTATGGCCCATATATACCCTGCTCCATTGCTCCACGATCTGTAATCTCCATCCGGTATGTTTTAGTATGAATCCAGACAGGAGTTTGTTGTGAATGAAGATGCCGAAGCTTATTTCCAACTCCCCAGAATTCATAAAGAGAGCCAGTGCCATGTGGTCCATATGTTTGACACATGTGTCTACTTATCAGGTTTTCTTCAAGAGAATCAAATTTTAGTTTAAATATACATCATGTATAAGCAGAAGTACCATTAAATTGCAAACCTTCGGCTGGAGGATATGGTCCTTGAAACATATCCCTTATCAATTCTTTACCTTTTTCCTCATTGAACCATCAGTTTAGTCGATGTACAAAAGGATTTAGGAATTTTACTGGTAGGGTGAAATCACCACACCAGTTCTAGAGGACATGATCAACTTTTGGATCAATAGGTTCTGCTTCAGTCAAGAACTCAAAGAAAGGTCTTTGTGTCCACATACCTTCATGTGTAAGCTACATTGATTCCAAAGGGGAGAACCTTCCATTCAAACAGACCTTGTGGGACTGAGAAGGCTATCTTATAATAGTCTTCTGTCTTCAACCCTATCTACCAAAAACCTTTAGTAAGATCAAATTTGGAATATATGTGACTACCTTGTATGGTTTGCCAAATGTGATCTTTTCTAGGTAAGGGATGATGATTATTTAGCAAGCATTCATTCAACAGCTTATAGTTCACAACCAGCCGCTTTTTAGGAAGTTCAGTGCCATTCTCATCAAACTTGGGAACATACATGGCATGACATGAGAAAGGTGAACTAGAAGGCCTTATAAGATCTAGCTTGCTTAACTCATCAATTTCCTTTCTGCAAATCTTAGTTTCTAATGAACTCATAAGGAAATAATTTGCTTTAGCTTTAGGTACTATTTCCTTACCATCAGGATCACGTTTAAGAGGAAGGCTGCAGAATAAATTCCTCTTTTGTTTCTTCAGATCTTTAGTAAGCACAGTTGCTGCAAATTCTTCTTTGATCCGCTCCAGAGGTTCCTTTGAGGCCTCAATCTGTCTTGCTATCCAAATAGTATTTTTCTTTTCTTTCTTTGGCATTCCTATCTTGGAGGTAAAGGCCAAGTCTTGATGGAGTCACGGGACTTGAAATCTATTTTGTAGAGTGATGAAAGTGGAATCAATTGTAATTGTTTCCTAATGATGCATGGCTCTATTATCGATGACTCCATCATATCCATCCACTTCATAGTGTACAAAGGTTAATTCATCAATGAATCCATTACTAAGCTATATTGGAACTTTGCATACCAATTTGGATTCATGCTTACCTTTGCCAAAGATCAATTCTATGGAGCCTTCAATCCAGAGATCTGCTGGAAAATAATTGCATCTGGCAATGTTGACGTCAACGCCAGTATCCCATAAGAAGGCAAGTGGATACATCTTGATTCCTGGGAAGTGAATGGTGAAAATCACTCCAGGACATGTAGTAGTCACTCTTTTTCGCTGATAAGCTCTAACTTGGTGGTGACTGCTACTTTCTCCTTCATGGATAGTTCCTCCAAGATATATTGTTGTTTTGCCAATTAGAATAAGCACAGGTTCAACTGATGTCTCAAATCTTTCTGCTTCTACATCCTGATGAATCAGAGGACTGTAGGGTTTTTCCTCATAGTAGAGTTGCTCTTCTCTAACTATAGTCTACTATGGCAACTGCAATGCACTAGAAGAATTAAACTGATTGATGTACTTGTCTAGTTCTTGAGATCTTTCCATCTCATCAACAAGCTGAATATTTTCCTCATTGTCAATTTCAGCTATTTCATCTTGGGCTTGTTGAATGACTTTTTCCAAGAATGCCTTATGCTATCTACACCAGAGTCTTCTGGCCATACTTCCTACAGTAGGGGCTTCTACCATGCTTCTCTGAGTAATCGGTACCATTGGTTGTACATAACTTATCACTGGTGATCTTCTAACAGGAAGTTTTGTGGGTCTTTTATTTTCTTTTAAGAGAAAATGTTTCTTAGCAGTAAGTTGTTCCAGTTTACTGGTCAGCTTCTTCCATATTTCCTGACCCATATCCATTTTATGCAGACGAGATTCTATTTGGATAATTTCCTCAATTACCTTGTCTAGGTCAACTCTAGTATCCCTTTGAAGCATTCTACAAAAGAAAGAATTTTTAGAATCATCTGATGATTCAGATGATGGTTCTTCTCTTACCATTGTCTGTTCTGGAGCAGACACATACTCTTCTTCACCTTCAGATTTTTCTTCTTCTGGTTCTGAGAGAGTAATGTCCTCTGGATCTGAAGGATAATCATTGATGAATTCAAATTCATCATTATCATCTAGTCCAGCATCTTTGGCAGCTCAAACTTTTCCTTTATTCTTTTTCTTATTGCGCTCTGGACATTTGTTAGCATAATGCTTTCCTTTACAAATGTAACATGTTGGTTCCCACTTTTTGAACCAGAGCTCTTCTTATCATGTTTCTTGAAGTATCCCTTTTTTGTTAAGGTACTTACTATACTTCTTCTTTTTCTTATAGTAAGATTTATCTGATCTGTCACATGAGTAACACTTAGAAGAAGATTTACCCTTCTCAGGAAACTGATTGGATGGCATGATTTGATAGCATACTGATGCTGACAACAAAGGTTTAACTTTCTTCATTTCTTTTCTCTTTTTAGATTCTTGACAGATTTCTTCATTTATCTCTGTGAGGAATTGCACCAGCTGGGGGAATGCTAATTCCTTCATTTCTATGTTTTTTGTAACCAAATTCTCCAATACTCTTTTGTGGTAAAACTCTCCTACCACATCTCCAAAACTTTTGAGAAAAGTAGTGAACATGAACTCATGGTTCTACTCACAACTAGATTGATAAAAGTTTTTATATTGCTCTTGGAAATATTCATTGAAGTACTTTAAATCCTTGCACTTCCTTCTTACAAATTTATTATATGCTAACTTTTCTTTTGTGTCTGTCCAACCAACAAATAGACAAGTTAGTTGTGCACACACTTGATTTGTTCCTCTATTAATTAGGTTTTCTCGAAAGGTATCTTCTAACAGATCCCATACATTCCTTGCAACCCCAGTCATAAAGTTGAGGGCCTGCTTTATAACTTGAGCCTCATTAGCTCCTGTATTTGTAGTCATACAGTTTGTGATCCAAGCTCTCATGGCATCAATGCCCCTCATATTCTCCACATCTTCAAATTTATCAAAATTTACTAATGGTGGAGTATTAGCTTTATAAGACTAGATGTTCTTAAATGGGTCTACTGGATTGGAACCATTTGGATTAGTCCCATTACCACGTGCCATTTGGAATTTTCCTTTAGCCTTCTCATCATCCATGATATCTCTTAGTTTACCAGTGCTAGGATCATAAACCTTTTCTATTACAGGTTGCTTGACCTCTGTTGAGAGTTTAGGACCCTCATATTGTGCTTGTAGATACCCTTTAGCACTTGACAGAAAGTTTAGCTATTTGACAGTTTGTGGTTGTTTTACTGTTAAGACTACTGACTGTATATTTGTTGACTCTCTAGTAATAGAGTCACCTAACAACATTTGGGATTCTGAAACAGACTATATCTCTCTTTGCACTAATTCTCTTTTTGTTTCAGTGGTTTTAATGTGCAGATTACAATTTGTCAACTGAGCACCTAACACCTCACAATCTAATTTGTGCTCACTTCTACACAGACTTATAGCCAAACCAATTCTTCAAACCTTTAGACCTATTGAACATATCCACTAGACTGCTAGGAATATCACTGTAAATTTTTGATGGTCTAATCTTAGGTACTTTGAACTCCTCATTCAAGAATCTATTCTGTGACAAATTCTCATATAAAGCATTACCAAAATGTTCTAGCATAGAGAAAGTAGATTCATTATCAGCAAAGAAGTTTATAAAGCTAACCTCATTGTTGCGATCCTTAGTATGGTCTTAGGGAGCCATACCCAATCCAGAAGTAGAATCTTTGTCCATGTTCTGCACTTGAATCTATGCTCACACCTGCACTTGAATTACCAAATTACTACCTCAGGACTGCCCTAACAATGCCTATCCACGGCTTAATAATGGGATTTACAGACAATGACTTACAATAGGAAACTGATGGTAAGAGAAATACAGGGAGCCATACAGAGAGAAATACAGATAAACATTACTTCAAAACTCATGAATAGATATAGTTACTCAAAACTTGTAACCATGAATGCAACAAGAGATTAAACTTTCTTTAGGCTCTGATACCAACTTTTGTAACACAGCTGCAAGAGAGAATATAAAGGCATGCGGAATGATCTATTATTATTGCTTCAGGATTACAACATATTCATCTCATACAATGCGCACTGCATATAGCATATGATTACACCATCAGACTAATGATCAGAAATTTATTAGACCTATCTTGTAGGACTTCTGAGGTTCTGATTTATGTAGAGTAGAAACAACATACTACTCTGATCCTCAAATTTCCTAACGACTCAGGACTCTAAAGACTAAGACTTACTAACTCTTACTTCTTGCTATGAGACTTCACTCCCTCAAGACTCGTTGATCAAATGAGGTAGCCTTACGTCTCTTATATAGATTGCAAGGTAGATCTTTAACCTCATAACCTTAAGTCTGAGATTGAAATATGTCCATAGTATGTGGACACATTGCAACTCTTTTCCGTAGGGTTATCCAGTTGAGGATAAGATTCCTCATGGTGGATCCCAATAACTCGTGAACAAGGAAAAAGAGGGACTGACAAGACTCCTAAGGAATCTACTTTTAACAAAGCAACCTTTTGATCATGAGAGGGCTAACTCATGCTTATTGTTAGGGGTGTAAGCTTTCCCCTTTTACCATGGTGTGGGCCACGTTTGTCTTTTGCCATGAAGGGACAGATTCCTTCGGTGGATGACAAGCCCATCCACTAACTTGTGCTGGGACTAGAGTCATCCATATTTGTGCATCTTGGATCATTAAGTGGATCATAGGCATAATTAGCGCATTCCATGTATGAGGCATGTGGTATGCATCCAACATGATCGGATGTGACAGGTGTGATAGCTTCAGGCGGATATGGTTCTTTCCAAATGATGCTCATTGTCTTTAATTTGTATGGCTCGTATATACCCTGCTCCATTGCTCTGTGATCTATAATCTCCATCCGGTATGTTTTAGTATGAATCCAAACAAGACTTTGTTGTGACTAAAGATGTTGAAGCTTATTTTCAACTCCCCAGAATTCATAAAGAGAGCCAGTGCCATGTGGCCCATATGTTTGACATATGTGTCTGCTTGTCAGGTTTTCTTCAGGAGAATCAAATGTTAGTTTAAATATATAGCCTGTATAAGTAGAAGTACCATTAAACTGCAAACCTTCAGCTGGAGGATATGGTCCTTGAAACATATCCCTTATCAATTCTTTACCTTTTTCCTCATTGATCCATCGGTCTGGTTGATGTACAAAAGAATTTAGGAATTTTACCGGTAGGGCAAAATCACCACACCAGTTCTGGAGGACATGACCAACTTCTAGATCAATAGGTTCTGCTTCAGTCAAGAACTCAAAGAAAGGTCTTTGTGTCCACAGACCTTCATGTGTAAGCTGCATTTTTGCAGTGATTATTTTGAACCTGTCAAACAAAAAATCATTAGCCATCTAGAAATTATGGCAGTCTCTTCTTGCAAAGGGATTTGTACTCCATTCTGGGCAATTTTTTTCATACCACCTTTTCTCTCAAACTCGGATTACACGAACTTTACTAGTTAATTCATGTGGCATTACAACAGGTAGATCATGGTCTACCTTTTCTGAAATGTGACCTTCTCTTGAAAGGAAGCCTGCAAAAATATTATCTGCTCCTAGTAGATGAACTATATCAAAATCAAAAGTATTTAGGAATTGAGCCCATCTTAGTAATCTACCATGGATTACCTTGTCTTTGGATTCTTTTTTGAAGAACCCTTATAGATTATGAAGGTTGCTTCTAATTAGAAACTTTTTATCGGCCATGAACATCTGGAAAGCTTTCAGGGTATTGATTACAGTGAGTATCTCTTTATGGGTGCTATGATAGTTTAACTTACTATTTTTGAAACTGCCAGAGACATATCTGACAATCTCTTCACGACCTTGAGGCATTTTCTCTTTCAACACGCCTGCCCAAGCTGCTTCACTTGCATCAGTTTCAACTATTTTAAAACCTTCACCAAGCAACCTTAAAGGTGGAAGATTAGCACATTTCTTTTTAATTTTGGTGATTATAGCATCATGATCTGATGACCATGGAGGTGGATGCTTACCCAACAATTTATTTAACTCTAATCTATCTTCAACAAGCTTATAATGAAATCTAGCAATATAATTTACCAAACCCAAAAACTTTTGTAATTCTTTGAGATTAGTTACCTGAAGATTCTGGATTCTACTAAGAATGTGTGGTTGAGCCTCCATCTTCCCCCCAGGAGAAGCTTGATGCCTATGAAAACAATCTGTTCCTATGCAAAATAAGATTTAGTTGGATTTATAGCAAGACCATGTTCCTAACATACATGTAGAAACTGTTGCAGATGATGAAGATGTTGATTCATATGTTGACTAAAAATTAGGATATCATCAATGTAAGGCAGAATGAATTTAGCATAGGGTCTAAAAATAAGTCTTAGTCTTTAGAGTCTTGAGTCTTTAGGAAACTTGAGGATCAGAGTAGTATGCTCTTTCTACTCTGTAGAAATCAGAACCTCAGAAGTCCTACAAGATAGGTCTAATAAATTTATGATGATTAGTTTGATGGTGTAATCATATGCTATATGCAGCACACATTTATGAGATGAATATGTTGTAATCCTGAAGCCATAATAATAGATCATTTTGCATGCCTTTATATTCTCTCTTGCAGTTGTGTTTCAAAAAGTTGGTATCAGAGCCTTAAGAAAGTTTAATCTCTTATTGCATTCATGGCTACAGTTTTTGAGTAACTATATCCATTCATGAGTTTTGAAGTAATGTTTATCTATATTGCTCCCTATACTGCTCTTACCATCAGTTTCCTGTTGTAAGTCCTTGTTTGTAAGTCCCATTGTTAAGCCGTGGATAGGTGTTGTTAGGGTAGTCCTGAGGCAGTAATCCGGTAATTCGAGTGCAAGTGTGAGCACAGATTCGAGTACAGAACATGGATAGAACTTCTAGTTCTAGATCGGGTATGGATCTCAAAGACCATACTAAGGATCACAATAGTGAGGTCAGCTTTACAAACTTCTTTGTTGATAATGAATCTACTTTCTCTATCCAGAACATTCTAGTAATGCTTTAGATGAGAATTTGTCTTAGAATAGATTCTTGAATGAGGAATTCAAAATACCTAAAATTAGACCATCAGAAATTTACAATGATATTCCTAGCAGTCTAGTGGATATGTTCAATAGGTCTAAAGGTTTGAAGAATTGGTTTGGCTATAAGTCTGTGCAGAAGTGTCATGTTGCAACACTCCAACATGTAGTTACAGGTGGATCTGAAGGAAAGCTAAAACTTTTCTCATATATAGAAATTGGTAAATTTCAAAAACAAGCTATAGCAAGCCCTGATAATCCTCAATTCATGCATCTCTCCTATGTTAGGATAGGCATCACATGTCACTATAGGAAAGGTCTTCCTATTATCATTTTTATGATTCTTAAGGATGCAAGGTTTTACAAGTTGTCCCATGCTTTACTTGGTTGTGCATGTGATTCCATGGCAGAAGGATCGCTTTACATAGATTATCTTTTGGATTTTACAGTAAGCCTTGAGGATGGTAATTTAAATGATGTCCTTACTTATCAGTTCAAAACAATGAATCTATTTATGAAGGACATGTCAAAAGATCACTCCTTAGTGTTCCTTGTACACTATAGGCTCTACAATAAAGTTATACCTTGTATGGTTTGCCAAATGTGATCTTTGCTAGGTAAGGGATGATGATTATCCAGCAAGCATTCATTCAAAGGCCTTCTAGTTCACCTTTCTCATGTCATGCCATGTATGTTCCCAAGTTTGATGAGAATAGCACTAAACTTCCTGAAAACTAGCTAGTTCACACTAAAATAGGGTCTCTTTAGGCCAAATAGAGTAGGGCTTATTCAAAATGGCACTTACACGTGTGAACAACCTCTAAAATCTTTATTTTAGCTTTGTATATACTTGCATATGGTGGAATTGGGATAAAATCAAAATTTACTAAAACTACCCCCTCAATGGTCGAGAGTACTCAGTTTGCTATAAAATGCAAAATAAGTTGCTTCAAGGGGTCTAACTCATTGGATTAGGTCTGTTCACGTATATTACACCTCATGGAATCATCACATATTTCAAATAGTCCATTTTGGTGGGAAAATGGGAAACCCTTATCTAAATGACCTCCTTGTCATCTCCTAAAGTCACTTGATTGTTTTTGAGCCTATGCTCCTGCATCAACAAGGCAGGTGAACTATTTGACATGATGCCTCAAAGAAATGTTGTCTCATGGAATGTAATTGGTGGATGTAAATCCAAATTCCACAACTTTATCAACCATCCATTGTAATCAGATCATCGCCTTCTCAAAAACTTTGGAATTTACGCCGTAATCATAATGTCACATGAACATGTGATGCTGAATTTTATAAATTTAACCCTAATTCCAATTTGGAATAATTACAGTAACTTAAAGAAGTACACAATATGAATCGTACACATGCAAATTAAATGCAACAGAGTTTCTTCCGGCAATTATCTCTAGCTCACCTTTCGATAAAAAGGAAAAAAACAAAAAACAAAAAAAAATCTAGGGTACCTAAAAAATCTGTAATGTAGATTTGATTAATGGGAAATAAAGAAGTAATTGCAATTGGGACGTCTCACAGCAGAACATGCATAAAAGTCTCATTGTAAAATATTGCAAAAAATTTGTTGTTTAGGTATTGGAAACTTTGCTTACACAGATCCATGCAAAACTTGTGAAGCATAACTTTCTCTGTTGTTTTACAATTCATGTAAGTAGACTATCCATTGTTTTCTTTCAATGTCTGTAAATTGCTTTTATTTTTAAAAACACTTATTATTTTACAACTAGTTATTTTTATTTTTATTAGTTATTGGCTCTGAAAGTAATGAAATTACCCTAGTATGGTACAATGCACTTTTGTTTACTTTTTATGTGCATATAAAACTCATTTGCATTTCTTAAAGTTTTCAAGTTTTTTTTTTTTAAAAAGGTGTTGGGAGTTAAGTATTACAACGTAGGCATTTTTTCAGAACAAGAAGTCATATGTTGGTTGCGTGTTCGATTCTCATGAAGATTACATTTTTAGGTGTTCCATTGAAAAGCTACAGAAACAAAAAAATATTTGTTTTGACCTACTTTTTTGAGAAGGTGACAATCTCATTACAATGGATTTACCCCTATGCTTCCACACTTTTCAATTGATGGATGTAAATGCAAAGTGTGGAAGCATCTAGACAAGGCACGTGAACTATTTGACAAAACACCTCAAAGAGATGCCATCTCATGGAATGCAATAATTGCAAGATATGCACAAAATGGATTTATTCATAAGGCTTTAGAAACTTTCAAGAAAATGCAATTGGCAGGTGTCAAGCCAAATTCCACAACCTTAGCCAACATCCTCCCTGCCTATGCCAAAATGGGGTCTTTGGAACAGGGTATGGACATCTATCAAAGCATAAAGGATTTGCAACTACCCTAGTAGACATGTATGCAAAGTGTGGAAGCATAGACAAGGCACATGAACTGTTTTACAGAACACCTCAAAGAGATACCATCTCATGGAATCCAATAATTGTAAGATATGCACAAAATGGATTTGTCAATAAGGCTTTAGAAAATTTCAAGTAAATGCAATTGAGAGGTGTAAATCCAAATTCCACAACCGTAGCCAACATCCTCCCTTCATATGCCAAAATGGGATCTTTGGAACATGGTATGGACATCCATCAAAGCATAAAGGATATGGGAATTTTGTCAGATCTTGTAGTTGCAATTGTCCTAGTAGACATGTATGCAAAGTGTGGAAGCATAGACAAGGTATGTGAACTATTTGACATGATGCCTCAATGAAATGCCATCTCATGGAATGCACTAATTACAAGATATGCAAAAAATGGATTTTTTTGATAAGGCTTTATAAACTATCAAGCAAATACAATTGGCAGGTGTAAAGCCAAATTCCACAACCTTACCCAATATCCTCCTTGCCTATGCTAAAATGGGATCTTTGGAACACAGTATGGACATCCATCAAAGCATAAAAGCTATGGAAATTTTGTTAGATGTTGTAGTTGCAACTGCCCTTAGAGACATGTATGCAAAGTGTGGAAGCATAAACAAGGCAAGTGAACTATTTGGCATGATGCCTCAAAGAAATGTTGACTCATAGAATGCAATGATTGCAAGATATGAACAAAATGGATTTTTTGATAAGGCTTTAGAAACTTTCAAGCAAATGTAATTGGCAAGTGTAAAACTAAATTTCAAATCCTTAGCCAACATCCTCCTTTCCTATGGCAAAATGGTATCTTTGGAACACGGTATGGATATCCATCAAAGCATAAAAGATATAGGAATTTTGTCAAATGTTGTAGTTACAACTAACATGTGAGACATGTATGCAAAATGTGGAAGCATATACAAGGCACATGAACTGTTTGACATGATGCCTCAAAGAAATGTTGTCTCATGGAATGCAATGATTGTAAGATGTGCACAAAATGGATTTTTCATAAGGCTTTAGAAACTTTCAAGCAAATGCAATTGGCACATCTAAAACCAAATTGCACAACCTTATCCAACATCCTCCTTGCCTATGCCAAAATGGGATTTGGGGAATAGGGTGTGGACAACCATCAAAGTGTAAAGGATATAGGAATTTTGTCACATGTTGTATTTGTAGCTGCCCTTGTAGACATGTATGCAAAGTGTGGAAGCATAGACAAGGCACGTGAACTGTTTGACATGATGTCTCAAAGAAATGAATAGTCTCATGGAATGCAATGATTGCAAGATATGCACAAAATGGATTATTTGAAAATAATTTATAAACTTTCAAGCAAATGCAATTGGCACGTGTAAAACCAAATTCTTGTAACGATAATTGATCATCATATTAAATATTTAATGTAAACTATCATATACATAATGTCATGAACATAACATCTAGTCTATATATAAAGCCATATAGGCATGTACAAACAAAGCCATACATGCATATATAAAGATATACATTGGTAACATACAAAAGTATGTATACAAATCCATCTAGGCATACAAAAATGTCCCAAAATCTAATTTCCTATGAATTGCTATCAAATAATTGGCAGCCCTTGCTTGGCTATGAAGATGGAGAGCCAATTAGTGACTCATCCCCTCTCTCCCATCGACTAGACCTCCTTGATAGAGATTTTTGTAGCTCCACCTGTTAATACAATCAAACAATATGCACATTAATATAGCAAACATGAAATATATAACATCACATATGTAATCAATCACTTATCGCTAGCTGATGATCCCTCTCTATCATCTTTTCTCTCTCTTCATCCATAGCTGGACGGGTTGGAGTTGTGACCTCCTGTGAGAAGCATCAAGAAGAAAAATTGACTAAACATAAATATCATTTATGTACATCAAATGACATGAGATAAAACAAGAAATATAAAATGACATTTATATGTTACTAGCTCATACCTCGATCAAAGGATTTAAAGACAACATAGCTACAACAATGCCTGCCTCTGCTAACTGACGAAGATGAGGAGGATTCTCCATATTCAACATTTGAAAATAGAGTTCAAGGTTATTCGACCAAAATAGATACATAACATTATTTAAATGCATAATGATTACAAATAGTTAAATTTACCTCTGTAAAAGTGGTTCTACGTCTAGGGGACCAAGGAAATTGTGGAGGTGCTGGTGAAGCCCCCTGTTGAAATTATCAATTTGTCACTAAATAATATTACCATTGATATATCTACTATATTTACGATCATGTGATAAATTACACTTGCTAACTCAACCTCCTCTCATAACCCGCCACTAGATGGCTAACAGAGGTAGTATGAAGACTCTGATCCTGGAATTTCATTGCACAGACAATTACATACATTAATTTTGACTTATAATATAGATAGTCATATAAAATTAATTACAAATTTCAAATACAAATATATTAAATCAATATGAACCTTGTAAAAAATTACCTGGGAGTCAATACCAAACATATGTTGTAAGAGGGCATCTGTGAGAATAATATCATCCAATATGGATGTCCATCACTGGCTGCTACCCCTGCATCACAACATCCTGTCGAGAGTCTTGTGTTCCATAATCGCATAAGTTCCCACATGAACTGCAAAGATGTGGGGACAAATGATGCCTGCTGCTCTCACCCTCATCGGCCTAGATGAGATCATTGTCATATTGTGCTAGAGACTGCATGAGAGCACTCAATGAATGCAGTGTCTCCACCTCAACACTCTCCTTCAAAGTTGAAGGGAGTGACACATGTGTTGGCCTCATCAGGGGTCTAGGTATGCAGTTTTGGTCTCGTTGTGCCCCCTCTCTATCTTGGACAGAGCCACCACCTCTGCCCTGAAACTCTCAAATGTTAAAATAATTAGGAATCTTCTTGAGGATGAACTCACAATAGAGTTTCCTCAAAAAATATAGTGGCACCTCATTATTGTTGCATGGACGCTCATCAAACACCATGTACTATCTATCCCAAAAGTTTTGGGATATATCTTCATTCCTACACCAATAAATCAGGAAGTGTTTGCAAGTCTCTTCTCCTTCACTTGTTCCTAAGATAATTTGTCGACATAGTAATGTCGACATCTCTCCCTATAGTCATGAAATTGGGTGATTTGGTTTGTCGCCGATTCAATGTGAGAAACAATCACCTGTAATGACTTGGTAAGCACTCTCCTACGATCGATGCTTGCACTTGGACTATTTAAGGTTTCAATTAGGGTTTGAAGATGTTTTTTATTTTCTTCTATTTTCCCTAAATAGTTTTCATGTGTATCTCTTTCATGGTGAGGACGTGAAGGTGGGGGGTTTTCAGGGTTTTCAGGGTTGTTTTGACCCTCCTCTGTTGGATTTGTGTTTTGTGCTACCTCATTGACTGTAAATTCAATATAAAAAACCATTCAAACATTGAAAAAGTAAAAATTTCTTTACAAACTCACAAAAATCAATCAAACCTACCTTCTTCGGCTGCTACACCCTCCACATTTCCTTCACAACGTCTTTAGGAGTGGGATTGGTGAGGTGGCATGGTGAAAACGTTGATTACTCTTAGAACTTGCTTGATTTCTCCTTCCTCCAATGTGCTCTCGCTTTTGTGACTGGTTTTTCCTTCCAAAACTATAGAAAAGGCTGTGGGGGTTTGAGTTTTTGTTTTTTTTAACTTTATGGAACCTCTAACATGAGCACATTATAACATTCTCGCGTTATCTCTTGCATGGGACCAAAAAGCCAAAGTGGCAACTTTTTGGTCCCACAACTTTGTGCATATACCCAATATCCATGTGATCTTTAATGAGATCAACACTCCTGCTTCTCTAGTGAAAATTGGTAGCATAACCCTACAAAATACCTTCCATGCATCTTCTATCCCATGCCTCCAATATATAGACTTCAAGAAGCCTAGAAAACCACCAAAAAATAATACCATGGGCCTAGATAAGGTCCCAAAATACCATGGTATAAATTCTCATGACCCTAACATGTTTGGAGCCATCTCAAAATAGAAAATAACCCTTACACAAACATCTTTAACTTTTCTTATGCAAGTTGGCATATGTAACTCAGAAGCACTTCCCCTTGAAGAACTAATTACATTTACATGCCCACTAATAATAGAAGATGCTCTTACAAGTCCATTGTGTAACCCTTTATTCAATTCTTAACTAAAAACAATATTGACAAGACCCTAGGTTATGATAAAATAATTACATACATCTCCACCCTCACACGGGTGTCATATTTGTCCATTCCATGACTATTGGAGACACACACTATTTACATGTCTAATGAATAAATAAATTGCATATAGACACTCAGGATATGCAAGGTGAATAGCACACCTAATCCTAACACATAAATTTTCACAACTTAGCTTACATAATTCTTAAATTCTAGACCAATTTTTTAAGTACATAATTGACAAAAAATGAAAATTGCTGAAAATTGTTAATTTGAGCATCCCACTTAAGCTAAAAATTGGGACATGCCTTTATGTTGTCACCCATTCAGTTTTGCGCCTAGTTTGGGGCAATGTCTTGGTACATTTACATAACTACAAATGGCATGTTTATCTACAATGTCGACTCTACGTACCTAGCCTTGCTCACACTTAGCCCTATACTTCTTTTTTAGAAAAAGGCGCAGAGCACATTGTTGGCGTTTCAATTCGCACCTCTGGAATGCAAGTTGGAAATGGACAGCTATGTGCAGATAACCTGCTCTTCGAATTAGGAGGGGAAGTTCCCTCTTTGTTGATGATTGGTTTCAAGATAAATAAACTAAATTTGCCTATCTTTTTGATTCTCAACTGTGAGCACAAGGTTATAAAACTCTATCGCTGCAACAGAGGTTTTTCTTTTAACTTCTAACTACAACTAGGCTTAAAAACTAAATGACACTTTTGACAACCTAAGTAAATTCAGAGCTTAGGAGTCAAAAGTAAACAGGGAATGATTTGTTAACACAAAAGCTCAAATAAACTTATTCCAGATCACATCTGAAGACTCGTTGTACTTTTAGGATGTAAACTTAAAGTAAGAATATGCAAGCAACACATATGACGACAAACTAATTGAATATGAGACAGAGAATCAGAGAAAATGGAAGGCATGAGATTTCCTTTCTCAATTAGCAAGAAGTTACAACTCCAGGACAACAGTATTGCAGCAAAGACAGGCATACAATATGCAATAAAAGACTAGATTACAAATGGCACAAGGTGAACAAGTACTTGAACAATAATTTACAGGGTAGAATACGCTCAACAAATTTTGCTATCACAATTATAGTTACTAAACAATAGGCAAGGCTACCCTTATTTATACTCAAATCAAAGGAGTAGGAAACCCTAAAATCTCCATGATCCTAGCTAACTAACTTGCCAACTTGTAAGCTTTATTTCTATTCTAGGCAAAAGATCCTAACTAACACCTTCTTTAAAACAATTTGATTTAAAGCAGAGAAAGCTCCAACTATAACAAAGTGATTTTTGCTATTTAAAGGAGGGATAAGCTTGAATGAAAGCAATTGCTTAAATTAGAAAACTATTGAGTTAACTGCGGCTTTTTGAGTTCCATCCTTATCTATATCGCTGCTCCATTGGTGACATCACCCATTGATATTTTGGGAAACAATATCCTTGAACTCTCCATGTCCAATGTTCTTTGGCAAAACATTTTGCTTCTCTTTCAGCCACTTTCGAGCAATCCTTTTCTGATATTTTTTCTTGTCATTATGCCACACCTTCTCACATTCTTCAATAGAAATGGTGAAGTTCTCCTTCCTCGATGGTGTTGAGAAACATTTCTCAATGTCATTAGGCCTGAGGCTGTAGAATGCATGCCCATCTACTGATTGGATTTCCCTTGTAACTAAATTGTAATGATTAGTACAAGAAATTACAAATTCAATGCTTTACACTGTGACGGGGAATGTAGCTGCTGTAAGCAACCTGGAGTGACTCAGATTCCTAATGGTGATGTTTCCTATGTCTTCTAAAGCATGCAAATTGAATATTAGAAGCACCTTATGCAAATTTGTCTCAACGGTTCTCAAGTAATCATGAACCAACACCGTTTTAGGATTGATTTCTATTGGAGAGTATTGCACACTAAAAAACTTGAAGAATGCATGTGAACATGCCTATGTTTGGAAATATTTTGTGCAATAGGCTGAAAATTGTTTGCTGATTTCTTTTTAAAAGTAGATTTTGAGAGAAGAAGATGGCACGTGGGTTTTGTAGACAATCTCGTTCTAAAGCAACCTAGATCGTCAGATTCTAAAAAAGTAGAGGGTTTTCTGAAAAAGCGGCAAAAAGTAGATTTTGGGAAAACTAAAATTTTCCAATCTTCAAGAGGACGTGATTCCAGATGAACCCATTTTGATGAAAACTAAAAAAGCTCCGGCTCTGTTTCTGAAAAATGATGCCCTAGAAAAATAGACCTTGAAAAAGCATGCTTCTCTGCTTCCCAATCCTGAAACCACGAAGAACACTAAAAAAACACTCTATTTGGGTTCTCAAATCTTCAAAACAATATTTCTTTCCTCTGGATGCAACCTACAAAAATAATGAATAAAGGAGGTTAAAGGCTTGAATTTATAGAACTTAAGGAGAAAAATCAACTTTCTTTGTTAAAGCATAAATCTTGAAGCTTATCTGTGAAGATAACAACTCTTTGAGCAAAAATCCAAGTTGATGTGCTTGCATAGGATGGATCCCTATTTTATAGCTGCCTATGGCTCACATGTGAGGATGATGAAAAAGTTGCTTCTTTGATGATGTCATCAAACACGCAAGGTTGCCAAAGTGTTAGCCAATTTTTCTTTGTTTTGAAACTTTTGCACTCGTTCTGACTTCGATGTGGCCTAACTCTGACTTCAACAAGATGGAAAAATGTTACTGTTGACTAAAAAAGCTAACTAATCATGGAATCTTGAATTTTTATCAATTATGATTTGATCCTTAGCCTTGAACTGATGATCTGACGACATTTGACTGCAATTTTGATTTCTAGAAACTGTCACCGGATGAAGATCAGGAAATAGCATGAAGGAGGCACTGTCGGGACAAGAAATTTTCTAACACTGGAAAACCTAGGAGCCTTGACTAGACAGGGGCTCCTAGGATCTCATGCCTTAGCTAATTTTTAGATATTTTCAACCTTGCTCACTTTTCATTTTTTGTGCGCATTCTGATGACTGTAGGCCCCTATTTGGATGCTGAATCTCGCTTGTTGGAGCAAAACTAAGACTAATGATCAGGTAATCAGGCAAGCCTGATGAAAACTTAATTGATTGTACCTTATGCCTGCCTCAAAAACTGGATCAGACTGATTTTCTGTGAATCTAACAGGGATGACAGAGGAAGATTTACAATTTTCTAGAAAATACTAAAAAATAATCTAACACTGGGAAGACTGGGAGCCCTTAGCCTCCAGGGGCTCCTAAGATTTCATGCCTTAGAAATCTTTTGATAATTTTCAACTTCTTCCGTAGTTTCCTCATTTCGTGTGCTAGGAGCTACTTTCTATGATCGATTCTCATGATTTGCTGGACAACTGTCACTAGATGAAAGGTGGACTGGATAGCCTGAGCATATCTAAGATGAATCCCAGCTTCTCTAAGCCTGTCGACTAAATTTGACTGATTTTAACCACGCGGAAGCGGGCTGACAAGACTTTTTAAACATTTTTTGAGAAAATGTAAAAAAACTATCTCTGGACAAACTGGGAGCCCCTGGTCTCTAGGAGCACCTAGGAAACCTAGACTTAGCCAAACTTTGGCTTCTTTCAACTTTTCTTTATTTTCTAGATTCATCATGCTTCATTTTCTGTTCTTCGTCAGTCATTGATCGTTCAAAAGTTCTTCATCCTCTAAACAACACTGAAATCTTGAATCTAACCCCTGGTAGATGAACTTCCTCCATTAATGGCCTCAGAGTTCATGCTTTGTCTTCTAAAAAAGAAGAATTGACCCAGCAAAGAAAACTTGACCTTTTGCAGATTCTATCAGGACCACCTTGATCGTGAAACAATATCAACCAATCATAATCAAGCAAGACTCCTAAATTAGAGATTCTAGTCTTAGAAACTTTCTAAAAATAGAAAATTTTGCTAGCATCTGTATCTCAAGAAACCTAGAAAACCTAAACTTGACGTCTATTTTTAGAAACTTTCTAAAAATAGAAACTTTCTATTTTTAGAAATTTTAACTTTTTGATGATAAATTTTCCAAACTTTCACAAAATGCCTTAATGAAGCAAAAAATTTGATTTGGCACAACAATTAGCTCTGTCTGGGGACCATGTCAGATACTTACAGCATAGGAGAACCGAGAATCTTTAGACTTTCTAGCTTAGACCAGTGTCTTATTAGTTGGGCAATAGAGTTAGGACATTTTCCTAATCACCTAGAACAAGACTTCCTAAAATCACCTAATAGTTGGAACTTCCTAGAAATACAAAACATGACTGCCTAAGAAACACATTACGAAAAGGGGAAACACATTACAACATAATGATCACATTACAGAAAGGGGAAAATATTACAACATAAACACAAGACATGCACAAACGCTCTTTTGAGCGAGGACAAGAAGAACAAAAATTGTTACACAAAACCATCAACTGGTTCAAAAAAATAAGAGCCTTTTCTCTTGAGCTGTGAGATTTTTCTTGGCAACACATAGCTTCTCTTCCTCTACAACACCTTCTCGAAGAGCCATGATTCAGGTGGGTAGTCACGTTCAAGCCATGAGAAGTTCATGATGAACTGATTGATATGCCAGAGCTCAGGTGGATCATCTTCTTCCAAAGTGAATAACCTCTATAACAGGTGAAGGTACATAACCTCTTTTTGAAGATATGAAGCAAGGTCTTGTGGCCAAAGTATGCTTGTGGGAATGGTAACCACCACATATAGAACTTGACATTCTTCATTTATGTCTTCAATATATGCGACCTTGAACTCAGTCATTGTATCACCCTCTGAAAAAGGTCAAAGCTGCTCATACAAAATCTCCATCACTGGTTCTTGGCTTACCGGATCCACAATTGTTATCATCAATTTATCTAGTGATTTAGGTACTTTTTCATCATTCTCATTGATCATGTCTTCATCCATCCAATCCTCAGAATCTGAATGTGATAAATCATCAAGATCTAAATCTTTGAGCACCTGATTATCATCAAAGTACACTTTCTAAATAACATCTTCACCTAGTAGCTCACTTCGCCATCCATCATTTTAAGTTTCATCAACCTCCATAGATAAGTCTTCTTCAATAGACGTATCTTTGAGACCATGAATGCAAATATCTGGTAGCATCTCATTTTTAGCGACCATGTGTACCTTTCTTCTTCTGACAGGTAAGCAGGATCAAAGATAGATTCCTCTAAGCTTTGTGTTTCTTCTTCATCTTCTTGATTGATTTCACATATGGTATATCTAACCATACACTTGTCAAGGATTTTTTATTTCTCCATATGATTCTCTTCAGTGACCAAGACTAAATATTACATGAGCTCTTCTAGTCCATGAGCTTCTTCATACGTTGCTTCTTGTGTTGATGTTATCACATCAGTGATGCCCTTTTCTTGCACAGGTTCATGAATAACCTCTAAAAGTTTAGCATCATCTTCTTCACTAGTGTGTATGAAAACTTCTTGAGACAAAGATGAAGACAGGCTAAATTGTAAAATAAAATTTACAGTATCGTCTACTAAAGAATCACTCTCCAAGTGATGTAGAAAACTGTCGAGATCCAATGATGAATCTTCCATATGATCTCCAGTTTTGAGAAATTCCTCCAATGATGAATCATCTTCAAAATGAAGAATATCTTGTTCTTGCTCCAATTGCAATGCTTCCTTGGTCTCTTCTCCTTTGAATGTATCTAACACAGGTTCTTCAAACCTGTTGATAACTGAGAGGGGAGGTGAATCAGTTATCTTAATTACTTTAACTTTCTGATCAATTAGTACAGCATCAAATCATATAAGAAAACATACCCATGAAAATAGAAATAACATCAATACACATGACACAATGATTTTGACATGGAAAACCCTGTTAACGGAAAAACCACAAGGTGATTAACCTAAGATTGTATTCTCTGTTAAAAGAATAAGATTGTACAAAATGACACTTGCCAATTAGGGCTCACTGCCCGAGCACACTGCTCACAAGAGGCTCACTACCTACAAGAGACTCACTGTCTACAAGTTATAAAGAGAGTAACAAGATACTTGAACTGATGAGAAGCATCCACATATGCTGGAGTTCAGTTCTGGTTAGGCTCAATATACTAATCTACTGCACTTCATTCTTCCTCTTCTTGGTGCTGTTGTCCTATCACATACCAGACCTACCTTACTATCTTCACTCTGCTCTTCTGCTTTTCTTCGCACAACACAACACACACCTTCACATCCAAATCCATCTGGTATATATATCCGCACAAATGATTTCAACACCTTTCTAGTCAGCATCCAGAATAGTCAATATTTTCCCAAACTCTGATCTGTCGGCTGAATCCTTACTCATCAAGTGATGCGTATCAAAGAGATGCTTATAGAAGTCATCAATCATGTCGGCCAATCATGAATGATACCTTAAGAAACTTGATCACCATCAATAACTCATCTAGATTAAGGTCTAATGCTCTACCAGTTAGTTCTTCCTCTGTCAATTCTACCAAACAGGAACCCAACACTTAGGTGCTCATATCTCTTCACTCTTTCATCACTGGAGGCTCAATCTCTGGAATGTATCGGTCAAGGTACACCTCTTGATTTCCCCAAGTCCATACTTTACTAAGATACTTCTTCTGAGAGATCTGGACCTGACTGTCAGACCTTGCCACATGCTCTGTTCTTGCTTACCAGACCGCAACACTCTTCAATCTGACTTCCGATATAGGCACATCATGTCCTGTGGATGGGTGGGATGAACTTTGTTGCCATCAATGACAACACTCATGAAGCTATACTGTGTCTCTTGCCAACAATCTCCCCCTTTGGCATTGATGGCAACACTTAGAGAAAAATGACTAAGTGTCACACTATACTCCCCCTTGGCTGATGCTCTGTTCTAATGTACACTTTACCAGAGCTCCCCCTTAGCTAGATTCCACATTTTTCACTACTCCTCACTCCCCCTTTGACATCAATGGCAAAGGGTAGGGTCCACACACCAAAATTTCTAAAAATAGTCTATACATATCCACATAAGTATATATACAAGTTGTACTTACATATACTTAAGTATGTCTGCAAAAGTATTCTTCAACTATATAACTTCTGTCGCCCAACTCTGCTTCATCCTATCCAAAATTAAGATGTGACCACTCAATAGGAATGCAAAAGCTTCTGCCTTCTTAAGATCTGTTGGATCATTGGTCCGAGTTGTGGCCTATGCATTAGTTAGGGCCTCATGCATGGCCTCTAACTTAGGGATAATGATCCCTCTAAGTTCACTTAACCTGTTTATTCTATTTTTCTTCTCCTTCTCAAGCTTCTTTATTTCATCTCTGACTGCAATAGTCTGACACTCTTGATTTACTATGGAGGAGGAGAGAAGATCAAAACTTTTAGATAAACTTAACAGTTTATCCTCTTGCTCTTTTACTTTCTTCTCAATATCCATGGTCACTTTAGACCAGGATAAACAAAATTTATAGATATCTCTGCCATCTTTAAGAGCATTTTCTAAGCTCTTTATTCCAATATCCATAACTCTCCTATCATTTTTTATTAGACCTTGTACTTCAGAGAGTCTCTTTTCCAAAAACTCCTTCTAGACCTTTTCTTCTGCTGACTTTTCTAAGGAATCAAAATGTGAATGTACAGAATTTACAAGAGACTTTAGATTACCGGATGTGGAGGCCGAAGGATCCTTTTGGAAGGATGGCATGATCTTCTCCAATACACTGGATGCAGTTTCTATGAGCTTGCAGTCTTCCATGTGAGACTTCAGAAGTTTTTATTTTGCCTTTGCTTGAGTAAAGGATGCTAGCTTCATGGTTTGAACTGGGGAGAGGGAGTCAAAATTGAACGGTCCTTGAAGAAGTTCTGGTTCATCAAATTCCATCATCTCTTTGGTTAAGAAATCTTTGACTACTTCTATTGTGTCTCTTGCTGGTGACAGGGTTTTCTCCCCTTCTGCAGCCATAGCACTGTCATCTAAGATTTTCTCTGTTTGACCTTTTACTTTTTCTTGTACTTCTTCTCCGTGACTGGTTTTCTCCTTTATTCTTTCTTCTCCTTTAGATTCAGAGTCTGCAGGGGAAACCAGAGGAGAGATGTTTGCTTGTTCATGAACTTCCTCTTTCGGAGCAGAGGAATCTAAGTCCTTAGTTTTCTCTTCACTTGTCTCCTTTTCCTCTTCTCCATTTTTTACAGTAGATTCTTCTTCTTCATCCATGGCAGAGGGTTCATTACCGAGGTCCTCTATAACAGAAATATTAAATCTTTTAAAAGCATTCCAGAGGATATCTTCTATTTCTTTTGCCACCTTGTTAGTTTTTCCAAGCATAAGCTAATTCATTCTAGCCTTACTCTGGAACTCATCCTTGCAATCTTTGAAGATCATATCCATTTGCTTCAGAGTAATTGAAGGATAGAGCTAAATGGCTATCTGTTTTCTAATTTCTAAGTCCTTTGCCTTGGCGTTTTCCTTTCTCATTTCAAGTTCTTTCTCTAAACTTTTGGGAATTAGAGAGATGATTTAAATAAATGCTTTATTGTATATGTTCAAATACTTAACTGTGGCTTCCTCCAAAGTCTTTTTATCTGCATCATTATACCCATCATAGAATTTTGTTATTGGTTACAGATTCCCATCCATAGTGACTACTTTGACTACATCATCAATGGATAGAGTAGGCTTCTCAACAAACTCTTTTGTCCCTTCTTCAATAGAGGGTTCACCGGATGTTTTTTTTTCTTCTTCATTTTCTTTACTTCCTCATCTGATTCTGTCTCTTCATCATCCTTTTGGCTTGTATAAGACCTTGTTTCCTTTTTCTTGGTTCTCTTTTCTCCTTTTCCGGATGTCTGAGCTTCTGGTTTTGAGGCTTTTTGACTCTTGGAAGTGGCAGGTGCAGAGCTTTTGGATGATCTAGTCCGGGAGGGGGCTTGTACTGGGGCACCTTCTTTTTCTGTCACTATTTTTCTTTCTCTGCCCTTTCCATCTTCTCTTTGTTTGCATCAAGTGCCTCTTTTGATATACCATACCTTTTGGCAACATTTTCTACTTCTTTTCTCACTTTTCTCTTCATCTCCGGTTGTCTAAGTTCCACATGAATCTTTACACTCAACTCTTCAAAGGTTCCAAACCTTTCTGCCTTAGGATCCTTGGGTTGACTAAGCATGTGTTGAACATGTAGCTCTACAATTTTCTCATCTACTTCATAACCCATTGGCATGATCCAAACTATCCTTGGCTCCACAGCCTCCATTAGGCACTGATTAGTTTCTACCATAAAGCATATTGTATCCTTATACTTTTCAACCAATGATTGGGGGATTCTTTCTCTGGCCTACATCAAGCTTTGGAAGTTTTTGAAGTAACCCCACAAAGCTGTGTTTTGTGCCTTGGCATCACCAAGCCCATGCAAATAATCCCTGATTTGTATGGCTACTGGTCTGTCATTTTTCCACATCCAACCACTGGATCCGGGTAGCTCATTCATGTAATAAAAGAACAGATAGAGTATCAAGCCACCATATTTGAAGGAGTTCTTCTTATCCTTCTTTATCTTCTGTAGATTCTCCAAAAGTTGGTTTAGAAGGAGCTCACAGAGATCATAGTCAGCATTTTCTTTAAGCATCTGATAAGCAGTGTAAATTACAGTTCTGGGTACTGAATTTTCCCTGCTAGAATGATATATCTTGTAACTGATTATCATGGAGGCAAACTTGATATCTGGATCAGTGATATCTTCTATTGTCATTGCTCTCTTATCAAATTTTGATCATGTTGCCTCACTCACTGTCTGATTCTTGACTAACTTGAGAGCAAGTATCCCACCGGATGAGTGCAATCCGGTAACTGCTCTAATGGCATCCTTGGTTATCTTGAATGGTCTCATCAACCACATAAAGTTGTCATGCAATCTACTCATAACATACCGGACCCATTCATCTTCTACAAAACAGGGGGAATGAATGTATTGTGCAAAATGCTTGTCCCGAATGGATTTGTGCTGAGGTTTTAGTTCAAATGATTCATCTATTAGCTGCTTGTGATATATATCCATCAACTTAGATTCCCCAAAATCCTCAATATTGGCATGAATGTATGCCCTAATGTCTTCAACATGTAAAACCCCATGCGAAATACTAGAAAAGGCGCCTAGGGGATCAACTTCTAGGGATTTGTATGGATGTTTCTTGAATTTTGGATGCGGTCTATCAGTGATCTTCACAACATTTGGTGTAGCCATCTTTTAAAAGATTCAGAGAGATATTTCAAGAACAAAAAATACCTTTTACGCTTTTAGGGTTCATGGAATGAGCCGAAAAGATTGCTGGTTGACTTGAATTCTGTAGTTGATCCTTGAGAGAAATGAAGCAAACTTGTTTGCAGAGCTCTTCTTATCTTTTTCACTGGTGCAAATGTGCAAATGACGAGCAAATGAACCCTTTTATCTCTGAGCAAACCCTAATTCCATATTGCAATAAATGCACAACTTAAGTCATTCCAGTTGCCTTGTTCTCCTTGTTCTCCTTGTTCTGAGAAAGATCTTTTCCGGATCACTGAGATATACATAGAGTTTTTCTTAATGATTAGTGACAATCTATCCTCCTTTCCCCAAACATTTGATCTACCCGCAGATCAAGATACTTTGAATTTGAATCATACTGGATCTATCTGTGAAAATCATGTTCTTACCGGATGACTATTAAACGGATTAATCTCAGATGATTAACCTCTTCAAATTCCTTGCGGATCTTTCATATCTTTCCCAAGGGTTATTTAGATGTTTCTCTGAGAGCCCTTTTAGTCCACAACCTTCCATGTGCCAATTTCAAGCACTAATTGACTAGCTAGGGGAAAATATTTTCTTTTGTGACTCCCCCTAAGCCAGAGCTCATCTATTTAGTTTCCGGAAGGAATGTTAGCACCAGATTCTGGTGCGGATCTATCCTCAACATTTTCTGTACTCCTCTTCACCCAAATCTTGTTCATCTCCCTTTGAATTTCATCTGCATTCACTTTTCCTTTTCCTTTGTCTTGGTTTTGATTATGATGTACTGGACCCTTATTGTTCTGATTCTTACTTCTACAGAATTTGGCAATATGACCGGATCTATTGCAATTGTAGCAAACAACATTTCTTTATATATTTGGCTGATATCCTCTTGATCTACACTGATTAGCCATATGTCCCATTCTATTGCATGCAAAGCATCTTCCATTGAATGAATTGTTCATTTGCATATTTCTACACTCATGAGATTTGTGACCATACCTTTTGCAATTGAAACACTGTCTGGAGAAGGATGAATTAGTCTGATTCATTCTTCTTCTGCATTGATTTTCTTTATGACCAAAGTTATTGTAGTTGTGGCAGTATCCATTGAAAGATGGATATCTTTGAGCATTTGGTTGCCTTATCGGAGGTCTTCTAGGTATGTTCCTTGGACTTCCTAATCCAAAGTTCTTCTGACCGGATCCAGAGCTTTCACCTTTCTCATACCCCAAGCCTTGTTTGTCATCTACCCTCTTCTAGCTTTGAAGAAGAATTTCAAGTTGAGCAGAGCTTATCTTGAATTTCTCTTTGTATTCATTTGTTGTTTGAAGATCCCTTTTAAGTGTGTCAATCTGATTCTCATGTTGTTCTTCATTATCTCTAGCTTCTTCAAGATTAGATTCTAGATGCCTAATTATTCTATCCATTTTGTGGCAGTCTTCTGATTTCTCCTTGAGAGATTGTCTTAGATCATCTTTAGTTTTTATTTTCTCTTCAATTTCTTGGGTGAATTTCATAACTCCTAATTCCATTTCATGTCTTACCATAATGACCTCTTTTGATAACTTTTCACATAACTTGGTTTTCTCCTTCAGATCTTCATTTGTATCATTGGCTTCACCTTGACTTGCCAATTGCTGAAGTAGATCCTTTCTCTTTTTCATAGAGATACTTAGTTTCCCTTTTAGTTCATTTATGAAATCATCAGCCTGTTTGAGTCTTTCCTTCAATTCATTGACTTCAGAGTTAGGTTGCTCAAGATCATCTAGGGCAGACTGAAGTTGTTCCCTCATACCATACACATCCATTTGAATTCCCAAATCTTCCTCAAGCTATTAGGCTCTATTTGGAGGAACTTGGCTCTGATACGAATTGTTGATAACTGAGAGGGGGGTGAATCATTTATCTTAATTACTTTAACTATCTGATCAATTAGTGCAACATCAAATCATATAAGCAAACATACCCATAAAAATAGAAATAACATCAATACACATGACACAATGATTTTGACGTGGAAAACCCTGTTAAGGGAAAAACCACGGGGTGATTAACCCAAGATTGTATTCTCTATTAAAAGAATAAGATTGTACAAAATGGCACTTGCCAATTAGGGCTCACTACCTGAGCACACTACTCATAAGAGGCTCACTGCCTACAAGAGACTCACTGTCTACAAGTTATAAAGAGAGTAACAAGATACTTGAACTGATGAGAAGCATCCACATATGCTGGAGTTCAGTTTCGGTTAGGCTCAGTATACTGATCTACTGCACTTCATTCTTCCTCTTCTTGGTGTTGTTGTCCTGTCACATACCAGACCTACCTTACTGTCTTCACTCTGCTCTTCTACTTTTCTTTGCACAACACAACACACACCTTCAAATCCAAATCCATCTGGTATATATATCCACACAAATGATTTCAACACCTTTCTAGTCGGCATCCGGAATAGTCAATATTTTCCCAAACTCTGATCTGTCGGCTGAACCCTTACTCATCAAGTGATGCGTATCAAAGAGATGCTTATAGAAGTCATCAATCATGTCGGCCAATTATGAATGATACCTCAAGAAACTTGATCACCATCAATAACTCATCTGGATTAAGGTCTGATGCTCTGCCGGTTAGTTCTTCCTCTGTCAATTCTACCAAACAGGAACCCAACACTTAGGTGCTCATATCTCTTCACTCTTTCATCACTGGAGGCTCAATCTCTAGAATGTATGGGTCAAGGTACACCTCTTGATTTCACCAAGTTCACACTTTACTAAGATACTTCCTCTGAGAGATCCGGACCTGACTGTCAGACCTTGCCACAAGCTCTGTTCTTGCTTACCGGACCGCAACACTCTTCAATCTGACTTCTGGTATAGGCACATCATGTCCTACGGATGGGTGGGATGAACTTTGTTGCCATAAATGACAACACTCATGAAGTTATATTGTGTCTCTTGCCAACAAAACCAACCTTCAAAAGATGAGAAGAACAAATTGGATTTACCATTGCTCTCTGCAGCATATTTGATCTCTTCCTCATAATTTTGCTCTTGAGAAGATTGTTGCACTTCTTCTTTCTTAGAGAAAGTATGCAAGTTGTGCATTTCTTCAGGTTCTTCCATTAACGATCCTTCTTCATATTCAAAGAAATTATGCAAATTTTTAGCTTCCGATGAACATTCATATTCCATATGCAAACATATGATGTCGCTTGAAATAGAGTTAGGAAAATGATTTCTTTTAATATTTGATTTACACTGGGTAAATCCCTTCATAGAGCCACCATCAGATTTGTCAAAGAGATGTTCAGGATTATCTGAAAATCCTTGATTTTCATTTGATGCTTTTAATATTTACATGAATCTTCTCATCTCAGGGCAATTTCCTCCATCATGTTGGTTTGTTGCATGGAACAAGCAGTATATTTGTATTGCAGAAGACACATCTGCCTCTTGATACATAGCTAATACTTGATGCATAGGTGAAGTAGGTTGATCACTGACATAGCAATGAAAGAATCTAGTATACTTGAAGGAGATGGAACTTGCCAAAGTGGTACAACATTCAAGGGCACCAGTGGCTTGATTGAACCTCTTTGGATCTTTCCTAAAGTGATGATATGATCTTCTAATTCAATAGCATACTCCTGAGCTTCTTGCAGTTCTGTAGCATGTCTTTGCTTAAGGTAGAAAGAAATTTATGAAGATTGTGCATTCGTGAAACAACTTAGCAGAATTTCTGACGAAGGATTCAGGGTGTTTGCAACTTTTCCAACCAAATGGTTGAATCTAGCCACGAACTCTTGCATCAGCTCACTTCTATCTTTCTTGATATTCGAGAGTTATGCAAATAAGACATAACTATCTTCTACAAGTTTGAAATGGGCGAGAAATTTCTCCCTCATCAACTCCCAACTTGTGATAGAGCTGGCAGCCAGGTGATTAAACCATTCAATTGTTGAGATTTGAAATGATTCCACAAACAAACGTACTGCAACATCTTCATGTGCAACGCCAAGAATCCCATAGGCGGTGGTGAAGGAAGAAATGTTCTCATCAGGATGCTTCTTTCCATCACCATGAAACTTAGGAAAACCTTTTCTTGATCCTTCAGGAAGCTCATGATTCTCTGCTAATGCCAAAGGTCCAATGTTGTTACCCCAAGGTAATGGGGGTGGATGCCGCTGATTCTGATTATTGCGAGCATTATTATTAGTATCACCCATTGCTCAAGGTTGGATTATGGGTTCCTTTTGAGGTTCTTCCTGCTTGACTTAAGGAACTAGCTGGACTCCAGGAACTATGTTGGATGCTTCTCCAACTTCTGTAGGAATAAGATCTTGCAAGAACGGATTTGTAGTACTGTCTTTCCCCCTTCTTTCATAAACCCTGTAAGCTAGGATTATCTATTGTCAAGCGGGAGGTGGTAATACTTGTCTTCCAGATGCAAGATCTGCTTTGTGTTCTTCTTTGTCAAGAATAGTAGCTACATTTCTCCACTAAGAAAGACTTTCCTTTTGCACAAATATGAAACTCCTCAGGCTACTAATGATGTTTGTTTTCTCTCCTTCCACATGTACAAGATTTGGTTGAATAGTAGGAGGTGTAAGATTTGGTTGTTGAATAGGAGCAGTAGGATGTCAGATGGTCATTCTTGTGACATAAGCTTAATCTTGCTTGAAGTTTTATGCATCGTGCCCCATGGTGGGTGCCAAAAAATTGTTGGCATTTCAATTCGCACCTCTAGAATGCAAATTAGAAATGGATAGCTATGTGTAGATAACCTACTCTTCAAATTAGGAGGGGAAGTTCCCTCTTTGCTGATGATTGCTTTAAAGATAAATAAACTAAATTTGCCTATCTTTTTTATTCTTAACTACGAGCACAAGGTTACAGAACTCTATTGCTACAACAAAAGTTTTTCTTTTAACTTCTAACTACAACTAGGCTTAAACTAAATGACACTTTTGACAACCTAAGTAAAATCAGAGCTTAGGAGTCAAAAGTAAACAGGGAATGAATTGTTCACATAAAATCTCAAATAAACTTATTCCAGATCACATTCGAAGACTCATTGTACTTTCAGGATGTAAACTTAAAGTAAGAATATGCAAGCAAGACATATGACGACAAACTAATTGAATATGAGACAGAGAATCAGACCAAATGGAAGGTGTGAGATTTCCTTTCTCAATTATCAAGAAGTTACAACTCTAGGACAGCAGTATTGTAGCAAAGATAGGCATACAATATGGGATCAAACATTGGATTATAAATGGCACAAGGTGAACAAGAACTTGAATAACAATTTGTAGGCTAGAATAGGCTCAACAAATTTTGCTATCACAATTACAGTTACTAAATAATGGGCAATGCTACCCTTATTTATACACAAATCAAAGGAGTAGGGAACCCTAAAATCTCTTTGATCCTAGCTAACTAACTTGCCAACATGCAAGCTTTATTTCTATTCTAGACAAAAGATTCTAACTAACACCTACTTTAAAACAATTTGATTTAAAGCAGAGAAAGATCCAACTATAACAAACTAATTTTTTCTATTTAAAGGAGGGATAAACTTGAATGAAAGCAACTGCTTTAAATTAGAAAAGCATTAAGTTAACTACAGCTTTTTGAGTTCCATCCTTATCTATATCTGATGTAGGAGCATCCCTGGTTCAAGAGTAATCTTGCATCAACCAAAACATTTGCATTTCAGTTTGTTTGCATTTTAGTTCTTTCATTTTCTAGTTCAGTCAGAAGTAGTTTCATCTTGTGGTCTGGTTTTAGCATTTCACACCTTACAGATCTAGACTTAGCATCTACATTCATTCATCTACATCATATCAAGAATTCAGAGCATTTGGATCAGTTGTCGGAAAGATATCGCTATCAGAAGATCAACTATTTTCTCAGTGCTGAACATCCTAACGGTTCCTGATAATTAGCTAAAGGAGAAGGCTTTTGGATTGTTCCTTGACTTGTAGATCTCAATGACACATCATTCAATGTCCTTTGGTTCATGGTTAACCTTCCCCAAAGGTCCACATGTTTTTCCATTCATTTGAGGAAGTGTTCTATGCATTTAGGTCTGACCTATCTGTAAACACGTTACAACTCTTCATTAGAGTTTGTGATCTTCCTTGGCCGACGCGAAGGAATCTATTGGTCTGGAGATGATATATATTGATGTAATAAATCCTTAGGAAAGCAGTTAGAAGTTAGCAATTGATTCATATTATTTAGTTTGGATTTTGTGCAGAGGGAGCTTCAAAGCCTTATCTTGTGCATGTATGTAATTAGGCCTGTGAGCCCTAATTGTAAGCCTGCATGTTGCCGGCCGATCTTTATTTCAATTCTATGATATACTGAATGACTGAATCTACATTTGTTCCATTTCTTAAGTTGTTTCCATTATGTTTACTCTTGTTGCATGATCCAGATAGTTCATTCTGTGAACCCTCCTACCATGAATACACCAAGTGGTATCAAAGTGAAAGTTTGATTCTTTGGAGTAAAATGGCAAAAGGGAATCCATAAGATCTCATTATAAGTAGATCACCGATCTGAGGCAGGTTACTTGTGTGCAACCGATCATCGACTGAGAGGTAGTTGTTGCTTGTAGCCCGATCGCCAAACCTGAGGCAGTTTGCACTTGATCCTAAGAAGATGTTGCTGCGAAGAGTTCCTCCTGTTGGTACAATGGCTAATAGAATGGATGAGATGATGGAATTGATGAGAACAATGTGAATTCATTTGAATGTTGTTGAAGAAGATAGATGAAGAGGATTGACACTGAGACCTAATGTTGAAAGTGATGATGAGGAAGAATTTCAATATGATGAACAAACTGGCAAAACCCTAGAAGGTAATGAAGAAGAAGAGTCATATCAAATAAAGATGTTGCGAGCTATTTCAAAGATTGGAAAAAGACCTACCTAGAGTTGATGTGCTGAACTATACTGGTAATTTGAATCCTGAAGAATTGATTGACTAGATAAATGACATGGAAGGATACTTTGAATATGAGGAAATTGAAGATCCAGAGAAGGTGAAATTTGCAAAGACAAAGTTGAAAGGACATGCTGCTATATGGTGGAAAGAAGTTTAGTTGGAAAGAAATAGAAGAGGAAAAGAAAAGATTACAATGTGGGACCAGATGGTGACAAAGTTGAAGAATCAGTTCATACCTGCTAAATATGAGTTGGAATTGTTGAAAAGATTGCAAAACCTGAGACAAAAGGAGAAATCTGTGAAGGAGTACACTAAAGAATTTCATAAGATGATCATAAGGATAGGACATAGTGAAGCAAGCAAGGAGAAAGTGGCTAGATATATCAATGGACTGAGATTGAACATTCAAGAAGAACTAAGTTTGGTAAGGGTGACATCTTTGGAAGAAGCATATCAGTTTGCCCTGAAAGTTGAAGAGAAGCTAAATAAAAGACATGATTAGAGACAGAGAGGTAGAGGAGGTAAATTTTAGAGAGGAAGAATGTTTTCTAGATATGATAGACCATTTATAGAGCAAAACAAATTTGACAGCCTAGTTAAAAAGGATGATAGAGATAACAATGCTTACCAGAGAGATGACAGAAGTTTTTACCGGAGAGGAAACCCTAGTGTATACCGGAATAAAGGACAAGAAGAGAAGGAAGAGGATTTGATAAGAGGACATTTAGAGGTACTTGTTTCAAGTGTGGAGGTGAAGGACAAAGAGCATTTGAGTGTAAACAGGGTAGTACAAACAAGAGGACAGAAAATAGTGGAAGAGAAGCCTATGTTGAAGAAGAACCTATTGAATTAGATGACCCCTATTCTGTTGGTAAACCAAAGAAAGGAGAATCACTTGTGATAAGAAGAGTGCTATTTCAATTAAAGACAAATGAAGAACCACCGTAGAGGAAGAGTCTATTCAGAACTAGATGCAAATCCGCAGGTAAGTGTTGTAAAGTTGTAATTGATAGTGGTAGTTTAGATAACCTAGTTTCAATGGAGATGGTGACTAAGCTGAAGTTGGAAAGATTGAAACACCCTAAGCCCTATCAGATAGCATGGGTTCAAGATGATCATAAGATACTGGTGAGTGAACAATGTTTGGTGAAATTTCATATTGGATCTTATCATGATGAATTCTTGTGTGATATTATGCCTATGGATGTTTGTCATGTCTTGTTGGGTAGACCTTGGTAATATGATAGAAAATCTATACATGATGGGAGAAAAAATACATATACTATAACAACAAATGGGAAAAGAATTACTTTGATTCCTTTAGAAGATGATCCTAAAGATATGGTATGTGGGAATGCTAGAATCTGTTTGGTAGATGGAAGGAAATTTTTGGATGGTTTGAAACAAGAAAGTATGTGTTATGCCTTGATTCCTAAAAAGCCTGAAGTAGTGAAGAAAGAAACTGAACCGGCTGAGATAAGAGAGTTGCTGACAGAATATAATTACATCATATTAGATAATGTACTTGATGGATTACCACCTATAAGGAGTATCAATCATCACATGGATCTTATACCAGGAGCAAGTTTACCTAACAAAGCAGCACACCAGATGACACCGTCAAAGAATGAAGAACTGAATAGGTAGATACAAGAGTTGTTGAGTAAAGGTTTGATTAGAGAAAGCTTGAGTCTTTGTGCAGTACCTGCAGTGCTTGCACCGAAGAAGGATGGAGAATGAAGAATGTGTACTAACTCTAGAGCAATAAACAAGATCACAGTTAAGTATAGATTTCCTTTACCTAGGATGGATGATATCATGGATTGTTTGAGTGGAGCAAGATATTTCACAAAGATAGATTTGAAGAGTGGATACCATCAGATCAGAATTAGAGAAGGTGATGAATGGAAGACTGCTTTTAAGACAAATGAAGGATTGTATGAGTGGTTAGTGATGCCTTTTGGATTGACAAATGCACGAGTACTTTCATGAGATTGATGAATGAAGTCTTGAAGAAATTCTTGGGTAAATTTGTAATTGTGTACCTGGATGATATTCTGATTTTTAGTAAAACAAAAGAAGAACATTTGTGGCATATTAGACAAGTTTTACAGAGACTGAGAGAAGAGAAATTGTTGATAAACATCAAGAAGTGTAGTTTCACGAAGGAAGAGTTGGTATATTTGGGATTTGTGATTTCTACGGAAGGATTGAAGATGGACCCTGAGAAAGTGAAAGCAATTATTGAGTGGCCTACACCGAAGAGCATTAGAGAAGTTAGATCATTTCATGGATTAACTAGTTTCTACCAGAAGTTCATCACAAATTTCAGTTCAGTTTGTAACCCTATAATAAAGACAATGAGAGGTGACAGAAAGGATTTCAAGTGGACATCAGGAGTAGATAAAAGTTTTGAGTTGTTGAAGTAGAAAGTGACAGAGCAACCTATTTTGGCATTACCAGATTTCAATAAGGTATTTCAAGTTGATTGTGATGCAAGTGGAAATACAATTGGAGCAATGTTAAGTCAAGAAGGTAGACTTGTAGCTTATTTCAGTGAGAAATTGAATGATGCAAGGAAAATATATTCAGTTTATGATCAAGAGTTCTATGCCATAATTCAAGCCTTGAAGAAGTGGAGACATTACTTGTTGCCTAAGGAGTTTGTGTTGTATACAGATCATCAAGCTTTGCAATATTTGAACAGTTAAGGTAAGTTGAATCAGAGACATATGAGATGGGTAGAGTTCATGCAAAGTTATACTTCCATGTTGAAGCATAGGAGTGGTAAATCAAACAAATTTGCTGATGCCTTGAGTCGAAGAAGAAACTTGTTGACAGAGATGAGAGTTGAAGTGTTGGGTTTTGATGAATTAAAGAACATGTATGAGGGAGACACTGATTTTGTAGAACCTTGGAGAGCATGTAAGGAGCCTGTTGTTACAAATAGAAGTAAGTGGTTGGACTATCTCATTCAAGAAGATATGTTGTTTAGAGGAAGTCAGTTGTGCATACCTAAAAGTTCAATGAGAGTTAATTTGATCAAGGAGAAACATAGTGGTGGATTGGCAAGACATTTTGGCATTGATAAGACAGTGGCTTTGGTAAATGAAAACTACTTTTGGCCTCAGATACATAAGGATGTTCAGAGGTTTGTGTAGAGTTGTAGAGTTTGTCAAGTTGCAAAAGGGATTAGTCAGAACATTGGATTGTATAAACTTTTGACAGTTCCAGAGAAACCTTGGGAAGACTTAAGCGTGGATTTTGTAATGGGATTGCCTAAGACACAGAGAGGACATGATTCAATATTTGTAGTGGTTGACATATTTTCAAAGATGGCTCATTTCATACCTTGTAAGAAGACAACTAATGCAGTGCATGTAGCTGACCTATTTTTCAAGGAGATTGTGAAATTGCATGGATTACCTAAGAGTATAGTTTCAGATAGAGATACAAAGTTTGTTGGATATTTTTGGAAGACACTTTGGAAGAAGATGAAGACAGATTTGAAGTTCAGTTCAACTTTTCATCCACAGACAAATGGACAGACAGAGGTAGTAAATAGGAGTTTGGGAAATTTGTTGAGATGTTTGGTTGGGGAGAAAGCCAGAAGTTGGGATTTGATTCTTTCACAAGGAGAGTTTGCATACAATAATTCAATAAATAGGAGTACCGGAAGAACACCTTTTGAGATTGTGACCAGAGTGAATCCTAGAGGAGTTACAGAACGGAGAGAAATTAGTACAGAGAAAAAGAGGAGTGCAGAAACAGAAGAATTTGCAGACCACATGAAGACAGTGCATAATCAGGTAAAGCAACATTTGGAGGATATCAATAGTAAGTACAAAGAGAAGGCTGATGAGAAGAGAAGACATAAGGAATTTGAAGTTGGAGATGAAGTGATGGTGTATTTGAAAAATGAAAGATTTCCAGTTGGGACATATAACAAGTTGAAGATGAAGAAGTTTGGACCTTGTAAGATACTCAGGAAATTTGATTCAGGAAATGCATATGAAGTGGAGTTACCGGAGACTTTGGGTATATCACCTATTTTCAACATTACAGATCTTTATCAGTATCATGAAACAGAGTTTAATGATAACATAGCAGAAGACTTGAAGAAGCAGTTACCATAACAAGCACCAGAACAGATTAAAGACATTTTGGACAATAGAGTTGGACGCAGCACTAGAGGAAGACAATACAAAGAATATCTTGTGAAGTGGAAAGGCAGACCAATAGAAGACTCATCTTGGATTTCTCAGGCTGAGCTGGACCATCTCGGTTCTCCCCTAGCCCCAGCAAAGTGAGGGACTCACCTTTTCAATAACCTCAGATGTATGATGCAGGTGCATCTCTAGTTCAAGAGTAATCTTGCATCAACCAAAACATTTGTATTTCAGTTCTTTCATTTTCTAGTTCAGTTCAGGTAGTTCAATCAGAAGCAGTTTCAGCTTATGGTCTAGTTTTGGCATTTCACACCTTGCAGATCTAAACTTAGCATCTACATTCATTCATCTACATCATATCAAGAATTCAGAGCATTTGGATTAGTTACCAGAAAGATATCGCTATCAGAAGATCAATTATTTTCTCAGTGCAGAGCATCCTAACAGTTCTTGATAATCAGTTGAAGGAGAAGGCTTATGGATCGTTCCTTGACTTGCGGATCTCAATAACACATCATTCAATGTCCTTTGGTTCATGGCCGACTTTCCCCAAAGGTCCGCATGTTGTTCCATTCATTTGAGGAAGTGTTCTATGCATTTAGGTCCAACCTATCTGTGAACATGTTACAGCTCTTCATTGGAGTTTGTGATCTTCCTTGGTTGACGCGGAGGAATCTGTTGGTCTGGAGATGATATATATTGATGTAATAGATCCTTAGGAAAGCACTTAGAAGTTAGCATTTGATTCATATTATTTAGTTTGGATTTTGTGCGAAGGGAGCTTCAAAGCCTTATCTTGCGCATGTATGTAATCAGGCCTGTGAGCCCTAATTGTAAGCCCGCATGGTGCCGGTTGATCTTTATTTGAATTCTATTATATACTGAATGACTAAATCTACATTTGTTCCATTTTTTGATTTGTTTCCATTATGTTTACTCTTGCTTCACGGTCTGAATAGTTCATTCCGTGAACCCTCCTACTGTAACTACACCAATATCATTGCTCCATTGGTGACATCACCCACTGATATTTTGGGAAACAATGTCCTTGAACTCTCCACATCCAATGTTCTTTGGAAAAATATTCTGCTTCTCTTTCAACCACTTTCAAGCAATCCTTTGCTGATATTTTTTTCTTTTCATTGTGCCACACCTTCTCGCATTCTTCAATAGAAATGATGAAGTTCTCCTTCCATGGTGGTGTTGAGAAACATTTGTCAATGTCATTAGGCCTTAGGCTACAGAATACATGCCCATCTACTAATTGGATTTTGTAACTAAATTGTAATGCTTAGTACAAGTGATTACGAATTCAATGCTTTGCACTATGATGGGGAATGAAGCTACTACAAGCAACCTGGAGTGACTAAGATTCCTAATGGTGATGTTTCCTATGTCTTCTAAAGCATGCAAATTGAATATTGGAAGTACCTTATGCAAATCTATCTCGATGGTTCTCAGGTATTCATGAACCAACATTGTTTTAGGCTTGATTTCTATTGGAGAGTATTGCATATTGAAAAACTTGAACAATGCCTGTGAACATGCCTATGTTTGGAAATATTTTGCGCAATAGGCTAAAAATTGTTTGCTGATTTCTTTCTAAAAGCAGATTTTGAGAGAAAAAGATGGCACGTGGATTTTGTAGACAATCTCGTTCTAAAGCAAACCAAATCATCAGATTCTGAAAAAGCAGAGGGTTTCCTGAAAAAGCAGATTTTGGGAAAACTAAAATTTTCCAATCTTTAAGAGGACGTGATTCCAAATGAACCCATTTTGATGAAAACTAAAAAAGCTCCAGCTCTATTTCTAAAAAATGATGCCCTAGAAAAATGGACCTTGAAAAAGCATGCTTCCCAATCCTGAAACCACGAAGAACACTGAAAAAACACTCCGTTTGGGTTCTCAAATCTTCAAAACAATATTTCCTTCCTCTGAATGCAACCTGCAAAATAATGAATAAAGGAGGCCAAAGGCTTGTTTTTATAGAACCTAGGGCGAAAAAACAGCTTTCTTTGTGAAAGCATAAATCTTGAAGCTTATCTGAAGATAGCAACTCTTTGAGCAAAAATCCAAGTTGATATGCTCGCATAGGATGAATCCCTATTTTATAGTTGCCTATGGCTCATGTGTGAGGATGATGAAAAAGACGCTTCTTTGATAATGTCATCAAACACGTGAGGTTACCAAAGTGTTAGCCAATTTTTCTTTGTTTTGAAACTTTTGCACTCGTTCTGACTCCAGCGTGGCCTTACTCCGACTTCAACAAGACAAAAAAATGTTACCGTTGATTGAAAAACTTGACTGATCATGGCATCTTGAAGTTTTATCAATTCTAATTTGATCCCCAACCTTGAACTGATGATTTGATGACGTTCGACTGCAATTTTGATTTCTGGAAGCCGTTGCCGAATGAAGATCAGGAAACAACATGAAGGAGGCACTATCGGGACAAGAAATTTTCTAACACTGGAAAACCCAAGAGCCTTGACTAGACAGGGGCTCCTAGAATCTCATGCCTTAGCCAATTTTTAGAGATTTTCAACCTTGCTCACTTTTCATTTTTTGTGCGCATTCCAGTGACTATAGACCCTTATTTGGATGTTGAATCTCTCTTGCCGGAGCACTAAGACTGATGATTAGGTAATTAGGCAAGCCTGATGAAAAATGAATTGATTGTACCTTCTGCCTGCCTCAGAAACTAGATCAAACTGATTTTCTATGAATCTGACCAGGTTAATGGAGGAAGATTTGTAATTTTCTAGAAAATACTAAAAAATAATCTAACTCTAGGAAGACTGGGAGCCCCTAGCCTCCAGGGGCTCCTGAGATTTCATGCCTTAGAAATTTTTTGATAATTTTCAACTTCTATAGTTTCCTCGTTTCACGTGCCGACAGCTAGTTTCTGTGATCAATTCCTATGATCTACCAAACAATTGTCACTAGATGAAAGGTGGACTAGATAGCCTAAGCATATCTAAGATGAATCCCAGCTTCTCCAGGCCTGTCGACTGAATTTGACTAATTTTAACCACCTGAAAGCGGGTTGACAAGACTTTTTAAACGTTTTCTAAGAAAATGTAAAAAAAACTATCTCTGGACAAACTGGGAGCCCCTGGCCTCTAGGGGTGCCTAGGAAACCCAAACTTAGCCAAATTTTGGCTTCTTTCAACTTTTCTTTGTTTTCTGAATTCATCATGCTTCATTTTATGATCTTCATCGATCGTTGATTGTTCAATAGTTATTCATCCTCTGAATAACATTAAAATCTTGAATCTGACCCCTGGCAGATGAACTTCCTCCATTAATGGCCTCAAAATTTGTGCTTCACCTTCTGAAAAAGAAGAATTGACCCAGCAAAGAAAACTTGACCTTTCGCAGATTCCGTCTGGACCACCTTGACCGTGAAGCAATATCAGCCAATCATAATCAGGCAGGACTCCCGAATCAAAGATTCTATTTTTAGTAACTTTCTAAAAATAGAAAATTTTGCTAGCATCTGTATCTCAAGAAACCTAGAAAACCTAAACTTGACGTCTATTTTTAGAAACTTTCTATTTTTAGAAATTTTGACTTTTTGACGAAAAATTTTCCAGACTCTCACAAAATGCCTTAATGAAGAAAAAAAAATTATTTGGCACAACACACATAAACATGTATATATATTAATATATAAAGCAAAATTCCCAAAGAGGGATTACAAAGTTTTAAGCCAGAAAATACTATATGGCTTGCATGAGAATCACATTGAGAAACTACCCACTAGCATAGCAAAAACATAAAACTATATATACAAACTTAAATATATCATCAGTAGTGACAAGTGACAATCATGGAAGGGGATTCCCTTCATTCAGATCTTCAAGTAGGAACCCATGCTGATCTAAAACAATGACGTCATCATCAACCCTATACTTAGTGCTTATCCATATGATTATGTGCACATAATCCTAGACCAATGGCTTATTGTTTGATTTTGAAAAGTAATCCCATCCTAATCCATCCTAGTTGTTTGACCTAGGGTATGTCTACAACTATGAGGTCATCCTTGTACCTACAATCTTGATCCACTTTAATGCAAAATCAAAATCAAACATTTTAGCTAATTGGCCTAGTTTTACACTTTGGTCGCAAACATTTGGAACTTGGTGTTATGTTTATGTATAAATAGACATTCATTTGCATTCATTAGATATTTTGGATCATCAAAGAGCGCACACACACACACACACACACACACACACACACACACACACACACACACACACACCTACACCTTTTAATACAAGGACATTCAAGAAAAGTCATTCGCATCTTATAGTTTGAAATCAAGCAAAGAATTCTAGTACATGTGAATCAACTAGGAATCATTCTAGAATTCATGTGCATGTATGAAGTTTTCTAGATATTAAGGTATTTTGCAATATCGTGAACTTGACAGAAAAGCCCTAAGAGTGTGAAAGAGGATATCATTATCTAACAGTCTATTTTTCAAGAGTTCACAAAGAAAAATCTAAAGATCATTAGAGCTTGAGTTTGTGGGCATAAAGTGAGTTCACAATTGTCAACTAGATCCAAAAAACAAAATCAAACTAGTATAGGATACGGAAGAATATTCTAATTCTCATCCATATGCACAACTACCTAGGGTATTTCTAAATTTTGAGGTGCATAGATCTCATTATCTTCATAAAATTAGCACACATTCTCTGGTCATAAAGCTAAGCAATCTCTCTCTTCAGTTATTACTATTTATGACATGGCTGTATTTTATGTTTGATATTGTCTGATCTAATCCACTCCACTTTAGCAACTCATTGAATCTAGGTTGCTTTGTGTTTGATTGCTTCATTTAATTAATTAACCTAGATTACCCATAAAGGAACCTTTTATTTTCTTTTCAAGTAGCTTATCTTTAATAATTGAATTAGATAAGAAAATCTCTTTTTCTTATATATTCGTTCTAGGGTAACACCCAAGATCCCTTAATTTCAAGAAATAAGACTGTTTCTAGGAACAATTTAAAATTGACAACTCTTTATATTATTATTAAGATTTTTAATGGTAAGAGAAATTTTTTGAGGTGCACCTTTACAATATAATTCTCAATTTCACATAAATTCATATATGATTTACACAAATAAATTTAAATGTGAAAATAAAATGATATTTCAAACTTTAATTTATTAGTAAAATAAAAATTATATTATTTTGAGAAAGTTTCTACTTTATTTTATAAATTGTGAAGACTTTATATTCAAAATAATATTGGTCACTTTATTTCATCAATTTATTAAAAAATCTTAGAATTATATACACACTCTAAAGGCCAATCCTTAAAAAGAATTCAGTCAAAAATTGTTTGACAATCATAGCCAACTGTCAAAGTTAAACAACCTCAAGAAGGTGACCTTTCTTAAGGATCCACTGGTTCAAGATGAAAACTAATTTTTTTATCATTTGATTATCATTTTTACATAACCTAGAATTATGCAGCGAAACCTAAAAGGTTAAGGAAATCTCGTTTTCATCAATCATAACCCAGATGAAATTCATGTGTAAGAGGATTTTTTTCCTCCGAAAAAACTCATAACTATATATATATATATATATGAAAATGAAATTACATAATGAAGCTGTAAATAGTTTTGTAAGGAGATGTCATTTTCATCAATCATAACCGAGATGAATTTCATGAGTGTAAGAGGATTTTTTCCTTGGAAAAAGCTCATAACTTCATATATATATATATATATGAAAATGAAATTACATAATGAATGAAGAAGCTGTAACTTTGTAAAGAGATATCATTTTCATCAATCATAATTCAGATGAAATTCATGAGTATAAGAGGATTTTTTCCTTGGATAAAACTCAGAACTTCATATATATATATATGAAAATGAAATTACATAATGAAAAAGCTGTAAGTAGCTTTGTAAGGAAAAAACATCTAAACAAAGTGAAGGTGCAGTCATCATAAGACTACAACAGCCAACCCAAAAAAAAAGTGAGAAGAGAAGCCCATACATGCAGCAACCGAGCAATGTGACAACAATCTAGGACAGAGTGTAAGACGATTTCTGTTGCTGGGTAATTAGAATTTTCCATAACCTAGAATTATTGGGCAAGATATACTCCTCCTGGTAAAAGTGCCTGTACTATTTGTACACTCTGACAATGTGTTGCAGAGATTCTGATGCCTGTCAAGATTGCAGGGTCATCTTCTGAAATGAACTCCACAAGATTTTCATGGTACTTTGTACGGACATATTGATATGGATTGGATGGACTGTAACACAAGCCATTCCCCAAGCAGAATATATTTGTTGATTTCTGTCTGCCTTTGTACTGTCAAAGATACCAAAAACTTTTTGACAGAAAGAAGTGTCTCTCTCTCTTTCTATTTTATTGGTGGCAGACAAAAATGCCCAATGAGAGAATTGTGTGGAGAAAATGATGGACACCCCACTAAAAGAATCCCATGGAATCCTTCAGAGATTTAGTCAGCTTGTGGGCCGCCTCATATATTTCTCTTGTTTCCCCCACCTCAACTGTAGCCTTCACTCACACAAACATTATAGATAAGTTACCTGCTCCTTAAATTGTTCAAACTGATACAGGACATACGATTCAAGTGGGAACATTGGAAATGGCAGGAGGTACGGATGGATTGCTTCCCACCCACAGAATTTAAGTGGGGGAAGGAATTTCAGAATTTATGATAGCAAAAGTCATGGGCATTACAAATGCAAAGTTCAGTTTGCTCCACTACCCACCACAGGCTAAGGACAGAAACTTTGTACCATTTAGCTTATTGTTTAACTGCACTCTGAACGCTTCCCATGTGATGATCACTTTAATTTTGACAGGTGAATAAGAAATCCATGGAGCAGCTTTGGCCATTCCCCAACCACCTCATGGCTGGTACCCCATCATCACCCACGTGGTACTGTCCACCATGTACCATTCCACTTGGGTCTTTAAGCTCACACGGTTGAGAAGAGGGGAACACCATGCATAAGGTGCTGTGAGCTTAGCATACTTTTAGTTAAGGAAGAATTGTTCCCTGTAAAGAGTTGGTATGTTGTGGTTAATATGTCAGTTATTTATAGTGAAGGCTAACTTTTAACCGAAAAAGTTGATACATTGATCATAATGTACTGGGTCTGTAAGCTCTTTCAAGAAGAACAGAGAGCAAACAATAAAATGGCAGGCTTCATGTATTTGGAAGTACCCTTTAGAATAATTGATTAAATAATTAGGGTTTTGATTAGAATCAAAGATGAGAACCCATGCATAAGGATGACCATTCGTTTTGTATAATAGTTTTGTTTCTCTAAATGCAAGGGTTTTAAATTGTGTATTTAATATTAATGTTGGGGAGATCTTGGTAAGATAAAATAATGATATTAATATCTACGGAAGCTTAAAATTGGTTCATAGGACTTTAAAAGTACAATGAGAAATAAGGAATAGCGAGTGTAGTTCTAGCAAACTTAAAAGAGAACAAAAATAAAAGGTGTGCGCTAAAGAGAAAGTATATGTAAATAAATTTTATCCTTCAATGCTTCACACTTCTCGTCATATCTATAACCCTACATAAGGTCACTTCCTACTCGATTCTAAAGAAGAGACAAGTGAATGAAGGAAGGAATCCTCTAACTATAAAGCCTTTCTATAAATAGTCTTTGGCCATATGTTAGTGAAGATCAAACAAATTTTAATGAAAAGAACTAACCATCTCTGATACTTGTAAGTCGTAAAGGTTTGGAGAGAGTTATCTTAACTTCTTCAAAGAGGCAAACAAATCCCCTTATCTCATATTAAGGAGAGCATCTAAAAACAAAATGATACTCAATTTCAAGCTCCATCAACAAATCTAACAAATATGATGCACTTGAGGAATATGGTGATTGCTCTTTATGTGGAAGAGGTGTGAACAAACTTTGAACTATGCCAAACAAACCTCAAACTATGTGGAAGAGGCGTGAATCATCACTTCCAATGTATATCCATCTAACATTAACACTTTCATAAATAGACCTGATGTGATGCAATCTAAGGTTAATGCCTTGCCCCTAGCCACATGAAAGATGTTACAAGTTAGTTTATAAGCACAAACTTATATCATATGAGATACTTTCTTATATATATCCTATGGGATTTGTGACCTCTCGCTTTGAAATATATAATGGTAAGGGGGAGTCAATTACCCATTGAAGTGCATTCAATATAACATGCCTAGATTATATCTATGATGATAAACTTCTTTCTAAGATCTTCCCAAGAGGCTTAAAGGGCTATATAGGCTCTTGAATGGTTATATTTTTTACACCATGGTTCTATTTATTCATTCAATAAATTAACAAATGCACATTTTACACCACTTTAATGTTATTATTTGACTTAAGGTCACCATAACTAATTTAAGGGCACACCATCAAAGATATAATGAGAGAATATGATTATGTTATTAGATTTTGATACTTGTTTGCAAAAGATAGAATACTAATCCCAAATGACAAACTTCAAAGGTAATTTGTTAAGAGCGTAGTACATACTATCTAAGAGAATGTTTATTTGGATAGTTACACTTCTTTTATGGACATATGTGTTAATGTGTAGTATTAAATTGAAATATTAGATGCTATTACACTCCATAATGAATCAAATTTACTATGTAAGCCTAGTTTTTCTCTATTCTCATTTCACTTTAGCACGTGTTCACCAACCTTGAAGTTTTGCACTATTGCCTACCTATCAAACCATTGCTTGACAGTATCATAGTGCTTCCTCATCTGATCATGGGTAGTCTTTCTTTGCTCTTTTAATTACAACAATTTGTCAAATTTTACTATTATTGCCTCATTCTCATTGGTTTCCAACTATTGGATAATTTCAAAAGTTGGGAGCTCTATAGAACTAGGTGATACTTCCTCCTTACCATAAACCAAAGCATAAGGGAAAGTACATAAATCTTGTTTAGGCATAATTGGGTGCTGCCACAATAATGTGTCCCACTTATGGGACATCCTGATTTTTGTCTGAAATCATATATTTATTAGAAAAATTAATGTTTTAAGCCTTGAGGGGTTCCGTCTAAAGGGGTTTAATTGAAGGGGGTTAGATAAAACCCCCTTAGATCAAACCCCCTTGGAAATAACCCCCCTACTCTTAAATCAAACCATCGATGGAGTCTCCTTTGCACCTATCAAAATGGTGACAAAAAAATAATTTTACTTTACCTTTTGGGGGATCAAATGAAGTCATTTAGAAATTCTATTGTGTAAGTATGTAGCCCTTAGTATAAGCTTTCCGAAAAAGTATGATATTGAATATATTTCATTTGATTATTATATTTATTTTCTATTGTCTAATGAACATAGGTTTTTCACCAAACATCAAGGTCTCTATTCTACACATGTGGAAAAATCAATTAGTAGAGAAAAATATCTGAAAAATATCTACACACTAGGTATTGATGTCATTGTTTCAACAAAAAAAGAAGTTAATTTGGATACATACAAAAAAAGTTATGTTGTATGGTATAAACCTATGTCTGAATTATAATCAATCTCACTTCAAATATTAATTTAAAAAGAAATATGCAACAAAAAAATATGAAAAAATATCTGCGCACTAGATATTGGTGTTATAAATCTATTTAAAAATTTATATTTTTTCCTTTCTATAAAAAAAGTTATGCTATATGGTATAAACGTCACTTTTTAAAAATATTGTTAACTATAAAAAATAAGTTATTAAAAGTTACATAAAAAAATTCACAAATTATTTCTTAAAAAAAAAATTAAAGCACATTTAAAATCTACACACAAAATATCAAAAATCACTAGTTCACATCATCTTTAAATTATTAATGAATTAGTTGCTATAGATGTTATAAAGTGAAAATCTGGTTTAAAATGTTGATTTCAATGTCACACTTTAGCCAAAAAGTGGGACACGGCATTGTGGGTTGAACCAATTTTTTCTACCCATAAAGCTATTCTTAGGTGCAAATGTCATTGTCTTTTGTGCTATGAACCAATCCTCTTGATAATTCTCAACAATTTTTTATTGGTTGATTTAGCAATCCCATTTCCTTATGGATAACAGTTTAATGAGGCTTTTAGATAAATTCCATATTTTAAAGAAAATTGGGTGATGCCTACTCTAATGAATGCCTTCGCATTATCAGTAATGATGGTTTCAAAAATGTCAAACCTGGTTATTATTCCTTCAAGGAAATTAATAATCACTGCCTCAGTAGATTCCTTCAATTGAATAGCCTCAACCCATCCCATGAAGTAATCAATAGCCATCAACATAAATTTATGACCTATGCTTGATGAAGGGTTGATCACTCCTATGAAGTCCAATCCCCATATAAAAAAAGGTTGGTCTACTGAGATGGCTTCAAGGGTAGTAGCACTTTATTTTTCTCACCAATATAGCATTGGTAGTTCTAGTAATATCTTATCTATTTATGGGTGTTAGTAAACATTTGGGGCCAATAGTATCTAGATCTCATTATCTTGGTAGTTATGGTTTGAGTTGAATAGTGTCCACTTGAAAGACTGTGGTGGAAGTCTTTGAGAAGCTCTAGGCTCTTTTTATTTCTCCACACATCTTAACAATATCCCATCAAATTTTCTTCTAAAAGGTACACCCTTAATTAGTCTATATGGAACTTCTTGCAGCTTGTATACTCTTCTTTTCACTAGATTTAAATCATTAGGGAATAGTCCTATTTCTAGAAATATGATTCTATCTTGTACCCATCCTTCTTTCTATTTTATTCTAGGGTTTTTCTTGCTACCCATAGTTCTAAGAGATGACACAACACCTAGACCTGGGGATCAAGTCAATCTAGGTAAAATGATAACCCTATTACTAAATCAATGACAATAAAGAGCCAACTGACAAGAATGGACCCTATCTTCTACACTTGGATCTGTACAAGACTTAGGAGAATGATCCTAATGAGGGTCTTAAAAATAACAAATATCTTTGGCAAACACTTCTATAAAGACAAACCCAGGTCCAACTAACACAATGCATAAGCCTAATTTACTGTCACTAACTCATATTGTGTTAGTTTCATACAAATTTGTAGTTGCAAGCCCAGACATGTAGATAATTGATACATTCCTAGATATATGAGTAAAGGATATGATATTCAACATGTGCAGGCATGATAGTTTGTACCTTTACAAGCATTGTGAACAAAAAACTTATAAAAACAACTTATCTTCAATCTAATCAAGCAAAAGGATGATGAATTTGCAAGAATTCAAGCCTATCCTCTACATCTTTCAACTCTGTGAAGACAAGTAGACCATATTAACTTATACCTTTTATAGATGTTTATCATTTGTAAATTTGAGGTGCTAGATCAGATGTAATCATCAAGGACTAGTGCCTAATCCTATAGAAATCTAGCCAGCCCAGAACAAACGACTATAATGGAAAATAAACTCTAATTTGGATGAGCCTAATTGACTTGGCTTTTGTTGTTCAAAGATTAGACCCTCAAATGCCTTCTCATCTTCAACAATACAACCATTCTTAGTTATCCTTTCCCAATTTGGAAAATCCACATACCAGGTTAAAAAGGCTCCCTATTATAATCAACTTATAATAGAAAATTTTATTCCATTCCATTAATGTAAACTAACTAATCCATGACACAATTGCATCAAATGTACACCTAGAAACTTGCTAGGTTTGTTGAAGCATGCAAAATAAATTAGAGATAGATTGCACAACAAAAACAAGAGAATGTCTTATATTAATTTGCCAAATAGACATTACAATGGCAATTATAGAAAATTATACTTAATTCACATTACTTAGAGTATTACATGAATCTTTGGTCTAAAGCACTACCCATAATTCCCAAACCAACCTTAACAATACCTAGAAATTCAAATTTAAAGAGAAAAAGAAAGACTCGATTAGACACAAGAGTGACACATGGAACAAATTGAGCCCCTAATCTACAATTGCCCATGGGCATAAAGGAATATTCCATAGTATCTTTAAAATTTCCTCTTTTTTCCCCAGTCAAGGAAACTCAAATTAGTTTCCCTAATTTCTAGAAGCATTCACACATAATTTTTTACCCATATGGTAAAAGTGTCTTCCTAGGAAATATACTTGTCGTTATAGCATTTATGTTCCACACCCTTTTTGTTGCTTGCAAGAATTCAACACACGACTACATGTTGAAGCATTGGATGTATTGCACATCGCACTTTTAGAAGTTGCATCACCTTTAAAACTGCAATGTGAAGAATACTTGAGATGTGATGAAATTTTGCCTCATGTTCTCGTACCTAACTACATCCTATAGTTGGAAGATATCACCACCGTTGGATCTTAGCAACTCAAGATCAACAATCTATCACACTATGCATAGATGGGATTGGACCTAGCACCAAAATTGTGATATGAAGGGGTTGTCCAATGCAATGAAATTCTTGCACTTGTATTATTTGATAAATTACAGGAGTCAAATACATCATTAATGGTTTCCTAGAAAGTTGTTGGAGCATTCTTGAGTGTTATGGAAGATACAACTTTTTTATACAAAATAGGATATGGGAAGTGGAGGTTGGTACTAGATGAAGCTGGCAACCCAATGGAGAAATCATGCAAAATTGAATGTGGGAAGTAGATGTGGGAAGTGTATGAAGGAAATCTAGAAGTCTATTGGGTTTCAACAAAGGGAAATGAGTGAATTTGAAGGTGAAGGAACAATGGGATTTGAATGCAGAATAGGACAATAGGACATGATGTGGGATGAAAGAAATGATATCCTAAAGTCAATGGAGAGTCTGCAAGGAAGAGGAAAGGGAAGATATGAAGGTGTGTGAACTTCATAGAGAACATGAGTAGAATCAAATGTAGAAAAGGAAAGGGGAACCAAAGGTAGGAACTAGACTTGAACATATCTAATATAGGAGGGAAATTCTCCAAATGAAAAGGAAGGAAAAATGAAGGAAAGCAGAAGAAGGATAAAGGGCTAGAGGTCAAGAAATGGGAAGAAAACAAAAGGAGTTGATTTGGATTCCAAAAACTATGAAGTGAAGGAATCTAGAAGAGAAAGGCTAGAACAAAGATTGCAGAAAGGTGAACCAAATGTGGGAATTGGAAGTATGAAGTTTGGTCCCCAAGAAGGATTCTACAAATTGGAGGAAATGAAATAAGTGAAAAAGAATAAGGACTAGACAAGGTTTGTGGGACTTTTATGCAAAACAAGAGATCGATATAGGATTGAAAGAGAAGAGGGAAATACATCTGGTAGCTGGTCAAAAACTTGTAAGATGAAAAAAATGAAGGAAATAGAGGAAGTGAAGAACTCAATGAGATCCATGGGGATTTTATGTGGGATAGGAGGAAGGAAGTAGATGGGAGGTGAAGGGATCATGTCTATTAGGTGACCAAAACTTTGTAAACCACAAAAACACTAGAAAATGACTTAGAACACTCCGAATTTAGAATTTTCTTGGATTTTGCAACTTCAACACATGATAAGAACATAGGGAATGACTTTGAACAATACTAAGAAAACATTTGACCAAGGGGAAACCCACTTAAACTTTCTCAAATTAGTTATAAATGGTGGGTTAAAACAGGGCAAGTGCACAAAGGGGAATCAGACTTAGGTTTTTTGCATTTTTTGAGGCCTATGAAACTAGGCTCCAACATATTCTATTTGAGTAGTTAAGAAAGATTCCTCCTATTGTTCTTGTATCTCTTCTAAGTCCTTTGGGACAAGTATATCCTTTTTAAGGTGTTGACAAAAAGCTCTTCCTTCCACTAGCTTTGTAGCCTTTATATCTATGTCATATTCAAGGATCTTAGCTATCCAACTTGCTCTCTTTTCATTGACTTCTCCATCAAAGATGTATTTTCTTATGCTCGGATGGACAACCATAGTAGCGATCTTACTAGAAGAAACTAAATGTTTGAAATTTTTTAGTTCCATTACCAAGGAATATATTTTCTTCTCTATGAAAGTGTATTTTTCATCAGTATCCTTCAATGATTGACTAAAAATGCAATCAAATGCTTACTGATACTATTTTCTTCTTCCTTCTGTGTAAGTACTACAACAACACTAGCTTTTCCACCACACATATATGAGAAAATCTATATAGGAATTAGGGTTAATTAATATTAAGGCTTTAGAGATAGTTTACTTTATTTGTTCAAATGCTCTTTTACCTTCATCCATCCATTTGAACTATTGATCCTTTTTTAGCATCAAAGTAATGGGGTGCACTATACCAACAAAATCTTATATGAATTTTCTCACAAAGTTAATCTTTCTTAATCTTTCCTAGGAAAGATTATAGATTCTTCTTGTGTTGAGGTAGTGAGAGCTTGAGAATAGCCTGAACCCTTTCATGATTAATGGATATTCCTTCTCTAGAAATAATGTGTCTTAAGAGTTTTCCCTATGGGACACCAAATATGCACTTTTAGGATTGCAAGAAATTTCAAGTTTCTAACATCTCTAAAATACATTCTCCAAGTGATCAAACTGGTCCTCTTTATTTTTTGAAAATACCATCAATTCATCAAGATCTAGATTAAGATGATCTCATTAATAAGATCCTTGAAAGTAACATCCTTTGCTCTTGGAAAAGTGGCTTTGGCATTTGATATACCAAATGGAATTTTTTTATAGGCAAAGGTGCCCCATTTTGTAGTGAATATTATTTTATCTTGATCTTTTCCTTTGACTAATATTTGGTTAAAACCAAAGAAACCATCTAGCATTGAGAACCTATCTGATCCTACCATCGTTTACAAGACTTGATCCATTGATGGCAGAGGATAATGATCTTTGAGAGACTTTATTCATATCTATAAAATATACACAAAGTTGGATGTCTCCATTCTTTTTCCTAACTAGGTCAACATTAGATACCCAAGTTGAATGTTTGATAGGATATATAATATTTGATTTTACCAACTTGGATAACTCATGTTTTATAATTGGCTCTATTTTTTGGTTAACTGGTCTCTATTTTTGTCTAACTAGTTTGATTTTAGGATGAAGCTCAATTATATGCTACATGATTTTTTTGTTGTATCCTCCCTATCCCTCATAATCCTTGGACATGACCTTGTCATAGGTCATGCATATATTGATGAGGCTCTCATTTTATTTAAATGTGGATATACTAGCTAGTTTTAATACATTACCCCCTTTTGAAGAGGTGGGATTGGAAGAAGACATAGTTGGTAACCCAAAAGGGGAACCACTTCCTCCCTTTAAACATTTGGAATTGATTATTTTTCTTGAGTTTTCTCTTTTGTTACCTTTTTCTTGGATCTAGTAAGATAATCAAATTGGACTCGAGGTCTCTCAAACATTGAGGTTGGCTTGTTAAGTGCATATGCTTCACATTCTTCCCAAGTAACCAAAGTCTACTCTTGAGTGATTAATGCTTGACCTATAGATATCTTTTGTATCCATCCCCTTGGTTATTGTATTAATCTTGGTTATGGAGAGGATCAAGTTGAGTTGGATAGTTCCAAGGGAAAGTGGTTGGAGTATGAGGTGCTAAGTAGGGATAACACCATAAGGTAGACTCTTATGGTGTAGTTTCTCTACATTACAACCAATTCTCTAATAGGATTATGATGAATTTCTTGGAGAGGAAGATCCATAGGAACCAACTAATTTTGAGGCTAACCAAAAGTCCTATTAGGATAAAATGTTGGCCTTTACTGATTGATTTGATTGTATTGGTAAGGATTGTAACCTTGGCTTGCTTGGGCATTGTACTACTGCATTGGATGGTGTTGGTTGGTTGAGAATGTAGGTTTTTGGTGTTGGGAATTAAGGTGTCTCAACCTTTACAAGTTCCTAATGTTGTATTTATTTATTCTTTCCTACTCTTGTAACTTTCTATGTAAATTTTATCCTCATATGAGGAGGTAGGCATCCCATGTTGACTTGGCATAGTTTTTCCATGTGGCAGCACCTTGTGGTCATGTGTACATGCAGCAAGATAAATTTTGGTGACTTTTTAGTCACAATTTACCTCCAAAATAATTAACGAGGGAGTACAGGTGGTGCAGCCCCTCTTGCGGGGCCCAAAGGGCTTATCCCCCTGGTAGGGGCCCGAGGGGCTTATCCCCCCAAAAGAGGCCCAGGGATGGATCCCATGGTAGGGGTCTGGGGAAACGCAGGGGTTTCTACAGGTAGCGCCCCTACTCAGGTGCAACGCCCCTGAAGCAAATAACACCCTATATTTATTAAATGCATCAACAATTAGTTTGTTATTGGTCAACTTGGAAAAACTAACATTGGATAACTGCCAAAGAGGCTTGATAAATAAGCAGTTGGAGAATGTGAAAGGTCATGGGATGCGAATGAGAATTGACATTTGTGTACTCTTAAAAGAGCTTGCATTGAAAGTGTGTTGTAATCATCTTTTGGAGTTAACCATGTGAGACATACATAGAGACCAGTTAACCAAAAAATAGAGCCTTGGTCTTTCCAATAATACTTGAAAGGGATTTTTTACTTGAAAGGGTTTTCCCCATGTATGTCTTGTGTTGTGAGTATTGTACTTGTTTTTGATGTGTTATTACCTTTCTATTAATGTGCATCTAATAACCTGTAACTAGTAAAGATTAACATTTGCATAACTTTCCTCATTAGATAAGTGTAGGAAATTGTTTCTGCATACCTTGCTTCCTTTCAGTTGGTATTAGATCTTGATCACCTTTGGTTCTAGTTGTTGGGTAGAGGGTTTTTGAGTTGATCTTCATTTGAGTGGGAGATTGTGCAAAGGATTTTGAAATCTTTTTGTAGGAAAGAGATGGCGAGCACATCCAGAAGGTTTGATATAGAGAAGTTTAATGGAGTAAACTTTGAGTTGTGGAAACTCAAGATGGATGACTTATTGGTGGATCTAGATCTATGGATCACAGTATTCGAAACCATGCCATCGAGCATGAAACAAGAAGATTGGGATCTGATGGATCATAAGGCTAAGGGTTTGATAAAACTTTGTTTAGCTAACTCAGTGCTCCTAAATATCCATGAAGAGACGACTGCAAAATATCTTTGGAGGAAACTTGGAGATGTTTATCAAGCTAAATCCCTGGTGAACAAGTTATTCCTTGAAAAGAAATTGTACTCTTTGAGGATGGAAGATGGAGGATCTGTCACTGATCACCTGAATACTTTCAATATGCTTGTTTCCCAGTTGACCTCTGTTGGTGTGAATATGGAGTAGGATCGATGTATGGAATTACTATGTTCCTTACCAGATTCATGGGACCACCTTGCTATGGCCATTGGGAGTACCACTACCACGTTCAAGAAGGATGAAGTAGTATATTCGTTGTTGTCTAAAGAGATGTGGAGAAAATCTTCTAAGTCGACTAAGGAGGCTCTTACGGTTCGTAGTAGATCTAAAGAGAAAGGGAAGAAAAAGGAAGATCCAAATCCCATGGGAGATCCAAGTCTCCTAGAAAGACCAAGGCTCTATGTTGAAACTACAACAAACTTGGTCACTTCCACAAGGAGTGCAAGGAGGAGAAGAATAAAAAGAACTATGATTCCGATTCTAACAAGTCCTCTCAAGATGATGGATAAGTATTTGTCGCTGCCTAGGCAACACCTGCATTTGAGGATGTATGGCTTATTGACTTTGGTGCATCTTTCCACATGACCTCTCATCAAGGTTGGTTTTTAAAGTATGAAGATTATGATGGTGGGAAGGTGTACTTGGGTGATGACTCTCACCTGAAGATTGTTGATTATGGAAGAGTCTTGATTCAATTCCCTAATGGACGAGTGAAGGGGATCGATGGTGTTCTACATATCCCTGGTTTGACATGGAACCTATTATCTGTAAGTAAGTTGAATGATGTGGGTGTGCAAGTTGTTTTCTCGAATGGAGAATGCAAGATGACTAGAGGAGCTATGGTTCTAGCTAATGGTGTTCAAATTGGCACTCTGTTTCAACTTGATGCATGCATGGTACAATGTAAGAATGCCTCTATTTCAAATAAGAGAATGTTAGAGTCTTCATCCTCACCAGTGGAACTAGCAATGAAGAGGACTGTTGCATCTACTTCCAATGGTCGTGCTTTCTGGGTACCTAAGGGTGCTCATTCAATGGAGATGAAACTTCCAGCTTAGAAGATAATGTTATGGCACCAAAGGCTTTGTCACATTAGTGAAAAGGGTTTGAGGACCTTGAAAAATAAAAACTTCATTAAGGGTAGGAATGATTGTAATCTTGAGTTCTATTTTTGTGAACATTACATCTATGGTAAACAAAACCGTATAAAATTTTATTCCAGTTTTCACAAATCTTCTGAGGCATTGGACTTGATTCACTCTGATGTGTTTGGTCCCGTTAATGTTCCTTTAATTTCAAATTCTATTTACTTTGTTTCATTCATTGATGATTACAATAGAAGGACATGGGTGTATTTTCTTAGAAGCAAATCTAAAGCCTTTAGTAGATTAAGAGGGTTCAAATCTCTTGTAGAGAATCAGAAGGATAGAAAGATTAAGTGTTTGAGGATTGATAATGGTGGTGAGTTTTATTCAAAAGATTTTGACAAGTTCTGTAAGAACATGGGATTGAGAGGAACAAGACAACTCTGTATACCCCTCAACAAAATGGAGTTGCGCAGAGGATGAACAAAATGTTGATGGAGAGGGCGAGGAGTATGCTAAGTGAAGCTAGCCTTGAACAAAAGTTATGGGTTAAAGTTGTTGCTACCACTTTTTACTTGGTTAATAGGTCTCCTACATCTGTGCTTGTTGATAAGACACCTATGGAGGTTTGGTCTAGTAAAAAGACTTCATTAAGACACATTCAAGTATTTGGTTGTGAGGCATATGCATATGTGCCTAAGGAGAAGAGGTCTAAGTTGGAGAACAAGGATGTGAAGTGCATCTTCATCGGTTATGACATCGGTGTGAAAGGATACAAGCTTTGGGATCTAGTGGCTGAGAGAGTTTTGTATAGCAGAAGTGTGATCTTCAGAGATCTCAATCCTTCTTCTATTGTTCTACAACCAGATAAAGAAGAAATGAAAGAGGACATGGTTCAACTTCCTTCCACCCCTGAGAAAGTTGAACTGAAGACATTTGTTGGACATGATAATGAGGAGAGCTCTAGTAGCTCTGAAAGTTCAAAAGAAGATGAAGAATCTCAACCTCAACCTTTAAGGAGGTCGACGTGGATAAGGCAGCAACCTGATGAGCTTGGATATTCATTGCAGGATTCCAATTATATTTTTTCTTTGATTTCTAACACTAATGAGCCTAGAACTGTAAGTGGGTATGAGTGATGTAGATTCTTCGAAAGAGACCATGGAATAAGAGATGGCTTCCTTGGAGAAAAACAATACTTGGGATCTAGTGCCCTTGCCTGATGGATGTAAACCCATTGGATGCAAATGGGTGTTCAAGAAGAAATTTGGTTCAGGTGGTAGTGTTGAGAAGCTTAAGGCAAGGTTGGTTGTGAAGGGTTATTCCTAGGTTGAGGGAATAGATTATGGTAGGATTTTCTCTCCCATTGCAAAGCTAAGATCTATCAGATTCTTGTTATCACTTGTTGCAGCATACAATTTAGAAGTTGAACAGATGGATGTGAAGACAAATTTACTTCATGGTGACTTGGAGGAAGGAATCTATATGTCACAACTAGAGAAGTACATGGTAAAAGGTAAAGAAAATCTAGTTTACAAGTTGAAAAATTATTTGTATGGTTTGAAGCAATCTCCTAGGATGTGGTACCAAAAATTTGATGCCTTTGTGTTGAGTTTGATATTTCTAAGATCTAAATCAGATCATTTTGTTTACTTTAAGATAGATAATGATCACATTCTCATTATTGCATTATATGTTGATGATTTGTTGTTCATTGGGAATGGTAAGAATTTGATTTCTAATTTGAAGTCTTAGTTGTCACATAGTTTAAGATGAAAGATTTAGGGGCAACCAGAGTTTGAGATGAAAGATTTAGGGACAGCCAGATACATCTTGGGAATGGAAATCAGAAGAGACATAGCTAACATAAAACTGTGGTTAGGCCAAAGTAAGTATGTGGACATCGTGTTGGAAAGATTCAGCATGGCATCTTATAGACCGTTAACTATTCTTGTAATGATGGGGATAAAGTTATCCATTACAGATTTTCTAAAGACTCCTTTTGAGATGGAGGATGTGAGCAGAGTTCCTTATGCTAGTGTGGTTGCCAACTTGATGTATGTGATGGTCTGTACAAGACCAGACATTGCCCAAGTAGTGGGAGTCCTTAGTTGATTTATGGCTAATCCTAGATGGGTACATTGGGATGCAGTGAAGAGAGTGTTTATATATTTGTGGGGTACTTATGAATATTCCCTATGTTGTCATGGTTATCCTACAAGACCTTGACATTCACTTTGTATTTGAGGATTTGTATATTCAGATTGGGCAAGTGACATTGGTAGCAAGATATCCACCAGTGGTTATGTTTTCACTATGTTTGATGGTGCTATTAGTTGGATGAGTAAGTGGCAACCTGTGGTTTCTTTGTCCACTATTGAAGCAGAGTACCTGGTAGAAACTCATGCTTGTAAAGAAGCCATTTGGATTAAGAGATTGTGTTTTGATGTTGGGTTTTATGCAGGGAAGATCACCATTTGTTGTGACAGTCAGAGTGCCATATGTTTAGCGAAGAATCCTACTTTCCACGTGAGGACAAAGCATATTGATGTCCAGTAACATTTTGTTTATGAAATGGTAGAGGATGGGAAGGCGAATTTGGAGAAAGTAGACACCTTGACGAATATTGTAGATGCCTTGACAAAACCTGTGAGCATGAAGAAGTTCAGATGGTGTTCAAAGTCTATGGGCCTCTCAGCCCCTAGCAATTAAATCCTGTCATTATATTGGCTCTTGAAAGGTGTTCAACAAGTGGGAGAATGTTGGGAATTAAGGTGTCTCAACCTTTGCAAGTTCCTAATGTTGTATTTATTTATTTTTGCCTACTATTGTAATTTTCTATGTAAATTTTGTCCTCATATGAGGGGGTAGGCATCCCATGTTGACTTGGCATAGTTTTGCCATGTGTCAGTACCTTGTGGTCATGTGTACATGCAACAAGATAAATTTTTGTGACTTTGTCAGCCACAGTTTCCCCCAAAAATAATTAACGAGGGATTGCATGTGGGGTGGAGCCCCTCCTATGGGGCTTGGGGGGCTTATCCCTTAGTGGGGGCCTAGGGGTGGAGCCCATGGTAGGGGTCTAGGGGCAACATAGGGGTTTCTAGAGATAGCGGCCCCGAGCGAGGGCTCGGGTGCAACACCCCTGAAGCAAAAAATGTCCTATATTTATTAAAGCCGTCGGCAATTAGTTTTTTATTGGCCGACATGGAAAAATTGACATTGGATAACCACCAAAGAGGCATGATAAATAAGTGGCTGGAGAATGTGAAAGTTCATGGGATGCGAATGAGAATCGACATTTGTGTACTCCTAAAAGATCTTGCATTACAAGTGTGTTGTAATCATCTTTTGATTTGATAATACATTGTGCAGGTTTTGGAGTGTAGGGTTTTTTACCTGAAAGGGTTTTCCCCACGTATATCTTGTGTTGTAAGCATTGTACTTATTTTTGTTGTGTTATTATGTTTTTGTTAATGTGCATCTAATAACTTGTAACTAGTAAAGATTAAAATTTGCATAACTTTCCTCATTAGATCAATGTAGGAAGCTATTTCCACATACCTTGCTTCCTTTCATTTGGTAACCTTGTTATCTTTTGAGGGCAATAACTTCATTATAAATGTTCCTAAGTAAATTTATCATCTTATTAAGCTCATTAGTGGCTACTAGTTTATAAAAATGTTATTCTAGAACTGGCTTAAGCATTAGGGATAGGATAGGACTAGTAACTAGTTGTGGGTCATTCGTTGAGTGGTGAGAGAAGGCTAATAGGGAGACAATATACTAGGGAATAATGGCATAAAAGGTTTAGGGTCCAACCTACCAACTTGAATCAAATCATTCTCTACAACTATGGCTATATCATAAGCATGTATTTTCTCATTTGGATTTAATCATCATTACTATTTCATAATCTATTGCTTTTAGATAATCAATGTGAGTTATACTTGATGGATGGTACATTTCAAGTGGTATTCTTTGTCATGTTTTCTAAAATCTATTGTTGAAATCATCTTACACTCCATGGGGGCTCTCTTGATATTGCTAAGTTATTCTAGGAGTGAAGTTGCATCCCCCTTTCCTTAAATTTGTTTATTAGTGTTTGGCTCAACCGATCCCAATCATTGATTAATTGAGTATCTAAAGAATGGTACCAGTCAAGAAATTTGCCTTTAAATGATGCAACTAAGAGTCTCAAAGGTATACTTTCTTCAACAATATTGTGGATTATGCAGTGGTTCACTATGTCATGTCTATGTTCTATTGGAGTTATAGAGTTTTCTCCAGTGAACTATGGGAGGGAATGCAATGCAACATTTGCAATAGAACTCCATACATTGAGAAGAATAGCAATAATGGGTGGTCCTATAGTCTTCCATGTAAGGAAGAATCTTGACAGTGGTGGTGGAGCAACCATGAGAGGATTTTCTTGTGGAGTTTGGTAACATATTTGAGGCACTATTCATGGTCTTCTCCTTGGAACAAAGATAAGGGGCTCCACTAGGATGTGTGAATTAGCTCTAGTTGCAGACCTAGTGGAAGTTCTAGGCGACATAGGCTTCTAAGTTGTTCTAGTCGGAGTGGCTAGGTGATGGTAAAATAAATTCAAAATAGGAAGACTAAGAGCTCACCAAGACTTTGTCATTATGGGTGCGAGTCTTAGGATTTTAAGCCTCTTTGAATCCTAGAATGGAGGTTGAAGCCCTAAAATGGTTCAAGGTCCACTAGGCATGCCAAAAATTATTGATTAGTCAAAATGTGTTTTGAATACAAATGTACATAAATGTGTAGTGCGAGACCAATAATAATGGAAAGATTTATAGGTGTGGGATATGACCAACAAATTGATCTATGGGATTATGAGGTTGGCTCCTTATCTATTCTAACCTATAGCTAATCTATGTGAGGAGAAAAGGGAAGAAATGCTAAAAGCAAATAACAAAAATTAAAAGGCCATGAGCCAAAATAAATTTCCTTCTACACCTTAATAGAGCTTTGCAACTCACAATATTCTAGTCAATAGCAATTAAGAAAACAAAAATACATATTTATCATAAGGTTTCATATACACAACAATGAGTTAAAACTTCTAGAGTAGCAACCTCATATATATTAATGCATTGAATATAGTTTTTAATTACATATGGTGCAATATATCTTAACATTGGACATAAATACAAAGGTTCCCCTAGTTTGGATACAAAAGGAATGAGAAAGAGTTTTATACATCATGCTCAATAACCTGGCTATATAAAACATGTTCTGAACTTATGAATGACATGTATGCCACTATATATTAAAGAATTGTGATTCATCATAAGATCTTTCCCTCTAAAATATACTCAAGAAGTTGCTGGTTAGTGGGAGGAGTTGTGAAATTTTCAATTGAATCCTACCTTGTCTACAAGTTTGGCACCTTAAATGCCCTAAAAATTAGCTGAGGGACTTTGAGCAGAGTGCAAGGATACCCATGATAATGGATATTGCAGTTGTGCACTGTGAAGGCCATCCCTAAATAGGTGAATTGTTCTAGTCATAGACAAAGCCCTTGTAGAGAAGTGAATGGCCATGAATGCAAGATAGATATGTGAAATGAATCTTTAATTGCAATGGTTGAGACTTGAAGATTGTGTACTCTTGTAGGTGGGAATGACCTTAGATTACCATAGAGGAATCACAAACTTTAAATTTGTGTTGCAGGATCTCATCATAGCCAAGAAATAGACAGAACAAAACCTCATGTCCTGTGGATGGTTGGATGAAGTTTCTCATGCCAATCGGATGGATCATATTGAGTTCCAGTAGAAGCCTTCTCTATTTTCTCTTAAAGTCCCATGGTCATGCCACATGGTTGTTGGTAGGCAATCCACCTAATAGAAATCATATAAAAGCACTTGGCGGGTCCCATTGCATGTTGTATACTCAATTCATAAAAGTGTGTCAATTGGATGACTTAGACCAATGGCAAGGCTCAACACAAAAGCTTTACTTATTATCAAAAGCCTCACGTATTGTTGGGTCATGTGGATGTGAGATGATCAGACAATGTGTGCTCACCCATACTTCAATTCTTCTCAAGCATCCTTGTGTGCATAATAAAACTACAAAATCTCTTCAACAAAGTGATCCACCAAGGGGAAGAATGCTTAGAGATACAAAAATAAATAAGGTTGATAGCATATCAACTACTTGTATTGGAAAATCCACTATAGGGCGATAAAAATGTAATGTTGAATTCAAAGCATGGGGTTAGGTGATGATAGGGACATGTTAGGATGAAGTTATTTGTCAAATTCTACACATAATATACCATCTTACACTCTAATCAATACACAAAAAATAACTCAATCACCATAAGCCCAAAAACATAAAGAACAAAGAAAAAACTATAAATTTTTACCATTATAATATATTTTTCTCCTCGTTAATTTTGACCATTACAATATTAGGTATTCACAAAGAAATGCACGCTTATATAAAAAAGATTTCTTGAATATAAGATTGATCCATGCAACAAAAGGTGATGAGTTCCTAGTAACAACCATTATATTTTGGAAGAAGGAATTATATTCTTTTTGCCTTTATTATATACTATACTAGATTTTATTGGTGATAAGGAGGGATATGTGCCGTGATTTAAGGGCACGAGTAATGATATGCATTGTCAGACTGAAGAAGTTTGTGATGATCCTTACCAGTCACCTCTTCACCATTCATTTCTTTATGAAACTATCTACTTCTACGTGGAGCAAATTTTTTTGTGTGGTGAAATGAAAGTGAATGACAAATAGTCACGTCACCATGGATGCCAATCTGTGAGATACGTCGTCCTTTCCAACCCCGACAAGAGGATAAAATTCACCATAAATAAGGTCCACACGATATTGTGATGGAATATGTGTTTACTATTTAGTTGACTAGATATCAACCCCACCCTTACAAATGAAGAATTTTTGAGGGAAGTTCATATTATTTTATTTGTTTCTATTTCTAGGAATTATAATAGCTTGTAAATAGTTGTGTAGGAAAAACGCACCCTTTACATAAATACTTCAGGTACAAATTTGATTTAGAATAATAAAGAATGATTAGATATTTAAATTGAATAAATTAAATTGTAATATTTAGTTAGATTTTAGAGATGAAAAAGTGATACTGAAGATGTTTGGAATCGATTTGTCACAATATTGGAATTTTAGGGTTTTCTCAATCAATTATCTTAGAATCTTTAAATTGACAATGCACTAATTTGGTTCAAATCTACACCTATGAACCTGATCCTTCATCTACATAACTAAACTGGAGTGCAAACCTAAACCTACTCCACTGGACTAATTTGATAGAAAGTGGACTGTTGGAACTCACCGGTCTTGATCCTTTGATATTTGAATCCGAGTAAGAACTAGCAGTGTTTAGGAACACCTTTGAGAATCTAATTAATTGTGAGGGTTACATTCTCCTTAGTCAAAACCCTAGTTGGACTAGCTTTATGGCTTTGAGAAAAAGATTGAAGACAACAAGCAAGCATGCAATAGACCTAGGATGATGTATGATGATATAATCCTCTATGACAAATGTTCTTTTGTAACTTATTTTTTCACTCCTTGATGATTCCTAGATGACTCCCTAGATGACCTCAAATGAGTGAATGAATTATCTTTGAATACAACAACCAAGCACACAAATTAACACAACCATGCATTAAGTCAGCTCACAATTACTAGTAAAAAAGTTGCTGAGATGTAATTTTTTTTTTAATTTTAGAAGTTTAAGGTTTGGATTCATGACTATAGAAATAACCTGGGTCAGGTTTGTGCCCATAGATCCAATCTAGGGTGGTAGAAGGGGACATCTAGGGATCAAGAACAATCTCTAGTGATGAGTGATAATATGATTAGGATATGTAATGTCATGATCTTAGAGATGAGTGAATATGATTATGATATGATGATGTCATGAGTTGAGTTCATGCAAGAATATGCCACTTGTAGACTAGCTGTTGCATTTAGGATACTCTAAATAAAGAAAGTCTAAAATATAAGGGAAAAGGGCATGGGTATGTAATTTTCACCATTACATTTTGTCTCCACTTTGATGTTCATGTGAACTAATAGGTTTGGATGCATGTCAAAGTAAAATAAGCAATCAACATGGAAATTAAATATTTTTCAAACACTTAAAGGATACAAATATATGTAAAGTATACATAGATCATTCTTGAATTCTCCTTGCAATTAGTGATAAATAAAAAACTTGCAAAATAGAAAAAGCATGTAGTGAGTAGCATATGTCAAGAATTTTAAAATAAATACTAACTACAACTTACCAAATGGAACTATCTTCAAAAATAATAAAAGTAAAAGGATAAGAGAGAGAGATTCTACAAGGGGAGACGTTGTGGTGAAATGGTGGGGCTTCTTGCCTATAGTGCCAACAACCTAGGTTCAAACCTTACGGGGTTGCCCTCTACCGCATCAACATTTAAGGGGCCACCAAGATCTTGTATCCTGATTTACCCATGGCATGTGGAGTGGGGCATTTGCATGTTGCCCAGGGGTACATCCCTGGTCCTAATTTTATTTAGGCGAGATCATGTGGTGAAATAGTGGGCTTCTTGCCTGTAGTGCCAACAACCCAGGTTCAAACCTTACGGGGTTTCCCTCTACCACATCAACAATTCAGGGGCCCCTGGGATCTTGTATCCTGATTTACCCACAACATGTGGAGTGAGGCATTTGCATGTCACCTAGGGGTACATCCCTAGTCCTAATTTTGTCATTAAGGGTGTGGTTTGATGGTTAAGTCATTCAGTTGTAGTGGTGGCCACAAGGGTTCAAACCCCCACTAGGCCAAAGAGCTCGTAGGCTTTGCGCCTTCATTGGGCTAACATGCTCACAAGATCTTAGCCTTCACTAGCCTATTATGCTCGCATGCGAAAGACCTTCACTGGGCCAACAAGCTCGCGGTTTTGAACCTCCATCATTAATGCAGGCATCCATGCTAGGTGTTAATGCCAGTGGTTGAGGTCCCTCGTGTTGTGGCCTCATCAGTTCATAGCTCTGGTCAAAAGCATTCAATGATAAAAAGAGAGAGATCCTACCATTATGAAAAGTGATAAAAGTTTGACTAAGAAGAAATGTAAAAGGACTCCAACCAAGCAAACAAGATTGGTAAAACTCCCCTAGACATGGAAATGACTATGAGCTTGTCACTACAAAACATAACTCATAGAAATGAACATTGGCAACATATATGCCCCCTCCAGGTAGTTGCATAAAAAGGATGGAAGGAATTGGAGGAGAGAAGAAAAAGATAAAATTATGATAAGACATGTAAACATGGTAAAAGATAACATCATTTGATAAGCATGCAAGGATATAAGATATAATTGTGAAGATATGTGCAATAAGGAAAAGGAAAGATGCCCTCAATATTTACCCTAATGATGGAAAATGAAAATATAAGGATAGCCACATATGCTAGTTAAGGATCATGTAAGCATAAATAAGGTGTTACAAAAGATATGAACATGACAAGGATCATAATATGTAATCATAAACTGTAAGCATGACAAGAATTATAGATATAGGATCATTAGATATAGGAATGATTACAATTATAAATATCTAATCATAGGATATAAGCATTGCATGTAAGTAGCATAAGAGACAGTGGTGTGGTGTCAAATTAGGGGTTGAAACAATGTTTTCTGAATAGGTGTGCAAATCATACAATAGAAGTAAAATAAGGAAGAAAAATGGAAATCAAATAAAATTGTAAGAAATAATAAAAAAAGGCCACCAATATGTGTAACTCAATCACACTATTCTACCCAATCTTAGAGAAATGTGTAGAGAGTCTTGACAACTACAGTTGATTTAACCTAAAACTCTACTAGCTAATTGACCAACCCCTTCAAATGACTATAACTTCTCATTATATAGCACATGCCACCTATACTTACACATAGGATATAAGTAGGTCACTAAAATAAATGCATGCTCAAGAACGTAGCTCAACTAGCAAAGTGTTGTCTAATATAAGAACAAACAACCATTCTTCAATAAATTTGAACCTGACATCTTCTATGTTAAATATATGGGTTAATCTTTCAATTAGGAACCATAAATATAAAGTCAATATGATCTTAATGACCAATATAAATCTGAAACAATAATGATATCAAACTAAAAAAAACTCAAAAATACAGTAACAAGAACAGCATAACAAAGTTCACGTAGTATGTAATATAAGAAACCCTTTAGAGAAAAATCCACAACCAAAGAGATATCTAGCAATCTATTAATCCAAAATGGATATACAAATACACGTAGCTAATCTAAACCATTTATACAATAGTGACCTCTCACTATGTTCTTCCAACCTGTCAATCTAAAACTTGTTGCTCAATCCCTCAATTTATAGCAAATAAGATTGAGTAATACCACTAATAGTATTCAAAACCATGATATAAACCATAAGCCACTTGTCACAATTATTAATGTGAATGAAGGAGTTACATGCAAGACCTATTTAAATCATTAAGGCAATCATGTAATAAAAGATCCCCTATGATCTTGCACCTTCCAAAAAAGGACATAGTTTTGTAAAAGTGAATTATTCGACTAGTAGCTCTCAAGTTTGACCTTCCAAATTAACTCCTTATTCAATTCCCAATTACAACAATATTTCCAAGTCACTAGAAAATAAATACATAATTACATATGTCTCATCCTCACATGGGCATTCAATTTTTCCCACTCCATGAACTTTGACATTACATACATAATTAACCATCTATGAACAATTAAGTTACAATAAGATGACTAGGACCTACAAGGTAAATAACACACCTAATCCCAACATTCTCCCATAGAATATTTACATTCCAAGAACACAATAAAGAAACATAAAAGAACTAAGTATAAGGAGTGAAAGGTCCATATCCTTTATACACTAGTTACATAATTTATATGTGCTAATTAGCTTAGGAAGTGAATTAGCAACATTCTCTAAAGTATCAACCTTCTCTATCTAGACCCTCTTATCCTCACCCATATCATGAATAGATTGGTACTAAACATTAATATGATTAGTATGAGCATGGTACATCAAATTCTTCACCTAATAGATAGCACTTTGACTATCACAACTAATCCTCATTTTCATACTCTCAAATCCAACTCTTGAACACAATCTATGTAGCTACACTAGTTCCTTACATGCATGTTTTGTAGCCATGCACTCTTCCTTTGTAGTGGAAAGAGAAACCATGGGCTTCCTCTTACTCATATGAATAACTCCACCTCTAGACAAAGTAAACATAATCACTTGTTGACCTCTTGCTTTCCAAATCACCAACCTAATCTACACCCACAAATCCCTACATATCCAACAGCTTGCCCACATCGTCATTCTCATGATAATAAATGCATTAATTAGAAGTCATATGCAAATATCTAAACACCCTCTTTACATAGGTCCAATGCTCCATCCTAGGGTTAGACATAAACCTACTAAGAACTCTCACTACTTGAGCAATATTTGGTCTAGCACATACCATTGCATATATTATGATTCCTATAACACTATAAAAAACATTATACATATATTCAAAATCATCATTATATTTAGGACATTATTCCAAAGAAGTACCAATGGGTAAAGGAATATTCATTGGTTTACTATCCTACATACCAAATCTCTACAAACTATTTTCAACATGCTTTCTCTAATTTAACCAAAGGTACTTGTTTTCTTCCATACCCAAAATGTATTTTTCAGCCCCTAAATACTTAATTTCAAATTTACTTGAAACCTAAGTTTTAAGTTCTTTAATCATTCCCTTATTACTCATAATGAATAGCATATCATCAATATATAAAACAATGATTAAAAGACAACCATCAACTTGTTTGTAATAAAAATGATGATCACCTTTACTTCTAATAAACCCAAGTTCCAAAGCATAGGCATTAAATTTTTTATATGACATCCTAGGTGATTGTTCAAACATGTAAAGATCTTTTCAACTTACAAACCAAATTTTCCTCTCCCTTAACCATAAAATTATCAAGTTATTTCCTCTAAATTTCCTCTTCAAAATCTCCATACAAAAACATCCACATGATTTACTTTTTAATTATATACAACAAAAATAGAAAGCAAGAATCTAATGGAATTCAATTTGGCAACAAGAGAAAATATTTCACTAAAATCTATTCCCTCAACCTGAAATAGCCTTTTGCCACATGTCTAGCTTCATACCTTTCCACTTTGAATTTATTTTTAAACACCCATTTGCATCCTATGGGCTTCCTTCCTTTAGGTAGTTCAACTAGATCCCTAGTCTCACACTTACACAAGGCTACCTTCTCCTCTTCCATAGCCTCCTTCCAAGACTTGCTCTCCTTTTAAGAGAGAACATCCTTCACAAATCTAGGTTCATTAGTAGTACAAGATAAATCAAATACACAATTAAAATCTTCACGGGTTATAACTTTCAACTAGTTTTCATTGCCTTGCGAACTTCCTCAAGGGTGGAGTAAGAGACTCTTGTTCTTATTTTGAACTATCCTCTAAATCTTTTTCTTCCTATCCTACCTCCTGTCCAACTTGTTCTTATTTAGGTATATTTTCTTGCTCCTCCTTTTTAATCTAAAAATACACCTTTTTATTTTCTTCATTTTCCTTTGGCTACTCCACATTAGATAAAACTCTAAGATCCTTGAAAACCACATTCTTAGAATAAATAATTTTTTATGTCATGGAATTCCAAAGGTTTTTCCTTTGATGTTTTCACCATAACAATGAAAAATACATTTTTAACATTAAAATCAACCTTCAATTATTTTTCTTTAGGCAAATGAACATAATTTGCATGACCACAAATTCTAATATGTGAAATAGATGAATTTTTAGTTGTCCAAAACTCATATGGTTTCTTACCAATTAGAGTAGATGTGGGAGATTTATTTATCAAATAACATGTAATATTTATAGTGTCAACCCAAAAAGATTGTTCAAGATTAGCATTATTGAACATACTTTTGGTTCTCTCCATAAATTTTTATTCACCCTTTTTGTAAATCTATTTTCTTGTGGTGTATATGGGGTAGTTTTCTATCTCACAATAGATACATATTTAAAGCGATTATCCTTTGCCTCACCTTGGTTACTTGATGCTTGCATTAATAAGTAGTTTTAGCATTGTCATGATTAATCCTTGAATGTTTGCTGGGATATATTTTAATCATCCATGGTGTTTTGTTTGTTAAACTTGATCTATGCTTGTTGCTAATGATCGAACTCCTTAATGGTATTAATGATTATGTTCTTGCCTTGCATGCACATGAGCATATTGGATATGTATATGTGATTGTATTTAAGTCAATGAATATTGATTCATTATGAGGATTGTTGAATTTTAATGATGAAATATTATTACTTAGGGTAGCCTATATGATCATTTAATCTATAAGTAGTTAATTTAGTGAGTAGTGTTGATTTAATTTCATCACTAACCTAAGTATGAGCTAGCTAGTTATATGTGTTTTAAATATGATGTTAAAGTAGGTAATTTTAATATTTAAATCAAATGGATAACGATTAAATGAATTAAAGTTGAATAATGTAAAAATATATTGAGTGGCTAATACAAGATTTAATTGAACATGGTTAAAACATTAAATTTGTGTCGACACATGAAATAAATTTTGGAAATTAAAAGTGTACTTTTAATCAATTGATTTTACAACATTTGATGATAAATTTTATTATATAATTATTAGATTACTTAGCAATGTCGATGAATAGTGATTTCTACATGATTGATTATACTAAAAGTGTTGTTAGATATATAGTGTAGTTGATTATTTTATTAATTTAGCTATAGTTTCATGATGGGATTTAATGTGTGAGTTGAGTGTGTAGGGATATAGGTCAAGCTATTAGAGAGATGAAGGATTGTTAGGACCACTTTCTCTTGTATCAATCCACATGATTGAGCAATGAGATGTCATTTGCCAGGTCATCTTGGTCAGAATGACTGAGACCCCTTGCTTTGTTAGGATTAAGGTGCCATCAACCTTGTAAATCCTATGTAAATCGCCCATAAGGGATAAAAGGTTTCACTACAACGATCTTGTTTCAGCCGCATGTTTACATCTTGTCTTTGACGCTAATTCGTCTGCAATGGGGGGTCACAGGGGGGTTCCCCCCTGCGAGGGATCTAGGGGGATCATTCCCCCGGTGGGGGGTTTGGGGACTGTGCATCTCGGTGAGGGCTCGAGGGTAGCACCCCCAAAGCTAAATTTTATTTATATTTTATCATTGTAAATCTGGACCGTTCATCATTAGGTCACAAATCTGACGATCGATATTATGTCAGTTTTCTTGCCCTAGAAGGCAACCCCCTTTTATAAGGATATTTGCACTATGTTTTTAGTAGAGTTGAGAGTAACAGGCACCACTAGATTGAAGACTGAAGAAGAAGAGGAAGTGCATGTATTGTAATCTCATATTTGAAGATAATACAACTTGGAGCCTATTTTCTTGGAGTTTTTTACCCGAAAGGGTTTTCTCCACATTACATACTATGTTACATGTTCAATTCTCAATGCATGTTATTTATGTATAGTGGGTTTTATTTCTATTGCAATCTCCATTGATTCTACATTATTTAGAGGACATTAATAAGGTTTAAATTAGATTTATGTTGTGTGGTTTGCACCTTCACTTCTAACATTTGGTATCAGAGACTGCCTAGTTTTGATTCTTGGGTGGTAGTGTGAAGATTTTTCAGCGACAGCAAGAGATTTGGTTGTTATTTGTTTGTAGATGTTGTGTAGATATCATGGCTACATCCACTGTTGCTTCTACCTTTCAGTTGGACATTGAAAAGTTCAATGGCATGGGGTTCGAATTGTGGAAACTGAAAATAGAGGATTTGCTAGAGGAAAGAAACTAGTGGTTTGCTATAACTAAGGAGAAGAAACCCAATGATATTGCTCCAGATGAATGTGAAAGACTGAATAAGGCACGGGGAACCATCTGGGTATGTCTTGTAGATTCTGTTCTACTAAATGTTGTGAGTGAGAAGTCCGCACATAACTTGTGGAAGCATCTGGATGAGATCTACCAAGCCAAGAGTATTGTAAATAAGTTTTATTTAAAGTGTAAGTTATTTTCCATGAAAATGAAAGAGGGTGAATCGGTTGCAGAGCATTTTAATTCGTTTAATTTGCTACTGAGTCAACTAGCATCTATAGATGTTGAGGTGAATGAGGAAGATAAATGTATATTGCTTCTCTGTTCTTTACCTGAGTCATGAGAGAATGTTATTTTGGCTATCACTACTAACCTCACAAATCCAAAGTTGGATGCTCTTGTTTTAGTTCTGTCATCATAGGAATTGAGGAAGACGAGTTCAGATAGTTTAGGGGATGCTCTCAGTGTCAAGAGAAGGTCTATGGAACGAGGACCAAAAGGAGATCAGAAGGGGTCTAAAGACAAGTCTAAGGGTCATTCTGAGACTCTTGGAAAGAAGAACATAGTCAAGTGTTGGAACTATGGAAAAAGAGGACATGTGAAAAGGAATGTAGAAACCCAAAGAAATAATGGGATTCCACTACTAATAAGTCTATGAATGCAGGTGATGAGGTTTTACTTTTTGCATGTAATGTTGTTTCTCATGATCATTGGTTGGTTGACTTAGGATGCTCATGCCACATGAATCTACATAAAGAATAGTTTTCCACATATGTAGAGTATGATGGAGGAAATGTTTACCTCCAGGACAACTCTACATATCCTATTGTTGGATGAGGGAAGGTAATGTTGTGTTTTAGTGATGGGAGGATTAAAAACCTCCCAAGTGTTTTTCATGTTCTTGGATTGGCTAGAAATTTGATTTCTGTTTCAAAGTTGAATGATTTGGGAATGCATGTGATATTTGATAAGCATGGCTGCAGATTGGTGAGAGGAAACTTGGTGGTAGCAAAGGGGAAAAGATTGGGAACTCTTTTTAAGCTAGAAGCGCCTACTATTTGTAATGCCTCTTATTCATCTAAGGCTAATACTAAAAATACATGTATGCTATGGCACCTTAGATTGGGCCACATAAGTCAATCTGGTTTAAAGACTATCTTAAATAAAAATTGTTGGACAATTTATCCTATTCTGATGAGTGTTTCAAAATTTCTAAACATTGTGTGTTTGGAAGACAAAATAGATCTCCATTTCCTTCAGGTAGTAATAAATCTAATGATAAATTAGAACTTATTCATTCAAATGTTTTTGGTCTAGTGCATGTTGAATCAATTGGAAAATATAGATATTTTGTTTCCTTCATTGATGATGTCTCAAGGTTTACTTGGATTTATTTTATGCGTCACAAATCTGAAGTTTTCACTAAGTTTAAGGAAATTAAAGATTTAGTTGAAAAGCAATCAGATTATAAGATAAAGGTTTTGAGATCTGACAATGGAGGGGAATACTATTCTAAGGAATTTGATGAATTCTGTAAGCATGTATCTATTGTTAGAAAGAAGAAAACTTCATATATACCACAACAAAATAGAGTGGCAGAAAGGATGAGTCAAACAATAATGGAAAGAGCCAAAAGTATGTTGAGTGAATCATAGTTGAACAAATGCTTTTGGATAGAAGTTGTGTGTACTGTGAACTACTTAGTTAACATATCTCCATGTAAGACTCTTGTTCCAACTCCTTATGAAGTGTGGACAAGTAAGAAAACGTCTATTTTATATCTAATGGTATTTGGCTGTGAGGCTTATGTTCATGTGCCTAAAGAAAAATGAACTAAATTGGATCCAAAAGTTGAAAAGTGTACTTTCATTAGATATGTTGATAATGTAAAAGGTTATAAGCTTTGGAATCCACTAACCCGAAAGATTATCTATTCTAGAGATATTATTTTCAAGGAACTTAGTGTTATTTTAGAACCCGAACAACCAAAGGAAAATGAAGAAAAGGTGAAAAGAGTGCACTTTGAATTAGAGCATGAAGATGCACCTCAAGAAGAACATAATGATGGATTGGGGTGAAGAAGTAGAAGAAGACTCGAGTGAAAGTTCTGATGAGGAAGAATCTATTGTGACAGAAGAAGTTGGTACAGATGAGCATGCAGAAGAACCTGAAGAGTATATTACTCCACCTCTGAGAAGATCCACAAGACAATGGAACCTAGTTGATAGGTATAGCCCACAAAATTTCCATTGTGTATTTGCTTTATTGAGTACTGATGATCAGCCTAGATCCTACAGGGAATCTATTCATGTAGATGATAGTGAGTCTTGGTAGTTAGCAATGTAGGAGGAGATGATGGATTTAGACTCTTGTAACACTTGGGATCTTGTTCGTTTGCCCAAAGGAAGAAAGGCCATAGGATGGAAGTGGGTCTTCAAGAAGAAGTTTGGAGCAGATGGTTCATTGGAGAAGTACAAGGCTAGACTGGTAGCCAAGGGCTACTCCCAGAGAGAGGGAGTTGATTTCGGTGAAATATTTTCTTCTGTTGCTAAATCAACTTCTATCAAATTTCTCTTGTTCATTGCTACAAATTTTGATTGGGAAATAGAGAAAATGGATGTTAAGACTGCATTTTTGCATGGAGATCTTAAGGAAGAAATATACATGCAACAACCTATAGGTTTTTAGGTAAAAGGGAAAGAACATTGGGTTTACAAATTGAAGAGGTCTCTTTATGGTCTGAAATAGTCCCCTAGAATGTGGTATCAAAAGTTTGACTCATTTGTGTTGAAATTGGGTTTTGTTAGAAGTGAGGAGGATCACTGTGTGTACATTCGTTGTATTGATGATTCTATTTTGATCATTGCATTATATGTTGATGACATTTTATTTTTCAGCAATACTAAGAGTATGATCAGTGAATTGAAAGCCCAACTTTTATGTGCATTTGATATGAAGGATCTTGAAGCAACTAGGTATATTCTAGGTATGAAGATCAGGAGGGATAGAAGTAACATAAATCTTTGTTTGTCTCAAAGTAAGTATGCGAATACCATTTTGTAGAGATTTAGTATGCAAGATTGTAACCTAGTTAGAGTTCCTTTACCCATTGGTACTAAGCTCTCATTAGATATTTGTCTAAAGAATGAGGATGATTTAGAGGATATGTCTAATGTGTCATATGCTAGTGTTGTAGGGAGTTTGATGTATGCAATGGTTTGCACTAGACTAGATATTGCCTAAGCAGTGGGAGTTTTGAGCAGATTTATGTCTAACCCTGGTAGACTACATTAGACTTATGCAAAGAGGGTGTTTAGATATCTAGCAGGTACTCCTGATTACTATTTGGTTTATTTTGGTACTGACAATGCTAACAAAACTTTGGACATACAAGGATTTTTTGATGCAGATTGGGTAGGTGACATGGATAGTCAAAGGTCCACCAGTGGCTATTTGTTTACATTGTTTGGTAGAGTAGTGAGTTGGATGAGCAAAAGGCAACCCAAAGTTACTTTGTCTACCACCAAAGTAGAGTATATGGTTGTTACCCATGTATCTAAGGAAGTAGTTTGGTTGAGAAGATTGTGTATAGATATTAGTTTTGATTGTAGGATCATTTAGATTGGTTGTGATAGCCAGAGTGCTATTTGTTTGGCCAAGAATCCTATGTACATCATGCTCAGACTAAGCATGTTGATGTATAGTATCACTTTGTTCGAGAAATGGTTGCAAATGGACAGATTGAGCTAAAGAAGGTTGACACTTAGGAGAATGTTGCAGATGCTTTGACCAAGCCTGTGAGCACAAAGAAATTTATTTGGTGTAGAGAGTCCATGGGCCTTGCTTCTAGTGCCTAATAATTTTATGGTTTTCCTATGGGTATTTACAATGTATGATGTGAAGTGGGAGAATGTTAGGATTAAGGTGCCATCAACCTTGTAAATCCTATGTAATTTATTATTGTTTGTAAATCACCCATAAGGGATGAAAGGTTTCACCAGCAACGATCTTGTTTCACCCACATGTTTATATCTGGTTCTTGACACTAATTCATCCATGACGGGGGGTCACAAGGGGGTTTCCCCCCTGTGAGGGGTCCGGGGGGATCATCCCCTTGGTGAGGGGTTCAAGGACCGCGCACCCCGACAAGGGGTCAAGGGCAATGCCCCTGAAGCCAAACTTTTTTATAATTTATCATTATAAATCTGGATTGTTTGTCATTAGGTCACAGATCTGACGATCGATATTATGTTGGTTTTCTTTCCCTATAAGGCAACCCCCTTTTATAAGGATATTTGTACTACATTTTTAGTAGAGTTGAAAGTCACAGGTACTGCTGGATTGAAGACTAAAGAAGAAGAGAAGTGCATGTATTGTAATCTCATATTTGAAGATAATACAACTTAGAACCTCTTTTTTTGGTTAAGTTTTTTACCTGAAAGGGTTTTCTCCATGTTACATACTGTGTTATGTGTTTAGTTCTTAATGCATGTTATTTTTGTGTAGTGGGTTTTATTTCTATTGCAATCTACATTGATTCTACATCATTTAGAGGACATTAATAAGGTTTGAATTAGATTCCCATTATGTGGTTTCACCTTCACTTCTAATAAGCTTTCCATTCATTACCCTTGGTTTGTTTGTGTATGCTTATTCATGTTAATTTTTTAAATATTTTTGTGTCAATGTCTAAGCAATAAGTTAGGCCAAGTTTTATTTGTTTAGTTTTCTGACTTTTTTCCTTTTTGTGGGCCTCTCAAAAAGGGTTAAATTACAATTTTAATTACCCTTTTAATGTATCCAAATTTGTCATTTTGGGATTTTAGAAAAAGATTAACTTGTTATTGGAATGGATTTTGTGGTTATATTTTATTTATTTTTGGTTTGAAGGTTATTTTAGTTTTTTGTAATAACCACCATGCTAAAGAAAAAATTGTTTGCCTCCACTATTGAAAAATGGTTGATTTTACTTATTTGGAGGTGTATTTTGGGGAACCATGATATGAACCAACTAACCCTTTCTAGTGGGATGTGGAGGTGATATTATTTTTCCATTATTGAGCCACCATTTTTCTAGGTTTCTTTTCATTTAAAGGTGCCATATGCTGATCTCCTCTTATCTCTTCTTGGGTGCCACATGCTACATTTTATGTACTCTTTCTTAGGTGCTATTGCTACTATTTTTCTCCTTCCATGGATATCATCAAACAAGGTTAATCTACTATTTTAGAGTGCTTATGTATGATGGATTAGTGACCAATTTATCAAATTGAGATTCCTTGGCTGCTACCTTTGCTCCACCTTGGTTGCCACATTTCATGGGGTCTACCTCTACTTTTGGGGCATTCCAAATTGCTAGAAAAATTCTTCCTTGGGGCATCTAAAAGATATTGGAAAGAATCTTCTTTTTGGTGCATAAAAATATCCCAATAAATTATTTCAAATAATCTAGACTTATGGTTGACAAATTGGAGTAAAGAAGGTTTTATTCAAAATGAATTAGACTAGGAGCATGGATATTTTAAGTAATTTTGACTTCTTCCCCATAGTCTAGACTAGGAATATTACTCCTATATGTTAAACATTTTTTATTAATAGTTGGATATTTTAAATAATTTAGGAAAGCATTTCAAATAGTGTTTGAAATTTGGACTAGTAATAAGTTCATATTATTTGGAATAGTTTATCCCAAAGAACTATTTACCTTTATGCCAAAGTGTGTTCAACAAATCATTATTCCTTGGGATGATCTTGGGAGGTTTTGTCTAGGTTCTATATGAGCATATGTTTGACTAGCATTGAGGAACAAATATCATGGTTTTTCTTTATGCTCTACCTTCTTCCTATGATGGTATGAGCTTTCTTCATTCCTTATTTTTAGAATTTGAAACATATTATGATTTAATTAAATCTTAAAACAAATTATTTTCCATAACTATCTGAGTGTTGAACACCTAAGGATTTAGGAAGAAGAGAGAAATTAAGAAATTTTAAATTTTAGAAAAACCTCTTGATCATTGATTTATGTCCTTAACTAAGAGACCATAACAATCATAACTTTTTTGGAGACATTGCACCATTACATAAATTCTTCTGTGCCTAAAATGGGATGGTAATAATGTTAAATTTTGATTTATGAATGATTCTTGATTTGGAATAATTTAAGTCTAAAAACACCCTTATAACCCCCTTTGAAAGTTGAAGAAAACACTATTTCAACTATCTCCTCCTATGCAAAAACCATAGTGGTTTAATTTAGTAAATGAACCCCAAAACCTTGCAAGAGATTTATTTCAATCATTCTTGTTTAGACACACCTCACTTCATGTTGAATTATGTTTATATTTTCCCATTTTTTATTCCGTCATGAGATTGAACAAAATTGTGTTTCAAGTTACCCTTATGTGTGTGATAGAAGGCTTTTCTTGTTGTTGTATTACATGTTTTGGAGACTTCTCTCCCTTCCATGTGTAGAAATAGCCAAGGATACTTTGAAACACTTGATATTCACTCTCATAATATGGAAATCAACAAATAGAGATAAGAAATCAATGATATTGATGAACCTAATTTGAGCATAAACATATATTAATCTCACTTAATAATTTACATAGAAATGCCTTATTATATAGGCATGGATGAGGAAATCCACCTTTAATGTGGATTGACAAGGGCCCCTTGATGTGGCACATGCATGTAGACAAGTGTCCTAGAAGTGTCAACCTTTGGATCACTTGGAATGTGTAAAACAAAACCCTTTTGACCAAGTCATCAACCTTGGTGAAAAGTGTTGAATGATTAAAAAAGTGACCTTTGATGTGAGATGGAAAGTCTTCCAACCTCAAAAGGTATGCACATGAGGTTTACCAAACAACTAGGTAACCTATAAAGGCCTAAAAAGGTTGCACATTCCGTTAGACAAGATGTTGTATAACCTCATCAACCTAAGTACACTTAAGCTATAGTGAATTGATAAATTATTTACTCTAACAACCCCCTTAAGTGATACTTGGGGAGATCACAAAAGTGCAAGTGATACATAAATATGGGTCCTAGCTACTAGGCCATGTTAGGTACCCATGTACAAAGTTTCTCATAAAGTGGAGTAAAGGAGAAAACCCTATGGGAACAAAACTCCTCTCCAAAAGGAGAAAAAAATGCATGAAAAATAAAAACAAGTGAAGAAGGAGGATTTATATCACGACCCATTTAGGACAACTTCTATAGCATGTGTACAATAATTTTCCCCAAAATAGGAGATACAAAGAGACTTGGAAGCCCCTCATAAGATATTCCACAATGCTCATAGATGCTCGATGAAGTGTTGAAGTTGCTCCGTGAATGTCGAATAATGTTTATCCCCTTAGGAAGAAAGAGAACTACAAATAGGTGTAATGAATCTTCCCATGGAAGAAGAGGATAAGTCTTTGGATGTTGCACAAAATCCAAAGATAAGTATGAAGCCTTCACAAAGTGATGATGGGCCTTTATGATAGTACTGAGATCCTCTAAAACCTACTCTATAAGAACTGATGCCAAGGATGAAGATGGATGCACAATAGCATCAAGATGGATGTCATCAAAAGTGTCTACCAAATATGTATAGTGAGAATCATAAAACAAACATGAAATGTCTATCAAGTACTCATCCCAAGAAACTAGTGCTGGAAGATTGATGGAAGTAGCCTTCTGATCGAAGTCTGTGGGAACAAAAGATATAGGTTGACAAAGAGATGTGATCACAGGAAGAACTGATGTGGAGGAAACAAATGCAAGGTTCAAATATCAATATTTAATCTCCTTATCCAAGTGTAATGTATGAAGATCATCATGCAAGTCTTCAATATGTGAAGAACCAAATCAATAGAAAGAGTATAAGCGTGACCCATGATCTTATTTTCCCATTGCAACAATGTCTCTACTCTGCAACTCCCTTATGATCATTGAATTAGGTGTGAATTCAACTATTTTCCCTATCCCACTATGCGTGATTTGATAAATGGAAAGGAGATTATTGGATAAAGAAAGGACATACAAAACATCATTGATTGTGCCTTCACCAATTTCTATAGTGCCTTTTCCAAATGTTGTCATGTAGGTGTTATTTCCCATGAGAATAGGTGGATACAAACCTAGTTCATAGGTGGAAAATATATCATTTGAATTTTCCATGTGATGGGAAGCCCCTAAATCTAGAAGCCACTTAGGTGATGCAATATTAGTAGAGACAACCAATGCCATTCCTTTTTTCTTATTCACATTTGAAGATGATGGAGAGGAAGAGCCACCTGAGGAGTTGATTTGATTCTTCTTAGTAAGAAGTTCTAACTTAGCTATTTGAAGTTTCAGGTTATCTCTTTAATTTTAAAAACAACAGTGTTCTTCATGCCCAAGTTTGTTACAATAACTACAAGTGGGCCTTTCCTTATACTTTTTCCCTTTGGATGGGGTAGTTTCTTCAATTTGAGGTTTTAATTTCAATCCATTAGTTGTTCCTTGTTTTCTTTCATCACCTTAGGAGTTGAATTCTTTTCACCACTAGCAACTAGAGCATGATTTGATGAAGACTTTAGTGTGCCTATTTGAATTAAATTATCTTGCTCTTGTGTTAGAGAAACAACAAACTCAACAAGTGAAGTGACTTCCTAATGAGTGTTGTGTGGCATAAAAAGTTGAAACAAACACTGAATAATCTGGGCCTAACTTTGATAAGACACTAAGGATCAATTGATCAATTGATCATCTTCTTTGTCAATCTTACATATCTTCAATTGGGACCTTAATGAGTTTAACTTGGTGAAGAAATCTTGAATTGTTGCAAAATCTAAAGGATTGAGACTTATTAATTCATTCTCCAGATGATGACCCCTCATTATATCTTGCTTGCCAAATATTGTTTCTAGTGTTGTTAAGACTTCATGAGGTGTTTAAACATCATTTACATGAAATAATAGGTCTGGAGAAATGGCCATACAAATAGTGTCATAGGCTTCATCAAGTCTATTAAACCACTTCCTCTTTGCAGAAGCGGCAGTAGGTTCAGGTTCCAATCCTGTAGCTGCTCTATGTAAACCCTTTTGCTTAAGTTGTAAATCCATTGCATGTTTCCATGAATGGTAATTAAAAGGAGTTATTTGGCACTTTATAATGAGTGCATGAGCAAAGGTGAATCCAATTTTGGGCCATAAGTGGCACTTTATAGAAATAGTGCGATCAAGCCCAAATTGGTTACAAAGTTAATTAAAAAATTTCTTTTTCTAAAAAAATCACACTCTAATTGAAATGCTCTTTAGGATTATTTGTCAAAAACACAGTTTTGGACAAAATAAACATAACAAGGAGAAAATCAAAGGAAATTTCCAAAATATGTAGAGACCCTAGAAGGAGATGGCAGTGAGAGTACACACTAAACATGAAATGTTACAAGATTAACATGAATCACAATTATCATAAACTATGATTGAACTTTGAGGGAAACAAAGATTAACCAAACTACTATGTAACCAAGCAAAGGAGACCAACAACAGAAATACTATGGACTGGGCATTTGGGGTAGCGAAGACCAAGTCTTGAAAAAGGACTCTTCAAACTAAGTCCAATTTAAGGGCGTAGAGGCTAAGTTGAGTGTAGTAAGAGGCCTATTGGTGGCTGGGAGGAACCTGAAATGGTGTCAAGGCCACATGAATGGAGGAGACTGTTGGGCGTTTGCTGCCACAACCATAACCATAAAAATGCCTTGACCAAAAATAGAATTCCTACGTAAAATAAGGCAGCTTGGTGTGAGAGACCTAAATGAATCTTACAATCTGCAAATAACAAACAAATTGCAACAAATCACTAATCAATGGTGCCTATAGATCCCTCCTTGAATAGAGATATGAAATGTTGTTCCTAATGGATTCATCAACTTGGAAAGAGAATGCAGATCTAAAATAGACAAGGGGGCTAACAAAGAGGTCGAGTGGCCTACAACAAACAAAGACCAAATTTTGGTCGAAACACTTAGAGATTTCAAAGCCCACAACCTACAATTTGAAGGGGAATATGACTTGCAATCTTGATGAAGCAAAAAAAATATCAACCATGAAAGATGTCAACCTCTAAACAAGAAAAAGGAGAGAAAATTACGTGCAAATCTTTAATTTGCAAAAAAAAATTCATTTTGAAACAAAGAATTGCAATTCAACCCAATAGAGACAAATATTGCAAGGGTCAAAGTGACCTCTGCAAAAAAAATCAATTTTTTTACAATTTTTCTCATGAGATCCATTTCGTTCTAGGACGTACCGATGTTCACTCACCTCTAGATCCCCTCAAAATGGAGAGCATGTCTACAACAAGGATCTGATACCATGTAGGAATTACTAAGGATACTCTGCAACACTTGATATTCACTCTCACAATATGGAAATCAACAAATAGAGATAAGAAACCAATGATATTAATGAACCTAATTTGAGCATAAACATATATTAATATCACTTAATAATTTACATAGAAAGTTCTTATTATATAGGCATGGATGAGGAAAACCACCTTTCATGTGGATTGACAAGTGCCCCGTGATGTGACACATGCATGTAGACAAGTGTCCTATAGGTGTCAACCTTTGGATCACTTGGAATGTCCAAACCAACAACCTTTTGACCAAGTCATCAACCTTGATGACAAGTATTAAATGACTACAAAAGTGACCTTTGAGGTGAGATGGAAAGTCTTCCAACCTCAAAAGGTATGTACATGAGGTTTACCAAACAACTAGGTAACCTCTAAAGCCCTAAAAAGGTTGCACATTCAGTTAGACAAGATGTTGTCTAACCTCATCAACCTAAGTACATTTAAGCTATAGTAAATTGATAAATTATTCACTCTAACACCATTTCCTTCCCTTAAAAAACATTCCTATATTATTGAGTGAGATCTATTGTTGTATGCATCCTTGGTGGATTGCTTTGTACTTGTTGAACTCATAGTTCTTGTCTTATTAAGTCATTTTTATGAGCCACCACTAGACTTGCAGTGAGAGTACACACTAAACATGAAATGTTACAAGATTAACATGAATCACAATTATCATAAACTATGATTGAACTTTGAGGGAAACAAAGATTAACCAAACTACCATGTAACCAAGCAAAGGAGACCAACAACAGAAATACTATGGACTGGGCATTTGGGGTAGCAAAGACCAAGTCTTGAAAAAGGGCTCTTCAAACTAAGTCCAATTTAAGGGCGTAGAGGCTAAGTTGAGTGTAGTAAGAGGCCTATTGGTGGCTGGGAGGAACCTAAAATGGTGTTAAGGCCACATGAATGGAGGAGACTGTTGGGCGTCTGCTGCCACAACCATAACCATAAAAATGCCTTGACCAAAAATAGAATTCCTACGTAAAATAAGGCAGCTTGGTGTGAGAGACCTGAATGAATCTTGCAATCTGCAAATAACAAACAAATTGCAACAAATCACTAATCAATGGTGCCTACAGATCCCTCCTTGAATAGAGATATGAAATGTTGTTCCTAATGGATTCGTCAACTTGGAAAGAGAATGCAGATCTAAAATGACTACAAAAGTGACCTTTGAGGTGAGATGGAAAGTCTTCCAACCTCAAAAGGTATGTACATGAGGTTTACCAAACAACTAGGTAACCTCTAAAGCCCTAAAAAGGTTGCACATTCAGTTAGACAAGATGTTGTCTAACCTCATCAACCTAAGTACATTTAAGCTATAGTAAATTGATAAATTATTCACTCTAACACCATTTCCTTCCCTTAAAGAACATTCCTATATTATTGAGTGAGATCTATTGTTGTATGCATCCTTGGTGGATTGCTTTGTACTTGTTGAACTCATAGTTCTTGTCTTATTAAGTCATTTTTATGAGCCACCACTAGACTTTAGCCTTCCATTATATCATTGCATGCTTATGGATTTTACTTGTGTGGCACCTTGTAATGTCAAGTGAGTAGAGTTATTCTAGGTGCATTTTGGATCCCTAATAGTCCTCCTAGCTAGGGGTTGACTAGGATGTAGGGATATCCCTGCACATTCAATGACATCATATGAATGGGTGGTAGCCACCTCTTAATGGCCTCTCATGGTTAGTGTTTCTCAGAGTTGGCTTTAGGTGTCTGAAGACTCTTCCTTTGATTGAATGATTAAACTAGATGTAATTGAACTATCATACAAATAATCTTATGTAAATATTAACTCTATTGGTTTATCATGTGATTATCTAGTAGAGAGTGATCTATCTACCTTGTAGTATTTTAAAGTTATTGTGTAATGAATTATAGAAGTAGGTTAGGACTTGATTCAGACAGTTTATCATGTTGTTAGGTTTTATAATATTGAATATTATGATTGTGTGGATTATGTATATTTGAATGTGAGTTTGATCTAGTGATTATACATACATAATGATATCAAGTCACACTGTAGCATTCATTAAAATGTTGCCATTATATCTATTTTATATGCAATGTCACATTATTATTGAAAGTTTTCACAAGGACATTAGCTTAAGTGCAAGAATGTATTTTATATGAAAAGTTTATTTATTATTGGAAGTTTTCAGGAGGATATTAGCTTAAGTGCAAGAATGCATATAGTATGGTGCTGTGATTTAAAATAATTCATAACAAATAAACTAGCTAGTTTCACTCTACTCTCTCTCTCTACCCTCTTCCTCTTCACATCTCACTTTAATTAAATATATGGGATATATATTTAAGATGTGTGAGGTTTATCAGCCTCAATTTTAATTTCTTTACATTATGGTTGTGAGCATTTTGTCATGTTTAAATAAAGGATGTTTTTGTTCAACACCCAAAATACTGAGAGGGGGGGGTGAATCTGTATTATCTTAAACCATTCACTTATTAAACCATTAATCCATTTTCCTATTCAACAATAGTAAAACAAATTAAACATAGAATGAACAACCACAAAACATAACACATGAAAACCAAGAATTTTATGTGGAAAACCCAAAGAGGGAAAAACCACGGTGAGTGTTAGCTTATAATATATTATGTAGTAACAATACCAAATTACAAAGAGGCTCACTACCTTAGGGATCACTACCCTTAAAGACTCACTGTCTAGAAAAATGCTCACTGCATACAGGCTCACTGCATACAGGCTCACTGCCATAAGAAAAGAAAGAGAAAGAAGGGTGGCTCACTGCTAAAATTGCATCTGCTAATGCATGGATACAGCTCCAATGATGCTCAAAAAACTATCTCAAAACTCTTCATCTTGAACCACTTTGTTACATTGCTTTGTTCTTACATGAAAATAAGATCTCTCTTCTTCTGCACTTGTCACCTTGACAAAATCACAAATCTTCCCATGTCACACACACACACACACACACTCATATTCACACATCCATATCTCAAACACCAAAATGGATCTCATATATATATCCACAACACTTGTAATCTTCAAATTAGGTCAGCCTACAAAGATGAAGCGTGTAGTTATGCCTTGTGTAGTTTGTTGGCCTAATCCTTTCACCAAAATACTTTGCGAACCAATTCAACATGTGAAACAAATTTTCACATGTCGGCCCAAACTGTGTAACCACTTAGAACTTGAATCTAATCAATAGATTTTACGACACACAGATCAAAGTATTAGGTCAGCCTCATACACAGATTATCACAGGTTCATTCCAATTGTCAGAACACAACTTTCGATGTGGACCACAAAACTTGCTCAAAATCATATCTAAGACTCTTTATATAGACCCAAGCTTACCTTCAGAACCGCAGACCATAATATTAACATGCAGTGAAATGCGGACCATCAAAATTTGTACTGTGTCATTGTTAAACACTGTCTAAGAGATTAGTGATACTCATAGGTTTTTAACTGCCTTATCGATGGACTTCAAACTCTACAAATTTGGATTTAGAGACTTCAAACATGTGTTTACAACACCTCAAAAAATGTGGACCATCATAATTTGTACTGTGTCACTGTTAAACATTGTTTAAGCGATTAGCGATACTCAGAGGTTTTTAACTACCTTATCGATGGATTTCAAACTCTATAACTTTGGATTTAGAGACTTGAAACATGTGTTTACAACACCTCAAAACCACATAATGAAATATGCAATACCAGAGGAATGCGGACCAAAGAAAACTAGTATTTTGTTCTGTTTAAGTCTGTTCTTTGCTAAGCCGGACTTATGCTTCTTAACACTATACTTCCGGAGATGATCAAGAGCTAAAAATTTGGATTTAAGATCATCTAAGGGTTAGCAATAACTCACCAGAACTGCAATACAAGATCTTCAAGTATGGACCAATATTGATCATAATACTGTCTCCCTATCACCATCTCTATACTCTACCAACACTTAGCCAAAATACTTAAGTCTTCTTTCTGGACCAAAGTTCTCTATTTGCATGACTTCATGAGAATTACTATAACCTCACAACCCTTCTGAATCCTTGTTGCCATCAATGAAAACACTAAACATCATGCTCAGTCAATCATTCTAGTAGTGTCTCTAATGATATTTGCCAAGTTGCCAACAATCTCCCCCTTTGGCATTGATGGCAACACCTGATGTAAAAAACCATCACATTGCTCCCCTTACTTTTTACACATTGCTCCCCTAACTACATGCATTTCTCCTTTATTTTTTAGTTATTTTTCTTTTTATGTTTTTCACATGCTTCACTCTCTCCCCCTTTGACATCAATGACAAAGGTGAATGATATAGAAATATGTACAAGTGATAGACTTCTATGTACACCAAAATTCCAAAACTATTTGTATTATCCACATATATACATGTGAATTCAAATACCTTACTAGCTTCTAGGGAGAATATCTTTGTAGAGGTTCTTCAGTTGAGTTGCATCTTCGTCCCACCTGACTTTAGCATCACTCAAAACTTGTATGTGGCCATTGACTTGGGACACCACCTCTTCTGCCTTCTTCATAGTAGCAAGGGCCTCAGTATTTGCCTTGTCTTATCTATTGTTTCTACAAGTCTTGTCATGGATGCAATCTTAAAACTTACAATCTCTCAGAGCTAACTTATCCTGTGTTTTATGACCTCCTTGTTTAAATGCACATGACAATTGAGAGGGAGGGGGTGAATCAGTTGCCACAAAACTTTAACCAATTATGAATATCAACACATCAAATTCTCAATCAGTGTTATTAAGATTAATCACGAAAGCATGAAATAAGAAGCTCAACACAATAACACATGGGACACCAAAATTTTTGTGGAAAACCCTATAAGGGAAAAACCACAATGGGTGTTAGCCCACAAAAATAAATAAGTTATAGCAATATCAAAAATTAAAGGCTCACTGCCTTAGGGCTCACTACCCAAGATGCTCACTACAAATGTTAGGGCTCACTACCAAGATCGACTCACTGCCAAGGGGTGGCTCACTGCCAAAGATTGGTGAACTGATTTGATAGTATCTACTTCATACCTGGGCTCAATTTCATTAAAGCACAATATAACACCTCTACTCTACTCTTCTTACACCTTCACACTTATCTCTTCATTTTCACACAAGGATAGCTTTTTTGCAACTACATTACATGCTTTTATACAATTCTTCAACCTTGGAATGTACATCAAGGTCAGCATTACATTCATCAACCATTGGAACAATCTCCAAGGTTGGCAATACAAACATACATAGAAATAGGTCTGGACCTAAACAAGATTAGCTAAAGGAAAGATGTATGTGAATCATGTTATGCCTTAGCTGAGACTCAAATGCAATCTTCCATGCCACAACAGGCTTCCACAATCTTCAATGCATCTTCGCAAGTAGTGAAAACAACCAAGTTAGCCAAGACTGGTGTTATCACTAAGTCTTCTAAGAACAATCTTCATCTACAATCCATAATTCTCTTTGCGGACTAGTTCAAAGGTAGGAACACGATCAGGAGACATCCACAAGCACATTGTAATCACCAGGAATAACTGTACAATCTATAACCACTATGTCAAGAAGATTCTTCAAACCAGAGCACATAAACAACACTGTCAACTACTGTCACAAGGAAAAGATTGCTTGCGGACCACCAAATCATGAACCATTTGAGTTGAAGGCACTTATCATCATTACAAACTTGATTCCAGAACCACAGACTTAAATACTTTAATGCGGAGGAATGCGGAGCATAATACATTCTCCTTGTCATCACCAAATATATAGAAAAAAACAATTTTCACTCTGGTGAACATAACTCACTCAAATCTTCATACCGAATGCTCAAACTTGGAACATAGCATCTTCATACATGCATCTAAATAACTACCAATCCACAGACAAGGATATTCATTCTATAAGGAATGCAGAGCAATCTACTAGATTGTTCTACTGTATCAGGAATACTTATTTTCTTCAAATCTTAACTTATTACAAGCAAGAATCAGAACAACAACACAGTTGACATCAATGAGAACACAGATATGTTGACATCAATGACAACACCGGTTAGGCACATACTTGCAACAATCTCCTTTGTCATTGATGGCAACAAATGATGTGAAAAAGTATAATGACCATCAAGACAAGATACTCCCCCTTTCTCTTTACACATCTGCACTCTTTCTCCACCTGAGTTTTTCACACGATTTACTCTCCCTTTGACATGAATGGAAAAGGGCACATACTTGCACTCTACTGCTCTGATCAATTTTCTCTTTCATGACTACTATAACACTTACTGCTCTTTGTCAGGAACACATATCAAGAACACTTGCTACTCCCCCTAAGATGTAGTCCTCAAAACATCAATCCAGATCAAAGAATTAGGCTTTGGACATCATTGGACTAATGCATTCTTATGCATCTTAGTTCATAGCAGGAGGGCTAATAACCCCTAACTTTTCTCTAAGATACTCAAAGGTATCCTTAGGCAGAGGCTTAGGGAAAATATCTACAATTTGATCCTTTGTGGACACATATTCCATCTTTACTTTTTTTTTTGTCACATTCTCTCTCAAAAAGTGATACCTTATTGATATATGCTTTGTTCTTGAGTGCATCACTGGATTCTTTGAAATGTTTATGGCAATTGTATTGTCACAAAAGATTGCAATTTGATCTTCATACACAACTCTTATAACCTTCAATGTCCGCTTTATCCACAACACTTGAGTGCAACAACACACTACTGCAATTTACTTTGCTTCTGCAGTAGACAAGGAGATCAAATCTTGTTTCTTACTCAGCCATGAAACCGATCTATTACCCAAGAAGAAAGCACCTCCACTTGTACTCTTTCTGTTATCAACATCTCCAGCCCAATCTGCATTTGTATAATCACTGAGAGTGAAATGATTATCCTTTGGATACCATAAGCCATGATCTGATGTGCCTTTCAAAGACCTCAAGATTATCTTGACTGCCATCACATGTGATTCTATAGGATCTTATTGAAATCTTGCCACAAGAAATACTACGTGCATTATATCAGGTCTGGTTTGAGTTAGATAAAGTAATCCTCTAATCATAGATCTATACCTTTTCTGATCAATCTTAGGTGATTCATCAATCTTGCTCAACTTGCAACTAGTCACCATGGGAGTACATACTAGTTTGGAGTCCTCCATCCCAAACTTCTTCAACAACTCTTTCACATACTTAGACTGAGAAATGAAGATTCCTTTATCTAATTGAGTAATTTGTAGACCTAGAAAGAAATTCATTTCACCAAACATAGACATCTCAAATTTATTTTACATTTCTCCTACAAACTTCATGCACATACCTTCATTTCCTCCAAAGATAATGTCTTAAAAAAAACTACAACAATCAGGATTTGATTATCATTGATTTTGAAATAGAGATTGCTGTCAGCACTACCTTTACTGAACCCTAATTATAGAAAATACTTGTCTAGCTTTGCATACCAGGCTCTGGGGGCTTGTTTTAGTCCATACAAGGCTTTCTTCAATCTGCATACCATATCACCTTGGTTTGGTAGTTGAAACCCTTAAGGCTACTCAATGTAAACTTCCTCTTCCAACTCACCATTCAAGAATGCAGACTTCACATCCATCTGATACACTTTGAAATCTTTGTGAGTTGCAAATGCTAGAAATATTCTGATTGCTTCAATCCTAGCGACTAGAGCAAAAGTCTCTTCAAAATCTATTCCATCAATTTGAGAATATCCTTTGCACACAAGCCTTGCTTTGTTTCTTACAACTTCACCATTTTCATTCATCTTGTTCCTGAAAACCCATTTAGTTCTAATGACATTCTTATCAGTAGGTCTAGGAACCAATTCCCAAGTTTGATTCTTCTCTATCTACATTAGTTCTTCTTCTATGGCTTTTACCCAATATTCATCATTGCAAGATTCATTCATAGTTTTTGGTTCAACTTTTGAAAGCAAATAGTAATTCACTTGTTCTTCTGTAGCTCTTTTCCTTGTCAGCACACCTTTGTTTTTGTCACCTATAATCTGATCTTCAGAATGATTAATCCTTACATACCTAGGAGTCTTAACAGCACTTTCTGGAGCCTCTTTTTCATCCTGACTATCTTCTTGTTCAACTTTTTCTTCATTTACAATAGTCACAGGTTCATCCGATTCATAGCAACTCAGATCTAATATTATTTCATTTCCTTCATCCACCTTCACATTAGCACTCTCAATAATCTTTTTCAGTCTCTTATTGTAGCACCGATAGGCCTTACTCTTGGTAGAGTAACCAAGAAAAAATCCTTCATTACATCTAGCATCAAACTTGCCTAGTTCTTCATCTCTTTTGATATAACATTTTCTACCAAAAACCTTGAAATACTTCACTATAGGAACTCTTCCATACCACAATTCAAAAGGAGTTTTAGAGCTATTACCTTTGACTTGAACTTTGTTTAGGATGTACACAGGAGTATGTATGGCTTCTTTCCAATATACTTCCAGTAGGTCAGCTTCCTTTAGCATAGTCCTAGAAGCCTCTTGAACTGTCCTGTTCTTTCTTTCAACAACTCCATTTTTCTAAGGAGTCCTAGGTGCAGACAACTATCTTTTTATCCCTTGTTCTTCACATAAAATATTGAATTCCTTTGATGTGAACTCACCTCCTCTATCAGACCTTAAGCATTTGATCCTTAACTCCAACTCATTTTCAACCATTGCCTTGAAAAATTTGATCTTGTCTAGGGCTTTAGATTTTTCTTTGAGAAAAGTGACCCAAGTCATTCTAGAATAGTCATCAATAAGCAACATAAAATACCTGTCACCTTGCAGACTTCTTGTTCTTGTGGGACCACACAAATCTATATGTACCAGCTCCAACAATCCAGTAGAGAATTATTCTTTTCTTTTGAAACTTGTTTTTGTTTGTTTCCCAAATTGACACTCCTTGCAAATGGTGTTAGCTGGCTTCACAAGTTTAGGCAGATCTCTTATAGCCCATGCAGAACTTTTCTTCACCAAATTATCAAAATTGATATGACACATCCTTCTATGCCACAACCAACTCTGATCATCTAAGCCAATAAACAATAATCATTAGTTCCTCTTAATTGGTAAATGTTACCTCTGGTCTTCTTACTGGTAGCAATCACTATTCTGGAGCTTTCCATGATCTTGCATCCATTGTCTTTGAATCTCATATCATAACCTTTGTCACACATCTGACCAACACTCAAAAGATTATGCTTCAAACCCTTCACATATAGGACAATATCAGTGTTGTGCTTTCCATGAAAAGAAATAGATCCTTTTCCACAAATCTTACCAGCTGCATTATCTCCAAACCTAACCAGTCCCCCATCATAATTTTCCAAACTCACAAACTTACTTTTGTCACCGGTCATGTGATGAGAGCATCCACTATCTTGATAATCCATTCATCCTTATATTTTTCAACCTAAACAGCTAAAGCACTTTGTTCCACTGGTTTTTCTTCCTTCACACAACTAGCAAGATTAGTAGACACGATTTCTTCTTTAATTGCAATAAACAAGCATTCATTTGCACTAGTACTAGCATCATCAGATTCATCATTTGTCACACCTTCATCATCAAGATCTCTAACATAGTAGCATTTCTTTGGAACCCTAGGTCTGCTCTCAAATCCTTTTCTATTTCTTTCAATTCTCTTAGGACATCTAGAAGCATAGTGACAAACCTTACCACATGTAAAACATTTGAAAGGTAATTTGCCTTTGAACTTACCAGAACCTCTTTGTAGTATGTCAACAAAGTTTGTTTCAATTTCATCAAGCTCATCATCAGGTTCTACCTTGTACTTCTCTACTCTGGAGATCTTCTTTGAAGTACTAGATTTGAAAGTAGTTTCAACTTTTGGCAGGGCATCACCAAACTCTCTCATCTTAAAAGCTGTAAGCTTTCCAAGCAACTGATCCTTAGTGACATCTTGTACTGTCATTACTTCTTCAATTGCAACTACCTTGTGACTGTAGGACTTAGGTAGTGACCTAAGAATTTTCAACACAACACCTTTTATTCCATTGACAATTTCATCAACCTTTTGCATGAAGGTAGTTATGTTTTCATCTTCATTCATTTTTAAACCCTCATATTTCACTTTCAAGCCATGCAATTTGGCACTCTTTACAGAATCATCTCCTTCATATAGTTTTTCTAGCTTTTCCTAGACTTCATTAGTAGATTCCAAATCCATGACATTTATCAACTCAGTGTTAGACAAGGCACTCAATAGGGCACCTCTAGCTTTTATGTTTAACTCATATTCTTTGATTTCATCTTTAGTTTACAAACCATTCGAAGGAAAGGTATAGTTTGTCTCTATCGCTTTCCACACTTTATAACCAAGACAAAGGAGGTGGCTTTTCATTCATATCTTCTAGAGAGTGTAATTCGTTCCATCAAACTGTGGAGCTTCCTTCCTGTAAGACATCCTGGATCTTCCTCAAGTGGTTGGGCTTTCTTCCAAGGAACCTCTCTCTGATACTAATTGTTGAAATGTATAGGACACCTGATAGGGGGTGTGAATCAGTTGTCACAAAACTTTAACCACTTATGAATATCAACACATCGAATTCTCAATCAATGTTATTAAGATTAATCATGAAAGCATTAAATAAGAAGCTCAACACAATAACACATGGGACATGCTAGAATTTTTACGTGGAAAACCCTATAAGGGAAAAACCATGGTAGATGTTATCCCATAAAAATAAATAAGTTATAGCAATACCAAAAACTAGAGGCTCACTGCCTTCGGGCTCACTACCCAAGATGCTCACTGCAAATGCTAGGGCTCACTGCCAAGATCAACTCACTACCAAGGGGTGGCTCACTGCCAAAGATTGGTGAACTGATTTGATAGCATCTACTTCATGCCTGAGTTCAGCTCCATTGAAGCATAATATAACACCTCTACTCTGCTCTTATTACACCTTCACACTTATCTCTTCATTTTTGCACAAGGACATCTTTTTCGCAACTACATTACATGCTTTTATACAATTCATCAACCTTGGAATTGTAAGGTAAAATTTGGATTTGTTTAGTTTAGTGTTTAAATCCTCCTTTCACCATTTACATTCAAGGATCCTCAGGTCGAGTGGCAGAGCACTATTAGGTCCTTGGTCACTTACAAATGTAGGGAAGCTTGGATTAGGGTATTTGATTATCAATTTTCCTTCTCTTATGCTCAATTATCCATCAAAACCCTAATTATGTAAATACGACAGTAAACTAATGAATAAAAAAATGCCTCTACAAAAAGCTGTAAAATTACAAATGACTGTGCAACTATTTTCGGGGTTCCGAGGTGGAAAGTCAGGGACAAAAGAGCAGGCGCCCAAGTCCAGTGCCCTACTTTTTGTCAGGATCTATGGACAAGATCTGCAACCTGTTCCTACTGCACCAAAGGTTTTTCCACCACAAAACTTCAAGGAATAATGAGCAGGTGCTCAATTCCAGGGTGCTCTTTTCTTCTCTGATCTACAATTCTAACACTCCAATATGCCCTCCTGCAACTTCACTTTGTCTGCATGATCAAACTGTAACCTGCAATCATAAAACTTTGGGAGGGGGTTGTGGTGTTTAGGAACTTGCCTCAGTCAATCCCTGAAAAGACACTTAAGTCTTCCAAACACCTTTGTCAGATAGAGAGTGCATGCCTAGGGAGGCAGAGGCAAAATCTAAATGAAATAATGATGAAAACACAATATAATGTCACCTTGTAGTGAAGATATCATGAGAGGAAGAAGGTCTTCATTCCATAAGGAAATGGATGCTCAAATCTACAAACACAAACACATAGACAACACAAATATGCTCTTGCAACACAATGAAAACCTTAAATCACCTTTAGAATGCATGAACATCACAGTTGCCATCTAGTTTACAAATGAATGCCTAAACATGCTTTTATATGCAACTAGAAACACTCCCGCTAAGAATTTTGTAATTCAAACTTACCGTGTCGGCATAGGACCCAAATAACGGTCACAAGCTGACACCCAAAAATTGTGACTACCCCAAAATAGGGCAACACTAGGGTGTAGTTGCCCAAGTCCTCCCCCCTATTTTGGGCAAGGTCTATCTCAAGTAGTCCCCCTAGGTCCTATTTGTCAAGACACTTAGGGGTTTTCTCATCAAGATGTTGAAATATGATGTAAAATGTCCTAAATGCATGCTAAAGACTCAGGAACTAAACTTAAAGAGGGAAAAGCCCCCAAGGGGACATTTTTTGATGTTACATTTAGCCCCCACTTTAATGTATGTATAAATGCAAGGCCAATACATACATTAAAGTATGGTCAACAAACACAACAAACACGCCAAGCATGGAGAAGACACACCAATCACATAGAAGATAGTAATAGGAATGCAAAATATGGAGAATACGGTTACAGTCATGTAGAACACGGAGAATACAATAAATGCATGGAAGACACATTAATGCATGGAAGACAAGCATGATTTCTTTTCTTTTCTTTTTCTCATATATATGAAATGCAGATGTAAGTACTGGAAAGTAAACAAACCTCCCATAATGCAGGAAGCACTCATCGTGCTGGTCTTTAGACTGCATATATGGGGAAACACACACACAAGACATACAAAACCTCCAAAAATGTAGAAAGCACTCATCGATCTAGTCTTTAGATTGCATATGGGGCAACTGACATGCCAAACAAAGCAAGCACACCAAACACACACACTTGAAGACATGGAGAAAACATGACAGATAAGCAATGGAGTGTTCCTATTTCTAGGCTCAAAACCATCTCAGGCACATTACAGGCACACACTGATGATTGGGCTTTGCCACAACAATCTCTGAAGACACGCTTAAGGGTTGAGTTAGTCATAGAACCGCTCCTCGCCTCCGCAGAGGACTTTTGAAAATGATAGGATGATGCAATCTACTTTGAGAAATACACCATCCCTGCCTCCATAGATGGCTTAAGATAAAAAGGATATACGTGATATCCCACCTCCGTAGAGGGCTTACATGATTGATTGATTGATTGCAAACAAACTCAAAGTGCAGGATGTACTCATTGCACAAACTATACCTGAGGACAAGCACATAGCTAACATCTACAACAGACATCTTACCTTATATATGCCCCCACCTTAAGGTGGTTGATATCAAGCACGTTAAGGTAGGAAGAAAACACACAAGGGAACACAAGCTCTCGCAAAGCCCATGCCCCCTGGAGGTGACATGTACTTTACGATCGCCAAATGTTCCCACAAACACATCCCTGCAAGAAACATGTTAGTGTCTACAACATCATGATAAACAACAACATCAATGGATATGATTAACCACACAAAGAGCTAAGGTTATACTATGAATTTAGAGTTCAAGGATAACTATGGGGCTATATCATGAAGCTCTCCAAATCAAGTACCACCAAGGCTAGATTCAAAGACAAACAAAGGTGCACAGAGCAGCAATATTGTTAAGGTTTGTAAATGAGATAAAAAGATCATCAAATTCCCTACGCAGAAAACATGAGTGCTTCCACTAGCCAAGTGTCAGATAATATATACAACCCCATCATCATATTAGGAACTAAGTCCATTTTTTGATTGCTCTCAAAAGGGACACTAGGTCTGCATCAGTATAAATGTTTTTTGTCATCCACCTGCTAGATAGAAACACTAGAGGAAGGGAAACAATAAATAAGAGAGGAGAAACAAGTGTCTTAGGGATAGTCACATAGGAGGGTGCCCCCAAATCACCAACCACAATGCTATGTCCATAAGACACAACACACAACGATGAAATCAGAGAGAGAGGCAATATAGAAGAATGATGATAAAAATAGAAGGTCACAACAGAGGCGGTCTCCTGGTATCCAAGACCTTACAAGAGAATCAGGGGTCAGCCTAGGAGGCCTAAACAACACATAACACATCACGGGGGAAGCACATCATGAGAGAGAAAGAAGGGTTAGAAATGCTTACCTATAGGGAGGTCCATGCTAGAAGCCGTTAACAATCAAATCATTCTCTTCCCAATCACAAACATAAGGTACAATTGCCAAGTCTTTGTCATTATTCTTTTGTTCATTCTTAAATGCTTCTTGGTTTGATTCAATATTAGGCAGAATGTTTTCTTGTTGAAGTTCATCAGTACACTTATTCACTATCCTCTTAGGTGGTGGGAGAAGCAAATTATTTTGAGTGATCTCAACATCCATCCTTGAGTGATTTAATGTGAGAGACTTCTCCTCATCCACTAGTGCTACATCTTTAGTGATGTCCAAATGACTTGAATATTCAAACAAAGGAGGCACATTAAAGGTCTTCTCTTCCTTAGTGAAATCTAAGGTGTATGGACAATCAACTAAAGGAACAAGGTTGGTAGGATGATCCATAGAGGTTTCATGCACTAGGGTAGGATTTTGATTATTATTAAATGAATTCTCATTGTCTACCCATGGAATCTTCTTTGTTAAAGGGAGCTCTTCATTCACTAATGCTTCATCTTTGCCAGGGAGAGCAATGGAATTACTAGAGATATCCCTAATCTTCTCATCTAAGACTCTTGAATATTCAATGATAGGAGAAGTAGGCTAATGTATGGAATCATTATCAGTGTATTCTTTAGTGGAATTTTTTTTTTCACTCTCATCCTTCTCATGAGTATTCCTAGAGATGAATTTAGTTAAATCTTCTAATATCAAAGGATATGCTCCTATGAGTAAAGTGAAGCTACTAAAATCGTGTGTATAAAGAAGTAATTGCAACTCATATGTAGAACATATAGACATATCAATGTCACTGATAGAAACTATGTGCTCTAGAACATGAGAGTTCTTATTAGTGAAAATAGAGAAATTTTCAAAATCTAGTATATACTCATGCAAAGATTTCAGTGATGAATAACATGAAGATGCCACTATCAATGTCCAATGCAAATTTGTAAAATTTATGTTTCCAAATCAATGTAAAATCAGATTTTAAAAGTATGCAAAAGACAAGTGCAAAACTATATGCAAAAATGACCTAAAATGCTTGATTTTTTGTATTTTTTCAATGTAAATATATGAAAGCAAAGGTGTTGTAAGGATTTTGATCAGGGGTAGAAAAATAATATTTCTGATATCAGTCCAAAACAACAATATGATCCTTTACAACACACTCTTGATGCAAAATCTAAGATGACGACAAGTCAAAATATAGTGAAAATATGTCAAAATTTAAAATTTTTTCACCAAATCTCAATGCAAAAGAGCATGACAAAGCGTGTTGTGAGGAAAATAATGATGGAAAGAAAATTATATCAGTAATAACAGCCACTTAATGCTAAAATATCCATCACAACACACTTTTAGTGCCACTTAAGGTCAAACCCTAGTGAAAATATAGCAAAAATAGGCTATTTTTCACGGTTTTTCAACTCCAAGACCTAGAAAAAGGGGTGTTGTGATGAATTTTAGGAGGTGAAGAAAATAAAAGAAATGATATCAGTCACCTCAGTCCATAAAATTTGTCACAACACACTTGGAGTGCAAACTAGGCCAAACCCTAGGGCAAAAATAGTAAAAATGTGTAGTTTTTCACCAAATTTTCAATACAAGAGCCCGTTAAAAAGGTGTTGAGAATATTTTTAGGAGGGTAAGAAAATAATTATCCTAATAAAAAATAATTAGTGCAAAAATACCCTTCACAACACACCTTTGGTGTAAATTTAAAGAGTCGATAAGGCCAAATCTAGTGAAAATTGATATTTTTCAAGGCCTAGGTTTGAGATCTTGACACAAAATATTATATGAATGTTTTGAAATCTGATTTATGATGAAAATTAAGTGTAATAAGATCTGAAAATGAATTCCAAGATCTAAGATACAAAATGCAAGTGCAAATTTAATGAAAATGCATGACAATTGCTAGTTTTTTGTTGAAATTTTCTATTTAAAAATGCAAATATTTGAAATGTAAATGTAAATTACACTAAAATGCAAGACTATAGACAAATGCAATTTTTAATGAGTCTCTAAAATCAGTAGAAAAATCTGAAAGAAGATTTTGCCTACTAACCCTAGATTTTTGGAATTACTAGGTTATATGAAAATTGTCAAAATTTCTACAAAACCCTAGCAATTATATGATGAAAATGCAATGCAAATTATTGAATTTTTATATTTTTATGTAGTTTATAACAGATCTGATACAAAAATCATGAATTAGGAAAAATTAGAGTGAATTGATGCAAATTAGTAACCCTAAAATGCATTTTTTTTTTTAATTTTCAATTTTTTAAAATTTTCTCAATGCAATAAGATAAATTACTATATGAATGAATGCAATCAACCCAAATCTGAAGACAAACACTCAGTAAGTTGCAATTAAGTCCAAAAACATGGGTTGACCAAAATGTTTAAGGTAAAATTTGGATTTGTTTAGTTTAGTGTTTAAATCCTCCTTTCAGCCTTTACATTTAAGGACCCTCAGATTGAGTGGCAGAGCACTATCAGGTCCTTGGTCACTTACAAATGTAGGGAAGCTTGGATTAGGGTATTTGATTATCAATTTTCCTTTTCTTATGCTTAATTATCCATCAAAACCCTAATTATACAAATATGACAGTAAACTGATGAATGATGGAAAATGCATGTACGGAAAGCTGTAAAATTACAAATGACTGTGCACCTGTTTTTGGGGTTCTGAGGTAGAAAAGTCAGGGACAAAAGAGTAGGCGCCCAAGTCCAGTACCCTACTTTTTGTCAGGATCTGCGGACAAGATCTACAACCTGTTCTTGCTGCATCGAAGGTTTTTCTATCATGAAACTTTGAGGACTAATGAGCGAGCACCCAAGTCCAAGGTGCTCTTTTCTTTTCTAATCTGCAATTCTGACACTCCAATATGCCCTCCTACAATTCACTTTGTCTGCATCATCAACCTGTAACCTGCAATCATAAAACTTTGGGAGAGGGTTGTGGTGTTTAGGATCTTGCCTCAGTCAAGCCCCAGAAAGACACTTAAGTCTTCCAAACACCTTTTGTCAGATAGAGAGTGCATGCCTAGGGAGGCAAAGGAAAAATCCAAATGAAATAATGATGAAAACACAATATAATGTCACCTTGTACTGAAGATCTCATGAGAGGAAGAAGCTCTTCATTCCATGAGGAAATAGATGCTCAAATATGCAAACACAAACACATAGACAACACAAATTTGCTCCTGCAACATAATGAAAGCCTTGAATCACCTTTAAAATGCATGAACCTCACAATTGCCATCTAGTTTACAAATGAATGCCTAAACATGATTTTATATGCAACTACAAACACTCCTACCAAGAGTTTCATAATTCAAACTTACCGTGTTGGCATAGGACCCAAATAACGGTCACAAGCTGACACCCAAAAATTGGGACTGCCCCAAAATAGGGTAGGACTAGGGCATGGGTACCCAAGTCCTCCCCCCTATTTTGGGCAGGGTCTATCTCAAGTAGTCCCCTAGGTCCTATTTGTCAAGACACTTAGGGGTTTTCTCATCGGGATGTTGAAATATGATGTAAAATGTCCTAAATGCACGCTAAAGACCTGGGAGCTAAACCTAAAGAGGGAAAAGCCCTCGAGGGGACATTTTCTGACGTTATAGGAATATACATCAAGGTTTGCATTACATTCATCAACCATTGGAACAATCTCCAAGGTCAACAATACAACATACATAGAAATAGGTCTGGACCTAAACAAGATTAGCTAAAGGAAAGATGTATGTGGATCATTTTATGCCTTAGCTAGGACTCAAATGCAATCTTCCACACCACAACATGCTTCCACAATCTTCAATGCATCTTTGCAAGTAGTGAAAACAACCAGGTCGGCCAAGATTGGTGTTATCACTAAGTCTTCTAAGAACGGTCTTCATCTACGATCCATAATTCTCTTTGCAAACTAGTTCAAAGGTAGGAACACGATCAAGAGACATCCACAAGCACATTGTAATCACCAGGAATAATTGCACAATCTATAACCAATTTGTCAAGAAGATTCTTCAAACTAGAGCACATAAATAACACTATCAGCTACTGTCATAAGGAAAAGATCACTTGCAAACCACCAAATCATGAACCATTTGAGTTGAAGGCACTTATCATCATTAAAAACTTGATTCCAGAAACACATACTTAAATACTTAAATGCAAAGGAATGCGAAGCATAATACATTCTCCCTGTCATCACCAAATATACAAAAAAATTAGTTTCACTTTGGTGAACATAACTCACTCAAATCTTCATACTGGATGCTCAAACTTGGAACATAGTATCTTCAGACATGTATCTAAATAACTACCAATCCGCAAACAAGGATATTCATTCTATAAGGAATGCAGAGCAATCTACTGGACTATTTTGTTGTATGAGGAATACTTATTTTCTTCAACACTTAACTTATTACAAGCAAGCATCAGAACAAGAGCATAGTTGACACCAATGACAACATAGATATGTTGACATCAATGACAACACTGGTTAGGCACATACTTGCAACATGTTGGCAAGAGACACTGCTTTGGTATGGACTTGTATGTTGTCATTGATGGCAACAAGGCTTATAGATCTTATCACCATGACATGAAGAGATAACTCCAGAAGGTCACATTGGAATTTAGGTCTGGTTGATAGAAAATGGCTAAGTATGGGCATATACAGAGTAGAGGACAATAAGTGGGTCAATATGCCTCCACAAATCATGATCTGGTAATATGGTTCGGGTATGATGTTAGTAATTGGTTGGTTGCGTCATGCTCTAGAGATTAAGTCCTAACTTACTCCAGAAGTCATTTGGAAGAAATAACTAAGTCTGAGTGAATAGAGGTATAGCAGAGACAGTGAACAAGGCACATTGTAATGGTCCACATTCCTCCATAGGTGAGTATTTTGTTATGCAGTTTTAAGGTGTTGTAAACACTTGTATGAAGTGTCTAATTCTAGAGTTGTGAGATCTGAAGTCCACCGGAAAGATAGTTACAATTTGCTAAGTATCGGTATAGTGTTTGACAGAGACAGAGTCTAAGCTGTAATGGTCTGCATTTCTCTACAAGATGATATCATGCCTTGTGTTTCTGAGGGTAAAATTGGGAATGTGTAAAGAGTCCTTGATATGATTTTGTAAGTGTTTTGTGATCCGTAGTAAAAGTTGCAAGTCAATAGATGAACCTGTTAAGTACACTCTTAAGGAATAGGCTGACTAATATGATAAATCATTGTACGAAGAAGAGATAGTGTGTGAAGGATCTATTTAAGTGATTGAATGATTTGAGCTGACCTATTTGAACACATTTGGGCAAAGTTTTAGGTCCACATAACATATAGTGCATTGGATTGAGCCAACAAGCTACACCTTTCTATGTACACATTTCACTTCTTGGATGCTAGCCTGATTATGGATCAAATCATGATGCTGATATAAGAGTAATGAATTTTGATTAAGTGAATTGTGGATGTGTGTGGCTAGATGTAATTATGTAAATAGTAGAGCAGTGACACAAATTAGTGATAATGAAGACTTGGGATTCAGAATTCAATTGCTAAATGACTGCACCCTGGCATAGTGACAAATGCTTATGTAGTATTCAGTTTTCAAGTGAAATTATCTTTGTACTTGGTAGTGAGTGTTCTTTATCAAAGCAGTGAGCTTCCATTAGGGTTTAACATCCCTTAGGGTTTAACAACCCTTATTATCATCTTGCTAGGTTTAGGGTTGAGGCAGTGAGCCTGCTAGACCTAGTTGTACTTCATGGCAGTGAGCTAGCTTATTCCAGGCCTGTGGAGTGACCAAGCCTGAACATCATTATTTGTAAATATTGCAATTTATTTTTGAGAGCTAATCCTCTCCATGGTTTTTCCCATTTTGGGTTTTCCACGTAAAAATCTTGGTGTCCATGTGTCATGTTTTTATGGTTGTTGTTCATATAGATGTTGTGCCTTTGCTTTTATTAATTTTGGAAAATAGTTGGAAGTTAAAGTGCATCAAAATATTTTTAGAACACTGATTCACCCCCCTCTTAGTGTTCCTGACATTCAACAATTGGTATCAGAGCAAGGTTCCATAGAAAAAGTCTAACAGCTTAAGGAAGACCTGGGATAGTATGATCATGGCAGCAAGAAGATTTGGAAATTATGAAAGAAAGAAGAAACTAGAAAATCTTATGGATCTTGAAAATTTTGAAGTAGAAGTCAGGGATTTGAAAGAAAATTTGCAACAACTTGATGAATGCATCCCAAAGCTAAAAGAGAAAGTCAATAAATTTAAAGATAAATACAAAGAAGTTAATGACCAATTGATATTAGCAAATGAAGCCCTAAATGAATTGGAAGTAAAAGTTATAAAAAGAACAAGAGAAAAAGATGATCTGAATTTAATTATGAAGAGCAGATCAGAAGCTTGTACCAAACTTGAAAAAGAAATTGTAAGTCTAAAAATAGACCTGGAAAAGGCCAAAAGATTTGAAGAAAAATTCAAGATAAGTACTGCAAAGCTTGATGAAATGATTGCTAGCCAGAAGAGTGCTGATGAAAAGCAAGGTTTGGGATTTGAGAAAGGAGAAAGTTCAAAATCTTGTCAAATAAACACTAAGTCAAGGCAAAACAAAGGATACTAGTTCAGAAATCAAAGAAGAAGACCTAGAAGACCTCCGGTCAGACAACCAAACATTCAGAGGTATCTATCCTTCAATGGTCACTGTTATAAATGCAATAAGTATTGTCATAAGGCTACTCAGTGTAGAAGTAGAATGAATCAAAATGTTCCATCCTTCTCTGGTAAATGTTTCAATTGCAAGAAGATTGGTCATAAAGCAAATGAGTGTAGAAGTGTGTCAAGAAATATGCCAAACTATTCTAGGAATGGTCAATTCTTCAATGGCATGTGTTTTATATGCAATAGATTTGGACACATGGATAATCAATGTAGATCAAGGATGAATTCATTCAGAGGAAGAAATCAAGGACAAGGAAACATTGTATGTTTCAATTGCAACAAATTTAGACATGTTGCTAGATTCTGCAGAAGCAAGAATATGAAGAGAAGTTACTATGCTGAAGAAAGAAAAACAAAGCAGAGGAATGATAAGGGAAAAGAAAAGGTTGATCAAATGAAAACCAAGAATGAGATGAGTATGATCTAGATTAAAAAGGATGTAAATGAGGTTAAGGATGGATCCACACTAGAATCTAGTGTAGACACTTCCTCCGGGAAGTAAATTGAGAGCTCTGGCTCAGGGGGGTAGTGTTGAAAATCCAAATCCCCTAGCCAGAAAGTGGGTGCTAGAATCCATCACGAAGGTGTATGATGAAATCTGATGTGACACAACTCTTAAAAGAAAAACTAGAAGAAAAAGGTTCAATGCGGCATATTGCAGAGCAATACTAATCGACTGTATTCTATAGTGAAGGGTTTTAACAACTTTTTGGGAATGAACATTTAATGATGACTCGATCAAGTCACATGGAGGATAAAAAGGAACTTGTTTGGTTTCAAAATCACTTTGCACTTAGAGCTATCAGCAATTTAGAGAGATCAAAGCTAAACTTATGCAGCGACAACCAAGATTTGAAGAATTTGAAGAAAGGAAACCCTAACTCAACGAAACAAGGTATTTTCATTGAAACCTCATTTGTAAATTTGTTGAATCTCTGCAATGGAAACTCCACAAGTCATAGACATCTCTGATTGATATTGGCCTAAGTTTAAGAAACACCCCTACAAGGCAACCGAAGTGGATCTAATGGGTGCATTCTCAAAAATACCCTACAGAGTCCTGTATGTGGAAGATGTTAGGGCATACGTCCATGTGGCCCTAGATGAGCTCGACAATGACAAATTCTCAAATTTATTCCTGAAACACTGAAGTAATGATCAATTTGATTTAAAGGAAGAATACAAAGCCTTGAAGGAGAAGAAATTCATCCAGTATGCAAAGTTTCCCACATTTGCAGAGGATGAATGGGTCCGGTATATCCTTAGTCGAATCCACGATGAATTCATGTGGTTAGGGAAAGGGCAACCCTTTAAAATAACTAAAGAGGCAATTTAGGCAGTCACTGGACTAAACTCCACCAGAGGAGTGCCATTGTTGAAGGTGGTCAAGAATTAAATGGTTACGATGCTACCGAAGCACAATTTGAGAAAAGGGAATTGACAGTAGATGATATCACTAATCCTACAGTAAAGTTTACCTCAATTGTCATAGGTTACAAAGTTTATTTCTCAAACCAGGAGAACTTAGTTTCTGGTACTGTAATATACACCACCTATCAAATGGTCAAAGGGAATGCAGATTGTGATTTGTGTGAACTGTTGTGAACCCAACTACTGGAGAATCTGAAGAAGATAAAGGAAAGCAAGAACTGTCCATTCAAGTATGGTACGCTAATTATCTGTTTATTCTTCTATTTCTTGAATGAATTCCCAAATCATAAAGGATTGATTTGGTTAAGTAATAAACTAGTAGCCGTGCAAATTAGAAATTGTCTTAACAAATTGGGAAGTTATAATGAGCAAAAAGCAGCCCTATGGGGATTTTTCAAGAATTTTCAAAGTATGATGCACTCTAGAGAAAGAATTCTTGAGAAAATTGTTGATAAGTACAAGGAAACAATTTGTTTCATGGTCACTAAGGATTAATGTTTAATGGAGGTTGTGGAACCTAGAACTGTATGGGTAATGCCCATGGGTTATGAGGTAGATGAACAAATTTTGGAGAACTATACCCAACACTTGCTCAACAAACCTAAAGATGCCAAGGAAGAAAGGTTTGGAACATATGAGGAGTTATTTGTGAAACTCCATGTTGAACTTAGACAAACTGAATCCACTAGAAAAGTGAGAAAAGAGGTGGAAGAAATTGCCGCAAGGTATGGCATCACTAAAGAGCAACTCAAGGAATCAAGAAAAAATGCAGAGAAAGCAAAGAAGGAAAAATAAGAAAGTGAATAGGCTAAGGTTCTAGAAGAGCCTATAAAAAAGCAAAGAGAGCCTAAAACAACACAAAGGACTACCAAAAGCTCTGCTACTTCATCTAGTACAACATCATCAAAGAAACCCTCTGACAAAGATACAAAGAGGAAGAAGATGAAGGGAAAAAGACTGTATGTCAGTGTGGGAGAAAAGGATAAAGAACATATAGAATCAGATGAGGAAGTAAATGAAAGTTGAAGATACTAAAGCCTCCAAAAGTAGCAAGGAGAAGTCATCCAGAAGAAAGATACCTAGCAAAAGACAGAAGGTAGATGAGTCTCAAGCCACATTAAAGCTTGAAGATGTATTAAAATCTATCACTATTGATGGAAACTTAAAACCTATGGCTAAATTCTATGATGATTACAATGATGTTGATAAAAGGGTTTTGGAAGAATCCACTGTAAAATACTTGAACATATACAATAGAGCTCTCATTGAGATCATTGGTGATCTCCCAAATACCTTGGGAAGTATTTTATCAGCCAAAAAAGAAACTGTTATGGCCAAAGATATTAAACTCAGACATCATGCACTAACAAGGTTAAGTCCGGAGATCACTCCTAAAGAAGAAGCCAAAATTTCTAAGGAACTCAAGGATGCCTTTAGGACCAAGAAAAGGATGAATTCATTAATGATAGGTGAAATTGACAACATGGTCAAGGAAACAGAGGAAACCATTTTGGAAATATTAAAGAAAAACAATATTCCTACCATCTATGACAATAGAGAAGCTAATGATGAGGACTCATCCCCACCAGAGATCAGTCAAGATCAAGGACAAGAACAAAATGATCAAGTTCCCAACACTAATATAATGGATATCTCAGAACAAGGGAAAATTGAGACTGATCTTCCCCCTAAGCAACAGGCTGAGGATGAAGAAAATAGGGAACAGATAAGGAACCCTACACCAGAACAAAATACAGATCAATAGGAAAATATGGACATGAATCCTTCGAAACGAAGTCGAGAAGAAATATCTGAGAGAGAAAGAGACACTATAGATGTCTTAGTTGGTGCTAGAAGGGAACAAGCTACAGATGAGTGCAAACTTCTTCAAGGACCAATCAATTTGGCCTTATTGTCACTTGCACAAAAGCTCAAATTAGTATCCATTGTTCAGGCCAAGGCTCAAGAAGAAATGTTGAAGTCTCACATTGAGGACAATGAGCTCATTGTTGAAGCATCCAACATTTTTGAGAAGATGATGCCATCTTATCAGAAAAATAACTCCTTGCCTCCAAATAACCAACTCAAAGGACTTATTAGTTCAATACGTAAACATTTTGAATCTTTTGAAAAATTTTCTAAAACAAAAGTTAGACAAGAATTCAATGAGAAAAGGTTAGATGAGTTGACAAAGTTGATAGCCCATGATAAGGCTCAGCTAGATAAAAAGATACAGAATGTTCAGAGTGCTATTACAGAAGCTGGTGATGTATTTAAATTTTGTCTTTCATGGCCAGAAGTTACAAAGAAGACAGAAGAAAAGATCAAGGAATTGGAAGGAAAACTGATGAATATTTCTAAGAACTTTGATCCAGTACATGAATCACCCAGCAACCAAGAAGCTCAAGTCATCAACATCCACAATGACTTGAATGGTTTAATAAATCAGAGGTATCAAATAAAGAATATAATGGGACAACTGAGAAGACTGATCAGTCCCAAATTGGATTTGATGACCAAGATTGTAGTTGAAGCACAACTTGCTGCACAAACTGCCACATCATCAGACTTGCAAATAGCTGAAACTCTAGTTTTTCTCTTCAATGGACATGTTCAGATTTTGGATAATGCCAAGAATGGATGGGATATTGAATGGGCACAGATTAATAACATATTCAATGACATTCTCAAATACATGTAATATAAAGATGAAGATTGTACTTGTAAATATGCAGCATAGTACATAAAATTTTTAGAATTTTGACAAATTTTTTGGTTCCAGATAACACCCTTTGCCATTGATGTCAAAGGGGGAGAAGAAGATTAGTGAAAAATGGATAAACATCTCAGGGGGAGTAGGAGAATGAAGTGTATATAGTAAGGGGGAGCAGTCAAGCATTTTTCACTAAGTGTTGCCATCAATGCCAAAGGGGGAGATTGTTGGTAAGAGACATTGCTCCGGTATGGACTTGTATGTTGTCATTGATGGAAACAAGGCTCAGAGGTCTTATCACCATGATAGGAAGAGATAACTCTGGAAGGTCACATTGGAATTCAAGTCCAATTGACAGAAAATGGCTAAGTATGGGCATATATACAGAGTAGAGGACAATAAGTGGGTCAGCATGCCTTCACAGATGATGATATGGTAATATGGTTTGAGTATGATGTTAGTAATTGGCTGGTGGTGTCATGCTCTAGAGATTAAGTCCTAACTTCCTTTGGAAGTCATTTGGAAGAAATAACTAAGTCTGGGTGAATAGAGTTATAGAAGAGACAATGAACAGGGAGCATTGTAATGGTCTGCATTCCTCCATAGATTAGTATTTTGTTATATAGTTTTAAGGTGTTGTAAACACTTGTATGAAGTGTCTAATTCCAGAGTTGTGAGATCTAAAGTCCACCAGAAAGATAGTTAAAAGTTGCTGAGTATCGATATAGTGTTTGACAGAGTTTGACAGAGATAGAGTCTAAGCTGTAATGGTCCGCATTTCTCTGCAAGATGATATCATGCCTTGTGGTTCTGAGGGTAAAATTGGGAATGTGTAAAGAGTCCTTGATATGATTTTGTAAGTGTTTTGTGATCCACAGTAAAAGTTGTAAGTCAACAAATGAACCTGTTAAGCATGCTCTTAAGGAACATGTTGACTAATATGATAAATCATTGTGCAGAAAGGAGATAGTATGTGAAAGATCTATTTAAGTGATTAAATGATTTGAACTAACCTATTTGAACATGTTTGGGAGATTTTTTGGGTCCGCATAATATATAGTGCATTGTATTGAGCCGACAAGCTACACCTTTCTATGTACACGTCACTTCTTGGATGCCAACCTGATTATGGATCAAATCATGATACGGATATATAAGAGCAACAAATTTCAGTTGAATGAAGTGTGGATGTGTGTAGTTACATGTGAATATGTGAATAGCAAAGCAGTGACATAGATTAGTGATAATGAAGACTTGGGATTCAGAATTCAGTTGCTAAATGACTGCACCCTAACATAGTGACAAATGCTTATGCAGTATTCAGTTTTCATGTGTAATTATCTTTGTACTTGGCAGTGAGTCTTCTTCATCAAGGTAGTGAGCCTCCATTAGGGTTTAACAACCCTTATTGTAATCTTGCTAGGTTTAGGGTTGAGGCAGTGAGCCTGCTAGACCTAGTTGTACTTCATGGCAGTGAGCTAGCATGTTCCAGGCCCATGGAGTGACCAAGTCTAAAAATCATTATTTGTAAATATTGCAATATATTTTTGAGAGCTAATCCTCTCCGTGGTTTTTCCCATTTTGGGTTTTCCATGTAAAAATCTTGGTGTGCATGTGTCATGTTTTTATGGTTGTTGTTCATATGCATGTTGTGCCTTTGTTTAACTAATTTTGGAAAATGGTTGAAAGTTAAAGTGCATCAAAAGATTTTTAGAACACTAATTCACCCCCCCTCTCAGTATTCCTAACATTCAACACAACACTCCTTTTGGGTCTGCACCTTGTGTATGTCAGAATGAATAGTTTCAATTGTAGTCTTTTGATTCCCAATAGTATCTTCCACCAAATCATAAGTACTGGAGATCTTCATCAGTTGGGCTTCCCATCCATCTATTTTCTCTTTTATGTCCATTATTTTCTTAGGCCAGGTTAGACAAAATTGATATATTTCACTGGCTTCTTTGATGGTCGTCTGTGCATATTCTATACTCTTATCTAACAAAATTTTATCTTGAGAATATTTATCATTGAGCTCAACTAACCTTTTACTGTCAATATCAGCCCTTACCTTCTTCTCAGCTACTTTTTCAAGGAACTCAAAATGAGAATTGACGGACTCCATGAGCTTCTTCAACTGTACTATGGGAGCCAAGGATGTATCTTTACTTTAGGCATAATCTTCTCAAAAATTGTCATTGCATCTCCAATTAACTCACTGTCTTCCATATGAGATTTCAAAATCTCTTCTTGTGTCGTGGCTTGAAAAATTGTCCCTAGCCTCAATTTTTGTAGTGGGGACATTGTAGCTAGGTTTATTGGTCCTTGTAATAACTCAGGTGTAGTCAAAATATGAGTTTCCTTCTTTTTTTTCCCCAAAAACTCTTAGAGAGTCAACTAAATCCTTTTGAGCAATGTCTCTTTTATCTTCATCATGAGACACTTTAATATCATGTCTCTCTGGAGGGTCTTCTTGAATGGACTGTTGTTCATTTCCCTTTGTTTCTAGAGGATTATCAGTCATCTGTACATTTGCTTCTTTTCTCTGCTCATCTTCACTTTCAAAGGTGCTTGCCTTAGATGTCACTTTTGCTTCCTCAATATTCTTCTCTCCCATAGACTCTTTCATTTCTTCATCCTTTTTTGTGTTCATCAGAGGAGTTATTTCATTTTGATTCACACTCTATTCAACATTCACTTTCAAAACTACATTTGAATTATCGGCATCAACATTTTGCTCCTCTTTATCTATGTCAGCCATAGTTGGAATGTGAAGTTCATGAAGTACATTCAATGTTTTCTCTTCTATCTCTTTCACCAGTTTCTCAATATCTCTAGACATTAGAGTATTGATTCTCTTCTTGGTTCTAAATTCTTCATTGATTATCTTAGTGACTTTAACCTTTTCTTCACTAGAGAGACTTGGACACAATTTCATCAGAACATATTCCTTCAACTCAACATCTTTGGCCATAGCCCCCTCTTTTCTTATAGTTAAGATGCTAGCTAAACTATCCGACAGGTCACCTATTACTTCAATCAATGCCTTATTAAACATATCTAAAAATCTTACCACAACCGATTCAATTATTTCCTTGTCAGCATCTGAGCATTCATCATATGTATGAGCAATTGGCTTCAAGTTCCCATGCTCAACCATTGCATTAACTGTGGCTTCCAGAGTCATTGTAGCCTCACCATCCTTGATCTTAGTTTTCTTTTCCTTTTTCTTCTTCTTGTCTTTCCCCTTTTCGGAGGACTTCACTTCTTTGCTTGCAGTGGCTTCATCTATTTTTGCCCTCTTTGCCTTTAGTCTTCATCAGACTTTGTTTCTTCTTCTTCTTCACCACCAAGGCTTACATATATTCTATTGGTGGCCTTTGTTTTCTTTCTTTTATGCTTTTTCTCTGTAGTCTTCCTCTCAGGAATCTCTTGCTCAATGTCAGCAGTGACAGAAGAGGAGGCTCTTGTTCTTCTTTTTGAGCTAGAGGTAGGCTTTTCTTGCTCAAACTTTACTTCATGCCTTTCTGGAGCCTTTTCTTGTTTAGTCTTTTCTTCTAGAGTCTTTGCTACTTGAGAGGCTTGAGACTTGGCTCTTGCTTCATCTATCTGTTCCTTTGTGAATCCTTTGCTCATTGCATAATTATTTACCCATTTTATTACATTTATTTTGATCTTAGGTTGTTTTTGTTTCATATGTACTTTGAGAGACTTTTCCTCAAAAGTCCCAAGTCCTTCCTCCTTAGGATCATTTGGTTTTCTCAACATCAAATCAACCAAACCAGTCAAGATGTCATCTGTGACTTCATATCCCATTGCTAGGACCCACACTATTCTTGGTTCCACTACCTCCATGAGGCATTGATCTTTGGTCACCATAAAAATAATGTCATCTTTATACTTCTCAACTGCCCTTTTAGGAATTCTAACCCTAGCTTGCATATTCTTCTAGAAATTCTTAAAACATCCCCATAGAGATGCATTTTGTGCATCAATATCTCCTATACTCTGCAGATGATTTCTAATTTTCACTGCTACAGGAGAGTGATTGAACCAAACAATATTACTCATACCTGGTAATTCCCTTAGAAACTAGAATAGTAGGCAGATGATAAGAGTACCATATTTGAATGGGTACTTGGTATCTTTTGTCCTTTTCAGATTCTCCATCAATTATCTCCGGAGCAACTCACACAAGTTATAGTCAATGTTCTTCCTTACCATCGCATATGTCATATAGATGGTTGTTGCAGAAACATAGTTCTCCCTTTTGGAGAAGTACACTTTATATCCAATCACCATTGAAGCAAATCTCACTGTCAGATCTTCAATGTCATTGACAATTAGTGCTCTTTTGTCAAATTTGGCACCAGTTAGCTTCATCACTATGTCATTCTTCACAGATTTAAGTGTTAGAACTATTCCAAAGGAACACATACCTGTAACTGCCTCAATGGTATCCTTGGTAATCATATGAGGCATATTCAACCAAAAAAATTCATCATGGATTCTGCTTATGGCTAACTTAACCCAATCATCTTCAGAGAAAATAGGAAAATCGATCCATGTGTCCAATTTCTTCTCATGCAAAGCACTTTATTCTTCTTTCAATTCAAACTTTTCACTAGTCAACTCAGCCAAATAAACTTGCCCTAATTTTATAAGATCATACTCTTCTAAATTAGCATGGATGTAAACCCTACTATCTTCATTATGCATTATACCATATGGAACTTCAAAAAATGCACCATTCGAATCTGTTTCTAGGGATTTGAATGGATGTTTCTTAAATTTGGGTCGAGGCCTTTTCAATGATCTTAATTACTTGAGGTGTAGACATCTTTTTAGTTCAACAAAAGATTTTCAAAAGAGTAGACTGTAAGTACCTTGTTCTTCGCTTTCTGGTTAGGGCTTCTTCATGCCAAATGCTTGAATTCACTTTAGTTTCATTTTTCAGATCTCCTTGGTCGCTTGAGGGTTTGAATGCAAAGTGAATTTCCTTTGAATGAAATCACTTATAAACTCTTCTCATCAAAACCTAAATCACCATAAATGCTTGTTTCCGAAAAGTTTTCAACACAATCTCTGCCACTCAGAGTAGATGTAAATTGCTCTGCAATCTTCTGCATTAAGTTCTTTTCTACCAGAATTTTCTCCAAAAGTTTTGATATACTATTTTTCAACTCGTATCCTCATGCTAGCTATCAACACCACTTTTCTGGCTAGGGGAATAGGATATTTTATTAAAGCTCCCCTTGAGCCAGACCTCCCAATTCACTTCCCGGAGGAAGTTTCTACACCAGAGTCTGGCACAGACTCATTCTTGGCTTCAATAACTTACTTCTTAATCCACAACTTGTTCATCTCCTTCTTAATTTCTTCTAGATCCACCTTTTGTGTCAATTTCTTCATCTCTACCTAATTATCCTTCTTCATATTCTTGCTTCTATAGAACCTTGCAATGTGTTCAGGCATGTTGCACTTGAAGCATACAACATTTCTCTGACCATTGTTCCTTCTATTCATCCTTGATGTACATTGGTTAGCCTTATGTCCAAATCTATTGCATGTAAAGCAATTACCATTGAAAGATTGGGCATTCCTTCCATTGTTATAGCCATTCCTAATCTGACTTCTACATTCACTAGCTCTATGACCAACTCTCTTGCATGCAAAGCAGTTACCATTGAAAGATTGAGCATTCCTTCCATTGTTACAACTATTCCTTATTTGACTTTTACATTCACTAGCTCTATGACCAACTTTCTTGCAAGTAAAGCACTGACTAGAGAAAGATGGAACATTTTGATTCACTCTGCTCTGACATTGAGTAGCTTTATGACCAAACTTATTTCATGAATTACAATAACCATTGAAAGATGGGTACCTTTGTGCATTTAGTTGCCTAACTGATGGTTTTCTAGGTCCATTCCTTTGATTTCGGATCTGCCTGCCTTTGTCCTTCTTGTTCTCAACATTCATTTCTTGACCTATTTTAGAACTTTCACCCTTCTCAAATCCCAAACCTTCTTTGTCATTAGAGTTATTTTGGTTGGCAAGCATCTCATCAAGTTTTGCATAACTTATTTTGAACTTTTCTTCATAGCTCTTTGCTTTCTCCACATCTAACTTTAGGTTCCTAACTTCCTTTTCAAGCTTTGCACATTCCCAACTTCCTCTTCAAGCTTTGCACATTCTTCTGATTTGCCTTTCACCAATTGATTTAGAGCTTCTACTTTTGCCTTATCTTCAATTTGCACTCCCAGATCATCCAAGATTTCATTTTCTGATCTCAATTGTTAACTAACTTCCTTATGCTTTTCTTTTAACTTCTTGACTTGCTCCCTCAATTTTCTGATGCACTCATCTACTTCCTTGACATTTTCTTTCAGATGCATATTTTCTTCTTCAATCCTTTCAATATATTCAAGAGAAATTTTGAGTTCTTCTTCATTGACAAACATGCATTCTTCTTCTATAGTTACAATTGAATGAGTTTCTTCAAGTGGATTAGGATACCTTCTCCCTGCCATGTGTTCAATCTCCAAGATCTTCCTCAAGCTGTTAAACTTCTTCCAAGGAACCAGGCTCTAATACCAATTGTTGAACACCTAGAATACTGAGAGGGGGGGTGAATCAGTATTCTCTTAAACCATTCACTTATTAAACCATTAATCCATTTACCCATTCAACAACAGTAAAGCAAATTAAACATAGAATGAACAACCACAAAACATAACACATGAAAACCAAGATTTTTACATGGAAAACCCAAAGAGGGAAAAACCACAGTGAGTGTTATCTCACAATATATTATGTAGTAACAATACTGAATTACAAAGAGGCTCATTGCCTTAGGGCTCACTACCCTTAAGGACTCACTGTCCAGAAAGATGCTCATTGCATACAAGCTCACTGCCATAAGAAAAGAAAGAAAGAAGGGTGGCTCACTGCCAAAGTGAACTGCTAAAATTGCATCTGCTAATGCATGGATACAACTCCAATGGTGCTCAGAAAACTATTTCAAACTCTTCATCCTAAACCGCTCCGTTACACTACTCTGTTCTTACATGACAATAAGATCTCTCTTCTTCTACATTTGTCACCTTTACAATCACAAACCTTCACATGTCACACACACACACACACACACACTCATATTCACACATCCATATCTCAAACACCAAAATGGATATCATATATATATCTGTAACACTTGCAATCTTCAAATTAGGTCAGCCTACAAAGATGAAGCATGTAGTTATGCCTTCTGTAGTTTGTTGGCCCAATCCTTTCACCAAAATACTTTGCGAACCAATTCAACACGTGAAACAAATTTTCACATGTCATCCCAAATTGTATAACCACTTAGAACATGAATCTAATCAATAGATTTTATGACACAAATCAGAGTATTAGGTCAGCCTCATACATAGATTATCACGGGTTCATTCCAATTGTCAGAACATAACTTTTGATGTAGATCATAAAACTTGCTCAAAATCATATCTAAAACTCTTTAGACATCCCCAAGCTTACCTTTAGAACCGAAGATCATAATATTAACATGCGGTGAAATGCGGACCATCAGAAGTTGCACTGTGTCATTGTTAAACACTGTCTAAGTGATTAGCTATACTCAGAGGCTTTTAACTGACTTATCGATCGACTTCAAACTTTGCAACTTTGGATTTAGAGACTTCAAACATGTGTTTACAACACCTCAAAACTACATAATGAAATATGCAATACCAGAGGAATGCGGACCAAAGCAAACTAGCATTCTATCTTGTTTAAGTTTGTTCTCTACTAAGCCAGACTTATGCTTCTTAACACTATACTTCTAGAGATGATCAGGAGCTAAAAAATTAGATTTAAGATCATCTAAGGGTTAGTAGTAACTCACCAGAACTACAATACAAGATCTTCAATTGTGGACCTATTAGTAACTTTGCAAAACATCATTAATGGTGAAATTGCTAGCATGATGAAGTTTGACTGATCATGATGTTTGATAGTGTTGTCATTAATGGCAACAAGAAAAGGAACAAAGATTCAAAAAGGTTGGAAAATAGATTTTGGTCTGGCAAAGCAAACTTAAGCATTTTGGCTAAGTGTTGGTGTGCTATCCTATCTTTCCATCACTATCCTTTTCCTCTATCCACTTCCTTAGCTTCTTTGAAATGATGTTGCTCGACATAAATCTCATCATCTCGAACATCATCTCAAAGAGGGGCAAAATGTAGACACTGAAAAATGTCCTCATGTCACAAAGGTGACAGGACAACTCAATTTCATCCCTTTTGTCCACTCATACATATTTATTCTATAATTAAATAATTAATTTCAATTGATTATTTAATTATTCATTCACTAGACTAATGTCCCCTTTCATTAATTTAAACAAATAAAACATTTGTTTAAATCCCATCACCTAATTATCCCCTTTCATATGCATCCCTTTCACATAAATTAAATAAATTGGGCAAATTTATTTAATTTAAATCTGATTTCCAACCTCACCATTTATCCCAATTTAAAATTTTATTTTGTCCTCTTGTGGTGAGGAAACCTTAATCATCCTCCACCCTTGATTTGGCCTCCAAATCAACTTTAAATCTAAGCCATTCATTCAAATTCCTCTTCTATAAAACATCTTTCTCTAACTTATTTTGGGGCTCTTAGTTTTCATTTTTTCCTCTCTTATTTCATTTTTCTCTCTTAGTTCCATTTTTCCCCTCTTAGCCTGAAAACCCTCCAAAATCTTGCTTAACACATACAAGGGCTTCTCATGATAGTGCATAAAATCTATAAATATGAGAACAAACAATCCAAGATGAGGAGGACAATAGAAGTTAGTCAAGGGTAGCTTAGATTTTTAGCTATTTTCCATCTTTGTTTGATGATTTTCTAAGCTTGCTTGCATTCTATTGTAGCTAGGGTTTGATAGTTTGTTGTTTTTGCGTATAAACCTAGTTTTTCCCTAGCACAAAATGGTGAACCCAACATGAAAACATAGAAATCTAACTTTTTTTTTGGTGATTTTTGAAAAGCAAGTTTCGCAGGTGACTTCCTGGGCTCAAATAGACCTCACCGTTGAGTCCGAGAGGCCCTTTCTGCAAAAAATGATAGTAAATTTACTATATTTCAATGGCAGGAAATTTTTTGTAATTTTTTTTAATAACCTGACTGTACCGTACAGAACCGTACTGGCTCTGCATAGTCTTCAGTAGTTTTGTGGGTTGCAAGTTTAACAAGAGTTTTGGGTGCAGGTTTAATGTCTGAGGGCTTCTTGTGTCAGGTTAAATTTTTTTTAAAGATTTTTGTTTTTATTGCAAGTACTGTTGTTTTATGTTACAAGTGTAGATTATTTTCTTGGTCGACATGCTAAAAACCCTAATCTCTAAACACCCTGATAGAAACTCTAAGCCACCCTTCCTCTGTTGGTCAAAATCCCACCTGTGCTCCATTTGGACGCTCTTGTATGTAGCTACTTCAGCAACGTTGAAGTCATCATCCCCTTTAAACCTGAAATCTCCATCAGAAAGCCATAAACTCTGCACGCAGTAAAGAAAATCCCTAGCCGCCTGTTGGTTTTTTCCCAGACTGGATGCTTATTCCCAGATTTCCCTACAAGGTAGCCATCAGTGATCAACAGGATCTCTGGGCCAGGGGCCAACAGTATAGGAGATAGACTCTATATTTTATCTCCTCTTCTTCTTCAGGCTCTGCAAGACCTAGGGGGGTATTCCCTACTCAACATCCATGAGGATATGCATACAAGGCTGAGATGCTGACAGAAAGCAGATAGTCCTCTTGTAAGTAGACCAAAACTGAAAGATAAGAGCAAAGGGGCTAGCTTTGGGCCTATTAGCAGTTGTAGACAGAGGACTGAGGATCCTAAACTAACTCTAATGTCCTAATGGTTGTTTTAGATTTTGATTTGGATTTTAAGTTTGGATGCAAAGTTGGATATGGTTGTAACACAAACACAAAGCAAGATTGGTGCCTATCCAGGGCCTGGAGTCAGTAGACATACACCTGTGAATGATCAGCATGAACAGCTACAACTGGATTTCAAGGGGATATATGTGATACCTGCCTTACAGGTATCTCCCAATACAAAGTGTTAGGTTATCTCTACTTATGGTATCCCTACTGCAGTATACCCTTCCCAATGTTCAACCTGAAAACAGTTTAATCTACCCCTTGAGCAGAAGTTAAAAGATCAGACATTCAACATAGGAATTCTATGCTCTAGAATCTAAACATTACTCAAATATCCAGATTCAGAAGAAGAATACATGCAATACTGGAGACAGAATTAACACAACACATGCTAAGATAGCATTTCTCATATAAGTTTAATCATGAAATCAGTGGGTTCATGCCAAAAAACATACAACAAGAGATACATAAACTCACAGGTAAGCTGTACAGAGCAACCAGATCAGCTTGTTATGCATTACAGAGCCAAAAATCTTCAACTTTCAACAACAACAAATGAGCAACACAACCTGCTTATAACAGCCAGGTAGGTGCTCAGCAATTAATTACATGGTTGACCAAAAATCCCGCCAGATACACAGTATCAGAAAGATGGTGCTCAAACATTACCAGATTGGCACCCAAACTTGAATGCAGCAGGTAGGGGAGGAGACAGGAAGATTTCTCGAGCCCTGCACCACTGTCCGCTGATGTACACCTTCAATCGGGTACCAGATCCGCCCATGCCATCGCCCATACCTCTGCAACAATCGCCATTAAAGGCGCACCAACCCGCGGCCTCGGGAAGACGTCAATTCTGCATCGCAACCATTTCCCGCCGAGATTCATCATCATGATATTCGAAAATGCAGGATATCAAAATCCCACATGCACCTCGCAGCAACCTCATTAACACTTTATATACTAGGTCATGAGCATATATTATGTCGGTGCTTTTGCTCCTGACGACACTAGTATAAGACTTCATCATCATCATCCTCCAGCAGCATGATATCCTGTTGCCCGAAATATCACCCTGACGTCAGCATCATATTGCAATATAACCTGCATGATAATCGGCACAACCTGATCCATCGGAGGAACATCCTCCTGCTGAGCTTATACCAAAAGTCTGGCCGATGAACATCCTGATGACGTCATCATCATATCCTGCTGACGTCATCATCATATCTGCCTACTGCGCACCTCCTCATATCCGGATGACGTCATCATCATGTTTGCAAATATCGGGGGATCTCCACAAGATGATCAGTGTTAGAAATATGACCCCCCCGGACCTTGATGACGTCATCATCATATTAACATCAGGATGATATTCGGAAGACAACCGGATATTTGGAAATATCATCCTGATGCACAAATATCAGGTTGCACTGTAGCTCCACTATAAGATCGGGGCGATAGATGAATATGATGATGCTTGAAAAGATCACCCCCACTAGATAATGCATGAAGCCGGCAGGCGGATATCTCCTCGATATCAGCATCATCATGACGCTGGAACAAACATACACCCGAGTGATATAAAAATATCACCCCCTCCTTCAGAAATATCATGATGAAGATAGGCAGAGAAAAAGATATCACCCTGATATAAGGATGACGTCAACATCATCAGGATGACAAAACAACGAACAAGAAGTGATACAACATCATCAGGATGATATTGACTAAGATCATCCTGACGTTCAAAATATGATGACCACAGTGAATATCGGGTCACACTTAGAACTCTTCAACAACATCATCAGGATGATCATAACCAAGATCACCCGATGATAAAGATATCACCCCGGCGAAATATCATGAAGGCAGAAAAATATGATGACCCTCGCAAGCAACACGGTGATAACTGGAAATATGATGATGATGACGACGACCCTTGAGAAAAAGCAAGTCAGGTCGAACAACTTAGAGAATAACCCCTTCACAATATCGGGGCAACATCATCATCATGTTTGGGCAAGGTGATAATTGGAAGATCACCGGATACTTGAAAAATCACCCTCGCAAGCAACTTGGGGCGCACTGTAGCTCATCAGCATCATCAGGATAATAACCAAACATCACCCGATAGTGAAATATGATGATGACGATGAAAAACAAGTCGAAGCAAACATGTTAATGCAGACCACCATCAAAGGAAATATGATGATGATGACCTCCTCTTCAAAGAAAATATGATGCTGCAGCTGAAAAATGCTGAGGAGGTCCAACACTTAGAAAAAATGGGCAAGAAGATAAAGGGTTCAAATGAAGAGACCCCCTGATCATGAAAAATCAACCCCAGGTCAAAATGAGTGCTAACAGTGGCTCCGAATGGGGACGTGCAGGTGAAAACCTGCAGCGAGAACCAGATCTCCGGGCAGACCAGACAAAAAGCCAAAAAATGCGAGCTGTACAAGGCATTTACACTACATACATATTTTTACAAATGTGCACAGCAACCAGTTATTCATGCAAAATAGAACTTAAGGAATTGGCCATGCATAGGCAATTCCAGAACTTCACCATCTAGGGCCTGGAGGAAATAAGAATCCTCCCCATGAGTATTGCAAACCTGATATGGGCCCATCCATAAGGGTTGAAATTTACCATGTTTACCCTTTTCCTGAACTTTAGCATTCCAAATGAGCACCAGATCATTGACTTGAAACTTCCTTTTTGTAGTTCTCCTGTCAAACTGATATTTCACATCTTGTTGTCTTTTGAGATTGATCTGGTGGGCTTTCCTTCTATCTTCATCCAATGCAACCAGCTGATTCACTCTTTCTGTCATGGAATCTTCAATCTCCTCATCATTTTCCTGAATGAATCTGTAAACTGGTAGGAGATTGTTTATGGGCAGTCTAGCTGATGCACCATATACTAGCTCAAAAGGTGACTTCCCAATAGCCCTTTTCACTGTCACTCTGTCAGCCCATACTGCTAAGTTCAACTTTGAGTCCCAAGCTCTCTTGTTCTTGTCCAGTATCCTCTTGATAATTTTCATGATGCTCTTATTGCTTGATTCTGCTTGACCATTTCCTTGTGGGTGATATGGTGATGTATATGACAGATTTATCCCATACCTGTTGCAAAAATCAACAAATTCACCTGATCTGAAGCACATAGCATTATCAGTGATTATCTTAAATGGTACTCCAAACCTGATGATGATGTTTTCTAGTATGAAATCTGTCACCACCTTACTTGTAGCTCTCTTAGTTGGAATGGCCTCAATCCATTTGGTAAAATAATCAGTTGCCACCAAAATCCAACTGTGTCCCCCACTTGATTTGTCTGCAATTTCCCCTATGAAGTCAATTCCCCATTGCTGGAATGGAGCATCCACAGGTACAGTTCTGAGGGGTAAAGCACCATCATATTTCAGCTTTCCTGAAAATCTTTGGCAAGGGTCACACTTTCTCACTAACCTTTGTGCATCTGAAAAGAGAGTGGGCCACCAATATCCTGCCCTGAGAATTTTATGAGCTGTTGTTTGGGCAGTATAATGTCCACCACACAATCCTTTATGCATGTCAATCAAAACATTGTTAGCCATATCCTCATCCACACATCTCAGCAGCACACCATCAGGGTTTTTCCAGTATAGCTCACCTTGAACAATAACATACCTGATTGCATGTAACTTTAAAGTCCTCTTTTGATTGTCACTGAAATGGGAAGGACAATTCAGATTTTGCAAGTAATAGATAATATCCTTGTACCATTCAGATCCTGATACATTTACACTCTCATCTTGGACTGCATTAACTTGGCATGCTTCCAGGTTTGACTGTGCCATCATCTTGGCTAATCCTTGTCCTCTTATCAACTTAGTAACTTGTATGTCTATGTTGAACTCCTGCAGTTTGTTTATCCATCTGCACCTTCTTCCAGTCACCTCCTGCTGAGTGAATATGTCTTTGACTGCTGCATGAGGTACATATGCAATTATATATGACCCTACCAAGTATGGTCTGAAACTTTTGATGGCTCTGACCAGTGCATATGCCTGTTTTTCCATAATATCATACTTCAACTCAGAGGCCTGCAGGGACATACTGAAGAAAGCGATGGGCTATTCAAAACCATCTTCGTTTTTCTGTAACAAACATGCAGCAACAGTATGAAAGGAAGCAAATGAAAATACTTGGAATGGCCTAGAAAAATCAGGAGATTTAAGAACAGGGGCCATCTTGATTGCCTCTTTGATATTCTGAAATGATTCTATTGCTTCCCTTTCCCAGTTGACAGTTGCATCCTTCCTCATCATTTTGGAAATGTTCCTTGTGGTTTTTGCAAAGTTGGGAACAAATCTTCTAACAAAATTTATCTGTCCAAAGAAGGACTGAACTCCTTTTACAGTTCTTGGCATTTGAATCCTGTCAATAGTAGCCACTCTCTCTGGATCTATTCTGACTCCATCCTTGGAAACAATATGTCCCAGAAGCTTTCCTTCAACTACCCCAAAGGCACACTTCTTTGGATTTAAAGAAATACCATATTCTAGTGCTCTTATGAAAATCTGCTCCAGATGCAAACAATGCTGCTCTTCTTTCTTTGAGTAAGCAGTCAGGTCATCCTGATATACAGCCAGGATTGAATCAATCAACCCTGCAAAAGCAACATCCATTGCTCTTTGAAATGTAGCACCTGCATTTGTTAGTCCAAATGGCATTCTAACATACACATAAGTTCCCCATGGAGTGGTAAAGGCAGTTTTGTACTGTTCTGATTCCTTTACCTTTACCTGATTATATCCTGAAAATCCATCCATCATGGATAGGAGTTCACAACCAGTCACTCTCTGCAACATAGCTTCCATATTAGGCAGTGGATAGTTATCCTTTAAAGAGGATACATTCAAGTTCCTAAAATCAACACAAAGCCTAATATCACCATTCTTTTTTCTGACTGGGACAAGGTTAGACACCCAAGTTGAATGTCTGATTGGCACAATTATTCTAGCTTCCCTGAGCCTTTTGAGTTCTTCTTGCATCTTGGGAGCTAAGGTAGGATTAATAGGTCTTTGCCTTTGTCTAAATGGCTTAGCTTCAAGCTTCAATGGGATCTCATGCTGGAATAAGTCTTCCCTATAAGCTTTTAGGTCCTCATATGACCAAGCAAAAACATGTTTATACTTTTTCAGTAATGCAATCAGCATACTTCTTATGTGTGGTTTGAGCTGTTTACCAATATATACCTTCTGAGGGGCTTGAGATGTCCCCAAATTTATTTCTTCTAAATCCTCCTTATTTGTGGGAGATGTCCTTGTGACCATTTTATCTCTACTGTCAAAAGCTCTTTCCAAAGCTACCAACCCTCTAGGGATCTTATTAGTCTTCAACTGAATTATCTCTTTTCCCACAAGAGTTTCTTTTCCATCTACAGTCTCTACAAAAGCTTGGAAATCAATCTGTTGATTCTCATACTCATCTATGCAGTGCAAAAATTTCAACAAATCCCTATCATCATTAAACACTTGCCAACTGCATATATTTTCTGGCACTGCAGGCCTAGTTTTAATTTCTACATTTGTAACACCTGACAGAGTGATGTCATCTGGCCTTATTGCAACATTGGCTAAGAAATCAGCCATAACATTTTTTGACCTTTCTACCCAGCCTATTGAAAATGCATCAAATAATTCAATAGTATCCCAAACAACATGCTTGTATTGTTTCAGTCTTTTATTTTTTGCAGCATACTTATTTCTAATTTGGGATACAATCAGCTCAGAATCCCCAAATACTCTTAACATCTTAATTCCATGTTTGAGAGCAATATTTAGGCCTAAGAGTAAAGCCTCATATTCTGCAATGTTGTTTGTGCAATCAAACCTCAGCAAGAAAGAGAATTTGAGGAGCTTACCAATTGGAGACAGGAAAACAACTCCGGCTCCAGAGCCTTCTTTTGCACAAGCTCCATCAAAAAACATGGTCCATAAGCCTTGCTGATCCAGCTCTTCAATGCAGACATTTTTCTTTTTATCTTCTGTATCATCTGAGACAACCTTGAAGTTATCACAGTCAGTGTCTACAAAGCATACCTGTTCATTTGCTTCTTGGTCTTCCACTGTCTCTGATGATCTTTGCTCTCTGATTAACTTGACATCCCTGCCATTCATTGGAATCATGGCATATGACAGGTCCAGCTGCATACTTCCACCAATTAGTGCTGCCCATCTTCTTGACAGCAACATACCATACTGTGGCTTAATGTCAACCACTGTTATATTCATTTTATATCTTTTTTCAGGAAATGCTGCCAGTTTGAAATCTACATCCTTCATGATTCCAATAACTGGTACCTCTCTGGCATCCATAGCATAACATTTTCCACATGCCTTGTCAATTTTCAATCCAGTTTGTTGCATGATGGCCAAAGGCATGACATTTTTAGATGCTCCAGAGTCAAGCATACAATTTCTAATTATTTTTCCATTTATAACCAGGGAAACATAAAATGGTTCCACTTGTGAAGGACACTTTGTCATGGTCATTCCTAAATAGACTTCAGGAGTCTCATCTTCTTAATTACACATGACATGTTTCTCACCCTGGGTCTGATCATTTTGTTTAGCTTGAAAAGGTACCCCTGAGATTAGGGATATTGTCCTATTCTTGATCTCTTCCACTTTCATGAGTTCCATAAGTGGAACAGAGACTTTTACCTGCGAGAGGACCTGAGCTATATCAAATGGAGCATAGTTTTGTACAACAGTTGTAGCTTGCTCCACAATCTTGCTTTTATCCTGAGCTGATTTAGCTTTCACTTTCATAGTTCCCTGATCATCATTCTTGTCTTGGGAACCTCTACTTTGATCTTCAGCCTGAGGGGTTTTGTTTTTTGGTCCTTGAAATTCATGACCTGTTCTGTGTCTAAAGTTCTGTTTATTATTTACCCACTGCCTTTTTTGTGGTTTAGTTCCTTTATGACCATGCACCAGCTGACCTGCAGAAATATCTTCTGGCTGATGTGGGCTGCCTACTTGATTTTTACCTCTGAGATTGTAGTTGCTTTTGACTTGAGCAACTGCTGCAGCTGTGAAGGCTCTAATTTCCTCATCAGAAGGCCGTTGTAAGTTACTCAGAAAACTGTGTGAGTTCTGAGCATACACATAGTTATCTTCATTATCTTCATCATATGGGGACTGTTGGCAGGCCTGAATTTGATGATCTGTCTTCTCATCAGCATCATAAAGAGTGTATCCATTGCCTATGGACATCATATTAACATCATCATCCTGCACATGATGTGGCTCATTGCATTCATTACAAGATGTAGCATTATCATACAAGGATTGAGCAATCATACACTGTGACTGTGAATGTGGCATCTGACAAATTATACACCACGGAGCATCATCGGCAATATTTATAGTTTTCTTTAGGGGATCAGGAGTTTCCTTGACATGTTGAGCCCTCTGATTTGTGTTGTTACGTGGGAATACAGGCTTACCATCATGCCAATTGGTGTTATAAGGCATATCATGTAATGATGGCCTCTTTTCCTGCCTTTGATAGACTTGCCTATCAGGACCCATCCCTTTTTCACTCCTAGCTAATCTATAGCTTAGGTCCTTAACAACATTTGCCAGTTTGTCTATCTTATCTTCAGGAGCAGATGTACTACCTTGAGTGTTCTGAGGCTTGTTTGGGTTCTGCAGAATTTTTACATCATCCCTTCTATTTGTCTTGCCCGATGCTTTCCTATTGTTTTCAATATTCACTGCAATTCTGAAAGCATCCCTGAGAGTGGTAGGACTTTTATCTCTCAGTCCATATGCAGTCTTTGCATCAAAGGCATTGATATACAAAATTATGCACATTGGTTCATTTGGCCTCATGTGATGTGGCAATTTATTCAACACTTTAGTAAATCTTGCATTAAAGTCAGCAACCTGCTCATTTGACCCTTTGGTGATACTGGTGAACTCATTTACAAAAAAGCTAGGGTTAGTTTTATCACCATATTGCTCCTTGAATATCCTTTTAAAATCATCCCATGATGAAATACTCCGGTCAGGCAGATTCCTATACCATTCTCTTGCCTCATCTATTAAGGATTGCATGAATGACTTCATGAAAACATCCTCATGCTCAACCTCAAAATTATCCATGACATTTTGAAAGGCTTTTAGATGATCTTCTCCTGACACTGTGTTGTTTCCTAAAAATTTAGGCACTTGCAGCCTCAGATGCTTATCAATGGGGTTAGGATACCCAGGAATACCATCAAACACCAGCTGCCTGAATCTATCTAGCTGCATGAGCTGTCTGTTTGGCTGATTAACATTAACATTTCTGTTTGCATTCTGGTTTCCTGCATGGTTCAGTGGTATCCTAGCATCATTCACATTTTGTCTCTCATCATGATGCTGATGTTGCACTTCATATCTTTGCTGATGTCTTTGCAATTTGCATTCTCTAGGGTAGGAACTGAATCATTTTGGGCAGTTCTTAAGGCTTGCACTTTCTGCTTCATATCATCTTTGATTTTCATGGCTTGTAGGTATTCTAGTTCTACTCTTAGACTTCTGATTTCTTCAGCTAACTGTTCATCCTTAGGTCTGGAGGTAGATGGTCTCATACCATTCTGGTCATCATCTTCATCATCCCTCAGAGACTCTGCCTCCTCAAACCTTTCACTTGGGTCTAGAAAAGGGCATTCTTGGAACACCTCTGACCTCATTCTCATGCTACCACCCTGTTGCCTCTCATATGCACCTTGAATATCAGCTTCTGCATTTGAAAAATAAGGCGCATGCTGTCCTGATGGCCTAGGGTTATCTTGTGTATCATCACCTTTTCTGGGGGAGCTCTCATGACTAACTGAGACAGTTCCCTTTCTTCTGTACATCATTCTTTTTGTTAATGGTAACTCTTCAAATAAAGGATTTTGTTGGGATCTTCTCCCTTGCATATAAATTTTACTTTGACCGGTTGGGAGATTACTTCGGAGTCGCCACCTATTACTAGGAACTGTTTTCTTCTGAAAACCAGGGTTCTTTCACAAGGTTCCCCAGCGGAGTCGCCAATTTCTGTTGGTTTTTTCCCAGACTGGATGCTTATTCCCAGATTTCCCTACAAGGTAGCCATTAGTGATCAACAGGATCTCTGGGCCAGGGGCCAACAGTATAGGAGATAGACTCTATATTTTATCTCCTCTTCTTCTTCAGGCTCTGCAAGACCTAGGGGGGTATTCCCTACTCAACATCCATGAGGATATGCATACAAGGCTGGGATGCTGACAGAAAGCAGATAGTCCTCTTGTAAGTAGACTAAAACTGAAAGATAAGAGCAAAGGGGCTAGCTTTGGGCCTATTAGCAGTTGTAGACAGAGGACTGAGGATCCTAAACTAACTCTAATGTCCTAATGGTTGTTTTAGATTTTGATTTGGATTTTAAGTTTGGATGCAAAGTTGGATATGGTTGTAACACAAACACAAAGCAAGATTGGTGCCTATCCAGGGCCTGGAGTCAGTAGACATACACCTGTGAATGATCAGCATGAACAGCTACAACTGGATTTCAAGGGGATATATGTGATACCTGCCTTACAGGTATCTCCCAATACAAAGTGTTAGGTTATCTCTACTTATGGTATCCCTACTGCAGTATACCCTTCCCAATGTTCAACCTGAAAATAGTTTAATCTACCCCTTGAGCAGAAGTTAAAAGATCAGACATTCAACATAGGAATTCTATGCTCTAGAATCTAAACATTACTCAAATATCCAGATTCAGAAGAAGAATACATGCAATACTGGAGACAGAATTAACACAACACATGCTAAGATAGCATTTCTCATATAAGTTTAATCATGAAATCAGAGGGTTCATGCCAAAAAACATACAACAAGAGATACATAAACTCACAGGTAAGCTGTACAGAGCAACCAGATCAGCTTGTTATGCATTACAGAGCCAAAAATCTTCAACTTTCAACAACAACAAATGAGCAACACAACCTGCTTATAACAGCCAGGTAGGTGCTCAGCAATTAATTACATGGTTGACCAAAAATCCCGCCAGATACACAGTATCAGAAAGATGGCGCTCAAACATTACCAGATTGGCGCCCAAACTTGAATGCAGCAGGTAGGGGAGGAGACAGGAAGATTTCTCGAGCCCTGCGCCACTGTCCGCTGATGTACACCTTCAATCGGGTACCAGATCCGCCCACGCCATCGCCCATACCTCTGCAACAATCGCCATTAAAGGCGCACCAACCCGCGGCCTCGGGAAGACGTCAATTCTGCATCGCAACCATTTCCCGCCGAGATTCATCATCATGATATTCGAAAATGCAGGATATCAAAATCCCACATGCACCCCGCAGCAACCTCATTAACACTTTATATACTAGGTCATGAGCATATATTATGTCGGTGCTTTTGCTCCTGACGACACTAGTATAAGACTTCATCATCATCATCCTCCAGCAGCATGATATCCTGTTGCCCGAAATATCACCCTGACGTCAGCATCATATTGCAATATAACCTGCATGATAATCGGCACAACCTGATCCATCGGAGGAACATCCTCCTGCTGAGCTTATACCAAAAGTCTGGCCGATGAACATCCTGATGATGTCATCATCATATCCTGCTGACGTCATCATCATATCTGCCTACTGCGCACCTCCTCATATCCGGATGACGTCATCATCATGTTTGCAAATATCGGGGGATCTCCACAAGATGATCAGTGTTAGAAATATGACCCCCCCGGACCTTGATGACGTCATCATCATATTAACATCAGGATGATATTCAGAAGACAACCAGATATTTGGAAATATCATCCTGATGCACAAATATCAGGTTGCACTGTAGCTCCACTATAAGATCGGGGCGATAGATGAATATGATGATGCTTGAAAAGATCACCCCCACTAGCTAATGCACGAAGCCGGCAGGCGGATATCTCCTCGATATCAGCATCATCATGACGCTGGAACAAACATACACCTGAGTGATATGAAAATATCACCCCCTCCTTCAGAAATATCATGATGCAGATAGGCAGAGAAAAAGATATCACCCTGATATAAGGATGACGTCAGCATCATCAGGATGACAAAACAACGAACAAGAAGTGATACAACATCATCAGGATGATATTGACTAAGATCATCCTGACGTTCAAAATATGATGACCCCAGTGAATATCGGGTCGCACTTAGAACTCTTCAACAACATCATCAGGATGATCATAACCAAGATCACCCGATGATAAAGATATCACCCTGGCGAAATATCATGAAGGCAGAAAAATATGATGACCCTCGCAAGCAACACGGTGATAACTGGAAATATGATGATGATGACGACGACCCTTGAGAAAAAGCAAGTCAGGTCGAACAACTTAGAGAATAACCCCTTCACAATATCGGGGCAACATCATCATCATGTTTGGGCAAGGTGATAATTGGAAGATCACCGGATACTTGAAAAATCACCCCCGCAAGCAACTTGGGGCGCACTGTAGCTCATCAGCATCATCAGGATAATAACCAAACATCACCCGATAGTGAAATATGATGATGACGATGAAAAACAAGTCGAAGCAAACATGTTAATGCAGACCACCATCAAAGGAAATATGATGATGATGACCTCCTCTTCAAAGAAAATATGATGCTGCAGCTGAAAAATGCTGAGGAGGTCCAACACTTAGAAAAAATGGGCAAGAAGATAAAGGGTTCAAATGAAGAGACCCCCTGATCATGAAAAATCAACCCCAGGTCAAAATGAGTGCTAACACCGCCATCTTCAAAAATCCCAAAACCTTGACTGTCCAATCGCATTCCCTACAAACCCTAGCATCTCCCTTAGTGCCAACCTCGACAGTCCTTAGCACCACCTTTAACATCGATCTCCTCCCAAATTACAATTGTCATAAACTGTCGCCGCTACAAAAGTCCGTCACTGCTACTATTAAACGTTTGGTCGTTGTTGTTGAGCACCTTGTCATTGCTATCCACGGTGACTGGCACCGTTTGCAACCTATTCTAAGTCCCTAATGGTAGTCAAAACCCTATTAAACCTTTCATCACCATCCTCAGCTGTCCCGATCACTACCACTTTTGGGAGAGTCGATGCCAAGACTCAACACTAGCTCGGCTTTGCCGCCCCATACAAAACCCCTGTCACCGCCACTAACACATTACTTATTGACACTTTTAAACGCTATGAGCACACCCCTGCTCCACTTCTGCCATCCTTTGAACTCCCTACACCACTTGCATCTCCTTTCGACCACCTTCCTTTTGCAAACTGAAGCGTCTTTTGCCGCCATCTGCTAGTTTGTGGTCATTGTTCTCAAAACGGTGACAGCTACCATAAAACTTCAACCCTAAACTCTAGTTTATGGTTGTCACTTGGGAATGAAGTGACCTTCTAAACCTAGACTACCAGCCTGAAACCATAACAGTTGATTTCCAAATCGGATCTCCAATTCAACTGAAACCCTAACATTAGGTTTGGCGCTTTTAGGTTTCAATTTTAGTGCTTGGGTTTATTCTTGCAGTTAACATAGGAGAAACATTCGCATTTTAGGATTTGACCTAGACCATAAGGTCTTCTATTAAGAGTGACCGCGGGAGTGGGGGCTATCGCTCCCCTCCACTATATATATATATATATACATATTTTCCTTTTAGCCACCCTTGGTCGTATGGGAGACTGAGGGCTTGGCTAGCCATAATTGCCCAGTTAACCATCGGATACCTTAACCATTCATGTGACCGTGAAATCATTAATAGCTAGCAGTTTTACTCAAACAGTCAAGGACCCCTTTTTGCACTCACATGCCGAAATAGGTGATTTTTTTCAAATTTTCATAACTTTTGCAAAATAGGTCAAAATCGCACGAAATGAGTTGCATCATGAAGCAGACTTAGCCAACTTCACAATGGTGAGATCAATTTTAGGTAATGATGCCATTTTATCAATCATTTTTGGTCAAAGTCAACCCTTAATTCAAACTTTGACTACTCATAACTTGTGCAAAATTACTTCATTTTTGACGATTGTTTTCAAAATACATGGAATTTCCTGAATAATCTGATTTTGCAATTTATTTTTCTATATCTGATCATATTTTGCAAATTTTTATCAGATTCCCTTTTTGACCCTTTTTGACTTAGTGGCTTGCACAGGGGATCCAGTGCTACTAAGATCCTGGAGCTATACACTTTGAATAAGTGCAGCTAGGGGATTCAACAAATATTGTCCTTTCCTAGCCTAGGATTGTGCATGTCTACAAGTGTTTGCAAAACATCATGAGTCATCAAAAACAACCAATTGATTTCCAAGTGTCTTCAATGTTTGATGTGTGTGCTTGCCTAATCATCACCCTCAAAATTCTTCCCACATATTCATGCCAAATCATCATATCCTAATCACATTCCTACTCATATCTTTCATTAATCAACCTCCACATCATAACCCTATCCTAATCACATTCTTATCATACCCTCACCATTCAACCCCATATCCTAATCATTTTTCCTAACCACATCCTTTTCCCCATCTAATCACCCTAATCATTCACATGATCCACATCATCCTTGTTCTATCCTAGTCACACCCTAATTACATTACCATCATTCCACATCCTCCCATTCCTAATCTAACCAACATTCCAAATCCAAACAATACCTAACCATCATACCCTAATCACATCCTAACCACCCTTCCTAATCACATCTCAAACATCCTAATCATCCCATTCCTCATCATTCAACCACATCCCTAATCCCATTATCCTTACACATCATCCCAATCCATTACATCCTAATCAATCATATCCTAAATCACATTACCCTAATCATGATCCTAATCATTCCTAATCACATTCATGTCATATCTTCTTTATGCCACCTCATCATATTATACCCTAATCATTCATAATCATTACATCCATTCCACATCATAGCATATTCACCATGCCAACTCATCATATCCTAATCACATTGCTACTCATCTATTCATCATTCAACCTTCATGTCCTTAGCCACATCATACTATATCCTAATCCTATCCTATTCATCATACCTTCATCATTCCACCTCATCCTTATCATATCCTAGTCATCATCCTTTATCATGCCACCACATCCCAATCATAGCCTACTTATCACTTTCTAATCATTCCACCTCATCCCAATTATAGCCTAATCATCATAATCATGTCCAATTCATCATGCATAACCATTACACATCATCATCCTAATCCAATCCATTTCACACTAATCATTCTCCTAGTCATCATCTTAGTCACCCTTACCAAACCCTAATCACCTCTTTCATCTAATCATCGTCGTCCTAACATCCCTAATCATTCCATACCATACCTTAATCATATCCAAGTCATCATAATTCAAACCTTAATCACCCTTCACCACCTTCTTCCTAATCAAATCCAAATCATTCCTTATCATTACATTTCATCATCCTTGCCATTCAAATCCAATCAATTTCATATTATCATTCCACATCATATCACTATCACATATCCTAAACATATCCAAGTCATCCCCATCCAATCCTAATCATACACTGCCATTTGTTCATAATCCACTCAACTTCTTCCTAATCCACCCAAACCAACCAATCTCATCACTATACATCATCATCATCATTCCAATCCAATAAAATTCATCCTATCCAATCCTATCACAACACACCATAACCCTAGGGAAAACTTTGAGTATCTACCCTCCCTATCGAATCTGAATGCAACTGTGTAAAAACATTATAGACTTACTGGTTCTATTCACCCACCATTCAATTTCATTTCACTACATATCCGATTCCATTTCATTGAAATACTTCATTAGAATTCAGCCCTTGCGATCTATAGAGGACCCTAAACATTAGTCTTCCTAAGGATGAAACATAGGGAGAAACTGCCGAAGCTTGATTGTATCACAATTACAAATTCAGACCAAGAGGCCTTGACATCTTTTCACGTCAATCACAACTTGGGCTTAATACTCCAAGGCTAGTTTAAGTCCATCCTTACAAGTGAATTCTAAAATTCATGGGTTCACTCTAATCAATCATCTCTTCCATACCTCAAGGTCTTGACAAAACCAATTTGCACTTTGAAAGGTCATTAGTAGACGTGAGTACCCTCATGGAGCTAGACTTTTCTAAGACCAATATCATTAGCCTCTGTCATAGTCCAGGCTGCATCACCTTGCATCAACATTCCATTATCATCCCACAATTCACAAGTCTCATTTGGTTGACACAGTTGCAAGACGAAGAGACAAGGGAGTAGATCCTCCTAGTCATCCCTCATACACACATCATTCCAAACACATCAACATTCCTTCCAACACATCATCTAATTGACATCACCTCTAATCATATCCTAATCATTTCCAAGTCACCATAACCATACCCTAACCATACCCTAATCATCCCTAATCACCCATCTAATCATCCAATCAATCTCATACTCCACATCTCATACATTCCTAATCAAATGGTGGGGTGATGATTAGGCAAGGTGATTAGGATAATGATTAGGATGAGGTCGAATGATGAATAGGATGATGATTAGGTGTTGGTTTTATTTGGAATGGTATTGGTTGGATTAGAAAGGGGATGACATGGAATGATGATAATGTACTTAGGATGTGGTTAGGATAGGACAAGGATGATGTGGATAGTTGGATGATCTGGTTAGGATAGTGATAAGGATATGGTGAGTTGATGAAGACATGATGAATAGGATGTGGTGTCATTGGATAAGGATAATGATGTCTAAGGATTAGGGATGATGACTTGGATGGATAGAATATGATAATTAGGAATGATAAGATGTGATTATGATATGATAAGGATGCGATTAAGATGTGGTTGAATGATTAGAAATGGTGAAGAGGATATGATAATAACAAGGTGTAATGATGATTAGGAAATGTGATTAGGATAGGTGATTAGGATAATGTGATTAGGATATGATGAGGAATGTTTAGGATGAAATGGATTGGCTTAGGAGGGTGATTAGGAATGATGAATAAGATGTGGTTGAATGATGTGGAATGACAATATTGAGTGACTTGGATTGATTAGAGTGATGACCAGGATGATTAGGATATGATGAATAGGACAGGGTTAAGACAAAATGTAATGATGAGGAATGATAAGAATGTGATTACGATATGATTAGGGATGACTTGGATATGATGTGGCTAAGAAGGGTGATTAGATACAAGGGTTGAATAATGAAGATATGGTATGAATGTGATCAAGGTATGATGAATTGGGATGAATGTGTGGAAAGAATGTCGAGGGTGATGATTAGGCAAGCACACACATCAATCAAAGAAGACAATTGGCATTTTTGGTTGTTTTTGATGACTCGTGATGTTTTGCAAACACTTGTAGACATGCACAATCCTAGGCTAGGCAAGGACTATATTTGTTGAATCCCCTAGCTATGCTTATTCAAAGAAGATAGCTCCAAGATCTTGGTAGCACCAGCTCCCCTCCATGGCACTCACTTCTCATGCATACCAAGTTCCAGGTTTCCTAAGGCTCATCCCCCCACCAAACCTTAGGATTGTCCCTGCTATCTCAGCTAAGAACCACAAGAATCAGGGTAGCTTCAAAGGTTACCCTTCTACGTCAACAAATAGAGGGTTTTTGGCCACTAAACAAAAGGGTTCTAGTGAATATCTGAGGGACCGGCACCCCACGAGCATCCAACAAGCCACTTAAGGCTCTAACTAACCCTACTAGGAGTTTAATATACACAAAGGTGCGCCTCCTTTCGAGCTAGCACTGTATGGTGAGCGCTCATACCGGTTAGACTTGGCTTTTGCCTTATCCTCAATTTATATAGTGGGCTGAATGAAAGTCCCACTTGGGGTCACAAATGAGTTCTCCTTGCAGATGTGTCTCAAGAGCAGTCCCACTCTAAGGCTGACAAAAGTAAGACAAGTTAACATGTTTTTGATCCCCAGGCTCACACTAAGTTGCAAGGGGAGAGCATACACATGTGAGCTTGCTCACACTCACACATGTTCATTAACCTTAGAAAATAGATGTGTGGTGTGATTATGCAAATGTTGTGAAGTGTTTTTTATTCCCAAGATCGCATAAAGCGCAAGGGAAGAACATACACACTTCACAATGTAAACACAATCACCAAGCATAGCAGACAGTGGTTCATTTTAATCCCCCAAATATATGTGAAAACAACAAGATGTTCATTTTAGTGCACCAAAACCAAATGTACCTATGATAAGAAAAACACATGCATATGAAAGAATGAAATCCCTACATCAAATGTGTTAGTAGTTTCAGTTTATAGTCTTCAACCCACGAATGCCACATGCTGCAAATCAGACATTAGTAGCATAAAAATCCCCATGACAATGTAGAAAAAACATGAAACATCAAATAGATTCCTCGTTTTGTGAACCTGGAAGTCAAAATGATAAAAAAATGGAATCTGCAAAATATCTCAGTGTCTACAATTGGTACAGTACAAAGATAGCAATAGAAAGACAATATTTTGATCAGCATTGGTTCGCAGTTGAAGATCTAGTCTTGTGGTTCTAATAAGATGTCTATAGTCCTTAGATGATCTTAAATCCAAAGTTTCAGCTCTTGATCATCTCTAGAAATGTACCTTCAAGTCGCACAGGTTTGGCATAGCAGAGAATAACAGTAGTTAGAGTAGAACACACAATTGTTTTGGTCTGCATTCCTCCTATATTGAATATTTTGTTATATATTTTGAGGTGTTGTAAACACATATATGAAGTCTCTAAATCCAAAGTTGCAAAGTTTGAAGTCCACCAGGAAGATAGTTATGAACATCTAAGTATCGCTACAAGGTTTGACAGTGTTTGACTGTAACAGGGCATGTGTTCTAATGGTCCACATTTGGCCACAAGTTGATATTATGTTCAGTGGTTCTAGAGTTATGTTCTAAGATGTCTGAAGAATCTTAAATATGAATTTGAGCAAGTCTTGTGATCCGCATTGAAATTTGAAATACGACACATGGACTGAACCAATGATAATCAGAGTTTAAGGCTGACCTGATACTTTGATCAGTGTGCTGTAAGATCTATTGATTGGAAATTTATTCTAAGTGGTTCTATAATTGAAGCTGACATATGAGATTATGTTGCAAGTGTTAATTGGGTCCGCAAAGTATTTTGGTGAAAGGATTAGGCTGACAAGCTACACAAGGCATAATTACATGCCTCATATTTGTAGGCTGACTTAATGAGAAGTTTGCAAGTATTGCAAATATTTATATGAGATCTAATTCAATGTTTGAAGTGTGTGGTGTGCGAATATGAAGATGTGAGTGTGCGACACGTGAAGTTCTGTGTTTTTGTAAGGGCGACAAGTGCAGAAGAAGAGAGATCTTATTTTTATGTAAGAGTAGAGCAGTGTAATAGAGCAAGTTAGGATGAAGAGTTTTGAATTAGTTTTTTGAGCTTCATTGGAGTTGTATCCATGCATTTATAGATGCAATTTTAGAAGTTCATTTTGGTAGTGAGCCGCCCTTCATTCTCTTTCTTTTCTCTTCACAGTGAGCCTATATGCAGTGAGCATCTTCTTTGGATAGCGAGTCCTTAAGGGCAGTCAGTCCTAAGGCAATGAGCCTCCTGTATTTCAGTATTGTTACTACATAATATATTGTGAGATAACACTCATCGTGGTTTTTCACATTTTGGGTTTTCCACATAAAAATCCTAGTGTTCATGTGTTATGTTTTTGTGGTTGTTCATTCTATGTTTAATTTTCTTTAATGCTATTGAATAGGCAAATGGATTAAGAGAATACTGATTCACCCCCCTCTTAGTATTCTAGGTGTTCAACAATTAGTATCAAATCCTGGTTCCTTGGAAGAAGTCTAACAGTTTGAGGAAGATCCTGGAGATTGAACAAATGGTAGGTAAAAGGTATCCTACTCTTGAAGAAATTTATTCAACTAAAACTATAGAAGAAGAATGCATGTATGTCAATGAAGAATAACTTAAAGTTGGTCTTGAAGATCTTGAAAGAACTGAAGAAGAAAACAAGGATCTGAAAGAAAATGTCAAGGAACCAGATGAGTGCATCAGAAAATTGAGGGAACAAGTCAAGAAGTTCAAAGAAAAGCATAAGGAAGTTAGTGAACAATTGAGATCAGCAAATGAAATCTTAGATGATCTGAGAGTGCAAATTGAAGATAAGGAAAAAGGAGAAGAAGATCTAAATCAATTGGTGAAAGGAAAATCAAAAGAATATGCAAAGCTTGAAAAGGAAGTTGGGAACCTAAAGTCAGATTTGGAGAAAGAAAAGAGCTATGAAGAAAATTTTAAAATAAGTTCCACAAAACTTGATGAGATGCTTTCCAGCTAGAAGACCACTGATGACAAAGAAGGTTTGGGATTTGAGAGGGGTGAAAATTCTAAAACAAGTCAAGAAATGAATGCTGAAAACAAGAAGGAAAAAGGCAAGTAGATTTGGAATCAAAGGAATAGACCTAGAAAACTACCGATCAAGCAACCAAATGCACAAAGGTACCCATCTTACAATGGATATTGTAATTCATGCAATAAGTTTGGTCATAAAGCTACTCAATGTGATGCAAGAGCATCCAGTGGTGTAAGGGCAATCTTGCATCACCCAAAAAGAAGTTAATTAAAAATCATTGTAGTTGTTTTCATTTCTTTCCATAATTAGTGTTTCTGGTTCCATAATATCCTGAATAATGATGTAGGAATTTCAATTTTTTTCAAACTGCTAAAAATAGCAAACTGCCAGTTTTGGAAAGTTTAACTATCATTTTAGAAAAGTTTGCATTTTTGCATGGATTCAGGAAAAAGTTAAAAAAATCTTCATAACTAAAATATAAGACCTTTGGTGAAGGAATCAAGGAAAGATCATTTCTGAGCTGAAAGATATTAAAGTTTTTGTTTTCCAAAAAGCCCCTGAAATTTTTTGAAACGAGATATGAGGCATGAAAACATCCCATAACATCTTGAAAAGTTGACAAAAATCCATTTACAAATTTGTGACATGATAGTTCACATCGCGAGCTTTCCAGCGCTTAAAACAGTTCGTCAATCGGACACCCGAATCAAAAGTTATGCTTCCCAGAAGTTGACCTATTTTTGGAGGGAGTTGCAAATTTTGAAATTTAGCTGGAGGCCACCAAAAAGTGCTATTTATGACTATTTTGGGAACCCTGGGCAGTAGTAGGGTTAAGGGGGAAAGTGTAGAGCCAAGAATAGGCAGGAAAATAGAAACCCTATTTGATTTGGGGTTTACAAAAGGAAGATGATTCCAGAGTCTGGAGATAGGAAGCTATAATGTGATGCAGCCTGTAGAGGATTCATCCTTTGATTGTATTCGAGCTTCTGTAATGTAATGTTTTTCCCATATCAATAAAAGGTCATTCTATTTTCTATGTGCAATTTTTGTTGTTGTGTGTTTTGTGATTTACCCCCTTCATCAAGTGGTATCAGAAAAAGGGTTCCTGAGTGTGTAGACAAATCGCTGACTGTGAGGTAGTTTGCACTAGGACCTGAGGTTGTGGGTTTGTTGCGGAGATCAAAATGCCTCCACGAAAAAATTGTATTGGGAGGAATGCTTTTATGGAAGAGGGCTTTAGAGCCTTACAAAGGTAGATCGATGCATTGCAAGAGGAGCTACGAAGATGGTTTGATCCAAGAACAAGAGAAGAAAGCGAGGATGAAGCTAAAGAAGAGCTATCTGAGGAAGAACAAGAAGTTGCAGGAGATCCTATAGAAGTTAGGTTGTTGAGGATCATTTCAAAGATCGAAAAGAGACCTAGGATCGAAGTTTCTACATATTTTGGAGATTTGAATCTAGAACAACTTATTGATTGGATCAATGACATGGAGGAGTATTTTGAGTATGAAGATGTGGAGGACCCAGATCAGGTCAAGTTTGCAAAAACAAAGTTGAAGGGCCATGCCAGTATTTGGTGGAAGGAGGTCCAATTAGAGAGGAATAGAAGAGGAAAAGGAAAGATCACCAGATGGGATCGGATGGTGGAGAAATTGAAGAAGTAGTTCATTCTTGTGGACTATGAGATGGAGTTACTGAAGAAGCTGCAAGGATTGAAGCAAGGTAACAAGTCTGTTAAGGAGTATATAGAAGAGTTTTATAAGATTACTATTAGGACAGGTCATGCAGAGGCCAACAAGGAGAAGGTAGCCTATTACATTAATGGGTTGAGGCCAAGTATTCAAGAGGAACTAAGTCTGGTCAGAATGACCACCATAGAAGATGCGTACTAGTTTTCCTTGAAGGTGGAAGAGAAGCTGAATAAAAGATTCGATAGTAAGCAAAGGGGAAGAGATCAAGGAGGAAGGACTGGTGGAAGACCCTATGGAGGTTGTAATGAAGATCAAAAGAAAAATGAAGATGCTAGCACCAATTAAAATTAGAGAGGGGATAATGCCTATCGCCCTCGTGACCAGAACAATGGTGAGCAAAGAGGAAGAGGAAGAGGCAGACCTAGGCAAGGACCCAGAAGAGGAGGTTTCAGAGGAACCTGTTTCCAATGTAGAGAAGAAGGGCATCAAGCATAAGAGTGTCCGCAACATCAAGGAAGGACAAATAGAAGACCTGAAGGTAATGCATGAGTTGCACATGTAGATGAAGATGCACAATCTGAGTGTTTTGAAGATGTTGAAAGGGGAGAAACCCTAGTTGTTAGAAGAACTTTGTTGAATGAGGAGAAAGAACCCAATCAGAGGAAGAGTTTATTCTGCACGAGGTGCAAATGTGAAGGTAAGTGTTGTGATATTATTATTGACAGTGGAAGTACTGACAATCTTGTTTCAGAGGAGATGGTTGACAAGAAATCATCCACATCCATATCAGATTGCATGGTTGCAGAAGGACCATAGAGTTTTGGTCAATGAGCAATGTCTAGTGAAGTTCAAGATTGGGGACTACCATGATGAGGTGCTGTGTGATATCATACCGATGGATGCATGTCATATGCTGTTGGGGAGGCTGTGGCAATATGATAGGAGCATTGTCCATGATGGTCATGCAAACACATATTCCCTAACAAAGGATGGAGTTCATCATAAGTTGAAGCCCTTGAAGGAGGTGGAAGAAAAGGTATGTAGTACTGCCAAAATTTGCTTGGTAGATGGTAGGAAATTTTGGAGGGTATGAAGCATGAGCATCATTGCTTTGCATTGATTCCTAAGATTAGTCAAGAGAAATGTGAAGATGTACCAGCAGAAGTTTCAGATATGTTGGAAGAATTTTAGGACATTATCTCTGACAATGTACCAGAAGGTTTTCCACTAGTGAGGAAGATAAGTCATCAAATGGATTTGATACCAGGAGCCATTTTGCCAAATAAGGTAGCCCACAAAATGACTCCAATAGAGAATGAAGAGTTGTTAAGGAAGGGACTGATAAGGGAGAGCCTGAGTCCATGTGCGGTACCTGCAGTACTAGAACCAAACAAAGATGAAGAGTGGAGAATGTGTACAAATTCTTGAGCCATAAATAAGATCATGATCAAGTACAGGTTTCCATTGCCAAGAATGGATGACATAATGGATTGTTTGAGTGGAGCCAAGTGCTTCACGAAGATTAACCTGAAGAGTGGGTATCACTAGATCTAAATCAAAGAAGGAGATGAATGGAAGATAGCCTTCAAGACAAAGGAGGGTTTGTATGAGTGGTTAGTCAAACCTTTTGGGTTAACCAATGCACTAAGCACATTCATGCGGCTCATGAATGAGGTACTAAATTTTTTTTGGGAAAGTTTTGTTATTGTTTATTTGGATGATATTTTGATTTTTAATAAGACTTGGGATGAGCATCTGATGCATATCAGAAGAGTTCTAGAGAAGCTGAGGGAGAAGTTGTTGATTAATTTGAAGAAATGTAGTTTTACAAAGGAGTTGGTATACCTTGGATTTGTTGTCTTAGAGGAACGTCTCAAGATGGACCTAAAAAAGTAAGGGCTATCCTTGAATGGCCTACACCAAGGAGTGCCACAGAGGTACGATCTTTTCATGGTTTGGTAAGTTTTTATAGAAAGTTTATCAGAAATTTTAGTAGCATTTGTGCACCCCTAACTGAGATAATGAGAGGGGATAGAAAAGAATTTAGATGGACTAAAGGAGTGGATAAAAGCTTTGATACATTGAAGCAAAAAGTCACAGAGCAACCTATTTTGGCACTTCCAGATTTCAATAAGGTATTTCAGGTAGATTGTGATGCTAGTGGTAGTGCTATAGGAGTTGTTTTGAGTCAAGAAGGTAAGCCCATTGCCTATTTTAGTGAGAAGCTTAATGATGCCAAGAAAAAGTATGTTGTTTATGATCAAGAATTTTATGCTATAGTTCAGGCTTTGAAGAAATGGAGACATTATTTATTGCCAAAAGAGTTTGTTTTATATACTGATCATCAGGCTTTCAATATCTTAATAGTCAAGGAAAGTTGAATCAAAGGCACTTAAAATGGGTTGAGTTTTTTGCAGAGTTATACTTTTGTTTTGAAGCACAGGAGTGGGAAGTCCAATAGAGTTGTAGATGCCTTGAGCAAAAGGCAGAATTTGTTGACAAAAATGAAGATAGAGGTTGTTGGGTTTGATGAGCTCAAAAGTTTGTATCCTGAAGATCTAGATTTTGTAGAGGCCTGGAAAGCTTGTCTGGAACCTATTACTTTGGACAGGACAAAATGGTTGGATTTCATAATCTAAGATGGCATGTTGTTTAAAGGAAGTCAGTTGTGCATTCTGAGGAGTTTCATGAGAGAGCACTTGATTAAGGAGAAGCATAGTGGAGGATTGGTCAGACACTTTGGTCGAGATAAGACCATTGCTATTGTTGGTGAATATTATTATTGGCCATAGTTGTAGTAGGATGTGAGGAAATTTGTACAGAGTTGCAGAGTATGTCAGATGGTGAAAGGAACAAGTCAGAATACAGGTCCATATCAGCCACTACCTGTACCAAAGAAGCCATGGGATGATATTAGTATGGATTTTGTTCTTGGTTTACCAAGGACACAGAGAGGACATGATTCCTTTTTTGTGGTGGTGGTTAGATTCTCAAAGATGGCACATTTCATTCCTTACAAGAAGGCCAATGATGCTGTTCATATTGCTGAATTATTTTTTAGAGAGGTGGTGAGATTACACGGTCTACCAAAGAACATAGTTTCAGATTGGGATACCAAGTTTGTTGGTTATTTCTGGAGGACATTGTGGAAGAAATTGAAGACAGATTTGAAGTTCAGTTCTACACACCATCCATAGACTGATGGACAGACGGAAGTGGTGAATAGGAGTTTGGGTAACTTGCTACGATGCTTAGTAGGAGATAAGCCCAAGGGATGGCATTTGATTTTACCACAGGAAGAATTTCCTTACAATAATTCTTTCAATAGGAGTACTGGTAAAGCACCATTCTAGATTGTATATGGTAATAGCCCAAGAAATGCTTCTAAGTTAAGGAAGCTGGACAAAGGAGAAAAGACAAATGCTGAAGCTGAAGACTTTGCAGAACATCTGAAGAATTTGCATGAAGAGGTGAGAAAGCACATTAATAAAATGAATATTCAGTACAAGGCTAAGGCAGATCAAAAGACGAGATATACGAAGTTCTAGGTAGGAGATGAACTCATGGTTCACTTGAGAAAAGAAAGGTTCCCAATTGGAACATACAATAAGTTGAAAATGAAGAAATTTGGACCATGTAGAATCCTGAACAAGCATGATTCAGAAAATGCATATCAGGTAGAGCTGCTGAACATTGCTGATTTAATAGACTATCATGAAGGTGGCACAAAGGATGGACCAATAGAAGAATAGTGGAGTATTCTGGCATCTACTTTAATAGAGGAGATAGAAGAGATCTTGGATAGTCATGTGGGAAGAAGTACTTGAAACAGACAATATGAAGAATATCTGGTGAATTGGGAAGGGAGGCCTATTGAAGATTCTTCTTGGTTGTCTAAGGTAGAGGTTGACCATTTGGGTTTCCTCAAACAAACACCTGAGACATGACAGGGTCACTTCTCAAATTACCCTAGGTGTCTGATGCAAGAGCATCCAGTGGTGTAAGGGCAATCTTGCATCACCCAAAAAGACGTTAAATCTAAATCATTGTAGTTGTTTTCATTTCTTTCCATAATTAGTGTTTCTGGTTCCATAATATCCTGAATAATGATGTGGGACTTTCAGTTTTTTCCAAACTGCTAAAAATAACAAATTGCCAGTTTTGGAAAGTTTAACTGTCATTTTAGGAAAGTTTGCATTTGGGCATAGATTGAGGTGAAAAGTTACAAAAAGCTTCATAACTGAAATATAATACCTTTGGCAAAGTTATCAGGTAAAGATCATTTGTGAGCTAAAAGATATTAAAGTTTTTGTTTTCCAAAAAGCCCTTGAAAATTTCTAAAACAAGATATGAGGCACTAAAACATCCCATAACATCCCAAAAATTTGATAGAAATCTATTTACAAATTTTCAGCGTGATAGTTCACATCGCAAGCTTTCTAACACTTTAAACGGTTTGTCAATCGAACACCCAGATCAAAAGTTATGCCTCCCAGAAGTTGACCTACTTTTGGAGGGAGTTGTAAATTTTGAAATTGAGTTGGAGGCCGCCAAAAAGTGTTATTTATGACTATTTTGGGAACCCTGGCCAGTAGTAGAGTTAAGGGAGAAAGTGTAGAGTCAAGAATAGGTGGGAAAATAGAAACCCTAGCTGATTTGGGGTTTACAGAAGGCAAATGATTCTAGAGTTTGGAGACAGGAAGTTGTAATGTGATGCAACCTGTAGAGGATTCATCCTCTGATTGTATTTGATCTTCTGTAATGTAATGTTTTGCCCATATCAATAAAAGATCATTCTATTTTCTATGTGCAATTTCTGTTGTTGTGTGTTTTGTGATTTACCCCCTTCATCACAATGTAAGAGCGAAGTGAATCAAAATGTTCCATCTTTCTCTGGTTAGTGCTTTACTTGCAAGAGAGTTGGTCATAGAGCTAGTGAATGTAAAAGTCAGATAAGGAATAGTTATAACAATGGGAGGAATGCTCAATCTTTCAATGGTAACTATTTTGCATGCAAGAGAGTTGGTCATAGATCTAGTGAATGTAGAAGTCAGATTAGGAATGGCTATAACAAGGGAAGGAATGTCCAATCTTTCAGTGGTAACTGCTTTACATGCAATAGATTTGGACATAAGGCTAACTAATGTAGATCGAGGATGAATAGAAGGACCAATGGTTAGAAAAATGTTGTATGTTAAAATTATAACATGCTTGGACATATTACAAGGTTCTACATAAGCAAGAACATGAAGAAGGATAATCAGGAAGAGATGAAGAAACTAGTACAAAAGATGGATCCAACAGAAATCAAGAAGGAGATGAACAAGATGTGGGTTAAGAAGGAAGTTATTGAAGCCAAAAATGAGTCTGTGCCAAACTCTGGTGTACACACTTCCTTCAAGAAGTTAATTGGGAGCTCTAGCTCAGGGGGAGCTTTAATGAAATATTCTGTTCCCCTAGCCAAAAAAGTGGTGTTGATAGCCAGCACGAGGATATGAGTTAAAAAATAGTATATCGGAACTTTTGGAGAAAATTCTGATAGAAAAGAACTTAATGCAAAAGATTGTGGAGTAATTTACATCTACTATGAGTGGCAGAGATAGTGTTGATACCTTTTAGGAAACAATCATTTATGGCGAGTTAGGTTTTGATGAGAAGAGTTTATAAATGATATCATTCAAAGGAAATTCACTTGCATTCGAACTCTCAAGCAACCAAGGAGATTTGAGCAATGAAGCTAAAGCAAATTCAAGCAGTTGGTGTGAAGAAACCCTAACCTGAAAGAAAAGAACAATGTACTTACAGTCTACTCTTTTGAAAAGATTTTGTTGAACTATAAAGATGTCGACTCCTCAAGTAATTGAGATCACTGAAAGATCGCAACCCAAATTTAAGAAACATCCATTCAAATCCATCGAAACATATCCAGATGGTGCATTCTCTAAAGTTTCGTATGGTATAATGCATAATGAAGATATTAGGGTTTACATCCATGCCAGTTTGGAAGAGTATGATCATATGAAATCAAGGCAAGTTTATTTGGTTGAGTTGTCTGGTGACAAGTTTGAATTGAAAGAAGAATACAGTGCTCTGCATGAGAATAAATTGGACACATGGATCAATTTTCTCATTTTCTCTAAAGATGTTTGGGTTAGGTATGCCCTAAGAAGAATCCATGATGAATTCTTTTGGTTGAATATGTCTCATATGATAACCAAGAATGCCATTGAGGTAGTTACAGGTATGTGTTCCACTGGAACAATTTCAGCATTAAAATTTTTTAAGAATGATACAGTGATGAAGCTAACTTGTGCCAAGTTTGACAAGAGGGCATTAACTATCAATGATATAGAGGATCTGGTAGTCAGGTTTGCTTCAATGGTGATTGGATACAAAGTCTACTTCTCTAACAAGGAGAACCCTGTTTCTGCAAAGGCCATTTATACTATCTATGGGATGGTGAAGAATAATGTTGATTATGATTTGTGTGAGTTGCTTTGGCAACAAATGATGGAGAATCTAAAGAGGACAAAAGATACAAAGTATCCATTCAAATATTGTACACTTATCATCTACCTACTATTCTACTTTCTGAGGGAATTACCAGGTATGAGTAATATTGTTTGGTTCAATCACTCTCTTGTAGCAGTACAAATTAGAAATCATCTGCAGAGTTTGGGAGATGTTGAAGCACAAAATGTAGCTCTATGGGGATATTTTAAATATTTATAGAAGAATATGTAAGCTAGGACTAGAATTCCTGAAAGGGTAGTTGAGAAGTATAAAGATGACATTGTTTTCATGGTGACCAAAAATCAATGCCTCATGGAGGCAATGGAACCAAGAATAGTGTGGGTCCCAACAATGGGATATGACTTTAAGAATCCCCCATAGATAACTTTAATAACCCCCCCTCGAAGAAGGTGTATAAACCTGACGAATCATGTATACTTCCCAAGAAAAATATTAATTTGATTGGTGAATTTTTTCATTTTTCTGGGAAAGAAAATAATCTTATTTGGTGAATCTTTTATAATCGCTAGAGGTCTATGGAAAATCCTGGCGAATTGTAATTTTTAAAAAACCAATAAAATATTTTCGTTGGAAATTAAAACCTATTTTTCAAACCAATTAAATATTTTCATTGGCGAATTAAAACATATTTTCAAACTAGTAAAATATTTTTGTGGGCGAATTAAACATGTTTTCTAAATAAAAAAATATTTTTGCTAGCGATTAAAATCTAATTTCAAACCAAAAAATATATTTTCACTGGCGAATTAAACCAATTTTCAAACCAATAAAAAAAATCATTGGTGAATTAAATATAGCTTCAAACAAATAAAAAATTAATTGGCGAAATAAACTGTTATGCCAAAAATAAATCATACAGTGTGGCGAAAATATCAAATGTTGCATATTGTTCTATTCCGGAATAAATTTTACACACATCAAAATTCCTTCATAAAGTGTCCGAAATGGGGACAAGTGTCAACATATTTATTATGTCTAAAGCAAAATGTCAATGCAAATTAATATAACAGACGACCGTTTGATGAATTTTTTATGGACGGTTGTAGTTGCATTCTGGAAGAAAATGTTTGAGACACTAGACCTGCGACTTCAAACCTCCGGAATAACACTTGAACCGTTAGATTTCCAAATATCAATGGTTGACATTTCATATGAGAAACCCTCTACATAATCTTATGTTGACTTGCTATGTCCGGTTGCCGGTTGTCTAAGTTGAAACCTGAGCCATCAAAACCGTGTTGTTTACCGACCCCTTATACCTAGTCTTGTCGGTCACTGCTTGGTGGGGAACGGTTTAACCTAGCAGGGTCCACTTTTTAAATGCTTTAGAACATATTATGAAGATGTCCTAAGAGACTTAAACAGTGAGCTATTAAAGGTTTGAATAAGACACATGGGAAATTCCTCAGCAAGATGTTTTAATCTTAGCCGTCCAATGTTGAAGAATTTAAGCGAACAACAAATGGCTTGAGAAGTTAATGTGTGAGCATGTTGGAGGGCCCCCAGGTTAATCCTAACCATTCCCCACTAGCCCGTTGTCAAAAGATGCACAACCGATAAACCCAACAGGCTAACGGGTGAATGCCACATAGCAGATTTTGCAGCTTGAAGAGAAGGTGGGGTCTGCTGAAAGATGAGTAAGCAATGCCATGCGGTAGAAAACTTCATCACGACCGTCCATCTTGCCATCTCATCAAGAGATCAATGTCTAGAGTTTGAAATATTTTAGCAAATATCTCGAAGCAGCCTTAAGAGACTTAAAAGTTAAAGGGTGAGCTATTAAAGGTTTAAATAAGACACGTGGGAAATTCCTCGGCAAGATGTTTTAATCTTAGCCGTCCAATGTTGAAGAATTTAAGAAGAGAACAGATGGCTTGATAAGTTAATGTGTGAGCATGTTGGAGGGCCCCCAAGTTAATCCTAACCATTCCTTGCTAGTCCGTTGTCAGAAGATGCACAAGTGATAAACCCAACGGGCTAACGGGCGAATGCCACATAGCAGACTTCGCAGGCTTCAAGAGAAGGTGGGGTCTGCCAAAAGATGAGTAAGCAATTCTGTGTGGAAGAAAACTTCATCATGGCCGTCCATCTTGCCATCTCATCAAGAGATCAATGGCTAGAGTTTGAAATTTAGAAAGTGGCCATGGGAGTCATTCTGCTTGGCACGAGTGAGCATTAATGGTAGTTTTAACACCATAAAAGCAGTCTTTTTACAAAATTGAAATCTATCTAAGTATTTTAAATCATCTGGAAGCAATTTCAATCTCTCGAAGACTTGAGGCAAATTTCAATCTCTCGAGGCAATTTCAATCTCTTGGCGATCAAAACTAGGGTTTTCAAAGCATTCAAAGTCACAAGTTAAAATCTTGCCCTCTAAAATTCATTGTTTGTGCTCACTATTGTGGTTTTGTTAATAGGAATTACTGGCAAATTTTCATTTCTTTTAGGGTTTTGCCTTCTTAGATTGTTGAACTGCAAATTTTGAGCTTTATTTCTACTTTAAGTTGGAACCCTAGTTGTGAACCTGCAATTCTTGCTAAACTAAAAGCCTAATTTGCAAAATTCTCACCATAATGGCACCCCAATGAGCTCAAACCTCAAGTTTTGGAGAGATGAAAAGGCCCATAGTCTAGGACCTTCTTCATCAATTAAAGCCCTCAACTAACGACAGAGTAAAAGGTCCACTTCTATTCCAGGGTTCCAAAATTAAAGAAGGCCTCATAGATAAACATATCTATATCAAGGATGCCACCATACCACTTACAGGATGGTCATTGTTCAAGAACTTGTTTGGGAACAGGAATTTGATTTCTCCTATATGTAACCCCTGGAGATTGGACATGGGGAAATTCGTTGTCTGAAATGTCTACATGGATGTGGACTTGTTAAAAGCTGTGGCAGCCAAATTTGATCCTATCTCCAGAGTTGTCAGGACATATGATGGGATTGAAATGGTAAAAATTAGCAGGTAAGAGATTGTTGAAGTTTTTCAACTTCATGAGTGGAATGAGGATTTGGTAAAAATTGATTTGAAAGCATTTAGGAGTGAATACGAGAAGACAAGACATGTCTTTAAAATCATAATGCTGCCAAATCATCTAGCATCAGTTGGAAAGGGAAAGAGGAGAATTGTTATTGGTCCATTAGATAAGGAACCCTTCCCAATAAAGTATTTTACTCCATATTTTTAGAAAACCTTTTATTCTTTGTGTCAAATCTCAGGGTTTGATCCTACTTCCGGAATGCCAATGGGTTTCATTTATATGGTTGCTCATATCCAGCACCCTGCTTACAATGTAGTATATGACATTGCTTCCTACTTGGCAGATAACATTCATGAGGGTTTAATTTCATTAAAGAATGGTAAAGATTCAGTTCAGTTTTGGTGGTACTCACTGTTAATGCACATGTTTTTATTCAAAAGGGAAAAATTCTTTGAGAATGATATGAAGTTGGAAAAGGAGGAGGATGGTGTTGAGCTGCCTGTCCAATGTTGGACAAGAATTCTAGACAAGGATGATATGAAGTTTGATTTTGTGGTGTTTGAGAATGTCTTTGCATCAAAGTTGAGGAATGACCTAATCCTGAATCCACCAAGGATTCCAACTAAACTACATGATTTTCTCAAGCCAAAAGAAAGGAGGTCTGATTTAAAAATTGATCACAACTGGGGAGATGTCATCCCCTATCTAGATTGTATAATTCTCAGAGTATATGGCACTACAGTTAGACCACATGTTCTCCCAAGAGAAGTGCCACTGAGAATTGGATTCCTTGAGGTCATTTGTTAGCTGGGTAATGTTGAAGATGGCCACTTGTTAAACATGAGGAAAGAAACCTTCTTCCCAACATGGACAGTTTTTGCAGACTTTGTGATGACTGGTGGAGGGTGGAGAAAAATGGAAGAACAAACTTTTCATTACCCTAACATTGAAGGATCTAGGGTCAAGTGGTGAGCACTATCATACCCTAGGTCACTTGCAAATGAGGAGAAGCTTGGATTAGGGAATTAATTATCAATTTTTCCTTCTCCTATGCTCAATTGACCATTAAAACCCTAATTATGCAAATACGACAACAAATTAATGAATTACAGAAAAAGCTCTTATAGACGGGAGTAAAATGCCAAATTACAGAATACCTATTTTCAGGGTTCTGAAGAGGAAGAGTCAGGGACACTGGAGTGGGTGCCCAAGTCCAAGCTACCTACTTTTTCAGGGAATCTAGATCTCCTTCAGACACTGATCAGCCCTGTAACTTCTATTTTCTGGGATCTGTCTGTGGAGGACACTAGAGCGAGCGCCCAAGTCCTGGAAGTGCTCCTTTGTCTAACTTTTCTTCAAATCATGAATCCTTGATGTCTGCCAAGCCTTCTTGCAACTCCACTTTTTCTGGATGCGACACCTGTAACCTGCAATCACAAGACTTGGTTTGGGGGTTGTGGTGTTTAGAGGTTTGCCTCAGTCAAACCCCAGAGGACACGTAAGTCTTAGAACACCATTGTCAGATAAAGAGGGCATGCCCTTGTGAGGCAAAGGCCAAAAACCAAAGGAATCAATGATAAAAACACAATGATATGTCACCTTGTAGTGAAGCTCTCAATGAGGAAGATACTCTTCATGCCATGAGGAGATTAATGCTCAAATATGCAAATATCAACACACAAAACATACAAGCTTGCTCTTGCAACAAAATAGAAAGCCTTGAATCACCTTGAGAATGCCTAGAGTTCACAATGATCATCTAATTGAAATCTAGTTTTCAAATGAATGCCTAAGCATGCTTATATATGCAACTACAAGCATTCCCGCCAAGATATTTGAAATTCAAACTTTACCATGTCGGTAAAAGAACCAACTAATGGTCATAAGTTGACACCCAGAAATTGGGGCTATCCTAAAATAGGGCAAGACTAGGGCGCAGGCGCCCAAGTCCTCCCCCCTATTTTAGGCAAGGTACAGCTAAAGGGGTCCTCCTAGGTCCTATTTGCCATGGGACTTAGGTCTCATTCCATCGGAATGCTAAAATATGAACTAAAATGTCCTAAATGCACTCTAAAGACCCGTGAGCTAAACCTTATGAGGGAAAAGCCCCCAAGGGAACATTTTATGATGTTACAACTTGAACCATACAACATGAGGAGAGTGCACCCAAGAAATCATGATCCTGAAGGTTTCATGGCTACATTGAAAGTGAGGATCAGAAGCAGCTAGTTCATACATAACTTTGTTTTCCCTAAATATGTTATTAGGAACATCTTTAATCATGAAATACAGGAGGATAGGAAGGCAAAATGGATTGCCTATGATAAGATGGTAAGGGAAAAATGGAATACTAAACCCTAATATGACCCCCTACGACTGCCTCAATTCAAAAATGAATTGCATAAAGTTGAATATATGCTCCAGAATTTTGGGCAAGTGGTTGGCAGGATGAAAAGAGAGATATTGGTTGCTAACAAAGGAAAGGCTGTGGTTGGGGAAGAATAGGAAAAGGATAAGGGGAAGGCCCTAGTGTTGGAGGAAAGGCCTACCTACCAACCACCACAAAAGATCAAAGTCTTTGCAAGGAGAAAAGGTATTGTGAGGAAGCAACAATCTATTACCACCCGAACTGCACCTTCTGATTCTGAGCCTGAGGGATCAAGAACTTCCTCACCATTGCATGAAATGCCACCACTGTCTCCCCCAAGGCAAGCAACTCCACAAGTGATTGAGGTGGATTCACCTCCAAGGCAGCCACTACCAAAGAAGCAAAAGGTTGAACAAAGCAGCTTGGTGGATTATCCAGATGACTCATATGATGATATCATTGTCACTTAGGAGGATATGAGATGGGGAATACCCTCTCCCCCTAGGGAGATAATAGAACTAGAAAGAAGCCTCAGGTTGGGCAAGGCAGACCTCAAGGGGTTGAGCAACAGAGATGACCTTAGGGAGGAAGCTTGCAAGACCTTCATGATAGATGATTCATTTGTCTAGACCCCTACTTTTAGAGAGTTTTCTTGGAGGGCAAGGAGAGATGAATATGTTGATAATGTTGCCAAAAAGGGAATCTTGCACCCTGAATTACCAGAAGCAATTATTCAGGCTAAGGTTAGAAAGGAAATGAAAGAACAATTTCAGAAGAAAACAGCTAAAAAAGGTAGAGTTGGTGATGGAAAGTGGTATTTTATTGCTACCAGAGTGGGATTTAGCCTTGGCAATTGCTTTTGGCATAGTGTGGAGGCATGACAAACCATTGTATAAAATAGAGGAGGAAGCAAAATTGGCTTTGTAGGGGTGTTTTTTCAATGAGGATTGGGAAACACTTGCTATTTAGGCATTGGCCCCAGGTGCAAGGAAACATGCAATTGTTGAGCCTACTCAAGACATAAGTGGAGGGTGAATTATTAAGAGAGTGTCTGATACCATAGCAATTGAGGCAACAAACATGTCAGTGAATGTTGCCAAATTCACAAAGGCAACAGTAGAGAATATAACTGAGGAAAGAGACCAATATAGATCCAAGTATAATGACATGGTTGTAGAGTATAATGATAGTCAGCAAAAGGTTGCCAAGTTGGAAACTGAAGTGGCATTGTTAAAGCAACAATTGCAAAATATGCATGTTCATGCCCAAACACAGACTAACTCTACTATCCTTCTAGAAGTTTCAATGGAAATCATTCCATATAAACTTGGAGATGCACCCCTGCCCCTTGCAGTTGAGGAGCCAAGCACATCAGGTGCAGCTTGATCAAGTGAGCCTACTAAAGAGGAATTATTGGATCAAATTGAGACATACAAGAAATTACTGTCATAGGTCAATGAATAAATTTATTCAATTAATATGAAGATTGTAACTATAGTTCTTGAACACTTGAATAAAGGGATTGATAGGAGATTTATTAGCATTCATTCAAATTATTCTTCTATGTTTGATGCCATAAAGGATTTCGATAAGAATAAGGATGTTGTAACATCATTAAAGGATACATGGGTCCCTAGAGCCCAAGCATTAAGAGACATGGTAATTGAAACCAAGCATGTCAAGGATGCACCTCCTAACATTGTCCCAACTCTTAGACTCATAAATTTAATTAAGGATTTTTAGGGGTTGGTAGGTCCTTTGGAAATAAATATCAGGGAGCTTGTCAAAAAGTTTGATGAATGAAATTTCAGTCTGCTTCCTATTATTTTGAGTGAAAATGGTGTGGTTAAACCTCTACAATTGTGCAAGGACCAGGCAAAACAAATAATATCTGCTCAAGTTAAGCTCATTTGTGACATTGTTGATTTAGATATGTTGAGAAGCAACATGGATAAGCTGATTCACACTGGCATTTTCTTAGAGGAATTTGACAAGGAAGCTAATTGAGTGGTTATCAAGTACACACCTTATAGGACCAAAGCAGAAGAACTTGTTAATTTCATTTGGCCAACAGAGGAGTAGTATCAGCTATGGAGGTCCAACTATGTTGACAATTTAGATTTCTAAAGTGCTAAAGTATATGTAAATGTTAATGTTTTGATGATTATTGTACTATTCATTTATTGAATATATTTGATCTGAGATGACTTTTGTTGAAATTAGAAAAAAAAGAATTACTCCCTTTTTTTATAGTATTTATTATTAGTTTAAACTTTATTGTATATAAAATTGGTTAGATCTTACATATCAATTTACAAATATTGTGCTCCTTTCAATTCAAAATTGGTGACATGTGTCATGGATTGTCATTGTATATGTGGAACATGGTTTGGAAACACTATTAAGTATTATCTATATACTTACATCAAATCAAGTACAAATATTTGCATGTAGATTAAATTCACTTGAAAAGATATATCAAATCACTTAAATATTGGCACGCTTGGAAAGATATCCAAATTATTTGAAGCCAAGCACCATTAATGAAGCCTGGCTCTATTTAATGGAGCCCAACAATGCCTCATATTCATACCAAAGTTTGAAGCTAGCTTGCTACTTAACAAAGAAAATGGATACGCCAATTTACCTTATAACACTGCAAAGGCAAATTGCTTTCTTGGGTTTCATCACAAACTCGAGGCTTAGAGCTATAACGAACACTCACAGAATTGTCTGTTTGCGCTTCCTAGAGTTGGAAGCCATTACAATGGTGCTTGGGAGGGACTTTTTAATAGATAGGAATAGATACAGAGTGAATTCTGACATAACCTCTTGGTTCTTGGCGTCATTGTTGGACCTTGGAGGTGTGAAGGTGGAATTTCTTAAACTATTGCAAGAAATTTTCAAGGTAGATTTTCTGGGCAATGATTTTGAGGTAGTTGTTGGGTCAGAGATGGGTGTGGGGATTCCGCGGTCTTCTGACCTACCAATGGTGTTATTTGGGGGAGAGATGGGTGTGGGGATTCAGTGGCTTCCCTTTCTACTGAACATGACAGATGGTGCTCTTGCCCGCCACCGTTATTGGGCCACCATCGGTCTAAATTTTTTAACGCACTCTCAAGCTCTTGTCATGGAGATGAATGCAGAATGGATGTTGCACTTCACAAGCCTAGTGGAAATAGGAGGTTTTTATGGTTTCCCTTAGCCAATGGCCTAGTGTTTTGAACTTTTGATTTTTGCTATGTAATTTTGATGTAATATATTATATTATCATGGGAAAGAATATGTATCAGAATTTTTTGTAACATAATGATATGCCAGGGGCATAGCTATCCCCCAACTGTAACAATTTTTTATATTAATATCAATGAATGAATGAATGAAAGTTGATGTTCACGAGACCAAAAACTATGAATATTTTTTTATTAATATTAAATAGAATGTAATTAAATGATAAGTGTGACTGTAATTAAATGAAAAAAGAAATACAGATTATGTTTATTGTTTATATCATAAAATACTCAACCGTTTGATGAACATTTGATGGATGGTTGTAGTTGCATTCTGGAATGAAATGCATAGAATGCTAGGCTTGCAAACTTAAATCTTCAGAATCACCCTATACCATTAGATTTACAAAGATCAACGATTTAGAGATTACTGCGAGCTATTAATGTAGGATAGTTATCAGACATGTACTAATTAGTAATAGCGTAGTCCAGAAGTGACACGTTGACTTGACGTTTCATTCACTAAAAAATTCACTTTATAAAAAAAACTAACTTTCTAGTTTCTACTTTTTACTGCTAAGTGATTTTATTTTTAAGTGAGAGCTTAGAGGGTCAACACACGGGGAGATTTCATATTACTCATTACAGTGCACCAGGGATATTTTAGATTGCTCATTGCAGTGCCATTTCCAACAAAGCCGGTAAGACAAAACATAGAATCCCTAGGCTACGTTTCATCATTTCTTAAAATCTTATTTTTTCAAACTTTGCATTTAGGGTCGAGAGACTTAAGAAAAATTTCACATTGTATAAGCATGTCTACCACCACTAGCAGACCATACAAAGTTTTTGGGAAAGGTAGAATAAGTACGGATAGAAAAATAGATTATTCTAAATTGCTTAAAACCTCAAGTTTGACTGATGAATACCATGATATTTATGATCCTAACATGTTTGGTAAATTTACCTCAGAACTTAGATTTTCATGTGAGAATAAGGCTGCCAGAAAAAAGAAAAAGAAAGCTGATAGTATCAATGCACCATGAATAACTGGATTAGGGCACATGATGTTACATGAGGTTTTCCCTTGCCCAGAATTTATCATGGTCTGTGCCCACAATTATGATGGTAACAAAAGAGCAATTGTAAATAAGGATACCAAAGAAGAAATTTTATCCATTAATGCAGAAGAATTTGGAAAAGTGTTGGGGTTTACAACCGAAGAATTTGGAAACGTCCACATTGACCTAGAAAAGCTTGCTAGTGATTATGAAGTAGTGGATGAAAGGGGCAAAGAAGCTTTCCTAAAAAAAATAGTTGAAGAAAAAAACAACTTGAAAGATAACTATAAGCCTCCTTATCCTTTGAAATTTTTTAAATCATGGGCTCATGATACTATTTCCATGCTAGCATTTTGCCTCGAACTGGATAGCAATTGGGAATTAGATGCAAGCCTCCTTGAAATGGTATATAATATCCATTATGGTATTGGTGTACATGTCAAATATAAATTATTTGAGCACATTGTATAATCCATGCATAAATTTTTTTTAATGATTAAAGGAGGTTCCACCAAGACATTTAGGTTCACAACCTACTTGTACTATTTTTTCTATTCAAATTTAGTGGAATGTTTCAGACCAACAAGCTTCAAATTCAGACCTATAGTAATGTCGAGGAAAATAAAATGGCTCCAGTATATGATTGGACCACTAAAATTAGGACACATGATTCTTGAAGGAACTACAATCATTTTGTAGACTACTTTTTGGCTCCATTGCATCAAGTAATTACAAATAGTCCAATACCTAGATTGCCTATATCATGTAGAGATTTCATTCAACTAGGAAAAGAAATATAATTGGATGATTGGTACTTATTGGAAGAATATACTGTGCTAAGATTTTATGGATCAGGACTAGATCCATACAAACTTCCAATACATGTGACAAAAAGGGTTTTTGCATTGGAATATGTAAGGTAGATGCAAAGTATTGATGAACTACACTTTGTCGATCAGCAAAAAAAGACCTTATTTCCTTCTTTACCTTTTTCATGTGGAGGGTTCACATTTGAGAGAAAAGCATTTAAGGTGGCACAAGATCTTTTGAAATTTTTTAATTTTGATGTTATCTGTCACTGGCAATATGATCCATGTGACACAATTAAAACAATGATTGTGGCCAATAGGAATGTTGCAAGTAGAATTCAACATCAAAGTAAACCCTTGCTTGAAAATTTGAGAAACAAGGATTCCTGGGATGAGGTCAAAATAGCAATGGAGAAAATTGCTGCTGAGAAAGGTATTTCTTTTGAACAGTTGTCAGTAGAAATTACGGCATTGCACCAGGTCCAAATTATAGGAGCACCAATAGAGAATGAAATCAGGAGGTACAACAATTTTTATAGAAAAAGTGATAAACCATCTATTAGAGTAAAAATGCTAGATTCTCTAAATGAGTGTTTTAAAAAAAAATTGGACATGTTAAAAAATTACTACATTTTGGTCTATGAGGAAGGAGCTAAGTGAACCAAGAACTGATGCAGACTATGGAGAAATTGATGAAGATGAAGAGTTTAGCAAATTGTGGAATATAGAGCACCCCAATGAATGTGAAGATGAAGAAACTAAAACTGATAGCGATGATGAACCTGATGATGATAGGGATGAACAAAGCGATTTTAACCCTGGTTTAAGTTAGGGCACAAAAAAAGCATATAGTTCAGGAGCAGTCATAGGTGAAAAATTGGGTTATCGAGGTGGTGGTTTGGGGTCCCAAGGACAAGGCATTTGGACCCCAATAGATGTAGTCACCACTCCCATAAAACCATTTGATAAACGAGGTCTTGCAGCTAAATTAGCTGATAAAATACACCAAGGTCATACAAGTAGAATTAAAAGAATTGATTATGTTACAACTTCAAATCCTAAGCCTCATGGTCAGATGTAATCACAACTTGGACATGCCCATGGTGGAGAGCCTAGTGTGACTGGCACTGCCACTGGTGGAGAACTTAGTCAACATGTGCTACAACAACAGGTCCAACAACAAATTACACACAAGAGGACACCAATACAAGATACCACACAAACACTCAGTGATCAAGGGACACAGAAGAGACAAAGGATTATGATAGGTCCAAGTCCAACTACCAGTTCCACTACAAAGGAATTATTTCCAGGCACTCCCCCAGTTAGTGTGGCCATAACATAAATTGCAAGTACTCCTATTCCTTCACCATTCAAGTGTTCCCTTATTCTTGCATCCCTGGGTTTTGATTACATTCAAGAGTTTAAAAAGAAATCAGAATTATATAAAAAGGAAAAGAAGCAATTAATGGAGAGTGTGTCTACTGCAACTTCAGATCCTTCAACAACCATGATAATACCCACATTTGACACAAATACAGAAATCATGGAGTACACAATTGTTGTTCCCACAATTCAAAATAAACCAGAAAATCAGATGGATCGATCTAGATTTTAGGTGAGCAGTTTGCAATTTGATTTTTCTGGATTAAAAAATACTAACAAAATTAATATATCAAAGAAGAACAATGAATTGGTGTACACATCATTGCTAAAGCATGATAGAGAGAGAAAAAAGTTGTAGAATCAAATAGAAAAATTACAGGCAAACTTAGCAAATGAGAAAGCAAAGAGGAAAGCAACAGATAACAAGAGAAATGAATTAGAAAAAAGAATCAAAAAATATGCCTCTACATTAACAAGCAACGAGGATAAACAAACAGAGGTGGAATTGAATGGACTGAAGCAAAGGTTAGATGAGATCAAAAATAAATATGATGAGGAAAAATCCACTTCAGAAAAATTAAGACAAAGCATTGGGAAAGCAAATGAATAGTGGGAACAAAAATTGGAGAAAGAGAGGAAAAAAAATGAAACATTGGCCGCAGAGCTTATGGAAGCAAAAAATGAAATAAAATCTTGTCAAAAAAAGTTAACTCAATTTTGTAGACAAACAATGAGGCACATGAAACAAAAGATCTGGGAAGAAATAATGCAGAGGATTTATCATTTGTGTGAATTCTTTCAATTGATTGATGCCATGAGACTACATCATAATAAATTGAGCAAATATTTAATGGACAACACAAATGTGCAACTGTAGGCAGAAGAGAAATCTGCAAACCAAGTTCTAGAAATAGTCTACAAAGCCAATGACAATGAATTGATTTCAAAAGGCATTACCAATCAAATTGAAGCCTCAATGAAGGTGACATCTATAATTCAAAGTGTTCAAGAATGCATGAAACAATAGAATTTGTGATTGAGGCTGCAACAAAGATTAAAGAGGATGAAAAGGTAAGGAACTTGACAAAGCTTGGTTTGCCACAGGGTTTTGACACAAATGACTGATTCATTGGAAAGGATAATTTCAAAAAGAAGATGGAGGATGCAAGGAAGATTGATTTGGACTAGTTTCCTCTGAACCTAAATGATGCAAACTTTTTGGATTTTATCAAACAATTGATAATCTTGAATGTATCTTTGGCTGAAACATTCAAGTCAGACCCAGGATTCAAATTGAAATTCGATCATACATTGTTAACAAAAATTCAAGTCAGACAACATTATCTAGAAGAAATGACAATTCCACCACCTAAATAATGGAATTTGCTAAAAAAACTATTAGAATGATTTGATATTGATATTATGAGTTTCCAAGTTCCAACTCAGCTCTGTGCAGAGTTGTCTTTGAGTAAGATTTTACATTGCCTCTATGTATTCCTTCATTTGAAAATTAATAGAAAATTCAAATTCAGTAATGTCTTGATGTTCAATTATTTATATTATTTATTTTATCAATTGAATATAAACTTTGGTTTCAACTATTAAATACACATTCAATGATTGCTGATGTTCATTGTTCTATATCCTACTATTTTTTTTTGGTTAGTAAACTGTTGTGCGGGAATTTGTATTTATAGTCAAAAATTATAGTATGTGGGTTCTTCGCCCAAACCATCCATTTCAAAAATTACATTTGAGACAAAACTGCTCTCATTACTTACAAAACTATACAAAGATTTTACCCTAGAAATTAATACCACAGTCCAAAACGGAGATAAAAAAACTGCAACGAATAGAACTTGTCGAGCAAAAACAAAAAGAGGGATGACTGTAATTAGGGGAAACCATAGAAGTCCCCAGAAATTACTAGGTCTGCAAATGCAAATAACCATTCTCCATTCGAGGCCATCTCTAGAGCATGAGAGAGGTGGAGGAAATTACGACCACGGATGGCCCAAAGTTGATGGCATTCTAGAGCTCTCACTGACATGTTAAGAAGGAAGGGCCAACACTGCACTCTGGCACCCAGAAGAGTAAGCAAAGCTAGGTTTGGAGTTTGGGGAACTCCCTCTCCCAAAATGGTGCCCACCATGACGTCCAAGTCCATCCTCCTAAAACTAGCCTTGAAGATGGCTCTAAACAACAAGAGAATATCAACCTTGTCACCTCCAAGGTCTAGAAGCGAGGCTAAAAACTAGGACACAATGTCAGAATTAACCTAGTATCTCTCCCTATTGGTAAGGAAGTCATGACCTAGAACCATCTTGATGGCCTCCACTTCCAAAGAATGCAGCTGTGGATTGTTGTGCTACTTGATGATTCTTTGAATTTGGGCATCCGTGATGAAACTAAGGAAGGCCATTTGCTGATTTGAGCTAAGTAGGAAAATTGGAGTGTCCATGAGAGCTTTTTGCCAAACCTAAAAGAAAGGAATGATTTCATTTTTCTTTGAAGGAAGAATAAATAGAACCCTCGCGAGCATTTCCAACCCGGTGCCATTAATGAAAACATGTGTGAGCTCCGGCTTGCTAACCAAGCAAGCTCTAATTCATATGAGCTGCAGTGATAAGCAAGCTCTAATGCTTTGATGTTCAACATCTATAGTGGACGATGGGTCCCACTTTGACAGGCAGCAGGTGTCACTAGCCTGCTATCCCTCTGGATTTCTTAAAACATTATTTTATTCACGCGAGCTGGCGGGAAGTGGTCAAGATTCAATCTGCGAGATCCAATGGCTCCCCTTTAAACATTTTTTGATGCATAATGTTCCCAACCAAGCGGTGACTGATGAGACAAGGCAAGGGGGCTGGTAATACTAATAGGTTTGATGGCTTAAGTGTGAACTTGGATGACCAGGAATCAACAGTAACAAGTCAACTTAAAATTATAATGCAAAAGGCTAAAAGGCTAGGTTTATGTATATTTCATTTTTTGACTAAGTTACGGATAAGGCACTGATCAAAATAATTCATAAACTATGAAAAATGATGCAGAATCACATATCAGATCAAAAAGAAAAATTCTAATTTACTACAAATTTTATGTTTTATGCACAAATCAACTTTAGCAAGGAAATATTAAGCATTAAGTTGAACGATGAATCACTGAGTACATGTAAAACTTATCAGTATGACACTCACACAATTAAAATATGAAACAATTAATAATATGTTAATTTATTCAATTTGATTCACAATTTCAAGGAATACAATATAAAATATCATCAACTACAATTTTGGAATATAATTCATGAAATGCAGTATAAATACCTAAAAACTGCTAATTCACTTCCATTTCCCAAATCGAGTCAAGGTCCTCAAACTGACGTTCAGATAAAGAAAAAGAGTCATCTTGATTGTGAGTCTCATCTTCATTTTCTTCGTCTTGATACTGAATCTCAAAGTTAAATTCATCAGTCATTGTGTCACTGTCATTTGTCCCACCACTACCAGTGTTTGAACTTGAAGTGTTGCACAACCCTCTTCTTTCACATATGGACTTCCAGATTATAAGTACCTTTTCATAAGGAAAATTTTTTACATTATACACACTTCCTAACACCCTTAAGCAATTTTCCAAATTCTTGTCTAGTTTGTTTCTTATCTTTGATTTCAAAAACCCTAATGCTCTAAAAACTCTCATCTTTCACCAAACTCAATATCATTGTTTGACATAAATCAACAAGTTTGAAATATTCTGATATTGAATCATGCAATATTTCACTCTGACCCAAGTTTTTCCATGCCTTCGTTATTGATCCTGCTTTGAAGGGATTCTCCATGGCATTAAACTAGTCTATCATACTTCTTGCAAACTGACTACATTGTCCTTTAAGCTTATTTCCATCTATAATTCCTTGTATTTTCTGTCCATTGCATTCTGCACTTTTTGAAAAGTATGTGGCCAAGGTAGTTACTTTTTGATGAAAAAAGCTTGGGCTATCTCAGTGGCCTTGAACCCAAAATTGAGGATACACAATAGACATGGCATCAAGTATTTCATCTCGAGGGAATCGATTATAAATCTTTATTGAAAGATTGCTTGCAATTTCCTTCAAATTACTACTAATAGATTCAACAATGCAATCAAAATCTTCCTTTCTAACAGGTACTTCTCTGATAGAGCGCCTGATTGTCTTACAATGTTGCATTGGTATCTCAAATCCACGTACAAAGACACATAACTCCCCGCTTGCATTAAACTATAAATAATTTTTAGGATGATTCAAATCTGTAATTATCTACCACCTATAAAAATTTGGGCTTTGAGAAGTTAGATCTAGATATAGATTATCGAGGGCCATGCATGTCATTCTACGTAGTTTGGTATACTCATAGATATACATAGTTCTATCTTGGGCTTTCTTCACAAGATTGTTCATTTCATCCAGCATGGGGAGAAGACTAGCTAAAGTTAAGAGTGTCTCTATATCACTTAACCTATGTAAGAGGTCAGGAGCTTTGTCTACTATGTTGCGATGCTCGTACATTGTTCCAATCAAGGATGGATATTTTGAAAGAACTTGTTACGCTGGTCCATGCAAGGAAATCCATCTGGTATCAACATCCTTAAGAAGCTTGTTTCCTACTATTATTCCCTTAGCAAAATTTTAAAATTCCACAAAATGTTTGGTACTTCGGCAAAAGTATGTGTGGAGCTCGTGGACTAGATTTTCAAGTTTTGATACTGTACGAAACTTGCTTACAATTTTAAATGCTAAATTTATTCTATGGGCCATACAATGAATGGCAAGCATGTATGGTGCACAAGTAGTTTGTAATTTTGTGCAAAGACTGGTCCTCTGACCTTGTATTACTATAGCTCCATCAGCTCCTACACACACCAACTTTGTGGCAATTGTCAAGTCATCCATACCTACAATTTTATTCAAAGACTTCTTAACTAGTTCAAATAGATTTTACAGTGTTGAATTGTCCTTCATTTTATGAACACAGAGTAGATGAGCTCGTCAGACATGTTCTTTTATAGTATACACATGCATATAGACCAAAGAAGTATTATCTACCGTAGTAACTTCATCTAAAGATAATGCAATGATGTTTGAGTCTTTTACATTCTCCTTTAAATCTTGCTTTTCCACTGCAGTGAGACAGTTTGCCCATTCCCATCTAGGGTTTAATGACCAATGTATGCTAGGATAGTGAGGAACACTCAAAAAAGATAATAAATTACTATACTCTGGGTAGTCTGTCATAGGACGCCTTCTAGACAAAATATGAAAAACAACACTCATCTGAACAGTTTTTGCCAGTTGTGCTCCTTCCATTGCTTTTCCAAATTGAGCCTTGATTGTACCTCCACTTGTAGAAAGCTTCGTCATTCTTTTCTTATGCTCATCATATTCTACGGCATACTTCACATGAAGACATTCTTCCTTTGATTTCCATCTTACTACTAATGTTTCCTTTCCGTCTATGATTTATTTTTCATAAACTTTACCTATAGATTTTCTATAGTGTCAAGCTTTAGCTGCAATTTCTTGTCTCTTTTACATTTCCAACTACAAATCACACACTTGCATTCTGTTGGTTGTTCATCTTTGTTTTCTTTCTCCACTAGTTCAATGAATGGGTACTTTGACACCCAATCAAGCTAAAAATTCCTTGACATTTCCCACTCATGCCCCAGTTTTGAATCTTTTGATTTGCCTTTTCTTTTCTTCTTGCCAACATCATCTACAGTGCCAGTATTTTCTTTTTCATCCAAGTCAATTATCTAAATTTGGCTAACCAGGGTATCCCTTGGAACATCTTCTGCGGTATTGCCATCCTCATTTTGGCTAACCAGGGTATCCCTTGGAACATTTTCTGTGGTATTGTCATCCTTAGTCTGGCTAACCAGGGTATCCCTTGGAACATCTTTTGTGGTATTGCCATCCTCATTTTGGCTAACCAGGGTATCCCTTGGAACATCTTCTGCAGTATTTCCATCCTCATTCTGGCTAACTAGGGTATCCCCTGGAACATCTTCTACGGTATTGCCATCCTCATTCTGGCTAACCAGGGTATCCCCTGGAACATCTTCTACGGTATTGCCATCCTCATTCTGGCTAACCAGAGTATTCCTTGGAATATCTTTTGCGGTATTGCCATCCTCATTTCACTCAATGGCAATCCCACCTTCTGGTTGTGGTGAGGTATTGCGAATGGCTTCTTCATTATTATTTGGTGCAAGAGTTGATGGTGTAGCTCCATCTTGATTTGATGGATCAGAAACATTGCCAGTTCCAAAGTAAGACTGTATACTAACTCCACCTTTTCAGTGTTTTGATGGCCTCCTAGTCCCTTCACCACCCTGAGGAGTCTTACCCTTGTCGCACTTGCGGCTCGACATCTTGATCTCCCACTTCAAATAAAAGCTAGAAAAATGTCTTCTAGTTTAAGGACACACTCACAGAATATAGATCTCATTCCCTACTAAATATCTTCTTTAAGATTGAATCAAGAATGAAAGAGAGATAAAGAAATCTTAAAACACTAATACTATGAAGAAATGATTACTCACCTTTAAGTTTAGGTTTTCACTGACTTGCTATTCACTAATGCAAGAATGCCTGTGTTGTAATTTTGTAACTTTGCCTACGATCAACTTCAAGGTGCCAACTCCAACTTCTGAAATCTGAATCAAGAGCTCACAACTTCAGAACTGAACAAAATGTGTAAGAATAAATCAGAGTGTCGATTGTATTTATATCAATCCATATTTGGCAAATTTTGTGAGAATTCTATACAGTATATCAAAAAGATTTGGCAAATCTCGCATAATTATATAAGGAATACATTTAAGTGTTGGTGAATCAAACCTCAATAGACTACATACATTGTAATTTCTAAGGTGAATATAGCCCTACAATTAGCACGGAGGTGTCAAGGAAATTAGTGAAATGGCCCCTCATAATCAACTACTTATAAATTTTAATTGGCGAAACAGGTCCTCACGCGCAGTGACCTTGTAATGGGGTTGGCAAAATGGGTCCTCACATGCAGTGACCATTTAATGGAGTTAGAGAATGTGTCTTGATACACAATGTTGTTTTAATAGTATTGGCGAATATATAGGTGATTTAGTACTTGCTTCTGAAACTCCCGATGAAAATATTAGTCGACCCATTTGAAACACGTAGTTTGTTATGGCAAAATTCTTACTTCATTGATTCTCGTAAAATAAATCGATGGTGAATGGATATGGATTCAACCGATAATAAGTAAAAACTAGGCGATTTGACCACCTTGTTAGATGTGATTTATTCACCAATTCTGACTTGGCTAATTTGCAATATTTGCCAATTCGCAAATATTCACCACCTAAAAAATCTCTACAAGTCATAGAGGACATCTTGACTGGTTTGGTAGATTTGATGTTGAGCAAAGCAAAGGATCCTAAGGAGGAAAGATTTGGGACTTTTAAGGAAAAGTCCCTCAAAGTGCATATGGAACAAAAACAAACCTAAGATCAAAAGAAATGTAAGAAAATGGGTAAATGATTATGTAATGAGCAATAGATTCACCAAGGAACAAATAGATGAAGCAAGAGCCAAGTCTCAAGCCTCTCAAGCAGCAAAGGCTCTGGAAGAGAAGACTAAACAAGAAAAGGATCTGGAAAGGCATGGAACAAATTCTGAGCAAGAAAAGCCCAACTCTAGTTCAAGAAGAAGAACAAGAGCTTCCTCTTCTATGACTACCAATGTTGAGAAAGACATGCCTGAGAAGAAGACTACAAAGAAAAAGCATAAAAGAAAGAAAACAAAGGCCACCAATAGAATATATGTAAGCCTTGGTGGTGAAGAAGAAGAAGAAACAGAGTTTTATAAAGACATAAAGGCAAAGAGGGCAAAAATAGACGAAGCCATTACAAGCAAAGAAGTGAAGCTATCTAGAAAGGGGAAAGACAAGAAGAAGAAAAAGGAAAAGAAATTGTGATCAAGGACAGTGAGGCTACAATGACTCTGGAAGCCATAGTTAATTCAATGGTTGAGCAAGGGAACTTGAAGCCAATTGCTAATACATATGATGAATACTTAGATGTTGACAAGGAAACAATTGAAGAAACTATGGTAAGATTTTTAGATATGTTTAATAAGGCATTGATTAAAGTTATAGGTGACATGTCAGACAATTTAGCTAGCATATTAACTACAAGAAAAGAAGGGGCTATGACCAATGATGTTCAGTTGAAGGAATATGTTTTGATGAAATTGTGTCTAAGTCTCTCCAGTGAAGAAAAGGTTAAAGTCACTAAGAAAATCAATGAAGAATTTAGAACCAAGAAGAGAATCAATACTCTAATGTCTAGAGATATTGAGAAATTAGTAAAAGAGACTGAGGAGAAAAATCTGAGTGTACTTCATGAACTTCACATCCCAACTATGGCAGTTACAGATGAAGAAGATGAAAATGTTGATGCTAATAATTCAAATACAGTTTCAGAAGTGAATGATGAACAGAGTGTGGATCAAAGTGCAATAACTCCTCTGATGAACTCTGGGAAGGATGAAGAAATGAAAGAATTTGCAGCTGAAAAGAACTCTGAGGAGATAAAAGTGACATCTGGGGACAAAGCCTCTGAAAGTCAAAATGAGGAGAGAAAATAACCAAATGTACAAATGACAGATAATCCTCCTCCAAAAATTGAGGGAAATGAACAAGAGTCCATTCAAGAAGACCCTCCAGAGAATCATGATGCTGATGTATCTCATGATGAAGATAAAAGAGACTCTATTGAAAAGGATTCAATTGACTCTTTAAGAGAGTTTTTGGAGAAACAAAAGGAAACTTAGATTTTAACTACACCTGATTTATTACATGGACCAATAAACCTAGCTACAATGTCCCCACTACAAAAATTGAGGCTTGGGACAATTTTTCAAGCAATAGCCCAAGAAGAGATTTTGAAATCTCATATGGAAGACAGTGAGTTAATTAGAGATGCAAAGACAATTTTTAAGAAGATTATGCCTAGAGTAAAGAAAGATACATCCTTGGCTCCCACAGTACAATTGAAGAAGCTCATGGAGTTAGTCAACTCTCATTTTGAGTCCCTTGAACAAGTAGTTGAGAAAAAGGTAAGGCCTAAGAAGCATAGTAAAAGGTTAGTTGAGCTCAATGATAAATACTCTCAAGATAAAATTTTGTTAGATAAGAGTATAGAATTTGCATAGATGGCCATCAAAGAAGACAGTGAAATATATCAATTTTGTCTAACCTAGCTTGAGAAAATAAAGGAGATAAAAGAGAAAATAGATGGATGGGAAGCCCAACTGATGAAGATCTCCAGGACTTATGATCCAGTGAAAGATACTATTGGGAATCAAAGGGCTGCAATTGAAACTATTCATTCTGAAATACACAAGGTGTAGACCTAAAAGGAGGTCATAAAACATAGGATGAGTGAGCTCTGCGAGATTGTAAGTTTATAGATTGCAACCATGACAAGACTTGTGGTAGTAGCAGATAAGACAAGGCAAATCACTAAGGCCCATGCTACTATGAAGAAGGCAGAAGAGTTGGTGTCCCAAGTCAATGGGCACATACAAGTATTGAGTGATGCCAAATTCAGGTGAGACAAAGATGCAACTCAACTAAAGAAGCTCTACAAAAATATTCTCTCTTCAAGCTAGTAAGCTATTTGATTTTATTTGTATATGTGCAGAGAGTTCAAACAGTTTTTGAGTTTTGGTCACTTGTACATATTTTTGTATCATACACCTTTACCATTTATGTCAAAGGGGTGAATGAAGCATGTGAAAAACATAGACAAGTGAAAGATAATGAGAGAAGCCTGAAGTTAGGTAGAGCAATGTGTAAAGAGTAAGGGGGAGCTGTATGATGGTTTTTCACATCATGTGTTGCCATCAATGCCAAAGGGGGAGATTGTTGGCAACTTGGCAAACATCATTAATGGAGACACTGCTGGTATGATGAAGTTTGGCTGAGCATGATGTTTGATAGTGTTGTCATTGATGGCAACAAGAAAAGGAACAAAGATTTTGGTCTGGCAAAGTAGACTTAAGCATTTTTGCTAAGTGTTGGTAGAGTACAGAGATACCAACAGAAAGATAGTATTCTGATCAGCATTAGTCTGCAGTTGAAGATCTGGTAAGATGTCTATAATCCTTAGATGATCTTAAATCCAAAGTTTCAACTCTTGATCATCTCTGGTAATATACCTTCAAGTTGCACAAGTTTGGCATAGCAGAGAACAACAGTAATTAGAGCAAAACACACAATTGTTTTCGTCTGCAATCCTCCTGTATTAAATATTTCATTATGTAGTTTTGATGTGTTGTAAACACATATATGAAGTCTCTAAATCCAAATTTGCAAAGTTTGAACTCCACTAGGAAGATAGTTATGAGCATCTAAGTATCTCTACAAGGTTTGACAGTGTTTGACTGTGACAAGGCATGTGTTCTAATGGTTCGCATTTGGCCGCAAGTTGATATTATGTTCTGTAGTTTTGGAGTTATGTTCTGAGATGTCTGAAGAGTCTTGGATATGAATTTGAGCAAGTCTTGTGATCCACATTAAAATTTGTAATTTGACAGATGGACTGAACCAATGATAATCAGAGTTTAAGGCCGACCCAATACTTTGATCAGTGTGCGATAAGATCTATTGATTGGAGCTTTATTCTAAGTGGTTCTATAATTGAAGCTAAAATATGAGATTGTTTTGCAAGTGTTAATTGGGTCCATAAAGTATTTTGGTGAAAGGATTAGGCAGACAAGCTACACAAGGCATAATTACACGCCTCATATTTGTAGGCTGACCTAATGAGAAGTTTGCAAGTGTTGTAGATATTTTTATGAGATCCAATTTGATGTTTGAAGTGTGTGGTGTGCAAATATGAAGATGTGAGTGTGTGACATGTGAAGTTCTGTGTTTTTGTAAGGGAAACAAGTGCAGAAGAAGAGAGATCTTATTTTTATGTAAGAGCATAGCAATGTAATAGAGCAAGTCAGGATGAAGAGTTTTGAATCAGTTTTCTAGGCTTCATTGGAGTTGTATCCATGCATTTGTAGATGCAATTTTAGCAGTTCATTTTGGTAGTGAGCAATCCTTCTTTCTCTTTCTTTTCTCTTGGTAGTGAGCCTGTATGCAGTGAGCATATCTCTTTGAATAGTGAGCCTCTTGTAATTTGGTATTCTTACTACATAATATATTGTGTGCTAACACTCACCATGGTTTTTCCCATTTTGGGTTTTCCATGTAGAAATCCTGGTGTCTATGCGTTATGTTTTTGTGGTTGTTCATTCCATGTTTAATTTTCTTTAATACTGTTGAATGTGCAAATGGATTAATGGTTTAATAAGTGAATGGTTTAGGAGAATACTAATTCACCCCCCCTCTCAATATTCTGGGTGTTCAACAATTGGTATTAGAGCCTGGTTCCTTGGAAGAAGTCTAACAGCTTGAGGAAGATCTTGGAGATTGAACACATGGTAGGTAAAAGGTATCCTACTCCTCCTAAATAAATTTATTCAATTGAAACTATAGAAGAAGAATGCATGTATGTCAATGAATTAGAACTCAAAGTTGCTCTTGAATATCTTGAAAGGACTTAAGAAGAAAATAGGGATTTGAAAGAAAATGTCAAGGAAGCGGATGAGTGCATTAGAAAATTGAGACAACAAGTCAAGAAGTTCAAAGAAAAGCATAAGGAAGTTAGTGAACAATTGAGATCAGAAAATGAAATCTTGGATGATCTAAGAGTGCAAATTGAAGATAAGGCAAAAGCAGAAGAAGATCTAAATAATTGGTGAAAGGCAAATCGGAAGAATGTGCAAAGCTTGAAAAGGAAGTTGGGAATCTGAAGTTAGATTTGGAGAAAGAAAAGAGCAATGAAGAAAAGTTTAAAATAAGTTCTACAAAACTTGATGAGATACTTTCTAGCTATAAAAACTCTGATGACAAAGAAGGTTTGAGATTTGAGAGGGGTGAAAGTTCTAAAATAGGTCAAGAAATGAATTTTGAGAACAAGAAGGACAAAGGAAAGTAGATCTGGAATCAAAGGAATGGACCTATAAAACCACCAGTCAAGCAACCCATGCACAAAGGTACCCATATTTCAATAGTTATTGTAATTCTTGCAATAAGTTTGGTCATAAACCTACTCAATGTGGGAGCAGAGTGAATCAAAATGTTCCATCTTTCTCTGGTCAGTGCTTTACTTGCAAGAGAGTTGGTCATAGAGCTAGTGAATGTAAAAGTTAGATAAGGAATAGTTATAATAATGGAAGGAATGCTCAATCTTTCAATGGTAATTGCTTTGCATTTAATAGAGTTGATCATAGAGCTAGTGAATGTAGAAGTCTGATTAGGAATGGCTATAACAATGGAAGGAATGTCCAATCTTTCAATGGTAACTACTTTACATGCAATAGATTTGGACATAAGGCTAACTAATGTAGATCAAGGATGAATAGAAGGAACAATGTTTAGAGAAATGATGTATGCTTTAATTGCAACATGCCTAGACATATTGCAAGATTCTGTAGAAGCAAGAACATGAAGTATAATTAGGTAGAGATGAAGAAACTAGTACAAAAGGTGGATCCAACATAAATCAAGAAGGAGACAAACATGATGTAGGTTAAGAAGGAAGGTATTGAAGCCAAGAATGAGTTTGTACCAGACTCTGGTGCAAACACTTCCTCTGAGAAGTGAATTGGGAGCTCTAGCTCAGGGGGAGCTTTAATGAAATATTTTTTCCCCTAGCCAAAAAAGTGGTGCTGACAGCCATCATGAGAATATAAATTGAAAAATAGAATATCAGAACTTTTAGAGAAAATTTTGGCAGAAAAGGACTCAATGCAGAAGATTGCAGAGCAATTTACATCTACTGTGAGTGCCAGGGATAGTGTTGACAGCTTTTTGGAAATAAGCATTTATGGTGAGTTAGGTTTTGATGAGAAGAGTTTATAAGTGATATCATTCAAAGGAAATTGATTTTGCATTCAAACTCTCAAGCAACCAAGGAGATCTGAGAAATGAAGCTAAAGTGAATTCAAGTGTTTGGTGTGAAGAAACCCTAACCAAAAAGTGAAGAACAAGGTACTTATAGTCTACTCTTTTGAAAAGATTTTGTTGAACTATAAAGATGTCGACTCCTCAAGTAATTGAGATCACTGAAAGACCATGACCCAAATTTAAGAAACATCCATTCAAATCCCTAGAAACAGATCTGGATGGTCCATTTTCTGAAGTTCTGTATGGTATAATGCACAATGAAGATATTAGGGTTTACATCCATGCCAGTTTGGAAGAGTATGATCATATGAAATTAGGGCAAGTTTATTTGGCTGAGTTGTTCAGTGACAAGTTTGAATTGAAAAAAGAATACAGTGCTCTACATGAGAATAAATTAGACACATGGAACAATTTTCTCATTTTCTCTGAAGATGCTTTGGTTAGGTATGCCCTAAGTAAAATCAATGATGAATTCTTTTGGCTGAATATGTCTCATATGATAACCAAGGATGCCATTGAGGTAGTTATAGGTATGTGTCCCTCTAGAATAGTTCCAACATTAAAATCTGTGAAGAATGATACAATGATGAAGCTAACTGGTGCAAATTTTGATAAGAGGGTGTTAACTGTCAATGATATAGAGGATCCAACAGTCAAATTTGCTTCAATGGTGATTGGATACAAAGTCTACTTCTCCAATAGGGAGAACTTTATTTCTGTAATGGCCATTTACATTACCTATGAGATGGTGAAGAATAATGTTGATTATGATTTGTGTGAGTTGCTCCAACAACAATTGATGGAGAATCTGAAGATGACAAAAGATAAAAATTATCCATTCAAATATGGTACTCTTATCATCTACCTATTGTTCTACTTTTTGAGAGAATTACCAGTTATGAGTAATATTGTTTGGTTCAATCACTCTCCTGTAGCAGTAAAAATTAGAAATCATCTACAGAGTTTTGGAGATGTTGATGCACAAAATGTAGCTTTATGGGGATATTTTAAGAACTTTTAGAAGAATATACAAGCTAGGGTTAGAATTCCTAAAAGGGTAGTTGAGAAGTATAAATATGACATTGTTTTCATGGTGACCAAAGATCAATGCCTCATGGAGGTAGTGGAACCAAGAATAGTATGGGTCCCAACAATATGATATGAAGTCATAGAGGACATCTTGACTGGTTTGGTAGATTTGATGTTGAGAAAACCAAAGGATCCTGAGGAGGAAAGATTTGAGACTTTTGAGGAAAATTCTCTCAAAGTGCATATGGAACAAAAAAACCCGAGATCAAAAGAAATGTAAAGAAAATGGGTAAATGATTATGCAATGAGCAAAGGATTCACCAAGGAACAAATAGATGAAGCAAGAGCCAAATCTCAAGCCTCTCAAGTAGCAAAGGCTCTGGAAGAGAAGACTGGACAAGGAAAATCTCTAAAAAGGCATGAAGTAAAGTCTAAGCAAAAAAAACCCACTTCTAGCTGAAGAAGAAGAACAAGAGCCTCCTCTTTTGTCACTTTTGATGTTGAGCAAGAGATACTTGAGAAGAAGACTGTAGAGAAAAGCATAAAAGAAATAAAACAAAGGCCAACAATAGAATATATGTAAGCCTTGGTGATGAAGAAGAAGAAGAAACAAAGTCTGATGAAGACATAAATGCAAAGAGGGCAAAAATAGATGAAGCCACTGCAAGCAAAGAAGTGAAGCCCTCCAGAAAGGGGAAAGACAAGAAGAAGAAAAAGGAAAAGAAAACTAAGATCAAGGATTGTGAGGCTACAATGACTCTAGAAGCCACAGTTAATGCAATGGCTGAGCATGGGAACTTGAAGCCAATTGATAATACATATGATGAATGCTCAGATGCTGATAATGAAACAATTGAAGTAGATGTTGTAAGATTTTTAGATATGTTTAATAAGGCATTGATTGAAGTTATAAGTGACCTTCTAGATAGTTTAGCTAGCATCTTAACTGCAAGAAAAGAAGGGACTATGGCCAAAGATGTTGAGTTGAAGGAATATGCTTTGATGAAACTATGTCCAAATCTCACCAATGAAGAAAAGGTTAAAGTCACTAAGAAACTCAATGAATAATTTAGAACCAAGAAGAGAGTCAATACTCTAATTTATGGAGATATTGAGAAATTAGTAAAAGAGACTGAGGAGAAAACTCTGAGTGTACTTCATGAACTTTACATCCCAACTATGGCAGTTATAGATGAAGAAGAACAAAATGTTGATGTTGATAATTCAAATATAGTTTCAAAAGTGAATGATGAACAAAGTGTGGATCAAAGTGCAATAAATCCTCTGGTGAACTCTGGGAAGGATGAAGAAATGAAAGAATTTGTAGTTGAAAAGAACTTTGAGGAGATAAAAGTGACATTTGGGGATAGAGCCTCTGAAAGTCAAAATGAGTAGAGAAAAGAAGAAAATGTATAGATGACTAATAATCCTCCTCCAAAAATTGAGGGAAATGAACAAGAGTCCATTCAAGAAGACCCTCCAGAGAGTCATGATTCTAAAGCATCTCATGATGAAGATAAAAGAGACTCTGCTGAAAAGGATTTAGTTGTCTCTTTAAGAGACTTTTTGGAGAAACAAAGGGAAACTCAGATTTTGATTGCACTTGAGTTATTATAAGGACCAATAAACCTAGCTACAATGTCCCCACTACAAAAACTGAGGCTTGGGACAATTTTTCAAGAAACAGCCCAAGAAGAGATTTTGAAATCTCAGATGGAAGATAGTGAGTTAATTGAATATGCAACAACAATTTTTGAGAAGATTATGCCTGGAGTAAAGAAAGATACATCCTTGGCTCCTGTAGTATAGTCCAAAAGAAGCTCATGGAGTCAGTCAAATCTCATTTTGAGTCCCTTGAATAAGAATCTAAGAAGAAGGTAAGGGCTGAGATTGACAACAAAAGGTTAGTTGAGCTCAATGATAAATACTCTCAAGATAAAATTTTGTTAGATAAGAGTATAAAATTTGCACAAACAGCCATCAAAGAAGCCAGTGAAATATATCAATTTTGTCTAACCTAGCCTGAGAAAACAAAGGAGCTAAAAGATAAAATAGATGGATGGGAAGCCCAACTGATGAAGGTCTACAAGACTTATGATCCAGTGAAAGATAGTATTGGGAGTCAAAGGGGTGCAATTGAAACTATTCATTCCAACATACATAAGGTGCAGACCCAAAAAGTCATAAAACACAGGATGAGTCAGCTCCAGGAGATTGTAAGCTTCAATATTGTATCCAAGACAAGACAAGGCAAATCACTGAGGCCCCTACTATTGTGAAGAAGGCAGAAGAGTTGGTGTCCCAAGTCAATGGGCACATACACGTTTTAAGTGATGCTAAATTCAGGTGGGATGAAGATGCAACTCAACTAAAGAAGCTCTACAAATATATTCTCCCTTCAAGCCAGTAAGCTATTTGATTTCATTTGTATATATGTGGACAGTTCAAATAGTTTTTGAATTTTGGTCACTTGTACATATTTTTGTATCTAACACCTTTGCCATTGATGTCAAAGGGGAGAATGAAGCATGTGAAAAACATAGATAAGTGAAAAATAAATAAGGAGAGAAGCATGAAGTTAGGGGGAACAATGTGTAAAGAGTAGGGGGGAGCTGTATGATGGTTTTTCACATCATGTGTTGCCATCAATGCTAAAGGGGGAGATTGTTGGCAACTTGGCAAACATCATTAATGGAGACACTACTGGTATGATGAAGTTTGGCTTAGCATGATGTTTTATAGTGTTGTCATTGATGGAAACAAGAAAAGGAACAAAGATTCAACAAGGTTGGAACAAAGATTTTGGTCTGACAAAGCAGACTTAAGCATTTTGGCTAAGTGTTGGTAGAGTACAAAGATAGTAATAGAAAGACAATATTTTGATTAGCATTGGTCTGTAGTTGAAGATCTAGTCTTGCGGTTCTAGTAATATGTCCATAGTCCTTAGATGATCTTAAATCTAAAGTTTTAGCTCTTGATCATCTCCAGAAATGTACCTTCAATTTGTACAATTTTGGCATAGCAGAGAACAACAGTAATCAAAGCAGAACACAATTGTTTTGGTCCACATTCCTCTTGTATTGAATATTTTGTTATATGGTTTTGAGGTGTTGTAAACACATATATGAAGTCTCTAAATCCAAAGTTGTAGAGTTTGAAGTCCACAAGGAACATAATTATGAACATCTAAGTATCGCTACAAGGTTTGACAGTGTTTGACTATGACAGGGCATGTGTTCTAATGGTTTGCATTTGGCCGCAAGTTGATATTATGTTTTGCATTTATAGAGTTATGTTCTGAGATGTCTGAAGAGTCTTGGGTATGAATTTGAGAAAGTCTTGTGATCTACATTGAAAGTTGCAATATGACAGATGGACTAAACCAGTGATAATCAAAGATTAAGGTTGACCTGATACTTTGATAAGTGTGTGGTAAGATCTATTGATTGGAACTTTATTCTAAGTGATTCTAAAATTGAAGCTGACATATGAGATTGTGTTGTAAGTGTTAATTGGGTCCACAAAGTATTTTGGTGAAAGGATTAGGCCAAAAAGCTACATAAGGCATAATTACACGCCTCATATTTGTAGGCTGACTTAATGAGAAGTTTACAAGTGTTGCGGGTATTTATATGAGATCTAATTCAATGTTTGAAGTGTGTGGTGTGTGAAATGAAGATGCAAGTGTGCAACATGTGAAGTTCTATGTTTTTGTAAGGGTGACAAGTGTAGAAGAAGAGAGATCTTATTTTTATGCAAGAGTAAAGTAGTGTAATAGAGCAAGTCAGGATGAAGAGTTTTGAATCAGTTTTCTAAGCTTTATTGGAGTTGTATCCATGCATTTGCAGATGCAATTTTAGCAGTTCATTTTGGTAGTGAACCACCCTTCTTTCTCTTTCTTTTCTCTTGGTAGTGAGCCTGTATGCAGTGAGCATCTCTCTTTGGACAGTGAGTCCTTAAGGGCAGTGAACCCTAAGGCAATGAGGCTCTTGTAATTTAGTATTGTTACTACATAATATATTGTGAGCTAACACTAACCATGGTTTTTCCCATTTTGGGTTTTCCACATAAAAATCCTGGTGTCTATGCGCTATGTTTTTGTGGTTGTTCATTCTATGTTTAATTTTCTTTAATGCTGCTGAATGGACAAATGGATTAATGGTTTGATAAGTGAATGGTTTAAGAGAATACTAATTTACCCCCCTCTTAGTATTCTAGGTGTTCAAATGGACCAATACTAATCATAATTATTCTCACTGGGAATTGCACCCGTATGCAAGGCTGGTTAAAGCACTGCAATTCCATGTAACATGGGACTAATCTCAAGTTGTGGGTGCCCTATGATGAGATTAGACCTCCAGATTGTGGGTTGGTTCCCTTCAAATGTTCTATTGAGATGTATGTTATTTTTTACTTTTTTGGGAAAAGGGAAGAAAGAGACTAAATGAATACTAAAGGTAAAATGGTGATGCACCTGATATGGATAAAAATAATGCAATCTAATTCACAATGTTTGCTTAGAAATCTAACTTCTACACAATCCAGACTTGGCATAAATACCACAAAAATGATTCTAAGGAAGGTTTGAAAATAGGTTTTTATGAAGGAAATCATTTTTTTCACAGCATAAAAAGACTATTTCTAGTTAACACAACCTAAGACCTGTGATGAATGTTGCTTTAATGCTATAAACAATGAGGTGAGACAATAATTTTGAAAGTTTAATAATAAAACATAGCAAAATTTCATCAAAATCACTTCAACATTCAACACTAAAAGGAAAGGTAATTCAACTGATTTGAAATAAACAAAGGAAAGCTTTGCAAAAAGACAAAAGATAACCTGTAACCTGCCAATCTCTCAATAAAACTGTAAAAGTGAGCTACAAGAATTCTCCACTCTATCTAAATCAGAATGAGAATCAAGAACTAGCAAAAACAAACTTTTTCTTTACAATATATATATAGGTCTACTCTCTCCAAGAGGCATACAAAAAATATACACTTGCAGATATCTGCCTCTAAAAATACTCATTCCCGAGCAACCTCAAAAATCTTCAAAATTAGGGTCTAAAACTGCCACAAATTGAGCAAAAATAACTTCAATTTGGGCCTCTCCATATGTTTGACCAAAATTTTGACCAAGGATCCTAAAAATACTCCTCAAAGTCATGCAAAACCTCCTAGGTGGCCTAGTTAACTCAACTAATCAATTTGCATGAGCAAAATTGATTGTGAGTAAATAATAAAGTAATAGAATATTACTCTATTATTGGATACAATTTGTTCTATTTTTTATTTTACAACTTGTGGAAAATAATAAAGTAATTTATAGAGTATTACTTTATTATTTATTTACAATTAATAAATCTGTAAAATTGTGCATGATTAGAAGAAAAATATTACTCCTTATCACTCCAATACATTTGCCTATTTTGCAAAATAGGACTTAGGAACAATTACAAAATTCCTTATCACTCCAATACATAATGAGAAAAAATATCTCCCTCTGCAAGGAAAATAAAAAGAAACTAAGTCACTCCTGTAGCATTTCATGCACCAAACAAAAATGCATAAATATTCTTATGACTCCCCCTTGCTTCCATTGTGCACATACATCCATTTTCTAAATCTCCTTATATCCCCATATGCAATTTTGAAGTTAAGGAAGGGAAAACAACTCCACTATGCAATTTGACCCCATGCCTAAAAATGCCAATCATATGCTGTCACCATCAATACTGCCACTATGCAATTGCTTTTATGTAATAATCACATCACTACAAGACAATACCTTATTACTCATGAAGTCATATCTCCACCATGCATGAAAGTTTATCCTTGAACTCCATGTATTGCATATGTATATACCATGTCTAAAATCATACACCCTCTTGGCTATTATTCACCATGCATAATGAGGAGATATCTATCTTTGGATGCTTGGAAATGGATAAGGAACTTGAGCATGTGATTTGTTATTCCTTCACCATCCAACCACCAAGGAATATTCAAAAGGTTTTATAAGGCTTGGAGCCTTTCCCACATGTTACATCGGCCTCTTGACTTAAGAAAAAAAAAACAACTCTAAGGTGTTGTTGTCGGCCAGTCCATGTTATGATGGCTAGGGAAGTCTTGACCACGCTAGCAAATTGGATAAAGTAATAATTAGTTTTTGTAAGTCAAAAAATGCACTCAAGCAAAAGAACCTTTGAACAAAAGAGGAAAACAACCCTAATCTTTGCTCATTCACTCGTCATTTGACTTCTCTCTTTAAGATCTGCAACTTTCATGTCAGCCAAGGGTTTCAAGTAGCTCCATCATGGTTTTGGTCTTCTTCTTTCAATGGCTCTTCGTTGTCGTTGCCATGGAACTCTGCATGAGTTAGGAAGAAGGTAACTCTACTTTTTGTTTAATATGAAACATTTAAGGATTTGTAGTTTTCTTCTCTTAAATGGTCACTGCCTTCTTTACTGCTATGAATACCTCCATTATTGTGCACTCTTTAATACCTTCATTCTCTTTCTGTATGCTTCTTTCTCAATGGTCTTCATCTGCTCTTCTGGAATTTTGAGTCCACTTGTGAGGTCATGGAAGATCTTTCTTCCTATTAGCAACAAGGGTAAGCACTTGCCATTTAATCTCTGTAGCTTCATTATCTTTGGTTTCACTCCTTATAGAATGACAAGTTTCTAGATAGACATGGGTATTGTATTTTATAGCAAAAAATGCTATGTCTCTTTCAGCCATGGCTGCATATTTCTTCTTTTGTCTTAATCTATTTTCATTATGCAGAAACCTGAGGGTTTTGAAGCCTTTTAAGATGAGGGTTTTGAAGCTTTATCCATTTTTAGAACCTCTACCTACCATGGCTATGCATCTCTTGAAAATAGACAAAAATTGTAGCTACTTGAGGGTTTGTGAGCCTTGAAGATGAGGGTTTTGACTTCATCCTGCATAGAAAAACCTTGTAATGCCATGTCCATAGTGCTTTACTTGATCTCTTTCTCCTTATCTATAAGAAAAGAAAGGCTTGAAGTATCTTTGAAGAAATCTTGTTAACTTGGCAGATGGGTATACCTTCCTTCTTGTTTCTTATTCCTCTAGCATGGTTATGAATATATAATGGCATCGGTTTGAAGTTTCTTACTCTTCTACAAAAAATTCCATTAGGGTTTGATCTCTTCAACATGGGTATATAGTCTTTTAAAAAAAATGGTCTATAGCTTGTGCAGCACCACCTTGACTGTGATCTTGTCTCGATCTGTTGGCAAAAAGTATAGGGTTTTGAAGTATTAGTAAGTGGATTTTCTTGCTTTGCTTCTCATAACACTTCTCCTTCTATCCTTGTGACTGTTTCACATTTGCTGATGACACATTTTACCATATCATTCCACTATGGCTACTAGGTAGAAGCACATGTTGGTATTCTGTTATGACAGCAAGACTTTGTGATATTATGTATAATGACTTTAACATCTGCTTTCATTGTCTCTATAGTATAGATTGCATGATATCATACCTTTACATTCTGTGAGGTTCTTCTTATGCATATCTCTTTAGGTTGCATGAATGTAATGTGATGAACTATAAGTCATGTGGAACATCCTTGACTGGTTAGTGCCTTTGTTGCAACTGGATATATATTATGGCACGGGTGTCATGCTATCTCTTGTCTGTCATATGTATTGGACTCCTCTGTGCATAGATATCATGCATTTTTGTTTCTTGTTGTCTTTCAAGGCATATCTGTAGCATAGACACATGTCTTTATTTCTTTTTGGTTGTTTATGCATTCTTTCAATACACCTATAGCATGCCTTCGTGCATCCTTGCATCTGTAGTCATCTTTTTGCATACTTTAAGGTATACATGTAGCTTCCTTGTGCATCTTCATATCTCTTCTAGCTATTCATACTTTCATCATTTATGCACCTCTGTATTATAGATATATGCTCTTTGTCCATCCATTTTCCTGTGATCATTCTTGTGCACACTGACTGCTCTTCTATAGATGGATATAACCCCTATGATATATCATGAATGTCTCTTTCTTTATTGAGCCACTTCACTGGTCACTGTCTTGGTTGTCCATGGTGATGGTGACTGTATCTATATCTTGATCTTCATTTATCTCACTTCTCTTAGATTGTATCTTCCTTATTGCACCATGACATCCTTTTGACTACATGACATCACTGTATCTCTCTGTATTTGCAACTTCATACATGACAGTCTCTTGTTTTTGCATATGTACTTGACTGTCATGTAAGTGATGACATACATAGCTACTCTACAGCTTGCTCCTTCTTTAAGATCACTAATGGTTAGTGATAGTCTTTATCATTTGATGAATAGTGAGCATCCTGTATGTATCTATTATTTGTATCTTCCACTTTAGTCATGACTGTCTCTCATTTGATCTTGCAAGTTGACTATCATGTCTGTGATGACCATTCATTGTATTGGGGTATTTGCTTATGTATTATGTGCTTCATCCCTAGATGCTTGATTGTTTGAACATCTAACTCCATTTAGACTGTAGCCTTCATCTTCATGTATCTTTTGATTGTTTGAAGTTCTGAGGCATTGGTGACAGCCTTTTGCAAAGTTTATATCTTCTTTCTGGATGACTCAACACCTTTCTAATACATATTGTGAAGTTCTATTTTATGGTAGTCAAGTTGGCATATTGTTTTATAATTGTCTTACCTTCCACTGTTCCATCTGTTGTTCTGTGTGGCATTTACTTGACTATTTCTATGAGACACTTGCAACTTTGAATGTGATATAGCTATTTAAACTTTAATCATCTTTAAACAATATGAAAACAACATGAGAAATACCTGGTATAAAATGTTGTTTCATCTTACTCCCTTGTCATAATGAGATGACCCTTCACAAGATTTATTCTGCAACTTGTTCAAATGATACATAAGTTATTGTATCCTTCTTTCTCTATCTCTCTTCTCTTTATTAGGCACAATAATCTAAAAACTTGTATCACTCCTGAGATGATTGTAATCTAATTTTTTGAATTTGTCTTTTTGTCAATCTTGATTCAGTCATATAGCTCTGTTTTGTTTCAATTAACTGTAATGATGTCATGATGACATCTTCTTTATGTAAGTTGATTAGATGATGCATGATATATCTTAGAATGATGCATCCTATCTTTTTCTGGTACTCTTTTCAAAAAATGAAAAGAAACATGTTGGGCTCAGACCCTTGTGGGAGCCACATTTAATCCACATGTTTATTTGTCTTCAAATTGTTAACAAAATTTGTCCTATACCTGCACAGTGAACACACAAGTTAGCATAAAAAGTACCTAATAGCATTGATTGATTTCCTTCATGATTTCTTCTTGATCTGTATCATTATATGATCTAAATTCTTATTTGAATGCAAGATATGATAAGTAGATGTCTCTATTTGATAAAAGCATGTGATAACTGTAAACATCTAGAGCACTAATGGGGTTGTCCCAAAAAATTTGCAGGTTTCAACTAGATGGTGGCTTGGATTGAATAATGAAGACTGAAGACTTGAAGACCAGATTCAACAACAACCTCCATCATCAGGCAATGACGGATGTTTAGATTTATCATATGTTCTTTTCTCTTTTCTTTTATCAAAGAGATACATAGCTTGCATGTCTGCAATTTCTAAGTTTAGTTACTCCCACAGCTTGTGTGGGACACATTTGAACATTTCTTTTAAACACAATTAGTTAGTTTCTCTGATGCATATGATGTATCTATATTTCCTTTTAAATCAATGCATGAGATAAAGTAACAGATACCTGGATGTATGTTCAAAACATGACATGAAATAACAGTGTAATACAACATCTTTCTCTCTTTTATTCAAAACTGATTAATCTGAATAATCAATTTCACTTATAACTCCTATAAGATCAAACTTTATAGAACAACTATATCTCCTTGAATGTTTGATCCTTTGATGATCAATTCTTTTGTCATGATAACTTATCATTTCTAATTGGACTGATGGGTTATCCTAACAATTGGATCCTTTTTTCAACTTTGTCAAAGTATCAACCATTCAAGAATGCATAACCTTGAAGTTTTCTATTATTCCTTCTAAACAATTACACTTAGGTCCAACTAATTTTTAGTGTGAACAAAAAATTAGGAATATTTCTGGAGACCTCTCAGGGGTGTTTACCTGCTAAACAATTTAGAACCAGTAGCCTTGCCTTCTCATTGGGCATAGAGTCATTTCTGCCCTGAACTTAGAGAAATTCTGCAACTCACACTAACTAAAAACAATTGCAGCAACTAACTGAAAAACTGAAACTAAAACTGATTTGCTTAAAACAAAACCAGCAACATGTACAAAAGCACTTCTTGGAAACAAAACAACAAAACTGAAACTAACTGTGCAAAAGCACATATTTGCAGCATAAGGCTGCCTTACTTAGTAACATATCTTGAGGTGAATCGCGTTAACTGGGATTGGCAACACCTCACCATCTAACTTAGCAAGCTGAAATGCATTGCTTTGCTTACACTCTATGATTATATATGGTCCATCCCACATTGCATCAAACTTTATATGTTGTCCTAGTCTGCTTTTCAATTCATTCCACTTGAAAACTAGATCTCCTTCTTTATAAACTCTTGGTACTACTCTTTTATCAAAAGTCCTTTTTAATTTGGGCCTGGTGTACTTCCAATGTTTTCAAGGCCTCTTTTCTGATCTCTTCAAGTTCAATTAGCTATGCAACCCTGATTTCCATTGGTTGTTCTTCAAGTAACTCTAGCTCTTTTATATAGCTAAGTGTTGGCAACTCCACTGTTATTGATAACTTGGCTTCCTTTCCATATGTAAGCACATAAGGTGAATTACCTGTTGATCTTTTAGGTGTAATCCTATCAGCCCACAATGCTAACTTTAATCTATCATGCCAAGACCTCTAATTCTCATCAACTATTTCCTTTATAATCTTAATCAGATTTTTGTTAGTTGATTCGGCCTATCCATTACCTTGAGGGTAATAATTTGATGAAGTATTCAAGAATATGTTATTTTTGACAGACCAATCAGATATTCTTAATCCAATGAATACTAAATCATTATCTGAAATAATTGAGTCAGGAGTTCCAAACCTGAACACTAGATCTTGATAAAAATTTAGGACTGATGTTTCATTAGCATCTTTCAAAGCAACTGCTTCAGTCCACTTAGTGAAATAATTCGTAGCAGTCAAAATCCACTTGTGTCCTTGGCTTGAAGGTGGATTAATAGGACCAATGAAGTCCAATCCCCACTTGCCAAATGGTTGTTCCACTTGAATTGGATGCAAGGGAATTGCTGCCAGCCTTTGTTTACCTATAAAAACTAAACATTTAAGACATTTCCTTACCCATTCATGAGCATCCTTGAACATGTTAGGCCAATAGTAACCAACTCTCATAATTTTTAGAGCTGTTGTTCTAGCTACAAAGTGACCTCCAGTCGGTCCATCATGAAATTCTTCGAGAATCCTTTGAGTTTGATCTGGTTGTACACATCTTAGTAAAACATTGTTAAAATCTCTCTTGTATAGAATAGGTACATTGAGCAAGGCATTATCCATCTTGTATAGTCATCATAACCACATGAATAGGTACATTGAGCAAGGCATTACCCATCTTGCATAATCATCATAACCACATGAATAGGTACACTGAACAAGGCATTAACCATCTTGCACATATATCGTGCTAACATGAATAAGAGACAATCTTTCAAGAATGCATTTCATTCAACTCACATGATGCACACATAGCCAACCCCCACAAAATCACACCATCCTAGGCCTCTAGAAACAACTTCCCCAAATGACACAACACTTGATACCATTAAAAACACAATGGTTTCACATCACATTCACTCTCAAAGCAAATCATAAACTAATACCCTTCTACAATATTTTTAAGGAATGTACCATTAATCCAAGCATGATCAATCATCTAACAATTATAAAGTGAATCTATCTCAATAATATAAAACTATAACTTTCTAATCACCAGTAGCAGTTATAATATGATCATAAGATATAAGTATCCATGAGTATCAATATTTTAACTAATAATTCTCAAGACTTATTTTAATTTCATTTAATTAAAATGATTGTGAACAACATGAAAATAACCCTAAGGCATACAAATTAAACACAACAATTATTTACACTATTTACACTGATCTAGATTTCATTAATAATCAGGACAATTTTGTAAATACTATTAAATATAACTGTATAAGAAAGACTAAAAGCCCATGCTATAAGTCTCTTGCACTAGTTAGAATCACAAGATACAAAACCCAAAGCTACAATAAAAGAACCTTGTTCTAAGGTTAGCTTGAGAAGAACAAAATACAGAACAACAAAACATTCCTATATATCTAACATTTTCATCAAATCTACCTCACTTTTAACCACATGCATAAGATAGGATTATTACATAGTTAAAGGATGGTTCAAACCAAGTAGAAGTATCATGGCTAAAGCAACTCAAGAGTGAACACTAAGAGGGCACAAGTAAAAGAACAATCTTTTTCTAGGTTTTACCAAATTCCATTCAACACATGAATAGGAAGAGAGAAGCTCAAGTTGCTATGGAAAAACTTAAGTGTCAACTTGATCAATCTTCTATAAACCACTACTACATTGGTCCTATGAATACCAAAATGATCATACCTAAAACATAATTCTTCTAGAGGTGTCTACACCTCATAATGATTACCAAGCTTGTTAAAATCCCTTACCCAACACTAGTATTAACAAAATAAACCAATACAAAGCATTCTAACCTGCTAACATGCCAAGTCTAGGAATAGGAAGGGTTGATTGAGTTCAAGACATAAATATGATACAAACATTTTCTCAACAACAAGGTTAATAAGAACGTGACATTTCTTAAGCACAAGTTATAAACATGATCTATACGACTAATGAGCCACAACATCCATAAATGACTTTATTATCACATCAAAATTCACTTATAACATCGTATACACATGAAATCAAGACATACTAATCTATGCCTTAGGAAAACTATACCTTGACAACATGACCCTATTACGACCACTGATACAACTTACACAAGTTCCATTTACTTTATACAGTTCCACTCAAAATCAACTAATTTCTAAAACAAACTTATAAATCAAGTCTTAAATACATTGTTTACAAACCTAATTCCAAACCTACTTAAATCATATTTCTACTAATAAATCATAATAAAATCAATATCAATTTAAATTAAATTTATACATTCACTCTAGCCAAATTAAATTCTTCTACTTCTATTCTATATAGATTTAATAGCCTTCTTATAACCTAACAAACAACCAAAATAAGTAGAGTTATTTATAATTGAAAGCATATTCACCTACGGTAGCATATATAAAAAGATATAATTATTGGAACCACTCAAGTAATAATTTTTTGACAAATGCCTCAAAGGGACGGCATCTCATGGATATCAGCGATTGAAGAATTAGCACAAAATGAATTTGTTGAGAAGGCTTTAGAAGCTACCAACAATGCAAAATGTGAAAGCATAGACAGGGCACGTAGACTGATTGGTAGAATGCCTCAAAGAGAGTCATACGATGGAAAGCAATGATCATAGGATATGTACAACATGAATTTGTTGAAAAATTTCAGAGAAACCCAATTCAAAAATATAGAGTTATTGGTGACACAACTAACTGTTTTAACAAAGACGAAATGGGTGAGAGGTAGACAGTCACAAAATATTCATATTTCCAAAATGACAAACTGGGTAAGGCTGATTTTTGGATATGATTTAACAAACTAGGTCGTGCACCATATATAAAAATTCTAGAGGAACCAAATTCGTAAAAATAAAGTTATGGCTGACGCAACAAACCGATAAAACAAAGACGAAATGGTTGAGAGATAGGCAGTCCCAAAATATTCATATCTCCAAAATGACAAACTAGGTATAGGTTATTTTCAGATATGATTTAGAAAACTAGGTCATGCACGATATATAAAAATTATAAAGGAACTCAATTCATAAAAATAAAGTTATCGTTGATGCAACAGACTAATAAAACAGAGATGAAATGGGTGGGAGATAGATAGTCCCAAAATATTCATATCTCCAAAATGACAAACTGGGTATGGCTGATTTTTGGATATGATTTAGAAAACTAGGCCATGCACCATACATAAAAATTCTAGATGAACCTGTTGATGATTGTTTTAACACATTCATAACAAAAGTTAAAATTCAAAAAAATGAACCTAAACTGTCTTGAAAGATATGAAGAAATCACCTAAGAGTTTTTAATCCCAAGTTTCTGTATGGTCAGGTCTTGACCTTGTGGGCAATTTAGCAGGTTGATGTGAAACTGTAATATTCAAGGGGCCTTACTTGATTTAAGATAATCTATGACTTACTGGACTCAAATTATGCAAATTGTTACAAATATAGACAAATTATTCATTCCTTTGCATAAACTTACTATTGTATCACAAAGCCTTGTATGATTTATAGTGAAACAAGCATTGCCTTTCAAATTGATATGAAAATTGTCAAATATTAACACAATTCTTCATGCTTCTTTCAAATGTTAGACAATTTCCTTAAGATTTCTGCGTTTAAGCTAATTATTTCAAATGTTTGATAAAAGTTAGAGAAAATTAGGTTGAAAACCATTTCACTACAGGATCTAAATGTTCTGTTACTCACGTCCTTAAGAGGTACAGCAAATTAATCCAATCAACATACTAAATCTTCAAATGCAGAGTCCTCAGTATTTTCATGAACACACATCAAAGATTGCAAGCCTTCAAAGGATGATACTCCAAATACCAGTAAGAGTCAGAAAACACTTTGTAATAGATGCATAATTCCAAGTTTACTTGTATTTAAAGCACACAGTCATATAGAATTTACAATGTATGAATGACCTTTTGTTTCATTAATCAAATTGCCAGAAAACTTACAAACATTTTTAAAAATACAGTAAGGAAACTAGACATTCTGTGCATTCCTTAGTGTAGACACAGGTGACCTCCTCTTCTAAAATAAAAAAAATACTTCCCTATTCAAATGTTCAAACAAATTACAAATGCAAGCTACAACTCAAAAATCTCTGTGTAAAAAAAATACAAGTAGTAGAGCTTCTTATATAGAATTTGAAGCTTCATACTACTACGGCTACAAAACTTAATCTATGGTTAGTATTCATACTTTCTTGATCAAGGGTGTACATTCATTCCTAACCGTTTCTCAAAATATCTTTATGGTATCTTTTCCTGCCTCAAAGGATGCCATTAGAATTTTTTCAAAATAGGATCCCCCTTTGACCTCTTCTATTTTGTTGACCTTGCTCGCAGATACCCTTCAATTGACTCTTTCATTAGTATTATTTGAAATTTTTTGATACTTTCCTACTCCTTCAGATATATCTTGAAATTATTGATTACACCTTCTATGAAGGTGCAATTTCCCCCTAGACTCCTTGTCCATATATATTCTTGCATTATGACCCCTTCTTTTAATTTCTTCTCTTCTTGACCTCAACCTTCAACCTTCTTATATTTATTTACCTTAGCACTCACCTCCATTATTGAATCAATCATTTGTTTACTTAAATATGCATCTGGATTCTCTAGAAATGGTGCAAAGATGGCCTTGAATTCTTTTAATGCCCTTTGGAGTTTGTATGCTGGTATGTCCATGCATTCATGATCTATGATCTTTTCAACTATCCTCTTATGCAACCTGATCATACTATCTGCTTTCTCCTCTAAACCCTGAATAACTGTGATGCATCTTCTAAGACTATCATCTTCAAACCTTAACTCCAACCTGGCCTGTGGTACTTGATTTTCCATCTGAGGAGTAATGACTCCTTCATGTATTAATTCATCAGCTCTTTCCTCAATTTCCTCTAGTTGCCCCAATTCAAACTTGCATTCTTCTTTTCTAAACTGACAATTATATATAAGCACACTGCATTTATTCTTTTCTGTTGTAGCCAATTCCCATCCTGTCACTACTTGTTTGATCACCTCTTCTCCTTCTTACATGAATGCTCTAAACCATTCTTCAAAAATATTGGCCTCAAGCCTCTTATTTTCCATATCCTTCACTTTGTCTTTTGACAATACTGCTATTTCACTGGGTAACTCTGGTATTGTAGCATTGGGATCAAATATCTCCCTAATGGATTGTTCTAACTAGCCAATGTGTCCTTTCAAATATTCATGTTTATCTTTGTCTTTCTTTAACATCTCTACTATAATCTGATGCATATCTTCCCACTCATTTATATGATGCTCCCTTGTTGTGTGTCTGAGGTCAAAATTGAATATCTTGTAGTCATCTACTATTATTTCTCCTTTGGCTTTCTCCTTCTATGGTATGGCCAAATTTAATATTTTGGATCCGTTTGGACCCCTTTGTATTGCTAACATAGTTCTGGCCTTCCTCTTTTCTTTTCTTCGCGTTGCATCACCCAATAAACTTTTGATGTCTATGGGTACTAACTGTACCTCCACCTTTTCTCTCCTTACTTCTGCACCCAACTAGGCTAGAGCCTCTATTGTGCTTTCAGTAGCTTTCTCTTCATTGATTAGCTCTTCTTGAGGCTTTTCTACTTCTCATTGTTCTTGTTGCTATTGAGGGGCTGGTTCCTGTACTATTGGATCATTTTGTTGTTTAGATTCACCCTCATTGTCATCTTCTTCTATTTCTGTATATCCTCCACCCTCATCTTCTTCCTTTGGACCTTCCTTTTCTGATGAATCTTTTTCTTGATCTTCCTCTTTATTTTCTTGTTCTATATTTGCCATGCCTTTATCCTCTGTTTGCTTTTCAGGTTCAAAATTATCTTCATCAATATTCTCTATGTTCTCTTTGCTTTCAGGTTTATCTGTTGTTTCCTCTATTGTTTCAACTTTCTTTTATACCTTTTCAGGCATGTTAGCTTGCTCTTCATGTGAAGATGAACCAACTATCTTACCATATTCGTTTGTCTCTCTTTCTTGTTCATCTTTTCTTTCTACATTCTTTTCTTCTTCATTGTGTTCTCCATACATGTTCAGAATATTCAACTCATCTACACCAGAAGTGCCAGCTCATGTTTCTTCCTTAGTTTGAGCAGGTGTTTCTTTTATTACATCTTCAGGTGCATCCTCTCTTTTAGATTCTTCTATTTCATGTGCTACATCTTGCACATCCCTTATTATTTTAGAGGTACCAGTGTACCAAATGGATCCACTGCCTCCAATCCTTCTTGTACATTTTCTTGCTTAGACACTGGGCCTTGTTCAACTTCCATATAAGTTTGAGTATCTTGTTCTTCTTCTTCACTTGAATATTCACTGGATTCCTCTTCTTCCATGCCATTTTCTCTTCACATCCTTCAATCTACTTCCTTGACTTCACTTCCACTGCTGTCATCTTCAACGTTGACAGTCTCAGTAACTTGTTTGGCTTCATGCATTTTTGACCCATGCAGCGTTTCTTAAACCAATTCATTTTTAACCTTAGCATATGTTTGTCTTTTCTTTGCTGAGGTAGATGCCTAAGGTATGTTACTTAATTTAGCACCTACCTGTTGTGCCCCTATAACTTCACTCTATTTTGAAGTTTCTCCTTTGAATATCCCTACTGGTACCACCTTCATAACCTTCTGTCATGTTGACTCCTTAGCAACCTGTGCTTGCTCTGTACTGGTATCATGACTCAATGACTTTGCTTCTACACATGTGCTTGATGATACCACTATTGTCACCCCTAGTGTATAAGGATCCATCAATGTAGCATTTTTGTCTTTCTCCATAATCTTTGCTTCTACAATCTTCCTTTTCTTTTCATAGAAGCACTGGAGATCATCTTGATGCTCCCTCACTCTCTTTTTTCCCTTCTTTGGATATGTAGGTTCAACTCCCTTAGCCTTAAGCTCTTCAATTTTGTCCTTCAACCATGTCTTGGAGAACAAAATGACAAGTTTGGACAATGTGTCCAAAGATGTATTCCATGGTTGTGACCAATTAGGCTCACAAATAGGAGCAAGCCTAGCACTTTCATAACTGTGATGTAATAACTTATCATCATCTTTAACTTCTGGGGCGACATCAATGTCTCCCATGGACCTCATTTTCTCTACTGTCAGTCTATTGTGAGCTCTCTTTCTCACTTCTTTGTCATTCTCACAATCTGACCAAAAATCCTCAATGCATATTTGATGTTTAAATTTAGAATCAATAGTATTTTGGATCCTGTGAAAAGGATCAAACCTCCTTGCTAACTCAAATTCCTTAAATCCATAATACCTTAACTCTATCTCTGAGTAGCCAGTCACCTCTTCGCTAGAACAGGAATATCTACCAATTGCCCAAGGGAGCTTAAGATTCCCCTTGTTATACCTCTTTTTATACATTCTGAAGGCATTCAAGTTCTACCTTGAGAACTCTAAAACAATCAACTTGTTAGAAGGATACCTAGGCAGAATGAAAGGTTTTCCTCTAAAGCCCTCAATTCTGATGTAAGTGAAGTTCTGGAATTGAATGTACCATGAACTGTGCAAACCAATTGTATCCTCTGCATCTACAAACAACCTCTTGTCTTGCTTTTCTCTTAAAACTCTGACCATGTATGTATAAAATACATCATTTACCAAAGCATACTTTCTTAATGCATTGTCCTCCTATAAATCAGGATAATGGTCATATACAAGCTTTTGGTCTAGACCATTCCCTAGGGTTCCAATTCTGTCAATCCCATATATATATGGTTGAACCATTGCTGCACATGAGTATAATACATACAAGGACAAATAGTGAGGCATCATCTTTTGTTTTCTTAACATTGCCTGTTTCCATATGGTTGTGCTAATAGCCTTAGCCCAGTGAATTTGTCCATGTTACTTCTTCACCTCCCTCATGAATTGTACTATAGTGAACATCCAAGGCTCACACTTAGTGGCATCCCTCAATCCCACTAGTTTGCTTAACATTGTAATCATCAAATGTATCTCTTCTTTGAAGTCTATTCTTTGCAGGATCTTATGTACTCTTGCCATGCCCTTGGGTTTATTCTCTGTATTGTACCAACTGTAGAAGATCTTACTTCTACAATCCCTCTCATTATCATTGAAATCCTCATTGTACTCGTCAATATCAATATCTACCATTTTTTCATGTATCTCTAGACCAAATGTTCTTGCAATCCCCTCTTTAGATAAGTCTGCAATGACCCTATCGTTTTGTATTACTCTTCTGGTAACTGGGTCATATAAGTGTATGTAATCCAGACATAGGTCCTTAGCTTCCATAGCTAATGGGAAACCTACATCTCTATATAATCCACTTTCCCATATACACCTCATGTCAGGTGTAGCATCGACAGTTGTGATCTTCTGCAAAACATCATCCGCATCATAATTCCCTATGCTGGTGTCTGTCCCTACTCCACTTGTGCCTACGAATGAAGGGTACCCTCTATATATTGGCAACTCTTCCTTCTCGGTTTCTTTAGGGGGCTTTCTTTCCTTTTTAATCTTTTCCTCACCTCCTGTATCTACCTTTTTCTGCTTTGGAGCCATCCTCTAAAAAATGCATTTTTTAACTTGTCATTTACTCTCTCATCTAGGGTTTTACCATGAATTTTCTATTTTTTTACATTTACCCTAACTCCTGTTTGTCTTTTCTAGTTTTGACTTTCATATTATTTAACCCAAACCAACTAATTAATTATCAAAAATAGTAATTTAACATTTGCTTGCATTTTAAAGTGAAATTACTGATAATCACTTTGCATTTTCAATTAACTAAATTGTAACGTCATTCAAGATAAATACCTGTATTTTTGATAGCTCAACCTTACAAATGTTGACCAACTTTACCGTTTTCTACTCTGTTCCCACTTCTGCGATTCTGTCTCGTGATGAATTTTTGTTCAATTTCTGCAACAGTTCCTCTTTCTACAATTTTAATTTTAACAATGCAAATCTAAAAGAAAAACAATCTTTTATTTACCCTAGCCCGTTAAATTTTACCATTTTCAGTGTTAGTTCAGCATTAATTGTAGCAATCAATGCACCTACGGCTTCGGCCTTCTACTTCAATGTTTTATTTTTAAACCTTCTATCCGTTAATCTATTTTTTGCATACATCACGCTTTCTTGTATGTCTCCTTGTATATTAGCTCTTGTATGTCAAATTGCATCTTTTCAATATACAAGCCTACATCCAACGGGTTATAAACAATGTCACCCTTTTTCTTTATATCTGCCCTTGTAGCATTTGTTTGTATATCGTAATGTATGTAAAATGGATACAAACATTTATACAATTGCAACCCATACAAACCCTCTTTACCTTTTAGCTCTCCGATGATGTCTTTCATTTGTTTGTATATCGGGATTGTATATCGTCAACATACAATGACCCAAACATACAAAGCTTTACCTTTATTTAACTTCCTTTTGAAATCCATTTTGTATCGCGGTTCCTTGTATCTTTGCTTGTATATCAGATTTTATATGTTCTTGTATATCCTCTTGTTTGTGCAATATACAACTGTGAGATACAACCTGTGGGACCCACTTTACCTACCCACTTGTATCTCGATGAAACAACAATATTTGTATCTACCCTTAGATACAAGCCTCCATACATGCAAACTCTTATACAATCATCCTAGACTTTTCATCTTTTCTTAACCATATTATATAACCCCTTTGGATCCATACATGTATATAAAGTGAATGCATATTTCTAAAAACATTAAGGTGCGATGCATCACCTACATTTGATTTAATTATCTTTTGAAATCCGCGTTGTATGTATGCCAAAGATGTAAACCCGAAACATACAACATACATACAATGAAACTTACCTTTTTACTCCCCTTAATAAAATTGAATTCTATATTCTCTTCGGGTCCACGTCATGTATATCGCGTTGTATATTGCTTTGTATCTTTCCCTTTCAACAAACATACAACTCAAGATACAATGCAAACTTAGCAATTTATCCACTCCACTTTTGAAACTTATCGGGTCCGACTTGTATACAAAGAATAAAACACTAAAAACATGCATATAGAGTACCACAATAAATAAACTTGACCACTCCATGTGACTAATACAATGACTCCACATACAAACGACCTTGTACATGCAACATACAAAACCCTTTTATAATGTATTTTACTAAAAACATGCATATCTTGCAGAATATTGGGAATTTTAAAATGGTTCAAAAAGCAACCCTTATTCATTTTTGACAAAGAATTCACCTCTATTCCCCTCTAGCACTTAATGCTAAATTTTGTCAATTTTCAACACGGTTTGTAACCTTTACCTCTTTTCCCTTTACCACCAAGCAGGACCACACACAAGCAAAAAGCCATAGCCACAATAGGGATCCTCATTTTGCTAAGAGGTAAAATGGGGTGTGTTGTGAGCATCACAACAACTAGCAACCAAACAAAATAGTTAAATTAAAACCATTAAAGAAAACTAAATGAAATAAATTCATAACTTCTAACTTTCTTTTCTTTAAACCATTATTTAACTTGAGACTTAATGTATTCAATAAGGTGCATGAATCTTCCAATTGAGTTTAAGTGGGTGCATGTGATTAATAATCCTCATCTTGAAAATAAGTTGAATAAACAAATGACTGATATTAAACTACATAATTGATGTCATTCTCCCATAGCCAACCGGATAGAGCCTTGCTGCCAACAGGCGTCTATAGCCCCGACTAGGTTATCGTTACAATTCTTCTAAGTAGAGCCCCGCTGCCAGGAAGCATCTATATCCCCGGTAGAGTTACTTAGATGGCTTAATCTGGATTTTTAGTAAAATCTATTTTATTTGTTTATTTATTATTATTATTATTATTATTATTATTATTATTATTATTAAATTTTGTGTAAGATAGAGACTCTATAAGATATTATCATTGTAACTTCATGATAAAAGGTGTGATCACTTGCTAAAATTAAACTGAGAATTGTAATGGTAGCAAGGGTGACCTCTAATTTTTCACTTAACACCTACACTGGTATGTTCAACAAACCCAAGGATTTTAGGTGTGTCATTGTGAGAAACCTCCCTTGAATACTCAACCCACAGTTATTGAATACAAAACTTCACAAGCTAAACCATTTTCTACATTTATGAAAGTCACAACAAGTTATGCATAAGTTTCAAATAATTAGCCTGAATTTTTTGAATTTTCTATTATTTTTAGTGGTTGTTAATTTGCTCCTGTATACTTCAAAACAAAACAAACATCCCTACCAAGGAAACACAACACACAAACCAACAAAACAACAAATCAAAACAAAACAAGACACAACAAAAAACAAAACAACTGTACAATGTTTACAATATAATACATAATAGGACAACCACCATCACCTCAAGCCTGGAAGTAATGTTTCAAATGTTGACCATTAATAGGTAATGGAACATCTTCTCTAGTCAAGGTTTTAAGCCTGAATGCATTATCTCCTATTATCTCTACGACCTATAGTAGACCTAACCACAATTTGTCAAATTTCCCATGATTTCCTTTCTTTTCATGTGCTTTATCCCAGCACAACACTAAGATTCATATTCTAAATGTTTTGACTCTTTCTCTTTTGTCAAACCATCTTTCGACCACTACTTGATGTTTAGCAATTTTTTCAATAGCTTGATCTCTCTTTTCGTCTAATTGTAACATTTGGACTAACCTGGCTTCTCTGTGATCATCAAATCCTAAATATTCATTAGCAAACTTCCAGATAGGTATTCTTAAATTCACTGGAAGTATGGGATTAGTCCCATAAACTAGGTGATAAGGAGCATTGCCTAAGGCTGACTTAACCTTAGTCCTATCTACCAACAATGCATATTTTAACAATGTATTCCACTTTCTGAGATTTTTTACAATTAGTTTCTTGATTATATCCAATAAAATCTTGTTTGTGGACTTAGCTAAACCATTCTCCTGAGGATAATAATTTGAAGAAAATTTTAAAACTATCCCATATTCAAATGCCCATTTAGAAAATGCAGGGCCATTATCACATACCATTGAATATGGAGTTCCAAACCTTGTTATGATATTTTCTTCAAGAAATTTGATAACTACCTCAGTAGTAGAAAACTTGTAACATGTGGCTTCAGTCCATCTTGTATAGTAGTCTATCACTGTCAATATAAACTTATGTCCTGTAGATGATGGAGGATTTATAACTCCAATGAAATCCAAGCTCCACTGTGCAAACGACCTAGACTCAATGACTGGCTGTAATGGATTAGCCCGATTCCTTCCCTTGTCTACTATAGTCTGACTGGTGTGACAACTTTGAATATGACTCTTTGTATCTTTAAACATTATTGGCCAATAGTATCCCACTCTTAAAATCTCATGCGTAATAGCTAAATGAGAACCATGAGCAGTTCCATACTTATCATGCAACTCTGACAATACCTTATCTGCTTCAATTCTATTCAAACATCTTAAATATCTACCTTCACAGTTCTTCTTGAATAGAAGACCTCCTTGTACCATGTACCTTTGTGCTTTAATCTTTCAATCTCTTCTCTGAGAAGACTTCATCTTACTTGGATATTTACTCGATATCACAAATGTATTAAAATCATCATACCAGCCTGATGCATCATCAGAGTTTAATACATACTGCTACTTTACCAAATTTGGATCAATGTTTGCTATGGATTGTACTAATGCTTGTCCTCGAACTAGCTTCATCGAAATGATCTCCATATCAAACTCTTGCAATATTGCAATCCATTTGGCCCTTTTCTCTCCAAGCTCATTCTGCATTAGCAGCATTTTAACTGCTGCATCTGGTACTATAGCTTTAACTTGACTTCGTAAGATGTAATGCCTATACTTTTTCACTACCCTTACTAATACAAATGCTTGTCTTTCTGTGTCTAGATACTTTAGCTATGCATCTTTCAAAGATGCACTCATGAAAGCTATGGGCTTTTCTTCATTATCTTCTCCCTTTTGTGTTAAGGTAGCTGCAACTGAATGTGTAGATGCAAAAGAATATATGTAAAATGACTTGGTATAATTTAGACTTGCTAACACGGGAGCATCATAAATGGTCTCCTTAATATCTTCGAATGCAGCCTTGGCTACTGGTGTACATTCTATCTTTGCATCTTTCTTGAGCATTGCATTTAATGGTTGCACAATCTCTGCAAACCCTATAATAAACTTCCTGACAAAGTTAATCTTATAAAAAAAAAGATTTTAATTCCTTCTTACTGTTGTGTAATTGCAATTTTCTTATTCCTTCTACTCTATCAGGATCAATAGATATCCCATTTTCAGAAATGACATGTCCTAGCAATTTGCCCTCAGTTACACCAAATGAGCATTTCTTTGGATTAAGAGAAATCCCGTACCTTTCACATCTTTTAAGCACCCTTCTCAAATCTTCTACATGAGTTGACAAATCTTTAGAGTACATAGTTAAATCATCCATATAAATAACAATGTATTTACCTGATAATCCATGAAATGTAATGTCCACGGCTCGCTAAAAGGTGGCACCTGCATTGATCAAACCAAGCGGCATTCTCCTATATGCATAATTACCCCACTTACAAGTGAATATAGTCTTCAACATATCCTCCTTATCAACTAAGACCTGATTATATCCTGAAAATCCATCTAAAAAAGACATCTTAGCTCTATTTACTGCTTGCAGCACTTCATCTATTGGAGGCAAGGGATAATTATCTTTTTCAGAGGCTTTGTTCAAATTTCTAAAGTCAACACATAATCTAATGTCTCCACTTTTCTTTCTCATGGGTACCAAATTAGCTACCCAGGTTGAATGTCTTACTGGGAAAATTGTCTTGGCAGACAACAATTTTTTCACTTCCTCAAAGATCAAAGGCTCCAAAATAGCATTCACAGGCCTTTGTTTCTGCCTAAATGGTTTAACTTCTGGTTTCAAGGGTATTACATGAGTTATGATGGACGTATCATATGTCTTCAAATCTTCATATGTCCATGCTATTACATGTTTGCATTCTTTCAAACATCCACAATTTCTTTCTCAACTCTTCGGAACAAGCCTTTCCAATCAGTACATTTTGTGGACTTTGCTCTATTCCTAGGTTATAGGGATCACATTTACCCCCTTCAATTTTGGGAAAATCTTTCTTTCTAACTACCCCATCAAAGTCAAAAATCTTTTCCAACTTAATTACCCCCTTGGGTAAGAAATTACTTTTCAAGTTTATTATGTCTTCTTCATCCCAAGATACATTAGGCCTTTGCTGGTCATCAATGATTTGAGCTTCAAACACTTCATTACAAGTGAGAAAATCCACAATTTGCTGATCCCCTTCAAATACCTGAAAATAAGTAACATTAACTGGTATGCTCGGGACATTCACTAATTCAACAGCAAATCGTTTTAGACCTGACAGTGTTAAAGGCTCTAAAGTGCTAGCAACAACTGCTAACACATCTAGTCTATGATTCAATTCCCTAGGGATATGTTCTATGTTAAAGGCATCAAATGAATCTATTAAATCCCACACTCTATGCTTATAACAAACAATTTTCTTGTAATTGCATGCATATAATTTTCTCACTTGTCTGACCACTAACTCAGAGTCTGAAAATACTCTGATCATTTTCACCTTTTTTTTGATAGCCATAACAAGTCCATAAATTAAAGATTCATATTCCACTACATTGTTAGTACAAGGAAATTGTAGCCTATATGCCACTAAAAATGACTTACCATTAGAATCTATAAGTTCAACCCCCGCACCTGCACCTTGTTTAGACTTAGACCCATCACATTTTAGTGTCCACATGCCTTCTTTATTTCTTTGACCTTTTATTTTGGCATGTCTCACCCTTTCTGTTATCTACGCTGTAACATCTTGTTCCTTCATAGGTGATTCATTTTGACCTACCTACATACTTATATTCTCAACTTGTAAATTAGAATGACAGACACTTTTGTCTTTTGTTTCTTTCTCTAAATCCAGAATTGATACATCTATGTTATCATGAAAGCACAACTCTGGTTTCTTAGGATTAACCTTTCCTTCTTGCAGTTCCATCCCTTTTGTGCACTTTATGTATTGATATTCTATAATGTCTCTGCACATTCCACAATTCTCTTTAGAATGAGGCTTATTATGGACTCTGCACATGCTTTTGTACAACTTGCACTAAACTAGAATTTTTTGTTTAATGCACCTTTCTATTTCCTGCCTTATGATCTGACCAAAACTATTTACTGCATTGTCTTCCTCATCAGAGGAATTGCAATCAGACTCAATAAACACTACTGTTTCTTTACTAATAGGTTTTTCTTTAAAATTCAACATCAGGATTTCTTCAATTTACACTCCTTTATTAATGACTCTATAACCACCTAGTTCAACAGAAGCATATAATATCTCGTTAGTCCTGTTGTATTCTATAATCATGTGTTTCATTATGGGTTCAACTTCTATCCTGATCTAATTTGGAACACCTCTCCAAGGTAACCACATGTGTGAAAAATCAGTGGCCATATATCCGTTTAATGTTTTGGACCAGTCCCTACTTAACAACATCCCGTAATTCATAGGTATATCCACTACCTGAATGTCACTAAACTAACTCACCCTAGGATCAGAGGCTAACTGCATTTGAATATGCATTAATTCTACTATCACATTGACCTCAGTTTTGTCTAATTATGTAACAACCTTGGCAGATTTGGTAGGGATCAGCCCTAAAGTTTTGCATATCCCTAAAGGCATTACATTGGTTGATGTACCAAAATCTACCATGCATTTATGTATGTTCTTTCCCAACATCCTAATGGTTAACAAGAAAGGAGGGGCTTCCCTCTTATCTACATACATGACCACGTTAGTGTTGGAAGGTTGTTCAGTTTTCTTACTTTTGTCTTTGGACTGTGGATCTTTACTAGGAACATTCATATTAGCAAAAACTTCACCTGCCAAAGACGTATCCAAGGATTTTATGAAAGTATTTCTAACCCCTGGACTTTTCAACAATTCACATAAATGTATACTGACCTTGATTTTTTTTATTTCTTCAGACAAGTAACTCATTAACCTCATTGTTTCCACTATCTCTGTTTTCCCTGTTTGAACTTTTGAGATTATTGTCCCACCACTCCCATGATGATTAGCCTTAAGTATAGTAGGGTTATTACTGGCATGTTGATTTGGAGGAGTGTTGAAATTGTTGGGCGGAGTGGAAGTAGTGAAAGGACCTCCAAGCCTAGTATTACTTCTCAAATTGTAAGTATGATTTTTGTTGGACTATTGAAAAGCATGTACTTCCTCTATTTTGTATAACACTTCATTTTTAGTTTCAAAGGGAAACTAAAATGTATCCAGTACTAAGGCTGATTTAGGTATAAGTTCTCACAAAAGTAAGGTTCATCCTCTAACAACTAATCCTCCTCCCTAGTTGAAAAGGTGAAAGTTTCTAAGACTAAAGTAGTCTCAAATCCTGAGGGCACTATTTCATTACCTTTGGGAATGAGAAATTCAGATGTGGGAACTTGTACATCCACATTGAAAATGCTAGCCGCCAGATGAAACCGAGGGCAATCTAATTTAGCATGTGCACTAGTATTGTGGATCTTGCACTAGTTTTTTAATGCTACATTGGCCATTTGAATTCTGGTTGTTTGTTTTGCTTCCTGATTATCTAAACTCTCAAATGGAGAAGCTAGAGTGCCATTATTTGGCCCTATGTTCCATGTCCTAGGTGGCTTTGGTTGATTCTGATTTCTATTGTTATTACCCCAGGTCTTGTTATCTATAACATGTCCTCTATTTTGCATTGCCTATCCCTGATTATGGTTTTGACTCTAATTATAATTCTGGTTTTGATTTGAACCCTGACCCTGGTTATAATTTTGGTTATGGTTCTGACAGTATCCTTGATTATTTCTCCCATAAAAATTTTCATTTCTTAGTTGTGTCATTTCAGTGGTCAATCTTCTCAAGTGTGTAGTAATTTCTTTGATCTCTTCCCTATCCTCTTGTTCCTTTGCCACAAATGTATCCTGAGGAGGCTAGAAGAATGACTAATCATTATTCGGATTATTATTGGTACTATTACTAGTATAGGGAACTATAGTCTGGATTGGGGAAGGATTATACACATGTGTGTATGTAGGAATTGGATTCAATAATGGAGTATGATGCATAGGAACTCCATTCCAAGGTTGTGTTTGACTTTGCATCCCAGGGTTTCCTCCATTAAGAAAAAGGACTATAGGTTGTTTGTCTCATTTCTTGGTTTACTGAGGCTGCTTCCTTATAAGCTTTGGATATAGTATCTGTATCAACTTTTCTTTTGACAAACATAGCAGTTAGTGGATCAAGAGAGACATAATACATGGCTAATAATGATCTGCATTCACTGTGTAAGGAGCAACTAACTGAGAGTAAGCCTTTTGAAACTTATCATTAAAGTTATCAATCAGTTCTCCTTCACCTCTTTTAATTATAGCCAATTTATGATATAAGGTGGAAGGATCGACTAGTCCCCTAAACCTAGACAAAAATGCCTCTTCCATAAGTGCCCAAGAAGAAATATAACCATTAGGTAAGTTAACGTACCAGTTAGAAGCCTGCACATTAAAGGTGTAATGAAACAATCTACACAACATCCTCATATTCTAACCTAGCTCTAAACCATGCCTCCTTGAATATCCTAATGTGATCCTCTAGATCCTGATGCAATTGATATTTAGGACATATCTTTTTAGGACTTTTTGGCATTTCATGATAATCATTAAATGTTATAGAAGAATTGACATTGAAATAGGCCATTGCAGGGCCACGTGGTGGGCTTGGACCTCTGGGAGTACCTAGATTTCTAGGTAGACTAGGACCTCTAGGAGGACTTGGACCCCTAGGAAGACTTGGACCAAGATTCAAAGATCTAAATGAAGAACTGTTAGGACTCACTATGCTATGGATGTTAAAAGGTGATCCAGGAGGCATTCCAGATGAGCCTCCTATGTGTGATATTCTAGGATTCCAAATCAAAAGACCTTTATTATGCCTTCTATCAGGTAATTACACAAAGATATCTTCTAAACTAGATCTAGACCTGGTCACCCTACCACTGTTATGAGCCAGTTTTGCTTAAATCCTACCTTAACTCCACTCAGGCCCTCCTTCTAGCACCAAAAACTATTGATGATTATTTTTACACATTCATAACAAAAGTTAAAATTCACAAAAATGAACCTAAACTATCTTGAAAGATATGAAGAAATCGCTTAAGAGTTCTTAATCCCAAGTTTATGTATGGTCAGGTCTTGACCTTGTGGACAATTCAGTAGGTTGATGTGAAACTATAATATTCAAGGGGCCTTACTTGATTTAAGATAATCTATGACTTACTGGACTCAAGTTATGCAAATTGTTACAAATATAGACAAATTATTCATTCCTTTGCATAAACTTACTACTGTATCACAAAGCCTTCTATGATTTATAGTGAAAAAAGCTTTGCTTTTCAAATTGATATGAAAATTGTTAGATATTAACATAATTCTTCATGCTTCTTTCAAATGTAAGACAATTTCCTTAAGATTTTTGCATTTAAGCTAATTATTTCAAATGTTTGAGAAAAGTTAGAGAAAATCAAGTTGAAAATCATTTCATTACAGGATCTAAATGTTCTGTTACTCACATCTTTGAGAGGTACAGCAAATTAATCAAATCAACATTATAAATCTTCAAATGCAGAGTCCTAAGTATTTTCACGAACACACATCAAAGATTGCAAGCCTTCAAAGGATGATACTCCAAATACCAGTAAGAGTCAGAAAACACTCTGTAATAGATGCAGGATTCCAAGTTTACTTGTATTTAAAGTACACAGTCATATAGAATTTACAATGTATGAATGGCCTTTTGTTTCATTAATCAAATTGCCAGAAAACTTACAGACATTTTTACAAATACAGTAAGGAAACCAGACATTATGCACATTCCTTAGTGTAGACACAGGTGACCTCCTCTTCTAAACTAAAAGAAATACTTCTCTATTCAAATGTTCAAACTAATTACAAATGCAAGCTACAACTCAAAAATCCCTGTGTCAAAAATATACAAGTAGCAGAGCTTCCTATATAGAATTTGAAGCTTCATACTGCTATAGCTACAAAACTTAATCTATGATTAGTATTTATACTTTCTTGATCAAGGGTGTACATTCATTCCTAACCGTTTCTCAAAATATCTTTGTGGTATCTTTTCCGGCCTCAAAGGATGCCATTGGAATCTTTTCAAAATAGGATCCCCCCTTTGACCTCCTCTATTTTGTTGACCTTGCTCATGAATACCCTTCAATTGACTCTTTCATTAGTATTATTTGCCTTTTTTGATACTTTCCTACTCCTTCAGATATATCTTAAAATTATTGATTACACCTTCTATGAAGATGCAATTTCCTTCTAGACTCCTTGTCCATATATATTCCTGCATTATGACCCCTTCTTTCAATTTCTTCTCTTCTTTACCTCAACCTTCAACCTTCTTATATTTCTTTACCTTAACACTCGCCTCTATCATTGAATCAATCATTTATTTACTTAAATACGCATCTAGATTCTCTAGACATGGTGCAAAGATGGCCTTGAATTCTTTTAATGCCCTTTGGAGTTTGTATGCTGGTATGTCCATGCATTCATGATCTATGAGCTTTTCAACTATCCTCTTATGCAACCTGATCATGCTATTTACTTTCTCCTCTAAACCCTGAGTAACTATGATGCATCTTCTAAGACTATCATCTTCAAACCTTAAATCCAACCTGGCCTATGGTACTTGATTTACCATCTGAGGAGTAATGACTCCTTCATGTATTAATTCATCAGCTCTTTCTTCAATTTCCTCTAGTTGCCCCAATTCAAACTTGCATTCTTCTTTTCTAAACTGACAATTATATATAAGCACACTACATTTATTCTTTTCTGTTGCAGCCAATTCCCATCCTGTCACTGCTTGTTTGATCACCTCTTCTCCTTCTTGCATGAATGCTCTAAACCATTCTTCAAAAATATTGGCCTCAAGCCTCTTATTTTCCATATCCTTCACTTCATCTTTTGACAATATTGCTATTTCACTGGGTAACTCTAGTATTAGAGCATTGGGATCAAATATCCCCCTAATGAATTGATGTAACTGGACAATGTGTCCTTTCAAATATTCATGTTTATCTTTGTCCTTCTTTAACATCTCTGTTGTAATCTGATGCATATCTTCCCACTCATTTATATGTTGCTCCCTTGTTGTGTGTCCTAGGTCAAAATTGAGTATCTTGTAGTCATCTACGATTATTTCTCCTTTGGCTTTCTCCTTTTGTGGTATGGCCAAATTTAGTATTCTGGATCCATCTGAACCCCTTTGTATTGCCGACATGGTTCTGGCCTCCCTCTTTTCTTTTCTTGGTGTTGCATCACCCAATAAACTTTTGATGTCTATGGGTACTAACTGTACCTCCACCTTTTCTCTCCTTACTTTTGCACCCAACCAGGTTGGAGCCTCTATTGTGCTTTCAATAGCTTTCTCTTCATTGATTACCTCTTGTTGAGGATTTTCTACTTCTTGTTCTTGTTCATGTTGTTGTTGTTCTTGTTGCTGTTGAGGGGTTGGTTCCTATACTATTGGATCATTTTGCTATTTAGATTCACCCTCATTGTCATCTTCGTCTATTTCTGTATCTCCTCCACCCTCATCTTCTTCCTCTGGACCTTCCTTTTCTGATGAATCTTTTTCTTGATCTTCCTCTTTATTTTCTTGTTCCATATTTCCCATGCCTTTATCCTCTGTTTGATTTTCAGGTTCAAAATTATCTTCATCAATATTCTCTATGTTCTCTTTACTTTTAGGTTTATCTATTGTTTCCTCTGCTATTTTAACTTTCTTTTGTACCCTTTTAGGCATGTGATCTTGCTCTACAAGTGAAGATGACCCTACTATCTTATCAGATTCTTTTGTCTCTCTTTCTTGTTCATCTTTGCTTTCTACATTCTTTTCTTCTTTGTTGTGTTCTCCATACATGTTCAGAATATTCAACACATCTACACTAGAAGTGCTAGCTCATGTTTCTTCCTTAGTTTGAGCAGGTGTTTCTTTTATTACTTCTTTAGGTGCATCCTCTCTTTTAGATTCTTCTATTTCATGTGATACATCTTGCACATCTCTTATTATTTCTGGAGGTACCAATGTACCAAACGGATCCACTGCCTCCAATCCTTCTTGTACATTTTCTTGCTCAAACACTGGGCCTTATTCAACTTCCATATAAGTTTGAGTATCTTGTTCTTCTTCTTCACTTGAATATTCACTAGATTCCTCTTCTTCCATGCCAGTTTCTCTTCCTGCCCTTTAATCTACTTCCTTGACTTCACTTCCACTGTTGTCATCTTCAATGTTGTCTTTTCTCTGCTGAGGTAGATGCCCCATGTATGTTAATTAATTTAGCACCTACCTGTTGTGCCCCTATAACTTCACTCTTTTTTGAAGTTTCTCCTTTGGATATCCCTACTGGTATTGCCTTCATAACCTTCTATCTTGTTCACTCCTTAGCAACCTGTGCTTTCTCTGTACTGGTATCATGACTCAATGACTTTGCTTCTACAAATGTGCCTGATGATACCACTATTGTCACCACTAGTGTATAAGGATCCATCAATGTAGCATTTTTGTCTTTCTCCATAATCTTTGCTTCTACAATCTTCCTTTTCTTTTCATAGAGGCACTGGAGATCATCCTTATGCTCCCTCACTCTCTTTTTGCCTTTCTTTGGATATGTAGGTTCAACTCCCTTAGCCTTAAGCTCTTCAATTCTATCCTTCAAGCATGTCTTCGAGAACAAAATGACAGGTTTGGACAATGTGTCCAAAGTTGTATTCCATGGTTGCGACCAATCAAGCTCACCAATAGGAGCAAGCCTGGCACTTTCATAACTGTGATGTAATAACTTATCATCATCTTTAACTTCTGGGGGGACATAAATGTCTCCCATGGACCTCATTTGCCCTACTGTCAGTCTTTTGTGAGCTCTCTTTCTCACTTCTCTGTCAGTCTTTTGTGAGCTCTCTTTCTCACTTCTCTGTCATTCTCACAATCTGACCAAAAATACTCAATGTGTATTTGATGTTTAAATTTAGAATCAATAGTATTTTGGATCCTGTGAAAAGGATCAAACTTCCTTGCTAACTCAAATTCCTTAAATCCATAATACCTTAACTCTCTTTCTGAGTAGGAAGCCACCTCTTCGCTGGAACAGGAATATCTACCAATTGCCTAAGGGAGCTTAAGATTCCCCCTGTTATACCTCTTTTTATACATTCTAAATGCATTCAAGTTCTGCCTTGAGAACTCTAAAACAATCAACTTGTTAGAAGGATACCTAGGTAGCATGAAAGGTTTTCCTTCAAAGCCCTCAGTTCTGATGTAAGTGAAGTTCTAGAATTGAATGTACCATGAACTGTGCAAACCAATTGTATCTTTTGCATCTGTAGACAACCTCTTATCTTGCTCTTCTCTTAAAACTCTGACCATGTATGTATAAAATACATCGTTTACTAAAGCATACTTTCTTAATACATTATCCTCGTGTAAATCAGGATAATGGTCATATACAATCTTTTGGTCTGGGCCATTCCCTAGGGTTCCAATTCTGTCAATCCCATATATATATGGCTAAACCATTGTTGCACATGAGTATAATACATACAAGGACAAATAGAAAGGCATCATCTTTTATTTTCTTAACATTGCTTGTTTCCATAGTGTTGTTCTAATAGCCTTAGCCTAGTGAATTTTTCCATGTTCCTTCTTCACCTCCCTCATGAATTGTATAACAGTAAACATGCAAGGCTCACACTTAGTGGCATCCCTCAATCCCACCAGTTTGCTTAACATTGTAATCATCAAATGTATCTCTTCTTTGAAGTCTATTCTTTACAGGATCTTATGTACTCTTGCCACGGCCTTGGGTTTATTCTCTGCATTATACCAACTGTAGAAGATCTTGCTTCTACAATCCCTGTCATTATCATTGAAGTCCTCATTGTACTAGTCAATATCAATATCTACCATTTTTTCATCTATCTCTAGACCAAATGTTCTTGCAATCCCCTCTGTAGATAAGTTTGCAATGACCCTATCTTGGTGTATTACTCTTCTGGTAACTAGGCTATATAAGTGTATGAAATCTAGACATAGGTCCTTAGCTTCCATACCTAACGGGAAACCTGCAGTTCTGTATAATCCACTTTCCAATATACACCTCATGTTAGGTGTAGCATCGGCAGCTGTGATCTTCTGCAAAACTTCATCCGCATCATAATTCCCTATGCTAGTGTCTATCCCTACTCCACTTGTGTCGAGCAACGAAGGGTACCCTCTATATATTGGCAACTCTTCCTTCTCAGTTTCTTTACAGGGCTTTCTTTCCATTTTAATCTTTTCCTCACCTCCTATATCCACCTTTTTCTGCTTTGGGGCCATCCTATAAAAACACCTTTTTTAACTTGTCATTTTACTCTCTCACCTAGGGTTTTACCATGAATTTTCTATTTTTTTACATTTACCCTAACCCCCATTTGTCTTTTCCAGTTTTGACTTTCGTATTATTGAACCCAAACCAGCTAATTAACTATCAAACATAGTAATTTAACATTTTCTTGCATTTTAAAATGAAATTACTGATAATCACTTTACATTTTCAATTAACTGAACAGTAACATCGTTCAAGATAAATACCTTTATTTTTGACAGCTCAACCTTACAAAAGTCAACCAACTTTACCAGTTTGTACTCTGTTTCCACTTCTGCGATTCTGTCTCGCAATGAATTTTCGTTCAATTTCTGCAACAGTTCATCTTTCTGTAATTTTAATTTTAACAATGCAAATCTGAAAGAAAAACAACCTTTTATTTACCCTAGCCCGTTAAATTTTACCATTTTCAGTGTTAGTTCAGCATTAATTGTAGCAATCAATTCACCTATGACTTCGGCCTTCTACTTCAATGTTTTATTTTTAAACCTTCTATCCATTAATCTATTTTTTGCATACATCGTGCTTTCTTGTATGTCTCCTTGTATATTAGCTCTTGTATGTCAATTTGCATCTTTTCAATATACAAGCCTACATCCAACGGGTTGTAAACAATGTTACCCTTTTTCTTTATATCTGCCCTTGTATCATTTGTTTGTATATCGTAATGTATGTAAAATGGATACAAACGTTTATATAATTGCGACCCATACAAACCCTCTTTACCTTTTAGCTCTCCGACGATGTCTTTCATTTCTTTGTATATCAGGATTGTATATCGTCAACATACAATCGCCCAAACATATAAATCTTTACCTTTATTTAACTTCCTTTTGAAAACCATGTTGTATCGTAGTTCCTTGCATCTTTGCTTGTATATTAGCTTGTATATGCTCTTGTATATCCTCTTGTCTATGCAATATACAACTGCGAGATACAACCTATGGGACCCACTTTACCTACCACTTGTATCTCGACGAAAAAACAACATTTGTATCTACCCTTAGATACAAGCCTCCATACATGCAAACTCTTATACAATCATCCTAGACTTTTCATCTTTTCTTAACCATATTATATAACCCCTTTGGATCCATACATGTATATAAAGTGAATGTATATTTCCAAAAACATTAAGGTACGATGCATCACCTACATCCGATTTAATTATCTTTTGAAATCCTCATTGTATGTATGCCAAAGATGTAAACCTAAAACATACAACATACATACAACGAAACATACCTTTTTAATCCCCTTAATAAAACCGAATTCTATATTCTCTTCAGGTCCACATCATGTATATCGCGTTTTATATTGCTTTGTATCTTTCCCTTTCAACAAACATACAACTCAAGATATAATGCAAACTTAGCCATTTATCCACTCCACTTCTGAAACATATCGGGTGTAACTTGTATACAAAGAATAAAACACTAAACACATGCATACAGAGTATCACGATAAATAAACTTGACCACTCTATGTAACTAATACAATGACTCCACATACAAATGACCTTGTACATGCAACATACAAAACCCTTCTATAATGCATTTTACCAAAAACACGCATATCATGCAAAATATTAGGCATTTTAAAATGGTTCAAAAAGCAACCCTTATTCATTTTTGACAAAGAATTCACCTATATTCCCCTTTGGCACTTAATGCTGAATTTTGTCAATTTTCAACATGGTTTGTAACCTTTACCTATTTTCCCTTTACCACCAAGCAGGACCACACACAAGCAAAAAGCCATAGCCACAGCAGGAGTCCTAATTTTGCTAAGAGGTAAAATGGGGCATGTTGTGAGCATCACAATAGAACCTGGTTCATAAAAATAAAGTTATGGCTAATGCAACAGACTTGGTTCAGAATATGTAGAAGAGAATTCATAGAATATTTCACTAAATCTAATGCAACAATAAATCAGTTTCATATCTCAGTCCATACCTGGAATATTGCTTCTTTCACATCTTCACAAAATTTCCCAGCTCACATCCATTTTCCCCAAGTCTTTTCTTCTAGAAGCTATGGTTTACGATGCCAAAAGAAAAAAGATGAAAACTTCCTAAGAGAGAGAGAACCCCAAAACATAAAACATATTCTCCATTTGAAATGCACGCTCCTCCCCAAATTATGTCTTGAGATTTCAAAGTAAAGTTGAGCATGCATAACCACCCCCATAATTTCTTCCAGAAGATTCTCCTTTATTACTTTCTTACAATTTGCTATTTTTTCATTTACAACCAAACAAAAATAGTTTATTTCTACTTTTCTAAAATTAGTCTCTTACTCAAAAGAAACAATTATTTATAAGATTCCCTCTTGAGGTGTATAACTGCCACTTCTTCCAAGTGGCCAAAATGGAAAATAATTACTCAAGGCAATAATAATAAAGAAAGAGAATCTTTTTCAGACATAATAATACATATTTCCCCACAACTATAATTTACATAAAAGCATCTATATTTATTTATCTCTAGTTTATAATTACATTTATTATTATTATTATTATTTATTAACTTAACTTCTAATATAATATATTTTCCATAAACTAAATTTACATAAAGGCATTTGTATTTATTTAATTATCAAAAATGCCTTCATAACTAATAATATTATTTTAATGCAACAATTAACCAAAGCATCAATCAAACAATCCAAACTAAATAACCTAAATGCCAAACAATACCTGACACAATGCACGATCAAAAGCATGACCACAATGACAGTGACTAACCATTACGTCCATACAGACAATACTGGCTGGGTGCAAAACTAGATACTCATCCTTTTCAAGGATGATGGCTAACTAGGGAACCACATGTTATCTCCATTCAATAGTGTCCATTGGGTTTAAGGAACGCTCAGACCTATCAATTCAGGTGGAATCGATGCCTAGTACCTGCATCCTGCAGCAACCAAACAGTCAAGAAAATAGACATATATATATAGTCAAATACACCGTGAAAGTGAATCACAACGTAGTAGGGTACTCATGCATGAGTAATGTGACACTATCCCTTTCACCATCACATCAAACATGTAATCATAACACACAACAATCAGTTACTGAATGACTAAATAAGAACCATCATCAGATAATCGCATGATACACATAATAAGATTAATCCACACAAAACATCACAACATAACATCCTATGATACAAAATCAGTCATATAAAAATCAAATCTAACATATGACAATCATAGTAAGATCAACATCATAATCACCTGAATGTAAAACAATGTCAGAGCATATAAATTACCAGTGTCGTAACAAATATTATCAATAAAACATACTAACTGTCATATGAAACCACACATGAGCATAATTAGGAATGTCATCAACATGAATGTAGCATCTACCAACATCATATAATATACAACATCAACTATCTAACATACCCTAAATATTCCTATTATTTGACCTTCATCTTCATGCTCCTTAGCTAGACCATCTGCACATCTAAGATGAGAATGGAGGGCATTACATTATCAATGACTTCTCTTCTCTCAACCTCTTCAATACTTGTCTAATATGCCACAAATGTTCTTCTTTTGTCTTATTGAAAATTAGAATATCATCCAAGTACACAATAACAAACTTACCCAAGAATTTCTCCAAAACCTCATTCATCAATCTCATGAAAGTACTCATTGCATTAGTCAATCTAAAAGGCATCACTAACCATTCATACAATCCTTCATTTGTCTTGAATGCAGTCTTCCACTCATCTCCTTCTCTGATTCTGATGTGATGGTATCCACTCTTCAAGTCTATATTTGTGAAATATGTTGCTCCACTCAAATAGTCCATGATTTCATCCATCCTTGGCAATGGAAATCTATAATTAACTGTGATCTTATTAATTGCTCTAGAGTCTGTACACATTCTCCATTCTCCATATTTCTTCGATGCTAATATTGTAGGTACTGCACATGGGCTTTGTTGATAACTAAGAGGGAGGGTGAATCAATTATCTTAATTATTTCAGCTTTCTAAATTTTCTTAACTATTAATGTAGCATTAATTCAAATAAGCAAACATAACCATGAAATGGAAATACACATGACACAATATTTTTGACGTGGAAACCCTATTAAGGGAGAAAACCACGGGGTAATTAACCCAATATTGTATTCTCTATTAGAAGAATAGAAATACAAAATGGCACTTGCCAATTAGGGCTCACTGCCCGAGCACACTACTCACAAGAGGCTCACTGCCTACAATAGTTTATACAAGAGAATTAGATACTTGAAATGATGAGAAGCATCCACATATGCTGAGATTCAATTCTGGTTAGGCTCAATACACTGATCTGCTACACTTCATCCTTCCTCTTCTTTGGTGCTATTGACCTGTCACATACCGAACCTGTCTTCCTACTTTCACACTATTCTTCTACTTTTCTTTAAAAAAAAAAACACCTACTGTCATCGAAATCCATTTGGTATATATGTATCTACACAAAGGATTTCATCCTCTTTCTAGTCGGCATCTGGAATAGTCAGTATTTCCCAGACTTTAGTCTGTCGACTGAATCCTTGCTTGCCAAGTGATGCAGATCAAAAAGATACTTATAGAAGTCATCTAACATGTTGTCCAATCATGAATGATACCTTAGGAACCTTGATCATCATCAATATCTTATCTAGAATAATGTCTGATGCTCTACCGGTCAGTTCTTCCTCTGTCTGTTCTACCAAACAGGACCCCAATACTTGAATGCTCAGATCTCTTCACTCCTTCATCACTGGAGGCTCAATTCCTGAAATCTATCAGTCAAGGTACTCCTCTTGACTTCCCCAAGTCTGCACTTTCCAAAATCCCTTCCTCTGAGAGATCCAGACCTGACTGTCAGACCTTGCCACAACACTCTGTTCTTGCTTACCGGACCACAACACTCTTCAATCTGACTTCCGGTATAGGCATACTATGTCCTACAGATGTGTGGGATGAACTTTGTTGCCATCAATGACAACAATCATGAAGCTCCAATGTGTCTCTTGCCAACAATCTCCCCCTTTGGCATTGATGGCAACACTTAGTGAAAAATGACTAAGTGTTATACTGTACTCCCCCTTGGTTGATGCTCTCTTCTAATGTACACTTTTCTGGAGCTCCCCCTTAGCTGGATTCCACATTTTTCAATGTTCCTCACTCCCCCTTTGACATCAATGGCAAAGGGTAGGGTCTGCATACCAAAATTTCCAAAAAACAATTTATATGAGTCGCATAAGTATATATACATGCTTATACTTACATATACTAAAGTATATCTGCAAAAGATGTCTTCAACTGAGCAAATTCTATTGCCCAACTCAACTTCATCCTGTCCAAAATTGAGATGTGACCACTCAACAGGAATGCAAAAGCTTCTGCCCTCTTGAGATCTGTCAGATCACTAGTCCGGGCTGTGGTCTGAGCATCAATTAGGGCTTCATGCATGGCCTCTAACTTAGGGATAATCATCCCTCTAAGTTCACCCATTCTGCTTAATATGTTCTTCCTTTCCTTCTCAAGCTTCTTAATTTCATTCAAGATTACAATAGTTTGACATTCCTGGCTTATTATGGATACAGTGAGAGGATCAAAATTCTGAGAGAGGTTTGACAGTTTATCCTCTTGTTCTTTTACTTTCTTCTCAATATCCTTTGTTGCTTTAGTCCAGGATATACAAAATTTATATACTTCTCCTCCATCCTTAAGAGCATTTTCTAAGCTCTTCATCCCAATGTCCATATTTCTCCTATCATTGGTTATAAGCCCTTGTAACTCCGAGAATCTCTTATCCAAAAACTCTTTCTGGACTTTCTCTTCTGCTACTTTTTCGAAAGAATAAAAATGTGTACTAACAGAATTTACAAGAGACTTTAGATTACCAGATGTGGATGCTGTAGGATCCTTTTGGAAGGATGGCATGATCTTTTCCAGTACATTGGATGCAGTTTCTATGAGTTCACAGTCTTCCATGTGAGACTTCAGCATTTTTTCTTTTGCCTTTTCTTGAGTGAAGGATGCTAACTTCATGGTTTGCACCAGAGAGAGGGAATCAAAATTGAATGGACCTTGAAGTAATTCTAGTTCATCAAATTCCATCATCTCTTTGGTCAAGAAATCCTTGACTGCTTTTGCTATGTCTCTTGCCAGAGAAAGAATTTTCTCTCCTTCTGTAGCCTTACCACTGTCATCTGTAGCTTTTTCTGTCCTTAACTCATCTTCTCTTCCCTTTCCTTGTTCTTCTTGACTAGATTTTTCTTTTATACTTTCTTCTCCTTTAGATCCGGAGACTGCTGGAGAGTCTGGATTTACTTCTACTTGGACTTCCTCTTCCGGAGCAGAGGAATCTAAGTCCTTACCTTTCTCTTCACCTGTCTCCTTTACCTCTTCTACTACTATCTCAGTAGATTCTTCTTTGTCATCCATGGCAAATGTTTCATCACCTAAGTCCTCTATGACAGGAATATTGAATCTTTTATAGGCATTCCTGAGGATTTCTTCAGTTTCTTTTTCCACTTTATTAGTTTCTCCAAGCATAAGTTGATTCATTCTAGCTTTGCTTTGGAACTCATCTTTGCAATCTTTAAAGACCATGTTTATTTGCTTTGGAGTGATGGAGGGATAAAGTTGAATAGTAATTTGTTCCCAGATTTCTAGATCTTTTGCTCAAGCATTGTTCTTCCTCATTTCAAGTTCTTTCTCTAAACTTTTGGGAATTAGAGAGATGATTTCAATAAAAGCCTTATTATATATGTTTAAATACTTAACTGTGGCTTCCTCCAAAATCTTTTTATCTGCATCATTGTATGCATCATAGAATTCTGTTATTGGTTGCAGGTTCCCATACATAGTGACTGCTTTGACTACATCATCTAAGGACAGAGTGGTCTTTCAACAAACTCTTCTACCTCAGCCTCCTTATCTTCACCGGATACTTTCTTCTTCTTCTTCATCTTCTTGATCTCTTCATCAGATTCTGTCTCTTCTTCATCCTTCTGACTGATATAAGACCTTGTGGCCTTTGTCTTAGTTCTTTTCTCTGCTTTACCGGATGGTTTTCCTTCTGGTTTTGATGCCTTTGAGGTCTTAGTAGTTGTAGGTGCAGACCTCTTAGAGGATCTGGTCCAGGAGGGGGCTTCTACCAGATCACTTTCCTTTTCTGCTTCTTCCTTCTCTTTCTCTGTTCTTTCCATCTTTTCTCTATGTGCATCAAGTGCCTCTTTTGAGATTCCATGCCTCTTGGCAAATTCTTCTACCTCTTTTCTCACTTTTCTCTTCATCTCCGGTTGTCTGAGCTCCACATGGATTTTTATACTTAATTCTTCAAAGGTTCCAAACCTTTCTGCCTTAGGATCCTTGGGCTGACTTAGCATGTGTTGAACATGCAGCTCTACAATGTTCTCATCAACTTCATACCCCATTGGCATGATCCACACTGTTCTTGGTTCCACTGCCTCCATTAGGCATTGATCAGTTTCTACCATAAAGCATATTGTATCTTTATATTTTTCAACTAAAGATTGGGGGATTCTTTCTCTTGCTTGCATCATGCTCTGAAAATTCTTGAAATAGCCCCAGAGAGATGTATTATGTGCCTTGACATCACCAGGCCCATGTATATAATCTCTGATTTGAATGGCTACTAGTCTATCATTCTGCTATACACAGCCACTAGATCCGGGAAGCTCATTCATGTAATAAAAGAATAGGTAGAGTATCAAACCACAGTATTTGAAGGAGTTCTTCTTATCCTTCTTTATCTTCTACAGATTCTCCAAGATTTGGTTCAGAAGGAGCTCACAAAGATCATAGTCTGCATTCTTCCTCAACATTTCATAAGTAGTATATATAGCAGTTCTAGATACTGAATTCTCCTTGCTGGAGTGATATATCTTATATCCAATTATCATTGATGCAAACTTGATATCTAGATCTGTGATATCCTTAATAGTCATTGCTCTTTTATCAAACTTTGATCTGGTAGCCTCACTTACAATTTGGTTTTTGACAGATTTGAGAATAGGCATCTCAACGGTTGAGTGTAATCTGGTTACAGCCTTAATGGCATCCTTATTGATCTTAAACGACCTGTTCAACCACATGAAGTTGTCATGCATTCAGCTCAGAATATACCAGACCCATTCATCCTCTAGAAAACAGGGGAAATGAATGCATTGTGCAAAATGTTTGTTCCGGATAGCTTTATACTAGGTTTTGAGTTCGAATGAGTCATCTATCAATTGCTTGTGATAGATATCGACCAGCTTAGATTCCCCAAATTCTTCAATACTCGCATGAATATATGCCCTAACATCTTCTACATGTAGAACCCCATGCGGAATGCTTGAAAAAGTGCCTAGGGGATCAACTTCTAGGGATTTGTATGGGTGCTTCTTAAATTTAGGGTGTGGCCTATCAGAAATCTTCACCACATTCGGAGTAGCCATTTTCAAAAGATTTACAGAGAGATATTTAGCAAGGGAAAATACCTTTTACGCTTCTAGGGTTCGCTGAATGAGCCAGATTAATTTGCTGGATGAATCGACTCCAATGATTAATCTTTGAGAGTTTGAGACAACTTGTTGCAGAGATCCTTTTTCTTTTCTTCTTGAATGTAAATGTGCAAATGACAAACGAATGAACTCTTTTATTTCTGGGAAAGTCCTAATTTCATACTGCAATAAATGTGTAACCTAATTCATTCTGGTTGCCTTGTTCATCTTATTCTAAGACAAATCTTTTTCAGATCACTGAGATACACTTAGAGTTATTCTTGGAGAATAGTGATAATCTATCTTTCTTTCCTTAATCATTTGATCTATCCGCAGCTTAAGATTCCATAGTTTGAATCATGTCAGATTTAACTGTGAAAAACCTACTTCTCACCAGATGACTGATGAACTGGATTAGTCTTCAACCTATTCAAAACTTATTGCGGATCTTTCATCTCTTAACCAAACCTTATTTGGATGTCCCTTTGTGAATCCTTTAATCCATAACTCTCCTTGTGCTAGTTCCGGAACCAATTAACCGGCTGGGGGAAAATGTTTTTCTTTGTGTCTCCCCCTGAGCTAGAGCTCACCTTTTAATTTCTGGAAGGAATATCAGCACCAGATTCTGGTGCGGATCCATCCCCTACATTTTTTTTACTTCTCTTCACCCAAATCTTGTTCATCTCACTTTTGACTTTATCTGCATTCACTTTTCCTTTTCCTTTGTCTTGATTCTGATTATGATGCACCGGACCCCTTTTGTCCTGGTTCTTGCTTCTATAGAATTTGGCAATATGACCGGATCTATTGCAATTGTGGCAAACAACATTTCTTTGTATATTTGAATGAAATCCTCTTGATCTGCATTGATTAGCCATATGTCCCATTCTATTGCATGCAAAGCATCTACCATTGAATGAATTATTCATTTGCATATTTCTACTTTCTTGAGATTTGTGACCATACCTTTTGCAGTTGAAACACTTTCCAGAGAAGGATGTATTAGTCTGATTTATTCTCTTTCTGCACTAATTAGCTTTATGACCAAAGTTATTGTAGTTGTGGCAGTATCCATTGAAGGATGGATATCTTTGAGCATTAGGTTGCCTTATTGGAGGTCTTCTAGGCCTGTTCCTTGGATTTTCTGATCCAAAATTCTTCTGACCAGATCTAGAGCTTTCACCTTTCTTATATCCCAAGCCATGCTTGTCATCTACCCTCTTTTGGCTTTCAAGAAGAACTTCAAGTTGAGCAGAACTTATCTTGAATTTCTCTTTGTATTCATTTGTTGTTTGAAGACCCTTTTTAAGAGTGTCAATTTGATCCTCAAGTTTTTCTTCATTATCTCTAGCATCTTCAAGATCAGATTCTAGATGTCTGATTATTCTATCCATTTTGTGGCAGTCTTATGACTTCTCCTTGAGGGATTGTCTTAGATCATCTTCAGTTTTTTTTTTCTCTTCAATTTCTTGGGTGAATTTCATAACTCCTGATTCCATTTCATGTCTTACCATAATGACCTCTTTTGATAACTTTTCACATAACTTGGTTTTCTCGTTCAGATCTTCATTTGAACGATTGTCTTCACTTTGACTTGCCAATTGCTGAAGTAGTTCTTTTCTCTTTTTCATAGAGATACTCAGTTTCCCTTTTAGTTCATTTATGAAATCATTAGCCTGTTTGAGTCTTTCCTTCAATTCTCTGACTTCAGAGTTTGTTTTCTCAAGATCATCTAGGGCAGACTAAAGTTGCTCCCTCATACCATACACATCAATTTCAGTTCCCAGGTCTTCCTCAAGCTGTTAGGCTCCTTTTGGAGGAACTTGGCTCTGATACCAATTGTTGATAACTGAGAGGGGGGGTGAATCAGTTATCTTAATTACTTCAGCTTTCTAAACTTTCTTAACTATTAATGCAACATTAATTCAAATAAGCAAACATAACCATGAAATAGAAATACACATGACACAATATTTTTGATGTGGAAACCCTGTTACGGGAGAAAACCACAAGGTGATTAACCCAAGATTGTATTCTATGTTAGAAGAATAAAAATACAAAATGACACTTACCAATTAGGGCTCACTACCCGAGCACACTGCTCACAAGAGGCTTACTGCCTACAATAGTTTATACAAGAGAATTAGATACTTGAACTAATGAGAAGCATCCACATATGCTGAGATTTAGTTCTGGTTAGGCTCAATAAATTGATCTACTATACTTCATCCTTCCTCTTCTTTGGTGTTGTTGACCTGTCACATACCGAACCTGTCTTCTTGCTTTCACACTGTTCTTCTACTTTTCTTTTAAAAAAAAACAACACCTACTCTCATCGAAATCCATTTGGTATATATGTATCTGCACAAAGGATTTCATCCTCTTTCTAGTCGGCATCCAGAATAGTCAGTATTTCCTAGACTTTAGTCTATCAGCTGAATCCTTGCTTGCCAAGTGATGCGGATCAAAAAGATACTTATAGAAGTCATCTAACATGTCAGCCAATCATGAATGATACCTTAGGAACCGTGATCATCATCAATATCTTATCTAGAATAATGTCTGATGCTCTGTTGGTTAGTTCTTCCTCTGTCTGTTCTGCCAAACAGGACCCCAATACTTGAATGCTCATATCTCTTCACTCCTTCATCATCGGAGGCTCAATTCCTAGAATCTATCAGTCAAGGTACTCCTCTTGACTTCCCCAAGTCTACATTTTCCAAAAATACTTCCTCTGAGAGATCTAGACCTGATTGTCGGACCTTACCACAACACTATGTTCTTGCTTACCAGACCACAACACTCTTCAATCTGACTTTCAGTATAGGCATACTATGTCCTGCGGATGTGTGGGATGAACTTTATTGCCATCAATGACAACAATCATGAAGCTCCAATGTGTCTCTTGCCAACAGGCTTAAGCTTTCTCTAATCAATCCTTTCCTCAATGGTTCTTGTATTTGTGTATTTAGCTCCACATTCTCTGTCGGTGTCATCATATGTGATGCTTTATTAGGCAGACTAGCTCTAGGTATAAGGTCCATATGATGACTGATACTCCAGATTGGTGGCAATCCTTCAGGTACACTATCTGATATGATGTCTTCATACTCTGTCAACAATTCAGTTATCTCCTTTGGCTGTGTTTCTTCTTATTTCAAGGTTCCACTCTTCTTAGGAATCAAAGCAAAACACATATTCTCATGTCTCAATCCATCTAGAAATTTCCTTCATCAACCAAACAGATTCTAGCATTCCCACATACTTCACTTCTGGGCTCATCTTCTAAAGGTTATCAAGATATGTTTCTTTCCATTTAATGTTATAGTGTAAGTATTCTTTCTCCCATCATGTATAGCTTTTCTATCATACTGCCATGATCTCCCCAACAATATATGACATACATCCATTGACATAATATCACACAATGGCTCATCATTATAAGATCCTATATGAAATTTCACCAAACATTGTTCACTCACCAAGACATTGTGTTAATCATGAATCCATGCTATCTTGTAGAGCTTAGGGTGTTTCAATCTCTCTAGGCTTAGCATAGTCACCATCTCCTCTAAAACCAAATTATCAGTACTACCACTATCAATGATCACTTTACAACATTTACCTCCTAATTTGTATCTAGTCTGGTACAAACTTTTCCTTTGTGTTGGTTCCTTAGTTGTCTTATCTTGAAATAGTGCTCTCCTCATTACTAATGATTCTCCTTTTTCCAGCTTTCCAACTGAATTAGGTGATCCAATAGGTTCTTCTGCATAAGTCACTCTTGCACTATTCTCTGTCTTCTTGCTTGTACTTCCCTAATGACATTCAAATGCTTTGTGTTCTTCACCTCCACACTTAAAACAAGTTCCTCTAAATGTTCTCTTATCAAACCCTCTTTCATCTCTCTGGTATCCTTCATGTCATCTACTGTTGCAGTAGAAACTTATGTCATCTCTCCCTCTATAGTATGAATTATTATCCTTTTCCTCCTTTCGGTATGGGGTACTTTCTTTGTTATACTACATGTATGATCTTTCTCCTCTGGAATATGTTCTACCTCTTTGAAATTTACCTCCTCTTCCTCTCTACCTTTGTTCATGCCTCTTATTCAACTTGTCTTCAATTTTTAGGGCAAACCAATATGCTTCTTCTATTGTTGTCATCCTTAACAGACTCAGTTCTTCTTGAATGTTCATCCTCAATCCATTTATGTATCTTGCCACTTTCTCCTTTCTTGCTTCACTATGTCTAGTCCTTATAATCATCTTATTAAATTCTTCAATATACACCTTCACAATTTTCTCCTTTTGTCTTAAGTTCTGCAATCTCTTCAACAATTCCAACTCATAGTCAGCAGGTATGAATTGATTCTTCAACTTTGTCACCATTTTATCCCATTTTATGATCTTTTCTTTTGCTCTCCTATCTCTATCCAATTGAACTTATTTCCACAAAATAGAAGCATGTCCTTTCAACTTAGTCTTTGCAAATCTTCCTTTCTCTAGATCTTCAATTTTCTCATATTCAAAGTATTCCTCCAAGTCATTTATCCAATCAATCAATTCCTCTAGATTCAACTTTCTAGTGTACTTCCAATCTAGGTCTTTTACCAATATTTGAAATATATTTCAACATCTTCACCTAATCTAATTCTTCTTCTTCTAGGGTTTCTTCATTTTGATCTATAGATTGAAATTCTTCATCATCACTTTCATATTCATGTCTAGGATTTAGTCCTCTTCTTCTATCTTCTTTTATAGAATCCAATCTAACCTTCATTGTCCTTATCATCACAACCATTTCATCCATTCTTCCAGCAACATTACCCATAGAGGCATCCTTCTCGGTGACATCTCTTCCTAGGATCCAGTGCAACTGCCTCAATTCAACAATATGACTACAAGGTAGCAACTACCTCACAATCAGTGCTCTATTGATAAACACAAGTAGACTACCTTAGGTCAGTGATCTATTCACCACAAGATCTTTTAGAATGCCTTCGCCTCCCAAAGGATTCAAAACTTCACTCTTGATACCACTTGGTGAAGTCACAGTCGGAGGGTTCACATAATGAACTATCCAAACCATGCAGCTAGAGTAAACATAACGGAAACAACTCACTTGTAGAATGTGATGGAAGATTTATATATTCATAACATCAATGAAATAAAATGTTGATATGCCAGTAACATGCGGGCTACAATCACAAGGGCTCATAGGCCTGATTTCCAGTTACAATAGATAGGTAAGATATGGCATTGAAGTGCCCTTCTGGAACAAAATCTAACTATGTATATTATGAAAATCACTAACTAATTGATGAACTACTTCCTAATTCCTCAAATAGATCTATATATCATCTTCAAGCTTATAGAATCCTCCACATTAGCCAAGAGAGGTTACAAACTCCAATGAAGGAATGTAACGTGTATAAACAAGTAGGTTGGCTTGCAACATCTGGTAATGCTTCGCAAATGATGGAAACTTGGTATGGACATCAAGGAAGGTCTATCTGATCTATCTATGCCATGTATGATGTTTCATTAGGCTCCACAAGTCACAGAAGTGTTCCGTGCAAACCTTCTCCTTTAGTTGACTATTTGAATGCTCTGTTATGAGAAAACTGATGATGCGGTGAAATGCGGTACAAAATTTTGAAACATCCAAATGACTGAACTGAACTGAAAATGAAAGAAAAGAAAGAATGCAAATGTTTTTGGTTGATGCAAGATTGCTCTATAACCTAGGATGCTCCTGCATCAATTGACTTCATTAAAATTACCACAAAATTATAATCCATCATCAATTTTCCCTACAAAAATGGCTAAGTGTGAAAATTCACCCAATATGACATTCTCTGAGCCCTCTGACTTAGCCTATGGGAATGGAAATAGGCTAACCAATCAACTAAATTATCACTCTAAAAATGGGAGAATTACAAAATATTTCTCCAAAGAGGAGTTAAATCCCTAAGTAAATAAAAAAATACAAATTTAGTAAATAATCTTCACCTAAGTAAAGATTAATTTCTAACACTCTCCCTGCTCATCTGGGAGGGGGAAAAGATAATTTCTTGTATCCACCTCATTACAATCATAGTAGTCAGTCCATTAACCACATTATGAATAATGTGAAATAAATAATTAATCAATCAATAATCATGAAGTATTTCCTTTATCTTCATTCAAAAATTATATCCATTTCTGTATAATCATGTATTAAAGCAAATCTATCTCATCAAATTCATTTGCTAACACAACATGATAATTGTAGTTCAAAATGCATAATCAAAGCATCTAACTAATAATTAGTTTAAAATAACATAATTAAATTGTCCAAAAATGGGGTGTGACACATGTCACACACAACCCAAGACATGCCATATCATATATATCAAGTGTCAATTACCAAGAGTACCACATATATAAGAATATTTGTAGCTTCCCAAGGTGAGGACAATATAACTAACATGTCATCATGCACTAGATCCACATACCAACTCTCATAACTCCATATTCATACCACTATAATAGTAGAACAATGCTACCTCCCTGAGGTAGGAAGAATGTCTCAAGAACCACAACTAAGTGTGCACATCACTAATGCTACTACTAGCATGCTTGATGAGAGTAGTCAAAACTACCCATAAGTAGAGAAAGCAATGGAGTTAAAGCTCCTTGTGCTAATACATACATAAACCCTCACCAACCATGTAAATTTGTATATCCATACTCCACCCAACTATCACAACTTCCCTATGGATTAACACTTCATGTGGTTCCTCCACACCACAAATCTATGCCAATTTCCAATTTCAAGAACCACTATCATATGCCAAAATTAGGTATCAGTAATAGTATATGGTATCCATATGAGTAACATGGTAACACATCCACACAACACTAGTGCTCTTTCACGTAACAACAAAAGATAATCTACTTAGCAATATGTGGTATCTAATGATAAATAAGCACATAACCAAGTATAACTTATTTACCACTTAGTATCATACATTACTTTGCTAGTGGTACCATCGAGGACAATGGTAATATGTTGTTGACATCATGACCACTTCCCTTCAAGTATCCCACATAGCATTTTTACACAACGAGTCTACATGGGTTAAATGGGGAACAAAACTTCCATTACTATAGCTGAGAAGAGGAGCCATCACCATCTATATTTGTTTAAAGGGTCTCATCAAATTAGAAGTGTCGCAATTAGTTATTACCAATAGGATTCCATCATCTATTATCAGTTCACCTTTTATACAATCAACCAAAAGGGCAAAATCCAAAGTGATGTGTATCATCAAGTAATTATTAGTGGGAGGCCACCACTACCAATAATTAACTCAGAACAACACCATCAAGTTGGGGGTGTACAACTAGTTTTACATATTAATTTTTATAAAACTTTATTCTCATGAATGACTCACATCACATTTAAGTCTAACAAAATTCATGATAAACTTAGGTACTCGCATAGCATATTCTACTTTCACATCACATACTTCCACAACCACAACATAATCTAGGATAGACACTCAAGTGGCCTACTCACACTTATAACCTCATATAAGGAACATAATTCTCCTTCTATTTATCACTTAATAATTGTAACAAAACTCTAATGTCAATCTAGTATTTGAAATAATCTAACTATTCATTTAAGAACATGCAATTTATACTAAACTTAGGATCATGTTTCCCAAAACTTTCAATCAATCACAACTGATATGATAACATAATACATCTATTTCATAATGAACAATTATTTAAAATCACACTAGTTACAATATTAGATTTTTTCAAACACACTAAGTTCTCTTGCTAAATTTCTCTACAAGGTATTCATTAAGGCATTTATGCATCAAACTATAATTGAATCCAAACCATGACCTGTTTAAAACATTACAAAACTCAACTAGGGATTTTCATGTAACCACAACTTAGTTTTCTAATAATGCTAATCACATCACAGAACTTGGGTATTCAATTGTAAAACAAAGCAATAGAGATAATTAATATCAAGGTAAAAATCTTGCATCAACAATCCAATAGATAATTAGTATATAGTTGACTTCGTTTCATGAATTGTTTTCCTTGTCTAGCCTAACAAAGAGAAAATCCATAAGTTTACCTAAAACTTTTGTTTTTGACACTAATTAAAATTAAACTTTCTATCATATTTAGAGTGACTTCACATTACAGTACTTAAAATTGTTACCAAACCATTCTCAAATATGAGACATAACAAGGTACCATAGTGTTATCTCAAGGTAACATGCACAACATTACAAGGTACATATGATAACAAAAAGTTTTCCAACTCATACCGACACGATGCACAAGGAAATAGTAAGTAATGGGTCCCCAAACACTAATACATCAACATCCACATACCTAGCTATGTCCAAGCCAAGGTAGCATAATCACCACACACAAGGGATAAGCCATTGTCTTAGCCACACTGTAGCATAGAAAATTGCATACCCTTACAATTTCACACTATATTTTAGGATTTCTTTAGTGTTCATTCCCTTAGCATGTTTTAGGGATCATTTTAACCTAGCCTTAGTCTCTTCCTTCACCAGATTGCCAAATTTTTCTATCAAATTCTAATTCTTCTCATTGTGTTGGGAACACATGTTGAATTTTGTGTGATCTCTTTAGGACACTAGCACTACGCACAGATGTCCACATGACATGCTAGCATCTCAAAAGTCTCAAAATTTAAAAATATTGATTTCCCACTCAACCACCTATTGTTGCTTGTTGTAACACTTGGTCATTAGAAAAATGCTCCCAATGTTTGAATCTAACCCTTCAACTTCTCTCAAACCCTTTGCAAAACTAATTTTTGGATATCTCTCTCATGCTCTCTCAACCTATCTCTCTTGGCTATGCTTGGATGCACTTACCTCCATTGTTGAGCTTGCTAAAGTTGCATGTTGTTGAGACAACACTATTCGTGGAAGCTCCCTTAAGGATTCACATTGCTATACTTTGGTTGACTCCTCCAAAGAGCTCACTTTCTTTCTTCTACATTATTTTGGTAATATTGTTTCAACTTCCTTATCATATTTATTCTTTATCTATATTCATAAATATTGGTGTAGACCACTACCTTACTTGTCTTTTGTACACTAGGGTGTTTCCCCGTAGACCAAGGATAATGCTCTTAGTTTTGTTTTGTTATCACTGCTCTTAATTCCTAGATGCACATAGGATAGAAGCACATACTACTTTCTATCCTTTTATTATTGGTTGTTGTGGAGGTAGAAATACCAAAATAGAGGTTTGGCTAAGGCAAACCCCCAAAAAGCCCCAACCATTTTTCCTTGTCTTCAACTACAAGTTTACTTGGGAAGCATTCAGTCGCACAGAGGTTTGCAAGTTCCATCCTTCCCCTTTGTTATTTCTATCATTTATTTTGATTTAACTAGTTTATCATTGTTATTTTATTTCTATATTATCTAGTACCTTGTTGTTGTGCTCCCTTGTTCTATTTTTGTAGATCTAGGTGAGTTGTTGGGTGGAATTTTGTATTTTCTAGAAGCTATTTGCATTTTTGTGCCATACAAATGATAGCACTTAGTGAGGATGTCCACATGACACACTAGCATCCTAGATAGTGACTTCCCTCACTTGGCTCTAGGTTCCTCTCTGTATCCCCTCTTTTGCTTTACAACTCATTTTTTGTAAATATTTTCTAGTTTTTAGTTAGTTCATGTTTTTTATCCTAGCACCTATGTAATGTAATGAAAAAGTGATTCATTCATTTTTTCTTCATTACATTTTGTTGAACCCGACTATCTAACTTTAAGCTTCTTCTTTTTCATGCATCTTTTCTTCAAAAAAAACCAAAAAATAATTTTCTTTCCTAAAAACAATTCGAGATGCTACCTTGAACCCCAACCCTCAGTGGGTCATCAATACCTTTCTTAACTTTCTCCTTTTTATTTTTTAAATCAACATGTTCTCTTATTTTCTTCCATCACTTTCCAACTTTACTCAAAAACAATGTGAAAGTGATGTTCCATTCAATTCATTTGATGGTGACTTAGCTCTTCCTATGTCACTCTATTCTTTTGATCCCTCTCCTAAAATTCCTCCTACTTGTGAGGATATTTTGGTGCAAAAGGATGAAATACTTTACTTAACATTACTTTACCTTCTCTTCATTTCAATGCTCTCTCTTCTAGAGATGAGGCATTAGTAGATGAAGAGTCTCACCTTATATTGGATCCCCCATAGATAGATGTTGACCATACCTTTTCTATTTATTCTTCTACTTCTACCACATCTTCCATAGTCCATGATGATTCCGTGTCTCTTCCTATTTTTCTCCCTCCTTTGGTTGCATGTTCAAGTCCCTTGGACATCACCAAGAATGTGGAGACCTCTACACCTCTCCTCTCTCATTTTGTTGCATGTTTAAGCTCCTTGCACATCATTAAGGATGTGAAGACATCCTTCTCTTCTCTGCATCCTTTGATTACATGTTCACACTCTTTGGACCTCCCAAAGGATTTAGAGATCACTCTCTCTTCCTTCATCACCTGTGACAATCCTATCTATATGCTTGAAGATAGTTATTCACCACATAATTCTCAAAGTTATATTGACAAAATCTCTTTCAGTGCTTTTGATGACTCTCCTTTAAGTGATGATGAGGCTCATACTTTTATAAACCTCATATCTTGTCACAATGGACTCTATTCTTGTTCAACCCCTTATTTTTCCTTGGAGGATGAACCCCCTCTTGAAGATAAAGGTAAACATGCTAGTATTATTCATCACTTCAAGAATGTTACTTTGGTAAAAATTCCTCCTTTGATACATATTGAACATTCTTCCACTATATCTTCTGAGAGTATTCTATCCACTCTTTTGTAGAATCAGTTAATCACTCTTCCCCCTTCTATGCACAAGAAATCTTCTAAGCACAATCATTTCCCACTTCCTTCTCATGGCTATCATAGAGTGCTTGGTCATTCTACCAATCAATGTCAAGCATTAAAAGACATAATACAAGGCCTTATTGATACAGGTGTCATTAATGTAACATCTTATGATGCACCTTTTCCTTCTTTACATAATGATGACATTGATTTAGCTATTGATTCCAGACAAAATCATGACACTTTTCTTGCTCATGATGAATATGATATTGGATACGATGCTTCTCACAGATGTACTCTCGTATCTTAGACTCTTGTAGCTATGGAGCCTATTTCTATTCATACCAACTCTTATAATTCTCTTCATGCAAAAACTAAACAAACCTCTTCTAATGAGTTGATGTTTTGGTCTCTTATTGAGGTTCCTGTTATGTCATAAAATGTCCCCCTAGGACTTTTACCTCCTAAGTTTAGCTCCTAGGTCCCTTAGATTTAATCATGCATGTACTAGTACAAAAACAACAATATATGATTAAAAAAACTACTAAAAACTACATATAAATGACTAAACATGGTCACGTGACCATTAGTAGTTTATTGTCAGTCATTTATAATGTGACCAAATTGATTACTAAACTATTTTTAGTCATTTATTGGTTGTTTTGATTGATCAATTTGGTAGCATATTTAGTCATTAATTTAGTCATTGCTTTAGTCATATATTTAATCACTGAGCTTGGTCACATGACCATTAGTAGTTTATTTTCAATCATTTATTTTGTCACATGACCAAATTTATAACACGACCAAATTTGTGTCAATCGGTAGTATATTTATTCACTAATTTCTATCAATTGGTAGTATATTTAGTATATGTTTAGTCATATTTATTCACTAATTTCTGTCAATTGGTAGTATATTTAGTCTGATATTTGAGGATTTAAACATAAAACATAGAAATACACATCAATCATCAATTGCACACAATAAGACAACCATTGAGCAGGCAAAATTGCTGAACTTTATTAAAAGAAAGGTGTTCTTACAGCTTGTACAAGTCTAAAATATCTATCTTGCTTGAAAAATTCTTAGAAATAGAGTATTACAATGTTTATTTTTAGTCACAAGACTAAAAATCTGAGTCACAATGCACAGAAATGATAGGAAAGAAACTTCTCCAAGTTTACAATGCTTTGGCAAAAAGTGAAATGTCAATAACTAATTCTCAACTATCCTAACTACTGCCACAAGTCATCTAATCAGCCCCATCAGTCTAGCACTTGTCCTTCTTGACTACAACCAAGGGGTATGTTACTTGTGACCTTTAAAATAAATACATTTGCATCTCATGTTCCTTTCAATTTGACTCCATGTAACATACCTCTCAGGACTGATTTTTGAAGCTTTCTTCTTTTGTTTTGTTGGCACTGTTCTTGTTATGGTAGATACTCCATCCACAAACTTTTTTTAGAATATAACATTGGTATTGTTAAACATGTCTTCCTTTAGAGAAACAACAATAATCAAGAGTACCCAACCTACAAAAGTCGGGCCTTGTGTTATACCACCATTCACATTATTCTGTATAGCTATAAGCATTAAACAAAACAAAGAAGAGAGTGATGAAATAAAAGAAATAAATGCTCCCAAAAAGATTGAATATATTTTCCCATTATTTTAAACATAAACAAGCCCTTACTTCCATCATAAATGACAAGAAAACAAAGTCAAGGTATACCTGTTAAGAGTAAATAAGTATTTTGTCAAATTCCCTTCTCTTAGCAAAAGTTGCAACAATTTTGGGGGTAGCCCTTGCTTTAATGTAGATTTTTAATGCAAGGTCATTGTCCATAGTCTACACCAAGAAACAAAAAGTTATTCAAAAGATAAATTAGCATTATATAAAAATGTGGACAAAGTGCAGATTAAATTATTCAAGGTATTAAATTGCACAAAAGAGTTACAGTAAAGTTCTAAACAATAAAACAATTGTTTGGCAAAAGCATGATGAAATTAAAATAGTAATGTAGAATAATCCACAAATCAAAGCATTTTATAATTGACATCTACCCTACAAAAAATATTACAAAAGATGTTACACCATCAAACACAGTGGCTTTTGCTAAATCAGAGCTAAAGAAACAAATATAAACAACTCCAAGCCACTTCACTAAATCAAATATAAATTCCCTAGGCACAAGTACCATACCATTTTGAATTAAAAAGGAGTATGAATTTCCAAAACATACATTCTCAAAAACTGAAATGAGGAAATAGCTATAATTTACAAACTCAGAGCACACATAGAGGATAGTGGACAAAAATTAGGGAATTTCAATTGACAACTTTAGCCAAAAAGAGATTTCTAATACTTCCTACATAAGAAACATTAGGGACTTGCAATTTACAGACACAGAGCACACATAGAGGATAGTGGACAAAAATTAGGGACTTGCAATTGGCAACTTTGGCAACTATGTTCTGCATATGCCTTGACTGATAAGCTTTATTGAACATGACAGTGGACAACAATAACATGCTTTTACAAAGTCATGTTTACATTTAAGACTTTCAACTCTTGACAATCCAAATTTAAGCATAACACCTCTTCATACTCAGAGCAAAAAGAAACAAGTTCATACATTGTTTATGCTTTAGAAGAGATTATATGTTCTACCATTTCATAATTGTTCATATAGAGTGAGTCATTGTCATACAAAGGCATAGATAAGCCTTTTATGTTTAGTGTTTTAAACTCTATCAATCTAAAACATATTGTCTGAAACTTCTGATGCTAAGAAAAGATCAAGTTACTACATATCATGTAGCATTCAGTGAGGTAAAAGATACCAAGCCATTGGCAACCAAACCAATATCACTGTCATGTCATATCAGTACTATCAAGTCAAGCAAATAAAGTCAACTATCACTACCAAGAAACCATTCACTATCTCTATCACAGTTGGAAAATCAAGAACCAATGCATCCACAATACCATAAACCTTTGTTCATCAAAAGTATAGTGATAGCAAGGAAAATGGACTGTACAGTAGCAAAGAGGAATATCATTAGCAAAGATAGAACAAAGACTTCATGTCACAAGACCATCAAGATACTCCACTCTACTCCACATACCACTCCACTATGCTATACAAACAGTCATAACACTGCTAGTAGAGATCTATAACTAATCATCTGAGTAGAAGGGATATAAGGACAAGAAACATATAGAAGCACTATCTAAAATCATGAAATGGCATTGTCAAGTTAGAAGGCTTATTGTCACACCATCAAAGAATTGTTGCCATTAGGAACATGAGGCATAATACACATGGATCTGTATATTATCTTTGTAATCACTGCCATTACAAAGTAACTACAAACAAAGACACTTATGTCTGAAACCAATGAGGAAAGCATTCATGTCTGAAACCAAGTAACCACTATTAAAAGAAAATGAAGTAAATATAATGATTTTAGGATATGCACAAAGTGGATGTTTTGAGGAAACCTTGATGCTCTTCAGGGAAGTGTGGAAAGCGGGTATGAAGCCAGACTATGTTACATTTTCAAGTGTTCTCCCAGCATATGCCCATGTGGGAGTTATTCAACAGGGCAAGGAGGTCCACAAGGAAATACTTAGAAGTGGATTTCAATTTAATGCCTTGGTGGGTAGTGCTCTCATAGACATGTATGCCAAATGTGGTGTAACAAAGCACAAACCCCAAATGAAGCACTGGCTATGGCAGAACAGATAATGATAAAAGTCATCCAAGAACCCAATGATAAGCTTGCCTTGTGCTTGAGAATATTATTCAATCTATACAACATGCTTGACAATCGATATAGTAAATTCCTAGTTTACAAAAGAGCACTTAAACTGGTTGCTAATGGGAGAATTGCAGATCTCATTATTCCCTCTTTTGATAGGATGGATATTTTCTTGAAAGAGTGGAATATAGCAAAAAGTGATCAATGAGAACAATTTCTGACATCTTGAAGGACAATAAAGGTTCAACAAAAGATTCTTACTCCTTTATAAAGTACTTAGCAATGTTTGATGGTGAGGATGCTTGGGTTTTGTATTCACTCTACTCATTCTCACAATCACAGTTTCTTGTGTTATATTCTCTGCCCCTTGTAATCTAAACTATCAAGTGTTGTGCAAAATGTTGGCAGTAGTAGAGACTTTGGAGAATGATGCCACTCTTGTCATGGCTCATTTCACTGTAGAAATGGTGTGCACTGATGTAGGACTTGAAGTTACAAAACCTTAGGTGATGTGTTATTGTGATCAGGCCCAAACCTTCATGGCAGAAGGCAGAGGATGAAATTAGACACCATGATTCATTTTATGTATTTGAAGAGATATGCTCAATAGCTGAGTGAAAACAAGTAGATTTTGTGCTTCTTGGTGGTGATCTTTACCATGAAAACAAGTCATCGAGGACAACTCTAGTAAAAACAATAGAAATCTTGTGGTGTTACAGCTAAAATGATCGACCAATATAATTTCAAGTTTATTCACTATCCATGGAAATCATGACGATCCAGTATGAGTGGATAATCTTTCTGCAATTGATATTCTTTATGCATGCAATTTTGTGAATTACTTTGGAAAAATGATACCCCATGTTGTTCAATAGATGTGGTCTGAACCTCAGGAGGAATGCCCTATGATGGATTGGTTCAACATTTTGGTGCTCCACCAAAATAAGGAAGTATCTAAAATTTGAGTTCATTTAACACAACCGGGATCATATGTTGTTACATCTCTCATCTATGACAAAGGTGGAAGTACAGTTGAAAGTCTAAAGAAGAAGAGGAATCGTGTTCCCACAGAGGTCTGTGAGAAGGCATGCGTTATTGTGGGTAAGTAGAATACTCTTCTCGCATTCCCGCAGGGGCACCCAAAAACTTGTACGGGTGAGCAGTGAATTTAGGGTTTCTTTCCGCATCCCCACAAAGCTCAAAACACTTTGGTGAAGTATAGAGGTGGAAATCTAAGCAATGCAAGGAAAAGATAAGGGAAATATTAAAATATGGTGAATGTGTTAAAAATCCCCGCAGTCCCGCAAAGAGCTAGGGTATGACAATGCGGTGATGTGGTGGGGTAAAATATTGAAATGAGGTCTAAAAATATTGTGCACACGGGAAGGGGAAATGTATTAAAATAAATAACCTTCTCTTAATCTTCCACATTTTGAAGATTTTCTTGTCATCAACAAAAAATATAAGAATCATACTAATTATCATTTCATTCTTTAAACTATGATGAAACATATAGGTGCATTTTATTCTTATTCAACCCTGTTGATATCCATGTCTTTTGTGTGCCCTTGGGGTTTTTTGTTTTCATTGGTAGATGAATTATACTAATTGGCATTCCATTCTTCATCCTAAGATGAAAAAGGTAGAACCATTTGGTCAATATCTCTGATGGTCCCTTCCAATGCATTTTCTTCATCCCAACCCTATAAGTATCAATATCTTCTCCAGCAGAAAAATCACAGTATTAAAGGAGAAGATGAATTCCTAGATAATAATTTACATTTCAATTTATTCACACCAGCGTACCTCTTTTTTTTTATTCTTCCCAAAATGTTTTCACTTACATAAAGATGATTTAATGCACTGTGATTTCCTTCCACAAAAAATGCCCTAGAAAAAGAAGTTTACTTCGATGCTTATATCTATTGATTGAGGGAAAAAACAAAAACTCCATTCCATCAAAGATTTCACTTATAAGTCATAAAAAATTTGTTCTTGAGCATTTAACAAGGAACTTTGTCCCTGGCCTTTCATAGCTTTCATGGTCTTTAGTAAAAGAAGAATAGAGAGTGACATCCTTATCAAATGGGCAAGAGCTTCGAAACTACATCAGCTAAAAAGATGAAAGCCTAAAATAAATAACTCCAATAGAATTACATGAAAGCCTATTATATCATGAGTTTTAATCAAAAGCTTCCATAATAACAAAAAATTGGTAATAGTTATATTTAATTTATTTTGACTCATTATAAACATTAAAATAGTTTATTTATATTGAAGGGCTTGAGTTTATTTTGACTCATTATATAGAAGTATAATTCATCTGCCAATGAAAACAAAAAAACTCTGCAAGATATCAATACAACGCTTATGATTTCTTCCATCAAAGCATAAAGGATAGAGTAATTTTGTTAGATGTTGTAGTGGCAACTACCCTACTAGACATGAATGCAAAATGTGGAAACATAGACAAAGCACGTGAGCTATTTGACAAAATGCCTCAAAGAAATGTGGTCTCCTGGACTGCAATGATTGCAGGATATGCACAAATTGAACTTTTTAAGAAGATTTTAGAAACCTTCAAGAAAATGCAATTGGCAGGTGTAAAGCTAGACTCCACAACCTCTGCTAGCATCCTCCTTACCTGTGCCAAAATGGGATCTTTGGAATAGGGTATGGACATCCATCAAAGCATGAAAGATAGAGGAATTTTGTCAGATGTTATAGTTGCAACTACTCTAGTAGACATGCATGCAAAATGTGGAACCATGGACAAGGCACATGAATTATTTGATAGAATGCCTCAAAAAAATATGGTCTCATGGATTGCAATGATTGTAGGATACACACAAATTGGATTTTTTGAAAAAGCTCTAGAAACTTTCAATCAAATGCAATTGGCAAGTGTAAATCTAGATTGCACAACCTTTGCCAGCATCCTCCCTGCCTATTCCAAAATGGAATCTTTAGAACAGGGAATGGGCATCCATCAAAGTATAATGGATGGGGGATTTTTGTTAGATATTATAGTTGGATAGAATGCCTCAAAGAGATGTAGTCTCTTGGCCTACAATTATTGTTGGATATGCATAAAATGGATTTGTTGGAAATAATTTACAAACTTTCAAGCAAATGCAATTGGTAGGTGTAAAGCCAAATTCCACAACCTTTGCCAACATCCTTCCTGTCTACGCCAAAATGGGAGCATTGGAACAAGGTATGGACATCCATAAAAAAGTAATGGATAGAGGAATTTTGTCAAATGTTGTAGTTTCAACTGCCCTGGTAGACATGTATGCAAAATGTGGATGCATTGACAAGGCATGTGAACTTGTTGGCAGAATGCCTCAAAGAGATGTCATCTCATGGAATGCAATGGTTGTGGGATATGAACAAAATGGATTGGCCAAAAAGGCTTTAGAAAATTTCAAGCAAATGCAATTAGCAGGTGTAAATCCAAATTCGACAACCTTTTCCAACATATTCCCTGCCTATTCTAAAATGGGAGCTCTGGAACAGGGTATGGACATCCATCATAACATAATTGAAGGGGGATTTTTATCAGATAGACATGTATGCAAAATGTGGAAGTATAGATAAAACACATGAACTGTTTGATGGAATGGCTCAAAGAGATGTTATCTCTTGGAATGCAATGATTACAGCATATGCACAAAATGGATTTTGCATGGATGCCCTCAAAATATTTGAATTAATGAAGCACTCCGGAACATATCCTAACATTGTAAACCTTTCTTGTGTTCTATGTGCATGCAACCATGCAGGTTTAGTGGATGAGGGTTGTACATACTTCAATTAGATTAGTAACCCTTATTGCATTACACCTACAATTGATCATTATGTGTGCATGGTTGACCTCTTGCTCATGATGGCTATCTTGAGGACACACTAAACTATATCATTAAGATGTCATTTAAATCTGTCGTGGTTGTGTGGATGTGTTTTCTTGGTGTCTATAGATCACATATGAATGTAGGGTTAGGTGTATTTATAGTGATGCTACTTTTTTATTTGGATCCTTATGAGCTTATTGTGCATGCAGATCATGCTAGTACATGGTTTTATTGAATGCAAGTAGGTATAAAAGAATGATCATTTCCATTTGGAGGCAATGATTGTTGAAATGTACAAGACAACTGAGAGGGGGGTGAATCAGTTAGAACCAAAACTTTAAAACCATCAACACGTCAACAAATTAATTATTGTTATTGTAATTTAACCATGAAAACAAGACTTAAACACATTCACACATGAGACACCAGATTTTTATATGGAAAATGCAATAAGGGAAAAACCATGGTGAGTGTTAGCTCACAATATAAAAGATATATCAAAATTTACAAGGCTCACTGCCAATGGGGCTCACTACCAAGAATGTTCACTACAAAAGAAGCAACTCACTGCTAATGGGGTGGCTCACTACAAGAGTTGGTGAACTGAGATAGTAGCATCTACACCATGCCAAGGTTCAGTTCCATTGAAGCACAATAATTTTCATCTACTCTGCTCTACTTCTTCACTCTACACTTATCTTCACATCTTTGCATTCCATCACCACATTCACGAATTCATTTCATGTATTTATACAAATCATCAACCTTAGGATAAACATCAAGGTCAGCATTACAATCATCAACCTTTGGAATAATCTCCAAGGTCGGCATACATACATATTTAGCCAATATTCAAATTAGGTCTAGACCTAAGCAGATTTGAGAGAGAAAAGAATGGATGTGGATCATGCCATGCCTTATCTAAGACTTAATTGCAATATTCCATGCAAGAACATGCTTCCACAATCTTCAAAGCATAACCACAAGTAGTGAGAACAACCAAGTCAGCCAAGACTGGAGTTAACACTAAGACTTTTAGGAACACGCTTCATGCACAATCTAGATTCTACTCTACAAACCAATCAAAAGGTAGGAACATGATCTAAAGACATCCAGAAGCACATTACAATCACCAAGAACATCCATACAATCTCTAAACACTTTATCCATAAGATTCTTCAAACCAGAGCACTTGAACATTATTGTCAGCCACTGTCATTAAGAAAAGATCACTTGCGGAGCACCAAATCATGAGCCATTTGAACTGAAGGCACATAACATCATTACAAACTTAATTCCAGAACCGTAGACTGTAAAACTTGAATGTGGAGAAATGCAGAGTAGAATACATTCTCCCAGTCACGATTAAATAATAGAAAAATAGTTTTTACTCTGGTGAACATAACTCACTCCAATCTTCACATCGGAAGCTCAAACTTGAAACATAGCATCTACAAACATCCCTTAACATTACTTCCAATTTGCAGATAAATATATTCAATCTACAGGATATGTGGAGAAAAACACTACACTATTCTAATAGATGAATTAATTCTGCACTTGTACTAATTCCTCAAATACTTGTTCAGACTTATTCAAATAACTTCATTAGGTGTTGACATCAATGAAAACACTTATTGCTCATACTTACATCAGTGATAAGTATGACTATGATAATAGTTTCACCCCTTTACTGTGCTTTATGGTATATCAAACCTATGCAAGGGTCTAAGTGACTTCTTTCCACTAATTTTTTAGTCTATGCAAATATGTGGTAGGTTAAGACAACAGTGAGATAAAAGCAGCACCCTTGAGGAGGGAATTGATTCCATAACAGGTAATGCACTATGTATGTCAAAGAAACAAGTGCATGAGACAATAAGGTTGTTATAACCATGTGCCAATCTACCTTGCATTGGTGGATGTAATAGATTTATCCATAGAGTTTCATGTCTTGCTGTTTTGTCAAAAGCATGTGATATTCTTCAAGGAGATAGTGATTTGCACTTTATATTCCTTGTTAATGTATAATCCACCATAAAGCAATGCATAGTATATGATGAAGGGGGTAAATCACAAAACACACAATAACAGATATTGAACACAACAAATAGAACTTTCTTTTATTGAACTGGGCAACTCATTACATTACAGAAGCTCAATTACAATCAGAGGATAAATCCTCTACTGGCTGTAACACATTACAGCTTTCCCAACCTCAAGACTCTAGAATCTTCAGCCTTCTGTAACCCCAAATCACCTAGGGTTTCTGTTTTCCCACCTATTCTTGACTCCACACTGGCCCCCTTGACTCTACTACTGCCTAGGGTTCCCAAAATAGTCATAAATAGCACTTTTTGGCAGCCTCCAGCTAAATTTTGAATTTTGCAACTCCCTCCAAAAGTAGGTCAACTTCTGGGAAGCATAACTTTTGATCCGGGTGTCCGATTGACGAACCGTTTTAAGCGTCAAAAAGCTCACGATGTAAACTATCACGCCAAGAATTTGTAAATGGATCTTTGTCAACTTTTTGAGACGTTATGAGAAGTTTTAGTGCCTCATATCTCGTTCCATAAATTTTCAGGGGCTTTTCGGAAAACAAAAACTTTATTATTTTTCAGCTCACAAATGAGCTTTACCTGATTCCTTTGCCAAAGGTCTTATATTTCCATTATGTAACTTCTGGAAGTTTTTGCTTCATTACGTGCTCAAATGCAAACTTTCTAAAAATAGTAGGTACACTTTCCTAAACAGGCAGGTCACTATTTTTAGCAGTTTTGGAAAAAACTGAAAGTCCTACATTATTATTCTGGATATTATGGAACCAAAAACACTAATTATGGGAAGAAATGAGAACAACTACAATGGTTTTGAATTAACTTCTTTTTGGATGATGCAAGATTGCCCTTACACCTCTAGATGCTCCTGCATCAGTATAGTGCCTTGAAAGGGATATTTTCATATTTGAAAGGGACTCTTAGTTTAGTAGTGCCTTGACTTTGTCAAAATCATGTTGCATAATGGAGGGAATTTTATCCATTAAAAATTTCAAGTTTTTCCTTGACTAAGTTGACTTTCTCTTAGGGTTTTTAGTTATTTAGTTTTACTTAGCTTGAGGAGCATATAGTGGTGACCATAGCATTTATGAAACAACATGGAATCCTTCAAGGTCATGAAAATGGTTAGAAAAATCATAAGGTTCATTAGTTCTCTTCAATATAGGAGCACACACATGAAAGATAAAGAAAAAAATTGTAGGCCTCTACTTTTATTTCAGATGTGGAAACAACACAACCTTCAGTTTTGGATGATGAGAGAGAAAGTTCAAAATAGTCCAAGGATTCAATTTTTGATCTGGGAATGCAAGCTCTACTTTCCTCTGAGCAAAACTGGACTGAGGTGAAAAAGAAGAAACAACACTCACAAGAAAAGATTTCACATCAGATACTTAGATCTTCCAAAAATGTGAGGAGGAACTCACTTGTGTGTTAAGGCTGCTGAAATGGTGGATTTCAATTAGTTGTTTAATGCTTTTGGATTTTATTGTATTTCTTTTCCTGCATCATGTCTTGGATCACAAAAAAGTAAAAAGTTAAAACATACAATTAAATCCAAAAATACTCTTAAACAAATTTATGAGGATTTCAATCCATTTTGGGTACAACTTCTTGAAAAGCCACTACTTAGTTTCTGCTTTTGATTTTTGTGAAGTTCAAGTTGTAAAACCTTTTTCCCAAAGCTTTACAACCTAAATTTACGGACTAAAACCTATATATATATAGTTCCTGCTTTTGATTTTTGTGAAGTTCAAGTTGTAAAACCTTTTTCCCAAAGATTTACAACCTAAATTTATGGACTGAAACCTATATATATATGCATACAAAATGGATTTATTGAGAATGCTCTAGAAACTTTCAAGCAAATGCAATTAGTAGGCTCAAAGCCAAATTCCATGACCTTTGCCAGCATCCTCACTGCCTGTACCAAAATGGGAGCTGTAAAATAGGGTATGGACATCCATCAAAGCATGAAGGATAGAGGAATTTTATCAGATGTAGTTGTAATTGTCATGGTAGACATGTTTGCATAATGTGGTTCAGCATAGACAAGTCACATGAACCATTTTCAGGCATTACAATTATATAGATTCATATATATGTACATATATGTATGTATCTAGATATATATAGACATTTATGTGTGTATGTATGTGTCTATATATATATGTATGTATGTATGCATAGGCATGTTTGTATGTATATATATACACTTATACACATACACACACATCTCTCTCTCTATATATATACACACACACACACAAATTTATGAGGATTTCAATCCATTTTGGGAACAACTTCTTGAAGAGTCACTACTTGGTTCCTACTTTTGATTTTTGTGAAGTTTAAGTCGTAAAACCTTTTTCCCAAAGATTTACAACTTAAATTTATGTACTGAAACCTATAGGTATTTATTATTATATATATGTATATGTATATGCATACAAAATGGTTTATTCAAAAGGCTCTAAAAACTTTCAAGAAAATGCAATTGGTAGGCTCAAAGCCAAATTTGACAACCTTTGCCAGCATCCTCCCTACCTGTGCCAAAATGGGAGCTCTAAAACAGGGTATGGACATCCATCAAAGCATCAAGGATAGAGGAATTCTGTCAGATGCAACTGAAACTATTGTGGTAGACATGTATGCATAATGAAGAAGCATAGACAAGTCACATATACTTTTTTCAGGCATATATATATATATATATATATATATCCAAAATGGAGAAGAAAAGGTATCCAATTTTCACTATTACAATTATATAGATTCATATACATACATGCATACATGTATGTATCTATATATAGACATGTTTGTATGTCTCTCTCTTCTCTCTCAAAAGGTATCCAATTTTCACCATTACAATTATATAGATTCATATACATTACATACATACATGTATGTATATATCTATATATAGACATGTTTGTATGTATCTCTCTCTCTCTCTCTCTCTCTCTATATATATATATATATATATATATATATATATATATGTGTGTGTGTGTGTATGTATATATGTGTATATATGTATATATGTGTATATGTGTATATATGTATATATATTTGTATATGAATATATATGTATATGTATATATATATATGTATGTATATATATATATGTATATCTATGTATATGTATATATATGTATATATATATGTATGTATGTATGTATATATACATACATACATACATACATATATATGTATGTATCTATATATACATATATAGATATAGATATAGATATAGATATTTGTAAGGAAAAATAAACCACTTACATAAAATATCTAGGCTAATTAAATAAATGAAGTATTTAACAAGTAACTAATCGATATATATGAACTAGGACTGAAATAATTATGTGCTAAAACTAAATGCAGAATCTTTATATTCACATTTAATTTTAGTATTTAATTATTTCAGTATCCACATTTAGTTTTAGTATTTAATTATTCCAGTCCTAGCTCTTATATATATATATATATATATATATATATATATATATCAAAGTGGGTTCACAATAGAGAGGAAAAGTTTCACCATTACAAATACACACACATATTTGCAAGGGAAAACAAACCACTTACATGATACCTAGTCTTGTTACCAATACTGGCCACACCAAATGCATATATGTCCGTAATGATGACAGATGTAGTTGCAACTTCCGTGGTAGACATGTATGCATAATGTGGAAGCATAGACGAGTCACATGAACTATTTTTAGGCATTATATATATCCAAAATAGAGAGGAAAAAGTATCCAATTTTCACCATTACAATTATATAGATTCATATACAATGACGGCACCCAATATAGAATCTCTAATTTTGAAGCCATGTGTTTTACATATGTTATTATCAGACTTGCAATTTTAAATTTGACACTAAAATACATCAAATAACTCATGCATCACCTCCTCATTGCCAACATATTCATCATCTATCTCCAACTGCTTCAACACCTGACGGGCTAACAGGAGACCAGTATAGTATGCTGCAAAAGCAAAAGAGAGATGCATAAATATCCACTATAACAAATAGAAAGAATAGATTGTTTGAGTGCTTACTACAGCATCAACAAGCAATATCAATAAAAGATTTAGAAAAAAATCCAACAATAAACAAATTATGTAAAGCAATACAAGCCAAATGGGCATAAAATTGTCCAACAAGCAAGGATAGGAGGATAAATTACACATTCCAGTGCATTCAATGTTAAGGTTCACAAAAGTTTGAATAGTCTAGATCACTAGATGAGAAGATCCAAAGGTAATTTGTGCATTCCAGTGCATTAGATGTGAATGAGCATGTGCAAATAGATGTTTATAAGATGGGAAAATGAGCATCATTGTGACTGAGTAAAATTTGTGGAGCAGACCAGCAAAAAGGTACACCCAAGCAAACCAAGAACTAAAGATAAATTACACATTTGAGTGCATTAGATGTTAAGGTTCAAAGATAAATTACATATTCCTATAAATTAGATATCAAGGTCCAAAGATAATTTGTACATTTCAGTGCACCCGATGTGAATGATAGTGAGAACAAATGTTTATAAGATGGAAAAATGAGTGTATCATTGCAATTTGAGTAAAAGTTGTGGAGAAGACTTAAAAAAAGTATACCCAACTTACGAAATTGCATATTTAAATGCATTTATCAGTCCTTCTGTCAACCCCACAAAAACCACTTATTCAATCATGTTTACACCTGTACTCCAATTAATGCATTATGTAAAGCAATGTAAAATGCCACTAAAAATACAAATGTGCACCTCACCAAAAAAACTCAATGTGTACTCAGGTAATATTTAGCATTATAGGATAACTTTATACTTTCTTGTAAATTTGCAACAGACCGAGAGGGAGATATGTTTACCACAAAGAATTGTACAAAAAGCTAGTATTGAAAGTTAAAACTGTGTATAAGATTTCTATGAACTAATAAGGCACATGCACTTGAACTACAAATAGAATGCAATCCTTCAATCACCCAATGCCTATTGCAAGTTCATGAACTAATATATAATACGATATTATACAATAATGGTGCTACTTGATGTAGACCTTAATTATAGAATAGGAAACATTATCGTTAACATTGAAAATAGTATACAACAAAAGAGTTAAAATGTTTTTGTTTTAGCTAACACACCAATGTCAATCAACAAATATGACTAGAGAATAGGGTTATTTGAATATACCCACAGCATAGTTTGTGAGGCTGACTTCCAGGCCATATCGAGGCAGCTCATGAGAGTAAGCAGCTACCATTGTAACATCTCTAGCAAGTGTTGCATATGCGATCTATGTAACAATATCCTTGTTGCTCTTTTGTTCAAAAACTAGTCAAGGATAATACAAATTAACATACCCTAACCCTAAAAGCCCATTAGCCCAAAACCCCAAAAGACATTTCTCAAGTAAGAGTCAAGAATCATACAACTTCTACCTACCCAACACCCCAAACATATATTCTCTTCATATCAATGTGATTTCATACGATTTCTCATATACCTAGAACCCTAAAATGTAGTCATGTATTACTACAAATGCAATAAATCTGATTTACATGCTCCTTGACACCTTGTCAAATAATATTTCCCTACATTCAGTGAGGCCCAAGGGTAAAGTAATCATTTTCACAAGTTTTCTGAACAATGTTCTTGAATCTTAACATGTCAAATTCAGAGCTAAAGCCATCAAATTGCACGTCAAAAATTCCAGCCAGATTTCTCAAATGTGGTATTCGCAAAACACTAAAACAACAAGTAGAGGTTTTGAATACTTACCAAACAATGCCATAAGAACCACGGCCGATGGGCTATATGGGTGGGACATAATTAGTAGAAACCTCAAAAAGGTTTCCAAAGATATTATACATTACATAGCGCCCACCATGGGTTAAAATTCCCTATATCTGACCGTCCGTTGCTTTAACGCCCCCTTCCATGGTGTTCTCTTCTTATGCATCAACTACTCCAAACCTAGTCTTTCCCAAGATTCTACACACACAAAACCCCCTTTCTTCTCCAAACTCTGTAGCAGCCGTTAACTCAGCCCAATGAACAAAAATCTGACTCCAATCTGATCGCAAACGAAGTGATATATTTTCTGTTCCAAACAAAGGTATTCACCACGTGGGATTGCAAGATGATAAAACAAAATCTTAGACTCAACCTAGCTTTATTTTTCTTAGTTTAGCTTTACCTGAATAGCAACAAAAATGTTGATGGCTTGTGTTTCCCGCTATTAACCCTGCCAATCCACTCCTGCCAATAATTTCCCAATTTGAAATTTTTTTAGTTACCCACTTTAATATCATATTATCTTTTGTGTGACTAATTATTTTTATTTGTGTGATTAATTAGTCATTTATAGCTATGTTGCGAAATATTAGTAGAATTTAGTCATTTTTAGTTGCCGTGACTAAAAGTTTTAGTCACGTAGTCATTTATTTGCCAAATTCTACTAGTGATGTTAAAAATGAATCTCGTAGCAAAATCCACTGAAACTAATGGGACTTAGGGGACACTCTTGAGATTTAAAATGTCCCAAAATAGGACCCTAGACAAGGGCACCCACGCCCTAGTCCAGACCTATTTTGTCGGGACCCAAATTTTAAATGTCGACAAAGTGACCCTTAAAAGGTTTCCCTTTATCGGCCTATTCAATGTGAATTATGAATGTTTAGCGGGAATGCATATATAAGCATGTTTAGGACTTCATTTTAAAACTAGATGGATAATGTGAACTTATGATCTTGTGCTAAGGATATTCAAGGCTTTCATTGTGTTGCAGAGCAGTATTGTGTTGTGTTTGTACTTGTTTGTTGTAGATTTGTCTTCATCAATCCATCTCCTCATGGCATGAAAGATCTTCATCTCCCCATGAGAGCTTCATCTCCAAGGTGACATCTATTTCATGTTTCAATCAATTTATCATATGATTTTCTTTTGCCTCTATCCACCAAGGACACACACTCTATCTAACAATAGTGTTGGAAGGCTTGAATGCCATTCCAGGGCTTGACCGAGGCAAGCTCCTAAACACCACAACCCCTAACCCCTCTCTTGTGATTGTAGGTGGTAGGTGTTAGATCTTGTAGAGAGGATTTGTAGAAGATCATATTAGAGCATAAAGATTCTAGATCTGAAGAAAATGACAGAAAATATCCCTAATTGGAAAAGGGTGCCCACTCTTTTGTCCTCCAGTTTTGCAATGCCAGGAATCTCTAAGTAGGTTGCAGTCTAAAGAATATTTTATCTCAAAGCCCTCAAAAAAGTATTACCTTGGACAAGGGCACCCACTATTTTATCCCTAAATTTCCCGTCTGTTATGTTGTAAAATGTCCCCCTAGGACTTTTACCTCCTAAGTTTAGCTCCCGGATCCCTTAGTTTTAATCATGCATATTAGAAATGAATCTCGAAGCAAGTTCCCATAGAACCCATGTCAAATGGGACCTAGAGGTGAACCTTGAGCTAAATCCAAACCCAAAATAGGCCCCTAGACAATTGCACCTGTGCCTTAGTCCAACCCTCTTTTGTCGGGGTCTCAAATTCATATGTCAACTTATGACCGTTAAATGGTGTTCCTTGTCAGCATCTTAAGTTTGAATTATGAAATATTAGCAGGAATGCATATATAAACATGTTTAGGACTTCATTTGTAAACTAGAAGATGATTTTGAGATTAAGGCAAACTTATGATCATAGAGCATTCAAGGCATTCATTGTGCTGCAGAGCATAATTGTGTTGTTGTTGTATTTGTTGTTATAGATTTGGCTTCATCTTCTCATGGTGTGAACGATCTTCTTCTCCTTGAGAGATACATCTCCGAGGTGATATCTATTAGTGATACAATCTATCTACTTTATCATTGCTTTTGCCTCTGTCCACTAAGGACATGCACTCTCTATCTAACAATGGTGTTGGAAGGCTTGAATGTCATTCTAGGGCTTGACTGAGGCAAGCTCCTAAACACCACAACCCCCAACCCCTCTCTTGTGATTGCAGGTGATAGGTACAGGATCTTGTAGAGTGGAGTTGCAAAGGATCAAAGCAGATCATAAAGAATTTGGATCTAAAGAAAAAGGGAGAAAACATCCCTAAAAGATCAAGGGCACCTGCTCTTTTGACCTCCAGTTTTGTAGTGTCAGAAATCTTTGAAGTGGTTGCAGTTTGTAGAAGAAGATATCCCAAAGCCCTCAAAAAAAGAAGCACCTTGGGCTTGGGTGCCTTCTCTTTTGACCCCAAAGTTTGTGCCTTCCAAAACCTGACATCTGGTATGTATCTCATCTGCATTTAGTGTCCTTTTGTGCAAGCATTTGTTGAGATTCATCTGTTTGTTTACGATTTTGCATAATTAGGGTTTTAGGATTAATCAGGCTAAGGTTTAACAAATTAATCAATAAATTCCAAATTTCCTTATCATTCCAAGTGACACCAAACCTGATAGTTGAGTCCTCTTGCAAAATTTGTGATTCAACTCAATTAAATGTCCTTGAATGTATGTAGTGAAAGGAGGATCTAATTAAATTATCACTCTAATCAACAAACCCTCTTTTCCTTCATTACATTTTGGTGAACCTATGTTTTGTTGAACATTACATCTTGCTGAGTGTTTTAAATCATATTTTCATTCATACATTTCATTTTCATCATTCTACATTTGAAAATCCTGCATAAAAATTGAAATTTCAAAAAAATTAAGCATCCTAGGCTTGCATTTAGACATAGTTTGCACTATTTTTATTGTATACCATCTAAAACATTTAAATTTCTAATATTGATATCAGATCTGAGATAAATTACAGCAATAAATCATTTCATAATCATTTACCTTGCATTTTCATACTTTATTTGCTAGGGTTTGCTTGAAATTATGTTTTTTTCATTTAACATAGTGTTTACAAAAGCTAGGGTTTGTGGTTAAAATCTTGTTTCATATTTTACTACTCCTTTGAACACTCTTTCAAATCTGATTTTGGACTGTAGTGTTTCTTTATTGCATTTTTTTATTTTTACATTTACATTTGCATCTTTAGAACATTTACATTGGAAAAAATGAAAAAATCAAGCATTATAGGTCATAAAGAAGCATAGTTTTGTATCTACTTCCTTGCATATGTATTAAAAATCTTTCAAAATTAGATCTTGCATTCATTTGAAAACATACATTTATTACTCATCTAAAAATTGGGCATCATTTTACACTCTTGCTTGAAAATTTGCATATTTTTAATTACACATTATGTATTTCAACGCTAAAGGTTGTATACACTTTCTTCAAACAAGCTTACAAATCACTCATGCCACCTTGTTGTGTTGCATTATTTCATTCTACTCACTTTGTTTGTTGTGGACCCTGTGTGTCTTTTAGTACCTGTTTCCCTCAAACAAGTGTGTTAGTGTGAAATAGTCTCACATCTAGGGCCTCTCATCGTAAAAACAAAGTCATGGAGACATCTTGCTATTCATCTTTGGAAGCGTTATTTGCATACATCATAGATGTTGACAATTTCTATAAATTTATTGATAAGTATCCTCAAGTATTACAACAAATAGTACATATCTATGACATTGACATTCCCACAGCTCTACATATGAAATTCTATGTTACATATCTGATTTTGAAAGTTTCACCACCCTCATGGGTATCTACCCTTCGATCTTGGAAAATCTCACTAATTTCATCTCCGCGAAATATAGCGAAGAGGGCAATGATCAAGACATCCCTCCTTCTCTCCCTACATTTCATGATGATAGAATGGACATCATTTCTGAGACTTATGAGGCTAACATAGCCTGGGGTGATTCATCTAATAATTTGAAGTCTTCTCCCAACATAACCTCACCTGGTGAGAATATTTTGGCACAAGAAGAAGAAATTGTATTGGTTAAAATCTGAATATGTAAATAATATGAAAGTAATACAAAACACAATGCAAATTACCTTCAAACGTACACAAACAAACCAAACATATTGAGCGATACCGAAATAGCACACAAATCTCAAGTTGATTTGCTCTTTGCTCTATGTGATGTGGATTGCTCTATATTGTCAAACATAAATGTTGATCTCCCAAGAATGATAATGACAGCATAAGTTTACTAATACGAGAGATGCTCAGAAATGGAGAATGAAGCTTCTTTTATAGACATGTGAGATAGCAGATCTACGGTTGAGGATGATCAAAAAGATCAATGGTTGAGGATGGTTGAGAGAATGTGCGCGAATGAGAGAAGGATAAGTGTCTTGTCTCTTTTATGAATCAAGGGAGCTAACATAATTGATTGGAGAGTTGACTGAATAGATTGATCAGATGACTGGGTTGATTGGCTTGTTAACAAATTAGATTGATAGACATCAGATTTCCATAGTCCATGATAATGTAAATGAGGGCTTCTAGATTAAACTGTGTGAGTATTTTTTCTCTCAACATTTTGGATCATACTCCATGATCCATCATCACAAGAAAAGAGAGCAGGAGAAGAGAATAGAAATGGGTAATTTGTAGACCAAGATAGTATATATAGCAGGGGGAAGGAATGAGGTGTGGAATCCAAGACACTATAGGGAAAGAAATTAAGAAAAGGCAAAACAAAAACAAAATTTAGTCATCAAAGAGAACAAAGGGTCGGTACAAGCCCCTGACCTAATAGGACCAATCAAGTAAAGAATAACAAGAGATTAAGCAATGGTGATGCAAGAAATAAAAATTAAATTAGTAAAAGAGAATAAAAAATAAATCTTAAATATGTAAATGTATGTGTATAGGGGAATAAATGTTTATATAAATTATAGAAAAAAAAATGTACATATACATTTGCAAAAACTATATACATTTTTATATTTCTAAATATAAATATAAATATGAATAAATATATCAATAATCAAAAAAGGTAAAAAAGGATGAAAAAACCATGAATATGTATAAAGGAAAAATATATATATAAATTATAAAAAAAAACAAATTACATAATTAATGATAAGAATAAACATGAATATATTGATAAAGGTAAATATATATAGATATATATAGGAATGACTATATCTATATAAATGCATATATCTATGCATATAAATAGATGAACAAGCATGCTTATATATGTAAGTATATACACGTATATATATTAATAGGCATATACATTGATGTATATAACTAGGAAAAATTAACAAGTAAAAGTATATCAGTGAATAAGAATACGAACAAACCTAAATGAGACGAGAGTATGAATTATAAATTAAAAGGTACATATATATACAACTCTAAATCGAAAAACACTTATCCAATACTATATATAAATATAAGTATGAAAATGTATATCTATATAAAATTGTATGTGAAAATGTTTGAAAATATGAGTATATAAATAAAGGAACTTATATATATATATAAGTTATAAATATAAAAACATAACATGAACATTGATAGGAATATATATTAATATAATGATAAATACAAATATGAAAGTATGAAAATAAATATCTAAGTAAATGTATAAACCTATGCATTTATAAAGAAGAACAAGCCCGTTAATAAGTGCAAGAATATGAAAGTATATATATTTATAGGCATACACATTAGTGCAAATGAATAGGAAAAACTAAAGAAGTATAAGTACATAAATCAATAAGAATCTAGTGATAACTATATATGATAAGAGCCTGAACAAAAGAATCCCCAAAAGTATAGAAAGGAGAAAATGAAACAATATGAAAAATAGCAAGGAAATAACAAGGGGATGAATATATATATATATATATATATATATATATATATATATATATATATATATATATATATATATATATATATTTGTGCCATTAAAATAGATGACCATGCATGTTTATAAAAGTAAGAATATGAAAAAATATATATTTGTAGGCATATCTAAAAGTGTGTATAAATAGGAAAGAATAAACAAATTACAAATATATAAATGAATAAGAAAACAAGCAAAACTATATATGATAAGAGCAAGACCGAAAAACCCCAAATGCAAAGAAAAAAGAATAAGAAACAAAAAGAAAATTAAGCCAAGCAATAACAAGGGGATGAATGTATGTATCTAAATAAAAATAACTATGCATTTATATAGATGAACATGCATGTTCATAAATGTAAGTATGTAAAAGTATAAATATTAATAGGCATATGTAATAGTGTATATAATTAGGAAAAATAAACAAATAAAGAATATAAGTGAAAAAGAAACATGCAAAAAATATATGACAACGAGCAAAACAAATAAATCCACAAATGAAAAAAAGAAGAAAACACCATGAAAAATAGGAAAAAAGAGTAAAACTAAAAAAGAAGGATAGAGAGGGTAAAATGTGAAAGCAAGAATATGAAGGAGAGAAAGGGTAGGTATCCAAACAAGAAAAACAAAGAGGAGAGGGAGAGATAAGAGGACAATGTAACAAAAAAGAAAAAACAAACTCCATGAACAGAGGGAAAAAAAGGAAGAGAGAAGAAAGACAAAAGACACCAGGGAGAGCAAGAGAGAACCCTAGGAGGAGTGCCAAAGAGAACAAGTAACCAAAGAGGACAACAAGAGGATGAAAACAAAACACAAACCAACCCAAGGAACCGAAGAGACCAAGAAAAAGAGGAGAGGGGTGAGTAGAAAGAAAAGGGGGGGCAAGTGACAAGGGGAAACAAGGTGGCGAGAGAGAACCAAGGCTAAGAAGGGGGACAAAGGAGGAACAAAAAACCAAGAAGGTTAGAAGGGAGAACGAGAGAGCCTAAAGGAAAGAGGAAAGCTAGGAGGAACGAAATATGGCAAGAGATAAAGGGGTAATGGGGGGAAGGAAGAAGGGAGGAGGGAGCAAAAGAGAGAAGAGGAGAAGAGGGAAAATGAGGAGGTCAGGAGGGGGGAGGAGACAGTTCTAAGGCGCGTTAAAAACTTAACTTTCAACCATCATCTCAGTTGAGATTAGATGTTTTTTTGTTAATCTCTATGGCCTCTTTGATTTTTCTCTTAAAGAAGTTGTCCTCATTAGCTAGGATTTGAGTGTCTTCTAAGCAAATGTGGTGCTTGGTTAAGGATGAGTGCTCAGCCAGGGCAGATTTGTGGACCCATTCATGCTTGATGTCCACACTGTGCTCTTTGATCCTGGTGCAAAAAGAGCGACCCGTCTCACCAATATAGGGAGTTCCACAAGAGCACATAATTTTGTAGACTCCAGAGCTAAGAAATAGGTCAAAGGGGTCCTTGGGAGAGGGGATCAGGTTTCACAAGGTGGAAAAAGGTTTGAAAGTACATTGGAGGCCCTTTTTGAGAAGGATATTAGAAATTTTGTTGGAGAGGCCTTCAATGTAGGGGAGGGTGGTAAGAGAGAGGTTACTTTCTTTGGGCTTGGAGCTAAGGCAGGACTTGACTTGATTGAAAGCTCTTAAGATGTTTTTCTCTTGTATCCATTTAATTCGAAAACTTTGAAAAGGTGGGCAAGTTCTTGGTCTAAGTTCTCATTATCACAAATACGAAAAGTCCTAGTGGTCAAAGTTTTAAGGATACTAGATTTTTGGGTAGGGTGGTGGTGTGAAGAGGAGTGAATTTTAAGGTTAGTATGGGTAGCTTTACTGTACACATGATGACCTATGGAGCCATCTAGTTTTTTTATGAGAAGAATGTCAAGGAAAGGGAGCTCATTATTCGATTCTAGCTCCTTAGTGAAGGAGATGCACTGAGCTATGTGGTTGAGGTGAGAGTGGAATTCTTCAAGTTTGTCAAGGCCATGGGGCCATGGTCTAAGTTCTTATTCTTATTTTCCTCTTATTGTCCTCTTTGGTTTGCTCTTCATGCTTTTTACTTGTTTGCTTTGGTACACGTATATTCTTATTCACTGATATACTTTTACTTGTTTATTTTTCCTAGTTATATACACCAATGTATATGCCTATTAATATATATACGTGTATAGACTTACATATATAAGCATGCTTGTTCATCTATATATATGCATAGATATATACATTTATATAGATATAGTCATTCATATATATATCTATATATATTTACCTTTATCAATATATTCATGTTTATTCTTATCATTAATTATGTAATTTGTTTTTTTATAATTTTTATATATTTTTTTCCTTTATACATATTCATGGTTTTTTCATCCTTTTTTACCTTTTTTTATTATTGATATATTTATTCATATTTATATTTATATTTAGAAATATAAAAATGTATATAGTTTTTGCAAATGTATATGTACATTTTTTTTCTATAATTTATATAAACATTTATTCCTTTATACATATACATTTACATATTTAAGCTTTATTTTTTATTCTCTTTTACTAATTTAATTTTTATTTCTTGCATCGCCATTGCTTAATCTCTTGTTATTCTTTGCTTGATTGGTCTTGTTAGGTCAGGGGCTTGTACTAACCCTTTGTTCTCTTTGATTCTAAATTTTTGTTTTTTTTGTTTTGACTTTTCTTAATTTCTTTCCCTATAGTGTCTTGGATTCCACACCTCATTCCTTCCCCCTGCTATATATACTGTCTTGGTCTGTGAATTACCCATTTCTATTCTCTTCTCCTGCTTTCTTTTCTCTTGATGATGGATCATGGAGTATGATCTGAAACGTTGAGAGAAAAAATACTCACACAGTTTAATCCAGAAGCAATCATTTACAACAAATTAGATTGATTTGTTAACTGATTTGATTGAATAGATGACTGAATTGATTGATGAGTCAACTCTTTTGATTTATTTGTTTACTAATTTTGATAGGAGGAATTTATGGTGGGTGAGGATAAATTGGAAATTAAATAAATAATTATTTAATTTTATGTGCACATGGGATAATTGAATTAAATATTAATTTTAATTCAATTTGGAGGAAATAGATTATTTAAATAAATATTTTTGGCTTTATTTTAAAAGTGGAGGGAAATTTGAATATTTAAATAAATAACTTTGATTTTATTTATTTAAGTTGGAGGAATGATGATTTAATTAAATAAATTGGATTATTTAATTAATTTAGAGGAATATGATGATTTTATGTGAATTTAATAATTATTACGAAATGATGAGAAAGATGCAATTTGATGTGAATTAATGTGAATGCAGTGCAATGATATGAATTGTCCGATGGCAAAATCCAGAGGTGTCAACATTTTGTCCCTCTTTAATGCGACATCCCGTTAGGTGGCGTTGGGTCAAAGAAACTAAAAAAAGATGCCCCGGTCTGTGGCTGGAAGGGATAAGAATAATGGAAGATGGAAGGTATGCTGGGTGCCCCCTCAAGAAATTTTTCAGAAAAAATAATAAATAATTTCAGAAAAAATTTTGACAGATGTGAACAAGGTGAGGATATTAGAAAATATAAACAAATAGAAGAAAAAAAGAGAAAAAGTTAACAAATAGGAGATAGGGGAGGGTTGGGTAGGTGCAACAAGGAAAAACAAGGGTGGGGGGTCTATAAATAGTTGTAGGGGGGCCCATTTTTAGTCATTTTGACACCTAATCTTTGAAAACCTAGCAAAGAGAAAAAGAGAGAGAGAGAGAGATGGTGAACAGGATTGTGATCCCCCATCACTGTACACTCAAAATCGTGACTCTGGTTGCCTGGGGCTATCAAGTCAGATTTTGACACGCACACAGACCCTTCCCTCCTTGCCATGGGGCAATCCACCACATCACTCTTGCTCTCATGGAAGTAGCCAGTCGGGAGGAGGTGACACACAATGGAGGTCTAGCTTGTTGGAGAGCTGGACTTCGTGGAGAGGGTTCAGCAAGTTCTGTGGCCTTTGTTGTTGTGTGCTAAGTTGAATGTTTCGTTCGATTGTAGTTGTTGTTGAGATAACCCTATGACCTGAAGAGTCACTAATTTCTCTTCTCCTGTTGGGGTTTCTTCTATTCCACCTTTGTGTGAGTAAGAGATTACTTTCATTTATGTCCTCTTGTCTTTCAATGCGGTGAATGAGTTCTCATTGTATTTGGAGTTGTCTCTATTCTTCTATCAATAAGAGGACAAATGGGTCTTGTTGTGGTTGAGCAAATGTCTCTTGTTGTTGTCGTGGATTGATTTCCTCAATCTCGTCATAGATAGCCCTCACCCACTCTCCTCTCACTCCTAGGCACATTCGTGAGCCAATATTGAGACAAAAGTGTGATGACCAACCTTAACTAGACATAGGGTTTTGACCTAGGGTTTGACTATGTTTTGGCTTGTTTTACCTTGTGATGTGATCAATAGTTTGATGGAATCATTTTACTGTGATTACCTCATGATCGTACCGAGGGTTTTCTAGTTTGTCTACTTTCTAGGGTTTCTATATGCATGCAAAGATAAATGATATGCAAACTTTTTTGTGCTTTTTAGTATTTTGGAAATGAAAAGTGCTTTTTAATCTATGAAAGGGAAATATGAATGCAATCTAATATGACTTTTCCTAATGCAAGTTTAATCTATGTTTTTGGGTTTTCGATTGTTTTAAAGTAATCTAATCTAAAAAGGGAAATTGCTTCTTCAAATAATCTAGATCTAGGAATATGAAAATGATTATTCTAACATGCAAGATCTCATTGTCGAGGAAAAGGCAAAGATTTACTGTTCCCAAGAACAAATTTAGTTTTCTAATTACTATGAATGGAATAAAGCAATGAAGGAACCTAAAATAAATGAAGATTTGTGTGACTCCACTACCCTCATAAATCCTTGATATTGGCAACCTCGAGTCCTTTTGAAGCAACAAGAGAACCTCTTGATGACAAAATGACACAAAGAAGAAAAAAGAAGCTTGTTGAAGCTTGAAAGAGCTCAATGAGAGATTTGGTTGAGCACAATGGCATTAAATGAAGCAGTGTAATGATGCTTGGTTGAACAATGAATAAAGCAAAAGGCACTTTCGTCTTGTAAGAGCATTCTAGAATGCTAATTTGGAGAGTAAGAAACTTGGCAAGAGTTGTGTGCACAATGAATTTGCCTCCCTTTGTGCTTGAGAGAGGGGGTATTTATAGGTTTGAGGAATAGGATTGATTAAGAAGTTAACTTATTTGATTGATGAGTTAACAAAGATTGATTGGGGAGTTAACAAGGTTGATTACCCAGTGAACTCAACTAACTATGGAGTGATAAATCAATAATAGCTTATCACTGAAGAAGAATTGGAGTTGAGAGGAAGCATGAGATTGATTGAGTTGTTAATTTTAGATCAAATGGAGTTAATTATGCACGTGTGGGTGCATGAAATAGTCAACTCCTTATTAGACATCAAAAATTATGCAAACTAGAAGAAAAATAGGCGAAAACAGAGCTAAAACAAGTGAGAAACTTGAGTTTTTCTATGGCTTAAAATGTGACAGGGTCACCCCTTGTGCCAGTAGGGTCGCCTGGGGGAGATCCGGGCTAGACAGGGTTTTCTAGAGAATTGCAAGGTGGTAAATGACAGAAGAGAAGAAAAGGAGGGGTTCTACCTCTAGAAATAGGTTAGTCATGTGCAAGAATCCAAATCTCCACTTGTACCTACAGGATCTCCCAAGGGAGATTCAGAAATAATAGGGGGAGATTTGGATTGGTTGAGCAGAACTAAAAATTAAAAGTGGGAGATGGAAAGGGGGACCTCTAGAAGGCTTCTAGGGGGTGCAGAGGATGAAAAACATAGGGTAAAGTTGAAAAATCACCTACAAGACACTTACAAGGCTTAGGAACAAGGTCGAAAGCTTAGAAAATGCAAATCGACAAGTGTCGCAAAAAGTGTTGAAAAGCGTCGCAAACGGGGAGAGAGAGAAATTGAAAAAGAGGAAACAACACAAGACAAGAAATAAGACATGTCATCAAGAGGTTTTCTACTTTAAAGGACATTATTTCACACTTACATGTACATGACAAGGATTTGAATCATCATAGGGGTCCTCGTGGAGGCTGTGCATAATTTTTGTGATTACATATTTGCCCCCTTGGGGATGATAGTCTACATGAAAAGTAGGTATTGTTCCCAAACTAGGCCTTACCTATTTGTCAATTTTCCTATAATTATACCTGTGATAACTAGTATTAGTCCAGCATTTAAATATATCAAAACAAACAATGAAAACTGAAATAACAAACTTACCATGGATCGTTCAAGTTCGACTAGTTGTTTGCCTTTGTCAGTTTAGACCTATAGGAATGAAAGCACACAAAACAATGCATGAAAAAGATGGATAAAAGCAAAGAACTAATCTATAATGCACAAATGAAACTAATCTAAGGGAAAACAAAGAGAGTCAAATTGTGAAATTAGAGTGAAACGATGATGGAATCGATCATGTGAGCAGTAGTTGGAAAGGTACTGTCGAGGAGATCGCAAAGATGGCCACCTCTTCTTCAACCGTTGAGAATTGGGTACGTAAATAGTAAAAAACCCTTCTCTAAACCCTAGTTTGAATTTTGTGAAAAATCTTTTGAAATCATCTATTTTTGTCAATTTTTCTTGTTGCATTGTCTCCATATTGTCATTTAGAGCAAGATAGGCTTTTCATTCATTGAAATTGGCTAAAAAATTAGGTTTTTAGAGCAATTTTAGATTGATGGATCTCCCTCTAGAGTCATCCCTTTTATCAGGTAGGTCACTCGAGGGAGATCTTGTCTGATAGCAGGGTCACTCGGGGGAGATCCTGTAAAATAGTAGGGTCACCCGGGGAAGATCCTGCAAAACATCTGGGTCCGGGGGTGACCCTATTGGGCTGATTCTGACTAAAATGTCATGTTGTATAATGCTTGTTTCTCTCTGATCTAACATGTTTTGGCTATTGTATCTACCTGTTTATTACAATTTTGAAGGATTATACACTTTTTGTGTAAGGTTTTATGTGATTTTATGATTTTTAGGGATTTTTACGAGTTTACAAGATCTAATCTGAAGTTCTTTTTGATTTTGCAGGACATGTGTATCTAGTGGAATGCCTTTCAAGAGTAAGGATGGCTCTCAAGGATGTTTACTTCGTTAAGTAGCAAGGATTGTGCTATTTTTAGGAGGGAAACTCTAGCTAGAGTTTGTCACATTCCTGTTATTCATCATGTGTCTCGTATATGTTGTGACATTCTGACTTACTGGGATGCAAATAAAAACACATTTAGGTTCCCACAAATCTATGGAGAGTGGACCATCACTCTATATGATGTGTACCATATACTTGGAGTTCCTATGAGAGGACATCCTCTAGTCCTTCCAGCTAGCGAGTCCTTCAAGGATAAGGCATCTTGGGCAAAGTTTATGGGGGTTAGTCACCTGGGGGATCAGACAGGAGTTCAGCTTACTTTTGTGCCACGACTTCTCATCCCATTTTTGAGGAGATTCCTGATTGGGTTGATTGTATCAAGGCTATCAGGAGACAAGGCCTTAGCTTGCCCAAGATGGTGTTGGGCTCCCATCATTCATGGTATTAAGGAGGGCACAGTCTATGCTTGGGGACCGAACATCTTGGCCATGGTTTATAGAGACTTTTATCATATTTTGCGGTGAGGGGCTCTAGCTTTTAGCCACTCTTCTTTGGTCATGACATGGATATTTGAGCACATTAGGCCGTATCAGAAGCTCATTTTGATTCTAGATAGGCGTTTATCAAGAGCAGCCAGATGGATGCATGTAGGTCACTTTGATGCTTCGCTACCCACTGTTGCTACTCTTACATATGAGGACATGGTCTTTGATCCTTATCATGATATAGAGGGATCCTGGGCCCATGATGGCAAGGTCAAAGAATATTGTCGTGGAGTATCCAAGATTTTAGATCATAATGGTCTAGTTGAGGCCCATCGTGTTGATCATGTTTCACAGCAGTTTGGTGAGGACTTCCCTGAGGAGTTGCCCCCAGTGTCCACTTGTTACAGGACTATTCAGGAGATGGGTGAGATTGGACATAGGTTAGTTTTTTAAACTCTTGGAGTCTTCATTACTAGAGTTTCAAGGGGAGGACAGAGGGGAGGGAGAGGGACTCCTTCCCGATCTCTCATTGTGGCTGTGGATTTAGAGTCTGCTGATGAGGACTATGTTCTAGATGATGATGATTCATCAGACGAGGGCTTTCCCGAGGATGCGTTGGATGAGAGTTTTGATGATATTGATGATTCAAATGATGGTCCTGATATCCCTGAAGGTCCTCTTGTTGTTCCCTGACCTCCTCATGTAGATGAGGTGATGCGATAATTTGACCGTGATTAGCAGCCTGGTGATCCACGTAAGTTTAGTTTATTTACTTTTAGTACTTTTTCCTTTCTCTTTTCATGGGGAACTAACTTGTTTTTGTCTTTTGATTCGCTCTTTCAAGTAATTTCAGAGAGTGGAGAGACTTTGTTCATGAGATTAATGTTGGATTGGCTTCTCCCTTCACTAGGATGACTCGAGACTGTCTTTTAGGTGATCCTGGTGTCCCCCCTACTGCTAGATGATACACTAACATTTTTTCTCCTGTCTATCATGGATGTCAGGTGAATACTGACTTGAAGACCTAGGTTGACACCCTTAAGGGTGAGAATTAGGTACTCTGAGAGATGGCTCATCTTAGTTTTGGACAACGTGATGCCAGTATGGTGGGACCTTCACAATCACATACTCATAGCAGAGTGCCTCACTATCATAGGTCTCATGGAGCAATGAGTGGTATTTGTAGATGAAGGAGTCAAAGTCCTAAGGTTTCCTTGGAGGGAACTGGCCTTGATTTCCTTTCTTGAGATCATGCCCCCTTGCATGTGGAGCCTCTACTTCTTTTGAGAGTGTTTTGTCCTAGCTCTTTGATATTTTTGTATATGTAAACTTCGGATGTATCTATGAAAGTTTATCCATGAAAGTTTATCCTTTTATGGCTTCTGCCTATCGGATTTGTACTCATCTCTTGTGCATGTTTGGAGGTTTTGAGAACTTTTTGATTATGTGTCTGACCTTTTCAACTCTTTAACAATGCAAGTATGATAACGATGACATGTTTTTGTAGTTTCTTTGTGGCATATGTAAGAGATGCAGTTCATGATATGATAATGCAAGAACACAAGAAATGCTAAAATGAAGCATTTACTCCTACTGAATGTCATGAGATATGACATTTGACTTTATTCCTTTGAGATTCTTTTCTTGATTTTGGCATGCATGCAATGTGGAACAAACAATGTGACTGCTCTTAAATAGGATTTTCAATTTTGGGGATTGCGAGTTGTCCTGATATAAGAGACCTATTCAAGGCTGTGAGATAGGATTTTATAACTCAAGTGGGAAGTGGGAATGAAGATGGAATGTTTCTAATTTTGCCTTTGCTAAAGGCTAAACATTGATCCTTATCTAGATAAGACAATCTGACAAGCTTTCAACTTAGACAAGTAACAAATTTCATTGGTGTTCGCTAGACTTAGATCATAGATGGCAAGAAAAGTAGACCTAGGGTAAAGGATAAAATAGGAAAGAACTAGGGTCCCTAGGTAGAAGATGATCCTAGAGACTACTAGACTCTCGGCTTTGCTTAGCTAGTGTGTGTGTGTGTGCTTTGTACCTTTCTTTTTACTTTCTCTGTTAGAATGTCACCCTCGAGGCTTCGAGGTTAGACTGATCTCCACCCAAGAGTACGAACATTCAGCAATCTTCTCTCTTTCACTCTTTTTTTTGTATCTCTTTTTTTTCTTTTTTTACTTTTTTGTATTTTCCTTGCTTGAATTTTCTCATTTTTTTGGATTTTGACTTTTCAAGAAATGAATGCTTTCAGAACTTTTGATATGCAATACTTTGATCTCTCAATTCTCACTTTTTGGCACTCTTATTTTGATCACTCATTTTTTATTCACTTGGATTTTAGATTTCTTCCTTCAAAGTTTTGATCTTCCTAACGTTTTTGGCCAAGAAAGATAAGGGGCTGAGCATCACCTAAAGTTTTTGTAATCTAGTTGGACTTCTTTAATACTAGGGAAGAATTGGGAAGGTCTACTTGCAAGCTTCCTTTGAACACTGTAGGTTTGAATACTAACTTTTTTTAGACCTAACATCTTGACTCAATAAGACTAGGATCAGTGTAAAGATAAGAGCTAGGCCTTGATTAGAATCACTGGGAATGAAGGAGGATAATGGCGATTGTGAAGTGGGGAATCTTTAGGTCTTGAAAGGATGACATATATCTAGGCAACCTTAGACTCCTTACTGAAAAGAAAATAGTACAAGAGCAAGTCACTGACTATAATGCAAGATGAATAGAATTATATAGAAATGCAAGAAACAAATTGTTTTTGACATTTTGATTTTTATGATATTTTTTTGTTTTTGTGTTTTGTGATTTTTTTTTTTTTTTTTTTTGGTTTTTTAGACATAGTATTTCCTGAGGTGAAAGGCATTGACTATTTTGCCAAATTCCTCTCCCTCCATTGTGCACAAGAGAGGCACCATTTCCAACATCTTCTTTGACCATGTAAGGACCTTTCCAATCTTCTGAAAAAGCTCTCTTTCATCTTCTTTTCTTATTCTTCGTGCTACCTCTCCTCAAGACAAGTTCTCCTATTCTGTAGGGTTGGTTATTTGAATCTATTGCTACCGACTCAGTGGTTTCTCTTGGCATTATGAGATGAAGTAAGTCTCAAAAGGCTTGTTGATGGGAAGGAGTCCAATATAGGACTCCATCACAATTTAATAGCTCTGCTAATAGGTTGAATTGTTCTTGCATGTAGATCTTCACATTTAGTCTCTCTTGGATTCTTTGCAAAAATTGGAACAACTCTAGGGGAGTTTGTGGCTCCCTTTGCTAATCAGGAGGGACAAAGATTATACTTGTCCTCCCATTTGGTTCTAGTCTTAAGTCCATGGCATATCCAATGTAACTTTTTGGCAGCTCAAAAATGATATGGTCATCGACGCCGACTGTCACTCTCATCTTCCACTCTCTGTGAAAGATACCTTCATTTTCTTCATATTCATCAGCAAGTCTTTCAACCATTTTGATTTGTACCAGAGGTGCTTCCCACTCTCTGAGTTCATTTGATTAAACCGAGGTAGAGGTGGTTGGCTTCTCTTGTGGTTGGGACACCATGAACATCTTGGGTAGCCTTCCTATGACATTAGTTGATTCATTGTCAATGGATTGTGTCTCTTCCATGGGCATCAATAGTCGATATGAATCCTCTAATGGTGTGAGAGGCTCATAAGATTTTGTTTCTTCAGGTGTCTCGGGGACACATGATTCACTTAGTGGTGACATTAGAGTGTAACTTTCTATTATGTCTTCCTCAGCATCTGAGAAGGCATGCAGGTCAGTATTTCTCAGATCTAACGTAGTTGTCTCAAACATTGGACCTTCAGTTCTGTACGGTTTTTATCCTATGCAAGGGAAAAGTTTGTAGGCCTCTTTAATGTTGATCATGAGTACCTCTAAGGGGAATTAGAGTGGTCCATCCTGCTCAATCAATTCCATGATCTCAATTGTCTTTTCTTTGGGAACCATTTCCTTTTGTTTTGGTAATGCTTCATTCTCTAAAGTTTTGATCTATGCGGCATTTATGGTCTTTTCTAGGATTTCCATTCGTTTGATGCATATCAATTTAGGTGTAGGATTAAGGACAGTTAATTTATTGGTAGGGAGTTCATAGTCTATGGGGATACCTATATGCTTGTTTGGTGTGTTTGATTTTAACATACTGAAAGGCTCTGGATCTCTCTTTGTGACATATACTTTCCCTCAATGCAAGAATCTAGCTTCCTAAAATAATGTGGATGGCACAGCGTTCATCCTATGCATTCATGCTCTTCCAAGCATCAAGTTATATCCCGTGTCTTTGTCTATGATATAGAATGTGGTAGGAATGGTTTTATGTCCCAAGGTCACTGGAAGGGTAATCTTGCCTATGGTGGCAGCCTTTAGATTATCATACCCACTTAGAGTATCTCGTGAAGTGGTGATATTAGTGTACCCATAAACCATTCTCTCTAATAGTTAGAAAGGAACTATGTTAACTATTTCCTCATCATCGATTAAGGTCTGCTTGATGCAAGTATCGTAGATCCATACTTAAAGGTACATCACAGGGTCTCCTTTTTTGGTTAACTCTGCCTTAGAAGGCATCTGTTGTAAGTCGAAGAAGAAACCTAGATCTTTGAGTTCTGAGTTTGGTGGACTGATGTCATAGTCCACATGATTTATTTGCTCACTAGGTGGTGGTGTAATTTGGTCGAGGTATTTTAGACCTATTACTTTTAGTAATGCTAAGTGATGTGAAAGGGAGTTCTTGAGTAGGTCAATGAATGAAATGTGAGCATATGTCTTCTTTAAATCTTCTATTAGTTCATAAGGTCCAATTGGAGCTGGTACAGGTTCCACTACCGAAATGATACCTCCATATGGTTCTATTTGCTCATCTTTATCCTCATGATCTTCCTCTTCTTCTTCATTGTGCATAATCTCAACTAATCCCATCATCCTAGCTTTTCCTCTTTGTCCCAATTGCGGTGGGATTTTGGGGATACTACTTTGAGCCATCTTGTTTTGGTTTGTTGTTTCTATATCTTTATGTGTGGAAAACAGGTCTTGATAAATTCTCATGTTTGTGTTTTGAGGAGCTATTGGAGCTTGGTTTTGTCTTGTATCTTTGTTATCCGGTGTGACCTCCTGTGGGTTCAGGAACATCTCTATGACAAACGTTGTTGGTCTTCTGGTAGCCATGCTATGAACCTGTTATATTCTCTACAAGATTCTGTGTTGTGCCCCCTTGTCCTATGAAAAGAACAAAACTGATTGAACTCATATGGGGGTCTTTCATATCTTCCGTCATTTTTGTTCTCGTTTCCATTGTGGTTCCAATTTTGGTAGTTATCCCTAGGATAGTAACGCTTGTTCCTAGGTTGGTCTATGGCATTTACATTAGGAGGATAGTAATCTCTCCCATTGTAGTCATCTCTTATTTTCTTGATTGGGGGTTGATCTATCACCCCATCTGTGATTGCACTCCTATTGTTTTTAAGGATCTTAATGATAGAGGCATTGTTTCATGTGTCTTCCTTCGACAACTTTCCATTTGCCCATAGACTTTTATACCACTGTCAATGGTAGCTTGGTCAATCCTTAAAGCACTCTCTAATGCTTCCTCATAGGATTTGTATGGCAATTTTTGAACATCTTCTCTCATGTCCTTATTAAGGGCATGTGAGAAGAGGTCGCATAGTTCTCGGTGATCCATGTTCAGAGCACTAGTCGAAGAGTAGAGGACTTGCCTCCATCAAGTGACAAAGTGGGCTACAGATTCGTTTGGCTCTTATTTCATTGTGAGGAATTCTCTGATCCTTATTTTAACGAATTTGTTCATGTCAAATGCCATGACAAACTCTCTGATTAGCTATCTAAATGAGTGGATTGAAGCTTCTGGTAAGAGATAATACCAATCCAGAGCTATGCCTTCAAGAGTCTTTGGAAAGATTTTTACTACAACCTCATCCCAATGGAGGAGTTCTCTTATTGCTGTGGTGTAGGCTTTAATGTGGGAGTATCTCCTTCTCCTTTGAACTTCAGAAGATCTGTCAATGGCTGAGGTAGTTACACGCTTCTTATGTTTTAATCCAAAGGTTCTTTCAAATATTCAAGGTATGTTCCAAGAAAGACACTTTGAGATTGCGGAGTTGATAGTAATGACCCTGTAGGTGGGTTTTGATAACCCATTGTCTGATGTGTTTGATGGTTCTGAATACGAGGATTCCCATTCAGACATGTGTCATTGTTGGGGTTTTGTGAATAGTAATTGAGGTAGGGGGATTTTGAGATGCCCCCTGGTCCTGTTCATGAGATTTTTGCCTTCTTTTAGGAGTAGCTTGATCTACTTCCAAAATTCTAATTCTTTACACTAGAGTTGCAATTAGATTTGCAGGAGTAGCAGCTCTAGGTGTTTCTTCGTTTCTAGGATTTTCTCTTCGAGCATTTTCATGGTGATATGCTTCTTCACATGCAGCATTTTCTCTTTTCTCTTCTTGCAAGGCAATCCTTAATGCCTCTTGAATGTCTTTGGCTTCTTATAGATGTTTTTCTAATTGTTTGACTTCCTCATCAAGATGAGTACTCAATGTGCTTGTGGAAGGTTGATCAGGTCAATGTATTTCTGACCTTATCCTTCTAGCTTTATGTGGTGCATTTGGTATGGCCAGATTGTTTTCCCATGCTAGGTTGTTGAAAGACAAAGAACACCTGGATTCTCTTTGATCTTGTTCATAATATGAATCTTCGTAGTCATAGCAATTGGTGATTGGTGCATCAGGATGTGGTGACACATACCTATCGAAGGAAGGGGTTTTTGGTTCTCTTGAGGGAATATTCCCTTGGTTTAAGTCAGGTTCCATCATGTTTCAAGGTGCCATAGACACCACAGAACAAATGGAACGAATGATGGCATAAGCGATAGAAGCTAAAGCGGCTGAGGCGGCTATGAAGAGCAATGAAAAAATGTTTTGAAGATTTTGTTTAAATGTGTTTTGAAGCATTTGAGATGGGAAAGCAAATTATAAAACCAAAAGATTATATAGTTCACATCAGGTTCACCAAAATATGTACACTCAAAATCTTGACTCTGGTTGCCTGGGGCTGTCAGGTTGGATTTTGGCACGCACACGGACCCTTCCCTCCTTTCCATGGTGAGATTCACCACGTCACTCTCTCTCTTGTGGAAGTAGCCAGTCGATAGGAGGTGAGACACAGCAAGGGTCTGGCTCATTGGAGACCTAGACTTCATGGAGAGAGGTCGGCAAGTTCTGTGGCCTTTATTGTTGTGTGCTAAGTTGAATGTTTCATTCGATTGTAGTTGTTGTTGAGATAACCCTATGACCCGAAGGGTCACTAATTTCTCTTCTCCTATTGGGGTTTCTTCTATTCCACCTTTATGTGGGTAAGAGGTTACTTTCATTTATGTCCTCTTGTCTTACAATGCATTGAATGAGTTCTCATTGTATTTGGAGTTGTCTCTGTTCTTCTATCAATAAGAGGACAAATGAGTCTTGTTGTGGTTAAGAAAATGTCTCTTGTTGTTGTTGTGGATTGATTTCCTCAATCTCATCACGGATAGCCCTCACCCACTCTCCTCTCACTCCTAGGCACATTTGTGAGCCAAGATTGAGATAAAAGTGTGATGACAAACGTTAACTAGACTTAGGGTTTTGACCTAGGGTTTAGTTGACCTAGGGATTGGCTATGTTTTGATTTGTTTTACCTTGTGATGTGATCAATGGTTTGATGGAATCATTTTACCATGATTACCTCGTGATGGTATCGAGGGTTTGCTAGTTTGTCTATTTTTGAGGGTTTCTATATGCATGCAAAGCTAAATGATATGCAAATGTTTTTTGTGCTTTTTTAGTATTTTGGAAATGAAAAGTGTTTTTTAATCTATGAAAAGGAAATATGAATGCAAGATAATATGACTTTTCCTAATGCAAGTTTAATCTATATTTTTGGGTTTTTGATTGTTTTGAAGTAATCTAATCTAAAAAGGGAAATTGCTTCTTCAAATAATCTAGATCTAGGAATATGAAAATGATTATTCTAACATGCAAGATCTAACTATCGAGGAAAAAGCAAAGATTTACTATTCCCAAGAGCAAATTTAGTTTTCTAATTACTATGAATGGAATAAAGCAATGAAGGAATCTGAAAGAAATGAAGATTTGTGTGACTCCACTATCCTCATAAATCCTTGATATTGGCAACCTTGTGTCCTTTTGAAGCAGCGGGAGAACCTATTGACGACAAAACAACACAAAGAAGGAAAAAGAAGCTTGTTGAAGCTTGAAAGAGCTCAATGAGAGCTTTGGTTGAGCACAATCGCGTTGAATGAAGCAGCGTAATGATGCTTGGTTGAACAATGAATAAAGCAAAAAGCACCTTCATCTTGTAAGAGCATTAGAATGCTAATTTAGAGAGAAAGAAACTTGGCAAGAGCTGTGTGCACAATGAATTTGCCTCCCTTTGTGCTTGAGGGAGGGGGGTATTTATAGGTTTGAGGATTGGGATTGATTGAGAAGTTAACTTATTTGATTGATGAGGTAACAAAGATTGAATGGGGAGTTAAAAAGGTTGATTACCCAATGAACTCAACTAACTGTGGAGTGATAAATCAATAATAGCTTATCACTGAAGAGGAATTGGAGTTGAGAGGATGCATGAGATTGGTTGAGTTGTTAATTTTAGATTAAATGGAGTTAATTATGCATGTGTGGGTGCATGAAATAGTCAACTCCATATTAGGCATCAAAAATCATGCGAGATGGAAGAAAAACAAGTGAAAATGGAGCTAAAACAAATGAGAAACTTGAGTTTTTTCCACAGCTAAAAATGTGACAGGGTCACCCCTTGTGCTAGTAGGGTTGCCCCTAGGCGACCATGGGTCGCCCAGAGGAGATCCGGTTTGGATAGGGTTTTCTAGAGAATTGCAAGGTGGGAAATGACAAAAGAGAAGAAAAGGAGTGGTTCTGCCTCTAGAAATAGGTCAATCATGTGTAAGAATCCAAATCTCCACTTGCACCTGCAGGATCTCCAGGGGGAGATCTAGAAATAATAGGGGGAGATTTTGATTGGTTGAGAAAAACTGAAAACTAAAAGTGGGAGATGGAAAGGGGGGACCTCTAGAAGGCTTCTAGGGGCTGCATAGGATGAAAAACATAGGGGAAAGGTGAAAAATCACCTACAAGATGCTTACAAGGTTTAGGAGCAAGGTTGAAAGCTCAGAAAATGTAAATCAACAAATATTACAAAAAGTGTCAAAAGCGTCGCAAATGGGGAGAGAGAGAAATCAACAAAGAGGAAACAACACAAGAGAAGAAAGAAGACACATCATCAAGAGGTTTGCTTCTTTAAAGGATATTATTTCATGCTTACATGTACGTGACAAGGATTTGAATCATCATAGGGGTCCTCATGGAGGTTGTGCATGATTTTTTTGCTTCCAGTCACAGGCACAGAAGTGAGAGAGTGAGGATCTACCAGCGGCCAGATGGCGTAGGATAGAGAATGATTGACCTAACCAAGTCCTAGGGTAGTTAGGGGTTAATTAATGGGTCATTAATGATGGGAAAAGGGGAGAAAAGGCATGAGCGTGCATTTATGAATGTGTGTCTGCATGAGATAATGGCACGCCTGTAGAGATGCATGCCCATGTGATGGAGGCGTGCCCACATCAATGGACAACATGCCCGCACAGCGCAACAGCACATCGACACAAGCTAGGGTAGGAAAAGACAAAAAAATGTGCTTTTGCTAAGAAATGGAATGCCTAGGCTAGAAAATAGTGCACTCTTGCATAAAAGTGCGCCTACATAGGAAAATTGTGTGCCTGTGTAGGAAAAAGGTGCACTGGCGCATAAAAGCACATCAGAGGGTAGAAAAGGTGTGCATGTTTCAAAAGACAATAGGCTGCCGACTAGACTTAGGTTTTTGACAAAAGAAGAAAAGTTAATGGTTCTAAGGACCCAAATAGCTGACTTAGAGAAGAATTAGAAGTAGGGAAGACATGATTTTTTTATTGGTTAATGGCTAACATATTGACTTGTTATGATGGACAGGAGCAGTCGCCACCAATTCAATTGTGTGTGTGGAGGCCACGCATAATGATTCTTGAGCTAAGGTTCTCAGATATTGACAGAGAGTTCCTGGATGGGGTTGAGATGCTGCACATAGCTTGATTCTCAAATATTCAAGCACACACAGCTATGATGACCGCATTGATAGATCAATGGCACAATAAGCGGAGTGCCTTCCTTCTCCCGACAGGGGAGATGACAGTTACATTAAAGGACATCTGGCAGATACTGCGGATCCTGATACATGGATCCCTAGTTAGATAGGATCTACACACAGGGACAGAGGCCTTGGAGAGAGTTTTTGCAGATGATGACCTTCCCATAAAGTGGACCTCATTAGACTTGACACAGGTGATCGATGATGCCCCACTACCACTTTTTATTGCGAGCTTGATCAGTTACGTGATGGTGCCCAGGAGACAGTCCTAACATTTTTCTATCGGGTGGGGAGATGTCCTAGAGCAGGTGATGGAGGGAGAGGTTTTTGCTTGGTGTTCGTGCATGTTAGCACACTTGTACATGGATTTACATGGTTGCATGTATAGTCAAAGTTAGTACATGGGTTACAGTGTAGCGCTGCTACACATATGGGTCTAGGAGCACATACCTATTTTGAGACCGATGACTGATGGGATGGTGAGAGCAATGGAGTGGCCATACTATTGGTTATACACCAAGGTTCTACACTATAGGAGGATGGGGGATATGACATACTGGAGATGTGTTATAGATGAGCTGGATGAGGTGGTATGGAGACCATGGAGGGCTTGTGAGGTTTGGTGGGATGATCACCGAGAGCTGCCTTATGTGAGGCAGAGCCAATACCTATGGGGAGGGTGAAAATGATTATAGAGAGACATATGCTAGATAGGGTTATGAGGTAGTTTAGGGAGTGACAGATAGTACCTGTGCATGAGGCCATTTTTCCAAGAGTAGTTAGAGATGCAGGTACCTAGGGAGCATCTGTGGATAGAGATGCAGTACAAGAAGAGATTAGAGCCATACAGCTAGTCTCGTAGGCACCACTAGTGGTGGCCATAGAGGATGCAGGGACCAACCTTGATTTTGATGTTTGGTGGGCTACACATTAGCCTGTGAAATTGACACCGCCTAGGACATAGGCAGGACAGGTGGCAGAGCCTTCCGTTGGCTAGCAATGACGAGTTAGATAGAGGGTGGCAGCAGGACATGTAGCTATCCATCCAGATGTAGGGAGAGGAGGGGATGGAGGAGGAGGACAGGGCCCACATGTAGCAATGGTAGTACCAGTAGCAAGAGGATATGGAGGAGGAGGAGATGGAGATAGGGGGTAGGTGCAGGTAGGAGGACGAGATAGAGAGGATATAGACACATTACGAGCCTCTCGGGATAGCTTGTAGGTGGAGGTAGAGCAGTAGCAGGGGGTTATACAAGTGTTATAGCAGAGAGGGACAATGCACTCTTATAGATTCAGACTCTGTAGGGACAGGTCTAGGGACTGCAGGTATAGTTGTAGTAGATGATAGAAGGAGAGATATAGCTAGATCTGCGGCAGCCCAGGTACAGTAGTAGTTAGATGCAACACAAGAGTTATAGCTAGCAAGAGCATGTCACAGATGTGGACTTATATGATGGCAATTCAAGATCGGGCATAGAATGTCTTGAGATGAATGTTGTTGAGGGGTTCATCAAGAGGAATTCCTCCAGGTGTTGCTAGGGAGTATGCCCTTGATCCATATGATGTTGTGATGACAGAAGGGCCTAACCAGTTAGGTTCAAATTTACCTTTCTTTTCTCTATCTTGCAAGCTTCTCTGATTTTCCTTCAGGACTACATCACCTACTTGGAACTGCCTTTCTTTTATTTTCTTTTTGTAGCTACGGTGTAGTCAGTTATGGTAGACATAAAGATGATTTAATTCTACAAGGCGTATTTCATCTAGAATCTCTAATTCATGTAGCCTGGATACTCTGTACTCTTCTCCATCTATTAGATGTTGTAGGGAGACATAGAGTGATGGGATCTCAACCTCTATAGGCAAAACATCTTCAGATCCATATAGCAAAGTATAAGGAGTGGCACTTGTTGGAGTCAGAATGCTTGTTCAATAGGCCCAAAGGGTAGGATTAAGACGGAGATACCAATCACGACTGACTTCATTGACTATCTTTTTAAGTATTTTAAGGATTATTTTATTCAAAGCCTCAACCTTGTCATTGTTTTGGGGATAGTACAACATAGAAAATTGATGTTGGATATGATATTACGTGCATAAGGCACAGACATCTTGGTTTTTGAATGGTTTACCATTATTGGTTGCTATAGCCATGGGGATACCATACCGGCAAATGATATAGTTCATGATAAATTTAGCAATTTGCTTTCCAGTTATGTAGTTCATGGGAATAGCTTCCACCCACTTTGTAAAATACGCAGTGGCGGTAATTATAAACTTGTGGTTGTTTGAAGAGGAGGGATGTATCTTGCCTACAAGGTTTAGACCCCACTTTGAAAATGGCCATGGAGTGGTCACCGGTTGTAGTTGATGAGCAGGCACATGAATCAAATCTCCATGTTGTTTACACTAAAGACAATTTTTAGTGAACTGGTTGGCATCTTGTTCCATTGTGGGCCAAAAATATCCTGTTCTGAGCAACTTCTTTGCTAGGTTGAGACCAATGGAATGTACTCCACAGATACCCTCGTGTATATCTCTTCAATTTGTTTTAGCTTCTTCCAAGTTTAAACATCTGAGGAGGATACCATTGAGACTTCGTTGATATAGTGTATCTCCTAGGATGGTGAAATAGGAGGCTTAGCGAATGAAGGTTTTCTTTTGTGTTGATGTTAGATTGGATGGGAGGGTGTTGTTGTGAAGGTAGTTGTATATATCTTGATACCACGTCGAATTGGGACCAAAAAGCTCACAGATAATTTTAGTTTGTAGAATATCAATAGATGGTATCAGTAGCTATTCTACCAAGAACTCACAATTTTGTATGTTGGTCGGCATATCTAGAAGAGACCCAATAGTCACCTTTGCATCAACAGCCTTGTTATTAACTCTTGGGATTTGATCAAAGGAAAGACAACAAAAATGTTGTTTAAAGTTGTCCATTATCTTCTTATAGGGCATCAAGTTGTCATCCTTAGTTTGATATTCGTCTATGACTTGGCGAATGACAAGTTGAGAATCTCCATAGACTTGAAGTTGTTTTTGTTAGACTTAGGGCACACAACTGAGAGGGGGGGTGAATCAGTTGTCCAAAACTTTCTCACAATTACACACTTAAATCCTCTTAGTGATTAGCAGTATATTAATCATGAAACATAATGCACTTAAATCAAAAGTAGAAACACATCAACACATAAGACACCAAGATTTTGACGTGGAAAACCTGGTTAATGGAAAAACCACAGGGTGATTAACCCAAGATTGTTTTCTCTGTTAGAAGAATAGAAAGAACAAAGTGGCACATGCCAATTAGGGCTCACTTCCTGAGCACACTACTTACAAGAGGCTCACTGCCTACAAGAGACACACTGTCTACAAAGAAATAAGTATCACCTACTTGAACTAGAAAATAGCATCTTCACCATGCTTGAATCAGTTCCATTTAAGCCCAATACTTTTGCTCTACCTTTCACTCTCCTCCTTGCTACCACACACTCATCTCAACTAGGACAACTTTGAAATGACTTTGCAACCCCTTATTTATACAAGACATCAACTTAGGAATAATCATCTAAGTCAGCAAACATCTACCAAAACATCCACAAGATGTGTAACTTATCCGGTCGGCCAGTCTCAGGAAGGATACCATCATCCATAGGTTTTTCTTCAATAGTGAGCTCTAACTCTAATGCAGACCACTCACACATGCTAGACACAATCCAAAGTCCTTCACAAGGTTGCCTGAATCACCAAGAACATCCGCACTTCATCTGCATACTGAAATCCTTCTCTCTTTCATCCAAAGCCTTAAGAACACAGTCTGTCACCACTGTCACCAAAGAATGGATACTTCCAGACCTTCAATTCCTGAACCAATCAAGTTGACACATCACAAGGACTTCCTCAACACTATCTCAAATCCGCAGAGTAGGAAACTGTACTTCTGGATCTCACCGGACCTGTCTGTGTCACTCTATTACCTCTGAACACCTACTAGAACCAGTTTTACTTGAGTGGCCACAACTTCTTCATATCTTCATACGGACCTCTGAAATCTCTACTAGATCACCTCAAGACACATATCTACAAACCCTTTAATCTGCATCCTCCGATCCTCTTCCTATCTTAGACTTTTGCCTTATTGTCATCACTGATCTTCACTGTTCCTGATTGAGACTAATTTTCTCAATATCCTCAACACACAGCTCATCCAATCCTTATCATTAATAAAATAGGAGTATGTTGACATCAATGACAACATAGGTTAGGCCCATACTTGCAACAATCTCCCCCTTTGTCATTGATGGCAACATATGATGTGAAAAACTATTTTGACCATCAAGATAAGAACTTCTCCTCACTGTCACAACTCCCCCTATTAGTAACAACCATTCACATGTCTTCTCTCCCTTTACTGCTCCCTCTTTGATTAGCAACCACTTGTTTTTCACATGTCTTCTCTCCCCCTTTGACATCAACGGTAAAGGGCACATACTTGCAATTCCAACACTTCAGAATCATACCTGTTGCTCCCCCTAAGTAGCAGCTCCCCATCAATCTGGATCACAAGATATGACTGTGATATCTACCAGACTGATGCACCTCAGTGCACCTTAGTTCATCACCAGAGGGGAAATAACCCCTAACTTCTCCCTGAGATACTCAAAAGAGTCCTTAGGTAGAGGTTTAGTAAAGATGTCTGCAATCTGATCCTTGGAAGGCACAAACTCCAATCTGACTTCATTCTTGTTCACTTGCTCTCTCAAAAAGTGAAACTTGATGGATATGTGTTTAGTCTTTGAATGCAACACTGGATTCTTAGATATATTTATAGCACTTGAATTATCACAAAAGATTGTGATAGATTCTTCATACTCCACTTTGATATCTCTTAGCATCTACTTCATCCATAAAACTTGAGTGCAACTACCTGCTACTGCTATATATTCTTCTTCAGTTGTAGATAGAGATATTGCCTCTTGTTTCTTGCTTAGCCAAGAAACCAATCTCTTCCCCAAAAAGAATGCTCCACCACTGGTACTCTTCCGGTCATCCACATCTCCTGCCCAATCCGCATCAGTATATGCATGAAGAGAGAAATCATGATCTCTAGGATACCACAGACCATACTCAACTGTCCCTTTTAGATATCTAAAAATCCTCTTGATTGCCATGACATGAGATTCTCTAGGATCAGCTTGAAATCTAGCAATAAGACCAACAGCCTACATAATGTCTAGTCTAGTTTGAGTAAGATACAACAGTCCTCCAATCATTGACCTGTACTTTGTCTAATCAGCCTTAGGAGAATCATCATCTTTTCTTAATTTACATCTAGTTGTCATGGGAGTATTCATTGGTTTTGAGTCTTCCATCCCAAATTTCTTCAACAATTCTTTCACATATTTGGTTTGAGAAATGAAGATTCCTTTCTTTGTTTGAGTGATTTGCAGACCCAAGAAGAAATTCATTTCACCAAGCATGGACATCTCAAATTCACTTTTCATTTGATTTCCAAAAGTTTTACACATACTATCTCTTCCTCCAAAAATGATATCATCAACAAACACTTCAACAATCAGGATGTTTTCATGATCAATTTTGAAATACAAATTACTATCAACAGTACCTTTGTTGAAACCAATCTTCAAAAGGTGTTTATCCAATCTTTCATACCAAGCTCTTGGGCTTCCTTCAGTCCATACAATGCTTTCTTCAACTTGCAGACCATATCATCATGATTAGACAATTGAAATCCATCTGGTTGTTCAATGTATACTTCTTCTTCCAAGTCACCATTCAGGAAAGTAGACTTGACATCCATCTGATACACCTTGAAATCCTTGAAAGAAGCAAAAGCAAGAAATAATCTAACTGCTTCAATTCTTGCCACCAGAGCAAAAGTTTCTTCAAAATCAACTCCTTCTATTTGAGAGTAACCCTTGCAGACCAATTTGGCTTTATTTCTAATTACTTCACCAACTTCATTTAGTTTGTTCTGGAAGACCCATTTGGTTCCAATCATATTTTTGTTTCTAGGTTTGGGAACAAGATCCCAAGTGTGATTTTTCTCAATTTGCATCAACTCTTCCTCCATTGCTTTAGTCCATTTTTCATCATTGCAAGCTTCATTCACTGTCTTAGGTTCAATTTTTGAAATCGGACAATACTCATCTGAGTTTTGAGCAATTTTCCTTCTTGTTTGTACACCTTTGCTTTTATCACCTATGATCTGATCTTCAGAGTGATTTAGTCTTACATACCTAGGCACTTTGGGAGTTACTTGCATTTCTACTTCTTGATCAGGCTCATTCAAACTTATCTCTTCTTCCTGAATTACCGGATCAATCTGGATTTGAATCTCAGAAGAGGCTTGGGCTCCTTGAGTCAGAACACCATTATGATCATCTTCATCATATTCATAGAATCTTGAGGGTTTTTCAATTCCTTCATCAACCTTCACATTTGTACTTTCTATCATCTTTCTCAGTGTCTTGTTATAACACCGGTATGCTTTGCTTTGAGTAGAGTAACCCAAGAATATTCCTTCATCACTTCTAGCATCAAAATTTCCTAGATCTTCATCTCTTTTAATGTAATATTTGCTACCAAAGACTTTGAAATACCTCACAGTAGGAGTGATACCAAACCAAAGTTCATAAGGAGTCTTACCGGTATTGTTTCTGATTTGAACTCAATTGAGAGTATAGACTGCAGTGCTAACGACTTCTCTCCAAAAGATCTGAGGAACATTTTCTTCCATCATCATTGTCCTAGATGCTTCCTGGATGGTCCGGTTCTTTCTCTCAACTACTCCATTTTGCTATGGGGTCCTAGGAGCAAACAATTGTCTCTTGATTCCATGTTTCTCACAGAACTCTATGAACTCACCGGATGTGAATTCTCCACCTCTATCAGACCTCAGACACTTCAATTTTAATCCAGTTTCATTCTCTACCATAGCCTTGAATATTTTGAATTTCTTAAGAGCTTCTAATTTCTCTTTTAGAAAGGTTACCCACATCATCCAGGAATAGTCACAATTAGTAGCTTGAAGTATCTATCACCTTAAATACTCCTGATTCTTGCCGGACCACAAAGATCAGTATGAACTAAGTCCAATAATCTAGTAGAAGGTAGTTCCTTACTTTTGAATGTGACTCTACTCAGCTTACCCAACTGACATTCTTTGCACAAGTTGTTAGAAGGTTTCACCAATTTTGGAAGATCTCTTACAACCTAAGTATTGCTTATCTTGATGATATTATCAAAATTCACATGACACATCCTCCTATGCCACAACCAACTTTGATCAATTTGAACAAACAAGCAACTTTTACCAGTACCAACCAAGTGAAATATATTACCTTTAGTTTGAGTACCAGATGCAATCTCTATTCCAGAGCTTTCAAAGATCTTGCATTTTCCATTCTTAAACCGGAGATCATAGCCTTTGTCCACCAACTGTCCAACATTGAGAAGATTGTGCTTCAAACCTTCAACATACAGTACATTACCAATTTTGTTCCTTCCATCAAGAGAAATAATTCCTCTACTTCTGATTCTACCAGCAGAATTATCACCAAACTTTACCACTCCTCCTTCATACCTCTCCAAATCTATTAACTTATTTTTGTCACCTGTCATATGGTGAGAGCATCCACTGTCAATGACCCAATCATCATTCTCTTCAACTTGGGCAGCCAGAACTCTTTCCATAGTCTTATAATTGACAGATACAGAGGACATTGGATCTTCTTCCTTGATGGCAATGAACACCCATTCATTTCTGGATTTGTTTCCTATCTCTGATTCATCATCTGTTACTCCTTCATTATCATCATCTTCATGTACATAATAATAGTTCTTTTGGAACCTTGGCTTGTTAGGATTTTGCCTTGAAAACCTTTCCAGACACCTTGAGGCAAAATGACCAATCTTATTGCAATTAAAACACTTAAAAGGTAATTTTCCTTCATACTTACGGGATCCTCTTGGTAGCCTCTTTGCAATAAGGGCTTCAAGTTGAGCAATTTCTGCTTCTTCTTCTTCTAGATCTTTTCTTGCTCTTTCATACCATGACAACTTCCTTGATGAATTCTCTCCTAGATCAAACCTTTAACACAGGTACTGGCTTTGAATGCAGATTTAGTCTTGGGGGGGTCATCTCCAAACTCTATCATTTCAAATGCAGCCAATTTTCCAGCCAATTGATCTCTTGTGACAATTTTATGGGCTCTGAATTCTTCAATGGCAGTAGCCTTGATTTTGTAAGAAGTAGGAAGGGATCTGAGAATTTTGCCAACAATCTCATCTTCATCCAAGACTCCACCAGCATTTCTAATTCCACAAACAAGCTCATTTACTCTTGGTATAAAAGTAGTGATGTTTTCATCTTCTCTCATCTTTAGATTTTTGAATTTTCCTTTCAGACTTTGTAACCTTGCACTTTTGACATACTTGTCTCCTTCATGCAAAAGTTCCAGTTTTTGCCAAATCTCAAAAGCAGTTGCTAGGTCAATAACATTTGAGAGCTCTGAATCAGATAATGCACTTAGAAGAGCCTCTATAGTCCGCAGATTGTTTTCAATGTCTATGATTTCATTTTGAGTTTTTGGACCACCCTGTGGAGGTACATACTATGTTGTAACCATGGTCCAGTACGCGATTCCCATACATCTCAAGTGACATTTCATGCGACCTTTCCAAAGATTAAAATTGGTTCCATCAAACTTCAGACTATCCTTCTTGTAAGACGACATCCTGGATCTCCTCAAGCGGTTAAGCTCTTTTAGAGGAACTTAGCTCTAATACCAATTGTTAGACTTAGGGCACACAACTGAGAGGGGGGGTGAATCAGTTGTCCAAAACTTTCTCACAATTACACGCTTAAATCCTTTTAGTGATTAGTAGTATATTAATCATGAAACATAATGCACTTAAATCAAAAGTAGAAACACATCAACACATAAGACACCAAGATTTTGATGTGGAAAACCCAGTTAAGGGAAAAACCATGGGGTGATTAACCCAAGATTGTATTCTCTATTAGAAGAATAGAAAGAACAAAATGGCACATGCCAATTAGGGCTCACTTCCCGAGCACACTGCTCACAAGAGGCTCACTGCCTACAAGAGACACACTGTCTACAAAGAAATAAGTATCACCTACTTGAACTAGAAAATAGCATCTTCACCATGCTTGAATCAGTTCCATTTAAGCCCAATACTTCTGATCTGCCTTTCGCTCTCCTCCTTGCTACCACACACTCATCTCAACTAGGACAACTTTGAAATGACTTCATAACCCCTTATTTATACAAGACATCAACTTAGGAATAATCATCTAAGTCGGCAAACATATACCAGAACATCCACAAGATGTGTAACTTATCCAATTGGATAGTCTCAGGAAGGATACCATCATCCGAAGGTTTTTCTTCAATAGCAAGCTCCAACTATAATGCGGACCACTAACACACGCTGGACACAATCCAAATTCCTTCACAAGGTTGCCTGAATCACCAAGAACATCCGCACTTCATCTGCATACTAAAATCCTTCTCTCTTTCATCTGGAGCCTCAAGAACACAGTCTGTCACCATTGTCACCAAAGAATGGATACCTTCAGACCTTCAATTCCTGAACCAATCGAGTTGACACATCACAAGGACTTCCTCAACACTATCTCAAATCTGTAGAGCAAGAAACTATACTTCCGGATCTCACCGGACCTGTCTGTGTCACTCTGTTACCTCTAAACACCTACCAGAACTAGTTTTACTTGAGCAGCCACAACTTCTTCATATCTTCATGCGAACCTCTGAAATCTCTATTGGATCACCTCAAGACACATATCTACAAACCCTTTAATCCACATCCTCTGATACTCTTCCTATCTTGGACTTTTGCCGTATTGTCATCACTGATCTTCATTGTTCCTGATTGAGACTAATTTTCTCAATATCCTCAGCACACAGCTCATCCAATCCTTATCATTAATGAAACAGGAGTATGTTGACATCAATTACAACACAGGTTAGGCCCATACTTGCAACAGTTTTATGTTCTACTAGATAGCCATTCAGAGACCTATTAGTAATGCTTCATACTCAGGTATGTTGTTGGTACATGGGAAGGCAAGCCGATATGATTTAGGGATACAATCACCTTGTGGGGTGATGAAGAAAATCCCTACGCCAGAACCATGCTAAGTGTATGATCTGTCAAAGTATAGTTTCCACTTGACCAATGTAGAAAGGTTGAAGATCCCTTCATTTGGAAACTTAGATAGCATGGGGTGTGTATCTGTTAAAAGCACCTCAGCTAGTTGGTTTGTAATCACTTGCCATTTTATAGTTTTTTGGTCTACATATTTGATGTCAAACTCAGTTAAAATCATTACCCATTTCGTGAGGCATCCTATAAGAGTTGCTTTGGAAATCAAGTACTTCAAAGGATCAACCTTGGATATAAGCTTTGTATGTTGGTTCAGCATATAGTGCTGCAACTTTTGGGAAGTGAACACTACTGCTAAACAGGCTCTTTCCATAGGGGTATAGTTGAGCTCATATTCTATGAGAGTGTAACTGATGTAGTAAATTTCCTGTTCTTTACCTAAGCCATCATTTTGTGCAAGAAGCGCCCCCAAGGCTACTGATGTAGTGGATATGTAAAGTAGAAGAGTTTTCCTGGTTACTGGAGGCATCAACACTGGTGTTGAAGCAAGATAAGCTTTTAGTTGTTCAAAGGCATCTTGGTACTTACTTTCCCATTTGAAAGTGACATCCTTACAGAGTAAGTGTGAGAAGGGTTGACATTTGTCCACCAATTGTGAGATGAATCGCCGAATGAACTGTAGCTTTCCCTGAAGACTTCTTAATTGTTTAAGATTGCTAGGAGGAGAGATGTCGACAATAGCTTTGACCTTTGTAGGGTCAACCTCAATGCCTTGTCAAGATACAATGTATCCCAATAGATTTCCAGATGTTACACCAAAGACACACTTCTTTAAATTTAGCCTTAGTTGATATTACTCTAGCTGATCAAATATCTGTCCCAACATAATCAAATGTCTTGCCCTTGTAGACTTACCTAGGAGGTCATCGACATAATCTTCCATAATGGTATGAAACAAATCATGGAAGATTACCATCATCACTCTTTGGTAAGTAGCGCTAGCATTTTTGAGGCCAAAAGGCATGACCTGCCAACATTAGGGTCATCCCATAGTAATGGGTTACACTTTTTGGCCAAACTTGACATTGAAATCAACATTTTGAACTAAATCTTCACTTTCTAACACCTATAGCCGCTAAACCGTTAGGAATTTGAAGATGATGTGAACTAGTGATTTGTGAGATTTTGTTTGTAGATTCTAAATATATTTTTTTTTAAAAATTTGGAGTTAAATTGTAAAATTTTTTATGTCTCCTTTGATAACTAGTTTTTAATAGTAAACAACATTTTTTAAAAGTGATGTGTATTATGTAGCACATAATTTTTTTTCTACAAAGGATAAAGTTCTAATTCTTTTGAATTTATATTGGTAACACCAATATATAGGGCATGCATTTGGTTTTATAATGTTTTGTTGAATATTTTTTTTTAATTAAGTTTTGAAGTCAAACCAATTATAATTTAGACATAGGCGTATTCCGTAAAACATAGCTTTTTCTGTATGTATCGAAATTCAATTTTTTTTTGTTGAAACAAGGACATCAATACCTAGGGCATAGATATTTTTAGAATTTTTTTCACTAATTTACTAATTTTCCATGTGTGTAGAATAGAGAACTTGATGTTCGGTGAAAAACCTACATTCACAAGAAATAAAAAATAAATATAATAATCAAATTAAATATATTTAAAATTATACTTTTTGGGAAGCTTATAATAAGGACTAGATACGTACAAAACATAAATTTTAAATGAATTCATTTGATCTCCCAAAAGGTAAATCAAAAGTGGTTTTTTATCAGCATTTTGATAAGTGTAGAGGAGACTCCATTATAGGTATGGTTTAAAACTAGCAGGGTTCTATCCAAGGGGGTTTGAATCTAAGGGGGTTTGATCAAACCATCTTCAATTAAAATCCTTTAAATGGAACCTTTCAAGGCTTAAATCATTATATTTTCTAAAAATATGTGATTTCAGCAAAAATCAGGATGTCCCAGAAAGTGTAACCCATTATTGTGGCAACACCCAATAAGTTCCACAAGTACATCTAAAAGACATTTTATCTTGGTCCTTGGGTGCAATCATGATCTAGTTGTAGCTTGAAAAAACCTCCATAAGAGAAAGCATTTCATGGCCTGTCGTTAAATCCACAATGATGTCGATGCTTGGTAGTGGAAAATCATCTTTGGGATAGGCCATATTCAAATCTCTGAAGTCTTCACATATGTGAATGTCCCCATTTGTCTTGGAAATAGGCACAAGGTTTGATACCCACTCTGTATAATCCATGGGACAGATGAACTTGGCATCTAGCAGCGTTTCAAGCTCAATTTTGACCAATAAAGTAATTTGTGGGTGCATCTTGCACAATTTCAGCTTGACTGGTTTAGCTCCTATTGAAACCGATAGATGATGGACTACTAATGTAGGATCCAATCCTGGCATGTCAGCGTAAGTCCAAGAAAAGTTAACTACCCTTTTTTGAAAGAACTTTGTGAAGTCCTTATTCTCTTGTTGAGACAAAGAAGCTGCTAAAAAATGTAACCTCTGGATTTTGGACTGTGCCTAGGTGCATTTCTTGTGATTTTTCTACCAATAAAGAAGATTTCTCCTGATATTTTGATGGTGGGGGAAGGTCAAATCTTTCATCCTCATGCGCCTCAAGGAGGTTTTCACCATTGGACGCATCCTTTCTTTTTACTGTTTTGAGATCGGAAGGTTCCACAATGTGGTTTTCACCTAAGGATCGATTAATTTTATTCATATTTTTGTGACTGAAAGATTTGACATTCTCCCTGAAATATGTGATAGGAGAGAGATCCATGATAAAACCTATTTTATGGTCGCCTTGTGGTATACCATCTCGAAGTCCCAAAAATTTTGCAAGTGCTTCATCATTTTGAAAATTGTCTAGGACAGGAGGCCCTTGTTGGTCCCAATCAATTAGGTCTAGATATACAAGGGAAATGGTTTGTGTTTTGGTCATAGAGGTAAGGGAAATAGATGAGATCATGAAGATAGAGAATTCCTAAAATAAATTAGTGAGGTGAAGGTGGGAATCATCAATGGTATCCTCCAAAGAAGTCTCCTCTACGAGCCAAGCTTTTACCACTTCATCGAGTATAAATTGGATATCAGAAGAGTTGAATACCTCCTTTCTGAATCCCAAACCATATTTATGAAGTTTCCTCATGCCAGATATGGATTCTATAGTTTCTTTCTCATGGAGTCCAAGTCCACCTTGTCCTTTATATCCCATATTGTTTATAATGTGATGACCATTGTTGTACTTGTCCACAAGTAGGATAATTGGTTCCTTCTTATCTTGGAAAATCCAGGAGGATATGTCTTCGATGTGCTCATCTTCTAGGTTGCATTCATGGATGAATACTATTGGAAGTATAGGTTTGATGTGCTCATATTTTTTTGCTTGCTTTCACCATAGGAGGTTTGCCATAAGACTTTGGTGATAAGGGTAAGTTCCCTACACAGCAAGAGTTATGTAAGTCATATTCTCTGAACCCTACATTCTTGTACAGAACCTTGACCTTGGGTATGTCTTTCTTAGGAGATTTGGTAGATAATGTGGCTGGATCGACATATGAGGATGAGGGATGAGTGGCTTCATTTTTTGGTACTTGGTTTGAAATCAAGTATCTACCTTGCATGGTGTGGCAGAATTCGAAAGGATTCAGATCTCCAAAATTGGTAATTTGCGTACCATGGTAGGGGAATTTCAAACATTAGTGATAGGTGGAGGGTATGGCCTGCATGGTGTGAATCCATGGGTGACTGAGGATGATGTTGTATGGGAGGTCAAGGTCCAACATGTGACATTGAGTTTCCACTAAGGTCGGCCCCACTTTGATAGATAAATGAATGACCCCTTCAAATTCCCTTTCAAGGTCATCATAAGCCTTGATTGTCATTGTTTTGGAAGAATCAATAGCATCGATGGAATACCCCAACTATTTTAATAGCTTTAAAGAACATATATTGAGACTAGCACCACCATCTATAAGGACTCACTTGACTTTATGTTGGTGGATGTACACTTCAATGTGTAAGGCTTCATTATGACATGAATTTTGGAAAGCGATATCTTACTCTGTAAATACCAAGTGATGTGGAGAGGCAATGTGTCCTATCATGGCCTTGAATTGGACAATTGCAATGTTGTCGGGGACAGTTGACTCTTTGAGGGACTTAGCTAGGATGTCCCTATGCTTAGGTGAGGTGCGAAGGAGATCAAGAATGGAGATGAGGGATGGTGTTTTACCCAAATGATCTAACAAATTATACTCAGAATGGGCTGACTATTTGAGGTTGACCCACGAAGGGTAACACGACCTCAATGAGTAGTGACTGTACAATCAAGAGCTTTACCTTGATTGTGAGAGTGGATATAGAACTTTCACTAAAATGACCAACAACAGAGTCATATACTCCTGAAAAATTATTTACACCTTTACCTTTATTGTTGGCATTGTTTCCTTTTCCGTGAGGAGGGAAGGGATCTATATAGACACCAAGGTCTTTATTTATTGTGGGTGGAGGAGCGCCATTGATGATAACTTCTCCATGATCAATGAGGTTTTGTATGAGGTTTTCAACTTCATGCACCATGGCATTTTATGTTTTTTGACCTGGTGGAATTCACAATATTCATTGTCTTTGTACCACGTGGGTTTAAAAGTAGGTTCATCATATTGTTTGGTTTTAGGTAACGTTATTAAACCATTTTGGATAAGCTTCTTAAGTATAGATTCAATGGGTTCTCCTAAGGGAGTGAATCTACATTTGGGTGCAAAGTCTTTTTTGGGTTGATCCCTTTGAGGGGGAGGATTATTCTTTTGTGGTGTTTGGAGGTTAAGAGGTGTTTGGACCGTTTCAACGTGTTTGGCATCCACAACACCATCTCCGACAACATTTTTATTTTTAGCCCAAAATCGAGGCTTGTCATTAGATGTAGGAGTGTTGTTGTTTGTCTCTTTGAAGATTTTCACAAGTCCTTTAGCAATAAGGGCTTTTTCTATGTTGGTACCCTTGGAAATAATATCTTCAAATGTGTCAGCACAGTATTTGTAAGTGGAACCCAAGTTCAGGATTCAATTTTTGGACAAATATGTTGACCTTTTGTTTTTCAGGTATTTGCTAAGGGCATCTATTGGCCATGTTTCTCCACCGTTGCAAGAACGACGTGAATGTTTCTCCATTTCTTTATTTTTTGTTACATAAGTCTATCATGGAGATTTCTTGTCCAATGTTAAACGAGAAATGGTTAACAAACATCTCAGCAAGATCATTAAATGATTTAATACCTCGAGGTAATCATGAAAACCAATCCATGGCTTGCCCTCCAAGACTGCAGGGAAAGAGGCGTAAGAGATAAGTATCGTTATGGGCAACCTCTAAACAAGCCATAGGGAATTCCCTCAAATGCTCTCATGGGTCACTTTTTCCTTTGTACTTATCAAATTTGGGTATTTTGAAGTGTGGAGGAAAAGGGAGCATCGGGATAGTTTGATCAAAAGGATAAGGACAAACTTCCTCAAATGAGAAAGTCTTTTTGATGTTTCTAAGTGTAAGATTGGAAAGTTGTTTTTTCATTGTTTGGATTGTGAGTTCCATCCTCAATGGTGGTGGTGGTGGTGTATAATATTTTTTAATGGTGGAAGAAGGTGGTTGTTGATAGTTGGTTAGGGGTTGTTGATAGTAGGATGGTGGTTGTTGATAGTTATATGGTGGTTGTTGATAGTTATGGTTTGGAGGTTGTTGGTGATTATATGGTGGCTATTGGTAGTTTTGGTTCAGAGGTTGTTGGTAATTGTGGTTTGGAGGTTGTTGATAGTTAGATGGTGGTTGTTGGTAGTTTTGGTTTGGAGGTTGTTGACTTTGATAAGAGGAATTGTATTGTTGGTTTTGTGGTTTTTTTGAAGTGTTAGAAAGGTTTGAGTTATTTTGGGAAGGATTGATGGGTACATTGGTTGTGGAAGAGTGAGCGTGAGATACTTGTGGAGGATTCACACAAGTGTTTTTGGGAATAGAAGATGTTTGTTGTGGGTTAGAAGAGGTAATATGTGGGATAGAAGGAGAAGATGGTTGTTGTGGATTAGTAGAGGGATTGTGTGAGATAGAAGAAGATGGGTTAGATTGGTGTTGGACACCTATGTATGGTGGTTTTAGGAGTGGTTCCATTGGTGTTTTTGTGAACATGTTTGTGAATTGAAGATCGCCAGTTAGAAAAGAAGGTGGTAAGGTAGATGTTGTAGGTAATGAAGATGGATAACCTCCACCCCCAATGGTCATGGATGTGTTAAAGATGTCTTTCTCTTGGATTTGTGAAGTGTCAAAATCATAAGGCAACTTAGTGTGTGCAAGTATGTACCTAATTGGTGTTGTCAATGATGTCAACATATTTGTGTTGTCATTGGTGTCAACTGTGCTCTTACTTTGTTGAGGATATTGAGAAAATTAGCCCGTCTGGTGATAACAATGTGTTGCAATAGAAATAGTGCATTACATACAGAAGAACAGTCCAAAAGAATGCTCCACATTTCTTGTAGAATAAATATCATTGCCTATGGATTGGAAGTTATTTGGAAGCCTATCTGAAGATGTTATATTCTGAGTTTGATCCTCTAATATAAAGAATTGAGTGAGTTATGTTCACCAAAGTGAAAATAGCTTTTTTTGTATGTTTGATGGTGACAGGGAGAAAGTGTTTTGCTCCACATTCCTCTGCATTGAAGTATTCTGGTCTGCGGTTCTGAAATTAAGTTAGTGATGATGTTAAGTTCCTTCAAATGCAATGGTTCATGATTTGGTGGTCTGCAAGCTAGTTTTTAATCATGACAGTGGCTGACAGTGTTGTTCTTGTACTCTGGTTTGAAGAATCTTATTGTTAGAGTGATTAGAGATCGTGCAGTTGTTCCTGGTGATTCCAATGTGCTTGTAGATGTCTTCTAATCATTATCCTACATTCATATTCATCTGCAACGTGTAATTTAGATCATTCATGAAGTGTGTTCTTGAGAATACTTGTGTTAACATCAGTCTTGGCCAACCTAGTTGAATTCATCATCTGTGGAGATGCATCAAAGATTGTGTTAGCATGTTGTAGCGTGGAAGTTTGTGTTTGAGTCCCTACTAAGGTGTGGTATGATCCGCATTCATTCCTTTTCTTTGTAAATCTGTTTAGGTCCAAACCTATTATGATGTAATGTATGTTTGTCGACCTTGGAGATTGTTCCAATGGTTGATGATTGTAATGCCAACCTTGATGATCATTCCAAGGTTGATGAAGTGTATAAATACTTGTTATTAAGTCATGAAAATGTATCCAAGTGTGAAGATGTGAAGCTAAAAGTGAAGGTAGCAGAGCAGAGCAGAAGTGTTTGTGCTTTAATGAAACTAAACATTGGCATGGAGTAGATGTTATCTTAGTTCAACCTTTTGGCAGTGAGCCTCCCTTTGGTAGTGAGCCACCCATAGGCAGTGAGCCTTTCTTTGTAGTGAGCAATTTAGGTAGTGAGCCTCTATTTTTTAGTATTGGTATAACTTATATATCTTTGTGGGCTAACACCCACCATCATTTTTCCCTTTTAGGGTTTTCCACCTAAAAATCTGATGTCTCCTGTGTTGATTACGCTTTTGTGTTGAGCTTCTCATTTTATGCTTTCATGGTTATATCAGAATACAAGTAATTGATAAGTTGATGATCTTAATTGGTTAAAAGTCATAAGACAACTGATTCACCCCCCTCTCAGTTGTTCGGTGCAGTCCAATAATTGGTATCAGAGCCAAGTTCCTCAGAAGAAAGCCTAACAGCTTGAGGAAGATCTAGGATGTCTTATAAGAAGGAAGCTCTGCATTTTGATGGGACAAATTATGCTCTTTGGAAGGTACGAATGAAAAGCCATCTCCTCTATCTTGGTTATAAAGTATGGCTAGCTACATAGTCACAATTTGTCATGCCTGAAGGTGGGTTGACAACTGAGGATGATATCAAAGAATATGAATTGGATTTCAAAGCAAAGGATGCTCTGTTAAGTTACTTAAGTGACTCAGTCCTGACAAAAGTTGCGGACATTGAATCTGCAAATGAGGTATGGGAGAAGCTAAAAAATCTGTATGAAAGAGATGATTTTGTAAGAGAAGCTAAGCTACAAAACTTGAAAGTGAAATATGAGGGTTTGAAGATGAATGAAGATGAAAATATAGTAGCCTTTATGCAAAGAGTTGATGAACTTGTCATTGGAATAAAAGGTATGGGAGGAACTCTCAGTGATAGGGAAGTTGTGATGAAAATTCTCAGATCACTACCAAAGTCCTATAGTCACAAGGTAGCTACTATTGAAGAATTTATGACTGTGAAAACTATTGACAGAGATCAGTTACTTGGAAAGCTTACAGCCTTTGAAATGAGAGAATTTGGTGATGCCCTACCAAAAGTTGAATCAGCTTTTAAAGCCAGTACTTCAGAAAAGATTTGCAGAGCTGAAAAATATGAAGTGGATGATGAATTTGATGAACTTGAAGCTAACTTTGTTGATAGGCTACAAAGAGGTTCCAGTAAGTTCAAAGGTAAATTACCTTTCAAGTGTTTCTCTTGTGGTAAAGTAGGACATTATGCTTCCAAATGTTCTGAAAGAATTGAAAGAAATAAGAAAAAGTATGAGAGCATGCCTAGAGTTCCAAAGAAATGTTGCTATGTTAGAGATTTTGATGATGAAGGAGTAACTGATGCTGAATCTGATGATGCTAGTACCAGTGCAAATGAATTCCTATTTATTGCTATTAAAGAAGATCTTATGTCTACTAATTCTGCTAGTTGTCTGAAGGAAGAAAAACTAGTGGAAGAAAGTGCTTTGGTTGTTCAGGTTGAGAAGGATAAGGATGAATGGATTATTGATAGTGGATGCTCACATCACATGACTGGTGACAAAAGTAAGTTTGTAATTTTGGAAAAGTATGATGGAGGACTGGTTAGGTTTGGAGATAATGCAGCTAGTAAGATTTGTGGAAAAGGATCTATTTCATTTGATGGAAAGCATAATACTAACAATGTTCTATATGTGAAGGGTTTGAAGCATAATCTTTTGAGTGTTGGTCAGATGTTTGACAAAGGATATGATCTAAGATTCAAAGATAATGGGTGCAAGATCATGGAAATCTCTGGAACTATGATTGCTACTGATAAGAAGACAAAAGGTAACATCTATCAATTGAGAGGAACTAATGATTATTGTTTATTGGCTCAGGTAGATGAAAGTTGGTTGTGGCATGGAAGGATGTGTCATATAAACTTTGATAATTTGGTAAAGATAAGTTTAGGTCAGATTGTGAGAGATTTACCAAAACTTGTGAAACCATCCAACACAATCTACAAGGAATGTCAGTTAGGGAAGTAGACAAGAACAAGTTTCAAGAACAAAGAGCAATTCTCTGCCGGTTTGTTTGATCTAGTGCATACAGATCCCTGTGGTCCTACAAGGGTGAGAAGTCTACAAGGTGACAGGTACTTTATGTTGCTTATTGATGATTATTCTAGAATGACTTGGGTTACTTTTCTAAGAGACAAATTAGAAGCCCTAGAGAAGTTCAAATCTTTCAAGGCAATGGTTGAGAATGAAATAGAATTGAAATTCAAATGCTTGAGATCTGATAGAGGAGGTGAATTCACATCAAATGAATTCAACATTTTGTATGAAGAGCATGGGATAAAAAGACAATTGTCTGAACCTAGGACTCCTCAACAAAAAGGAGTTGTGGAAAGGAGAAATAGGATAGTTCAAGAGGCTGCTAGGACAATGATGAAGGAAGTAGATCTGGCGGAAGTTTTTTGGAAAGAGGCCATTCATACTATTATTTGCATCCAAAACAAAGTCCAAGTCAAAGGTAATGGTACTCAAACTCCTTATGAATTATGGTATGTAAGAATTCCTTTAGTAAAGTATTTCAAAATCTTTGGAAGTAAATGCTATGTCAGGAGAGATGAAGATCTAGGAAAGTTTGATGCATGGTGTGATGAAAGAATCTTTCTTGGATACTCTACCAAGAGTAAGGCCTACTGGTGCTACAACAAAAGGCTCAAAAAGATTGTTGAAAGTGCAAATGTGAAGGTAGATGAAGGCAAGAAAAAGATATCAGACCTGAATTACTATGAACCAAATGAAACTGTGACTATATTGAATGAAGAAAAAGATGAGCAAGAAGACAGTCAAAATGAAGAAGAGTCTCCAAAAAGTGTTGTCAAGACTCCCAGGTATGTAAAGATCAATCATTCTGAAGATCCGATTACAAGCGAGAAAAACAAAGGTGTGTTAACAAGGAGAAGAGTTGCAAAGGAACAAGTCAATTATTGTTTGCTTTCAAAGATTGAACCAAAGATTGTGAATGAAGCATGCAATGATGAAAATTGGGAAAAGGTAATGGAGGAAGAACTGCTACAGATAGAGAAGAATGAAACTTGGGAATTAGTTCCTAGACCTTCTGACAAAAATGTTATTGGAACTGAATGGGTCTTCAGAAACAAGCTGAATGAAAATGGAGAAGTTGTAAGGAATAAAGCAAGACTTGTATGCAAAGGATATTCTCAAATTGAAGGGATGGATATTGAAGAAACTTTTGCCCCAGTAGCTCAGATTGAAGCAATCAGAATGTTTCTGGCATTTGTAGCTCACAAAGATTTTAAGGTATATTAGATGGATGTGAAATCTACCTTCCTGAATGATGAGTTAGAAGAGGAAGTATACATTGAGCAACCGAAGGGATTCCAATTGTCAAATCAAGGTGATATGGTATGTAGGTTGAAGAAAGCATTATATGGACTCAAACAAGCTCCTAGATCCTGGTATGCAAGGTTAGACAAGTATTTATTGCAATTGGGATTTAGTAAAGGTACTGCAGATAGCAATATGTATTTCAAAATCAATGATGATCAGATCTTGATTGTTGAGGTCTTTGTTGATGACATTATCTTTGGAGGAAATGAAGGTATGTGCATAAGGTTTGTCAGTGAGATTAAAAGTGAATTTTAAATGTCCATGTTTGGTGAAATAAATTTCTTTTTGCGTCTGCAAATTAATCAATCAGATAAAGAAATCTTCATATCTCAGTCTAAGAATGTGAAAGAGTTGTTAAAGAAGTCTGGGATGGAAGACTCTAAACCGGTATGTACTCCCATGGTGACTGGTTCCAAGTTGAGCAAAACTGATGAATCACCTAAGGCTGATAAAAAAAATAGATCCATGATTAGAGGATTGCTTTATCTAACTCAAACCAGACCTGATATTATGCATGTAGTTTGTCTTGTTGCAAGGTTTCAATCTGATCCAAGAGAGTCACATGTGATGGCAATTAAGAGAATCCTAAGGTATTGGAAAGGTACTCCAGATTATGGCTTATGGTATCCAAAGGACAATGATTTAGATTAGGCCGGAGATGTTGATGATAGAAAGAGTACAAGTGGAGGTGCCTTCTTCTTGGGTAGTAGATTGGTCTCATGGCTGAGCAAGAAACAAGATTCAATATCTTTGTCAACTGCAAAAGCAGAATATATTGCAGCAGCATGTTGTTGCACTCAAGTATTATGGATGAAGCAGACTTTGAAGGATATAAGACTTTTGTATGAAGATCCAATTGCAATCTTTTGTGACAATACAAGTTCCATAAACATTTCAAAGAATCCAGTGATGTACTCAAGAACAAAGCACATATCAATAAGGTATCACTTTTTAATCGAGAAAGTGACAGAGAATGAAGTAAAGTTGGAATATGTGTCCAAAAAGGATCAGATTGCAAACATTTTCACTAAGCCTCTGCCTAAAGATACCTTTAAGTATCTCAAAGAAAATTTAGGAGTCAATACCCCTCCTATCCTGAACTAAGATGCATAGAAATGCATCAATCTAGTGGACCTCAAAGTGTCATTATTTGATCTGGATTGATGTTTTGAAGGCTACTTCTCAAGGGGAGTAGCTAAATGTTTCTAACAAAGTAAGTGGATCAGAGAAGCAGCATGCAAGTATGTGCCCTTTTCCATTCATGTCAAAGGGGGAGAGAAATCATGTGAAAAAATTAGGGGGAGAAAGATTGCAGATGTGTAAAGAGAAAGGGGGAGAATCTTGTCTTGGTGGTCTTTTCATTTTTTCACATCATATGTTGCCATCAATGACAAATGAGGAGATTAATGCAAGTATGTGCCTAATTAGTGTTGTCATTGATGTCAACATATATATGTTGTCATTGGTGTCAACTGTGCTCTTACTTTATTGAGGATATTGAGAAAATTAGCCCCTCCAGTGATAACAATGTGTTGCAGTAGAAACAGTGCATTACATACAAAAGAATAGACCAGAAGAATGCTCCGCATTTCCTGTAGAATAAATATCTTTTTCTGTGGATTGGAAGTTATTTAGAAGCCTATCTGAAGATGTTATATTCTGAGTTTGAGCCTCTGGTATGAAGAATTGAGTGAGTTATGTTCACCAGAGTGAAAACAGCTTTTTCTGTATGTTTGATGGTGACAGGGAGAAAGTGTTTTGCTCCGCATTCCTCCGCATTGAAGTATTTTGGTCTGTAGTTCTAGAATTAAGTTAGTGATGACTTTAAGTGCCTTTAAATGCAATGGTTCATGATTTGGTGGTCCACAAGCTAGATTTTACTCATGACAGTGGCTGACAATGTTGGTTTTTGTACTCCAGTTTGAAGAATCTTATTGTTAGAGTGATTAGAGATCGTGCAGTTGTTCTTGGTGATTACAATGTGCTTATAGATGTCTCCTGATCATGCTCCTACATTTAGATTGGTCCACAAGGTGTAATTCAGATCGTGCATGAAGCGTACTGTTGAGAATACTTGTGTTAAGATCAGTCTTGGCCAACCTGGTTGAATTCATCATCTGCGAAGATCCATCAAAGATTATGTTAGCATGTTGTAGTGTGGAAGATTGCGTTTGAGTCCCTGCTAAGGCACGGTGTGATCCACATTCATTCATTTTATTTGTAAATTTGTTTAGGTCCAGACCTGTTTATGATGTAATGTATGTTTGCCAACCTTAGAGATTGTTCTAATGGTTGATGATTGTAATGCTGACCTTGATGATCATTCCAAGGTTGATGAAGTGTATAAATACTTGTGATTGAATCGTGAAAATGTATCCAAGTGCGAAGATGTGAAGATAAAAGTGAAGTAAGGTAGCAGAGAAAAGCAGAGGTGTTTGTGCTTCAATGGAACTGAACCTTGGCATGGAGTAGATGTTGTTATCTCAATTCATCCTTTTGGTAGTGAGCCACCCATAGGCAGTGAACCTTTGCAGTGAGCAATTTGGGTAGTGAGCCCTGTAGGCAGTGAGCCTCTAATTTTTGGTATTGGTATAACTTATATATTTCTATGGGCTAACACCCACCGTGGTTTTCCCCTTTTAGGTTTTTTCACGTAAAAATCTGGTGTCTCCTGTGTTGATTATGCTTTTGTGTTGAGCTTCTCATTTTATGCTTTCATGGTTATATCAGAATACAAGTAATTGATAAGTTGATGATCTTAATTGGTTAAAAGTCATAGGACAATTGATTCACCCCCCCTACTCTCAGTTGTCCAGTGCAATCCAACACTTAGCTCCTTTTTGAGCAAGTAGATGGAAGCAATGATTGCAATTTGCATCCAAAAGTTTACTAATTTTCTCCAAGATCATGGGGTCTTGTAGGTCATCATCTGAGTCATGGGATTCTTCATGTGTTTGTTGAGTGAGATGTTGGGATAAAGAGGCACCTTCTATATACCCTGTAGGAACAAAGATGCTAGAGTTCATGCCCGTGGTAAACTTTGATGCATTAATGGCTACTTCAGAGGTAGATACCTTAGGATTGCCTTGCGGTGGATTTGGGGTGTTTTCCATGATTTTGTTTTGTTTTGATCGAGTGGTAGGCATGTGATTTGGATGAATGATGGGCTTGGTTAAGAGTTATAAAATCTAGATCAACAGATTTTGGCTTTTGTGATTATCTACTCTGAAATAGACTAATGATTTCGAAGTGAGACAAGATAAGGCTATAGTGAATTTGTCTACTCTTAAAAGGAGATCCCCTTTTGAAGGTAGGTTTTGTTCACTAGTTGGTTTGATACTAATTGGTCAAAAAAATAAATTTGGGGATTGTATGATCTAGATTTTGGGATTTGATAACCAAGCTAATGGAATGATTTGATGTTTTGGGATGACTTTGGAAGATGATGGTGGATGGAGATGGAATGATGTTGTTTGTTTTTGGACTTTTTGATTTTTTGACAAAAGGAAGATGCGAAAAGGGAAAGTTTTACACTATTTTTTTGGATTTTTTTATTTTGACAAGGAAAATGCGATAAGGGAAAGTTTTACACTGTGTTTTTTTTGGATTTTTGGTTTGCTTTTGGACAAGAAAAACACAATAGGCAATAGACACAATGATAATTTTCAACAAAAAGTACGTATGTTCGAGGCTCCTAAAATCCCAAGTTTTCATAGGTATAAACACAATTGAATACACATCAAGCACTCTTTATCCCTAAATACAAGGCTTCACTATGATAATATCAGCTCATAACATGGAATCTCTATCGACTCAAATGTCATCACACCTAATATGGGTGTGTACATTTTTTTGCGAGAGAGGATAGATAGGAACCTCCAGGACTAGAAGGATGACCCAATCACCCTTTCCCTAGAAAGCTACAAGTAGCTTATACTATGTCGAGGAGTTCTGTCTCATCTCAAGGGAACCTTATGGTGAGTAATCTTGGGGGCATCGTACCCTTGCACTGAAAATTACCATAGCATTCAGAGCTGAGTTGGGTGGACACTAACTACAAGGTTGCTAGTTACTTTGGGGGACCAATGCCTTACAAGCATTTGACAAGCTACTAAAAGCTTTAACCAATTCTAGTAAAAGTCTCATATACCTCACACAATGCAAAATTGCTTTCACAAAGTGTCGGTACGCCTCTTTTTAATTTGGCATTGTAAGGCAAGGCTAACACTGGTTAAGTCTTGGCTTTCACCTTAACCAATTTATATAGCGGCCTGAAGGAAAGATCCACTTAGGGTCATCCCTTTTGGATGAAGCACAATCCAAAAGTAGGCCCTTCTAAAGGAGGATAGCATACATGGAAAGAGATCAAATGAATAACTTAAATGTTTTTGATTCCTAAGATCACGTTGCTGTGAGAAGGAAGAGCATACACATTTAAGAAATTCCAAACATGGAGGACACATGTAAATTCCTTTAACCCAAATGAAATGTGTGCTAAGATTTAGTGATAAACAAAATTACACATTTAAGTAATTTTGAGTGTGGCAAACACATGTCAATTCCCTTAAGCAAAATGAAGTGTGAATCCTAAGACATAGTGATAATCAAGATTTGTCTTTGGCATACGTCCTGAACCAAATCACATTAGTAGTCTTAATTTGCTTCTTTGGCCAAGGTATAAGCTACACAATCGTTAGTTTCAACACCAAAGAAGAAGTTAGGGCAAAAACTAAAAACAGTGGACAAAATAGTAAAAACAATAGATATAGAACTGATAAAAGAGTAGAATAGATAGCAAATAACAATAATCAGCAATGAAATTGACTATTTTTACCTTCCTGCATAGGTGTGTTGACAGAGAGCACATGCACGTCAACTAAGATCATAGGCATGCCGACCAGAGACATAGGCACGCTTTCAACAAAACTGATTTAGACAGCCATAAGTGCACTTTTAGATGCAGGCATGCAAATACAAAGAGTAGGCGCACTTCTAAAACCTTTAATAGAACCTACCAAAAATAGAGAAATATAAAGACAGACAAGGTGATTTGTTGAAGCTTTTGGTGATCCAGAGGTTAGGAATGATGGATCTGAGGATCTGAAAGTTGTTCTCTGATTCTCCTAACACAGGTGCACTTTTGCAGAGTAAAGGCATGCTTTCATATAGGAATGGTTTTAGGCTCTAAAATCAAGGTCAACACCTATCAAAAAATAAATTTATTAGCATGAACAGATAGACAAGATTGTTAACCAAGCATAGGAATCAGAAAGCATGCAAAAATCCACTAAAATGAGTCCCAATCTAGAAAAACAAGGCATCAATATATGACAAACACAGGCGCGCTTTTAGGACACAGGTGCGTCAACCTATTGCATAGGTGCGCCAACCTACTGCACAGGTGTGACGACACCTGACGTGGGCACACGTTTACAGTCACAAGCACGCTTTTATCCTGTAGAAAGTTTTGTACAGAAATCTCTATAAAAAGATTAGTTTTTAGGGACGTGGGTCCCATCGGACATGCCAAAATGTATTGGTTAAAATCTGAATATGTAAATAATATGAAAGCAATACAAAACACAATGCAAATTACCTTCAAACACACACAAACAAACCAAACAGATTGAGCAATACCAAGATAGCACCCAAATCTAGAGTCAATTTGCTCTTTGCTCTATGTGATGTGGATTGCTCTATATTGTCAAACATAAATGTTGATCTCCTAAGAATGATAATGACAACATAAGTTTCCTAATACGAGAGATGCTTATAAATGGAGAATGAATCTTCTTTTATATACATGTGAGATAGCAGATCTACAGTTGAGGATGATCAGAAAGGTCAATGGTTGAGGATGGTTGAGAGAATGTGCGCGAATGAGAGAAGCACAAGTGTCCTAGCTCTTTCATGAATCGAGGGAGCTAACAGAATTGATTGGAGAGTTGATTGAATAGATTGATCAGATGACTGGGTTGATTAGCTTGTTAACAAATTAGATTGATTTGTTAACTGATTTGACTGAATAGATGATTGAATTGATTGATGAGTCAGCTCTTTTGATTGATCTGTTAACTGATTTTGATTGGAGGAATTTATGGTGGGTGAGGATAAATGGGAAATTAAATAAATAATTATTTAATTTTATGTGCACATGGGATAATTAAATTAAATATTAATTTCAATTCAATTTGGAGGAAATAGATTATTTAAATAAATGTTTTTGAATTTATTTAAAGTGGAGGGAAATTTGAATATTTAAATAAATAGATTTTATTTTATTTATTTAAGTTGGAGGAATGATGATTTAATTAAATAACTTGGATTATTTAATTAATTTAGAGGAATGTGATTATTTAATGTGAATTTAATAATTATTGTGAAATGATGAGAAATATGCAATTTGACATGAATTAATGTGAATGCAGTGTGATGATATGAATTGTGCGATGGTGAAATTTAGGTGTCTACAAAAATCATTGAAACATTCCTTAACACTACCCTACCATCCCTTCCTACTCTTCCTGGCCAGGATGAAGCATTGGATGATACAAACTCTCTTTGTGAACAAATTCTTCAACTATTGACACTGAAAATTCACCAATTGATCTTCAAACACTTCTCAACTACACCTTAAACAAAGAATCATATTACATACCCTTACCTGAAGACCTACATACCTTGGAAACTATAGATAATTTGAAAAACATAAAGCAACATATTGTTCCTAACAACCAAGGTATTCCAACACCCTACAAACTAGTTGAAATGGGCATTTTCATGACTCCTTCATTACCTCACTCAACTAAAATAGGAATCTATGAGGCTCCTACATCACCCCACTTGATTGACAAAAAAACCTATGACATTCCTCCCATGGCATCATTAATAGACAACTTTCTATTAACAACTCCTATGATTACACCTTCACAAACTCAAGAAAATGTGGAAGAAATAAAAAGAGATAAAGCTTTATCCATCAAGGTAAAGATTAGAATCATGAATAATAGGTAAGTATTTCTAACCCTAGTGGCCACCTTTTTTGTAGCATAGTTTGCTCATTTACACGGCCTCCCCTCTTGTGTTGTGTTCCCCCGTGATGTGTTATGTGTTGTTTAGGTTTCTTGGGATGACCCTTGATACTCTTGTAAGGTCAAGGATACCACCAGACCACCTCTGTTGTGATCATCCTTCTATTGTTTTCATCATTCTTCTATCTTTCTTCTCCTCTATTTTATTGTTGTGTGTCGTCCCTTAGGGGCATAGTGTTGCGGTTGATGACCTAGGGGCATCGTCCTACATGGTGTTCTTAAGGAACTCATTCTCCTCTCTCTCTTTTTATGGTTTACCTTCTTCTATTGATTCTACCTAGTCAGCGGATGACAAAAAACAAACAACTAACTGATATGGACTGTGTGTCCCTTTAGTAAGCAAGTAAAAATGGACCTAGTCCATACATGAAGATAGGGTTGATTTATATATCTGATGCTTGGCTAGTAGAATCACTCCATGTGATATTTGATGTTGTCGTATCATTTCTATAATGATGCTAAAATCTTACTTACTAAAACTAGGAACTCAAAAGAAAATGCAATTCTAAATTTGGAAAGAAAAATGATTCAATACTCAAATATTCATAGTTGCATAAAGATAGCAAGTTCCAATAATGAAGTACAAATTTAATCAATCAATAAATTACATTTCCATATACTTTCACCAAAAAGGGTGTTTCAAGACATTTGATTCCATGTTACAAGAGATTGTATCAATATTTCAGTTACTTCAATAAAAGTACAATTACAATTGGGCTTGAGCAAGCCATACAAAATTAATACAAGTATATCCATATGAATCATATATATAAAAGAATCCTCTGATCTCAACCGCCATGACCCCAATGGTCTTCCGCAAGTTGAGGTCAAGAATGTGGTCAAGGTGCTTTTTCCACCCAGCCACGAAGTACTAGACTTCCCCAGTTTCCTTCCTAACTCGAAGGAAGCACCAACCCTGCAAGAGGAGCCTAGCAACCCAGAACGATAAGGCAGGAGGGAGCTCTCAATGCATGCCTAGTGCCTGTATGCATTCCTAAACTATACTAGAAATGACATAACTCTCGCAATAGGATGTGGCAGAGACATATATATAATTCTAGGCTTTTCAAATCCATCTTTTTCAATGGTCTATCAGCTTGGCCAAGCTTAACAAAACAAAATGGTGATCTAGAAAAAGTAGATTACCGTCTCTGGAGCCCACATTCGGCATCCTGTCCCGGAAGTAAAGTAACTCACAAAACATACCATAGACCCAGAAAGAAGGTGTAATTCATAGTCCAAAGTTAAAATAGTGATTTGTCCAAGAGAGATTTATTCATTTGCATGTTATCTAAATTTTCAAATTTGGATGGTTTATAATGATCTGTCGAAAAGAGAGGTTTTCTAATTGGGTAATAATAAATTGATTCTATGAGTTTACTTCAGTTCTGGTCTATTTTCATCCTATTAGTTTTGGCAATTTTTACAGATAAAAAGTTGGACAATGATGATCACATTAAATCATTTTTTTATGCGGAAACTAATATAGAAAGTTTGAAATCAATTAAAGACCTTATTTGTCTAATTTGAAAGAATAATAAATTTAATTTATATTCAAACTATAAGCTACAACTTGTTTATAAGATAATATATATCTATATACAATTATATATATATATATATATATTCATTTATATTAAATTATATAAACCCAACTCAACAATTATATTTCTACCAGAAGTTAAAGTAAGCTGAACATAGATATATAATTATATATATAATAATTTAATTCCAGCATACTACAATATATTTTATGGCAATATATATATATAAACAGTATCAAATAAAAGTATTTCTGATCACATAAACTAACTATATATATAATAATTTAATTCCATGTATATTAATAACTATATATATATCAAAGAGATCGAGAATATATATACATCCGGCGGACTTTAAGCACAGCGTAAGTTGAACTTCAGCAAAATGCCTTTAAATAAATAGCAGATGCTATAAATTTTAATGGTGATTGAAATTCACGTGAAAAACTTACACAGGAATCTAAATGAAAAATAAAATAAAATAGCATATATCTTGGTTTGTTTATTTAAATTTTTATTCATACTTCCAATAAACTTTAAACGCTGCATCCAACGGTTATTCCATTTTCACAGAGATTTTTAATATATGATTCGTATATTACCACATATATATACCATTTATATATATAATTTATAATTTATTAATATAATCATCTAATTTATAATACAATCACCATTAAATATATATATCTGAGAAATATGCATTCAGGGTAATTTCATAATTATATGGCAAAATACCAAAATATACAGCAGCAATTTTAAGAGGTAAATATATATATAATTTTAAAATACCAATTAATAAATGCAGCCATTTTAAGAGGTAAATACATATATAATTTTAAAATACCAATTAATAAATGCACTGGATTTAATATTTCCCATAAATAATCAAATATTGGAAAAATGGATGTGCATAGAACCTGGTAATGCTTTCTGTTGTTGATCTTTTTTTTTCTTATTCTTCTTTCCTCTGTAATTCCTACTCTTCTTTGTTCTCTCTTTTTACACTAATTTTCCCTTTGGCTTCCAAATTGTTGTGCCTATTTTCTATGTCTGCATAATAAGAGTTAAATCTTTATTTAAATTACTTTATTTCTTCTTTTCCCAAATACTTTCCATTTTCACTTTCTAATTTTTGTAAGGATTTTATCTTTTTCTATTTTGAATCTTTTTAGATTTCTATCTTTTTTTATTTTCTTTTTCTAAGTTCTTAGTTTCTAATTCTAGCATAAAGCAGATTTTTCTAATTTTAAAAGTGCTTTGTCATTACTTCTTGGAAATAAAAGAAAATAATAATTTTAATTCCAAAAAGACATAAGCTTAATATCTAATATGATTTTAATAATAAATTTGGCACCTAACTTATTTCTAAAATAATAATAATAATAATTATTATTATTATTATTTTCCCACATACAATTTAAATAAAATATATAAATATATGTCTATATAATTATATAATTTAATTTACTTTATAATTCACATATTATTTAAAATAAAATATGTAAATATATATCTATAAAAAAATATATAATTTAATTTTACTTTATAATATTTTTAATATAAATAAAATAATAACTAGAAAATATAAAGAATCTTTTCTAATAAAATACCAAGGAATAATATTTTATTAAAGCAACACTAATGCATCTACATGCCATCTACATGTGTGTGTGTGTGTTCGAGAGTATCCCCTCCATCCTAACCCTGCCAGGGAGCTAACCACCTCAACCTTGACCACACCCTTGTCTTCGACAACCTGCAACTCATGAAACTCGAATTTCCATTAATAGGTTAGTGACCAATAGCCGAAGCATAACAATTTATTTAATAAAATAATATTCATTTATTCCATCTTTCAAATTAAAATAAAATACCGTCTATTTAATTCAAATCGGCATAAAATAAGTGTCTATCTATTTAATTCAAGTCCATTAACTAACATTTATTTAATCCACACATAATTATCCATAAATAGTTCTAAATATAGTAAGTTCATAATGTATCAGAATTTGAGACAAGACAATTTCTAACAAACCATTGCAATACATCTACTCCATGCACTTTGATTATCTTGATATCTCACCTTATTGTTACACTCAGTTCTGAGATGCCTACAGTATAAGCCCAATGGCTATACTTGGATTCAAATACATATGTGTATCCTTGGTTTCTTTGATGTGATCTTATATATGTTTCATGCATAGATTTCATGTTTTGATTTGGTTATTATCTTAGAATAAGATATTTTAACCTCATCTCTTGTTGATTATCTTAGCATATCTTATCAATGTGTTCGTGGGAATGTTGCAAGTATGTGCCTAATCGGTGTTGTCATTGATGTCAACATATCTTTGTTGTCATTGGTGTAAATTATGTCCTATTCTATTACTTGTTTAGAAGCTTTGTATGTTGAGGATATTGAGAAAATTGGTCTCTCTGGAAGCAACAAGTGAGTTACAGTGAAGTGCAGTATAGACAGTGAGTTGTATGCTGAAGAATAGTCTGGTAGATTACTCCACATTTCTTGCTGATTGAAGATCTTGGTCTGCAGATTGGAATTTATTTAAAGGGATGTCTGAAGATGTTAAATCCTGAGTTTGAGACTCCGGTGTGAAGAATTGAGAGAGTTTCATTCACCAAAGTAAAACATGCTTTCTCTAATTATTCTCTGGTGACAGGGAGAAAGTATTTTGCTCCGCATTCCTCCGCATTAAAGTGTTTTGCTCTATGGTTTTAAAGGGAAGTCTAGGATGATCATAAGTGCCTACAATTGCAATGGTTCATGTTTTGGTGGTCCACAAGCTATCTTTCTTTTATGATAGTTGAAGATAGTGAAGTTCATGTGCTCCAGTGTGAAGAATCTCATGAATAAAGTGGTTTGAATTTGTGCGGTTGCTCCTAATGATTTCAACATGCTTGTGGATTCCTCCTAATCATGTTCCTACCTTTACATTGGTCCATGTTAAGGAAATGAGATTGTGTTTGAATATTATTCCCAAATAATGTAGCGTGCAACCAGTCTTAGCCGACTTGGTTAATTCTAGTAATTGCAGAGATCCCTTGACGATTATGGAAGCATATTATGGCATGGAAGATCATGTTTGAGTCCCAGCTAAGGTATGGCCTGATCTGCATACATCTATACTACAAATCCTTAGCATAATTTTGTATTAGGTCAAGACCTATTTTGTAAAATGTTTGTAATGCTGACCTTGGAGATTGTTCCAATGGCTGATGATTGTAATGCTGACCTTGATGATCATTCCAAGGTTGATGAAGTGTATAAATACTTGTAATTGAGTCATGGAAAAGATGTCCTTGTGTGAAAATGGGAAGATAAGGAAAAGGGCAAGCAGATAAGGTAGAGCAAGGTAAAGTAGAGCAGAGGAACTATTGTATTTCTGTTGGCAAGAGACACTATATGGATTCATGGTTGTTGTCATTGATGGCAACAAAGGTCATCCCACATATCCGCAAGACATGATATGTCTCTACCGGAAGTCAGAATAAAGAATGTTGTGATCCGGTGAAGAAGAACAGAGCATGTGGCAAGGTCCGACAGATTGGTCTGGACCTCTCAGAGGAAGTGTCTTGGTGCAGTGCGGATTTGGGGAAGTCAAGAGGACTACCTTGAGTGGTATATTCCAAGGATTTAGCCTCCGGTGATGGACAAGGAAAAAGATATGAATGGTTGAGTACCGGATTCCTGAGAGACAGTGAAAACAGAGGAAGAACTGACTGGCAGAGTATCAGACTGCTTTCCGGATGAGTTACTATTGATGACAGAGGTTGTGAAGGCATGAATCATGTTTGGCCGACATGATTAATGATATCTACAAGTATATGCTTGATCCGCATTGCTTGGTGAGGAAGGATTCAGCCGACAGAATGAAAGTTTATAAGAAACTAGACTGTTCCGGATGCCGACTAGAAAGGTGATGAAATTACTTGTGCGGATATATATAGAGGATGGATTTAGTTGTGAAGTGTGAAGTGTGTGTAGAGAGATATGCGAATAAGTCCAGAGAAAGAGCAGAGGTAGCAAAAAGGATCCGGTATGTGAAAGATAGCAGAATAAAGAACAGAGGGAAGATGAAGTGCAGCAGATCAGTGTACTGAGCCTAACCGGAACTGAACTCCAGCATATGCAGATGCTTCCAATCAGTTCAAGACTGTGATTCTCATCACTTTGTAGACAGTGTGTCTTTTTGTAGGCAGTGGGCCTCTTGTGAGCAGTGTGCTCGGGCAGTGAGCCCTAATTGGCAAGTGCCATTTTTGTAATTTCCTATTCTTCTAACAGAGAATAATTCTTGGGTTAATCACCCCGTGGTTTTCTCCCTTAATAGGGTTTCCACGTCAAAAATACTGTGTCATGTGTTTCTTATTTCATGGTTAATGTTTTGTGTTTGATTTTATGCTGCTTCAATTAAAAGGAAAGTTCAATAAGGGAAATAATTAGGATAACTGATTCACCCCCCCTCTCAGTTATCAACAATTGGTATCAGAGCTAAGTTCCTCCTAATAGAGCCTAACAGCTTGAGGAAGATCTGGGATTTCAAATGGATGCATATGGTTTAAGGGAGCAACTCAAGACTGCCCTTGAGGATCTTGAACAGTCAAATTCTGAAGTCAGTGAATTAAAGGAAAGACTCAAACAGGCTGATGAATTCATGAGAGAATTAAAAGACAAATTAAGTCTCTCTATGAAAAAGAGAAAGGAGCTACTTCAACAGTTGGCAAGACAAAGTGAAGAAAGCAATACAAATGAGGAATTGACTGAGCAAACCAAGTTATGTGAAAAGTTATCAAAAGAAGTCATTATGTTAAGACATGAAATGGAATCAGGAACTATAAAGTTTACTCAAGAGATTGAAGAAAAAAGAAAGGCTGAAGACAATCTAAGACAATCTCTTAAAGAAAAATCAGAAGAATGCCACCAGATGGACAGGATTATCAGACACCTTGAATCTGATCTTGAAGATGCCAAAGATAATGAAGGAAAACTTGAGGATCAAATTGCCTCTCTCAAAAGAGACCTTCAAACAGCAAATGAATATAAAGAGAAATTCAAGATAAGTTCTGCTCAACTTGAAGTTCTTCTTGGAAGTCAAAAGAGGACAGATGACAAGTATGGCTTGGGATATGAGAAAGGAGAAAGCTCCGGATCCGGTCAGAAGAATCTTGGATCAGAAAATCCAAGGAGCAGGCCTAGAAGACCTCCGGTAAGACAGCCAAATGCTCAAAGATATCCATCCTTCAATGGATACTGCCACAACTGCAACCACTTTGGTCACAAAGCTAATCAGTGCAGAATGAGAATGAATCAGAATAATTCATCCTTCTCCGGACAGTGCTTCAACTGCAAAAGGTATGGACACAAATCCCATGAATGCAGAAGTATGCAAGTAAACAAATCATTCAAAGGTAGATGCTTCACATGCAATAGAGTAGGTCATATGGCTAATCAATGCAGATCAAGAGGATATCAGTCAAATATGCAAAGAAATGTTATTTGCCAAATTTGCAATAGGTCCGGTCATAATGCTAAAGTTTGCAGAAACAAGAATCAGGACAAAAGAGGTCCGGTGTATAATCAGAATCAAGACAAGGGTAAACAAAAGATGAATGTGGATGAGGTTAGGAATCAGATGAGCAAGATATGGGTGAAGAAAAGTTCAGAGAATATAGAGGTTGGATCCGCACCAGACTCTGGTGCTGATATTTCTTCCAGAAATTAAAAAGTGAGCTCAGGCTCAGGGGGAGACTCAAAGAAAATCTTGTTCCCCCAGCCAAACAAGTGGTACCGGATGTGGCACAAGATGCGGATCAAAGGGTTTGTAGATATGAGTCTTGAGATACTTCAGTCAAGTTTTCAGAGGTCCGCATGAAGTTATGAAGAAGCTGTGATCGATCAAATAAGACCTGTTCAGGGAGATGCTCCGGTATGATAGAGGATTACAAAAAGGTCCGGAAAGATCCGGAAATGCACTATCTTGTTCTGCGGATTGGACAGAGTGTTTGGGATGCTCTTGTAATATGTTACCTCGATTTATTCATGATTGAAAGATCCGGATGATATCCTCAGATCAGAACCAATCCGGGATACTCCAAACTATCCAGACAAGGCAAACCGGAATGATGTAGGTGAAGCATTTATTGCAGACAGATATTAGGGTTCGCGGAGCAATTTAAGGGATTTCTCAAAGGTCATTTGCTCATTCTGCACTCGAGAAGAAGCGAAAAGTGGAGCTCTGCAACAAGGTTCATCAAGCACCAAGGATCTCCTGCCAAAGCTATTGCATAAAGAAATCAATCCAACCACTCCGTGCAAACCGAAGGCGCATAAGGTATTCTCTGTTTTTCGTTACCTCACTGCAAATCTTTGAAGAATGGCTACTCCAAACATAGTTAAGATCTCTGATAGACCTCGCCCCTCATTCAAGAAACATCCCTACAAATCATTGGAGGTAGACCCACTAGGAGCCTTCTCTAGTGTTCCCCACGGAGTTTTACACACCGAAGACATTAGGGTTTACATACATGCAAACATTGAGGAATTTGGGGAATTCAAATTAAGAGACCTCTATCACAAGCAGCTGATTGACAATGCTTTTGAGCTTAAACCAGAGTATAAGGATATTCAGAAGAAACAATTTGAGCAATTTATTCATTTCCCCTGTTTTGAAGAGGATGAATGGGTCCGGTATGTACTGAGCAGAATGCATGACAACTTTCTATGGCTAGATAGACCCTGCAAGATCACAAAAGAGGCAATTAGAGCAGTAATTGGCCTATACTCTTCCGGAGGAGTACCTATCCTCAAATCTGTCAAGAACAACATTGTAACTGAGGCCACCGGATCAAAATTTGACAAAAGGGCAATGACCATTGAAGACATCTCCGATCCGGATATCAAATATGCATCAATGATAATAGGATACAAAATCTATCACTCCAGCAGGGAGAATTCTGTATCCGGAACTGCAATATACACTGCTTATGAAATGTTAAGAAAGAATGCAGAATATGATCTCTGCGAACTACTACTAAGCCAATTAATGGAAAACATACAGAAAATCAAGAAGGATAAGAAGAATTCCTTTAAGTATGGTACTCTGATTGTATGTCTATTCTTCTACTTCATGAATGAGCTACCCGGAACAAGTGGATGGGTATGGCAAAATGACAAACCTGTTGCAGTCCAGATAAGAGACTACTTGCATGGACTTGGGGATGCAAAAGTGAGAAATTCAGCTCTATGGGGATACTTCAAAAACTTTCAGAGCATGATGCAAGCAAGAGAGAGAATTCCTCAGTCTCTCATTGAGAAATACAAGGACTCAGTGTGCTTTATGGTTGACACTGATCAGTGCCTAATGGAGGCAGTGGAGCCAAGGACTGTCTGGATCATGCCCATGGGGTATGAAGTTGATGAACAGATAGTGGAGCTGCATGTTCAACACATGCTAAGTCAGCCCAAAGATCCTAAGGCAGAAAGGTTTGGAACCTTTGAGGAGCTGAGTGTAAAAATACATGTAGAACTCAGGGAACCTGAGATTAAAAGAAAGGTAAGAAAAGAAGTAGAGCACATTGCTCAAGGCCTAGGTATCTCAAAGGAGGCACTTGATGCCAGCCGGGAAAAGAGGAGGAAGGCCGAGGAAGAAGAGAAAAGCAAAGAAAGTGCTCCGGTTGAAGCTCCCACCCGGACCAGATCAACAAAGAGATCTGCACCTCCCTCAACCAAAAGTTCAAAACCAGAAGTCCAGGCATCCGGTAAGAGATCCAAGACAAAAGCCACAAGGGCTTATGGAAGCCAAAAGGATGAAGAGGAAACAGAATCAGATGAGGGAGTAAGAGAAGTAAAGAAACAGAAGAAGAAAGGATCCGGTAAGCCCTCCACAGGCCAAGACAAGGATGAAATGGTAGAGGTAACTGTTGAAAAGCCCACTCTGTCACTAGAGAGCATAATCAAGTCGGTCACGGTGGATGGAAACCTTCAACCAATGACTGAATCCTATGATGACTTCAGTGAGGCAGACCAAAAGACTCTGCAGGAAGCCACAGTTAAATATCTGAACATATACAATAAGGCTTTCATTGAGATCATATCTCTCATTCCTAAAAGCCTAGAGAAGGAAATGGAAGTAAGAAAGAATAATGCTCATGCCAAAGATCTTGAGATCCGGGAGCAGATAGCTATTCAGCTATATCCTCAAATTGATCCCAAGACAATGAACATTATCTTCAAGGACTGCAAAGATGAGTTCAGAAGCAAAGCCAGGATGAATCAACTCATGCTTGGTGAGACTGACAAAGTGGCCCAAGAAACAGAAGAGATCCTCCGGAAGGCCTTCAAAAGGTTCAATCTTCCTGTTGTAGAGGACTTAGGTGCAGAAACAGCTGCTGATTTGGAATCTTCTGTTCCGGAAGAAGTGAGCCCTGAACAGACAAGTGAGGACTTGGGACCCTCTGCTCCAGAAGAAGGGGCCCATGAACAAGTTAGCATCTCTCCTCCGGTTTCCCCTACAGTCTCTGGATCCAAAGAAGAAGAGCAATTACAGGAGAAGGAAGCAGTGGTGAAAGACAAAGAGGTTGACAGTTCTAAGACTGCAGAAGAAAAGAAACATCTGTCTCCGGCAAGAGACACTGCACAAACTGTTCAACAATTTTTGAGTAAAGAAACTTTAGAGATTGATGAACCGGAGCTTCTAAAAGGCCCATTTGATTTTGACTCTCTCTCTCCGGTACAAACAATGAAGATAGCTTCATTTGCAAATGCCAAGGCAAATGAAAAGCTCCTGAAGTCTCATATGGAAGACTGTGAGTTGATAGAGGCTGCCTCTGGAGTACTTGTGAAGATCATGCCATCAATCCAAATAGATCCGACAGCCTCCACTTCCGGTAATCTAAAAACCTTAGTCAGCAGTGTTGATACACATTTTGATTCTCTAGAAAAATCAGCTGAAGAAAAGGTCCGGAAGGAATTTTTGGATAAGAGATTTTCAGAGATATTAGAATTAATTTCTAAAGATAGGAAGATTGTAAGCATTGGAATAAAGAGCTTAGAGAATGCTCTTAAGGATGGCGGTGATATCTATAAATTTTGTATATCCTGGTCAAAGGCAACAGCAGCATTTGACAAGAAAATAAAAGAGGAACAGGATAAGCTACAAAGCTTATCTCAAAGTTTTGATCCTCTCTCTTCCTCTATAATAAATCAAGAATGTCAGACTATTGCAGTCTTGAACGAAATAAAGAATCTTGAGAAAGAAAGGAAGAACATCACCAACCGGATGGGAGAACTTAGAAGGATTATAATCCCTAAGTTGGAAACCATGCATGAGGCCATCAGTGATGCTAGGACCACCGCCCAAACAAAAGATCCAACAGATCTCAAGCAGGCAGAAGCGTTTGCATTTTTGTTAAGTGGTCACATTTCAATTTTGGACAAAATGAAGCAAAGTTGGGCTACCGAAATGATTCAATTACAGACATCCTTTGCAGACATTCTTCAATATATGTGAGTATGTAAATATGCGGCTAAGTATAAGAAATTTTTGAAAATTTTGATATGCGGACCCTACCCTTTGCCATTGATGTCAAAGGGGGAGTGAGGAGCAGTGAAAAATGAGGGATCCAACTAAGGGGGAGTTCCGGAAATTGTATATAAAGACAGAGCATCAGCAAAGGGGGAGCATAGTGAAAACACTTAGTCATTTTTCACTAAGTGTTGCCATCAATGCCAAAGGGGGAGATTGTTGGCAAGAGACACTATATGGATTCATGGTTGTTGTCATTGATGGCAACAAAGGTCATCCCACATATCCGCAAGACATGATATGTCTCTACCGGAAGTCAGAATAAAGAATGTTGTGATCCGGTGAAGAAGAACAGAGCATGTGGCAAGGTCCGACAGATTGGTCCGGACCTCTCAGAGGAAGTGTCTTGGTGCAGTGCGGATTTGGGGAAGTCAAGAGGACTACCTTGAGTGGTATATTCCAAGGATTTAGCCTCCGGTGATGGACAAGGAAAAAGATATGAATGGTTGAGTACCGGATTCCTGAGAGACAGTGAAAACAGAGGAAGAACTGACTGGCAGAGTATCAGACTGCTTTCCGGATGAGTTACTATTGATGACAGAGGTTGTGAAGGCATGAATCATGTTTGGCCGACATGATTAATGATATCTACAAGTATATGCTTGATCCGCATTGCTTGGTGAGGAAGGATTCAGCCGACAGAATGAAAGTTTATAAGAAACTAGACTGTTCCGGATGCCGACTAGAAAGGTGATGAAATTACTTGTGCGGATATATATAGAGGATGGATTTAGTTGTGAAGTGTGAAGTGTGTGTAGAGAGATATGCGAATAAGTCCAGAGAAAGAGCAGAGGTAGCAAAAAGGATCCGGTATGTGAAAGATAGCAGAATAAAGAACAGAGGGAAGATGAAGTGCAGCAGATCAGTGTACTGAGCCTAACCGGAACTGAACTCCAGCATATGCAGATGCTTCCAATCAGTTCAAGACTGTGATTCTCATCACTTTGTAGACAGTGTGTCTTTTTGTAGGCAGTGGGCCTCTTGTGAGCAGTGTGCTCGGGCAGTGAGCCCTAATTGGCAAGTGCCATTTTTGTAATTTCCTATTCTTCTAACAGAGAATAATTCTTGGGTTAATCACCCCGTGGTTTTCTCCCTTAACAGGGTTTCCACGTCAAAAATACTGTGTCATGTGTTTCTTATTTCATGGTTAATGTTTTGTGTTTGATTTTATGCTGCTTCAATTAAAAGGAAAGTTCAATAAGGGAAATAATTAGGATAACTGATTCACCCCCCCCCTCTCAGTTATCAACAATTTCAATGTATTAATCTCAAACATGAAGAAGATGGTGATTTTGGCAGTGAGCCACTAGTAGGGTTTAACAGCCCTTATTATAATCTTTCTAGGTTTAGGGTTGAGGCAATGAGCCTGCTAGACCTAGTTGTACTTCATGGCAGTGAGCCAGTATGTTCTAGGCCCATGGAGTGACCAAGCTTGAACATCATTTTTCAAAGATTGCAATATATTTTGAGAGCTAATCCTCTTTGTGGTCTTTCCCCACCTTGGGGTTTTCCACATAAAATCTGGTGCCTCTTGTGTTTAATATTGCATCTATGTTTAAGTTTCTAATTTCATGCATTCTTTGTTTAATAATAATAAGTGCAGATAAGTGATTAATTTCTAAGTGCAGAAGTGTTTGAGTTTTTGGGACAACTGATTCACCCCCCCCTCAGTTGTCCACTGCATTTCAACAATTGGTATCAGAGCGAGGTTCCTCTGAAGAAAGTCTAACAACTCGAGGAAGATCCAAAATGTCTTATAAGAAGGAAGCGTCACATTTTGATGGGATGAATTATGATCTTTGGAAGGCATGAATGAAAAATCATCTTCTTTGTCTTGGTTATAAAGTATGGAAAGCTGCAAAAACAAAATACACCTTGCCTCAAAATGGTTTGATGATTGAAGATGAAATCAAAGAATATGAAGTGGTTGTTAAAGCAAAAGATGCTATGTTAAGTTCATTGAATGACTTAGTACTGCCAAATGTTGTGGATCTTGAAACTGTAAATGAGGAATTGGAAAAGCTAAAAAATCTATATGAGGGAGATGATTCTGTGAAGGAGGCCAAGATACAAAGTCTGAAAGTGAAATATGAAAGTTTTAAGATGAATGAAGATGAAAACATAACAGCCTTTATGCAAAGAGTTGATGAACTTGTCACTAGAATAAAAGGTATGGGGGAAACTCTCGGTGATAAGGAAGTTGTGATAAAAATTCTTAAATCACTACCAAAGTCCTACAGACACAAGGTAGCTACAATTGAAGAATTTATGCAAGTAAAAGATATTGACAGAGATCAGTTGCTTGGTAAGCTTACTGCCTTTGAGATGAGAAAGTTTGGTGATGCCCTGCCAAAACTTGAGACTGCCTTCAAAGCCAGTACCTCTAGGAAAACCTCCAGGTTAGAAAAGTACAAGGTAGAATTTGATGATGAGTTTGATGAAATTGAAGCCAACTTTGTAGATAAACTACAAAGAGAATCCGGTAAGTTCGAAGGTAAATTACCTTTTAAATGTTTTTCCTACAATAAAGTAGGCCACTTTACTTCTAGATGTCCTAAAAGAATTGAAACAAATAGGAAAAGATATGAGAACATGCCTAGGATCCAAAAAAAATGTTATTATGTTGAAGATTTGGATGATGATGAAGGAGTATCAGATAATGGTGAACCAAATAATGTTAGTACTTCTGGTAATGAATGCTTGTTTATTGCTATTAAAGAAGAACATGTGTCTACTAATCTTGTTAGCTGTGTGAAGGAAGAAAAACTAGTAGAAAGTGCTTTGGCTTCTCAGGTTGTTGAACACAAGGATGAATGGGTTGTTGATAGTGGTTGCTCTCACCACATGACTAGTGACAAAAGTAAGTTTGTAAGTTTGGAAAGATATGATGGTGGACTGGTTAGGTTTGGAGATGATACAACTGGTAAGATTTGTGGAAAAGGATCTATTTCTTTTGATGGCAAGCATAATACTGAAGATGTCTTGTATGTGAAAGGATTAAAACATAATCTTTTGAGTGTGGGTCAGATGTGTGACAAAGGTTATGACTTAAGCTTCAAGGACAATGTATGCAAGATCAGGGAAAGCTCCAGAACAGTCATTGCAACTGGTAAGAAGACCAGAGGTTATATCTATCACTTGAAAGGAACTGATAATTATTGTTTGTTGGCTCAGACTAATGAAAATTGGTTATGGCATAGAAGGTTGTGTCACATCAATTTTGATAACATTATGAAGATAAGTATTGCACAGGTTGTAAGAGATTTGCCTAAGCTTGTGAAGCCTCCTAATCCTATTTGCAAGGAGTGTCAATTTGGGAAACAAACAAGAACAAGTTTCAAAAGAAAGGACCAATCAATTGATGGACTACTAGAACTAGTGCATACAGATTTGTGTGGACCTACCAGAGTAAGAAGTTTGCAAGGAGATAAGTATTTCATGTTGCTTATTGATGATTATTCTAGAATGACTTGGGTTACCTTTTTGAAAGAAAAATCAATAGCTCTAGATAAGTTCAAGGCATTTAAGGCAATGGTTGAAAATGAGATGGATTTGAAGATCAAATGTTTAAGGTCTGATAGAGGAGGAGAGTTCACATCAATTGAATTCAATTTCTTTTGCGAAGAACATGGGATAAAGAGACAGTTATCTGTACCTAGAACTCCACAACAAAATGGAGTCATTGAAAGGAAAAATAGAACAGTTCAGGAAGCTGCTAGAACCATGATGAAGGAAGCTGATCTTCTGGAAGTATATTGGAGAGAGGTAATTCACACTACTATATATATCCTAAACAGAGTCCAAGTCAAAGGTAACAGTTCTAAGACTTCTTATGAATTTTGGTATGGTAAAGTTCCTACTGTGAAATATCTCAAAGTTTTTGGTAGCAAATGTTATATCAAAAGAGAAGAAGATCTAGGCAAGTTTGATGCTAGGTGTGATAAAGGAATCTTCCTTGGTTACTCAACCAAGAGCAAGGCCTATCAGTGTTATAATAAGAGGTTGAATAAGATCATTGAGAGTGCAAATGTCAAAGTCGATGAAAGCAAGGAAAGGTCTCCAGAATCAAGTGGATATGAATCAGATAAACTAGATGTTTCAAAAGTGATGCAGCATGAAGAAAGCTCAGATGAAGAGGATCAAGCTCCGGAAAGTGCTACCAAGACACCAAGGTATGTAAAACTTAATCATTCTTAAGATCAAATCATAGGAGATAAGAGCAAAGGAATCCTGCCTAGAAGAAGAGCTACAGAAGAACAAGTAATTTTTTATCAAATTTCCAAGATTGAACCTAAGACTATGAATGAAGCTTGCAATGATGAGAATTGGGTAAAGGCTATGAAAGAAGAATTGATGTAGATAGAGAAGACTCAGGCCTGGGATCTTGTTCCCAGACAAATAGATAAAAATTTAATTGGTACCAAGTGGGTTTTCAGAAACAAGATGAATGAGAATGGTGAAGTAGTAAGAAACAAAGCAAGGTTGGTATGCAAAGGATACTCTCAAGTTGAAAGAATAGATTTTGAGGAAACATTTGTACAAATGGAAAAGATTGAAACTATAAGAATGTTTTTAGCATTTGTAGCCTACAAAGATTTTAAGGTATATCATATGGATGTAAAGTTTGCATTCTTGAATGGAGAGTTGGAAGAAGAAGTCTATATTGAACAACCAGAAGGATTCCAGTCACCACATCAGGGTGACATGGTATGTAGATTGAAGAAGGCATTGTATGGGTTAAAACAAGCCCCCAAGGCCTGGTATGCTAGGTTGGATAAGTATCTGATACAATTAGGATTCACCAAGGGTACCACCCACAACAATCTCTATTTCAAGATCAATAATGAACAAATCCTAATTGTTGCAGTCTTTGTTGATGACATTATCTTTGGAGGCAATGAAGGTATGTCCACAATTTTTGATGGAGAAATACAAAGTGAATTTGAAATGTTCATGTTTGGTGAGATGAATTTCTTTTTAGGTCTGCAAATAAATCAATCAGATAAAGATATCTTCATTTCTCAGTCTAAGTATGTGAAAGAGTTGTTAAAGAAGTTTGGGATGGAAGACTCTAAACTGGTAATATACTCCCATGATAAATGGTTGTAAGTTGAGCAAAAATGATGATTCACCTATGGCAAATCAGAAAAGGTATAGATCTATGATTGGAGGATTACTTTATCTGACTCAAACTAGACCTGACATAATGCATGTAGTTTGTCTTGTGGCAAGATTTCAAGCAAAGCCTAAGGAGTCACATGTGATGACAATAAAGAGAATTCTGAGATATTTGAAAGGCACAATGGATTATGTTTTGTGGTATCCAAGGGACAATGATTTCACTCTCAGTGCATACACTGATGTATATTGGGCTGAAGATGTAGATGATAGAAAAAGTACAAGTGGAGGTACATTCTTTTTGGGAAAAAGGCTGGTATCTTGGACAAGCAAAAAACAAGACTCAATATCTCTGTCCACTACAGAAGCAGAATATATTGCAGCAGCATGTAGTTGTACTCAAGTGTTGTGGATGAAGCAGACATTGAAGGACATCAGAGTTGTGTATGAAGATCCAATTGCAATATTTTGTGACAATACAAATGCCATAAACATATCAAAGAATCTAGTAATGCATTCAAGGACAAAGCACATATCCATAAGATATCACTTTCTAAGGGAAAAAGTGACAAAAAAAGAAGTCAAGTTGGAATATGTATCTACAAAAGACCAGATTGCAGACATTTTCACCAAACCTCTACCTAAGGATACTTTTGAGTATCTCAAAGAAAAGTTAGGGGTTATTACCCCTCCTGCTCTAAAATAAGATGCACAAGAGTGCATCAGTCTGGTGGAGCTTAGAGTTCCTTCTTCAAATCTGGATTGATGCTTTTAGGGCTACTTCTCAGGGGGCGTAGTCAGAGAGTTCATAAGAGAAATTGAATCAGAGCAGAAGAGTGCAAGTATGTGCCCTTTGCCATTGATGTCAAAGGGGGAGAGAAATCATGTGAAAAAATCAAAAGGAAAGAGTACAGATGTGCAAAGAGATAGGGGGAGAATCTTGTCTTGATGGTTGTTGTAGTTTTTCACATCATATGTTGCCATTAATGACAAAGGGGCAGATTGTTGCAAGTATGTGCCTAATCGGTGTTGTCATTGATGTCAATATATCTTTTTTGTCATTGGTGTAAACTATGTCCTATTCTATTACTTGTTTAGAAGCTTTGTATGTTGAGGATATTGAGAAAATTGGCCTCTCTGGAAGAAACAAGTGAGCTAAAATGAAGTGCAGTATAGACAGTGAGTCGTATGCTGAAGAAGAGTCCGGTAGATTACTCCACATTTTTTGCTTCTTAAAGATCTTGGTCTATGAATTGGAAGTTATTTAAAGAGATGTCTGAAGATGCTAAATCTTGAGTTTGAGCCTTCGGTGTCAAGAATTGAGAGACTTGCATTCACCAGAGTAAAACATGCTTTCTCTAATTATTCTCTAGTGATAGGGAGAAAGTATTTTACTCCGCATTCCTCCACATTAAAGTGTTTTTCTCTGTAGTTCTAAAGGCAATTTGGGATGATGATAAGTGCCTACAATTGCAATGGTTCATGTTTTGGTGGTCTGCAAGCTATCTTTATTTTATGATAGTTGAAGACAGTGAAGTTCATGCGCTCCGATGTGAAGAATCTCATGAATAAAGTGGTTTGAGTTTGTGCGGTTGCTCCTGATGATTTCAACGTTCTTGTGGATTCCTCCTAAGCATTTTCCTACCTTTACATTGGTCCGCATTAAGGAAATGAGATCATGTTTGAAGATTATTCCCAGATAACATAGCGTGCAACCAGTCTTAGCTGACTTGGTTAATTCCAGTAATTGCAGAGATTTCTTGAAGATTATGGAAGCGTGTTATGGTGTGGAAGATCATGTTTGAGTCCTAGCTAAGGCGTGGCATGATCTATATACATCTATACTACAAATCCTTAGCATAATTTTGTATTAGGTCAAGACCTATTTTGTAAAATATTTGTAATGTCGACCTTGGAGATTGTTCCAATAGCTGATGATTGTAATGCCAACCTTTATGATCATTCCAAGGTTGATGAAGTGTATAAATACTTGTAATTAAGTCATGGAAAAGATGTCCTTGTGCAAAAATGGGAAGATAGGGAAAAGGGCGAGCAGATAAGGTAGAGCAGGGCAGAGCAGAGCGGAGGAACTATTGTATTTCAATGTATTAATCTCAAACATGAAGAAGATGGTGATTTTGGCAGTGAGCCACTAGTAGGGTTTAATAGCCCTCATGGTTTAACAGCCCTTATCATAATCTTTCTAGGTTTAGGGTTGAGGCAGTGAGCCTGCTAGACCTAGTTGTACTTCATGGCAGTGAGCTAGTATGTTCTAGGCTTGTGGAGTGACCAAGCCTAAACATCATTTTTCAAATATTGCAATATATTTTGAGACCTAATCCTCTCCATAGTTTTTCCCCACCTTGGGGTTTTCCACATAAAAATCTGGTGTCTCTTGTGTTTAATATTACATCTATGTTTAAGTTTCTGATTTCATGCATAATTTGTTTAATCATAATAAGTATTGAAAAGTGATTAACGTTTAAGTGCAGAAGTGTTTGAGTTTTTGGGAGAACTAATTCACCCCCCCTCTCAGTTGTCCAACACATTTCAACAGGGAATATTCAGCGATCATGGCACATGTCACCTTTGAGGGCATGGGCTTTGTGAGAGCTCTTGTTCCCTTGTGTGTTTTCACTCTACCTTAATGTGATTGATATGTTGATAACTGAGAGGGGGGGTGAATCAGTTATCCTAATTATTTCTTCTTTCTGAACTTTCTTATTAATCAATGCAGCATTAATTCAAACAAGCAAACATTACCATGAAATGGAAAAACACATGACACAGTATTTTTGACGTGGAAACCCTATTAAGGGAGAAAACCACGGGGTGATTAACCCAAAGATTATTCTCTGTTAGAAGAATAAGGAATTACAAAATGGCACTTGCCAATTAGGGCTCACTGCCCAAGCACACTACTCACAAAGGAGGCACACTGCCTACAAGGAGACACACTGTCTACAGAAGAATGTTATACAATACTTGAACTGATTGGAAGCATCCACATATGCTAGAGTTCAGTTCCAGTTAGGCTCAGTACACTGATCTGCTGCACTTCATCTTTCCTCTTCTCTTATGCTGCTTTCCTTTCACATACCAGACCTTCCTTACTGCTTCTGCTCTGCTCTACTTTTATTCGCATATCACATATCACCACAACACTTCTCACAACTAAATCCATCCTATATATATCCGCACAAGTGATTTCATTAACTTTCTAGTCGGCACCCAAAACAGTCAATCTTCTCACAAACTCTGTTCTGTCGGCTGAATCCTTACACATCAAGTAATGCGGATCAATCATATACTTGTAGAAATCATTAATCATGTTGGCCAAACATGATTCATGCCTTCATAACCTTTAACACCATCAGTAACACATCTAGAAAGTAGTCTAATGTTCTGTCAGTCAGTTCTTCCTCTGTTCACACTGTCACTCAGGAATCTAGTACTCAACTATTCATATCTTTTTCCTTGTCCATCACCGGAGGCTAAATCCTTGGAATCTATTACTCAAGGTAGTCCTCTTGACTTTCCCAAATCTGCACTTCACCAAGATACTTCCTCTGAGAGATCCGGACCTGTCTGTCGAACCTTGCCACAAGCTCTGTTCTTGTTTACCGGACCTCAACAATCTTCAATCTGACTTCCGGTAGAGACACACCATGTCCTGTGGATGTGTGGGATGAACTTTGTTGCCATCAATGACAACAATCATGAATCCATACAGTGTCTCTTGCCAACAATCTCCCCCTTTGGCATTGATGGCAACACTTAGTGAAAAATGACTAAGTGTTTACACTATGCTCCCCCTTGGCTGATGCTCTATCTTTATATACATTTTCCAGAGCTCCCCCTTAGTTGGATTCCTCATTTTTCACTGCTCCTCACTCCCCCTTTGACATCAATGGCAAAGGGTAGGGTCCGTACACCAAAATTTTCAAAAATTTTACTATACTTAGCCACATAAGTATATATATACAAGTTGTACTTACATATACTTAAGTATGTCTGCAAAAGTGTTCTTCAACTGTACAACTTCCGTCGCCCAACTCTGCTTCATCCTGTCCAAAATTGAGATATGCCCACTCAACAAGAATGCAAACGCATCTGCCCTTTTTAGATCTGTCGGATCATTGGTCTGGGCTGTAATTTGGGCTTCTGTTATAGCCTCATGCATGGCCTCTAGCTTAGGGACAATTAACCCCCTGAGCTCACTCATCCTGCTTATTTTATTTTTCCTTTCCTTCTCCAATTTCTTGATTTCACTCAAGACTGTGATAGTTTGACATTCTTGATTTGTTATAGAGGATGAAAGAGGATCAAAACTTTGAGACAAGCTTAGTAGTTTGTCCTCTTGCTCTTTTATTTTCTTCTCAATCTCCACTATTACCTTGGACCAGGAGATACAAAATTTATATATTTCACCACCATCCTTAAGAGCATTTTCTAAGCTCTTTATCCCAATGTTCATGTTTCTCCTATCATTAATGATCAAACCCTGTACCTCGGAGAACCGTTTATCCAAAAACTCCTTCCGGACCTTTTCTTCAGCTAATTTTTCTAGAGAATCAAAATGTGTACTAACACTGCTGACTAAGGTTTTGAGATTACCGGAAGAGGAGGCTGTGGAATCTTTCTGAACCGATGGCATAATCTTTTCAAGCACTCCAGAAGCAGCTTCTATCAACTCACAGTCTTCCATATGAAACTTTAGGAGTTTTTCATTAGCCTTAGCATTTGCAAATGAAGCTATCTTCATTGTATATACCAGAGAAAGAGAATCAAAATTGAATGGACCTTGTAGAAGCTCCAGTTCATCAATCTCCATTGTTTCTTTGTTCAGGAATTCTTGGATAGTTTGTGCAGTGTCTCTTGCCAGAGACAGATGTTTCTTCTCTTCTACAGTCTTGGAGCTGTCCTTAGGAGTTTTCTCTCCTTCACCACTAGTAGTTGTGGTTTTCTCTACTGAAGTCTTCTCTCCTTCTACAACCTTAGCACTATCATCTTCTTTTTCCTTCACCTCTGCTTCTTTCTCCTGTGATTTTTCTTCTCCTTTAGATCTGGAGACTGTAGGGGAAATCGGAGGGGAAATGTTAGTCTGTTCAAGGCCCACCTCTTCTGACATTTTCTCAAGAGTTTCTTCTGCAACATTTGTAGGATCAGTACCCAAGTCCTCTATGATAGGAAGATTAAATCTTTTGAAGGTTTTCTGGAGAATCTCTTCAGTGTCCTTGGCTACCTTGTCGGTCTCACCAAGCATAAGTTGATTCATCCTTGCTTTGCTCCTGAATTCATCCTTGCAATCTTTGAATACCATGTTCATTATCTTGAGATCAATTGAAGGATATAGCTGAATAGCTATCTGTTCCCAGATCTCAAGGTCTTTTGCCATGGCATTGGTCTTTCTCATTTCCAACTCCTTCTCTAGACTCTTAGGAATTAGAGAGATAATTTCAATAAAAACTTTATTGTAAATGTTCAGATACCTGATTGTAGCTTCCTACAGGATCTTTTGGTCGGCCTCATTGTAATCATCATAGAATTCGGCCATTGGTTGAAGGTTTCCATCCACAGTGACTGATTTGATTACACTTTCTAGGGACAGGGTGGGCTTTTCAACAAATTCCTCTGCCATTTCTTCCTTGTCTTAGCCTGTGGAGGGCTTACCGGATCCTTTCTTCTTCTACTTCTTTATTTCCTTTACCCCCTCATCTGATTCAGTTTCTTCTTCATCTCTTTGACTTGCATAAGCCCTTGTGGCTTTTGTCTTTGACCTTTTCTCTCCTTTGCTGGATGCTTGGACTTCCGGTTTTGAGCTTTTAGCAGGGACAGGTGCTGGTCTCTTTGAAGATCTGGTCTGGGTGGAAGTTTCTACCAGAGCATTTTTCTTGCTTCCTTTTTCTGCCTCTTTCTTCTCTTCATCATCTTTTTGTCTCTTTTCCTGGTTGGCACCAAGTGCCTCCTTTGAGATCCCAAGGCCTTGTACAATATGTTCTACTTCTTTTCTCACCTTCCTTTTCATCTTTGGTTCTCTGAGTTCCACATGGATCTTTACACTCAGCTCCTCAAAGGTTCCAAACCTTTCTGCCTTTAGATCTTTAGGCTGACTCAGCATGTGTTGAACATGCAGCTCCACAATCTATTCATCCACTTCATACCCCATGGGCATGATCCAGACTGTCCTTGGTTCTACTGCCTCCATTAGGCACTGATCAGTCTCTACCATAAAGCAGACTGTGTCTTTGTATTTCTCAACAAGGGACTGGGGAATCCTTTCTCTTGTTTGCATCATGTTCTGAAAGTTCTTAAAGTATCCCCACAGAGCTATTTTTCTTGCCTTTGCATCTCCAAGTTCATGCAAGTAATCTCTGATCTGGATAGCTACCGGTTTGTCATTTTCCCATACCCATCCATTTGATCCGGGAAGCTCATTCATGAAGTAGAAGAACAAACATAGTATCAGTCCTCCATATTTAAAGGAGTTCTTTTTGTCCTTCTTGATCTTCTGTATGTTTTCCATTAATTGGCTCAAGAGGAGTTCACAGAGATCATAATCTACATTCTTTCTTAGCATCTCATAGGCCGTGTATACTGCTGAATTCTCCCTACTGGAATGATATATCTTGTATCTTATTATCATAGATGCATACTTGATATCCGGGTCAGTAATATCTTCAATGGTCATTGCCCTCTTATCAAATTTTGATCTGGTGGCCTCTATGACAATGTTGTTTTTGACAGACTTGAGGACAGGAATTCCTCTGGAGGAATGTAAACTAGTTACTGCCCTAATTGCTTCCTTGGTGATCTTGCAAGGTCTATTTAGCCATAGGAAGTTATCATGCACCCTACTTAAAACATATCAGACCCATTCATCTTCTTCAAAGTAGGGGAAATGAATGAACTAATCAAAATGCTTTTCCTGGATGCCCTTATATTCTGGTTTAAGCTCAAAAGCATCATCTATCAATTGTTTGTGATAGATGTCTCTTAGTTTGAATTCCCCAAACTCTTCAATATTGACATGTATGTAAACCCTAATGTCTTCTATGTGTAAAACGCCATGCGAAACACTAGAAAATGCACCTAGGGGGTTTACCTCCAAGGATTTGTATGGATGTTTCTTAAATGTAGGGCGAGGTCTATCAGAAATCTTTACAATATTCAGAGTACCCATTATCAAAAGATTTGCAGTGAGATATTTGAAAACAGAAAATACCTTTTGCACCTATCAGTTTCACGGAGTTGGTTGGATTGATCTCTGGAATCTTTACAATATTTGGAGTACCCATTATCAAGAGATTTGCAGTGAGATATTTGAAAACAGAAAATACCTTTTGCGCCTATCGGTTTCACGGAGTTGGTTGGATTGATCTCTGGAAGTAATGACTTCTGCAAGTGATCTTCGATGAACTTGGGGAATTTTGTTGCAGAGCTCCACTTTTCATTTCCTCTTGAGTGCAGAATGAACGAGTGATTAATGAAAAACCCTTATATTGCTCCACAAGCCCTAATATCAGACTGTAATAAATGCTCGACCTACATTATTTTGGTTTGCCTTATTCGAGTGATTTGAAGAACCGGATCAACCCTGATCTTTAAACATCTTGCGGATCTTTCAAATCTTAACCACAGTTTGTTTGAATATATCCCTTATGACTCCTTCAATCTGCAACTCTTCTTGTGCCAGTTCTGGCACCAATTGACTGGCTGGGGGAACAATGTTTTCTTTGTCTCCCCCTGAGCTAGAGCTCACTTTTCAATTTTCAGAAGGAATATCAGCACCAGAGTCTGGTGCAGATCCAACCTCTACATTCTCAGTACTTTTCTTCACCCAAATCTTGCTCATCTCATTTTTAACTTCATCCGCATTCATCTTTTGTTTACCCTTATCTTGATTCTGATTATATACCGGACCTCTTTTGTCCTAATTCTTGCTTTTGCAGACTTTTGCATTATGACCAGACCTATTACAGATTTGGCACACAACATTTCTTTGCATATTTGACTGATATCCTCTTGATCTGCATTGATTAGCCATATGACCTACTCTATTGCATGCAAAGAATCTACCATTGAATGATTTGTTCATTTGCATATTTCTGCATTCATGAGACTTGTGACCATACCTTTTGCAGTTAAAACACTGTCTGGAGAAGGATGAATTAGTCTGATTCATTCTCTTTCTGCATTGATTAGCTTTGTGACCAAAGTGATTGTAGCTGTGGTAGTATCCATTGAAGGATGGATATCTTTGAGCATTGGGTTGTCTTACCAGAGGTCTTCTAGGCCTGTTCCTTGGATTTTCTGATCCAAAATTCTTCTGACCGGATCTGGAGCTTTCTCCTTTCTCATATCCCAAACCACATTTGTCATCTACCTTCTTTTGACTTCCAAGAAGAACTTCAAGTTGAGCAGAACTTAACTTGAATTTCTCTTTATACTCATTTGCTGTTTGAAGATCCCTTTTTAGAGAGACAATTTGATCCTCAAGTTTTTCTTCATTAGCTTTAGCATCTTCAAGTTCAGATTCAAGATGTCTGATAATTCTATCCATCTGGTGGCAATCTTCTGATTTCTCCTTGAGAGATTGTCTTAGATTATCTTCAGTTTTTCTTTTCTCTTCAACTTCTTGGGTAAACTTTATAACTCCTGATTCCATTTCATGTCTTACCATAATGATTTCTTTTGATAACTTTTCACATAACTTAGTTTTCTCAGTCAGCTCTTCATTTGCATTACTTTCTTCACCTTGTCTTGCTAATTACTGAAGTAGCTCCTTTCTCTTTTTCATAGAGAGACTTAATTTGTCTTTTAGTTCTCTCATGAAATCATCAGCCTGTTTGAGTCCTTCCTTTAATTCATTGACTTCAGAGTTTGACTGTTCAAGATCCTCAAGAGCAGTCTTGAGTTGATCCCTTAAACCATATGCATCCATTTGGACTCCCAGATCTTCCTCGAGCTGTTAGACTCTATTAGGAGGAACTTAGCTCTGATACCAATTGTTGATAACTGAGAGGGGGGGTGAATCAATTATCCTAATTATTTCTTCTTTCTGAACTTTCTTATTAATCAATGCAGCATTAATTCAAACAAGCAAACATTACCATGAAATGGAAAAACACATGACACAGTATTTTTGACGTGGAAACCCTGTTAAGGGAGAAAACCACGGGGTGATTAACCCAAATATTATTTTTTGTTAGAAGATTAAGGAATTACAAAATGGCACTTGCCAATTAGGGCTCACTGCCCAAGCACACTACTCACAAAGGATGCACACTACCTACAAGGAGACGCACTATCTACAAAAGAATGTTATACAATACTTGAACTGATTGGAAGCATCCACATATGCTGGAGTTCAGTTCCAGTTAGGCTCAGTACACTGATCTGCTGCACTTCATCTTTCCTCTTCTCTTATGCTGCTTTCCTTTCACATACCAGACCTTCCTTACTGCTTCTGCTCTACTCTACTTTTATTCGCATATCACATATCACCACAACACTTCTCACAACTAAATCCATCCTATATATATATATCCGCACAAGTGATTTCATTAACTTTCTAGTCGGCACCTGGAACAATCAATCTTCTCACAAACTCTGTTCTGTCGGCTAAATCCTTACACATCAAGTAATGCAGATCAAGCATATACTTGTAGAAATCATTAATCATGTCAGCCAAACATGATTCATGCCTTCATAACCTTTAACACCATCAGTAACACATCCAGAAAGTAGTCTAATGTTCTGTCAGTCAGTTCTTCCTCTGTTCACACTGTCACTCAGGAATCCGGTACTCAACTATTCATATCTTTTTCCTTGTCCATCACTGGAGGCTAAATCCTTGGAATCTATTACTCAAGGTAGTCCTCTTGACTTTCGCAAATCCGCACTTCACCAAGATACTTCCTTTGAGAGATCCAGACCTGTCTGTCGGACCTTGTCACAAGCTCTGTTCTTGTTTACTGGACCTCAACAATCTTCATTTTGACTTCCGGTAGAGACACACCATGTCCTGCGGATGTGTGGGATGAACTTTGTTGCCATCAATGACAACAATCATGAATCCATATAGTGTCTCTTGCCAACATGATATTGGTACATGAAATCAACCACCATAAGGTGGGGGCATATATAATGATATTTGTCTATTGATTTTGGTACTAATGAAGCATGTTTATAAGCCCTCTCTGCGAGGCAGGATGTTGTATCTCCACCATGAGTGCACATCCTTATATCATTGCAATCAAAAATCCCTCTCCGTGATGTGGGATAACATATCTCTTGAGCTAGTGCATATCCTTTTATTCAAAAGCCCTTTTACGGAAGGTGGGATGGTGTATCTCTTGAGCTAGTGCACATTCTTTTATTTCAAAAGTCCTCTGCAGAGGCGGGGTTGGATCTTGAGACTATCCTCCCTTATGTGTGTTTTTGGTGGTTGTTATGGCATAAGCCCAACCATCAGGTGTGTCTGTAGCATGCTTGAGATGGTGGGACTTAGCAATAAGCTCCTTCCATCGTGTTGTTTGTCATGTTTAAGACGTATAGTATGTCTATGGCATGCTATGTGGAACTCATGTTTTCCATGTGTCTTCTATGTGTTTTCCCCTCGTGTAGTGTAAAGGGTGTGGTGATGAGTCCCCCCTACACTTGGCTTTTGTATGGTGTGTTTTCCCCCTTTGGTGTAGTGTAAAGGGTGTGGCGATGAGTCCCCCCTACATCTTGGGTTTTGTTTTATGTGCTCTTTAGATTTCATTTCACATATATGAAAATGTTATCGAAATGATATATCAATGTATTCATCATGTTTTGTGTGACTGGTCTCATGTATTCATCATGTTTTATGTGTCTTCAATATTATCTTCTCCATGTTTTGTGTCCTTCTTATTGTCTTCATTATGTCTGTGATGTGTTTTCTAATGCTTACCTAAGACTAGGGACTAGAAATAGTTCCTCAATCTTGGTGTATGCCATAGCTTCTTGTGCTTGGCATGTTTTATGTGTTTTCTACCATACTTTAATGCATGTATGGGTCATAAGATCATACATACATTAAAGTGGGGGCTAAATGTTATGTCTAAAATGTCCCCCTAGGACTCTTACCTCCTAAGTTTAGCTCCTAGGTCCCTTAGTTTTAATCATGCATATTATAAATGAATATCGAAGCAAATTCCCCTAGAACCCATGTCAAATGGGACCTAGAGGTGAACCTTGAGCTAAATCCAAACCCAAAATAGGCCCCTGGACAAGGGCGCACGTGCCCTAGTCGATCCTTATTTTGTCGGTGTCCCATATTCATATGTCGTCTTATGACCATTAATTGGTGTTTCTTATCGACATCTTAAGTTTGAATTATGAAATATTAGTAAGAATACAAATATAAACATGTTTAGGACTTCATTTGTAAACTAGAAGATGGTTTTGAGATTAAGGAAAACTTATGATCATAGAGCATTCAATGCATTGTTGTTGTGTTTGTTGTTGCAGATTTGGCTTCATCTTCTCATGGTGTGAAAGATATTAATCTCCTTGAGAGCTACACCTCTGAGGTGATATCTATTTGTGATCCAATCTATCTACTTTATCAATGATTTTGCCTCTGTCCACCAAGGACACACACTCTCTATATAAAAATAGTGTTGGAAGTCTTGAATGCCATTCTGGGGCTTGACCGAGGCAAGCTCCTAAAAACCACAACCCCCAACCCCTCTCTTGTGATTGCAAGTGATAGGTGCAGGATCTTGTGCAGTGGAGTTGTAGAGGATTAGAGCAGAGCATAAGGAATCTAGATCTAAAAAAAAGGCAAAAAACATCCCTAAAAGGTCAAGGGCACTTGCTCTTTTGATCTCTAGTTTTGTAGTGTCTGAAATCTCTAAAGTGACCATTGCAGTCTGTAGCAGAAGATATCTTGAAGCCCTCAAAAAAAGTAGCACCTTGGGCTTGGGCGCCCGCTCTTTTGACCCCGAAGTTTTTTCCTTCCAAAACCCAAAATCTGGTATGTATCTAATCTACATTTAGTGTCCTATGTGAGCATTTGTTGAGATTCATCTATTTGTTTACGATTTTGCATAATTAAGGTTTTAGGCTTAATCGAGATAAGGTTTAACAAATTAATCAACAAATTCTAAATTTCCTTATCATTCCAAGTGACAGCAAACCCGATAGTTGAGTCCTCTTGCAAAAGTTATGATTCAACTTAGTTAAATGTTCTTAAATGTATGTAGTTAAAGGAGGATATAATTAAACTATCACTCTAATCAACAAACCCTCTTTTCCTTCATTACACCGCCTTCCAAAATCTGAAATCTGGTATGTATCTGATTTGTATTTATTGCCTTCTTGTGTGAGCATTTGTCGAGTTTCATCCGTTTGTTTATAATTTTGCATAATTAGGGTTTTAGGCTTAATCAAACTAAGATTTAACAAATTAATCAACAAATTCCAAATTTCCATGTCATTCCAAGTGACACCAAACTTGTAGTTGAGTCCTCTTGCAAAATTTGTGATTCAACTTGGTTTAATGTCCTTGAATGTATGTAGTGAAAGGAGGATCTAATTAAACGATCAACCTCATCAACAAACCCTCTTTTTCTACATAACATTTTGGGGAAGCTGTGTTTTGTTGAACATTGCATCTTACTAAGTGTTGTAAATCAGATTTGCATTCATACATATCATATTCATCATTCTACATTCAAAAATCTTACAAAAAAATTTGAAAATTTTGAAAAAATCAAGCATCCTAGGCTTGCATTTAGGCATAACTTGCACTATTTTCCTTGCATGTTATTGAAAACATTTAATTTTCTGATATTTACATCAGATCTGAGATAAATTACAGCAACTCAACATTTCATCATCATTTACCTTGCATTTACGTACTTTATTTGCTAGGGTTTGCTTGAAATTTTGCATTTTTCTTATAACCTAGTAATTTCAAAAGTTAGGGTGATGCTGGAGCATCCAGTGGTGTAAGGGAAATCTTGCATCACCCAAAAAAAGATGTGTTTCAAAATTTTTGATGTTCTTTCCATTTCTTTTCAAAATTTGTGGTTCTGGTTCCATAATCACTTGAATAATGATGTAGAACTTTCAATTTTTCTAAACTGCTAAAAATAGCAACCTGCTATTTTTAGAAAGTTTACATTTGGGCACAGAATGAAGTGAAAATTTATAGGAAGCTGCATAACTAAAAAATAAGACCTTTGGCAAAGGAATCACACAAACATCATTTGTGAGCTAAAAGATATTAAAGTTTTTGTTTCCCAAAAAATGCCTGAAAATTATTCAAACTTAGGTTTGAGGTACTAAACAGCCCCGTACGGACCCAAAAATGGCCGAAACCGATAGAGCAAGTTCTTAGCGTGTAGTGCACTTTGCGAGCTTTCCGACGCATAAAACAGTTCGTCAATCAGACACCTAGATCAAAAGTTATGGCTCTCAAAAGTTTACCTATTTTTGGAGGGAGATGCAAATTTTGAAATTATGTTGTTGGCCGCCAAAAAGGCTATTAATAACCATTTTTGGGAACCCTAGGCAGTAGTAGAGTTAAGGGGGAAAGTTTAGAGTCAAGAATAGGCGGGAAAATAGAAACCCTAACTGATTTGGGGTTATAGAAGGCAGATGATTCCAGAGTCTTGTGAGAGGAAGCTGTAATGTGTTGCAGCATGTGGAGGGTTTATTCCTCTGATTATATTTGAGCTTCTATAATGTAATAAGTTGTCCAAATCAATAAAATAAAGTTCTATTTTTTGTATGCAATTTCTGTTGTTGTGTGTTTTATGATTTACCCCCTTCATCATAGGGTTTGAAATTAAAATCTTGTTTGAGATTTTATTTATTCATTTTTACACTCTTTCAAATCTGATTTTTGAATCTAGCATGGCTACATTGTGTATCTTGACATTTACATTGAAAAAGGTGAAAAAATTAAGCATTTTAGGTGCATAAACAAGCATAGATTGGTGTTGTTTCATTGCATTTATCTTAATTATCTTACATTTTAGATCTTGCACTCATATTCTAGCATGCATTCATTTTCCATTTGAAATTTTTGCATAATTTCATATCATTGTGTGAAAATTGGCATAATCATAATTCCACAGTGTGTATTTCAACACTACTTATTTACACACCTTTTCACATTAAAATCACCAATTGAGCCTCGTTGTGCTGTAGTCTTTCCTCCTATCCACTTTTTTTGTTGTGGAATTTGTGCATATTCTTACCCATTTCCCTCAAACAAGTGTTTTAGGTGTGAAAAAGTCCCACCTCTATGGCTTTTATCATAAAAACAATGCTATGGTCCCTCCTCATCCTAATAGGAAAATGAAGACTCCTGAACCTGAAATAACATTCGTACCAAACATTAGAACATGTGAAGATATTGAAGGCCCACTCTACATCACTGTTAACATAATGGGGTATGTGGTAAGAGGAACCCTTATTGATCCAAATTGCATGACTAACATTGTTACAGAAGAGTTCCTTTACTCACACAAACTTATATAAGAAACTTATGAACCTACAAACATGATGATAAAACACATAATGGAACTTTCATCCTGACCATAGGGAAGGTATCTCTGATGATTCAACTACTTGATAAAGCCTTGGAACAAACATTTGATATTATCTGGATATCTGACCTCTTCCGTGTGAAACTAGGTCATTCATGGCTCAAGACTATGAAAGTTGTCCCTTCAATACTTCACTAATGCTTAAAATTTCCTCACTTTGGGTTCATACGAACTATTCACTATAACCTATCATGACCTGAGGTGAATCAAAAAAACATCATCCTTGACTACTTTTGGTTGGAACCTATGGAGGAACCTGAACCACGAACAAACCATACCTTCTTGGGATATCGATGTTACAAAGCACAATTACTATCTAGATTGGTTGGTCCTCCTATTCAACAAACAATACCTAAAGAGCAATCTATAGAACCCCATAGACCAAAAGGAAAAGGGATATATGATGAGGTTCCTCCTTCGTCTTCCCTACAAGGATCAGGAGAAAACTATAGAAAACAATACCATGCATCACCACAAGTTAATCACACATCTACCTCTTCCTCTAGGATACAAAAACCTATGGAAAAATATGATATTCCTTTTGGAGATATAAGCAATAAAACAAGAAGAAATAGACAAGCTAGAGAAAGAAGGAAGATAAGACAAGCCTTGGCTCAAAACAACACATCATCTCAACAAGAAAACATTGAACCACCTAACACTAAAATAAATAAAGAGAATAAGGCCGATAAGGTAATGGATAAGTAATCTAAATGGGTACTTGTCCCCTATATACCTCTTTCCTCTGGCATTTAGGATTGGGAGGAGGATGATTTTCTTGTTGACAACCGTTAGCACGGTTGTGTTTTTAGGTTAGTATTTCTAACCTTGTTGGCGACCTTTGTCGTAGCATGTTATGCTCGCTTATGTGTGCCTTCTCTCTCTGTGTTGTGTTCCCTTGTGATGTGTTATGTGTTGTTTAGGTCTCCTTGGATGACCCTTAATACTCTTGTAAGGTCAAGGATACTAGGAGACCACCTCTGTTGTGACTATTCTTCTATTTGTTTCATTATTCTTTTATCTTACCTCTTATCTATTTTATTGTTGTGTGTCATGCCTTAGGGGCATAGCGTTGTGGTTGATGACCTGGGGGCATCCTCCTACGTGTTGTTCCTAAGGCACTTGTTCTCCTCTCATTTTATTATTTACCTCCTTCTAGTGGTTCTATCTAGTCGGTGGATGACGAAAACAAACAAATACCAATACATACAGAGTGTTCCTTCAGCAAGAAAGCAAAAATAGACCTAGACCATACATGACGATGGGGTTGATCTATATATCTAATGCTTGACTAGTAGAATCACTCCATGTGATGTATCATCTTATGGCATTTCTTGTTAGTAACATTTTATGATCCACTCAATATGCTCTTGCACAATTTGATTGATATCTCACCTTGTTTCTACACTCAGTTTCGAGGTATTTGCAATATAGCCCAACAGTTATACTCAGTTCTAAACCCGCAGTATAGCCTTTGTCCTTGATGTGACTATCTTCATGCATAGCTTTTATGATGTGATATGGTTGTTATCTTAGAGTAAGATTTTCTAACCATCTTGTTATCTTAGCATATCTTATCAATGTGTTTATGGAAACATTTGGCGATCATGAGCACATGTCACCTTGGGGGCATGGGCTTTGCAAAAGATCTTGTTCCCTTGCGTGTCTTCTCTCTACCTTAATGTTCTTGATATCAGTAAACAACATCAACCACCTTAAGTTGGGGGCATATATAATGATATCTTTCTGATGATTTTGATACTAATGAAGCGTGTTTATAAGCCCTCTTTGCAAGGAGGGATGTTGTATCTCTAGCACGAGTACACATCCTTATTTATATTGAAAGAAAAAATCCCTTTCCATGAGGTGGGATAGCATATTCTTTATCAAAGAAGCCCTCTGTAGAGGTGGGATAAAGTATCTCTTGAGCTAGTGTGTATCCTTTTATTCAAAATCCCTTCCACGAAAGGCGGGATGGTGTATCTCTTGAGCTAGTGCACATCCTTTCATTACAAAAGTTCTCCACGGAGATAGGGTTGGATCTTGCAACTATGCTCCCTTAAGCATGTCTTTGGTGGTTGTTGTGGCATAAGCCCAACAGTCAAGTGTGTATATAGCATGTTTGAGATGGTGGGACTTAGCAATAAGCTCCTTCCATCGCCCATTTTTGTCATGTTTAAGATGTATAGTATGTCCATGGCATACTACATGGTTCTTGTGTATTTCATGTGTCTTCCCCCATGTGTAGTGTAAAGGGTGTAGTGATGAGTCCCCCCTACACTTGAGTTTTGTATGGTATGTCTTCCCCCATGTGTAGGGTAAAGGGTGTGGCGATTAGTCCCCCTACACTTGGGTTTTTGTATGGCATGTTTTCCCCCTAGTGTAGTGTAAAGGGTGTGGTGATGAGTCCCCCCTACACTTGGGTTTTGTATGGTGCATTTTCCCCCTTGGTGTAGTGTAAAGGGTGTGGCGATGAGTCCCCCCTACATTTTGGGGTTTTGTGTTGCAATTTTATTTCCATGAATATATATTATGAAAATGAAAATGCTATATCAATGTCTTCATCATGTTTTGTGTAACTACTCTCATGTCCTCATTGTATTTTGTGTGTCTTCAATACTATCTTCTCCATGTTTTGCATGCTTCCTACTATCTTCATTGTGTTCTACATGTCTGTGATGTGTTTTCTAATGCTTACCTGAGACTAGGGGCTAGAAACAGCTCCTTAATCTTTGTGTATGTCATAGCTTCAAGTGACTAGCATGTTTGATGTGTTTTTTATCGTATTTCAATGAATGTATGGGTCATAAAATCATACATACATTAAAGTGGGGGCTAAATGTTATGTTGTAAAATGTCCCCCTAGGACTTTTACCTCCTAAGTTTAGCTCCTGGGTCCCTTAGATTTAATCATGCATGTTAAAAATGAATCCTGGAGTAAAATCCCCTGAAACCCTTGCCAAATGGGACTTAGGAGACACTCTTGAGCTTAAACATGTCCTAAAATAGGACCCTAGACAAGGGTGCCCGTGCCCTTGTCTAGACCTATTTTGTCGGGACCCAAATTTTAAATTTCGGCAAAGTGACCATTAAAAGGTTTCCCTTTGTCAGCCTATTCAATTTGAATTACAAATGTTCAGTGGGAATGCATATATAAGCATGTTTAGGACTTCATTTTATAACTAGATGCATAATGCAAACTTGTGATCTTGTGCTAAGGATATTCAAGGCTTTCATTGTGTTGCAAACCAATATTGGGTTGTGTTTGTACTTGTTTGTTGTAGATTTGTCTTCATCAATCCATCTCCTTATGGTGTGAAAGATCTTCATCTCCCCATGAGAGCTTCAACTCTGAGGTGACATTGTCATGCCCACATTTCCCATGCGGTCACAACATGTATTCACACGTGTCATGTCCACATACGTCATGTGGTCATGATACGAACTATCAAAAATTTTCCCTTACTACTTTAAAAACCCCCTCGCATGCGTAGGCATTCTCGGCGGTGTACACTTAAGGCGAAAATGATACAGTTGTCGGTAGGGTACCAAGTACATGTGCACACACCCTATGCAAGAAAATGCGTGGTTTCCTAACTTAGGTTAATCTCATGAATTACATTTGAACAACAGTTGTTTTAGGTGATAGATCATTTTTCTACAAAGCACGATCATCTGTTCATTTGCCCTCTCTTCCTTTTCTTGGAATTTAATTTTGATTGTATTTCTATCACGTTCATTTTACCGTATCTCTGAAATTTAATTTTGATTGTATTTCTATCTCATTCTCCTTCCCGTTGTGCAAGATCTTCTTATCCTATCTTTTTTTTCTTCACGTTCTTTATCGAACAGCAATAACACTACATCCTTTACATTATTCCTAATTTCTTGGTAAACCAGATCACTTACACAGGGTTGGTTAACTTCACTTGATTCGGTCCCCCTAGGGTTCTGCTCTAGGTTTTAGTTCAACGTTTGAATTAATTTTAATAATCAACCTGTTCCTAAACAGGATTAATGGTAGGTTAAACTTACTTAGTACTCTTAGCCCTGTTCGGAAATGCCGCACATTTTATCCTCTTTGTTTTCCAAGGTTAGTTGTTCTTTCTCTTTCTCTCTCTTTTTTTTTCAATTGGATGTTTATTCTCTAAATCTACAGTTGAGTTTAAAATGGCCACTCATGGAATGCCTGTGAGGGCTTGTTTGCGTTTATTTTTAGTGTCCTTTGTAAATGAAAGGATCATATTTTCCTCTTCATTTTCCTGTTAAGTAATTTGTGATAATTGTTGAAACTTCCGAGAAAACTCTTACTTAAAATTAAAATATATTTACCTATGCTCTTTTTATATTATAATTATATTTCTCCTTATAAATTTAATTTAAATATATATATATATTTATATATATATATGTATATATACCGCCATTATCTCAGTTCATTTTAACTCACAATTTCATTAATAAGTTCCTTAACTGTAAAGAGAGTATAGAATATATATATAATAAATAAATGGATAATGCAAACTTATGATCTTGTGCTAAGGATATTCAAGGCTTTCATTGTGTTGCAAACCAATATTGGGTTGTGTTTGTACTTGTTTGTTGTAGATTTGTCTTCATCAATCCATCTCCTTATGGTGTGAAAGATCTTCATCTCCCCATGAGAGCTTCACCTCTGAGGTGACATCTATTTCATGCTTCAATCAATTTATCATATCATTTGCTTTTGCCTCTATCCACTAAGGACACACACTCTATCTAACAACAGTGTTGGAAAGCTTGAATGTCATTCCAACGCTTGACCGAGGCAAGCTCCTAAACACCACAACCGCCAGCCCCTCTCTTGTGATTGCAGGTGAAATGTGTCAGATCTTGTAGATAGAAGTTGCAAGAGATAAGAGCAGAGCATAAAGATTCTAGATCTAAAGAAAATGATAGAAAATATCCCTAATGGACAAGGGCACCCACTCTTTTGTCCTCTAGTTTTATAGTGTTGGGAATCTCTGAGTAGGTTGCAGTCTAAAGAATATTTATCTCAAAGCCATCAGAAAAAGAACTACCTTGGACAAGGGCACATGCTCTTTTGTCCCTGAAGTTCCCACCTTCTGAAATCTAAAATATGGTATGTATTTGATCTGTATTTAGTGCCTTCCTGTGCAAGCATTTGTCGAGTTTCATTTGTTTGTTTATGATTTTGCATAATTAGGGTTTTAGGCTTAATTAGACTAAGATTTAACAAATTAATCAATAAATTCCAAATTTTCTTGTCATTCTAAGTGACACCAAACCTATAGCTGAGTCCTCTTGCAAAAGTTATGATTCAACTTAGTTTAATGTCCTTGAATGTATGTAGTGAAAGGAGGATTTAATTAAACTATCAACCTCATCAATAAACCCTCTTTTTCTACATAACAGTTCTTTCTTTATCTTCTACATTTATTGGAGGCACATTGTTATCTTCATAGAATTTTCTTTCTTCTCCTCTTGGCTGTTAGAAATGAAAGCAACACTACTTCAATGAAAATCTGATTCAAGATAAATTTCAGCAATCTTAAGTGTGCATTAACAATGGAGATTGTAACAAAACATAAAACCCACTATATAAAAGATGTCAAACATGAAGAACTCAACACAATGACATAGTGTTTATGTAGAGAAAACTTTTGCAGGTAAAAAACTCCACCAAGAAAGAGGCACAAGTTTGTATTAATCTCAACAAGATTGTACAATACATAAATTACACAACTCTCTCTACAAGTCTTCAATCCAATAGCATTCCGACAGCACCTGAGTACCTAAAATATGTATTGCAGCAACAAATACATGGAAAATACTTATAGAAATGTTTTCCACTCCATTCTAAGCATTCACCTACTCTCTCCTAAGATTCTTCCATCTATAAATATTAGTTACCATCTTACAAGCATCTTACACTTGTCCAAAAATAGCCATGCAAAGGTTGGGGACCCAAGACTAAATCTGGCCTCTTACAACATCTTATGATGCATCATAACTATCATAGATTTCACAAAAGAGTATCTTTCCAAGATAAGAACCTTGGTCTAAATATAGCAAATATACAACTAACATATCCATCATATGCGTCAGAATCTCATAATCTTATGACAACTTGTAGTTGTCATAAATTCACTTACCAAACATTATGACAATTGTCGTACATGCCAAAAATAGTATATTCTCCAAGGGAGCACGCCTACCCTCATTTAATATGAGTTTTTACATTTGCCAACAGTAAAAGTCACTCCATAATTACCTCCAGTTACTCTGAAATTACCCCTACTAGTGAAACTAGTACATCTCCTCATGGATAATTACAAATTACATATAATAAATGAAATAAATACAATATTGGGATTTACAAGGTTAATGGTACCTTATCCCAACATTCTCCCACTTGAAATTATACACATTCTCCCACTTGAAATTATACATTGTAAATCAACCCATCAGAAATCAAATAAAAAATAATCAGGCACTAGAAACAAGGCCCATAGCCTCTCTATACCATACAAACTTCTCTATGCTCATAGGCTTGGTCAATGAATCTGCAACATTCTCCTAAGTGTTTATCTTCTTTAGCTCAACCTCTCCATTTGCAACCAACTCTTGAACAAAGTGATACTGAACATCAACATGCTTAGTCTGAGCATGATACATGAGATTCTTGGCCAAACAAATAGCACTCTGACTATCACAACCAACCTAAATGATCCTGTAATCAAAACCAATACCAATACACAGTCTCCTCAACTAGACTACCTCCTTAGAGACATGAGTAGCAGCCATATACTCTACTTCTATGGTGGACAAAGCAATTGTGGGCTGCCTCTTACTCATCCAACTCACTGCACCTCCAAATAGAGTAAACATATAGCCACTAGTAGACCTTCGACTATCCAAGTCACCTGCCCAATCTGCATCAAGAAAATCCTATATGTCCAAAGATTTATCATCACTATCAGTACCAAAATAAACCAAACAATGATCAGGAGTACCTACAAGATATTTAAACACCCTCTTCACATAATTCCAATGTTGTCTACAAGGGTTAGACATAAATCTGCTCAAAACTGCCACTGCTTAGGCAATATCTGGTCTAGTCAAACCATTGCATACATCAAACTCCCTACAACACTAGCATATGGCACATTAGACATATCCTCAAAATCATCCTCAGTCTTTGGACACATATCTAATGAAAGCTTAGTACCAATGGGTAAAGGAACTCTAACTAGGTTATAGTCCTACAAACTAAACCTCTGCAAAATAGTATTCACATACTTACTTTGTGACAACCAAAGCTTTTTGTTAACTCTGTCCCTCCTGATCTCCATTCCCAAAATATACCTTAGAGCACCAAGATCCTTCATCTCAAATGCACCTGAAAGTTGGGCTTTAAGTTCATTGATCATACCCTTAGTATTGTTGAAAAACATGTCATCAACATACAAAGCAATAACCAGTATAGAATCATCAACACAATAAATGTAAACACAATGATCCTCCTCACTTCTAACAAAACTTAATTTCTAAACAAATGAGTCAAACTTTTGATACCACATTTTGGGGGACTATTTTAGACCATAAAGAGACCTCTTTAACCTACAAACCCAATGTTCTTTTCCTTTTACCTCAAAACCTATAGGTTGTTGCATATAAATTTCTTCTTCAAGATCTCCATGCAAGAACGCAGTCTTAACATCCATTTGCTCAATCTCCCAATCATAAGCTATAGCAATGGATAAGAGAAATCTAATAGAAGTCAATTTAGCAACAGGAGAGAATATCTCACCAAAATCAACTCCCTCTCTCTGGGAGTAGCCCTTGGCTACCAATCTAGACTTGTACTTCTTCAATGACCCGTCTGCTCCAAACTTCTTCTTGAAGACCCACTTACATCCTATGACCTTTCTTCCTTTAGGAAAATGAACAAGATCCCATGTGTTATAGGAGTCTAAAGCCATCATCTCCTCCTACATGGCTAGCTGCCAAGACTCACTATCATCTGCAGAAATAGCTTCCTTGTAAGATCTAGGTTCATCATTAGTACTTAATAAAGCATATACACAATAGAAATTTGGTGCGCTATACCTATCAACTGGATTCCATTGTCTTATTTATCTCCTCAAGGGTGGAGTAAGAGATTCTACTCGTTCTTTTGCACAAGCATCTACACCAACTTCTTCTATAACAATAGACTCATCTTCATCAGAACTACTTGAATCTTCTTCTTCTTCACCCCCCAATCCATCATTTTGTTCTTCTTGAGGTGCATCTTGTTGCTCTAAATCAAAGTGCACCTTCTTTACCTTTTCTTCTTTCTCTTTTGGCTGCTCAGGTTCAGAAATAGCTCTAAGTTCCCTGAAAATAACATCTCTAGAAAAGATAATCTTGCGGGTTAGTGGATTCCAAAGCTTATAACCTTTGACATTATCACCATATCCAATCAATGTACACTTTTCAGCCTTTCTATCCAACTTAGATCACTTTTCCTTAGGCACATGAACAAAAGCCTCATAGCCAAAAACCCTTAAATGTGAAACAAAAGGTTTCTTACCTATCCACACTTCATAAGGTGTTGAATCAAGAGCCTTACAAGGAGATCTGTTTATCAAGTAGCAAGCAGTACACACAACCTCTGCCCAAAAGCATTTATCTAATTGTTCATCACTAAGCATACTTTTGGCTCTTTCCATAATTGTTTGGTTCATCCTTTCTACAACACCATTCTATTGTGGTGTATACGGAGTTGTCTTTTATCTTATTATATCTGCATGCTTGTACAACTCATCAAATTCCTTAGAACAATATTCCCCTCCATTGTCAGATCTTAATATTTTTATCTTTAAACCTGATTGGTTCTCTACTAAGACTTTGAATTCCTTAAACTTAGTGAAAACTTCATATTTATGCTCCATAAAATAAATCCATGTAAATCTAGATACATCATCAATTAAGGTTACAAAATAACAAGATTTTCCAATAGATTCATTATCCACAGGTCCAAACACATCTGTATGAATAATTTCTAACTTCTCTTTTTCTCTATTTCTTCCTAAAGGAAATGATTTTCTGTTTTGTTTAGCAAACACACAATGTCACAGAAATCAAAGTGTTCATCAGAATAGTAGAAACCATCCAACAAAATTTTATTCTTAATAGTTTTTAATACATTATTGCTTGTGTGGCCCAATCTACAGCGCCACAACATATATGTATTTTTAGTAGTGGCCTCAAATACATAGGAGGCATTACAAACTATAGTAGCTTCAAGCTTAAACAAGTTCCCGAATCTCTTTCCTTTCTCTACCACCAAGTTCCCTCTCACCAATTTGCAACCATGCTTGTCAAATGCCACATGCAGTCCCAAATCATTCAACTTCGAAACTGAAATCATATTTCTGGCTAATCCAGGAACATGCAAAACACCAGAGAGGGTTTTAATCTTCCAATCACTGAAACACAACAATACCTTTCCTTTCTCGACAATTAGATATGTAGAGTTGTCACCAAGGTAGATATTACCTCCATCATATTCTTCATATGTGGAGAACCATTCCTTATGTGGGGTCATATGGAATGAGCATCCTGATTCAACCAACCAGTGATCATTAGAAACAACATTGCATGCAGAAAGTAAAACATCTTCACCTGCATTCGAGGACTTATCTAAAGCACTCTCCCACTATTTCTTGGGGTTTCTGCACTCCTTCTTCACATGTCCCCTTTTACTGTAGTTCCAACACTTAACTCTATTCTTTTTATGAGGAGTCTTAGACTAGCCCTTGGACTTGTCCTTAGCCCATTTCTGATCTCCCTTTGGTCCTCTTTCCTTAGACCTTCCCCTGATACCTGAACTATCTAAACTCTTCTTCCTCAATTCCTATGACAGTAAAACTACAACAAGGGCATCCAGCTTTGGATCTGTGAGGTTAGCCGTGATAGTAAGGATAACATTCTCCCAAGACTTAGGTAAAGAACAAAGAAGCAAGATACATTTATCTTCCTCATCAACCTCAACATCTACTAAAGCAAGCTGACTCATCAACAAATTAAATGAATTTAAATGCTCTACAATTGACTTGCCCTCTTTCATTTTCAAGGAAAACAATTTTATTTTTAAATAAAGTTTATTTACCATACTCTTGGCTTGGTAGATCTCACCCAATCATTTCCACAACTTGTGTGCAGTCTCTTCCTTTGTGACATTCAATAGCATAGAATCTGAAAGACACAAACGAATAGTTCCTCATGCCTTCTTATCTAGTTTTGACCACTCATCCAAAGAGACATCATCAAGTTTCTTCTCTTTTTGGACAGCCAACCATTGGTTTATTTCTTCCAACAAATCCTCCATTTTCAGCTTCCACAACTTATACCCCATTCCATTAAACTTCTCAATATCCATTCAAGAGGTTGATGCAATGATGGATGCAGCCATAATAACAACACAAGATCTACAAAATAAACACAACCAAATCTCCCACTGTAGCTAAAGCTTCTACACTACCACCCAAGAGTCAAAGCTAGCCAGGCTCTAATACCAAATGTTAGAAATGAAAGCAACACTACTTCAATGGAAATCTAATTCAAGATAAAATTCAGCAATCTTAAGTGTGCATTAACAATGGAGATTGTAACAAAACATAAGACCCACTACAGAAAAGATGTCAAACATGAAGAACTCAACACAATGACATAATGTTTACATGGAGAAAACCCTTGCAGGTAAAAAACTCCACCAAGAAAGAGGCACAAGCTTGTATTAATCTCAACAAGATTGTACAATACATCAACTACACAACTCTCTCTACAAGTCTTCAATCCAATAGCATTCCAGTAGCACCTGAGTACCTAAAATCTGTATTGAAGAAACAAACACATGGAAAATACTTATAAAAATGTTTTCCACTCCATTCTAGGCATCCACCTTCTCTCTCCTAAGATTCTCCAACCTATAAACATTAATTATCATCTTACAAGCATCTTACACTTGTCCAAAAACAGCCATGCAAAGGTTGGAGACCCAAGACTAAATCTGGCCTCTTACAGCATCTTATGATGCGTCATAACCATCATAGATTTCACAAAAGAGTATCTTTCCAAGATAGGAACCTTGGGCTAAATATAGCAAATATACAACTAACATATCTGTCATATGAGTCATAGAATCTCAAAATCTTATGACAACTTGTAGTTGTCATAGATTCACTTACCAAACATTATGACAGTTGTCATACATGCCAAAAATAGTATATTCTCCAAGGGAGCATGCTTACCAGGTCATTTACTTTGAGTTTTTACATTTGCCAACAATAAACGTCACTCTGTAATTACCTCCGATTACTCTGAAATTACCCCTGCCAATGAAACTAGTACATCTCCTCATGGCTAATTACAAATTACATATAATAAATGGAATAAATACAATATTGGGATTTACAAGGTTAATGGCACCTTATCCCAACATTGGCTAGGTGCTCTTTGCTAGGACATTGAGATTTACCTCTGTCTAGCTCACCTAGGCTTTCATTCTTCTTTGGAATTTAAACATGGCATTGAGATTAGCTTTGTCACCATTTTGAGACTCACCTATTATGATATCGAGTTTTCCTCTGTTATAATATTGTGAGTCCTTGGTTATGACATCAAGCTTACCTTTGTCATCCTTTTGAGATTCCTCTATTATGACACTAATCTTACCTCTATTATAATATTGAGAGTCTTGGGTTATGATATCGAGTTTACCTCTGTCATCACTTTGCGACTACTTAGATATTATGATCTATTGAGATCACCTCTGTCCTAATAGGAAAACCACTTGATGCAGAGGCATCCACACTAAAACCTTGACATACAGCATGTATGTCTAACACCCTTCATCATCATCATCATATTTCCCTTAACACTATCAGCATCATCATATTTTCTCTTGCCGACTGATATCCTCCTGCAGACAAACCTTCGACCTTTCGCCTGTCAGCAGCATCATCATATTCGGCTATCGGCAGCATCATCATATTCGGCGAGCGCAAACATCCTCCTGATGTTCACTGTTCATCTTACCGCCAAACTCTATCTTCATCATCATGATGTTCAACATCATGTTCATCAGCAGGATATAGAACACCCTGTTCCTCCCATATATCCTGATGACGACAACCTCTTGCACCTTTCCTTCGATGCTTACGTCACCCCGATATCCTGATGACGATTATCCTGATTACGATGACGTCACATGCAGCTCCTCCAATATCCTGCTGTCGGCCAAACATAACATTATCGGCCCGCGATGGTTTTATCAACCCGATCTTCTACCTTATGCCGATACGCTCCTCCTTGGCAACACCTAATGATGATCACCCCAAAACACATTCACCTTGTGCAAACGATTGCATCATGCTCATCTCCATCTACTCGGATGACGCCCGAAGTAACTGCAGGATATACACAGAAATATCCTGATGATGCCGTTATGATGGATTTTCCAACCTTAGCGAATTTTCAATCCGCTGAACCTCCTGGGATGACCTGATCCGCTTCCTGGACAACTTTCCAGACTCTAACAACCAGCACGACCTAGCACATACCCATGCTAGGGTTCTCAACACCTCTCAACTGCGATCCTGCAGACATACATGCAAACAAACATAAAATGCAAACTAGATCCTAAACTACTGTACATAGCCATTCCACCGATTCGACGAATCAACCGGTGGAATGGATCAGCGAATCCATGAAACCACCAGAACAACAACTCGATTACACAATGGAATTCAAAACAGAGAATTGACAAAAACAGGATCTCTTTATTGATAAAAGATGCAAGTACAATATTCAGTCTCTCTCTGCAATCTAACTCCTCTGCTCAATGTCTAAAACCAACCGATCCTCATGCATAAATAGGATCTGCTTGCGAGTACTACCACTCGATTCCCAGCGGCTGGGAGCTTCCAAGCGGCTGGGAGGATCCAACCGAACATACAGCATAACAGCTGTCCTAACAACCTAGCTAAAAATAGTAAAGTATGGTCAACATGACCTTATTACACGCATTGGTCTTATAAGACCTTCTTGGAAACATTAACCAGACCTAAAACAAACTAACTGCCTCATGGAGGCCAGCTGTCAGGTAGGTGCTCCTGCACCATACTCCCCAACAGAAAAGAACTCATGTCCCATGAGTTAGGATGTGGAAGTCCTCCACCTTTACACTTTGTCCTGTCAGTGTTCTGACTTGTTCCAGCTTTGTCCTCTGCTGGCTCTTGGCTGCTCCAAGACTTCTGAACTGTAACTTGCTTTCTTGCAAGTAAATCCTCATGCCTATCAATGTAGGCCCTTCTCTCACATACCTTGTGTTTGTCAGGTTGTCTGACCAGAACCTCTGTCTGAACTGCCTCTTGAACTTCTGTAATGTTCAACTCTATCTTTCTTTCAACCTTTATAGGACAAACAATAGTCCCAACTATGACAACATCCTTGTCATTCCTCTCAACTGGTTGTTGTTTGCAAACCTGTTTCTGACCCTGCTGCTGACCTCTGTCAGTCAAAACTGAAACTTTCTTCAACCTGTTGTCCTTAACAACTTCTCTCCCTACAGTGTCCTCAACTGCCTTTATGCCTGCTCCTATAGGCATCTGCACAAACTCCTTCTTTCCCACTAAAATGATTTGGGCTGCCCTTTGTGCTGCAGCATCTTCCTGCAATGGCATCAACATAATAGTCTTCCCATCTTTCTTGATGGTGTAGGTATTAGCATACCCATCATACAGTACCCTCCTATCAAATTGCCATGGTCTACCCAACAGTAGGTGACAACATTCCATGGGCAAAATGTCACACAAAACTCTATCATGATATGCTCCAATCTGAAAATCCACATATGCCTGTTCATAGACAAAAAGTGATTGACTATCACTCACCCAAGATGCCTTGTAAGGGTGTTGGTGTGGAATCCTTTCCAAATTCAGTTTATCCACCATCTCCTGAGATACCATGTTGTCTGTTGAACCAGTATCAATGACAACCTTACATACTTTACCTTTGCTCTTGCATGTGGTCTTGAAAAGAGCTCTTCTTTGCATCAGATCCTTTGATGCCTGCAAACTAATTCTCCTTAGCATCAATGCTTCTCCCTCCTCAGGATACCCATAACCGTCAGGAACTCTATCTCCTTGATAAGTGTTTGAACTCTGCACACTTTGCTCTACTTTCTCTTCTTGCACAAGTTGTACTCTCTTGTCATTCGTTCTATCATTTCTGGATGATGAACCTTTGCTTTCTGGACATTTGAAAAATGGATGACCAAACTCACCACAGGTGTAACACTTTCCTAAAAATGTAGTAGAACCTCTACCACTTCCAAATCTGCCTCTATTACCTTTCCATCCACCTCTGAAATCAGACTGTCTCTGTCCTTTACCAGTGTCTTCTTGACCCTCATTGGTTTGCCCTGTTGTAGGGGCTAATCCTCTTCCCCTCATATTGCTGCCTCTTCCTCTCATGGACTTATCTTGTCCCCTATTCATCTTTTCTTCAATCCTGATTGCCATTTGATAACAATCCTCCACACTCTTAGGGTTAGCTAAAACTAACTCATCCTATATGTTCAATCTCAAACCAGCCAAGTACCTAGCCACCTTTTCTACCTCATTCTCATGATGACCAGATCTCATACTCAACTTATAAAACTCCTCAGTATATGCCTTCACATCCATTTCCTTCTGCCTTAAAAATTGCAGCTTCTTAAACATCTGAATTTCATAATCCTTTGGCAAGAATTTACCTTTTATCCTTGCTACCATCTTATCCCATGAAGTGATCTTTGACTTCCCTTGTTTCCTTCTCTCGGATTGTACATATTCCCACCATACCAAAGCATGACCTCCTAACTTGGTCTTTGCAATCTTTACCTTCTGATCCTCAGCAACATCTTCACATTCAAAGTGATTATCAAGTGCAGCAATCCAATCTAGTAACTCATCTTCATTCAAACTTCCATTATACTTGGAAACATCAACCTTTACCTTAGGTTTATCACTCTGCACTGCCTTTAACAGTTTTGCAAATCTCTGGTCTTCAGCATCCAGATCTTCAGCTACCTCTTCATACTCTTCAACAGTATCTTCATCTTCTTCAGACTCACTGTCTTCCACTTCCCTCTTTTTGTTCTTTTCCAGGGCTACAAGCCTGGCTTGAAGTGCTTCAGCAAGCTCCTTCATCTTCCTCATCTCTCTGGCATGTTTTTCCTTCATCTCCTACAATTCCCTTGCAATACCATTACCTTTCGGAGGCATTTTGTCAACCTCTCACTCCTCTACCTCTGTCCTTTCGGTGACAGAATCAACTCTACCCCTGCCCTTTCGGTGACAGAATCAACACACAACAGCCCAGACCTTTTGCTGAGCTCTAATACCACTATGATGCAGAGGCATCCACACTAAAACCTTGACATACAGCATGTATGTCTAACACCCTTCATCATCATCATCATATTTCCCTTAACACTGTCAGCATCATCATATTTTCTCTTGCCGACCGATATCCTCCTGCAGACAAACCTTCGACCTTTCACCTATCAGCAGCATCATCATATTCCGCTATCGGCAGCATCATCATATTCGGCGAGCGCAAACATCCTCCTGATGGTCACTGTTCATCTTACTGCCAAACTCTATCTTCATCATGATGTTCAACATCATGTTCATCAGCAGGATATAGAACACCCTATTCCTCCCATATATCCTGATGACGACAACCTCTTGCACCTTTCCTTCGATGCTTACATCACCCCGATATCCTGATGACGATTATCCTGATGACGATGACGTCACATGCAGCTCCTCCAATATCCTGCTGTCGGCCAAACATAACATTATCGGCCCGCGATGGTTTTATCAACCCGATCTTCTACCTTATGCCGATACGCTCCTCCTTGGCAACACCTGATGATGATCACCCCAAAACACATTCACCTTGTGCAAACGATTGCATCATGCTCATCTCCATCTACTCGGATGACGCCCGAAGTAACTGCAGGATATACACAGAAATATCCTGATGATGTCGTTGTGATGGATTTTCCAACCTTAGCGAATTTTCAATCCGCTGAACCTCCTGGGATGACCCAATCCGCTTCCTGGACAACTTTCCAGACTCTAACAACCAGCACGACCTAGCACATACCCATGCTAGGGTTCTCAACACCTCTCAACTGCGATCCTGCAAACATACATGCAAACAAACATAAAATGTAAACTAGATCCTAAACTACTATACATAGCCATTCCACCGATTCGACGAATCAACCGGTGGAATGGATCAGCGAATCCATGAAACCACTAGAACAACAACTCGATTACACAATGGAATTCAAAACAGAGAATTGACAAAAATAGGATCTCTTTATTGATAAAAGATGCAAGTACAATATTCAGTCTCTCTCTGCAATCTAACTCCTCTGCTCAATGTCTAAAACCAACCGATCCTCATGCATAAATAGGATCTGCTTGCGACTACTACCACTCGATTCCCAGCGGCTGGGAGCTTCCAAGCGGCTGGGAGGATCCAACCGAACATACAACATAATAGCTGTCCTAACAACCTAGCTAAAAATAGTAAAGTATGGTCAACATGACCTTATTACACGCATTGGTCTTATAAGACCTTCTTGGAAACATTAACCAGACCTAAAAAAAACTAACTGCCTCATGGAGGCCAGCTGTCAGGTAGGTGCTCCTGCACCACCACTTTATTTTCCTATCACCTCAAATTGTATAACACACTTCTCTCTCCCTGTGATGAGAAGTTGTTTTAGTCTATTGTTGGTGTTCCTCCTATAACTTCTAAATTCACTCATGTTGTAGCTCTACCCTTGGAGAACACTTTACTTCATCCTCCTTGTGATGTGGATTTCTCTAAGCTATTCTAATCACTTCACCACTAACTTTCTTTGATTGAATTTATCACTTTGTTGTGTTGTTCCTTGTTATGTGGCACATAACTTTCTCTCTTTGCTTGTTGCCATTTGTGGTTTTACAATCTCAGGTGCAACCACCTTCTCTTTTCTCAAGTAACAACACAACTTCTTTTTATCTTTGTTGTCCTCACTCCTATTCTAATGGGGCAGTAGCAATTTTTTCTAGAAGCAGACACCCTACGGGTGTCCTTCCTATGGACACTCTTCTTTCTTTACCCCTCTCACTTACCTTAAAATCAATTGCATACATTGCTTTATGCAATTATTTTAAGGGGGCATATATTCTACTCACATGTGCATCCATTGCTTTATTTTCACCCCGTAAGGTGTTGTGTATTAATTCAACCCCTGTGGTGTTGTTTATTTCATGCTTCCCGAAGAATTCACCCCCTATGGTATTAGTGTTTAATACACTCCCTGAGGTGTTTATTTTTACGCTCCCTAAGGCATTGTTTATTTTTATGCTCCTTGAGGTGTTGTTCATTTTTAGGCTCCCTGAGGCATTTATTTTTATTCTCCCTAAGGCATTATAGCATATGATCCACCTAGCATAATACAATTTGCTAGCTTGTGTGCTTCATATGACCTACCCTTTTACACTCATGATTGCCTAGCATAACACAACTTGCTAGCTTGTGATCTTGGTAGTCTATGAGCCACCTAGCATAATACAACTTGCTAGCCTATGTGCTTCATATGACTTACCTTTTGACACCCATGGTCACCTCGCATAACACAAATTGCTAACCTGTGATCCATGAGGGTATTGTAATTTGCATGACCCCTAGCGATAAAGCAAGCTAGTCCCTGAGTCATGTACTCTTCTTCATTCATATTGATTGCTTCACTATCTATTTGTTTGCATTCTCTCCTTGAAGCAATCGATTGACTCATTATATTCTTCTCTCCTCTTTGAAATTCCTCTATTTGTGGTTTTCTTTATTTTTGTTATATTTTGGGGATGACGCATGGTATTGAGACAACCTTTCACATTAAGGTATCTTTCGCTTTACCAACTCAAAATATTTATTTGTCTATTGTGTGTGTGTTGTTTATGTTTATATGTATGTTTGTGATGCTATGACATAGTGTTTTTTAGGTTTATGCTTGCTAACATTGTTGTCTTGTAGGTTTTTGTCTTCTAATGAATTTGTTTTGTAGGTTCTCATTCTAGGGGCTTGGTTCCTCTACTTGAAGAGCTCTGCATCCTCTATAGTATCCTTTTGGGTATCTTTAAGTGATTTTATTTACTTTTAATATTTTCATTTTTGTACTTTAGCGTAGCTTATCACCTAGTGTTATTAGCTCGCTAAAGTGGGGGCTAAATGTAGCATAGAAAATTTCATACCCTTGCAATTTTACACTATATTTTGGGCTTGCTTTAGTGTTCATTCCCTTATCATGTTTTAGGGATCATTTTAGCCTAGCCTTAGCCTCTTCCTTCACCAAATCACCAAATTTTTCTATCAAATTCTAATTCATCTCATTATGTTGGAAACACATGTTGAATCTTGTGTGATTTCTATAGGACACTAGTGCTACTCATAGATGTCCACATGATGCACTAGCATCCTAAAATTCCCAAAATTTAAAAATATTGATTTCCCGCTCAACCACCTGCTATCACTTGTTGTAACGCTTGATCATAAAAAAAATGCTCCCAAAGTTCGAATATGACCCTTCAACTTCTCTCAAACCCTTATGCAAAACTAATTTTTTGATATCTCTCTCATGCTATCTCAATCTATCTATCTTGGCTATGCTCAGCTACACATACCTCCATTATTGAGCTTGCTAAAGCTACATGTTGAAAAACACTATCCATGGAATCTCCCTCAAGGATTCACATTGCTACACTTTGGTCAAGACTCCTCCAAAGAGGTTACTTTCTTTCTTCTACATTATGTTGGAAATATTTTTTTTGTTCTTATCTTAAGTAACATTATTGCAACTTCCTTATCATATTTCTTCTTTATCTATATTGGAAAATATTGATGTAGACCACCACATTACTTGTCTTTCATATACTAGGGTGTTTCCATGTAGACCAGGGATAATGCTCTTAGTTTTATTTTGTTATCACTGCTCTTAATTCCTAGATGCACATAGGATAAGAGTACATACTACTTTCTATATTTTTATTATTGGCTATTGTGGAGGTATAAATACCAAAATAGGGATTTGACTAAGGCAAACCCCTAAACAACCCCAACCATTTTTCCTTGTCTTCAGCTATAGGTTTACTTGGGAAGCATTCAGCCGCATGGAGGTTTACGAGTTTCTTTCTTCCCCTTTGTTATTTCTATCATTTCATTTGATTTAACTATTTTATCATTGTTATTTTATTTCTATATTATCTAGTACCTTGATATTATGCTCCCTTGTTCTATTTTTGTAGATCTAGGTGAGCTGCTAGGTGGAATTTTGCATTTTCTAGAAGCTATTTTCATTTAAGTGCCATACAGACAATAGCATTTAGCAAGGATGTCCATGCGATATGTGGTGTCCTAGATAGTGACTTCCCTCATTTAGGTCTAGTTTCCTCTCTATATCCTCTATGTTTATCTGCAACTCATTTTTGTAAATTATTTTCTAGTTTTTAGTTAGTTCATGTCTTCCATCCCAGTACCTAGGTAATGTAATGCAAAATGATTCATTCACTTTTTCTTCATTACACACACATCAAGGAGTACCTAACCTAATAGGTGCCACATTACAATTCAAGGCTTGCATGTCTAAAGCCTTCATTTATTGAATGTCATAAAGAGAAAACTCACACCCTTAATAGGTTGAACCTACTTGCACCTTACGTGGATTGAATAGCCTATCACCTACTTGAAGAAAATAAGGTTGATTCCTAAGACATCACACAAGGTTGACCCATCCCTCTAACACAATGTTCTTTTTGCAAACAAGATACTCCATGTTTAAAAGCATAATTATGCATATTTACTCATCATACCAATGTTCCCAATATGCAACACAATAAACATATAATCCCTAAGGTTTGCATGCAATGGTTATCACTTTGCAAGAATCTAAGCATACAATCATTTCCATAATATGATATATGAATTATAACCCAAAAATAACATCTTTCATCATGCCACATACATAAATCATCAAAATATACAATACTATTCAATTTGGAATTCATTATTCTAGTACATCCTCTCACCCAATGTTAGTGTTCAAGCTAGTGCAATAAGGGTAGGTACATAAATAACATAGTCAACAAGGTTGTCCAATCAATCAATTACATGTATCTAACATTCCATTTAGTAAATAAAATATATTTTCTAATTCACTATAATGTGTGGCATCAATCAATACATATAAGAATTCAAATACATTCCTATGAAATAATCATTACACATGAAGTAACACAAAAATTCTATAAGAATACAACCACTAGTTTCACATAAGTGCACACACAAGTAACAAGACCCACAACATTTGTAAAGTTCCTGGTGTCTCAACCTAACGCTTTAATACCATATGTATTGCCCAAAATGTAACCTAGGAAAACACACACTAAAAGTATTGCAATATATTGTACCAATACAAAAAATTCTTCATCAATCTTGCAAGTCTTCCTACTCACATTTAGTGCAACATAGAATTAGTTTGGTTCCTATTCTCCTCTTCTTAATAGCTTCCCTTATCAAATATTCACTTGTGATAATAATGAAATTTGATGATAGATTCAAGGGTTCATTGATCAAGATAAGATTTGGCCAAGCTCATCTCCTTGCGATAGTCTAATCGTGCTTGCACCAAAGAAGGACAATACTTGATGACTCTACATTGATTACATAACACTTAACAAAATCACAATAAAGAAAACATATCCATTACCATATATTAATAACCTTCTAGACCAAGGTCCAACTCTATGGGGCATGGTACTTTACAAAAATGAACGTCAAGTTTGGATATCATTAGGTTTTAATACATTCAAAAATATTTGGAAGCCAACATTCAAAACATAGGAAGGAATCTACAAGTGGTTAGTTATTCCTTTTGGTCTAACCAATGCCCCTACAAACTTTATGTATTTGGTGAATGATGTTCTATGTAAATTTATCAATTCCTTAATCATTGACTACTTAGATGACATCCTTTTCTTCAAAAATAATTGGAGAGAGCATGTTCAACATGTTGCACAAGTGTTTAGTCATAAAATGTCCCCCTAGGACTTTTACCTCCTAAGTTTAGCTCCCAGGTCCCTTGTTTTTCATATTACATGTTCCTTTTAACTCTTGATGCAAAATCCCTGAAAACCCATGTCATATGAGGCTAAGGGGAGCCTTTGGAGCTTGACCCTACCTTAAAATAGGACCTAGGGGCTTGGGCGCTTGCACCCTAGTCCTACCCTATTTTAGGTGGGTCCCAAATTTGAATGTTAGTTATGTGACCGTTAAAAGGTTCCGTTGCCGACATCTTAAGTTTGAATTATGAAATTTGTAACGGGAATGCATATATAAGCATGTTTAGGGTTTCATTTGTAAACTAGAAGATGATGATACTTTGGAGAACTTATGATTGTAGATCATTCAAAGCATTCATTATGGAAAAGCAAACTTGTCTTGTTATTGTGTTTGTTATGCATGTTTGGCTTCATCTTCTCATGTGTTGAAGGATATTCATCTACATACGAGCTACACCTTAGAGGTGATATCTTTTTATGTTGAACCAATCATTTATCAATCTATCAATTTGTTTTTGCCTCTATCCCGCATGGATACACACTCTTTATCAAACAACAATTTTGGAAGACTTGAATGCCCTTTTGGAGCTTGACTGAGGCAAGCTCCTAAACACCACAACCCCCAACCCCCTTCTCTGTGATTACAGGTAACAGGTGTCATGTTCTATGAAAGTGGAGTTGTAGGAAGCTATGACAAAGTATGAAGATCCCATATCTAAAGGAAAAAGCACTACAATGGCTTGGGCACCTGCCCTGAAGCCCTCCGGATCCCTGAAGCAAAAAACATCTGTGACAGTGGTGATTAGTTGCTGACAAGTTCTAGAAGTCCCTAAAGTAGTTGCCACCTTGGGCTTGGGCACCTACTCTTTATCCCCTGACTTTTCCGTATCCAAAATCTTGAAACCTGGTATGTATTTAATTGTCATTTGATATCTCTATCTACGAGCATTTTTTGGGATTCATCTGTTTATTTACTATTTTGCATAATTAGGGTTTTAAACATAATCAAGCATTAAATTAATACATTAATTAGAAAATTCTATTTTTTCCTATCATTACAAGTGACTATCAACTAGTAGGTGAATCCTCTTGCAAGAGTTGTGATTCAACTCGGTTGAATGTCTTTGAATGGTATGTAGTGAAAGGAGGATCTAGGTATATTATTCATTACACCCTATTTCCATAATTTCCTACATAACATTTTGGTGAACCGGTGTTTTTATTGCATTTTTCACCTTTCTCAGTGTTGTACTTCAGATTTACATTCATTAATTACATTTACATCTTATTGCATTTAAAAATTATTAAAAATTTGAAAAAAAAAATTTAAAAATGGCATCTTGGGCTTGCATTTTGACATAGTTTGCATCAATTTCATTAAATCTTTGATTTTTACATTAGATCTGATATAAATTACATCATTACATCATTTTATAATCATTTGCATTGCATTTTGATGCTTAAATTATTAGATTTTGCTTGAAATTGTGCATTTTTCATATAACCTAGTTTTTCCAAAAGCTAGGGTTTGTGGTTAAAATCTTGTTTCAGGTTTTACTACTCTTTTTAAACACTTTTTTAAAACTTATTTCTGATTTTATTGTTTCATCATAGTGTTTTTTTCATTTACATTTCAAATTTTGCATTTTCACATAGTCAATTTCAACAAAAACTATCATATTCACTCATCTTTCCTTGAAATTGCACTTGCATTAAGCATTGTAGAACTTATAACATCATTTTCAGATCTGATTTGAGCTATTTTACATCATAAATCTGATTATAATTCTTTCATACATTATTTTGCATAGTTTTATGTCTTAATTTCACAATTAGGGTTTGAAAACCTTGCATTTCCACTAGATTTTACCTTTGTCATCTATCTAGATTTGCATTATAGGTGTGTTGTGAAGAATATTTTTGCATTATTGGAATGATATTAAGGTTATTATTTTCTTCCCCTCATAAATTTCCTTACAACACTACTTCTTTTAGTCATTTGCATTGAAAAAGGTGAAAAATCAAGCATTTTTAGGTCATAAACATACATAGTTTTGTATTTTTTTTTTGCATATATCATGGATTCTTCTCATCATTCATATTTGGAATATTTATTTGAATACATTGTAAATGTTGATAATTTCTACAAATTCACTTATAAATATCCTCAAGTCTTACATCAAATAGAATACATCTATGGTATTAACATGTCTAAAAGCACTACTTGTGATATTTTTCGTTCTATAACATATTTTGAAAGCTTTGTCACTATTGTGGGCATTTTTCCATCAATCTTGGAAAATCTCACTAATTTCATTTTTGCAAATACTCACAAGGAAAGTAGTGATGAAAATGTCCTTCTTCCATCCCTTCATTTCATGACGACATAATGGACATTCTTTCTGAAACCTATGAGATTGATATAGCCCTGGGTGATTCATCTAACAAAAAGACTTCTACCAACATAACCTCACTTGGTGAGGATATTTTGGCACAAGAAGAAGACATCATTGACACATTCCTTAAGACCACTCTGTCATTCCTATATGCTCTCCCTGGCCAAGATGAAGCATTGGATGATGTAGATTCTCTATGTGAACAACTTCTTCAACATGTTGATACTAAAGACTTACCAACTGATCTTCAAACACTTCTTAAATACATCTTAAACAAAGAAACAAATCACACACCCCTACCTAACAACTCAAATACCTTGGATAATGTTAAATATTTAGAAAACATCAACAAACATATTATTCTTAACAACCAAGGTATCCTACACCTCACAAACCAATTGAAATGGGCATCTTTCAGGTTTCCTCATTATCTCACTCGACAAAAATGGGTATCTTTCCAGCTACTACATCACCCCATTTGATTGACATAGAAAATTATGACAATCCTTCTACACCATCATTAATAGATACCTTCCCATTGACAACTCCTACAATTGTCCCCTTACAAACTCAACAAAATGTGGAAGAAAGAAAAGAGATAAAGATTTAACCATCAAAGTAAGATCAAGATCAAGGACAACATGTAAATATTTCTAACCTTGGTGGTCACCTATGTCGTAACATTATTTTCTTATTTATGTGACCTCCCCTCTTGTGTTGTGTTCCCCCTGTGATGTGTTATGTGTTGTTTAGGCCTCCTTGGATGACCCTGGATACTCTTGTAAGGTCAAGGATACTAGGAGACTACCTCTGTTGTGACCATTCTTTTATGTGTATCATCATTCTTCTATATTGATTCTCCTCTATTTTTATTGTTGTGTGTTGTGTCTTAGGCCATAGCATTGCGGTTGATGACCTGTGGGTATCCCCTTATGTGATTGTTCCTAAGACACTTGTTCTTCTCTCTCTTTTTATTGTTTACCTTCTTCTAGTGACTCTACCTAGCTGGCAGATGATGAAAAACAAACATATATTGATACGGACCACGTGTGCCCTCAGCAAGTAAAGAAAAAATGGACCTAGTCCATATATGATGATGGGGTTTATTTATATATCTGACGCTTAGCTAGTAGAATCACTCTATGTGATATTTGATGTTGTCTTATTTTGCTAACAAATCATAACAATACATCTGCTCCGTGCACTTTGATTTTTTTGGGTGTCTTGCCTTGTTGTTACACTCGGTTCTAAGATGCCTGCAGTATAAGCCCCATGGCTATACTCAGACTCAAACCCATTTGTGTAGCCTTGTCTTCTTTGTTTTCATGCATTGCTTAGATTAAGAAGTGTGTGTTTGTGGGAACTTTCAGCAATCGTAAAGTGCATGCCACCTTTGGGGGCATGGGCTTTGCGAAATCTCTTGTTCCCTTGTGTGTTTCCTCTCTACCTTAATGTGCTTGATATCGGTACATAATATCAACTACCTTAAGGTGGGGGCATATAAGGTAAGATGTCTGATGATTTTGGTACTAACAAAGCATGTTTGTAAGCCCTCTGTGGAGGGAGGATGTTGTATCTCCGGCGCAAGTGCACATCTTTATTCTATATTGCAATCAATAAACCCTCTATGAGGCAAGATATCGAGCATATCATTTTATTCAAAGCCCTCTACGAAGGTGAGGATGGTGTATCTCTTGAGTAGTGTGCATCCTTTTTATTTCCAAAGTCCTCCGAGTAGGCTGGGTTGGTGTATCCTCCCTTAAGCATGTCTTTGGTGGTTGTTGTGGCATAAACCCAACCATCAAATGTGTCTGTAGCGTACTTGAGATGGTGGGGACTTAGCAATAAGTTCATTCCATCACCTTGTTTCTCATGTTTTAGACGTATAGTATGTCTTTGGCATTCTATTTGGTGCTCATGTATTCCATGTGTCTTCTGTGTGTTTGTTCCCAAGTATATTCCAAAGAGCGTGGAAAAATACCCCTCCTATGCTTTGGGATTTGTATAGCATGCTTGTTCTCAAGTGTAGTCCAAAGAGCGTGGAAAAATGCCCCTCCTACACTCTGAGATTTGTATTGTGTGTCTTCTCCCCCATATGTAGTCCAAAGAGCATGGAGAAATGCCCCTCCTACATTTTGGGGTTGTGTGTTGCTTTTTTTACTTTCCATGTATCTACATTCATATATATTTGAAAAATGAAAAATAAATAATCACTGCATTCACTGTATTCATCGTGTTTTGTGTGTCTTCAATATTGTCTTCTCCATGTTTTGTGTGCTTGTAACTGTCTTCTCCATGTTTTGCGCACTTGTAACTATCTTCTCCGTGTTTTACATGCCTATTATTGTCTTCACTGTGTTTGGTGTGTCTATAGCGTGTTTTCTCTAATGTCTACCTGAGACTAGGGGCTAGAAATAGTTCCTCAATCTTTATCTATGCATTAGCTTCAAGTGCTTGGTGTGTTTGTTATGTTTTGACCGTAGTTTAATGCATGTATGGGTTGTGTGTTCATACATACATTAAAGTGGGGGCTAAATGTTTAGTCGTAAAATGTCCCCCTAGGACTTTTACCTCCTAAGGTTAGCTCCTGGGTCCCTTGTTTTTCATATTGTATGTTCATTTTAACTCCTAATGCAAAATCCCTGAAAACCCATGTCATATGAGGCTAAGGGGATCCTTTGAAGCTTGATCCTGCCTTAAAATAGGACCCAAGGGCTTGGGCACTCATGCCCTAGTACTACCCTATTTTAGGTGGGTCCCAAATTTGAATGTCAGTTATGTGACCGTTAAAACGTTCCATTGCTGACATCTTAAATTTGAATTATGAAATTTGTAGTGGGAATGTATATATAAGCATGTTTAGGGTTTCATTTGTAAACTAGAAGATTATGATGATACTTTGGTGAACTTATGATTGTAGAGAATTCAAAGAATTCATTGTGGCATAGCAAACTTGTCTTGTTATTGTGTTTGTTATGCATATTTGGCGTCATCTTCTCATGTGTTGAAGGATTTTCATCTACATGCGAGCTACACCTCCAAGGTGCTATCTTTTTGTGTTAAATCAATCATTTATCAATCTATCAATTTGTTTTTGCCTCTATCTCGCATGGATATGCACTTTTTATTAAACAACAATGCTAGAAGGCTTGAATGCCCTTCTGGGGCTTGACTAATGCAAGCTCCTAAACACCACAACCCCCAACCCCCTTCTTTGTGATTGCAGGTAACAGGTGTCCTATTTTGCAAAAGTGGAGTTGTAGGAGGTTGTGATAGAGTACAGAGATCTTGTATCTAAAGGAAAAATCACTACAAGGGCTTGGGCACCCGCCCTGAAGCCCTCTAGATCCCCGAAGCAGAAAACATCTATGACAATGGTGATTAGTTGCAAACAAGTTCTAAAATTCCTTGAAGAAGTTGTCACCTTGGGCTTGGGTGCCTGCTCTTTAGCCCCTGACTTTTCTATATCTAGAATCTTGAAACCTGGTATGTATTTAATTGTCATTTGATATCTCTATCTATGAGCATTTGTCGAGATTCATCTGTTTATTTACAATTTTGCATAATTAGGGTTTTAAGTATAATCAGGCATTAAATTAATACGTTAATCAGCAAATTCCAAATTTCCCTATCATTACAAGTGACCATCAACCTGTAGGTGAATCCTCATGCAAAAGTTGTGATTCAACTCGGTTGAATGTCCTTGAATGGTATGTAGTGAAAGGAGGATCTAGGCATCTTTTTCATTAAACCCTATTTCCACAATTTCATACATAACAAGTTCTAGAAACCCTACACCAACATAAACTACAAGATAATGTAGGAAAATTTACATTCAACATGACACAAATTGAATACCTTATATGCATCATCAACCAATCTAGCATTCATTTTAATTTGGATAAAATAAAATGTGATAGTGATTGGCCAACTCTATGCAATCTCGCATAATTGTGCAACTTTTTAGCCTCAACAACTTCTACCAAAGGTTTGTTCTTAGATATTCACATGTTACTCAACTCCTCAACCAAATTAAGCATGCCAAAGTAACATTCGTATGGGCTTCTGGGTAGCAATGTTTCTTTGAAGTAAATTTAAGAAATGCCTTTGTTCCATGCTATTCCTAGCAATGCTAGATATAACACATGTTTTTTAAATATAGATAGATGTGTTTGAATATGCACTTAGTACAATATTACTCTATCATGGCCATCCCATTTCGTATCACTTAGAGACCTTCAATGATACTATGCAACACTACTCTACCTATGACAAGGAACCTTACACCATTGTTTAGGACATCAAGTAATGGTGCCACTATATTATTGGTAAGGAAACAATCATTCACTTTGATATTAGTCGCTTAAATTCCTATATATATAGAGTAAATTAGAAAATTCATACCATGTGAAGTGGATGACCTACTTGTAATAGTTCCATATGGTAATCAAACATAATGGGCATGACAACAAAACTATAGCTTGCCTTAGTTGGCCTTTGACCTAGGTGTTAGTCACTATACTAGAACTACACAAACATGACTTTTCTAACTAGGGATCACTGTACTAAATAAATAAAGATTTTTTGTATCCCTTCAACTCACTCACACAAAGTATGCCCTCAGGTGACTTCCACATGTTCAGTAGGCTCTTATACAAGCTTGGACAACTATGTGCTCCCTTAGACACACCTCACTAACATTTTCTTTGGGAATCACATTACTCCAAGACTATAGGTCATTTTGGCATAACGAAAAAACTTGTTGCACTACAAAAAAATTCTACTTGCCTCATAAACATAATGACATTACGCACCACATCAAAACTTTCATACGATGTTGCATTGTGAAACCTAGAAATAAAACTTTGGGACTTCACACTCCTTTAATGGTTCCTCAATGCCCATGGGAGTTAATTAGAATGGATTTCCTTAGCAACCTTCCCACTACCTAATGTTGTAATGATGTCGTGTTTGTTGCAATTCATAGGTTTTCAAAAATGGCTTATAAAAATGCTATCATAGCAATAGAAACTACACATATTTTTTCAAACATGTTTGGATCCATTTTGGGCTTCAAACATTCATTGTATCCAACCATGACCTTAGATTTGTCAACATCTTTTGACAACTTCTTTGGACTATATTTGACACACAATTCGACCATTATATATCCTTTAATCATTATACCAATGAAAATATAGAGGTATTCAATTGCACATTAGTACACCTCCTACACATCCACAACATTTATCACCCACACACATGGGATAATAGCTTACCCTACATTCAACACACCTATAAAAGAGCACTTCATGGGTCTACAAGGCACACTCCTTTTTACACACATCTCAAGTTCCAATGAGAAATGTCTCTCAACATCTCATACCACACTCCCTCAACAATAAAGACACAGACAAGAAAAGGAAGAGGCTAAAGTACAATGATTCATCCAACATATCCAAATACCTTCATCAACAACTCAAACACTTTCTTCATTAATAATAATATAAATACAAAGAACAATATGACACCCATCATGCAACTCATAGCTTTCAAGTTGGCAACAAGATATAGCTTCATCTATAGAAGTAATGGCTATGTGGTCATCATCATAAGATCAAACCACTACATTATAGTCCTTACATGATACACATAGTGGGTGAGAACACCTTTGTTCTTGACATTCCTTAGTATTTGGGTTTGCATCCATCTTCAACACAAATCTTCTCAAGCCAATTTTCATCCACTTTTGGAACTATAAAAATATCACCATCCCACAAACTTAAATCTTGTTCACATTAATCTATCTTTGAAGGATTCCATCATTGACACCACAACCACCCATAATAGCTCAAGAACTTATTGATTATTCTTTATAGTCAAGGAAGGATAGTACATTGACCAAGCAAAGTGGTGTAATCTAGAAAAAACTCAACATCTAATTTCCTTCACTAAGGACTGACATAATGGAGACCATTGCTTCTTAAGAAAAAGTGAATGATCTGAGTGTAACAACCATCACCTTATACATATGTGCAGCATGTACACTTGTCTCCACTCACAATGTTTCACTTAGTTTCATAGAAACTCAATGACCAATTATTTTGCATAGTGCAACTTTGTGCAACCATCTATGTCACCCTTCATACATAGTCTCTACACATTGTTGTATAACTCTACACATGATAATCCCAACCATCTTTTACCTACATCTATTTTGACACCATATGCATCCAATAGATGGCCACATATACACCAGATGATCATGTCAGCCATTTGGTGAGATACAAGTTTGACATCTATCACACTCCTATCCACATGAAAAGTGCACCATATGTGTAGGAAGTCTATTGGCTCCTTGTTGGATGATTAATTGAATACCTCTTGTATATAAATACCTATTATGTACCAAGTGCAAATGAAGAAGTTCATGCTAGCAATATAGTTTGGTACGCATCACTATATAGATCTTCTTACATGCAATACAAAGCCTTTCACCTCTCCTTTTCTGAATGTGCATTTGGATTCTCACCTATGATTTTTTTAATTCTTGTATATTATTTACCAACTTACAAGTTTTGTTCACCAATCCACTCATGATCAAATTATATCAGGTGGTAAAATACCTATTCAATAAGCTATTCCTACATGGGAGAGTATGTTTTTGATTGAACCTATTTCAAGAGTTTGACTTCACCATTTTAGTGCACCTTGACAAGCATCATGTTGGCCCAAATTAGGTGTCAATAATCAAGATTGGTGAAAAGAGCAATGTGCCACTAGAAGATGGACTCCTTGATGTGTAGCTTTTCTGCATCGACATCATTCTATATGGTATAGAGATTTTCACTTCCTTTACATCTGGGAAAGTGTAATGCCCCACCAAGGAACCTTAAAGAACATCACAACTATGTTATGAAAATAGGACAATTTTTTTTAAAGTGAAAGAGATAACAAATGACGTAAATCATATCTACACATATCGTTAAACTAACATTATGTCCTCTAAGGTTCCACAACTGCATTACTTAACAGAACTAACATACATCACGGATTAATTATCAACCATAATTCATTTCAAATCTATTACATTAAATGATAAAACAAATACATTTACATATCATAGCATTAATTAAATAATCATCAAGACCATACAAATAAAACTACAAGTACATATACAATTTTCCTTTACATGAGAGTTCATCATTATATTGTTTACATTGTCACATTCCTAGTTACATTGAATTGCAAACTTCAAAGTTACAGTATACAACCCAATCTGACACACAAGATTATTACATGAACATAGATAATTATTTCCTCAAACTGGTACAAGTTCTAAATCTGCTACAGAAGATACATCCTTCTTGCACACAAACAACAACATGGAAAAACCAATGGAGATAAAGCACATCCACCCGACCATATGGAACCCTAAGGTCCACCCCCATGCTAGGAGATAACATAAGGTCCCACAACAACAAACAGTCAGGTAAACAATATACTAATAGGTACAAGGACTACACATGACTCCAATACAACACGAGTCAATATCTCAAGCAATTCAACATTACTTCCAGAGGCAACACATAATGAATGGGGAGAGCACAACTAGGGAATGCTAGACTGCAATAGGGAGAGTGTCATTGCATAGTCCTGACATGGGTTATCCTAACAGTCTCTCGCTAGACGCCGGCCCCATAGGGTGACTCATGCGAAACCATCATTCCTTTCGTGAAGACAAGGAAGTTGATTTTGCCAACTAGGCCTTCTCACCCCATCCTTAGTCTAAACAAGCACTATAGGCATGGGTGAGGTATCCAATTATCTTGTTTAATGTGATCAACTACCCAACCCCCTAATTCATTAATTAGGTTATCACTGAGTTAACAACTTTCAATGGGTTATCCTTGCAGCCACTTTGGGCACCAGCCCCACATTGAAAGCCACTCCCCTACCTGCATCTAGAAAACCCTATCCATCAAGCATAACAATTATCATCATAACAACAAGTATACATGAACCATGCAAGGCATTATCCTTCTTGCATACTATGGATAAGGCAAATGTTCTATAATATACTTAGGATGACATGGTGTAAAATGCACTAAGTTGTCAGTTCAAAAATTAATGATGCTGATAAATCAAACTCATGCTAGATATTTAATGATAGACCAATAAACTCAAGAATAGATGAAATGCAATTCCTGTTTATCAAGAAACACTTATGGATTGCAATGATTGTAGGATACATGCAAATTGGATTATTGAAAAGGCTTTAGAAACTTTTAAGCAAAGGTGATTCTTGTGTTTTCTGATTGCGCCCCCGTTCAGCTCACCTCAAGTCTTGCAATTCGATATGCTTACCTTAGTTATTTGCTTTCAACAGTTTTTCCATAACAAAGAGATATCATCTCATGGAATACAATGGTTGTAGAATATACACAAAATGGATTTGTTTCAGGCAAGTGCAACTAGAAAATTGAAAGCTGAATTCCACACCCACTGCTAGTGCTAGAGGACACTTTGGAACAGTGTATGGGCATCCATGGATGCATAATGGAAGAGGGATCTTTTTCAGATATTATAGTTGGAAATGCACAGATAAACATGTATGCAAAATGTAGAAGCATGGGTTTTTTTTTCAGATGTTTCCCTCCTTTTTAGGAGGCATGACACATGATCCTATGCCCCAAAATCTGTTAACGACAACCATTTCCACATTTTTCTCCCTCTAAATTTGTTATTTATTAAGTTTATAACATTACAAAATAACTTTTTATTTTACAACCTTTAATATAGTTTTATTTTATTTATTTTAATATTCAATATACTCATAATTAACTATAAATAGTCATTATCAAATTTATTAACATTTTAATTTTATCAATTATATTCCAATTAAATTGTTTATAATTAATAAACAACATAATAATTCCACCTTTTATGATATTTATTTACCTCCCTATTATTACTATTTATTTAACTTTAGCTTGTATTTAAAATTTATTTTAATGTAGCAATAAACTAGAGCATAAATCAAACACTTCTTATTTAAATATCCCAAATACCAAATAGTACCTGACCACTATGCATTATCGAAAAGCAAGACCACAACAAAGCAAACTAACCATCACGCCAACTGACAACATTAACTGGGTGCCAAAACTAGATACTCATCCTCTACAAGGATGATGGCTAAACTAGGGAAAACCTTATGTTATCTTCATTCAACAGATTTCCATTGGTTGAGGCACGCTCAGACCTGTTAATTCAGGTGAAGCCGATGCCTAATACCTGCAACTTGCAGCAAACAACATAGTCAAACATGTATATATACATAATCATGCGGTCATGCACACTGTGAAAGGAAGTCGTAGTGTAGCAGGGTACTCATGCATGAGTAATGTGACACTATTCCTTCCATAGAGACACATCAAACAAATAGCCACATTATGCATAACATTCAGTTACTTAACAAACAAGATAGAACAATTAGTTTCTTAACGATCAAATACGAGCAATCATCAATAATAGCATCATAACCATGATCAGATAGCACATAAACCCAGAATTAAATTAGTCCACAACATCTAATATGTCCATAAAGCTGTGAAAACATAAAATACCAGTAATTAAAGCATCATCAAATATTTTCATAGTGGTAGGTCTATCATCAAACAAAAATACCATAATGTCTCAATCCAAAAAAAACAACTGTCAATCTAACAGAGGACAACTGAGGGGCACTACATCCTCCCCCTAGAATTAGGCTTACTCATGGAAGCCTGCAAACAAATATGGATATAACTCTTGCATCCGAGATGTATCTTCCCAGGTAGCTGAAGCCTCATCTTTAGGATCCCACTGGACCCTTACCTGCTCTACGACTCTACCCCTGAGGGTGAGTCTCCTGTGCTGAAAAATGCCTACGGGCTCCAAAGCCAGCTGCTCGTCCTCTACCTGTAAAGCATTCCAGTCAAGAACATGAGAAATATCTAGATAATATGGCATGAGAACAAAAACATGAAATACATCATGGATGCACGATAAACTAGGTAGCAAAGCAAGACAGTACGCAATAGAACCGATCCTCTCCAAAACCTCAAATGGCCCAACAAAGTGCGGTACGAGCTTAGAGCCTTTTCCATAATGGATCGAACTCTTTCGCAGACGCACCCACAAGAACACTCGGTCACCAACCGAGAACTGACGATCAACCCTATGAGCATCTACATATTTCTTTTGTCTATCCTGTGCTGCCACCAAATGCTCTTTAACATGATCAACCTGCTACTCCATCTCCCAGAGCATCTATGGTTCTAGGAGAACTATGTCCTCAAGATGATCCCAACTCAGTGGGGTCTGACAAGGATCACCATACAAAGCTTGAAAAGGAGACATACCAATAGAACTATGATACCCATTATTGTATGCAAACTCCACCAAGTATAAATAATCCTCCCAATGAGTTTGTTGATCCATAACATACATCCTGAGCATATCCTCGAGGACCTGATTAACCCTCTCGGTCTGCCCATCAGTTTTTGGGTGGTAAGTTGAACTAAAGTTTAATTGAGTCCCCAATGCATGTTGTAAGGACATCTAGAGAGCTAAAGTAAACACTGGATCTCTATCAGAGATGATCTTGCGAGGAATCCCATGTAATCTAACTATATCCTCCATAAAAATTTTGGCTACAAAAGAAGCATTATATGATGACTGAATAGGAGAAAAGTGTGCTACCTTAGTCAACCTGTCTACAGTGACCATAATGGCGTCATGATGACAAGAGGACATAGGCAAACCGACTATAAAAGTCCACTGAAATGATGTCCCAATTCCATTATGGAACAAGATGCGGCTGAAGAAGACGTGTGAGATGCTGATGTTCTGCCTTAACCATCTGACACTCTAGACACCTCAAAACAAAATCACCAATATCCCTCTTCATTCTGACCCAAAAATATAACTAACAAAGGTCTGCGTGCAACTTTTTGACACTCGGATGAGCTGAATAGGGTGCCCGATGTGCCTCTAACATAATTAGAGTACAAAGACTCTCTGAAGAAGGAACATAGATGTGACCCAAGTGCCGCAAGAGTACATCTAACTCAAGAGAATAACCAGCAAATCTACCCTCCAAGGGTCTGCCTGACTCAACCTCTAACTTCACTTCCTAATACCAGCTATCGGTAGGAAGTGCTACAAGAATCTGACCTCTCAAATCTACTCCAAGAGGGGCTGATGAAAGCTCATGCCTTCACTGACTAAGAGCATCTACCACAACATTCTCCTTACCCTAGATATACTTTACCTCAAAATCATACTCACAGAGGAATTCCATCCACCACCTCTTCCTAGCATTCAAGTTTGGTTGTGTGAATATGTATTGTAAACTACGGTGATCACTATGCAGCTCAAACTGATGCCCTAACAGAAAATGCCTCCATCTCACCAATGCATGCACGAGGGTGGCTAACTCCAGATCATGCATGGGATAGTTCAACTCATGATCCTTTAGTTTGTGAGACTCATAGGCTATCACACAACCATCCTGCATCAAAACTGCTCCTAGACCCTCTAAAGATGCATCAGTACAAACCACAAAGTCTCTGGTAGGATCAGGAACTACCAAAATGGGTGCACTAGTCAACCACTCCTTGAGAATCTGAAAGGCTACTTGACACTATTCTGACCAAACAAACTTTTTACCTTTCCTCTGTAGGGAAGTAATAGGGTGATCTATCTTCAAAAAACCCTAGATAAACCGTCGATAATAGCTTGCTAAACCCATGAAACTATGAACCTCTAAAACATTAGTGGGTGTAGCCCAATCCATGATGGCTTGGATCTTTGAAAGATCCATAGCAATGCCCTTATCAGAAATAACATGCCCCAAATATCTCACCTCTATCTGAAAGAATTCACACTTTGTCAAATTTGCATATAGTTAATTCTCTCTCAAACACTGCAAAACTTGTTGCAAATGCTCCTCGTGCTCCTCCATAGTCCTGGAATAAATCAATATATCATCCAGGAACACAAGGACAAATCTATCGAGATAGGTGCAGAACACACCATTCATCAGGCTCATAAACACAGATGGTGCATTCGTCAACCCAAATGGCACAACAGTAAACTCATAGTGCCCATAGCAAGTGTGAAATGTTGTCTTATGAATGTCTACCTCAAAGATATGCAACTAATGATACCATGACTTTAGGTCAATCTTTGAAAACACCTTAGCCCCCTTAATCTGATCAAAGAGATCATCAATTTACGGCAAGGGATATTTGTTCTTCACAGTCACCTTATTCAGTTGTTGATAGTCAATACACAACCAAAGGGATCCATCCTTTTTCTTCACAAAAATGACAGGCGCTCCCCAAGGAGAGACACTAAGACGAATGAACCCCTTTGCTAACAACTCCTCTAATTGCAACCAAAGCTCCTTAAGTTCCTAAGTGGTCATCCAATACGGAGCTCGCAAGATAGGTTCTGCCCCGGGAACAAGATCTATCTTGAAATCAATATCTCGCTTAGGTGGCATTCCTGGAATCTCTCTAGGAAAGACATCTGCATACTCCTTAAGGATAGGATGATCATCAAGGGGCACCTCTCAACTCTCCCCTAACTCCAAATCATTAACCGTCACAGCAAACAATTGGCAACCTTGACACATACATCTCAACTGCATGGCCAAAATCATATGTAAGAAGATGGGTCTCTGAATGCCAACCACTTCTACCTCACTGCCAAAATCTTCCAAACATCGCATTGACTTGTGCTGGCAATATATCACAGCTTGATGAGATTCCAACTAATCCATACCCAACACTATATCATAAGATCCTAGGGGTATAATTTGAAGATCCACCGTGGTAAATATAGGACCAATCCTCAAACCACAACCATACATGAGGGATTCTACCACTAATCTAGCTCCCAAGGCCAATTCAGCCTGCCACCTAACATTCTGCTTTGCTACCACCAATCCACAGCTCTCCACTAAAGAAGGGGAAATGAAAGAATCTAAAGTACCAGAGTCAAAAAGGATGAAAATACCAATACCTTACAACACACATGTAGTCTCCACAATGGTGCCTTGATGCTCTGCTTGGAGGTTATCTACTGCTGCAAACACCCTATGAGACCTACCTGTATCACCCACTGTCAGCTCTTAGGCTGCCAACCTCTAACTAAATCCTATAGTGTTCTTCCATGGACACTGCCTGCCAATATGGCCCTGCTGACCGCAAGAGAAACATCATGTACCCCTGCCAAATCCTTCACCACTTAAGGGTGCATTAGACTGATGGAAACTACCTCTACTAGCTACAAACTATGTGCTCTGAGCTGGCTGACTAAAACAATCATGCCTAGCTTGCTAACAACTCTAATTTTTCCTAGACTAAAACCTACTACCTTGCTCAGACTGAGAGTTCTTTGGTTTCATTTGGGAATACTATTGTTGCTGTTGTCCACTCTTAGCAGGTGCATGATGGCTCCTCAAGGAATCCATTGCCTGAGATTGACCACCTCGAGAACCAAAGCCTGCTAGAGGTGCAATACCAATCTACACACTTGTATGACCCCCTAGAGCCATGGTCAAATTCTCCTCCACCAGTCAATCCTTCTCGACTGCCACCTCCATGGTCTTCATCTCAAAGACAAGGACTCCTCCACTGATACGGGCATTCAAACCCCTAATGAAGTGTTGAACCAACATGGCCTCATCATTGCCAATACCTGTGTACTGCTTAAGCTCATAGAACCTATGCTCATACTTCTCCACTATCATGGCCATCTGTCTCAACCCATGGAACTTGTAAGCACATTGCTGCCTCTAGTGATCTGACAAAAATAAAGCTCTAAACCTTTCCAGAAATAGTTCCTAAGATATTGTTCCAATATCCAAATGTAACTTTTGTTCCTCCAATCACCACCATGTAGAAGCAAAGCCTCTAAGGTGCACGATGGCACATCTCGCCTTGGTGTTACTACCATATGGATGCATGGCAAAACACCTGCCTAGATCTATCAACCAAGTCTCTTCCTCCAAGCCACCACTAGAACTGTCAAAAGTGGGAGGATGTGCCCTCATGAGGTCTCTCATGTGACCTACTAGAATAGCTTCCTGCACTGTTGTCATCTCTCTCCTCCTAGGAGACCTTTCTCTTTCCCTCTCCTCTGCCTAATCAACCTCCTGTCTAGGGCCCAGACGAGCAAGGACCTCCTCAAGCAAATGACGCAACCGAGCTCCCTCTGGCTGACCCAGATTCTCCATATTCTTACCCCTGCCTTCTTGAGCACTCTCATGGGGAGAACTAGGAGGAGGGCTACCGTCACCACCTCTCCCGCATCCCCTACCTCAACCTCGACCTTGACCTCTAGGCATCTTCCTACACAACACCACCCAAGGACAACCTCAAGTTGTTAGATGAGGATGACAAAAGAGCATAATCTCAGAGTTTTAGAAACGAAGACAACATAATAGGTTCATATGTAACCAGAGTGCCCAGTGTTAGAACCTGGCTCTGATACCAGATGTAATGCCCCACCAAGGAACCTTAAAGAACATCACAACTATGTTATGCAAACAGGACAATTTTTTTTTTAAAAAGTGAAAGAGATAACAAATGACATAAATCATATCTACACATATCATTAAACCAACATTATGTCCTCTAAGGTTCCACAGTTGCATTACTTAATAGAACTAACATACATCACAGATTAATTATCAACCATAATTCATTTCAAATCTATTGCATTAAATGATTAAACACATACATTTACATATCGTAGCATTAATTAAATAATCATTAGGACCATACAAATAAAACTACAAGTACATATACAATTTTCCTTTACATGAGAGTTCATCATTACATTGTTTACATTGTCACCTTCCTGGTTACATTGAATTACAAACTTCAAAGTTACAGTATACAACTCAATTTGATACACAAGATTATTACATGAACATAGATAACTGTTTCCTCAAACTAGTACAAGTTTTGAATCTACTATAGGAGATACATCCTTCTTGCACATGAACAATGGCATGGGAAAACCAATGGAGATAAAGCACATCCACCCAACCATGTGGAACCCTAAGGTCCACCCCCCATGCTAAGAGATAACATAAGGTCCCACAACAACAAACAATCAGGTAAACAATAGACTAACAGGTACAAGGACTACACATGACTCCAATACAACACGAGTCAATATCTCAAGGAATTCAACATTAATTCCAGAGGCAACACATAATGAATGGGGAGAGCACAACTAGGGAATGCTAGACTGTAATAGGGAGAGTGTCATTGCATGGTTCTAACATGGGTTATCTTGATAGTCTCTCACTAGACACCAGCCCCCATCTATGGTTATCCTGACAGTCTCTCACTAGATGCGGGCCCCATAGGGTGACTCATGTAGAACCAACATTCCTTTCATGAAGACAAGGAAGTTGATTTTGCCAACCAGGCCTTTTCACCCCATCCTTAGTCTAAATAAGCACTATAGGCATGGGTGAGGTATCCAATTATCTTGTTTAATGTGATCAACTACCCAACCCCCTAATTCATTAATTAGGTTATCACTGAGTTAACAACTTTCAATGGGTTATCTTGGTAGCCACTTTGGGCACTGGCCCCACATTGAAAGCCACTCCCCTACCTGCATCTAGAAAACCCTATCCATCAAGCATAGCAATTATCATCATAACAACAAGTATACATGAACAATGCAAGGCATTATCCTTCTTGCATACCAACTTAATCACAAGGACAATTTTCACAAAATATTTTTCATAGCTTCCATGTGAAGCAAACCATAATCAACATACTCTTTTTACATTTTCTGATATCCCCCCCCATTTACAAAATCTAACGCACTACTTAATACATGATCAATACAACAATGAACCATATCATCCTTGCAAGACTTTATTCCACATCATGATACTTTTACAATCAAAGCATATACATAAAACCAAGACATAACATCCTATGCCTCTAGAGAACTAAACCTCGACAACATGACCCTATTACAACCACTTATACAACTTACACAAGTTCCATTTACCTTATGCAACTCTCCTCACAATCAACCAATCGAATCTTAAATACATTCCTTACAAACCTAATTTCCAATTTATTTAACCTACTCAATCCTACATAGACATATATGATTAAATACATATCTATATAATAAACTCCCATCATTTTATCTAAAACCAATTCTAACACATTATTCTAGTAACTTTCACGATAATTTCACAAAATTCCAACAATAAGAATTTACAAAATTTATTTATGTTTACTCCACAATAATATTTCATGACTTTATTATAAATTTATTTCTAAGACCTAGTTATATCTCTACAAGTAATTCATGAATCCTAGGACTAATATAATTAAAATTAATTCTAACTAAAACAATGATTATATAAAACCTAACTATCTATTCCTTACAAGCATAATCAATTATTTATAAAGGCAAAAGTAATTTTCTTTCACTACATCCATTATTCCTATTACATGCATAACTATATATATATTAATAAAATAAACTTATATTATATTTAATTCTCAAATCTATTCCTAAGCAAACATTGCTCTACTCAGACCAATAAAAAAATAGGTATATATACGCAAAGATCCTCCTAGACAAACTAAAGGTAAATCCCTTGCAGCACCAAGTCACAAGCAAGATCACCCCTAAGAAGACTAGGAAAATCCCAAGCAGAGACCTGGAAAGCATAGGAAATACTTTGATAAACTTTCACAAGCCCATCATTTACATGATCTATAATAAAACAATATACCAAGCTCAAATAAAAGAACCACAACAAAATGGAATAATATGTACATTTTGTGAAACTAACAGTTTCTTTACAAGCATTAAATTCAAAAGGACATGGTATAATTTAATTGTGGTCAAGAATCAAAAGATTGGCATTGAACCAATGTAAATGGCCAAAAAAAGAATGGAGATAGAAAATGAATATGGATAAGGCAAATGTTTTAGAATATACTTAGGATGACATGGTAGAAAATGCCCTAAGTTGTTAGTTCAAAAATTAATGATGCTAATAAATCAAACTCATGCTAGATATTTAATGATAGACCAATAAACTCAAGAATAGATGAAATGCAATTCCTGTTTATCAAGAAACACATGGAATGCAATGATTGTAGGATACATGCAAATTGGATTATTGAAAAGGCTTTAGAAACTTTTAAGCAAAGGTGATTCTTTTGTTTTCTAATTGTGCCCCCATTCAGCTCACCTCAAGTCTTGCAATTCAATATGCTTACCTTAGTTATTTGCTTTCAACAATTTTTCCATAACAAAGAGATATCATCTCACGGAATACAATGGTTGTAGAATATACACAAAATGGATTTGTTTCAGGCAAGTGCAACTGGAAGATTGAAATCCAAATTCCACACCCACTGCCAGCGCCAAAGGACACTTTGGAACAGTGTATGGGCATCCATGGATGCATAATGGAAGAGGGATCTTTTTCAGATATTATAGTTGGAAATGCACAGATAAACATGTATGCAAAATGTAGAAGCATGGGTTTTTTTTTTCTAGATGTTTCCCTCCTTTTTAGGAGGCATGACACATGATCCTATGCCCCAAAATCTGTTAATGACAACCATTTCCACCTTTTTCTCCCTCCAAATTTGTTATTTATTAAGTTTATAACATTACAAAATAACTTTTTATTTTACAACCTTTAATATAGTTTTATTTTATTTATTTTAATATTCAATATACTCATAATTAACTATAAATAGTCATTATCAAATTTATTAACATTTTAATTTTATCAATTATATTCCAATTAAATTGTTTATATTTAATAAACAACTTAATAACTCCACCTTTTATGATATTTATTTACCTCCCTATTATTACTATTTATTTAACTTTAGCTTGTATTTAAAATTTATATTAATGTAGCAATAAACTAGAGCATAAATCAAACACTTCTTATTTAAATATCCCAAATACCAAACAATACCTAACCACTATGCATGATCAAAAAGCAAGACCATAACAAAGCAGACTAACCATCATGCCAACTGACAACATTAACTGGGTGCCAAAACTGGATACTCATCCTCTTCAAGGATGATGGCTAAACAAGGGAAAACCTTATGTTATCTTTGTTCAACAGATTTCCATTGGTTGAGGCATGCTCAGACCTATTAATTCAGGTGGAGTTGATGCCTGATACCTGCAACCTGCAGCAAACAACATAGTCGAACATGTATATATATGTAATCATGCAGTCATGCACACTGTGAAAGGAAGTCGTAGTGTAGCAGGGTACTCATGCATGAGTAATGTGACACTATTCCTTCCATAGAGACACATCAAACAAATAACCACATTATGCATAACATTCAGTTACTTAACAAACAAGATAGAATAATCAATTTATTAACAATCAAATACGAGCAATCATCAATAATAGCATCATAACCATGATCAAATAGCACATAAACTCATAATTAAATTAGTCCACAACATCTAATATGTCCATAAAGTTGTGAAAGTTACATAAAACACTAGTAATTAAAGCATCATCAAATGTCGTCATAGCAGTAGGTCTATCATCAAACAAAAATACCATAATGTCCCAATCCAAAACAAACAACTGTCAATCTAACATAGGACAACTGAGGGGTACTACAGAAAGCCCTACAACTAACACAATCAAGCAATAAAAGTAGCTTGTGTGTGTGCAACACCATATCAACTTGTCAACGAGCAACTCTATAAAATTAGTCTTGATGAAATGTTACATCAATATGTTCCCAAACATGAATGTGTCATTGTCCTTATAGAATGTCATGAAGGTCAAGATAGTGAACACTATCAAGGGCACACTACAATGCAAATTATTCTCCAAGATGGGCTTTGGTGGAAACATTGTGAAAGACTGCTCATGACAATGTATACAATTATGGCATTTACTAGTGCACTAGTAAGCCAAACAAATGAGATAAACTACCACTTTGTAACATCCCTAACTTTTGACCTCTTATGATATTGATAAATATTATATGTTATTTCATTCTATGGTGATTAGATATGGAATATTGCCTTGGTACTTGAGTGTAATTATTTATTTAATGCATTTGTGTATATGTGTGATCACAATGCTACTAGTTAATTAACATGGTTAATTGTTTAAATGGTGATTATATTATTTATCATTATTATTATTGCCTAACAATGCTACCAAAATGCCCAACCCATTGTTTTTCCCAAAATTATTATTCCACCCTAGTTCACCCCAAAGTGAAGAAGGATTCCCACCTCGGTTCATCCTCATCCCCTACTCCTAATAGTGGGACTATGGCTTCTCACCCTCCCCTACACCCCAAAGCTACAGTCATGGATAAACCTAGCCCTACCTCAATAATTAAAATTATTGTGCCTCCTACTAAACCCCACCTAGATTCCACTCCAATCTCCCTTCATCCTATGCCATTTAACCATAAACCAGTTGATAAGGGGAAGGTTTTCATAGAAGAAGGTCCCTCTACAAACCCAACTCCCAACCCTAATCTCCCTACCAAGCTCTCAGTGACTAAACATCTAAGGTACAAGCCCAAGAAGGACCATCCTACCCCTCAACCCAAGACCTCTATCGATGAAGGAAACATGTTATAAGATCCTATTGTCATGTCCTACCACTCTCATGTTCAACAAGATGTGGATTGTCCCAACTACAACAACTTGAAAGATTGTGTGGACAAACTTTAGGAAAGCCTCAATCTCCATAACAATGTCATGATATGGTTTTTGGCTCAACATCATAACACTCAACTAAGAATGTAGATATTGAGATGAAACTATTTAAATAGGTTAAGGATCAGTAGAAAACCCAGGTGAATGATGATATTTGGCAAGAAGTGGAGAAATTCTTGGCCACTTCCAAAGTTGGGATAACTTAGAGAAGAATATCATGCAAAAGAATCAAGAGGAGCTAAAGGAGAACCTATCCCAAGTTGTGGTTTTTAGTAAGCAAACCATTAAAAACTCAGCTACTAGTTTATATGTGTTGCAAAGTGAGCTTCAAAATTTTAAGATAAAGGGAGCCCAAACAGGAGGCTCTGGCCAGAAGAACTTGGGCTAAGACCACTACCCAAAAAGTTGAAACCATTGCTCTGAACAAAGATCCAAGGGAAGTATCATTTGTAGATCAGGTCAATTTCTTGACTAAAGAGTGGTAGGATGTCAATGGGCTTCAAAAGCTGGCTAATAAAAAATAGGTTTCTATGTTTTCTAGTCTCTATGTTACTGATATATTATTGTTGGTCCTTTCTTTCTTGATTGTTTCTATTGTTTTAGTTGATTTTGATACTCCTGTATCTCATGGTACTCATCTCGTTTGCCTAAAGGTTGCTACCATGTAAAAGGGTTCATGCCCTTTCAAAAACCTACTTTTATCAATATAAAAAACAATGCTACTAAGATCATGTTGTGCAATAGGTATAGGTACTGGGGAAGGTGAACTGTGTCCAAGTGTTGTAGTGTCTTGTTGTTATTCAATTGTGTGGGCATTAAATAAATAATAAATTAAATTAAGATAATTAATTAATAATAATAATAAATTAATTATGATGTTTAATTATTTATTTAATTCTTAGTAATTTATAATATCTTTAGAAAAAGAAATAAAGTAATTTATCTATTTTATTTATTCTAATTAAATTGATTTGGATGTGCAAATTTATAAAATAGAATTTAGACACTCAACTAAGAATGTGGGATATTGAGATGAAACTATTTAAATAGGTTAAGGATCAGTAGAAAACCCAGGTGGATGACGGCATTTGGTAAGAATTGGAGAAATTCTTGGCCGCCTTCCAAAGTTGGGAGAAATTGGAGAAGAAGTTCCTCATCATGCAAAAGAATTAGGAGGAGCTAAAGGAGAACCTATCCCATGTTGTGACTTTCAGTAAAAAAACCATTAAAAACTCAGCTACTAGTTTTAATGTGTTGCAGAGTGAGCTTTAGAAAAGACAAAGGGAGCCCAAACAGGAGGGTCCGGCTAGAAGAACTTGTGCTAAGACCACTGCCCAAAAATTTGAAACCATTGCTCTTAACAAAGATCCACTGGAAGTATCATTTGTAGATCAGGTCAATTTCTTGACTAAAGAGTGGCAAGATGCAAATGTAATTCAGAATCTGGTTGATAACAAATAGGTTTATATGTTTTCTAGTCTCTATGTTACTGATATATTATTGTTGGTCCTTTCTTTTTTGATTGTTTATATTGTTTTAGTTGATTTTTATAGTCCCGTATCTCATGATACTCATCTCGTTTGCCTAAAGGTTGCTACTATGTAAAAGGGTTCATGGCCTTTCAAAAACCTACTTTTATCAATATAAAAACAATGCTACTAATGATTTGTGGTGAGATTATGTTGTGCATTAGGTATAGGTAACTAGGGAAGGTGAACTGTGTCCAAGTGTTGTAGTGTCCCAATATTATCCAATTGTATGGGCATTAAATAAATAATAAATTAATTATGATGTTTAATTATTTATTTAATTCTTAGAGTTTATTATCTAATTCTTGGTAATTTGTAACATCTTTAGAAAAAGAAATAAAGCAATTTATCTATTTAATTTATTCTAATTAAATTGATTTAGATGTGCAAATTTATAATAGAATTTAGAAAATAAATAATTAAATTTATTTATTTTGGGAAAAGAAAGATAAATAATTCCTTATTTTAAGTCATGTTGAGTTTTCAATTAGAAAAGATAATATTTAATTTTATAATATTTTATTATTAGATATGTGCATACTAGAAAATATTATTCAATAAGTTTTTTTATCTAAATTGGAATACATTATTATTTTATGAGTTTTATTCCTATACTTAAAGAGAGGAAAATAAGAAAAAGGAAACTATTGTTAGGATTGTGCATTCAAGAAAAAAATGGATAATTTCATAGTTCTCTATTATATTCAAGGATAAGAAAATTAGAGAACTAATTGAAGGTTGCAAATTAGAGATTTGGGCTATTACTTTTTTAGAATGTGCGTTAAAGATTTTGTGTGGAATTGTGTATGAATCTTATTCAATTATTGTCAAATTGCAAAGGATTCAAGGTGGGATTCTTGTCCATGAAGTGGTTTAGAAAACACTTTAATTTTAGTTAAACAAAGAATTTAGATCAAAGATTGTGAAAGAGAATGCTATTGTTTTGATCAGATTGTATTTTATATTAATGGAGACTAATGGAAAAAATGAACATTCATTGTATTTCAATCTAGAATAAATCAAGGTCCATTTGTAGATTAGTGAATAATGTAGGAGAATCAATGAATTCAAATTGGTGTAAAACTAGTTGTTGTAGGTCTTTAAAACTAGGAAACCAGGGTTACTTGTAAGAGAAGAAACCTAGTAAGACTTAGAAAGAATGAGACATTTATGGTGTTTGGAATTATATTTGGATTAGGAATGAAATTTGAACACATATCAAATTTAATTATTATTTTGATGATATATCTTTGTGGTGTTTGTGACTCTTTGAATATTGGGTTAAAGAATGGAATAGGAAAACTTAGTTGTGGATTCTTATTAGAAACAAGACTTAGATCTTGTAGGGGATCTTAATTGAAAAAAATATATGAGTTCTCTATGAATATTTTATGTGTATGATTTTTTATGGAATTGACTAAATGATAATTTGCATGTCTTGAATAAATTTGAATTGAAAACATGATTGATAGCCAATAAACTAGTGAAGATAAATAGATGAGTCTAAACTAGGTGTTCGACTTAATTCTATGTCTAATTATGATCGTATGATTGTGTTGAAATCTTGTGTGAATTTTAAGATTATAAACAAGTAAGAAATTAGGTTTTTAAACTCCTAGAAATCTTGTCTCATTATATTTTTGTTCATGCTCTGTTAGAATTCTGAGTTTAGCATAAGAAAACACTTATAAAGGTTTGTACTTTTGATCTAGGTTGTAAGTTTTATTAATTGCCTAACCAAAATAAGATTGCAACTGGAGGACTATAGTGCAAGAGTGCTAGTGTCCTAGAAGTGCAATGAAGTCCTAAAGTTGCACTAGCATCTTAAAAGTTGATAAGTGTCTTGAAGGTACACCGGTGTCTAAAAAGTGCACCAGTGTCCTTGAATTGTGTCAATGTCTTTGAAGTGCATTATAAACTAACTTATCAGAGATTTTTGAGAGTTGCATATAGTTCTAGGATGTCTACCAATTCATATTTCTCTATATGAAAGGATAGAAACTTGTAGGTAGTGTTGTGTTTAATTTTCTTGTGTAGAAAGGTTAGGATGGTTGTCCTACTTGGTTCCATGTGAATCCAAATATGGTTGGTGTTGTACTATCTATTATTATGAGTTAAACCTTATATTATTTGTGGCTTTATGTAAGAATAATTGAAAGTGTATTACATGCTTCTCAACACCTAGTGGTCTTGATACAAGACTATGAGTACATTGGTTACCATGAAGGTGCCAAGATTAGATTGGATTGAAGGGAATTGGGTGTCTTATGGATGATTCCATCTAACATCACTTTCTCTACTCCATTTTCCAACACATTTGAAGACCATCCCCCCTTAAGTTAATATTGCATGATAGTTGACTTTGTTCTTCTCATCATAGACTCGCATCACATAAGTTCTAGTGCTCTCAATTAAGCGGGGGATTCACAGGCTATATGGATACATAAATTATATTACCTCATCAAATCACTAGAACTATGATATATCTAATGAAGACCTATGCTTGACTTAGTATACCATCTCCATCAGGTGATGGTGTGCTTTGTGTATTACTATGATTAAGATTTGTTTTCTTATGCTCAATTTTGGTATGGATGTACACTATCATTGGGAGATGAGTATCTTGGTGTTGTATGTGAATTTAGGATGGGTGCTTTGGGAGTGTTTTTATGTGTTATATTATGTGTTTTGGTCTTCTTTTTCATTCTTGTCTTCTTTAATGAATTTGTATGCGTGTGTGTATTGGACGCTAGAAATGGTGTGTTGTGAAGTGTTGTGTAATATTGGTTGTCTTCAAATAAATCTTTGGCATGTGTATATTTCTGAGAAGATGTGTTATGAACTTTAACTCCATGTGATTATGTGTTTTGGATATTACCTCCATGTGATATTGTGTTTTGGATATGTAGTTTCATGTGTATGCCTGTGTGATAATAAGGAATGAACTAAGAAAGATAATCACTAGTGTCCTAAATGTACTACACTTTTGGATTATGGATGGATACTTCTTTGTGTTGACTAATGGATGGGGAGGAAAGGGAATTATTGTGGCCTCCACAACATGCCCCTACTTTTTCTAAATTTAGGGACCCTTTTGATTTTCATTTTGACCTTGTTTAGGGTAAAATTGGATTTTGTTAATCTTTTGTTGTTTAGATGTTAAAATCCTCCTTTCACCCTAACATTGAAGGATCTAGGGTTGAGTGGCGAGCACTATCATACCCTAGGTCACTTAAAAATAAAGGGAAGCTTGATTAGGGAATTAATTATCAATTTTTCCTTCTCTTATGTCCAATTAACCATTAAAACCCTAATTATGCAAATACGGCAACAAATTGACGAAAGACAGAAAAAGCTCTTACAGACGGGAGTAAAATAACAAATCATAGAATACCTATTTTTAGGGTTCCGAGGCGGAACAGTCAGGGACACTGGTACGGGTGCCCAAGTCCAAGGTAACTACTTTTTCAGGGAATTTGGACCTCCTTCTAACACTGATCATTCCTGTAACTTCTATTTTCTGAAATCTATCTGTGGAGCACACTTTTGCGGGTGCCCTAGTCTTGGAAGTGCTCCTTTGTCTAACTTTTCTTTAGATCCTAAATCCTTGATGCCTATCACTCCTCCCTGCAACTCCACTTTTCCCAAATGTGACACCTGTAATCTACAATCACGAGACTTGGTTTGGGGGTTGTGGTGTTTAGAGGCTTGCCTCAATCAAGCCTTGGAGGACACTTAAATCTCTGAACACCATTGTCAAATAAAAGAGTGCGCACCCTTGTGAGGCAGAGGCAAAAACCAAAGGAATCAATGATGAAAACACAATATTATTTCACCTTGTAGTGAAGCTCTCATGGAGGAAGACGCTCTTCATGCCATGAGAAGATTGATGCTTAAATCTGCAAATATCAACACATAAAACATACAAGTCTGCTCTTGCAACACAATAGAAAGCCTTGAATTACCTTGAGAATACAATAGCTTGCTAGTAATCATCTAATTGAAAATACTAGTTTGCAAATGAATGCCTAAGCATGCTTATATATGCACCTACAAGCACTCCCGCCAAGATATTTAAAATTCAAATTTACCGTGTCGGCAAAGGGACCCAATAATGGTCACTAACTGACACCCAAAAATTGGCGCTGCCCCAAAATAGGGCAGGACTAGGGCGTGGATGTCCAAGTCCTCCCCCCCTATTTTGGGAAGGGTACAGCTCAAGGGGTCCACCTAGGTCCTATTTTCCATGGGACTTAGGTCTCATTCCATCAGGATGCTAAAATATGAACTAAAATGTCCTAAATGCACTCTAAAGACCCGGGAGCTAAACCTTATGAGGGAAAATCCCCCAAGGGGACATTTTCTGACGTTACATTTAGCCCCCACTTTAATGTATGTATAAACACGAGGCCAATACATGCATTAAAGTAAGGTCACAAACATAGCAAACACGCCAAGCACGGAGAAGACATGCCAATCACATAGAAAACAGTAACAGGCATGCAAAACATGGAGAAGACAGTTACAGTCACGTAGAACATGGAGAAGACAATCAATGCATAGAAGACACATTAATGCATGGAAGATAGAAATGATATCTTTTCTTTTCTTTTTCTCATATATATGAAATGCAAATGCAAATACTAGAAAGTAAACAAACCTCCCATAATACACGAAGCACTACTCAGGGGCACTGGTCTCTCTATATATGGGGCAACACACATGCAATACATGCAAAACCTCCCAAAATGCATGAAGCACTACTCAAAGGCACTAGTCTCTACATATGGGGCAACAAACATGCCACACAAAAAAAGCACGCCAAAACACACACACTTGAAGACATGGAGAAAACATGGCAGACAAGCGATGGAGTGTACCTATTTCTAGGTCCAACACCATCTCAAGCACATTACAGGCACACATCGACGATTGGGCTTCACCACAACAATCGCTGAAAACACACTTAAGGGTTGAGTTAGTCACTAAACCGCTCCCTGCCTCCACAGATGACTTTTGAAAATGATAGGATGATGTAATCTGCTCCGAGAAATACACCATCCCTGCCTTCGCATAGGGCTTAAGAAAAAGGATATGCTCGATATCCCACCTCTACAGAGGGCTTACATGATTGATTGATTGATTTCAAACAAGCTCAGGATGCATGATGCAATACCCTGGGGCGCAAGTCTCTGCATCTGAGGTCAAACACATTGCTAACATCTATAACAGACAGCTTACCTTATATATGCCCCCACCTTAAGGTGGTTGATATTAGTTATCGATATCAAACACGTTAAGGTAGGAATAAAACACATAAGGGAACACCAACTTTCGCAAAGCCCATGCCCCCCAGAGGTGACATGAACTTTACAATCGCCATATGTTCCCACAAACACATCCCTGCAAGAAACATGTTAGTGTCTATGAAATCATGATAAACAACAACATCAATGCATATGATTAACTACACAAAGATCCAAGGTTATACAATGAATTTGGAGTTGGAGGATAACTAGGGGCTATATCACGAAGCTCTCTGAATCGAGTACCGTCAAGGCTAGATTCAAAGGCAAACAAAGGTGCACAAAGTAGACGTATTGTTAAGGTTTGTAAATGCAACAGAAACATCATAGAATTCACTACGCAGAAAGCACGAGTGCTTCCACTAGCCAAGCATCAGATAAGATATACAACCCCATCATCATATTAGGAACTATAGTCCATTTTTTGATTGCTCTCAAAAGGGACACTAGGTTCGCATCAATATATTTTTTTGTCGTCATCCGCCCGCCATATGGAAACACTAGAGGGAGGGAAAAAATAAATAAGAGAGGAGAAACAAGTGTCTTAGGGATAGTCACATAGGAGGGTGCCCCCAATTCACCAACCACGATGCTATGTCCGTCATACACAACACACAACAATGAAATTAGAGAGAGAGAGAGAGAGCAATTTAGAAGAATGATGATACAAATAGAAGAAGGTCACAACAGAGGCAGTCTCCTGGTATCCCAGACCTTACAAGAGAATCATGGATCATGCCATGAGGCATAAACAATACATAACACATCACATGGGAAGCACATCATGAGACAGATAAAGGGTTAGAGATACTTACCTGTAGGGCCTTCATTTTAGAATGCATCATCAGGTGGGTCACCATCTTCCCAATCTCTAATGCTAGAGGGGAGAGTTGTATAAGGTACTATAGCCCAACTTTTGTTCTTTTTTTCATTTTGTTCGGTTGTAAGTTCTTTGAGGTTTGATTTAATGTTAGGTTGAATTTTTTCTTGTTGAAGTTCATTAGTACCCATATTCGCTATCCTCTTAGGTGGTGAGAGAAGCAAATTATTTTGAGTGATCTCAACATTCATCCTTGAAGGATTTAATGTGAGAGACTTATCCTCATCCACTAGGACTACATCCTTAGTGATGTCCAAATGATTTGAATATTCAAACAAAGGAGGGACATTAAAGGTCTTCTCTTCCTTAGTGAAATCCAAGATATGCGAACAATCAACTAAAGGAACAAGGTTGCTAGGATGATCCATAGAAGTTTTATGCATAAAGTTTTGATTGATGTTAGATGAAAGCTTCTCATCTACCCATGGAATGCTCTTTGTTGAAGGGAGTTCTTCATTCACTAATGCTTCCTCTTGTCCAGGGAGAGCATTGGAATGGCAAATTGGTGATGGCTCTTCATTTGCTAATGCTTCATCTTGGCCAGAGTGAGCATTAGAATGAAGACTTAATGATGTGATGTTGATAGATGTGTCAATGAAATAATACTCTTGCATCAAAATGTCTTCATGAGGGGGAATAACCTTTGGAGAGGGATCATAAGGTAAACCAGAGTTATCATCACATGTTTTATCAATAGGTGCCATAGTAGAATTTCCCATAAAATCATCCAAGGCTTCATCTAACATTTTAAGATCATCACTAGTATATGTATTATTGATCGTGAATTTAGTGAGATCATCTAATATCAAAGGGTATATCCCCATGAAGTTTGTGAAGCTATAAAAATCAAATATATAACAAAGGATTTTATATGTAGAGCACATGGAGAGATCAACATCATGAATGTATGCTAGTTGTTCCAGAACTTGAGGGTGTTTATCAGTGAATCTAGAGAAATGATCAATGTCTACGATGTAAGAAAACAACTCTTCCAAAGAAGTAGCCATGATGTATTTTTTCAAATCAATGCCAAATCAGATTTTGAAAGCTTGCAAAGGACAATTGCAACAATGACCTAAATGTTTGATTTTTTTGTACTTTTTCCAATGCAAATGAATGAAACAAAGGATGTTATGAGGATTTCAGTAAAGGGAAGAAATATATATGCCTTATATCAGTCCAAAACATCAATATAACCACTCTCAACACACTCTTGATGCAAATCCAAGATAATGCCAAGTCAAAATATAGTGAAAATATATCGAAACAGGCACTTTTTTCATCAAAATTCAATGCAAAAGGGCATAACAAAGGGTGTTGTGAGGAAAATGATGATGAACAGTGAATAATATCAGTAATAACAGCCACTTGGTGCCAAAATATCCAATACAACACACTTTTAGCGCCACTTGAGGTTAAACCCTAGTGAAAATATAGCAAAAATAGGTTATTTTTTCATGAATTTTCAACTCCAAGACCTAGTAAAAGGGGTGTTGTAAGAATTTTTTGAAGGTAAATAAAATAATATCAATAATATCAGTCACCTCAATCCATAAAATTGATCACAACATGCTTGGAGTGCAAACTAGGTCAAACCCTAGGGCAAAAATGGTCAAAATGTGTAGTTTTTCGCCAAATTTTCACTACAAGAGCCCGTTAAAAGGGTGTTGTGAAGATTTTTATGAGGGAAAGAAAATTATTACCCTAATAACAGCAAATTATATCAAAAATATCCTTCACAACACACCTATAGTGCAAGTTTAGAGAGTCGATGAGGCGATTTTAGCGAAAATCGTTGTTTTTGAAGCCCTAGGTTTGAGATCTTGACGCAAAATGCTATGCGAATGTTTTGAATTATGATTTATGATTAATTGACTTAATCTCATATCTGAAAATTATTTTCAAGCCTTAACATGTAAAATGCCCATGCAAATTTAATGAAAATGCACCAGAATTGCTAGTTTTTGTTGAAATTTTCTATGCAAAAATGCAAATATTTTAAATGTAAATGCAAATTCATACTAAAATGAAAGACTACAGCCAAATAAAAATCTGAATGAGCCTCTAAAATTCATAGAAAAATATGATAAAATATTTTGCCTACAAACCCTAGATTTTGGAATTACTGGGTTATATAAAATTGTTAAAATTTCCACAAAACCCTAGCAATTAAATGATGAAAATGCAAGGTAAATTTCTAATTTTTTGCATTTTTCTATAGTTTATATCAGATCTAATGCAAAAATCATGAATTAGGAAAATTTAGAAAGAATTGATGCAATTTAGTAAGCCAAACAATGCAATTTTTTTATATTTTTCCAAATTTTCAATTTTTTTTAATTTTTCTCAATGCAATAAAATAAATGACCAAATGAATGAATGAAATCACACCAAATCTGAAGACAAACACTCAAAAAGTTGCAATTTAAGTCCAAAAACACGTTTTCACCAAAATATTTAGGGTAAAATTGGATTTTTTTAATCTTTTGTTGTTTATATGTTAAAATCCTCCTTTCACCCTAACATTGAAGGATCTAGGGTCAAGTGGTGAGCACTATCATACCCTAGGTCACTTACAAATGAAGGGAAGCTTGGATTAGGGAATTAATTATCAATTTTTCCTTCTCTTATGTCCAATTAACCATTAAAACCCTAATTATGCAAATACGGCAACAAATTGATGAAAGATAGAAAAAGCTCTTACAGACGGGAGTAAAATAACAAATCACAGAATACCTATTTTTAGGGTTCCAAGGCAGAATAGTCAGGGACACTGGTGCGGGTACCCAAGTCCAAGGTAACTACTTTTTCGGGGAATCTGGACCTCCTTCTGACACTGATCAACCCTGTAACTTCTATTTTCCAAAATCTGTCTACGGAGGACACTTTTATAGGAGCCCTAGTCTTGGAAGTGCTCCTTTGTCTAACTTTTCTTCAGATCCTAAATCCTTGATCCTAAATCCTTGATGCATGCCACTACTTCCTACAACTCCACTTTTCCCAAATGTGACACTTGTAACCTACAATCACAAGACTTGGTTTGGGGGTTGTGGTGTTTAGAGGCTTGCCTCAGTCAAGCCCCAGAGGACACTTAAGTCTCTGAACACTGTTGTTAGATAAAAGAGTACGTGCCCTTGTGAGGTAGAGGTAAAAACCAAAGGAATCAATGATGAAAACACAATATTATGTCACCTTGTATTGAAGCTCTCATGGAGGAAGATGCTCTTCATGCCATGAGAAGATTGATGCTCAAATCTACAAATATCAACTCATAAAACATACAAGTCTGCTCTTGCAACACAATAGAAAGCCTTGAATCACCTTGAGAACACAATAGCTTGCTAGTAATCATCTAATTGAAAATCTAGTTTACAAATGAATTCTTAAGCATGCTTATATATGCACCTACAAGCACTCCCACCAAGATATTTGAAATTCAAACTTACCGTGTCGGCAAAGGGACCCAATAACGGTCACTAACCGACACCCAGAAATTAGGGCTACCTGAAAATAGGGCAGGACTAGGGCGCGGGTGCCCAAGTCCTCCCCCCTATTTTGGGTAGGGTACAACTCAAGGGATCTACCTAGGTCCTATTTGCCATGGGACTTAGGTCTCATTCCATCGGGATGCTAAAATATGAACTAAAATGTCCTAAATGCACTCTAAAGACCCAAGAGCTAAACTTTATGAGGGAAAAGCCCCCAAGGGGACATTTTCTGACGTTACAGACCTATTGTTTAAATTTTTATTGTGGCTTTAATAGCTTACATCATTTTCATTGTATTTGAATCAATGTTAGAGTTGTATGTTGTGAGTCCAATAGTTTTTAGGCTTTCTACCATGATCTTTATTTGCGTAATATCACATTTGTTGGTATATTTATTATTCTCTTAGGAGTTCAAGTAGTGCTAGATGCACTTTGGTGTCATGCATGTCCCATTGTCATAGAAGGAGTGTGTCCATGTGATCAAGTTTGATTACTATAATAGAGGTCTCATTTTGTGTGTAGGGGTTTGTGTAAACTTGTTATAGTTATTTGTGTGCATCTAGTTATCATCCTAAAGGTTTACATGTGTGGTTGAAATTCAATTTTATATATAGGGATGTCATAAGTGCATAAGAGTAGGTGTGTACCTTTAATTGTTAGTGTGAATGACATTTTTATTATGCAGATTCATAAAAAAATAGCCATTGGTAATAGTCGTCATTTCTCTTTCATTTCGTTTCATGGTTATATTAAACACCTACACCTTTTAAGTTGGTCATATGACTAGTTGACTTGGTTGTTTGGATTTATTTTGGCATCTTGAAGTTAATATTCCTTTACTTTGTTTAGAAGTGGCATTAGATTTGCATTGCAAACCCCATTAGTCCTTTTCTTGGATTTTCAAACTTAAAAAAAACACATATGAAATTACATTGAAAGCTTCTAAAACCTTATATGGAATTGAATTGAATTGTTGAACTATTGTGGTAATTTGTGAGTTGGTCATTGGATTCCAAACTTTGGTGCATTGTTAGAAATGAATTTAATTATCAAAATTTACAAATTGACATCAACGTATGAGCCTTTGAAACTCATATTCACAAACTTCATAATTCATTTCACAACCATATTTGAAATGTGTTTGAATCTTGGAGTTCTATTTTAGACTCCCGAATGATTTCTATAAATATGTTAAAATCAGGGTTACTTGAGGATGCATCCTCAACATTTTTTTCCATGTACCCATCTCAAAAATGTTTCAAGGATGCGAGGATGCCTTGAGGACATCCATAGGCCATCCCCCATAAAAAATTTCCCCTCCCATCCCAGAAACGTAGCGACATCCAAGGGACATTTCAGGGACAGATGATCATCCATGCGGAAACATTAGTATTTTTAAATGGACTAGAATTCTTTTTTAAATAATATTTTATTCCTTTTTATGTGGGCCCCCACACCCCACTTTTCCCTAAATGGGTAAAATAACCTTCCTCTTCATTTTAACACAATTTTCACATGCCAAAAAACATTGTAGTAGTTGAAGGAGAAAGAAGGTTTTTTAGCAAGGTTTGAAGGTGCAGATGGAGGAGAAATCAAATCTAGGGCAGCATTAGCAATTAGATAGAAAAACAAGTGAAAGAGGTAAGTCATTATTTCATTTTTTCTAAATTGTTTTCAAAGTTTAAAGGAAAAACTGTTTGATTGTTTTTTCAATTTTCATTTTGAACTTGCATTATATTTTCAAAAAACAACATGAGCAATAGTGGTAATGAGAGTAGTGACTATGAAGTAGAAGAAAATGAAATAAATGTTAGAATTTAAGCCTCAACTAGGGGTTCATTAGGGTGTGGGAGTGTTGGGGTGGAGGATAATAGCCACAAATCCCATTTGAGTGTCCTTCCACTATCTTGGAACCTTATGCAAAGGGCCCTTTTAATTCCAAAAATCCTCTTATCCAATTTGCGATGGCCCTAGATGTCAAAAAGAAAAATTTAGGGGGCATTAGGGTGTGGTTGTGTCATATTTGCAAGAGAGATTTTAGAGGGAGCTACACCAAGGTATGGTCTCTTTTCTTGGGTGTTACAGGTCATGGAGTTAAGGTGTTTCTAGACATAAAGGAGGATGAGAAGGTAGAGGTTCATAGATTACATATGGAGGCATAAATGAGGTCTAAGGGTGTGCTAATGCTAGTACAGTCTACATAATTAGATATGCATATGCCATCTATTGTTGGTAGTGGTAGTAATGATGTTTCTACAAGAGGAAAGAGAAAGACTAATTCTAGTGAAAGGCTAGGGATAGTTGCAAGTATGTTCAATATGCAAGCATGAGATGTGATAAAGTCTTCCATTTCTAAATTTATGCATGCCCATGCTATCCCATTTCATGTGGCCCATTCTCCTTAAAAAAACATGATCAAAGATGTAGCTTTTATTGGTCCCTCATTTTCCCCCTAGAGATTATAAACTGCACAATACCCTCCTTGATAAAGAATATTATAAGGTTAGTTTGGTAATGGAGGACATGAGGCAGACTTGGATCAAGATAGGTTGTTCTATTTCCATGGATGGGTGGATCGATATTAGATGTTGGCCACTCATCAAAATCATAGTCACATGCATCGTTAGGTCTTATTTTCTTATATCTATTGATTATTCAAGGAAGCACAAGGATGCAAACTTCTAATTTAACATTTTTGAGAGAGGCCATAGAGGAATATGGGGCCTCAAATGTTGTATAGGTGGTCACCAATTCAACACATGTGTGAAAATTGGCTGGCATGATGGTGGAGGGTGGTTACAAGCACATCTTTTAGACCCCATCTTATGTTTGTAATGAGACACCCAATTTTACAATAAAAAATAATGGAAAATCTAGAATTTAAGTAATACATAAATGCCACAATTTAAATTTTCCTTTTTCAAGCATAAATAGATTCCTCATTTCAATTAAAGATGTCATCAATTTATCAACACATATTTCCATGATACAACTTTACAATTAAAGAATAATAACATACAATCTCAAATTAGGATAATTGTCCTTCTAATCCATTTAAATACATCAAATATACTTGGTTAACTATCCATTACAAATTTGGGCAGGGGGCCTGGCTCGATTGGTGAGCACTTCCTATGGTAGGCATGAGGTCATGAGGTCCAGTCTCCCCCCTACCCACCTGATATTGTAGCCAGTTCATAGCTCCGATCAGAAGCATTTACCCATGTTGAATAAAAAAAAACTATCCATTACAAATTTGGTTGACCATTAGTCATAGTCATCTGATCTAAGTGCAAGCAATATGGTTGATCAACTATAGGAGGGAGAGCATCATACGAGCGCTTTACCTCCAACCACATACCTATAAATCCCCTGCACATCTTCCTACTAGAAGAGGCCCAACACTTTGACTAGGGTAATATATGGGGACGTTTGAAGTAGAACCAAATCGGAGAACTAAGTGTAAATGTGAATACCTATCACATGCAATCCCTAGATACCCTCTAGCTATCATGATTTCTAACTAGCATGAGTCTATAGTGAACTGAGAATGCTTACAGCTATTACATCATTTTGGCCAAAGATTTCAATATTTAGTTATATAAATGTAGGTCATCCATTCACACACTATTATCTCTTGCTTGACTCTACTACCAACTAATGGCTGAAAAATGCAAGTATAGACTAAAATTATATATTATCCTTCAGACAACAATCTCCTAGTATTCCCTACCTTGAGATGGTCCTACTAGCCTTCTATTATAAAAGATGGTCTTGGATTGATATATAATTGTTGAGTTCCAATCTCCTAGTATTCCCTACCTGAGATGGTATCATCTTCTAGAATTTGTTAAGATGAACAAAGACATATATTAATTGTTTTTACATCTCTTGGTATACTATACCCTTGATGTGATTTAATGAGTGCAATAATATAAGCATAGGAATAATTATGTTTCCATTTCCCAGTGTACCAATGATGAGGAGTGGCCAACAGAAGCTTACAAATAGAGTGAAAAACCCATGAAAACCCACAATACAATAGAACAAAGCTCAAATAGCTTAGAAAACCTCTTCACAAGGTTCAAACGAGACCAAAATACACTCTTTCCTTACTATCGGCAAGACCATATGCCATCGGTAAACCTGAAAACCCTTCCGCCGATACACATCGATCATACCGACAGAACCTTCAAACATCTTCGTCAGTAAGACTAGCCTCTATCGGCAATGTTTCCGCATCTCTCTCCGACACCGATACTTACGCTGATGCCTACTTCTTTGAACATACATTCAAGGATTGACATGCAACCGTAGTATACACAGGAATTGCACCTGATATACGATTGCGATGTACCCAGAGATTGTATATCGACTCTTCGCAACATCCACAACATACAAACCCGATATGCGTTTGCAGGATACACATAAACTGATACTCAGATACAAAAGTGATATACACACACATTATTTTTCTTCCCATACAAATGACAGATACACATAAAATGTCTTCGCCTACAAAAGCGATATATTCATAATTTGCATAAACATGAACCTTATGCCGACAACTTCCTTTGCACCGACTGTAACCGAACAAAATACACTGAAATGATTTCAGATTTAACAGAATAGAAAACTAACTAATAACACGGAGATCATTCCACTGATTTCAAAGAAATCCACCAGTGGAATGACCCCAAATGATTTCCCCTGCGATTACACCAGAACACAAACTTCTTTTATTTCTTCACAGAATTGATTTACAATCTTTCTGGTCTAACTCTGTTCTTCTTGTTCTTGTTCTCTCTTCTTAGATCGATTAGATCTCACATATTTATCCCCTCATGGGGTAGTACAGAAAATGACTCCCAGCGGCTGGGAGATGTGACCGCCTCACCAACTTAACAGCTGTCTAACAACCTATCCTAAAAATAGCAAGCACGGTCAACTCAGACCTTATTACATTTAATGTCTGTTTAGGACTTCATTGAAAACATAAAAACAAACTTTAAGACAGCTAATGCCTCATGAAGGCTCCTGTAGATTGGGTGCCTCCGCACCATACTCCCCAAGTTGAAAAAACTCTTGTCCCAAGAGTTATGTGGTCTGCTACAAACAACTTCATTTTGTCTTCAATCTTCTCAGCTTCAGGCTTCCAATCTTCACATCCATAGCTAGTGACCAACAAAATCAAACAACTATTAACTTTAGAGCTTCTTCAGGCTCCTTCTACTCCCATCAATGGAGTACTCTTCAGGCTGCAACATCAAGTGCTTCTTCAGTCAGGTATCCATCTCTCTCACTGCTTCACAACACCAACTCACCAAACCATTCATCTCACCTAATAGCAGATCCTAGTGATGCACCTACCACTCTCTCCTTAGTGGTTTCTCTCTGCACCCTTATCCAGCCTAATCTCCATTGGAGAATGGTCATGACAGACCTCATCTTGTCTGCAACCTCAGAAAACATCCTTCTACAACTAGATGGAACAAGCACCTGCAACCAAACAACTTAGCAACACCAAATAATGGTCACCAACACAATCTTTCCTTCAGTTCTTCACCTGCCTTCTCAGTGATAGGAAACAAAATACACAACACCTCCGCCCAGAGCTTTCGCTAGCTCTGATACCAATATGATGAGGAGTGGCCAGTAGAAGCTTACAAATTGAGTGAAAAACCCATGAAAACCCACAATACAACTGAACAAAGCTTAAATAGCTTAGAAAACCTCTTCACAAGGTTCAAACGAGACCAAAATACACTCTTTCCCTACAATCGACAAGACCATATGCCATCGGTAAACCTGAAAACCCTTCTGCGGATACACATCGATCTTACCGACAGAACCTTCAAACACCTTCGTCGATAAGACTAGCCTCTATCAGTAATGTTTTCGCATCTCTCTCCGACACCGATACTTACACCGATGCCTGCTTCTTTGAACATACATTCAAGGATTGACATGCAACCGTAGTATACACAAGAATTGCACCCGATATACAATTGCGATGTACCCAGAGATTGTATATCGACTCTTCGCAACATCCACAACATACAAACCTGATATGCATTTGTAGGATACACATAAACTGATACTTAGATACAAAAGCGATATACACACACATTATTTCTCTTCCCATACAAATGACAGATACACATAAAATGTCTTCGCCTACAAAAGTGATATATTCATAATTCGCATAAACATGAACCTTATGCTGACAACTTCCTTTGAACCGACTGTAACTGAACAGAATACACCGAAATGATTTCGGATTTAACAAAACAGAAAACTAACTAATAACACGGAGGTCATTCCACTGATTTCAAAGAAATCCACCAGTGGAATGACCCCAAACGATTTCCCCTGAGATTACACTAGAACACAAACTTCTTTTATTTCTTCACAGAATTGATTTGCAATCTTTCTGATCTAACTCTGTTCTTCTTGTTCTTGTTCTCTCTTCTTAGATCGATCAGATCTCACATATTTATCCTCTCACGGGGTAGTATAGAAAATGACTCCTAGTGGCTGGGAGATGTGACCGCCCCACCAACTTAACAGCTATCTAACAACCTATCCTAAAAATAGCAAGCATGGTCAACTCAGACCTTATTACATTTAATGTCCATTTAGGACTTCATTGAAACCATAAAAACAAACTTTAAGATAGCTAATGCCTCATGAAGGCTCCTGTAGATTGGGTGCCTCCACACCAACCAACCACCCTTGAGCAGTTTGTAATAAGGTAATAATAACTTCACTTTATAATTGTGGAATTGTACGCACATAGTAACATTGAAACTAACAATAATACATAAAAACTAACAATAATACATCGATAATACATCAACACCTGCAAATAATTCTAACTTGGGCATAACAATTTATACATGAAATATATAGGCTATTATCGAGTTCCTTATAACCCTTAAGGATCAAATATATATTAATGGAATATCAATGATCACATGTAATCTTATTATAACTCATGAGACCATCCACTAAACTATTTCATTTCCTTACAACAAATTAGTATTACACCACTTACTAAACGGGGCAATCCTATATACCATAGGGTCGATTAACCCTCATTAAGGAGACAATGGGAAAGGGAAACTGCTAAGAAGTTTATGTTGTGGCCTTGGTGATAATATTAAACTTAACATAGCCCATTTCTTAACCAAATTAGGCTAAGGTTTGTCCCATACTTGGACTCATGCAGCCACTTAAATGTTTGGACTATACTCTATAACCATAGATATACGAATTATTACATTCAGCCTTACAATGGCAACAGGGTTATTCAACCCTACTAGGAAACCACTAACTTCATAATAGAGTTGATTCATTATTACATAGAGAACCCTATCTATTAGTAGAGGTTCATGACTGTAGCTATGTGTCTAAGACATGGAACATAGATGGTATGCTAGATTGATATAGATAATAGATAATTTTATTATTGTCATAAATAGAACAATGACCACAATAACTGTGACAACCTATTTAGATGTACAACAATAGAAATAAGCATAACATATGAGTTGAGGACTACTTAGTTCCTTTGCGGCTTCCATGCCACATCTGAAATCAAGCATAATATATATTTAGACATCGGTGAGGATGAGGACTACATGGTCCTCTCGTGGCTTCTAAGTCATTACCTCTATATCCCCATTACAATATTATAAACCATTTTGATTTATGTGGCCCTATGACAATACAAACCTATGGTATATCGACTCCATGTGCAAACTAGATAGTTATTATCAAAGATAATAACATGCTTAGATAATAATGACTTGGGAATATAATCTAGGTCATATCCAATATCAAGAGTAGTACATTTTTAAAGGAAGAAATAACATTTATATAACCAGAGGTAACATGGCTAGGATAATATCAATAGGGTAGCCAAAATACAAGTAGTCACTAACAAAATCAATGCATTATACAACATGATTGTTGTCTAATTACCTAACAAGTTTATAATGAAAACATGACTATAGAAACTAAGTGACTAATTGCTCATGTACCTATAGGTCCTCCCTATGATTCACTTACTCTCCCCACTGACCTGATTCCTTTTCAAGTTACACAACCCTTCCTAGATTTACCCTACTAATTCTCTAACCAAAGGATTATTTAGAATATTATGCTATGCAAAATGAGTATCTTGTTGGTGCAAACTAAATCACTACTAGGAAAGGGAAAAGAAGGAACATCTTTTAGTGCCACCCCTCATTACTTTTATTTCTCCCATTACATTGGCTATTTTTAGCCTCCATCATCATGTATGTGCCTTAATGGCCCGTATTCTCCATCAACGGTGATTACCAAACACAAGGGGGTTAGAATAGGAAAAATATCATAGGCTTTCCATTACCAATCATAAATTCAAAATAAGATCATGCTCATTAAATAATATTATATTTATAATTGAATCAAATATAATGAAACTATGCTTATGAGCATCTACACCATAAATATATTTAACTATATTTTTCTATTAAAATAATAATATTAATAATAATTGACTCTTTAACTATTAAAATGAAGAATAGAATAAATCATCATGACTCTCTTTGATGACACCTAACATTCTCCTAGATATTTATCAAGCATCGCATATAGTCAGATTATTGACTCACATGAGTGTTAGTGGTTCTCAAATAATTTGGTCCAACTGCCAACCTATCACCATCTATCATCCTCTCCTAGATGGTACTCTGTAATGCCAATTCAGGAAATTAACAATAAATAACAATAATAAATTAATTTGGTAAGGAAATAAAGAAAGAAATACGATTATAGGAGAAAATTTTACTTATTTTAACTTAATAAAATTTAAAATAAAACATAAGTATAGTAACATTCATCATAAATAAAATTTAAGATACAAACGTTTCGTATACAGTTATACACATTTATAGTAAATGCCAAATAATCATCCCTTCGTAAAGTGAGAAGAAATTTTCTTAGCTCTAGTACCCTGCATGGTTAACATATCTGAAACTACACATCTAAAAGAGAACATTAGTTTGCAAAGTCAATAAATATTCATATTAGATATCATTACACAAGTTGACATAACTATAAGCCCTAACGGCCAAACCTAATGTCTCGGGGGCTCATTATGGCCTTGTCTATGTACGCACAGCGCAGAGACTTCTTAGTTCAAGACTTGAACTTACAACCACAAGATGGTATCATACAATTTATAACTTGCGTAACATATACAATGGAAGTGTTATAATCTCAAGAACTTATAAGGGAGATAACATACACATCATATACAACATCCAACGATGCATTCTCATAACCAAAACATACTAATACAAGAGGTTACACATTATATCATCAACACAAGCCATTACAGTAAATACATCATTTCAGAAAACAAATCTTAATCAAGCAATATGATAGCTATCTAAATTCATTAAAAGTCTAAATAACTTCTTCTAAGATGTATTTTAGTCTTCTTTTCAAAATCATTCACACATAAATCCCACAAGTTCCCTCATGATCCAGTTCACATTAACAAAGGTTCTTAAGTTAACCTCATTTGTTATTAGGCTTTAACTGTTGTTATATGGAGCCTAATCAGACTAGGAGGTAAAATTTACCCCACTTTTATCAGCGTGGTTTCCCCCTAAATTATTTAATGGGATCAAGGGGCAGCGCCCCTTGCAGGGTTTAGGGGCAATGCCCCTAGCGTGCTCCCTATTGCAATACAAGGTGAGGTTGAGGGGCAGCACCCCCACGAGGGCTCGGGGGCTCGGGGGCAGCGCCCCCAAAACCTCCAACAATTTTTTATTATTTTATTAGGCGTCAGGAGTTTTTTTTTCTATTATCCGACATAAAAAACCCTATTTTGTAACCGACATAAGGCTTGATAAAAGCAGCTAAGGGTTAGGGTTCATGTTGATGTATTGTAGCATTTTGCAGTGGTATTGAGTTACAAGGATTGTTGGTTGTAATCGGTTTGATTTATTGGATAATAATATTGGACTCTCTATTGGTGGATGTAGCCCAAGTTTGGGTGAACCACGTTAAAACTTGTCTCTCGTTGTGATTATTTCTATGTATTTTTCATTCCTCTATTTAATCTTTATTTGCATTTAATTGATATCTTCTGCATCCAAACCCTAACACTAACCATATCACCATCACATTATCCATACATACTAAAGATTCAAAATCATATAATCGAGATAAACAAGCAATTAAATTGGCTTCCAAAACATGTAAAACTAATTAATCGAAAGCAATAATGTTCCAAGATACATAATTTCTATCATTGTAACTCATAAACTAAATAGTCACAATAACAATTCCATAAACATCAATAATAGCACTTCCCAATTTGAACTAATTTCCTTTGCACCTTTGACTTGTTAAACCCACCATAATTAGCTACAAGGATTTCAATCATAATCTAAACATTTATTCCACAATTACTCCATTTTATTTATGTACAATTCCTAACAACTTAATACATCATCATCAATTCTAGAGTACAAATTATAATTTTCTGTAGCTAATGAACATTACTACCATAATCTTATTCATCACATGAGTAGAAAAGAAAGTAACCTAGATTACTATGGATGCTTTTATGACAAAATGATCAATATCTTATAAATCAATTACTAAATCCTATATCCTAGCATTCTAATAATTAAAAGATATACTAAATATTATCTTTTACTAATTTTCTCCTATAATATTAAACTAATAGATATATAAAACGAAATTTGTTAGACTAAAAGATTTGTTATCCTACCTATATTATGATTATACTCTATAACTAAGACCTTAAAATCATAAAGCACTCCAAGCAACCCAAACCTTACTGACTTCTCTTCGAGAAGCTCCAAGGGTCCAATGTTAATAAAAGAAAAACAATAGACTCTTGAGGGCTCCATAGTGCCAAAGCACAAAGAAACTTCTCTTAACAACCATACTATACCCAAAAGAATGGACACTTCAATAGCTTTAATAGAAATATTATTGGAAGAAACTACTAACACATTCCCAATAGAAGACATTCCCCACTATTCTTTGGTCCATGTTGGTATAAGGATAAATGATGATTTTATAAAAAATCCTTTGCCTTAAACGATAAAAGATAAAAGATAAACAAACTTTGGCTAATTTTAAAATAGCTCTCTATTCTCTTCCCTACATTTGACTGTAGCTGCAATCATTATGGCAAACTAGCATTAGACAACATACGTAGTTCCTAGGGTCAAAGCACACTTACTTTTTACACAATGATATTTTCAAAGTTTAAACTCATGAATTCAAACTTTATTCACCCTTCAAATAGGCCCACGTCAACAGTATGGTTTTCTAGGTGCTTAAAGGAACAAATTTGCACCCTTAATGTAGGCCATAATAACAGAACATTTTAGAAGAATATATTATCACAAAGACTTAAATCCTTGAACAATAAGTGTTTGAAGACAGTTTTTGAAAGAAAGAAATTTTCTATAAACGGGAGAATAGCAAGTTATGATAGAAGTTCTGTAAATAGGAGAATAACAATTTGTAAAACCAAGAACTTTATTATTATGATAGAAGATCTGCAATAGTAAGTTTAGTTTCTAACAGGACATTAGTAATTATACCAACTTAACTTAATTGCTTTCCAAGAAACACCATAAACTATATCCTACTAATCATTAGATTTCTACGTAAAACGTGATCAGCTACTTCATTATGATAGACGTGCTAAATAAAGGGAAGCAATGCAATAGGTGAGAGTGTAACTAAATTCTCAACCCAAGTTAACAACCTTAAGGGATTAGAAACTTTATTATAATTGCATTTAGCAAGTGCAATACTAGATTTTGCATCCATTATCAATAACTTCTCTGCATATGTCAAAATAGAGTTTTCGATCAAGGTAAGGATCGGCATTGAGCAAAATGAGAGGTAGACTATTGACAGATATGATAGTTGGAAAGCTGTGGTATATATGCAAAGAGTGGAAGCATGAAAAGGCCCTTGAACTATTTGGCGAATTTCCATAGAGATGTCATCTCATGGAATACAATGATTGCAGGATTACACTAATGGATCTTGTTTATTAGCTCATAGAAACTTCTAGGCAAATGCATTCAATAGGTTGAGCGACTGTAATAGTTAGAATACTTTGTTAGGCATGTACGCAAAAGTGGATTCAAGGAAAATGCAAGTGATATGTTTGATACAATGCCTCAATGAGATGTCATCTCATAGGATGCAAAGATCACAGGATAAAAATAGTTTTATTATGCAGGCTTTAGAAACTTTCAAGCAATTACAATTAGCAGGTGGCTGAATCAGGCAGACATAGTAGTTGAAATACTCTAAAAGACATGTTTGTAAAATGTGAGAGCTCAAACAAGATAAACGCACTATTTGATAAAGTGGCTCATGAGATGCCTTTGTAGGCAATGAAATGATTCATAGGATATGTACAAAATGGATTTGTTGAAAAGGCTTTAGAAATTTGCAAGCGTAGGTCGACAGCAACTGTTGGACATAATTTCTCAAAATACTCATCTCATGCAATGATTGCAGGATGCACACAAATGGATTAGTTGCAATTCTAATATGATCTGATGAAAATCATGGCAATATCAAGCTAGAGCATGTGACATGATGAAGGGTATTCAAACATGGATTTATATAGGGAAAACCCAATTTTTTTCATCATAAGTAGAAAAAAATACAACAAAGAACAAAAATAACCAACCAGATCATCCTCACCATCCATAAAAATCAGGGCAATAAAATCAAGAAGTAACACACACACCAATAACATGTAAATTTTAATGAAACAAGGTTAAGGTCGGTCTTACCCAGATGTAGCTAATACCATTACCATCATCAAAATCTATAAACGGAAGAATGGTGAAGTTCATGACCCTCATGCAAATGCTTATTATCTCTAGAGCTACATGTTCTCCTTCCATTTCTTATCTTTTTCCCCAAATTAAAATCCTAGAAAACCCTCTCTCCCCTTTCCAGCAAGAAGTTTTTGGAGTATATAATTGATAGAATTGATGAGAGTTGCTAACGGTTCAAGATCCAAATTGGAGCCATATGACTCTTCATCTTCAACTCCCAACACCCATTTTTCTCATCCTCTTTCATAAACTAAAATTAGCTCCACTAACTTGAAACTGCAAATAAATATTAATCCCATTTCTTGCAGGTGGTATAAAATAAAAGAATCTTTATAAAGTATGTAAATAATAAAGCATAGAATGGCAATGCATGATTTTCTTTTGTAAACAATATTAAATTATCTAAATAATTATTTCAAAGAAATATAACTAATTTATTTTTTTTCAATAAAATATCATAATTAATAAATAGGTTTCAGATATGCCTAACATTCTTTCCCCCTAAGAAATGGACTTCCTCTTGGAAGTCATCAAGAGAAATGAATTTCCCTATATTCAATACATCCAACAAAAATTATATTTCATCAAAAGATTTACTAAGTCAATTATTCTTTTTTCCATCATGCAATAATACAAAACCTAAAACCTGCATCACCAAATGAAGAAAATACAGAGAAATCCAGATTCGCTCACCACCCAACCATAGGATTGACTAGGTCGAATCCACCCTCGAGCATAAAATAAATCTTCTTTACTCATTAACAATAAACAGTATTCATCCATTAATCAAGAACTTTAATCATAAAATCAATCATAAACTTTCCAATTAGAAAAGAAGAGAAGGGATCCTCTATTAGGGTTTAAGTTTTTCTGTAGCTCCCTTACACAACAAAACTCCCAAGAACACAAAATCTCCCTTTAAACAGCTTTTCCCATAAAAGAACTCCCATTTAAACAATAGCTCCCTTGAAACAATAACTCCCTTATCATAACAGAAACTCCCATAAAAACAAGCAGTCCCATCATACACAACTCCTGAAATCCACATTATTCAATCCCCATTTCACCAACACCCATTCTATGTTTCATTCAACATCATCATCCAACAACACCCAAACTCCATACAATTACCCCAAAAGGCATCCAAAAATCTTTCCTCATTCAGATTTTTACAACATTTCAACATCAAAAATTTATAACACATTGATTAACACTTACATAATCATCTCAAACATCCATTCATAAAGAAACGGAAATAATATAAAATTTCTTACCTTGGCTGTCCACATTTGGATCAGCCCCTAAAACTTTCATCCACACTCCAACTTAGAACTTAAACAAATCAGCAAGCTCATAGCAAACCCCAATTCCAGAAGATCTGGTTATACCATTCTGTCCATTGGAATTCTATAATATCATCATTACTTATCCTAGAAGCATGTTTATATCATCAATATATTATTGATAATCAAATTCATTACAACATATTCTTTTATAACAACTCTTAACATTTAAACGTCACAAATATCAATTCTATACATCATGTATATTTTCAATGGAATTGGGATGATTAGTACCAAATAGAACCATAATGACATAGAATAGATCTTACACAATTTCACAATAAACATTCCCCAGGCCATCTACTCCCCTATACAACCTGCCAATGACATCTCTTGGGTATGGAAATCTACACAATTCACCTTACTCCACACAAGCTAGCAATAATAAATACCGATAAAGCCTCAAAATAAAGAAGTTTCCAATGAGTGAAAATTTCAAACAAAATCAATAAATAAAACTACATATAAAAACAAATTAAATAACAGAAAATAATAGTTCAAATCAAAATTGAAAAACCTTAATAAAATAGTCCTTGAGGCAAAAGGACAATTTTACAATTACAATCAACCAAATATCTTAAAGTAATTTTCAAAACTGTTGGCTCAATAAAGCAAAAGAGAAAATAAAAATTTCAAATATTCTCATAAGACTTTAAATCACAATAACTACATGACTTCAAACGAGCCACTTAAGGGGAGGAGGGAAATGTGGTGGTCTCAAACCACATGGAGCTCCAACATATACCACAAAAGGATTTGATCATGAAACTTATGCAATTATGAACATTCAACAATTATGAATAATCACAGTTTAGAAAAGTCCCATTTTTTAACAAATGTAACTCCCTTATCACAATTGTAGCTCCCATAACACACACACACACACACACACACACACACACACACACACACACACACACACACACACACACACACACACACAGTAGTTCCCATAATCCGTAGCTCCCACTATACAACCAGTAGCTCCCATTAGACAATATCAATAGTAGCTCCCATAGAGCAACAATAACTCCCATAATCAGTAGCTCCCAGTAGCTCCTATTAACAATAACAATAATAGCTCCCATAGAACAACAATAACTCCCATAAAACAGTAGCTCCTAGTATCTCCCATTAACAATAACAATAATAGCTCCCATAAAGCAACAATAACTCCCATAAAATAGTAGCTCCTAGTAGTCCCTTTAACAATAAGAATAATAGCTCCCATAGAGCAACAATAACTCCCATAAAATAATAACTCCCAACATCATCATCCACAACACCAACACCAACACCATGAGTATCCCCAAAGGGGCATAACAAAATAGTATCTCCCATACCGTAGCTCCCAAATCGCAGCTCCCAAACCACAACCAACCACAACACCATCACCATACATGTACAATTTTGTCAATATCATTACAAAATAAGCTGAAAAATATCATTAACTAACATTACAGAAACTTACAATCCCAAGAATACATCCATGAACATATATGTATATATGTTGAAAATGATTTACTAGATATTCCTTCTATAGTTAATTAATCAAATTTTACCTCTACTTACCATGGTGAGATCCAAAAAAATAGTTTACATTACTAATACTTTTACCCCAAAGCTCCCAAGTGTTGCAACTTGGTGCTCTAATACCTATGTAATTCCCACTCAGGAAATTAACAATAAATAACAATAATAATTAATTTGGTAAGGAAGCAAAGAATGAAATATGATTATAGGAGAAAATTTTACTTATTTTAGCTTAATAAACTTCAAAATAAAACATAAGTATAGTAACATTCATCGTAAATAAAATTTAAGATACAAACGTTTCGTATACAGTTATACACATTTATACACATTTACAGTAAATGCCAAATAATCATCCCTTCGCAAAGTGAGAAGAAACTTTCTTAGTTCCAGTACCCTGCATGGTTAATAGATCTGAAACTGCACATCTAAAAGAAAACATTAGTTTGCAAAGTCAATAAATATTCATATTAGATATCATTACACAAGTTGACATAACTACAAGCCCTAAGGGCCAAACCTAATGTCTCAAGGGCTCATGATGGCCTTCTGTATGTACGCGCAGTGCAGAGACTTCGTAGTTCGAGATTTGAACTTACAACCACAAGATGGTATCATACAATTTATAACTTGGGTAACATATACAATGGAAGCATTATAATCTCAAGAACTTATAAGGGAGACAACATACACATCATATACAACATCCAATGATGCATTTTCATAACCAAAACATATTGATACAAGAGGTTACACATTATATCTTTAACACAAGCCATTATAGTAAATACATCATTTCAGAAAACAAATCTTAATCAAGTAATATGATAGCTATCTAACTTCATTAAAAGTATAAATAACTTCTTCTAAGATGTATTTTAGTCTTCTTTTCAAAATCATTCACATAAATCCCACTAGTTCCCTCATGATCCAATTCACATTAATAAAGGTTCTTAAGTTAACCTCATTCGTTATTAGGCTCTAACCATATCACCATCACATTATCCATACATACTAGAGATTCAAAATCATATAATCAAGATAAAAAAGCAATTAAATTGGCTTCCAAAACATGTAAAACTAATTAATCGAAAGCAATAATGTTCCAAGATACATAATTTCTATCATTGTAACTCATAAACTAAATAGTCACGATAACAATTCCATAAACATCAATAATAGCACTTCCCAATTTGAACTAATTTCCTTTGCACCTTTGACTCATTAAACCTACCATAATTAGCTACAAGGATTTCATTCATAATCTAAACATTTATTCCACAATTACTCCATTTTATTTATGTACAAGTCCTAACAACTTAATATATCATCATCAATTCTAGAGTACAAATTATAATTTTCTATAGCTAATGAACATTACTACCATAATCTTATTCATCACATGAGTAGAAAAGAGAGTAATCTAGATTACTACGGATGCTTTTATGACAAAATGATCAATATCTTATAAATCAATTACTAAATCCTATATCCTACCATTCTAATAATTAAGAGATATACTAAATATTATCTTTTACCAATTTCCTCCTATAATATTAAACTAATAGATATACAAAACAAAATTTGTTAGACTAAAAGATTTATTATCCTACCTATATTATGATTATACTCTATAATTAAGACCTTAAAATCCTAAAGCACTCCAAGCAACCCAAACCTTATTGACTTCTCTTCGAGCAGCTCCAAGGGTCTAGTGTTAATAAAAGAAAAACAATAGGCTCTTGAGGGCTCCATACTACCATAGCACAAAAAAACTTCTCTTAACAACCATACCGTACCCAAAAGAATGGACACTTCAATAGCTTTAATGGAAATATTATTGGAAGAAACTATTAACACATTCCCAATAGAAGCCATTCCCCACTATTCTTTGGTCCATGTTGGTATAAGGATAAATGATGATTTTATAAAAAAAATCCTTTGCCTTAAATGATAAAAGGTAAACAAACTTTGACTAATTGATTGAACAAATGAAATAGCTCTTTGTTCTCTTCCCTACATTTGACTGTAGCGCAATCATTACGACAAACTAGCATTAGACAACATACACAGTTCCTAGGGTCAAAGCACACTTAGTTTTTACACAATGACATTTTCAAAGATTAAACTCATAAATTCAAACTTTATTCACCCTTCAAATAGGCCCACATCAATAGTATGGTTTTCTAGGTGCTTGCAGGAACAAATTTGCGCCCTTAATGTAGGCCATATATAACAGAACATTTTAGAAGAAAATTATATCAAAAGGACTCAAATCCTTGAACAATAAGTGTTTGAAAATAGTTTTTGAAAGAAACAAATTTTCTATAAATAGGAGAATAGTAAGTTATAATAGAATATCTACAACTAGGAGAATAACAATTTTTAAAACCAAGAACTTTATTATTATGATAGAAGATCTACAATAGTAAGTTTAGTTTCTAACAAGAAATTAGTAATTATACCAACTTAACTTAATTGTTTTTCAAGAAACACCATAAACTATATTCTACTAATCATTAGATTTCTAAGAAAAACGTGATCAATTGCTTCATTATGATAGACATGCTAAATAAAGGGAAGCAACACAATAGGTGAGAGTGTAACTAAACTCTCAACCTAGGTTAACAACCTTGAGGGATTAGAAACTTTCTTATAATTGCATTTAGCAGGCGTAACGCTAGATTTGGCATCCATTCATGACAACTTCTCTACATATGTCAAAATAGAGTTTTGGATCAGGGTAAGGATTACCATCGAGCAAAATGAGAGGTAGACTATTGACAGATATGATAGTTGGAAAGTTGTGGTACATATATATATATATGCAAAGAGTGGAAGCATGAAAAGGCCCTTGAACTGTTTGGCAAATTGTCATAGAGATACATCATCTCATGGAATACAATGATTTCAAGATTACAGTAATGGATCTTGTTGATTAGCTCATATAAACTTCCAAGCAAATGCATTCAATAGGTTGAGCAACTGTAATAGTTAGAATACTTCGATGGGCATGTATGCAAAAGTGGATTCAAGGACAATGCAAGTGATTTGTTTGATACAATGCCTCAATAAGATGTTATTTCATAGGATGCAAAGATCGCAAGATAAAAATAGTTTTATTATGCAATCTTTAGAAACTTTCAAGCAATTACAATCGGCAGGTGGCTGAATCAGGCAGACATAGTAGTTGAAATACTCTGAAAGACATGTTTGTAAAATGTGAGAGCTCAGACAAGATACGCACACTATTTGACAAAGTGGCTCATGAGATGCCTTCGTAGGTAATGCAATGATTTGCAGGATATGTAGGAAATGGATTTGTTGAAAAGGCTTTAGAAACTTGCAGGTGTAGGGCAGCAGCAACTATTGGACATAATTTCTCAAAAGATTCATCTCATGCAATGATCGCAGGATCAACACAAATGGATTAGTTGTAATTCTAATATGATCTGAGGAAAATCATGGCAATATCAAGCTAGAGTATGTGACATGATGAAGGGCATTCAAACATGGATTTATATAGGGCAACCCTAATTTTTTTCATCATAAGTAGAAAAAAATACAACAAAGAGAAAAAACTACCAACCAGATCATCTTCACCATCCATAAAAATCAGGGCAATAAAATCAAGAAGTAACACACATCAACAACATGTAAATTTTAATGAAACAAGATTAAGGTCGGTCTTACCTAGATGTAGCTAATACCATTACCATCATCAAAATCTATAAACAGAAGAATGGTGAAGTCCATGACCCTCATGCAAATGCTTAGTATCTCTAGAGCTACCTATTCTCCTTCCATTTCTTATCTTTTTCCCCAAATCAAAATCCTAAAAAACCCTATCTCCCCTTTCCAGCAAGAGATTTTTGGAGTATACAATTGATAGAATTGATGAGAGTTGCTAATGGTTCAAGATCCAAATTGGAGACATATGACTCTTCATCTTCAACTCCCGACACCCATTTTTCTCGTCCTCTTTCATAAACTAAAATTAGCTCCACTAACTTGAAACTGCAAATAAATATTAATCCCATTTCTTGCAAGTGGTATAAAATAAAAGAATCTTTATAAAGTATGTAAATAATAAAGCATAGAATGACAATGCATGATTTTCTTTCGTAAACAATATTAAATTATCTAAATAATTATTTCGAAGAAATATAACTAATTAATTATTTTCAATAAAATATCAGAATTAATAAATAGGTTTCAGATATGCCTTACATACTCTCCCTCATCACGTGGGAAGGGAAAAGGTTATCTTACATCCACCTCACATCCATCCATACAGTAGTTAGTCCATTAGGCAAATAAATCATAATCATAATTTGAATATCAACTACATAAAATTAATTTCCATATTGTAAATATTCTATCAAGATAACAAAGAATCATTTCTCCCATTATAGTGCACTACAAAATGGAATTATAAATATTAAATCCACACATTAATATGTTTCAAATAAATAACCAAAAATGAGTATGACATCCTTCCCATCACTATAAAAACATCATCATCATGATGGCTCAATCTACAAGATAAATAAAGTTTGTTTTGAAATATTAAATGTCTAAAATTATTATGCAAAAATATGAGAAAAAGTCTTATAAGACTCCTCATAGTCCTCCCATGTGGCATTGTCCTCTGAATATTGGTCCCACTAGACCTTGCACTGAGTCACTTATTTTTTACACAAGCAAAGCTTGCAAACCTCAAGCACTCTGAGAGGTGTTACCATTACCACTCTTGGGTCCAGAACCTATAAGGAGTTCCAATCAAGGACATGAGAAAATATACAACATACTTTTTCAAATAGGACACATGAAAGATATTATGTAATCGGGTAAGAGAAGGCAGCAATGCTAACCTATATGCAACTAGGTTAATGACTTCTAGTGCTTCAAAAGGACCACATATCTAGGTGCTAGCTTAGCTAATTTTCCAAACTTAATTGAACTCTTATGTGGTCTAACTCTAAGAAAGACTTTGTCTCCCATGACAAATTGTCTTGTAGTCTGCTTAAGTTTCACATAACTTTTCTAACTATCTTTAGCTTCAGACAATCTCTTTCTTATCAATCTAACTTGCTCTTATATTTATGCTAGAATCTCTGGCCCAATGCACATCCTATCTTCCAGTCTATCCAACTGATGGGTGTTCTACATTTTCCACCATATAATGCTTCAAATAGAGCCATTTTCATAGTAGAGTGATAGGAACTATTATAAGTAAACTCAACTAATGGTAGGTATTCCTCCCAGTTATATTGTTGGTCCATGCAATACACTCATAGTAAATCCTCCAATACTCAGTTCACCCTTTCAGTTTGACCATCGGTCTCTAGGTGATAAGCCAAAATAAATTTCATCTAAGTTCCCAACATTGAAAACAAGGTTTTCCAAAATCTCGAAGTCATCCCTGCATCTCTATCTGAGATATTCATTTCTGAAACTCCATGGAGTTTAAAGATTTATTGAATGAATATTCTTGTGAGGATTGGTGCACCATCAGTTAAGTTTTTAAGAATGAAGTGACCAACCTTAGTGAGCTTGTCTACCACTACTAGGATCATATCATGGTAGTTTCTAGACATTGGGAGTCCTTGGACAAAATCCATACTAATTACTTGCCATTTCCATTCTGGGACATCGTGGGGATAAAGTAATCTTATGGGATGCATGTGCTCAGTACCCACTAACACTCTAAACACCTAGCCACAAAGTTGGTCACATCCTTTTTAAGTCCCTTCCAGAAGTATAGTGGTTTTAGATTGGCCATTAACTTAGTTACTCCTAGGTGATCTGAGTAAGGTGCATAATGAATCTCTCTTAGCACAAATATCCTCAAAACTCCTTGGTCGGGAACATATATTTGATTTTAGTACCTTAATAACCTACTAGACTCGAACTGATACCCATCATACTGATAGTCTTGTTGATTTTTAGAGAGAGCTTATTTTAACTTTCTCATAAAATTTGTCCCCTTGATGATATTTTAGAACCTACTAGATTGGAAGGTTGTTCACATCATAACCATTGCAGCAGTGTGTCATCTTCGGCTAAGAGCATCAGCCATTTGATTTTCTTTACCCTTAATTTAACTAATTTTAAAATCATAATTTGATAAGAACTCCAACCAATGCCTTTGGTGTGAATTTATATAAGGCTGAGTGAAAATATACTTGAGTCCCAAATTATCTATTTTTAATTCAAATAGCTTGCCTAGCAAGTAATGTCTTCAAATTTGTAGCACATGTACAATTGCCACAAGTTCTAGATCATGTGGAGCATAGTTTGTTTTATTTTGGTAGATCTTTCTAGACTCAAAGGCCACAACTTGACCACTCTACATAAGTACACCACCCAACTAGTCTCATGATGCATCTGTGGCAAACACAAAATGACTCTTAGGATCTGGCACTTTGAGAATTGACATTGAAGTCAATATCTCCTTTAGGACTCAAAAAGCTTCTTCACACTTATCTGACCATAAAAATGATTGGCGTTTTCTTTGAAGTGACGTTATGGGGTTGGATATTATTGGTAAATACAACACAAACTTCTTGTAGTAGCCTACCAAGCCCATGAAAATTTACACTTCATGAACATTTTTTTAGTGTAGGCCATTTGATGCAGGAGTATCCAATGGTGTAAGGGCAATCTTGCATCACCCAAAAAAATGATGATTTTTTTTTTTATGTTCTTTTCAATTTTGGTACTTTTGGATACCCAATTGCTTGAATAATTTTGTAGAACGTTCAATTTTTCCAACTTGTTAAAAATAGCAAATTGTTATTTTTAGAAAGTTTGCGTTTGAGCATGCATGGAAGTGGAAATTTACTCAAAGCTTTAGAATTGAAAAATATAGCCATTGATGAAGGAATTGGCCAAAGATCAATTTTGGGCTTAAAGATGTTAAAGTTTATGTTTCTTTAAAAATCCCTAAAAAAATTTCAAAGTCAAATATGAGGCACTTAGAGGCCCTGTACGACCTTGAAAATAGGTGGAATTGGTAGAGAAAAATCTAAGGGTGTAGAGAACTTCATGCACTTTCCAATGCATCAAATAGTTCATCAATCAGACACCTAGATCAAAATAGCTCTTGAAAGTTGACCTATTTTTGGAGGGAGTTACAAATTTCAAAATTTTGGCTGGAAGGCACCAAAAAGGGCTATTTATGACCATTTTTGGGAAACCTTTGGGCAGTAGAGAAAGGGGGGAAAGTGGTGAGTCAATAAAAGGAGGTAAAATAGAAACCCTAGTATATTTGAAGCTATAGAAGGTAGAATGTTCCAAAATTCAAAGGAAGGAAGTTGTAATGTGTTGTAGCATGTTGATGATTCATCCTCTGATTTGATTCTAGTTTATGCAGTAATGTGTTGTTTAGTTTAATAAAAAAATATTCCTATTTTATGTGTGCAATATGTGTTATTGTGTTTTCTAAGATTGACCCCCTCATCACCATTCCACGATGTCTCTTATCTTTGCTAGATCGATAGAGATCCCTTCAAAAAATATAACATGGCCTAAATATTGCACCTCCTTCTAAAATAATGCACATTTTGATAATTTTCCATACAACTTATGTCCTTTCATATGCTACATTACTAGCCTCAGATGATGCAAATTATCTTCCTCATTTCTTGAATATATCAATATATCATCCAGAAAGATGAGCACAAACTTATCTAGGAAGTCTCTAAAAACACTATTCATAAAACTCATGAATGTTGCTAGTGCATTCGTTAATCCAAAAGATAATACTGTGAAGTCATAATGGCCTTACCTTGTCTTGAAGATGGTCTTAGGAATATCTTCCTCTATTCTCAATTGATGATACCCTGCTCTCAGCTTGATCTTGGAGAAAATAGTCACACCACTCGTTTGATCAAAGAGGTCATCAATGTTTGGCAAGGGGTATCTATTTTGTACATTGCATTATTAAGCATTTGATAATCTATACATAGGTGCAAGGTTCCATTCTTCTTTTTGGCAAATACTACTTGTGCACCCCAAGGAGACACACTAGGTTAGATTAATCCTTTAGAAAGGAATTCTTGCAACTGAGCCTTTAGTTCCATGAGCTCTATTGTGGTTATAATGTATGGAGCCTTGGATTGAGGCTCTGATCTTGGAATTATGTTGATTGAAAAATCAAATTCCCTCTTAGTAGGTAGTCCAGGTAGCTCTTCAAGAAAAACATCCCAAAACTCTTGAAGAAAAGGATAATCTTGCCATGTAGGTTCCTTGATTTCTTCTAACTCATCTACACTAATGCATACATTTCACACCCTTTCCTTCTAGCTCTCTTTAGTTGCATAGCTAAAATCTACCTAAACTTGACTTTCCACTTAACTCCTTGGATTTGAACATGGTTTCCCAAATCATCTAGACATTCAACTATTTTTTGCAAAATAATCTACTCTTTCCCTATGGCACTAAAGTCAATTCATCCCTAGGATAACATCATAAGAACCTAAGGGTGCCAAATAAAGTTCACTTCAGTGGAGAAGGTGGGAAGTTCTAACTCATCTTTAACTAGTCATTTCTCTACTCTTTTCTTAGCTTGGTTTTCATATTGCACTAACCATGAATTTTCCATAAATCTTGCTCTTCTAAGAATCTTATTAAGCACTCTAGGTGCCATAAAACACTCAGTAGCTCTAGTATCAATCAATATAGAAATGGAACAACCAAAAAGTGTACCTAAGGTTTCAACCAGAGCAATTTAGAACTTCACTTGGTGGTTACCAATTGTTGCATGGATTCTTTACTAAAAAATTGTCTACTATGATGGCAAAGGATTTATGAATTTGTTTCGTAATTCTTACTTGGGTAGTTGCTAACATAATGATCTCCTCCATAAGAAAAACATCCTCCAAGCAGTCTTCTCTTGTTGGACCTCTTTTCCTCCCTATTTTTGTTCCTTCCCTTGGACTCGTTATTCTTTCCTTTAAATCCTAAATCATTATTATTCTTTGTACCATTTGACTTCTATTTGGAATTTTGGTTCTTGTCCCACTTTTTCTTTTTAAATGTTGAGGATTTTGAGCTTAAATATATTTTGTAGTGCTTATCCCTTAATGCAACAATAGACTTAATCTTTTGTTCTTTCTTTATGGCCTTTCAAATACTTAGTCCATGGATGAGGGTCCATGAACATCTACTTCTCCTCCAATCTAGGGGTTCAATCCCATGATAAATTTTCATATTTTGAACCACTCCTCTCACTAATACTAAGGAACATACTTAAGGAGATAAGTGAACTTCTCCCAATATTTAGTTATTGTCATATATCCTTGCCTCAAGTTTTTAAAGTCAAGAAATTTTTTATTAAAGTATAGCCGAGGCAACCATATTTTCCTAAATAGGGTCACAACCTGATCCCAAGTGAAATTGGTGGAATCAATTCCCATTTTGATTTCTTATTATCCCACTAAGTAGAGGCTTCTCCTAAGAGCTAATACACTCCCCAAACATCTTTCATGATCTCATAATTATTGTGGATCTCAAAATATTTTTCTATTTCTCTAAGCCAGGCTTCTTCTCCATGTCCCATAATTATGCCATCAAGTTTAGGTGGATTGACCTTTTTCATATCTCAAGACAACTCATTCACTATATTCTCTCTTACTTCCACATGTCTTCCAATGTCATCTTGGTTGGGTTGAGGTTCATCTTATCTTTCATTGACACTAGGTTCTTTCTCTTGATCTACTTCATCTTCTTGATCTCTAGGTCCTCTAACTTGATGTTCCAAAGCAACTATTCTTTCCCTAGTCTCATTTAGGGTAGCAAGAATTTAGTCTAGTTTTTTTGTAGGATTATTTGAAACTTGGTTTGAATTGTTAGGACTTCCCATGTTTTCCCTAGTTCATACCATATTGACCTAGTGCAGGTAAGTCATCATGCCTTAGCACAAGTAACTCACTTTATTAAGTTTGGTGTTTAAGACAAAGAGTCATCAAAAAAATTCTCAAAACAAAGAGAAAAATTTTATTGATAGAAATTGGATATTACATATCCTTATTTATAATAAATTCTCTTAGTTACAATTTCCATAACACTATTCAAGTATTTCACACTCCTCAAGATCTTCATCCGTTGAGTTTACTTCCACACTTCTGGAGGTAGGATGTACATGCAGATACTTCTCTAATACCTCCTTGTTTACAATTGGAGTGTAGTATTCACAACCAAAATGCATGGCATGCATCGCTGATGGTTTCTGTAGTTTAGGCTTAATCTTGACCTTGGGTTTAACTTGTTTCTCTTTGTTCAACTTTATACAACCCTTAGTTGATGCTAAGTGAAGACAAAAAAAGATTAAAGGTAATAATATAGAAGATAATGCAATACACACATTATACCTTCACATTAACCCTTCTTTCTCCTTGATAGAGCAAAATGGAGTGCATCCAAGCTCTAATGACTATGCTCTTGATGATGATAGATATGTTGATTACTCACACAGCAACATAACATTATATTCTTGTGTGTTATATCTTATTTTGACAGCATAATGTTACTTTGAAGCACTTGATATTTAATGATAATGGCTTGGTTGATGGTTGATTTATAGATACATGGATAATAGGATGGATGGATAGGATTAAGAGGTGCAATGGATGGTTGAGATTTGATGAGACAACATTAGGGAAAGGATGGAGGCTTCTAGGGCATATCCTTATGTGAACAGTTGAGATTTAGAGATGTAGTATGAAATGGATGATTGAGATGTAAAGCTAGTTTGACTTTTGTGCAAGTGTCCAGATTTAATGAATATGGCTAACTTTATAGCTAGACATGTGACTCTCAATAATTAATCAAATAATAGAATTATTTAATTAATTATTGGAGAGGGGTGATGATGGAAGGATAGATTAATTAAATAAATAAGATTTATTTAATTAATTTGGCTAGAGGGAAAATGGATTGAATTAATTAAATAAATATAATTTATTAAATTAATTAGGTGATAGAGAAAATGTGTTTAGATTAATTAATTAATTTAGGAAATAGGATAAATGTGCCACAAGGTGACATAAGATGGTGTTAGGAGGGTAAATGACTAGATGATATGTCGACAGGTGACACAAGGTCAATTATAGGTGTCTACACTAAGGTCTTAGTGTTAGATAACCATATCTCATCTTCCTTGAGAGTTGGTTGGGCGGAATTTCCCCTTGACTAGGTTTGACTCTTGCTCATCTTTCTAGATTGCTTCCTCAATCTTGATCCTCCCATCTCTGTACTTAGAGAAAGAAAAGCACTTGAATTAGCTAGGTTTTCCTAGTTTCAAAAGTTTTTGCTTTCAGACATAGCAGGCTCATAGGCCCTAGTGTTTGAACCTAGTCTTTTATCCCACATGTAATGAGCCACCCAATTTTACAATAACAAATAGTAAAAATTTGAAAAATTAAATAATGCATAAATGCCACAATTTAGAATTTCCTTTTTCAAAAATAAATAGATTTTTCATTTCAATTAAAGATGCCATCATTTTATCAACACATAGATTTCCATGATACAAATTTACAATTAAAGAATAATAATATACAATCTCAAATTAGGACAATTTTCCTTCTAATCCATTTAAATATATAAAATATACATTTTTGACTATCCATTACAAATTTGGTTGACCATTAGTCATAGTCATCTCATCTGAATGCAAGTAATATGGTTGATAAACTTCAGGAAGGAGAGCATCATCTGAGTGCTTTAACTCCAACCATAGACTTGGTGGTCCCCTGCACATCTTCCTACTAGAAGAGGCCTGACCCTTTGATGAGGGTAATAGATAGGGACATCTGCAGTAGAACTAAATATAATAACTAAGTGCAAATGTGAGTACCCATCACATGCAGTCAACCAAATAGTCCCTAGATACCCTCTAGATACCATGATTTCTGACTAACATGAGTCTACAGATATAGTGACTTGATGATTCTTACATCTATTACATCACTTTGGTGAAATCTTTTGATATTCAATCACATAAGTGTGGGTCATCTATTCACGCACTACTATCTCTTACTTGGTTCTCCTATCGACTAATGACTAACAAAATGCAAGTATAGCTAAAATGTATATGTATTATCCTTCAAATGTTGATCTTCTAGTATTCCCTACCCTGAGATGGTCCTACTAGCCTTATGTTATAAAAGATGGTCTTGGATTGGTATATAACCATCAAGTTCCAATCTCTTAGTATTCCTTACTTTGAGATGGTCTCATCTTCTAGAATTCATTAAGATGAACAAAGACACAATATTTATTATTTTAAGTTATCCTAGTATACTCTTCCCTGAGATGATTTAATGAGTGTAATAAAATAAGCATAGGAATAACTATGTTTCCATTTCCAAGTGTATAAACACCATTGAGTAGTTTGTAATAAGGAAATAATAACTTTAGTTTATAATTGTGAAACTATACCCACATAGTAACATCGATAGTAACAATTATACATCAACACTAACAATAATACACCAACACCCACAAATAATCTAACTTGGGCATAAGCAATTTATATGAAAGATATAGGCTATTATTGGTTTCCTTATAACCCTTAAGGATCAAAGAAATATTAATGACATATCAATGATCACATGAAATCTGTGTATAACTCACTAGAACATCCACTAAGCCATTTCATTTCCTTATGACAAAGTAGTAATATGTCAATTACTAAATTGGGTGATCCTATATGCCACAAGGTCGATTAACCTTCATTAAGGAGACAATGGGAAAGGGAAGATACTAAGAAGTTTATGGAGCAGCCTTGGTGATACTATTTAACTTAGCATAGCCTATGGTGCTAAGGTAGGTCCCATACTTGGACTCGTATAGCCACTTAAATGTTTAGACTGTACTTTATAACCACAAACATATAAATGATTGCATTCATCCTTATAATGGCAATAGGGGTATTCAACCCTGTTGGGAAACCACTGATTTCATAACAAAGTCATTTTTTTTAAAAAACAAAACTAAAAAGAGAAAGTGAGGTGTGGTGGTTCCAAATAAGCATCTGGATATCTCTAACTTCTGCCACCACTTGCTTCACCCAATACTTAATATTCATTATTCCATTTTGTAGTGCACTATAATGGGATAAATGATACTTTTTAATCTTTATAGATTATTTATGATATAGAAATTAATTTTATGCAGTTGATATTTACTCAAATTATGCTTGGGATTTATTTTCCTAATGGACTAACTACTCTATGGATGGAAACAAGGTGGATGTAGGATAACCTTTTCCCTACCCATGTGGAAATGGAGAGTATCATCTGAGATAGGATGATTGATGGTGACAAGTTGGTAGTTGGACCACATTATCTGAGAACCACACACACTCACACGAGCCAGTAATACGACTGTATGTGATGCTTGATAAACAGCTAGGAGCATGTTAGGTGTTGTCAAAGACATTCATAATGGATTATTCTATTAGTCAATTTAATAGTTAAACAATCAATTATTATTAATATTATTATTTCAATAGAAAAATATAGCTATAATATATATTTATGGTGTAGACACTCATAAGTGTAGTTTCATTATAGTCAATCCAATTATAAATATAATATTGTTTAATAAGCATGATATTATTTCAAATTTATGATTGATAATGGCAATCCTATGATATTATTATTAGTATTCTATTCTAACCTCCATGCATGTGGTAATCATTGTCGATGGAGAATATGAGCCATTAAGGCACATATATGATGGTGGAGGCTAAAAATAGCCAGCGTTGTGGGAGAAATAAAAGCAATGAGGGTTGGTATTAAAAGATTTCATTATTTTCCCTTTCCTAGCCACAGTTTAGTCTACACCAACAAGACACTCATTTTGCATAATGTAGTATTCTGAATAATTCTTTGGTTAGAGAATTAGTAGGGTAGATTTGGGAAGGACCGTGTAACTTGAAAAGGAACTAGGTTGGTGAGGAGAGCAAGTAGCTCATAGGGAGGACCTACAGGCATGAGCTCTTAGTCACTTAGTTTCTATAGTGATGTTTTATTTATAAACTTGTTTGGTAATTAGACAATAGTCACATAGCATTATGCATTGCTCTTGTTAATGGCTACTTGTATTTTGGCTACCTTATTGATATTATTCTAGTCGTGTTACCTCTAGTTATACATATGTTATGTATTCCTTTGAAAATGTATTGCTCTTGATAATGGCTATGACCTAAATTATAGTATTGAGTCATTATTATCTAAGCATGGTATTATCTTTGATAATAATTATTTAGTTTGCATGTGGAGTTGATATACCATAGGTTTGTATTGTCATATGGCCATAGAGCTCAAAATGGTTTATATATGTAGTGGGGATATAGCGGCAATAGCTTAGAAGCTGCAAGAGGACCATGAAGTCCTCACCCTGACTGTTGTGTAAATATATATTATAGTCAATGCCAGATGTGGTATGGAAGATGTGAAGGAACTAAGTAGTCCTTAGCTCATATGTTATGCTTATTTCTTTCATTGTGCATATAAATAGGTTGTCATAGTTATTGTGGTCATTGTTATGTCTATGGTACCAATAATACTGCTATCTAATGTTAGGAGTTATCAATCCAATCAATTATTGTTATGACTTTTGCCTAGTCCTATCGAAGCATCATTGATTGGATATCAATCCAGTATACCATCTCTATTGCCTCCATGTCTTAGACCCACACCTGGGGTCATGAACCTCTGCTAATAACTAGGATTCTCTATGTCATAATGAAAGGAATTCCTTAAACCTATGGAGGCAAGATATCCAATTTATTTCATTTTGTTAGAGAAGATGATTGAGGTGCATGAGCCTCTACAGTTGATGATAGTGAATTTAAAGTGGAGTAGATGGTCTAATTCAAGCTCTATTAAAGGAAAAGCTATCAAACAAATGGTCCTTGATGATGATTAGTTGTCCACTGTGAGGTAAGATATTGTTGATTTTATTAATAAATTACCGATTTTATTTTATTAAATTTTTTATTTTAAGATATACTATTTATTGTTTCTAAGTTTCCAACTTGTCTTTTAACTTTGAGTCTCATAATCTTATTCTTTTTTGAAATTTTTGTTTACACTTTGCAAATGTTTGCTCCTTCGTCCCACCTATTGTAGAGGTCATTAGATATGTTGATTCAAACTCTCCTAGTCTTGGGGAGATATATGAGACATTTAATGACATGCTTGGGTGGATAAAGCAGGAAATTTTTGCTAAGGATCATAATTTGGGATTATGTGAGCAACATATTATGCCCATTATGATGTGGAGGTGGAACACTATAAACAAACTGCTTCATATAGCAACCTTTGCTCTAAATCTAAAATGGTATGCACCAAAGATTCGAAGGTTGCCTCCTTGTGATGATGATGTGAAAGAAGGGATAATGAAATCCTTTCAAAAGATGTATTCAAATGAGAAGTCAAGTATACTTTGCACACAATGGCTTTCCTTCACAATTCTTCATGGTCCAACATTCAACAAACTAGAGGCAAAGATAGATAGAGCTACATTAGCTCAAATTGGCCCTATCGGATGGTGGACATGGCATGGCAAGGATACACCAAAGTTAAAGATGCTTTCCATTCACCTCCTTTTACAGGTTGTCAGTTCCCTTGTTACAGAGAGGAATCGGTCCACGTACAACTTTATCCACTCCTTAAAGAGGAATAGGTTTACCTATAGATGAGTAGAGAAGTTAGTGGTTGTACATAGTGCTCTATGACTTCAAGATCATTAGACTCTAGAGTATCAACAAACTCTAGCTTTATAGTGGGTTGTTGATCTTGAAGACACCATCCATATTGATGAGGAGGAGACACGAGAGGGATTGGTTGGGATTACATTGGATGAGGCAACCCCTCACAATGGCAGTGACTCAAAGGAGGACTCCAATTTTGATACAGTATTGATAGATGCATATTAGGGTCAACAACACACTTTCTATGTTTTTTGTATTTTGTAGTTGAAACTTGCAACCTTTGGGCATTTTGTTGTATTTTTTAATATCACATGTATATTGACAATAAATTATGAAAGCAATTAAGTTTTCACATTTGCTAATTTCGTAATTTGTTCAACTCTCATGTGAACTCTCAATTCAACTCAAATGTTATGTATTAATGATCTATAATGTATATGATACATGCTTTATCAATGTTATCATATCAATATTTGAAAATTTCCTATATTTTTTAAATTTTCCCTATTTATTATATAATCGCCCCCTGCCATCCCAAAAATGGCCCCCAAAAAATTTGTCCTCGAAATGTGTCCCCCCATCCTCTGCTATCCTTGTCCTGAAAATTTGGTGTAACATAGGTTAAAATGCATTTAGGGTCCAAACCCTGAATGTTATCTCAGACTTTAGAATCAAATAAACTCTTAATCATAAATCTAAACATCTTGGATTTTGGGATCAAATCAATATGTGGGCAACATATAGATTAAATCTCAAACTCTAAGGTTAAATGAATTTAGATGTATAGACCAAATTGCATAAAACAACACTAAATTATAATCCTTAAAAAAATCCTTTCAGGTCTGAACTCTAAAACTACAAGTCCCAGACCACTCTACTTAAATATCATCCATTTCAATGGTAAATAGTCAATAGAAATTTTACACTTCATTCACAATAAAACATGATAAATATTTGTGTAGACACCTAAAAATGACCATGTCTTCGAATCACTTGCATTTTAATCAAGTCTGTCTAATCACCTACATTTCAACGTTAATTAAATAATCTAATTATTTAATTAATTTCATCAAATTCTTCCAAAACTCCAAAATTCAACATTAATTGAATAAATCATGTTTATTTAATTAATTTCATCAAAATCAACTTTATTCTTCCAAGATTAAATAATTTTAATTATTTAATTAAATCTTATCTTCTTTCAAAAATCAAATCCACATCAATTGAATAAATTAATTATTTAATTAATTTATCTTTCAAAATCCTCTTATCTACAATTAAATAATTCTACATTATTTAATTAAATCAATTATTCTATCGAATTTAAATAAATCATGTAAATTTATTTAAATTATCTCAATCTCTAAAAATAAAATATAATCAAATCTTTTATTTATTCCTCTAATCTTGCACAAACAATTAAATAAATTTATTTATTTAATTTCCTCAAATATCTTCCAAATTCCTTTAAAAATAAATCTTGTTCATCATGCACATAAAATTAAATAATTTATTATTTAATTTATCTCAAATCATGCAAAAATCAAATTACAAGTTGAGTTAATTGACTTAATCAATCTTGTTTTTTTCAACAACTCTTAAATTAGAAAAAAGTATTCTAATTTATGAAATCAAATCCTATCTTTATCAAAAAGCAATTAACTCAAACAAAAATAACTTTTTGTGTGACACATGTCAGGGGCACATTCATCATAAATTTTAGATTTATCTCATCCTTTGATTCTATTGAATTTCTGGACCGTTGATCGATCTTCATTGAAACCTATATAAACCCCCCTCATCTCCATAACAAATCCTCTTTGATCATTCAACCTTATGATCTCTTCGATCATTTATTCACAGGTATCCATATAGCACTTAGAGCATTCATCGCATCGTTGAGCACTTTTGAGCACAAACACAATATACATCCGCTTGTTGAAAACATGGTTTCACAATTTGAAGAGCAATCTACATTCGACCAAGAGATCCAAACAATCTAGGTGATAGCTTCTTTGTTTGTAATTTGATTTATTGATTGATTTGGTTATTGCCTAGATAGATCTTTTGATGTTATGGGTAATTGAGTTGTTATTATCATTACTTTTGATCTTATCATTCAACCTCTCAATTTTTCCTATACACATTCTAGCATGCTTGGTGAGACCCACTAACCTTGTTTTTATCTTAAAAAAAGTTGATTTTTAAAGCTAAGTACAGAAAAGCGCAAACACAACACAGATTTGAAGATTCTTATTCATTAGTTTGAAAGAATAGGCGTTGAGCATTCAAATGGTGTAACCTTAGCTCAAAGGATTTCTGGGTTTTGTTAAAAGCATCAAAATCTTATCTGGGTATCTCTTATTTTTATAGAAAGTGCACGGATTTTGAGAAAAATAGATCACAAATTTGTATCCCTATTCTTAGCCCATGCTTGTTTTTTTTTTTGCTTTTTCAGAGCAATTTTGTGAAATCAGGCATATCTATGTAACCTTAGCTCAAAAGATTTTTGGCTTTTGTTAGCAGCATCGAAATCCTGTCTAGGTATCTCTTATTTTTTGCAGGACAAACATGGATTTTGAGAAAAACATATCCCAATCTGTGTCCCTATTTTTAGCTCATGCTTTTTTTTTTTTGCTTTTTCAGAGCAGTTTTGTGAAATTGGGCATATCTTTTGCATACTGAGTCAGATTTTTACGAAACTAGTGGCGTTGGAAAGCTGCTTCTCCCAACTTTTCTGTGATAAAAGAATTTTTAGGTAATTTTATTAGATTTATCAGGTACACTTAGTCAAATTCAACCCTTCTTTGCAAACTTTGAATGGTCATAACTTGTGTAAAATTTATCCGATTTTCACAAAAAAAATTTGAAATTGCATAGAATTTCACATAGAATCTGATCATAATATCCAATCTACTATACCTAATCATTATTATCAAATTTTTTCTAGGTTTCTCATTTTCACCTAACAAGTTAAGCGCTTTTGATCAATTAATTTATTTTTTGCTAACTACTTGAGTTTTGTGGAACTAAACCTAATTGTTGTAGCATCTTATTACTCAAACAGAGCAAATGAGTTTTTCTAATATGTTCATGCAGGACGAGTGTTGAAGAATTAAAAACCTATCACACTAAGTCTTAGAAACATATTGTTTTCTTAAGGGATAATTGAACAATCATCTTTGCAATCTAAGTCTTAGGAACATATTGCTTTCTTAAGGGACAAAACATATTTTTTGCAATCTAAGTCTTAGGAACATATTGCTTTCTTAAAGGACAATGGACATGAATGCAAACACTTTAATTTCTTAAGGGACAATAGACATGAATGTAAAAACACTTCAATTTCTTAAGGGACAATTGACATGAATGCAAAACATTTCAATTTATAAGGGACAATTGATAACTACAATCATGTGTGTACCTAATCTAGTTGCACCTTATTTTTCTTATAACAGGACAATTAAACCTTTGTTTGACGTGCTTGATCTTACTTTTTAGTTATTCCTTTAGAAGGGCCTGCTTTTGGATTGCGCTTCATCCAAAAGGGATGACCCTAAGCAGAGTTTTCCTTTGAATCGCTATATAAGAGGGATAAGGAGAAAGCCAAGTCCTAACCAATGTCATCCTTACGTTGTGGTGCCAAATCAAAAAAAGGTGTAATAGCACTTTGTGGAAATAATTTTCACATTGTGCAAAGTGTTTGATACTCTTAGTAGGATTGGTCAAAGCTTTTAGTAGCTTGTCACATTGCTCATAAGGCATTGGTCCTCAAAGCTACTGAGAACCAATCTAGATAGTGACTACCCGTTTCACCTCCGAACATTGCAGTAATCATCAATGCAAGGGGAATCGATTCAAGCCCTCAAGATACTCACAATTGCCTCCCTTGAGAAGAGATAGTATTCCCTCAGCCATAAAGCTCTTGTGACCTACTTGAGCTTTCTGAGGGGAGGGTGAGATATCCCTACCTATTGTCTCTCGCAAAGATATAAATGTACGACACCTATATGGAATGACACTTGGTCGGTAGAGAATTAAGTTGTGAGCTGATCTACCACAATGAAACCATGTCTCTAGGGATAAAAGGTGCTTGAATTATTTGCAATTGTCTTATACTCGTGGAAACATTGGGCTTTTTCGTGATCCTTGAACATACACTATCTATTGTGTTAGTCATTTTTGCCACTTTGTTTGATGTGTTTTCTCTTGACAAAGCAAATCTAATCAAAATCTAACCCAAATCAATTAAAATTTACCTTATAAACACCACTGACACTACTTCAGTGCTTTTGGTATAACACAGTAGCTCGCCTTTGGCAACACAGTCCTGCACCTTTGGTAAAATAGTCCAGTGCCTTTGGTCCAAAAAATTGTTCATCAAAAACTAACATAGCAAAATCCTAGTAAAAACTCAAAAACATTGTCCTAGTGCATCCCATGGTAACCACTAGACTCCAGCAAACTATGAAGGCTAAACAAGTTCCCCCAAGGAAGCACAAATCACCTCCTCATATACCTCAACCAAGCCAATCCAACATGACTCCAAAGGATACTCCAAAAACACCAATGGAAAGGCCAACCAACTCTCAAAATAGGTCGCAACATGACCAACCAACCAATCCTCAAGAAGGTAATGTTCCTTTGGTAGATGTAACTCAATTCACTACCAGTATGACTCATAATTTTGCTACACCCGGTTATACCAGGGTTCAAGTCCCATCTCAAGAAGAGCGACACTTTGAAGAAGGTCAATCCTCTCAAGAAGATAGACATGACCTTGATGAAATCATGCAAGATTCTAGAGCCATAGTCACCTTTGTTAAAATCCTTAGTGAAAACCAAGATCATTTCTTCCGCTTACTAGTTGAACAAGGAGCCAAATTACCTCAAGATTTTGATTTATCCAATCTTAAAAAGACAAACAAAACCCAAGATGCCATAGTTGCGGTCCAAACCATGTCAACTGTGACCACTCCTATACCCGAACAAAGCTCACAAGGGAGAATGCCTACGCCTTTTGCCGCTCAATATGAGAATCCACTTTATCAAAGTCCAATAGCAGAAAGACCCATATCACCCCTGCTGACTCTTATGGAGATCTATACACACGAACAAGACACTCTACAATGTCAAGCAGAACTAGCAAGATAGGTCGCTCTAGCAAAATCAAACACACAGCAACCTCCTAAAATGTCCACAACAATCGCAAGTGGAATATTGGCTACCCCATCACGAGACAGTTTCCCACCAAATTACAATCCAGGAAACACTTATGTAGCCATGCAACAAGGGTCTCAACAAACACCACCCCCAACTTCATCAACCCTCCATATCATTAACCCAAACAATGTCATGCAACCCCAACCATCACAAAATTTCAACACCACCTATGTCCCTCCACCACAACATTCTTCTACACTCAATCTTAATCAAAACCCATCTACCTATGTCCCTCTGCCACAATGATCATCTACACTAAATTTTTTCAACACATATCTCAATCAACCCCAACCATCACAAAACCCATCTACCTATGTCCCTCCACCGCAACGATCATCCACGCTTAACCTAACCAACACCTATCTCAACCCTCAACATTCTCAAAACCAATCATCATATGGTTATACTCCACCATCACAACCAAACCCAACAAACTTTAGCTTTCCTCCATAGAATTCTTTCTTCACACCACCTCTGCAATACCAACAATCTAACTCTTATCTACAACCATCACAAAGCCTACATTCCTACCTAGCACCACCCCCACCTCCCCAAAATTAAAACACCCAAATCCAACCCAATCCAAACCCAACATACACCACATATGACCCTAACCAATCATATGACCCTTATAACATCAATGTCCATGGCTTCCACTACAATCTTCCATATGAGCAACAACAACCACCTCTAGGACAAACGGAGATGTTTCCAACCCCTCCCACAACTATGGAGCTAAAACTTGCTAAGGTTCAACAACAATTATCTGATCTTGCATTTGGCCACACCAAGAAAACCTTCTCTTTGGAAGAATTTTGTCCTTATCAGTCATTACCCATGATCCCATTTCCTCACAACTTCACTATTCCCAAATTTGATAAATACAAAGGAAAAGGAGACCCAAAATACCACATTAGAGAATTCTATATCACTCGTTTCGAGGTTGCACATAATGACACATATCTTATGTGCCTCTTCCCTCACAGTCTTGGAGGTCAAGCTATAGAATGGTTCTCGCACCTACCCATGAGTATCAAATCTTTTAACAAGCTTGCAGAGAAATTTGCCACCCATTTCTCCTACAACACAGAATATGAGGTCTCTATGAATGATCTATGCAACAATAAACAAAAAAATAGGGAAACTTTCATCTCCTTCCTTCAAAGATGGAGACAAATGGCTAGCAAATTCCCATTCAAGATATTTGAAAAGCAGCTTGTTAGCATATTTGTGTATAACCTTAACCATGAATTGGGTTTCCATTTGCAAATTCTTAGTGCTACAACCTTCGACAGAATTACCTACAAGGGCATCAACAATGAAAAAGCCCTCATCACTAAAGGCATGGTCAAAATCTTCAAAGACAACAAAGACAATGCTCCCCAACAACAATCAAACGACAAACCAAAATTTTGGAACAAAAATAAAAATGTGGTCAATGATGGTGTGGTAGATTCCAAACATATCCAGACACTGCAAACACCCCTTCTTCTTTCATCAAAACCAAGTCAACCTCCACCTCAACAAAACCAACAACAACAAAGACATCCAAACCAAAACCAATGGCAACGACAATAAGAGCGACCTCAACAAGATTACCCTCCGCAATGTCAATTCACTCCCTTGGGAAAGCCTATAGAGTCTGCTCTACATAAACTTTTACACAATGGACTCGTCACCTTACCAGATGCTCCCCCATATGGCGAACCTATTTACAAAACCACATGGTAGAAAGATAATGAATATTGTGAGTACCATAGGACCAAAGGACACAGAACCATATCATGCATGAAACTCAAGCACGTGATCCAAAACCTTATCGACAGAAAACAAATCACTTTTGATGATGAACCACCAACTCAAAACACCAATAAAGACCTCCACATGTACAAGGAGCCATTACCTAACCATGGTCAAGGTCAAAATCCTGACAAAGGTAAAGGTGTTAACAAAGCTTCAACTTCATATGACTCTATTGTGGGTCATTTTGAAGAAATTCGTGTATCTACCCTCACTATGAATGGTAAAACTATGGATTGTGCAGTTACAACTCATTGTGGTTGTGTCACCTTGCGTGGTCCTACACCAAGTCTCCCAACTCCATCTGATTACAATCTTGTAGAACATCTAGGGAAAACCCCTACACAAATCTCTATTTTGGACCTTCTACAGTCATCACCCACACATAAAGCTATGCTAGAAAAATCCCTACAAGAGTCTTCAGTTCCTAATGACATAGTGGTCATAGATTTCCAAGCTATTATAGGTAACATTGCCTCACCCTCCAATGTGGTCTTCTCTAAAAAAGACCTCCCATCTCATGATCCATATCACAATGATGCCCTTCACATTGAGGTTCTCATCCATAAACACAAGATCAAACGCATACTTATAGATGGTGGTGTCAGTCCCAATATCTGTTCTCTTAAGTTACTCAAATAATTGGGATACTCTAAGGATCATGTCAACATTAATCAAAGTATTACAATCAAGGGGTATGATGATTCAAAAGGTGTTATCCACTTGCCTATACAAGTAGGCCTCGTCATGCTTGAAACTAGGTGCCAAGTCCTTGACATTGAGCTACCTTATAACATTATCTTAGGATGCCCATGGATCCATGACATGAAAGTTGTTCCCTCAACATACCATCAGTCTCTCAAATTCCCATTTAATGGTACGGAGATAACTATCCCTAGAGATCATAATCCCTTCAAATTTTGTCGTGTCATGCAAGGCAGTTATAAGAATTACAACCAAGTGCCCAATAATGATAAAGCCCATGAATCCCCATTATATGTTGATTCTGAAAAATTAAAAAAAGCCTCTGAAGTTGATCCTAATCCTCATCCTATCCTTGAAATCAAAGCTCACATCCATGATATAGGCTTTGGAGAATATGATATCTCAAAATCTTGTTGTGTAGGGTGGATGCCCTTATCCCCTAAATCCTACAGCCAACTGCCCATAGCCAAAGCAATTAAAAAAGTAGCTATTCCTCCCCCAACATCTCCAACCCAATTCCAAGAGGGAAAATTATTGGCAGAGGAAACTATTGACGACATCTCTTCTTGGATCTACAAGGAGAAAGAACCAATCACAATACCAGTCAAACAATATGGCAATGGCCTAAGAATTGTCAAAAACATGGGCTACAAAGGCAAATGTGGCCTTGGAAAAAATAATCAAGGTGAAATGGAACCCATTATTCTAAAGAAGGAGCTAGACAAGAAGGGGTTAGGATTTGGTAGGAAGGTACCATGCACCTTGGAAATCGAGGGTATTCTCGATGAGGTAGCACAAACTTCTCTCACAGATTCGACATCTAAAGACAATATCATCGATGACTCTTACCTCCATATGACTGACCTATTCATTGAATCCTACGTATTTATGTTATCATCCGTATCCTTAACATCCACCACCAACACCCAGATTGTAACACTTGTCTACCCTGAACTTATCGATTGGGACCAACAAGGGACCCCCGTTCTAGATGTTTTTTAGAATGATGAAGCTATTGCTGAGTTCATGGGACTCCAGGATGGTATCCCTCTTGGCGATCACAAATCTAGTTTTGTAATGGAACTAGAGCAAACTACTTATTTTGGTGAGAATGCCAAATCCTCCAGTCGCAAAAGTAAAACCAAAGAAAAATCTCTAGGTGAAAACCACACTGTGGCACCTCCCGATCACAAAATAGTAAAAACAAAGGACATATCCAAAGGTGAAAACCCAACTATGGCACCTAAGGATGGAGGATTTGATCTTCCCTTACCATCTAAGTATCAAGAGAAATCAACTCTCCTAGTGGAAGATTCTATAGAGATAAACCTTGGCACAGAGAAAAATCATAAGACCACATTCCTTGCAGCATCATTATCAGAACAAGAGCATAAGAATCTAACCAACTTCTTCTTACAAAGAACCATCAACTTTGCATGGACCTATGCTGATATGCCAGGGTTAGACCCTTCGCTAGTAGTTCACTATCTCACAGTTGATCCAAAAGCTAAACCAGTCAAACAGAAGCAAAGAAAGATGCATCTACAGATTGCTCTCTTGGTGAAAGTGGAAATACGGAAACTATTAGCTATAAAGTTTCTCAAGCCTATTGATAATCTAGAATGGGTCTCAAACATTGTACCTATGGCTAAGCCAAATGGGGGCATCCACATGTGTTTTGACTTCAGAGATCTTAACAAAGCATGTCTCAAAGATGACTTCCCACTGCCACACATTGATCTCATAGTAGACTTGACTACTAGTCATGAAATGCTTTCTCTAATGGATGGATTTTCCAGCTACAATCAAATAATAATAGCAGAAGAAGATCAACATAAAATAGCTTTCACTTGTCCTTGGGGTACCTATTGTTGGTGTGTCATGCCATTTGGTCTTAAAAATGCAGGGGCAACCTATTAAAGAGCAATGACAGTGATATTCCATGATCTCTTTCATCACATCATGGAGGACTATGTTGATGATATACTAGCAAAGTCTTCTAGGGCAGATCACATACAGGTTCTAGGACAAATCTTTGATAGACTCGAAAAATATCAAGTAAGACTCAATCCAAAGAAGTGTGTCTTTGGGGTAACATCGGGAAAACTGTTGGGATACATTGTATCTCATAGAGGCATTGAAGTAGATCCAGCAAAAGTCAAGGCTATAATGGAGATGCCTCCACCAAAGAATCTAAAAGCACTGAGCCTTCAAGGAAGGTTACAATCCATTAGGCAGTTTATCTCACAGCTAGCGGATAAATGTCAACCATTTAAACACTTGCTCCAAAAGGATGTCTCATTTAGATGGGATGATAAGTGTCAAGCAGCATTTGATCATCTCAAAGAATATCTAGCTACACCTCCTATCTGTTGTGATGTTCACAACACGCCCCATTTTGCTCCTCAGCAAAATGAGGACCCCTGTTGTTGCTTCTGCTTGTGTTGTTCTATTTGGTGGTAAAGGGAAAAGAGAAGTAAAATATGCAAACCTTGTTAAAAATATAGAAAATTGCATTTTCAGTACCATTGCATGATGTGGTTGGATTCCTTGTGAAAAATGAGCCAAGGTTGCCTTTTGAACCGTCTTAAAATTCATCATATTTTGCAAGTTATGATCAATTTAGTAAAATGTACTATCAGGTTTTGCATGATAAACAGTCAGTTGTTTGCCTTTTTCCTTGTTGGCATTCATTTAAAATTTTGAAATATTCATACTTAGTGGTTTCGAGTTAAAGGGAATTTTGTCTGGGTTCCACTCTGTATCTCACAATTGTCTGTTTGAAAAAAAGTGCATCAGCACACTTTGATCGCCATTATTTATTCATTGGCAATGTTTTTACAGGTTTGAACCTGCGCGTTGAACCATCCGATTGAACCTTTTTTGGTTCAATGGTTCAGGGTTCAAATGCTTCGGCATGTTCAAAAATGTCTCAAAGGCAAATTGTTGTTTTGTATAGCCATGTTGAACCATCCGCTTGAACCTTTTTTGGTTCAATGGTTCAAGGTTCAAAGTTTTTTTCTTCTAACAAGTTGTAATGCAAGTCCTTGCATAGAGATGTGTCATTGAACCATCCCATTGAACCTTTGTATTGAACCATGTTCAAAGGTTCAATGGTTCGGGTTCAAAGCTTTGGTGAGACTGTGGCCAATATAAGTCATCGGCATAACCTTCAAGTATCGGCCGAGTTTGAATTCATCACACTGAAAGATATGGTCTCACCGATAGCCTTGGGCTATCGGCATAATAGTAGTTGTCGGCCAAGTTTTTCTGGCCTTCGCCGATATAGGAAGCTCTCGCCGATAAGGCGATCAATGAAGGGTTCGTCGGTAAGAGTCATGCCGATGAAGAGGCATCGATGGGACAAAGGTCATCGGCGGAGGAGGTTCAGGACTCGCCGATAGTATAGTGTCAGCCCGATAGGAAAAGATACAAGCCGCTAGGGCTACTTCGACAGGAGTCACGCCGATGGAACGAAATAATGCCCATCAGCCAAGTAATATGGATCGGCGTATGTTCTTTATCTCACGCCGAAGTGTGCACTCACGCCGATAGCGTTGAGAAAGGACTTAGGTTTTGGGGCCATTTCAGCTAGACAGCGGTAGTCGGAGTAAGGTTTAGGACCTTTGCCAATGGGCATTATCACCCCGATGGGGGTATAAAGGGAAACCAATACCAAGTCCTCGGCATGATCTCACCGATATAAAGGCATCGGTGTAACGAATGTGGTCAGAGCAGGGCATTTGGAGTTCGCTGATGAAAAGAAACAAGGAGGAAATAACGAGAAAGGCCATTGGCCAAACAATGAACGTAGCCCAAGCGATTTTTTAGACACGCCGATGACGATTATCACGCCGATGGGCGGGAAATGGAATGCGATGGGAATTTTAAACACTTTTTTTGGCGCCCGTGGCATTTTCCTGGTCAGCGATAGTTGACCCGATGATTATGAGCAACCTGTGTGTAGTCTTAAACGCGTTTTGAGAGTTTTTTGAGCTAGATTTCCACATTTTTTTTTGCACAGTCACCTTGATTTAAATAGATATTTTAGTTTCCTGCTGTTCATTTGATAAATGTGATACTTATTGCTTGTCTTGTTTTGCAGGCTTGCAGTTGAGGAAATAGCTGGAATTTGACCACAATGACATCATGGATGAAGAAAATCTGATCTCAGAAGCAAGAAGATAAAGATCAAGTGCAAAGAAGTCAAGGCCATTCAAATGGAGGACACGGTTGCAGCTGAGAACATTACTACAACAGACAAACAAAAGTTATTGCTGAGCTGCCAGAGCTTCTCAGAAGGGGCAATATTTCGCCCAAATTTGACACTGCTCAGAGATATTTTGGAGAACTGGTTCACCTGCATTTGCTGCTGTAACCAGGGGTTTGAACTAGGGGTTTAGTTAGGTTTTTGCTATAGTGAGGACAATCAAAAAGTCTTTATATTGTGCCTCTCTGCACTGTAAAACTTTACAACAGGGGCTACAACAGGGATTTTAGCTTAGCATAGTTTAGAAGTAGAAGAAGGAGGTCGCCTGTTTGTCTGCAGTAAGGTGTGCATGGAATGTCTGGCTTCCTTACTGTATCTGTAAAGCTTGTAAGTTCTCTGTAGTTTGATCAATGAAACTAAGAGTCATTCCAACATTGTAAATCATGTATGACTGTTTGTTTCTAATACAATAGAATCTGGAGTTCTGCATCTATCTTCTGAGTGTTCTCCTACTCTTCTTTGTGTTTTGAAATATTTTCTTTGAGAGCTTGCAATTTTAAATGTATGTTTGTGAAAATTCTCAGAACTTGCATTTAAGGTTTTTACTGTGGATTTGATCAAATTACTGTAGGATTTACATAGTGCATAACAGAACAATTAGATCCTTTGGTAGATTTAAATGAGGTGTAGATTAGATCTTTCTAACTTTTCCCAACCCATCTGAAATATTTAGCTGAAAACATAGAAATCTAAAGGAAGTTGTCTCAAATTTGAAGAAGCATGCACAATAGAGTTAAAGGTAGACAGTTTTCATAAATATATAAAGGAGAAAGCTGCAATAATTCAAGAAAACCATCTAAAATTTGCAGCACAGTAACACTTGTATGCAAAGGAATGAAAAGTATTAACATATCTCATGATCTTTTTACATAATCTTAGTCCAGTAAACCACAAAGAAACTCTAAACTACGTAAGGCCCCTTGAACATTACAGCTTCACATTGACCAACTGAACTTGACCAACAGTACCATTGTAGACTTGGGATTAATTGAATCTTAAATGATTCTTTCTTATCTTTCAAGTATAGTTTCAGTTCATTATATGTGAATTTTAAGTTATTGTTATGATTGCATCAAAACAATCACCAACACTATCTTGGTACCACCAGTCGCCGATAGGCCTATCTTGGTACCACCAGTCACCGATAGGCCTTTGATCTTGTACATCTCAACTACAACTGCAGCCCTAGGAGCTCTTCTAGCATAGCATGATGAGTCAAGAAAAGAGCATGCAATCTATTATATCAGTCAAACCTTGGTGGGTTATGAACTCAATTATTCACCAATGGAAAGAGCTTGTTTAGCCTTAGTATTCACTTCCCAAAAGTTACAGCATTACATGCTAAACCAACACACAAATCTAATAGCCAAAATTGATCCATTAAAGTATCTCCTAGCAAAAGCAACTCTCACAGGTAGACTAGCTAAATGGGTCATGATCCTTAGTGAGTTTGACATTGAGTATGTGGATCGTAAAACAATCAAGGGACAAGTCCTAGCAGATCAATTAGAAGAAGCACCCATGATAGATGTACATCCTATGGTATCTAACTTTCCAGATGAAAATATCTTCACTCTTTCTACCTCAATAATGTGGAAGTTGTATTTTGATGGTTCCTACACACAGCATGGATCAGGGGCCAGCATCCTGTTTATCACACCACAAAATGACTATATCCCAAAGTCATATCAGCTCTCATTTCCTTGCACCAAAAACATAGCCAAGTATGAAGCACTCCTCATAGGTCTCAATACAGCAGTCTAATGGGACATCAAAGAACTATAGGTATATGGAGACTCACAACTAGTCATTCAACAAGTCACAAATGAGTACCAAACAAACGATGAAAAGTTGGTCCCTTACAAGTAATTAGTGGATGCCTACAAACCACACTTTTCTAGCATCACATTTGAGAAAATTCCAAGAGAGCATAACAAAGCTATAGATTCTATGGCTTCTATAGGGTCACTTATAGACATGCCTGCAAACATACAGAAATGTGAATTCTTGATCAAGCAATTGTTGATACCAGCCGTCGATGTTCCAACTACTGAAATCATCTGCAAACTTGTTGGTCCCAATTCCCCATGGTACAAAGATATCTATGAATACCTTAAACATGGAACCTTTCCCTTTGAGCTATCTACAACCCAACACAAAACCTTTATCCACCACTCCTCCCATTACACCATTCTAGGTGATACACTATATCACTGGAGTCTCAATGGTATCCTCTTACGATGTCTTAACGCGGAAGAAGCTAATGCTACCTTATGAGACATACACAAAGGTGTCTATGGCACACATTCTACTGGTTCTAATCTCACTAAGAAGATACTCTGCACAGGGTATTACTGGTCTACAATAGAACAAGATGCTTTATAGTTTACTAAGACGTGTCTACAATGCTAGCAACATGGAGATTTGATTCACGCACCAGCTCATGAACTACAACCTGTGACAACTCCATGGCCTTTTTCTCAATGGGGTCTCGACCTCGTAGGACAAATCCACCCATCCTCATCCAATGGCCACAAATTTATCATTACTGTCACTAAGTACTTCACGAAGTGGGTCAAATCCATTCCCATGACTTATATCACCGGTAAGCAAATAGCCAAGTTTATCCTTAACTACCTCATTTTCCAGTATGGTATCCCCCGAGCCATTGTCACTGATAATGGGAGACCATTCAAGAATCAAGATGTTCATGCCTTGTGCACCCAATACAATATCCAACATCACTTTTCCACTCCCTACTATCCGCAAAGTAACGGCCAAGCCAAGGCTTCCAACAAAACCATATTCAAAATCCTCAAGAAAATAGTCAATGAAGCTGGTCGTGATTGGCACCTACAACTCAATCCCGCCTTTTGGGCCTATCGCACTAGTATCATAACACCAATTGGTGTAACACCCTATGCCTTAGTCTATGGCTCTGAAGCCATTCTACCTATAGAGGTCGAGATCCCATCCCTCAGAGTATCCATGTAGAACTTGATTGATGGAGAGGAGTATTGCACTTCTAGATTAGCTAAGCTAGAACTACTAGATGAGAGGTGCCTTGCCGTTCTTAATCATCTCCATGTCTACCAAAACCACCTCTGGCATAATTATAACAAAAAAATTAGAGAAATCAAGCAGATCAAGAAAAGAAGGGCAAGTTCAAGACTAACTGGTTAGGACCCTTTATTATCATAGCAGCATATGGATTAGGGGCTTATACTTTAGCAACACCTGAAGACATTCCTCTAGATGAGCAACTCAACAATGTTCATCTCAAGAAGTTCTATGCCTGATCCTTAGAGTATCAAAAAAAAAAAATCCGTCCTATGGTGAAAACTTGGTAAACAGGCGCCTTGGATAAGTACCATAGTGAAAACCTAGCAAACAGGTGCTATGTGTAGAGTCAGAACCCATCATCTATTACATCTTGTTCATTCCATTTTCATAATAAACTTCATCCATCCATCCATAATAAAATCATTGACCTTGTTTGCATTTTCATCGCCCTATCTAAAATAGCTTGGAAATTTGTCAATCTTCATCATCGTCAACCCATGTCAATTATCACTTAGCTTACATCAGCTATCCTATGTCAACTTATCTATGTCTTCCTCTACCAGAATGGGGGCAACTCTTTCCTTAACCTAGGTCTAGGAATGGATTCTTGTTCGTGGTTCATAAAAACACAAACACTTCAAACACAAAAACACTTCAACCTCCAAACACAAACAAAGACAAAACCACATCAATAATCAACACAAACAAAAACAAAAATGCATCAACAATCAACACAAACGAAAACACAAAACACATCAAACCAAACATGTCAACTGTCTTATATAGATTGTCACACGCTTGAAACCAGACCAAGTGTCTTATACGAGGTGTTTCATTTCTGAAACCAGACACCTTCATCCTTGTGTTGATCTAGGTATATATCGTTCCCCACAATGAAAACACTTTTCCTACATCATCAAACCAACCAGAACTTATCTCTTCTCAATCTTAAGGTACCTTGATCCCATGGATATGGGTATGTAGGTAGTCTAGAATATGAAGGAAGTATCCAGTACTCGGGTACATAAGATCTCATCATTTCACCAACCCGAGCTCAAACACCTTGACCCACTCATCACTCTATCCAGAACTACATATTATCATTTTCCATCTTTCATCGTAATGTGCCTTGATCCTGTGGATACAGGGTATGTAGGCAGTCTGGAATATGAAGTATCCAGTACTCATGCACATATGATTCATCATTCTTCACCCATTTCAATCCATTGACATGTCATCTTTCTAGTCTTCTGTTTATCAAAATCCATTCACCTCAACTTGACTAACTCAAGCAGCAAAATAACAAACAAACGCATCCTTTCAAAGCAAAAGTCCTTAAACAACCTGAAGAAAAAACACCTACTTATAGAGCCATATTTGTCCTACATATCGATTGCCAACATTTACTACATCAATCAACTTCAACCAAGCATCAGATCAACAAACTTGTCTTATACAGGATGTTCCATGATCAAAACCAAACCAAGCGTCTTATATGACATGTTACATTTCCTAAAACTAGACATTATCCTATCAATAGATCAACACCCTTTAACAGACACATCATTCCTACAATAAGGTTGTTATCTATCCCAACCAATCCAATCTATCCTTAGCAACCTCTTTGGCAAGAGAATATGTTGGTTGTATGTTTACTTTGTAAGTCAGTCAGTTTTCTTTTTGGTTTATCTTTTTGTTCCTATCCCATCACCTATTCAAGACTACCTTGATTTATGTATATCTTGGTATGTTGTGATGCAGTACGGATTGGGTGGGGGCATAGTCATTGCTTTTGTGTGTTGTGTTTGAGGAATGATCTTTAGTATCTTTCTTAGCAGCATATTTATCTTGTGTGAGTGTTACAACCGAGCATCTTACATATTAATATACTTCTTGCATTTATGTATTGAAGTTTATTTTATGTTCAAGACTATGTCTCATTCACATATCCAACAAGGTTATATTATGTCTAAAGGATCTAAGTTCAAACTGCTTGCTTGCAAAGTCAACGTCCACGCACTCGGATATCACAGCACCTTGGCATTTTATACCTTGGTGGCAAACTATCCATGTGCTATATCAAAAATAAGGATTTCTCTTTATAAACATTTGTGAAACCATTGCAACAAGCTCATCCATTTAACCATCCATTTATCTATGTCATCATATAGATTTTCAAGCAAAGATCGATCAACAGTCTTTTCTATCATGTTCTATTCTATCTCCACTTTCTTCTATCCAACCTCGTCTGTCTTCAACACAATCTTCTAGTCAAGCGTCAACCCGATTCTTCTGTTGCTTCCCTGGTTTTCCTCTTGAGGGGGCATCCTACGCCAGCAACACTGGGGCATCAAAAATGGTATCATGTCTTCAACAATCATTTTCTTTGAAGCAACGCTATAAACTACATTGCATCAAAGAGGGGCAAAATGTAGACACCTAAAAATGACCATGTCTTCGAATCACTTGCATTTTAATCAAGTCTGCCTAATCATCTACATTTCAACATTAATTAAATAATATAATTATTTAATTAATTTCATCAAATTCTTCTAAAACTCCAAAATTCAACATTAATTGAATAAATCATGTTTATTTAATTAATCTCATCAAAATCAACTTTATTCTTCCAAGATTAAATAATTTTAATTATTTAATTAAATCTTATCTTCTTTCAAAAATCAAATCCACATCAATTGAATAAATTAATTATTTAATTAATTTATCTTTCAAAATCCTCTTATCTACAATTAAATAATTCTACATTATTTATTTAAATGAATTATTCTACCAAATTTAAATAAATCATGCAAATTTATTTAAATTGTCTCAATCTCTAAAAATAAAATATAATCAAATATTTTATGTATTCCTCTAATCTTGTACAAACAATTAAATAAATTTATTTATTTAATTTCCTTAAATATCTTCCAAATTCCTCTAAAAATAAATCTTGTTCATGCACATGAAATTAAATAATTTATTATTTAATTTATCTCAAATCATGCAAAAAGAAAATTACAAGTTGAGTTAATTGACTTAATCAATCTTGTTTTTATCAACAACTCTTAAATTAGAAAAAAATATTCTAATTTATGAAATCAAATCCTATCTTCATCAAAAAGCAATTAACTCAAACAAAAATAACTTTTTGTGTGACACATGTCAAGTGCACATTCATCATGAATTTTAGATTTATCTCATCCTTTGACTCTATTGAATTTTCTGGACCGTTGATCGATCTTCATTGAAACCTATATAAACCCCCCTCATCTCCATAACAAATCCTCTTCGATCATTCAACCTTATGAGCTCTTCGATCATTTATTCACAAGCATCGTACAATGCTTGGAGCATTCATCACATCATTGAGCACCCTTGAGTACTTTTGAGCACAAACACAATATACATCCGCTTGTTGCAAATATGGTTTTGCAATTTGAAGAGTAATCTACATTCGACTAAGAGATCCAAACAATCTAGGTGATAGCTTCTTTGTTCGTAATTTGATTTATTCATTGATTTGGTTATTTCTTAGATAGATCTTTTGATGTTATGGGTAATTGAGTTGTTATTATCATTACTTTGTGATCTTATCATTCAACCTCTCAATTTTTCCTATACACAATTTATTTATTTTTTATTGACCAAAATTCACCTTTGACCATTGAAATGGATGATATTTAAGAATAGCCATCTCAGACCTCTAAATCAAAATCATTAAACACGCAAATCCTTTGAGATAAAATAGGAAGATAAAAGGTTAAACCCTGAGCTCTCTAAGACTGGGCCTCCACTCTACTTAAATATCATCTCTTTAAATGGTCAAACAGTCAATAGTAATTTTACACCTCATCCACAACAAAAAGTGGTAAACATTTGTCCTACTTTTATTGGCCAAAATTGACCTTTGACTATTGAAGTGGATGATATTTAAGAATAGCCCTCGGCCTCGACACTCCATTCTGAGCATAAAACAAACACAAAAACTTATCAAAACTCTAATATTTAAAACTTCAAATCCCCACTGAAACTCGAACACCGAAACGTTGCAAGCAAATGAGAATTTGAAATGCCATGGATTGCAGGATATGTCCAAAGTGTATTCATTAAAAAGACTTCAAAAATTTGCAAACAAACTTTGCAAATGTAAAGCCAAATTCCTCAACCTCTACCAGAATTGGCATTTGTTTTATTAAAGTTCCCTATGATTAGCATTGTGGAATCGTGAACAAGGCACGTGAAGTGTTTAATAGAATATCTCAAAAGATATGGCCCAAAGAATGAAACTCCAATTTCTGAAATAAAATTAACCACATGCAAATGTCAATCGGATGCTAAATCCTAAATGCAGGAAGTTCAAACTTTGAAACTTAAAATGCATATTTGATTCACTTGATCGATTTTCTATTGATTTTATTGTTGTCTATTGTATGTGCAGGGCTTGGGAGTGCATTTGAAGATGATAATGGAAGAGTGTAGGCAATGGATGCTTATGAAAATCCTATTGAGAAAGGGTAGAGAGTAAAGGTGGAATTGACAAGACTCAAGTTCTAGCCTTCTAGGACCAAAATGTACACATAATCATTAGATTTAGTTTGTACTAGGCTAGCATATCAATTGATAGGATCATACAAAACATGTTTGGATAACAAAGTAAGGTATGCTTATTTTGAGCCTGCCTACAGAGCAATGGTGGATGTGTTTGCAAATGTCTATAGGGAAAGTGGCTTACTTGGCCTTTATTGTGGAGTGGTTCCATCTCTCTATGGAATTTTCCATATGACATATTCCTAAGAAGCATGAAAATTCCATCTCGGTAAAGCTTGCTTGTGGAGCCTTGGCGTGTTTGATGGGTTAAACAGCTATTCTTAAATATCATCCCCTTCAACAGTCAAAGATCAATTTTGTCCAATAAAAGTAGGACAAGTATTTACCACTTTTTTGTTGTGAATGAGGTGTAAAATCGCTATTGATTATTTGACCATTGAAATGGATGATATTTAAGTAGAGTGAGGTTGGACAATGGATACATAGAAACATTAATGATTACCAAAGATAGTATCTCTTCCTTCGGTCAATGGAACATGAATTCAAGGGAACATGGGATCGGTTGATTACCATTGTTCAAAGACAAGGTTGGAAGTAATTGTTTGCTGGACTGAGCATCTAACTATGTAAAGGTTATTCCTACAATGGCAATTAGATTTGTTGGATATGATGGAATGAAGTCTTTGCTTGGAATTCCATCTCAAGAAAAGGCTTGTGATCAAAAGTCGGGAATAAGAGACAATGCAATGTCTGTTATATTTTTTTATCTTGACAAGGTCATTAACTTGCTATGTCTAGTCTAATGACTTTTGGGGTGATATACTGTGTCTGACTTTAATCGGACTAGAGAAATGGGTTATCAAGAATGGACACTTTGACCAAAACAAAGGTACATTGATAAATCAAGGATGCACTAACCAAAACGAGGGTCTTGTTGACAAAAGCAACCATCCAAATGAAGAAATATATTCACCGTTTAGCACGATTCCTTTTGTTTTGATATATCTTCATTTTTTATTCTTTACACAGTTATAATATTTATCCATGTGAACCATAAACTGTAAGTACATATGGCATAGTTACCTGATCAAGAGCTAAATTGTCTCCAAAATTAGTGGTTATTAATGTCTCTACCTATCAAGATACACTCTCTTTGTTGAGATGCTAATTGAAATAAAATAACAAAACATGGTTGTAGATGATAGGGATGATGAATCTAAAGATGAGCCTAATCTAGAACATGTTAACCTAGTACACAATAGAGATCATGGCATGTATCCACAAGTCAAATTTTTACTCAAATGTAACGGGAGAATAGGACAAAAGTGTAAAAAGACAAGTGTCTTTTGGTATTTTGTTTCTTTTTTGTCTCTTTTGAGGGTTTTGGAGGGAATGGTTTTTCAGCTTCCCCATTCCAAATAACCTATAAATTTGTAAATGTAACTCATTGGTAGGTTTGGAAACCCTTGAAAACCACTTTTAAATTACAATATACCAAATTTTACTCCATCTTTGGGTTTTCATTTTTATGGTGTTTTCCAAACTCAAAATCTGTTTTCTTTGATTTTCCATGCTTTAATTCAATGATTGTTTGATGAATTTGATGTGTTTCATAAATTTGATGGTGAGGTGGTTTGCATAGTCAACTTGAATGCATTTATGTCACATTAAAATCCAACATCCATTATGCACGTGGATTTTATTCCTTTGAAGATGCAACTTCCTACATTTTGATTGCAGGTAATGGATGAGGTGAGGATCGGTTTTCATCAAATTTATCTATTTGTTGAATGTTGTATGGAGGGTTTGGAAAAAGGTTTAGATTCTTTTTCTTTTCTTTTCTTTTTCCCTATATTTGTTTGCTCTTTTTTATATCGATGATAGATTAGAATTAGTTTAGGGTTTTGATCATGAATTTAAATTCACACAAGGCATATGATAAAAGTGATTTTTCAACTTCTGCATGATAAAATTTGTTTTTGTTATCCTAAAAATTAGAACCGTTATTCCTTTGAAATTGAGCAAAACAACTAGAATGACTTTTCATATTCCAAGTTATGGAATTCTAATTTTAAAAATAATTAAATTGTCATATAGTTTTAAATGGTTTCTTTTATTTTAAAATTAATGTTGTGAACTACTTGCAAGAAGTTTAATAATTCAAAATGAAAACTTTGAACACACTTAAAATTGAATTAAAAGGTTTGCACTGGCTAATAGTGATTGATTTCACTAAGTTAAAATTATATGTCATGTGAATGACTCTTCATATTCCAATGTGGCCCCTTGAATGGACTAGCCAAAGCACTCTCCAATTGGGATATTTTGGTAATGAAGACTTTTAAGGCTAGCCACCTTCCAAATAGGGGAATCTTTGTCATTCTAACATGTTTGTGTTTCAAAACCCATTTCAATAGAAATGATGCTAGAAGGAGGGCCATCAAAGTGGAATAGTAAGATTGTTCACAAAAAAAAGGTTGTTCCTAAATGTTTTAACTACCTTCAACCTTGCTAAAATTTATCCTCCAAAAATACCAAAAAAATTATAAAATTTAAAAAATAAAAACTTTTAAAAACAACAAAAAAGAGGAAGCATGCACAACCAAAAGTTTTCCATAACATAAAAGTTAGGTAGCTATCCAATGAGCATTCTAGGGAAATCCCATGATCTCTCTTCAAGTTTTTATCAATGGCTACCTTCTTTTGATCCCCAAGGTCACTAAACCATAGTTGGACATCTTCAATTATTCAAAAATCAGATTATACAACATCATGTTTGATGAAGGGGGGTAAATCATAAAACACACAACAGAAATGGCACACAAAAAATAGAATATTTCTTTATTGATTTGGACAACTCATTACATTACAAAATCTCAATTACAATCAGAGGAATCAATCCTCCACAAGCTGCAACACACTACAGCTACACATCACTAGGCTCTGGAATCTTCTGCCTTATGTAACCTCAAATCAGCTAGGGTTTTTATTTTCCCACCTATTCTTGACTCTACACTTTCCCCCTTAACTCTACTACTACCCAGGGTTCCCAAAATAGTCATAAATAGCACTTTTTGGCAACCTCCAGCTAAATTTTGAAATTTGCAACTGCCTCCAAAAGTAGGTCAACTTCTGGGAAGCATAACTTTTGATCTGGGTGTCTGATTAACGAACTGTTTTAAGCGTCGAAAAGCTCACGATGTGAAATATCATGCAAAAAATCTATAAATAGATTACCATCAACTTTTCAGGATGTTATGGGATGTTTTAGTACCTCATATCTCATTTCAAAAAAATTTAGAGGCTTTTCAGAAAATAAAAACTTTAATATCTTTCAGCTCACAAATGATCTTTGCATGATTCCTTTGCCAAAGGTCTTATATTTCAGTTATGAAGCTTTCTATAAATTTTTGCTTCAATTCGTGCCCAAATGTAAACTTTCGTGAAATGGCAATTAAACTTTCCAAAACTAACAGTTTGTTATTTTTAGCAGTTTGGAAAAACTGAAAGTCCTACATCATTATTCAAGAGATTATGGAACCAGAAACACTAATTATGGAAAGAAATGAAAACAATTGCAATGATTTTGAATCAACATCTTTTTGGGTGATGTAAGATTGCCTTTACACCACTAGATGCTCCTACATCAGACACCCAGGGTAATTTGAGAAGTGACCGTGTCACGTCTCAGGTGTTTGTTTGAGGAAAACCCAAATGGTCAACCTCTACCTTAGATAGCCAAGAAGAATCTTCAATAGGCCTTCCTTTCCATTTCACCATATATTCTTCATATTGCATGTTCCGAGTACTTCTTCCCACACGGATATCCAAGATCTCTTCTATCTCCTCCATTGAAGTAGATGCTGGATTACTCCATTGTTCTTCTGTTAGTCCATCCTCTGTGCCACCTTCATGATATTCTGTTAAATCAGCAATGTTGAACACAGGGGAAATATTGATCCCACTCGGTAGCTCTACCTCATATGCATTTACTGAATCATGCTTCTTCAAGATTCTACATGGTCCAAATTTCTTCATTTTCAACTTATTGTATGTTCCAATTGGGAACCTTTCTTTTCTCAAGTGAACCATGACTTCATCTCCTACCTAGAACTCCTTATATCTCCTCTTCTGATCTACCTTAGCCTTTTACTAAATATTCATCTTATTAATGTGCTTTCTCACCTCTTCGTGCAAATTCTTTAGATGTTCTGCAAACTCTTTAGCTTCAGTGCTTGTCTTTTCTCTTTTGTCTAGCTTCCTTAACTCAGAAACATTTCTTGGGCTATTGCCATATACAATTTGGAATGGTGATTTACTAGTACTCCTATTGACAGAATTGTTGTAAGCAAATTTTGCCTGTGGTAAAATCAAATCCCATCCCTTGGGCTTATCTCCTACTAAGCATCATAGTAGGTTACCCAAACTCCTATTCACCACTTCCGTCTGTCCATCAGTCTATGGATGGTGTGCAGAACTAAACTTCAAATTTGTCTTCAACTTCTTCCACAATGTCCTCTAGAAATAACCAACAAACTTGGTATCTCAATCTGAAACTATGCTTTTTGGTAGACAATGTAATCTCACCACCTCTCTAAAAAATAATTCAGCAATATGAACAGCATCATTAGTCTTCTTGCAAGGAATGAAATGTGTCATCTTCAAGAATCTATCCACCACCACAAAAATGGAATCATGTCCTCTATGTGTCCTTGGTAAACCAAGAACAAAATCCATACTAATATCATCCCATGGCTTCTCTAGTATAGGTAGTGGCTGATATAGACCTATATTCTGACTTGCTCCCTTCTCCATCTAACATACTCTGCAACTCTATACAAATTTCCTCACATCCTGCTGCAACTATGGTGAATAATAATTTTTACCAACAATAGCAATGGTCTTATCTTGACCAAAGTGTCTAGCCAATCCTCCACTATGCTTCTCCTTAATCAAGTTCTCTCTCATGGAACTCCTCAAAATTCACAATTGGCTTCCTTTAAACAACATGCCATCTTGGATTTGTTGATAACTAAGAGGGGGGGTGAATCAGTTATCTTAATTATTTTGATTTTCAGTCCTTCTTTAATAATTAGTGTAGAATCAAATCATACAAGCAAGCATTACCATGGAAGCATAAATAACATTAGTACACATGACACAATGATTTTGATGTGGAAAACTTGGTTAAGGGAAAAACCACGGGGTGATTAACCCAAGATTGTATTCTCTGTTAGAAGAATAGAATAGTACAAAATGGCACTTGCCAATTAGGGCTCACTGCTCGAGCACACTGCTCACAAGAGGCTTACTGCCTATAAGAGACTTATTGTCTACAAGAAAAGAAGGTAAAAAAATACTTGAACTGATGAGAAGCATCCACACATGCTAAAGTTCAGTTCTAGTTAAGCCTAATATATTGATCTGCTGCACTTCATTCTTACTCTCCTTAGGTGTTGTTGTCCTATTACATTCCAGACCTATCTTTACTGCCTTCACACTATTCTTCTGCTACTCTTCGCACAACACCACACACAACACACACCCTTCACATCTAAATCCATCTAGTATATGTATCCGCAAAAAGGATTTCATCCTCTTTTTAGTCAGCATCCGGAATAGTCAATATTTTCCCAAACTCTAGTCTGTCAGCAGAATCCTTGCTTACCAAGTGATGTGAATCAAGGAGATACTTATAGAAGTCATCTAACATGTCGGCCAATCATGGATGATACCTTAAGAACCTTGATCACCATCAATATCTCATCTGGAATAATTCTGATGCTTTGTTGGTCAGTTCTTCGTCTATCTACTCTGCCAAACCAGACCCCAATACTTAGATGCTCATATCTCATCACTCTTTCATCACCGGAGGCTCAATCCCTAGAATCTATTAGTCAAGGTATTCCTCTTGACTTCCCCAAGTCTGCACTTTACAAAGATACTTCCTCTAAGAGTTCTGGACCTGACTGTCAGACCTTGCTACATGCTCTGTTCTTGCTTACTGGACCAAAGTAATCTTCAATCTGACTTCCAGTAAAGATACACCATGTCCTGCGGATGTGTGGAGTGGTCTTTGTTGCCATCAATGATAACACCAATGAAGCTACATAGTGTCTCTTGCCAACAATCTCCCCCTTTGGTATTGATGGCAACACTTAGTGAAAAATGACTAAGTGTCACACTACACTCCCCCTTGGCTGATGCTCTATTCTAATGTACATTTTTCCAAAGCTCCCCCTTAGCTGGATTCCACATTTTTCACTGCTCCTCACTCCCCCCTTGACATCAATGGCAAAGGGTAGAATCTACACACCAACAATCCTCAAAAAAATCAACTATACTTAGCCGCATAAGTATAAATACATTATACACTTACATATATTGAATTATATCTGCAAAAGATGTCTTCAACTAGGCAAATTTTGTTGCCCAACTCTGCTTCATCCTATCCAAATTGAGATGTGACCACTCAATAGGAATGCAAAAGCTTCTACCCTCTTAAGATCTGTTGGATCACTGGTTCAGGCTGTGGTCTGGGCATCAGTTAGGGCCTCATGCATGGCTTCTAATTTAGGGATAATCATCCCTCTAAGTTCACCCATCCTGCTTAATATGTTCTTCCTCTCCTTCTCAAGCTTCTTAATCTCATTCATGACTACAATAGTTTGACATTCCTAGTTTATTATGGATACAGTGAGAGGATCAAAATTCTAAGAGAGGCTTGATAGTTTATCCTCTTGTTCTTTCACTTTCTTCTCAATATCCTTTGTTGCTTTAGTCCAGGATATACAAAATTTATATACTTCTCCTCCATCCTTAAGACAATTTTCTAAGCTCTTTATCCCTATATCCATATTTCTCCTATCATTGGTTATTAAGCCTTGTAACTCAGAGAATCTCTTATCCAAAAACTCTTTTCGGACCTTCACCTCAACTGATTTCTCTAAAGATTCAAAATGAGTGCTGACAGAACTAACAAGAGACTTGAGATTACTGGATGAAGAAGCTGAGGAATCCTTCTGAAAGGATGGCATGATCTTTTCAAGCACACTAGATGTAATTTCTAGCAGCTCACAGTCTTCCATGTGAGACTTTAGAAGTTTCTCTTTAGCCTTTGCTTGGGCAAAGGATGCTATCTTCATTTTTTGAACCGGGGAGAGAGAATCAAAGTCAAATGGTCCTTGAAGTAACTCTGGTTCATCAATCTCCATCATTTCTTTAGTCAAGAAATCCTTGACAGTTTCTGCAGTGTCTCTTGTCGGAGACAAAGTTTTCTTTCCTTCTGCACTATCACTTGTGTTCTTCTCAGCTTGACCTTCTTCTCTTCCCCTCACTTCTTCTTCTTTCTCCTCTATTACTAGAGAATCCAGATTTACTTCTCCTTGGACTTCCTCTTCCAGAACAGAGGAATCTAAGTCCCTAGCTTTTTCTTCACTAGTCTCCTTTGCCTCTTCTGCTACTGCCTTAGTGGATTCTTCTTTGTCATCTATGGCAGAGGTTTCATCATCTAAGTCTTCTACAATGGGAATGTTGAATCTTTTGTATGCATTCCGGAGAATTTCTTCTATCTCTTTTACTATTTTGTTAGTTTTGCCAAGCATAAGCTGATTCATTCTAGCTTTGCTCTGGAACTCATCCTTGCAATCTTTGAAGATCATATTCATTTGCTTCTGAGTTATTGAAGGAAAGAGCTGAATGGCTATCTGTTCCTAGATCTCAAGATCCTTTGCCTTAGCATTATTCTTTCTTACTTCTAATTCCTTCTCTAGGCTTTTGGGAATGAGAGATATGATTTCAATAAAAGCCTTATTATAGATATTCAAATGTCTGACTGTGGCTTCTTGCAAGATCTTTTGGTCAGCTTCATTATAATCATCATAGAATTCAGTCATTGGTTTTAGGTTTCCATCCACAATGACTAATTTGACTACATCATCAATGGATAGAGTAGGTCTTTCAACAAATTCTTCTACCATCTCTTCCATGTCCTGACCTATAGAAGATTCACCGGATCCTTTCTTCTTCTTCTTCTTCATTTTCTTTACCTCCTCATCTAACTCAGTTTCTTCATCATCCTTCTGACTGATGTAAGACCTTGTGGCCTTTGTCTTAGTTCTTTTCTCTATTTTATCGGATGATTTTGCTTCTGGTTTAGATGCCTTTGAGCTTTTATCAGTTGCAAGTGCAGAGCTCTTAGAGGATCTGGTCCGGGAGGGGGCTTTTATCGGAGCACTTTCTTTTTTTACTTCTTCCTTTTCTTATTCTGCTCTTTCGATCTTTTCTCTGTGGGCATCAAGTGCCTCTTTTGAGATTCCATGCCTCTTGGCAACTTCCCTTCTCACTTTCCTCTTGATTTCAGGTTGTCTAAGTTCTACATGAACTTTTACACTCAGCTCTTGGAAGGTTCCAAACCTTTCTGCCTTAGGGTCTTTGGGTTGGCTCAGCAAATGTTGGATATGCAGCTCTACAATTTTCTCATCTACTTCATACCCCATTGGCATGATCTAGACTGTCCTTATCTCCATTGCCTCCATTAGCCATTAATCAGTGTCAACCATGAAACACACTGTATCTTTGTACTTCTCAACCAATGATTAGGGAATTCTTTCTCTGGTTTGCATCATATTTTGAAAGTTCTTGAAGTAACCCCACAGAGCTGTATTTCTTGCCTTAGCATCCCCAAGCCCACGCAAGTAATCTCTTATTTGAATTGCAATAGGTCTGTCATTCTACCATACCCAACCACTGGATCCGGGTAGCTCATTCATAAAGTAGAAAAACAAACACAATATCAGTCCACCATACTTAAAAGAGTTCCTTTTGTCCTTCTTGATCTTCTATAAGTTTTCCATTAGTTGGCTTAGAAGGAGTTCACAGAGATCATAATCTGCATTCTTTCTCAACATTTCATAAGCAGTATACACAGCAGTTCTGGATACTGAATTCTCCCTGCTGGAGTGATATATCTTATATCCAATTATCATATATGCAAACTTGATATCTGGATCAGTGATATCTTCTATGGTCATTGCTCTCTTATAAAATTTTGATCTGGTTGCCTCACTCACAGTTTGGTTTTTGACAAATTTGAGAACAGGTAACCCTCCGGAAGAGTGTAAACCGATTACTACCCTAATTGCATCCTTGGTGATCTTGAATGGTCTATTCAACCATAAGAATTTATCATGCACTCTGCTCAACACATACCGGACCCACTCATCTTTTTCAAAATAGGGGAAATGGATGTACTAACCGAAATGTTTATCCCAGATGGCCTTATACTGAGGTTTTAGTTCAAAAGATTCATCTATAAGTTCCTTGTGGTAGATGTCCATCAACTTGGATTCACCAAAATCTTCAATGGTTGCATGAATGTAAACCCTAACGTCTTCTACATGCAAAACCCCATGCGGAATGCTGGAAAATGCCCCTAAGGGATCCACTTCTAGAGATTTGTAGGGATGTTTCTTAAATTTGGGGCGAGGCCTATCAAAAATATTTACAACATTCAGAGTAGCCACCTTAAAGATTTAGAGAAAGTTTGATCAAGAGTGAAAAATACCTTTTTACGCTTCTAGGTTTCATGGAATGAGCTGGATCAGATTGCTGGAAGAATTGTCTTCTGTGGTTGATCTTTGAGAGACTTGAGATAATTTGTTTGCAGAGCTCTTTTTCTCTTCTTTTCAAGTGCAAATGTGTAAATGACGATCAAGTGAACCCTTTTATCTCTGAGCAAACCCTAATTCCATATTGCAATAAATGCGTAATTCAAGTCATTTTAGTTACCTTGTTCTCCTTGTTCTGAGAAAAGATCTTTTCCGGATCACTAAGAAGCATATAGAGTTGTTCTTAGTGATGATTGACAATCTATCTTTCTTTCCCCAAACATTTCATCTATCTGCAGATCAAGATTCCTCAGTTTGAATCATACCGGATCTAACTGTGATAATCCTATTTTACCGGATGACTGTTTAAACCGGATCAATCTTGGAATATTAGATTCTTCAAATCTTCCTGCGGATCTTCCATATCTTTACCAAGATTTCTTTAGATGCTTCTCTGAGAATCTTTTAATCCGCAACTTCCCATGTGCCAATTTCAGGCACCAATTGACTAGCTAGGGGATTTATTTTTCTTAGTGACTCCCCCTGAGCCAGAGCTCATCTACTCAATTTCTGGAAGGATTATCAGCACCAGATTCTGGTGCGGATCCATCCCCAACATTCTATGTGCTTCTCTTCACCTAGATCTTATTCATCTCCCTTTGAATTTCATCCGCGTTCACTTTTCCCTTTCCTTTGTCTTGGCTATGATTATACTGTTCCGGACCTGTTTTGTCTTGATTCTTACTTCTACATAATTTGGCAATATGACCGGATTTATTACAATTGTAGCAAACAATATTTATTTGCATATTTAACTGATATCCTCTTGATCTACACTGATTAGCCATATGTCTCATTCTATTTCATGCAAAACATCTACCATTGAATGAATTGTTCATTTGCATATTTCTACACTCATGAGATTTGTGACCATACCTTTTGCAATTGAAACATTGTCCAGAGAAGGATGAATTAGTCTGATTCATTCTTCTTCTGCACTAATTTGCTTTATGACCAAAGTTATTGCAGTTGTGGAAATATCCATTGAAGGATGGATATCTTTGAGCATTTTGTTGCCTTAGCGGAGGTCTTCTAGGTCTGTTCCTTGGATTTCCTGATCCAGAGTTCTTCTGACCAGATCTTGAGCTTTCACCTTTCTCATATCCCAAGCCATGCTTGTCATCTACCCTCTTTTGACTTTCAAGAAGAACTTCAAGTTGAGCAGAGCTTATCTTGAATTTTTCTTTGTATTCATTTGTTGTTTGTAGATCCTTTTTAAGAATGTCTATTTGATCCTCAAGTTTTTCTTCATTATCTCTAGCATCTTCAAGATCAGATTCCATATCTCTGATTATTCTGTCCATTTTATGGCAGTCTTCTAATTTTTCTTTGAGAGATTGTCTTAGATCATCTTCAGTTTTTCTTTTTTCTTCAATTTCTTGGGTGAACTTCATAACTCTTGATTCCATTTTATGTCTTACCATAATGACCTCTTTCGATAAATTTTCCAATAACTTGGTTTTCTCTTTTAGGTCTTCATTTGTATCATTGGTTTCACCTTGACTTGCTAATTGCTGAAGTAGATCCTTTCTCTTTTTCATAGAGATACTCAGTTTCCCTTTTAATTCATTTATGAATTCATCAGCCTGTTTAAGTCTTTCCTTCAATTCATTGACTTCAGGATTAGATTGTTCAAGATCATCTAGGGCAGACTGAATTTGTTCCCTCATACCATACATATCCATTTAAATTTCTAGATCTTCCTCAAGCTGTTAGGCTCTGTTTGGAGGAACTTGGCTCTGATACCAATTGTTGATAACTGAGAGGGGGGGTGAATCAGTTATCTTAATTATTTTGATTTTCAGTCCTTCTTTAATAATTAGTGCAGAATCAAATCATACAAACAAGCATTATCATGGAAGTAGAAATAACATTAGTACACATGACACAATGATTTTGACGTGGAAAACCCGGTTAAGGGAAAAACCACGGGGTGATTAACCCAAGATTGTATTCTCTGTTAGAAGAATAGAATAGTACAAAATGGCACTTGCCAATTAGGGCTCACTGCCCAAGCACACTACTCACGAGAGGCTTACTGCCTACAAGAGACTTACTATCTACAAGAAAAGAAGGTAACAAAATACTTGAACTGATGAGAAGCATCCACACATGCTAAAGTTCAGTTTCGGTTAAGCCTAATATACTGATCTGCTACACTTCATTCTTAGTCTCCTTAGGTGCTACTGTCCTGTTACATTCCAGACCTATCTTTACTGCCTTCACACTATTCTTCTGCTATTCTTCACACAACACCACACACAACACACACCCTTCACATCTAAATCCATCTAGTATATATATCCACAAAAAGGATTTCATCCACTTTTTAGTCGGCATCTGAAATAGTCAATATTTTCCCAAACTCTAGTTTGTCGGCAGAATCATTGCTTACCAAGTGATGTGAATCAAGAAGATACTTAGAGAAGTCATCTAACATGTCAGCCAATCATGGATGAAACCTTAAGAACATTGATCACCATCAATATCTCATCCGGAATAATTTTGATGCTCTATTGGTCAATTCTTCCTCTGTCTACTCTACCAAACTAGACCCCAATATTTAGATGCTCATATCTCTTCACTCTTTCCTCACCAGAGGCTCAATCCCTGGAATCTATTAGTCAACGTATTCCTCTTGACTTCCCCAAGTCCGCACTTTACAAAGATACTTCCTCTAAGAGTTCTGGACCTAACTGTCGGACCTTGTTGCATGCTCTGTTCTTGCTTATCGGACCAAAGTAATCTTCAATCTGACTTTCGGTAAAGATACACCATGTCCTGCGGATGTGTGGAGTGGTCTTTGTTGCCATCAATGACAACACCAATGAAGCTACATAGTGTCTCTTGCCAATAGGATTATGAAATCCAACCATTTTGTCCTATCCAAAGTAACAAGTTCCAGACAAGCTTTCCAATCCTCTGCAAAATCTAGGTCTTCAGGATACAAACTTTTGAGCTCATCAAACCCAACAACCTCTATCTTCATTTCTATCAACAAATTTGGCCTTCTACTCAAGGCATCTGCAACTCTATTGGACTTCCCACTCCTATGCTTCAAAACAAAAGTATAACTCTACAAAAAGTCAACCCATTTTAAGTGCTTCTGGTTTAACTTTCCTTGACTATTAAGATACTGCAAAGCCTGATGATCAGTATATAAAACAAACTCTTTTGGCAACAAATAATGTCTTCATTTCTTCAAAGCTTGAACTATTGCATAAAATACCTGATCATAAATAGAATACCTTTTCTTGGCATCATTAAGCTTCTCATTAAAATAGGCAATGGGCTTACCTTCTTGACTCAAAACAGCTCCTATAGCACTACCACTAGCATCACAATCTACCAAAAATACCTTATTGAAATCTAGAAGTGCCAAAATAGGTTGCTCTGAGACTTTCTGCTTCAATGTATAAAAGTTTTTATCTACTCCTTCAGTCCATCTAAATTCTTTTCTATCCCCTCTCATTGTCACAGTCAAGGGTGCACAAATGCTCCTAAAATTCCTAATAAACTTTCTGTAAAAACTTGCCAAACCATGAAAAGATCTTACCTCTGTAGCACTCCTCGATGTAGGCCATTCAATCATATCCCTTACTTTTTCTGGTTCTATCTTAGGACCTTCCTCTGAGACAACAAATCCCAGGTATACCAACTCCTTTGCAAAACTACATTTCTTTAGATTAATCAGTAACTTCTCCTCCCTCCGCTTCTCTAAAACCCTTCTGATATGCATCAGATGCTCATCCCAAGTCTTACTAAAAATCAAAATATCATCCAAATAAACAATAACAATACTTCCCAAAAATTCTTTTAGTACCTCGTTCATGAGCCGCATGAATGCGCTCGGTGCATTGGTTAGCCAAAATGGCATGACTAACCACTCATACAAACCCTCCTTTCTCTTGAAGGTTGTTTTCCATTCATCTCCTTCTCTGATACGGATCTGGTGATACCCACTCTTCAGGTCAATCTTTGTGAAGTACTTGGCTCCACTCAAACAATCCATTATGTCATCCATTCTTGGGAATGGAAATATGTACTTGATCATGATCTTATTTATGGCTCGAGAATCTATACACATTCTCCACTCTCCATATTTCTTTGGTGCTAGTATTGCAGGTACCGTACATAGACGCAGGCTCTCTCTTATCAATCATTTCCTTAACAACTCATGAACTTTTATGTTCAACTCTTCATTCTCTACTGGAGTCATTCTATGGGCTGCCTTATTTAGCAAACTGGCTCCTGGTGTCAAATCCATTTGATGACTTATCTTCCTCACTAGTGGTAAACATTCTTGTATATTATCAAAGATAATGTCTTAAAATTCTTCCAACATATCTGAAACTTCTGTTGGTACATCGTCACATTTCTCTTGACTAATCTTAGGAATCAATGCAAAGCAATGAGGCTCGTGCTTCATACCCTCCAAAAATTTCCTACCATCTACCAAGAAAATTCTAGCAGTACTACATACCTTTTCTTCCACCTCCTTCAAGGGCTTCAACTTATGACGAACTCTATCCTTTGTTAGGGAATATGTGTTTGCACGGTCATCATGGACAGCACTCCTATCATACTTCTATGGCCTCCCCAATAGCATATGACATCCATCCATCAGTATGATATCACACAGCACCTCATCATGGTAGTCCCCAATCTTGAACTTCACTAAACACTGCTCACTGACCAAAGCTCTATGGTCCTTCTGCAACCATGCAATCTGATATGGATGTGGATGCTTTCTTCTTGTCAACCATCTCCTTTGAAACAAGATTGCCAGTGCTTCCACTGTCAATAATAATATCACAACACTTACCTTCACATTTGCACCTTGTGCGGAATAGACTCTTCCTCTAATTAGGTTCTTTCTCCTCATTCAAAAAAGTTCTTTTGACAACTAGGGTTTTTCCCCTTCCAGCATCTTCAGAATGCTCAAACTGCACATCTTCATCTACATGTGCAACTTGTGCATTACTTTCAAGTCTTCTATTTGTCATTCCTTGATGTTGTGAACACTCGTATGCTCGATTCCCTTCTTATCCACATTGGAAATAGGTTCCTCTAAAACCTGCTCTTTCGGGTCCTTGCCCAGGTCAGCCTCTTCCTCTTCCTCTTTGCTCACCATTTTTCTGGTCACGAGGGAAATAAGCATTATCCCCTCTCTGATTTTGACTGGTGCTAGCTTCTTCACTTTTCTTTTGATCTTCATCACGGCCTCCATAAGGTCTTCCACTAGTCCTTGCACATTGACCTCTTCCCCTTTGCCTGCTATTGAATCTTTTATTTAGCTTCTCTTCCACCTTCAGGGAAAACTGGTACGCATCTTCTATCATAGTCATTCTGACCAGGCTTAGCTCCTCTTAAATACTTAGCCTCAACCCATTAATGTAATGGGCTACCTTCTCCTTGTTGGACTCTGCATAGCCTATCCTAATAGTAATCTTATAAAACTCTTCTGTATACTCCTTAATAGACTTGTTACCTTGCTTCAATCCTTGCAGCTTCTTTAGCAACTCTATCTCATAGTCCACAGGAATGAACTGCTTCTTCAGTTTCTCCACCATCTGATCCCATCTAGTGATCTTTCCTTTTCCTCTTCTATGCCTCTCTAATTGGACCTCCTTCCACCAAATACTAGCGTGGCCCTTCAACTTTGTTTTTGCAAACTTGACCTAATCTGGGTCCTCCACATCTTCATACTTGAAATACTCCTCCATGTCATTGATCCAATCAATAAGTTATTCTGCATTCAAATCTCCAGAATATGTAGAAACTTCAATACTGGGTCTCTTTTCGATCTTTGAAATGGCCCTCAACAACCTAACTTCTGAAGGATCTCTCACAGCTTCTTGTTCTTCCTCAGATAGATCTTCTTCAACTCCATCTTCGCTTTCTTCTCTTGTTCTCGACTCGAACCCTCTTCATAGCTCCTCTTGCAATGCATCAATTTGCCTTTGCAGGGATTTAACACCCTCTTCCATTAAAGCATTCCTCCCAATATGATTTCTTCCTGGAGGCATCTTGATCACCACAGCAAACCACAACCTCAGGTCCTAGTGCAAACTGTCTCATGGTCGGTGATCTGTCTACACACTTAGGAACCCTTGCTCTGATACCACTTGATGAAGAGGGGTAAATCATAAAACACACAACAAAAGAAATGGCACACAGAAAATAGAATATTCATTTATTAATTTGGACAACTCATTACATTACAGAAGCTCAATTACAATTAGAGGAATCAATCCTCCACAGGCTGCAACACACTACAGCTACACATCACCAGGCTCTAGAATCTTTTACCTTCTATAACCCCAAATCAGCTAGGGTTTATGTTTTCCCACCTATTCTTGACTCTACATTTTCTCCCTTAACTCTACTACTGCCTAGGGTTCCCAAAATAGTCATAAATAGCACTTTTTGGTGGCCTCTAGCGAAATTTTGAAATTTGCAACTCCCTCCAAAAGTAGGTCAAATTTTGGGAAGCATAATTTTTGATCTGGTTGTCTAATTGACAAACTATTTTAAGTGCCAGAAATCTCACAATGTGAACTATCACATTAGAAATCCATAAACAGATTTCCATCAACTTTTTGGGACGTTATGGGATGTTTTAGTGCCTCATATCTCATTTCAGAAATTTTCAAGGGCTTTTCAAAAAACAAAAACTTTAATATCTTTCAGTTCACAAATGATATTTGCATGATTCCTTTTCCAAAGGTCTTATATTTCAGTTATGAAGCTTTCTATAAATTTTTGCTTCAATCCGTGCCCAAATGCAAACTTTCTTGAAATGGCAATTAAACTTTCCAAAACTGACAGTTTGCTATTTTTAGCAGTTTGGAAAAATTGAAAGTCCTACATCATTATTCAAGAGATTATGGAACTAGAAACACTAATTATGGAAAGAAATGAAAACAACTATAATGATTTTGAATCAACTTCTTTTTGGGTGATGCAAGATTGCCCTTACACCATTGGATGCTCCTGCATCAAACACCCAGGGTAATTTGAGAAGTGACCCTATCACGTCTCAGGTGTTTGTTTGAGGAAAACCCAAATGGTCAACCTCTGCCTTAGACGGCCAAGAAGAATCTTCAACAGGCCTTCCTTCCCATTTCTCCAAATATTCTTCATATTGCATGTTCCGAGTACTTCTTCCCACACGGCTATCCAAGATCTCTTATATCTCCTTCATTGAAGTAGATGCTGGAATACTCCACTATTCTTCTATTGGCCCATCCTTTGTGCCACATTCATGATAGTCTGTCAAATCAGCAATTTTGAACACAGGGGAAATATTGATCCCACTCAACATCTCTACCTCATATGCATTTCCTGAATCATGCTTCTTCAGGATTCTGCACAGTCCAAATTTCTTCATTTTCAACTTATTGTATGTTTCAATTGGGAACCTTTCCTTTCTCAAGTGAACCATGACTTCATCTCCTACCTAGAACTCCTTATATCTCCTCTTCTGATCTACCTTAGCCTTTTACTGAATATTCATCTTATTAATGTGCTTTCTCACCTCTTCATGCAAATTCTTTAGATGTTCTACAAAGTCTTCGGATTCAGCACTTGTCTTTTCTCTTTTGTCCAGCTTCCTTATCTCAGAAGCATTTCTTGGGCTATTGCCATATACAATCTCAAATGGTTATTTACCAGTACTACTATTGAAAGAATTGTTGTAAGAAAATTCTTTCTGTGGTAAAATCAAATCCCATCCCTTGGGCTTATCTCCTACTAAACATCAAAGTAGGTTGCCCAAACTCCTATTCACCACTTCCGTCTGTCCATCAGTCTATGGATGGTGTGCAGAACTAAACTTAAAATCTGTCTTCAACTTCTTCCACAATGTCCTCCAAAAATAACCAACAAACTTGGTATCTCGGTCTGAAGCCATGCTCTTTGGTAGACCGTGTAATCTCACCACCTCTCTAAAAAATAATTCAACAATATGAACAACATCATTAGTCTTCTTGCAAGGAATGAAATGTACCATTTTTGAGAATCTATCCACCACCACAAAAATGGAATCATGTCCTCTCTGTGTCCTTGGTAAACCAAGAACAAAATCCATACTAATATCATCCCATGGCTTCTCTGGTACAGGTAGTGGTTGATATAGACTTGTATTCTGACTTGCTCCTTTCTCCATCTGACATACTCTGCAACTCTGCACAAATTTCCTCACATCCTGTTGCAACTATGGTGAATAATAATTTTCACCAACAATAACAATGGTCTTATCTCAACCAAAGTGTCCAGCCAATCCTCCACTATGCTTCTCCTTAATTAGGTTCTCTCTCATGGAACTCCTCGAAATGCACAACTGGCTTCCTTTAAACAACATGCGATCTTGGATTATGAAATCCAACCATTTTGTCATATCCAAAGTAACAGGTTCCAGACAAGCTTTCCAAGCCTCTGCAAAATCTGGATCTTCAGGATACAAACTTTTGAGCTCATCGAACCCAACAACCTCTATCTTCATTTCTGTCAACAAATTTTGCCTTCTACTCAAGGCATCTGCAACTCTATTCGACTTCCCACTCCTGTGCTTCAAAACAAAAGTATAACTCTGCAAAAACTCAACCCATTTTAAGTGCCTCTAGTTCAACTTTCCTTGACTATTGAGATACTGCAAAGCCTGATGATCAGTATATAAAACAAACTCTTTTGGCAATAAATAATGTCTCCATTTCTTCAAACCCTGAACTATTGCATAAAATTCCTGATCATAAACAGAATGCTTTTTCTTAGCATCATTAATCTTCTCACTAAAATAGGCAATGGGCTTACCTTCTTGACTCAAAACAACTCCTATAGTACTACCACTAACATCACAATCTACCTAAAATACCTTATTGAAATCTGGAAGTGTCAAAACAGGTTGCTCTGTGACTTTTTGATTCAATATATCAAATCTTTTGTTTGCTCCTTTAGTCCATCTAATCTCTTTTCTATCCCCTCTCATTGTCTCAGTTAGGGGTGCACAAATGTTACTAAAATTCCTAATAAACTTTCTATAAAAACTTGCCGAACCATGAAAAGATCTTACCTCTGTAGCACTCCTCGGTGTAGGCTATTCAATTATAGACCTTACTTTTTCTGGGTCCATCTTAAGACCTTCCTCTAAGACAATAAATCCCAGGTATACCAACTCCTTTGCAAAACTACATTTCTTCAAATTAATCAGCAACTTCTCTTCCCTCATCATCTCTAAAACCCTTCTAATATGCATCAGATGCTCATCCCAAGTCTTACTAAAAATCAAAATATCATCCAAATAAACAATAACAAAAGTTCCCAAAAAATCTTTCAGTACCTCGTTTATGAGCCGCATGAATGTACTCGGTGCATTGTTTAGCCCAAATGGCATGACTAACCACTCATACAAACCCTCCTTTGTCTTGAAGGTTGTTTTCCATTCATCTCCTTCTCTAATTTTCTTCTGGTGATACCCACTCTCCAGGTCAATCTTCGTGAAGTACTTGTCTCCACTCAAACAATCCATTATGTCATCTATTCTTGGCAATGGAAATTTGTACTTGATTGTGATCTTATTTATGGCTCAAGAATTTGTACACATTCTCCACTCTCCATCTTTCTTTAGTGCTAGTACTGAAGGTACTACACATGGACTCAGGCTCTCTCTTATTAGTCCCTTAAGAACTTGTGAACTTGTTTGTTCAACTCTTCATTCTCTACTGGAGTCATTCAATGGGCTGCCTTATTTGGCAAACTGGCTCCTGGTATCAAATACATTTGATAACTTATCTTCCTCACTGGTGGTAAACCTTTTGGTACATTATCAAAGATAATGTCCTGAAATTCTTCCAACATATCTAAAACTTCTGCTGGTACATCGTCACATTTCTCTTGACTAATCTTAGGAATCAATGCAAAGCAATGATGCTCATGCTTCATACCCTCCAAAAATTTCCTACCATCTACCAAGCAAATTCTGGAAGTACTACATACCTTTTCTTCCACCTCCTTCAAGGGCTTCAACTTATGATGAACTCCATCCTTTGTTAGGGAATATGTGTTTACACGACCATCATGGATAGTGCTCCTATCATACTACCACAACCTCACCAACAGCATATGACATGCATCCATTGGTATGATATCACATAGCACCTCATTATGGTAGTCACCAATCTTGAACTTCACTAAACATTGCTCACTAACCAAAGCTCTATGGTCCTTCTGCAACCATGCAATCTGATATGGATGTGGATGCTTTCTTCTTGTCAACCATCTCCTCTGAAACAAGATTGTCAGTGCTTCCACTATCATTAATAATATCACAACACTTACCTTCACATTTGCACCTTGTGCAGAATAGACTCTTCCTCTGATTGGGTTTTTTCTCCTCATTCAACAAAGTTCTTCTAACAACTAGGGTTTCTCCCCTTTCAGCATCTTCAGAATGCTCAAAATGCGCATCTTCATCTACATGTGCAACACATGCATTACCATTAGATCTTCTAATTGTCCTTCCTTGATGTTGTAGACACTCGTATTCTCGATGCCCTTCTTCTCCACATTGGAAACAGGTTCCTCTGAAACCTCATCTTCTGGGTCCTTGCCCAAGTCGGCCTCTTCCTCTTCCTCTTTGCTCACCATTGTTCTAGTCACAAGGGTGGTAGGCATTATCCCCTCTCTAATTTTGACTGGTGCCAGCTTCTTCACTTTTCTTTTGATCTTCATTACAGCCTCTATACTATCTTCCACTAGTCCTTCTACCTTGACCTCTTCCCCTTTGCCTTTTATCAAATCTTTTATTTAACTTCTCTTCTACCTTTATGGAAAACTGGTACACATCTTCTATCGTGGTCATTCTGATGAGGCTCAACTCCTCTTGAATACTTAGCCTCAACCCATTAATGTAATGGGATACCTTCACCTTGTTGGCCTCTACATGGCCTGTCCTAATAATAATCTTATAAAACTCTTCTGTCTACTCCTTAACAGACTTGTTACCTTGTTTCAGTCCTTGCAGCTTCTTTAGCAACTCCATCTCATAGTCCACAAGAATGAACTGCTTCTTCAGTTTCTCCACCATCTGATCCCATCTAGTGATCTTCCCTTTCCCTCTTATGTTCCTCTCTAATTGGACCTACTTCCACCAAATACTGGCGTGGCCCTTCAACTTTGTTTTTGTAAACTTGACCCAATCTGGTTCCTCCACATCTTCATACTTGAAATACTCCTCCATGTCATTGATCCAATCAATAAGTAGTTCTGGATTCAAATCTCTAGAATATGTAGAAACTTTGATCCTGGGTCTCTTTTTGATCTTCGAAATGGCCCTCAACAACCTAACTTCTGCAGGATCTCCCATAGCTTCTTGTTCTTCCTCAGATAGCTCTTCTTCAGCTTCATCTTCACTTTCTTTTCTTGTTCTTAGCTCAAACCCTTTTTGTAGCTCCTCTTGCAATGCATCGATTTACCTTTGTAGGGCTCTAAATCCCTCTTCTGTCAAAGCATTCCTCCCAATACAATTTCTTCATGGAGGCATCTTGATCTCCATAGCAAACCCACAACCTCAGGTCCTGGTGCAAACTGCTTCACAGTCGGTGATCTGTCTACACACTCAGGAACCCTTGCTCTGATACCACTTGATGAAGGAGGGTAAATCATAAAACACACAACAACAGAAAAGGCACACAGAAAATAGAATATTTCTTTATTGATTTGGACAACTCATTACATTACAGAAGCTCAATTACAATCAGAGGAATCAATCCTCCACAGGCTGCAACACACTACAGCTACACATCACCAAGCTCTGGAATCTTCTGCCTTCTCTAACCCCAAATCAACTAGGGTTTCTATTTTCCCACCTATTCTTGACTCTACACTTTCCCCCTTAACTCTACTACTGCCCAAGGTTCCCAAAATAGTCATAAATAACAATTTTAGCAACCTCTAACTAAATTTCAAAATTTGCAACTCCCTCCAAAAGTAGGTCAACTTTCGGGAAGCATAACTTTTGATCCGGGTGTCTGATTGACAATCTGTTTTAAGCTCCAAAAAGCTCGTGATGTGAACTATCACGCTGGAAATTTGTAAATGGATTTCCATCAACTTTGTGGGACATTAAGGGATGTTTTAGTGCCTCATATATCATTTCAGAAATTTTTAGGGGCTTTTTGGAAAACAAAAACTTTAATATCTTTCAGCTCACAAATGATCTTTGCCTGATTCCTTTGCCAAAGGTCTTATATTTTAGTTATGAAGCTTTTTGTGAATTTTTGCTTCAATCCATGCCCAAATGCAAACTTTCCTGAAATGGCAGTTAAACTTTCTAAAATTGACAGTTTGTTATTTTTAGCAGTTTGGAAAAATTGAAAGTCCTCCACAATACTTAGAAGGAACTATGAAATTTGGTAGGGATCGGGCCTCAGAACTTCTATCTTCCACCTTCTGATAGAAAAGAGGGAGAAGAAAACTCTCGCTTGTTGCTACCTGAATGACTTAGTCATTTTAAAGGTTTGGTAGACTTCGACGAGTGGGCTTTCCTTCTACTGCTTGCCAAATGGAAAGAGAAACCCTAGCCCTTGAGCTCTGGAATACTTAGAAACATTTGAAAGTTTTAGGCTTCAATAGGCAGACCTTTTGTCTTCCACCTTCTGAAAGGAAGGAGGAAGAGGAAACTCCCGACCTCTAACACCCAAAACACTTAGGCGCTTTACAAAGGAAACAAGGCAAATTTTGGAGCTGATAAGAATGGCATGATGAAGGGGAGAACCTCGAATGCCAAAACGTCAAAAAGGTAGAAAATACAAGGAAATACTTAGGATTTTGGACTTAGCCATTTTGAGGGCCTTTTTCCTTGCACTTCAAAAGGGAAAACACTTAGAAATTTCATGGATCCTTGGGCTATTTGGCTGGAAGGCAAAAAAGGACAACATTTTGGTGACCTCTCAAGGATGTTTGCCTGATAAACAAAAGAATCCAATGGCCTTGAACATCCACTGGGCATAGAGTCAAAAGGGACTACAGTATGTTGGGAACAACTAAAACCTTGCCTAGACAAAAACAACACTAAACAAAGGAAAAAAATGAGGCCTGCATTCTCCTAATGAGAGTGCAGCCTGTGCAACAACACTTAGGGAAAAGGAAAACTAAAACTAATTTAACAAAATAGTCTATACAAAATCTTAGACCAAACCTAGGAGTAAGGCTTGAGATGGATCCCATTGACTGAGATCAGTAGAACTTCACCATCCAACTTTGAAATATTGAAAGCGTTGGCTTGCTTGCAATTGGTGATGATATATGGGCCACTCTAGATTGCATCAAACTTAGTGTGGCCTCCAGGTTTGGCTCTATCAACATCCCATTGCAAAACAAGATCTCCTTCCTTGAAAATTTGATCTGTGGCCTTCTTGTCAAAGTATTTCTTGGTCTATTTTTGGTGTTCTTCCAATGTAACCATGGCTAACTGTCTAAGTTCTTCCAATTCAATTAACTCAGTCATCCTTATAGATCTAGCATCTTCACCTTCTAATTCCAATTGTTGGGCCAACTCTAATGAAGGAATCTCCAAAGACAAGGGAAACCTAGCCTCTCTTCTATACACAAGAACAAAAGGAGAATTACCAATGGCTCTTTTATAGGTGATCCTATCAAGCCAAAGAGCCAATTGGATTTTATTATGCCATTGTCTCTAATTTGTTTCCATGGTCCTCTTCAAGATTTTGATCAAGTTCTTTTTAGTAGATTTGACTAAATCATTACCTTGGGGGTAATAGTTAGAAGAATTCTTCAAAAACACATTATACTTCAAAGCCTAATTAGCTATCCTAAAACCAGTGAAAGCTCTTGCATTATTAGAGATGATAGTGTGGGGAGATCCAAACCTTGTCATGATTTCTTCCAAGAAATCCATGATTGTTGAATCTGTAGCCTCTTTGAGTGGAACAGCTTCAAACCACCTGGTGAAGTAGTCAATTGCAATTAGAACCCACTTGTGTCCAACACTAGATGTAGGGTTGAACATGCCAATGAAATCCAAGCCCCATTTAGAAAAAGGTTGATTTGCCTGGATGGGGTGAAGTGGGAGGGTTGCCAATCTCTTCTTTCTAGCAAAGAGAGCACACTCTTTGCATTTTCTTACCTATACATGGAAATCATTAAACAATGTGGGCCAAAAGTAACCTGCCCTCATTATCTTTATTGTTGTAGCTCCTACAAAGAAGTGACCTCCAGCTGGGCCAGCATGAAACTCACTGAGCAATCTATCAATCTGATTTTCTTCAAAGCATCTCAGCAAGACTCCATCCAAATTCCTTTTAAATATAATTCCATCCACCAGAGCATACGAGATGGACTGCAACCTGAAATGTCTTCTCTTGATTCTATCCAATTTAGGAGGATAGTCACCATTGGATATGAACCTAGCCATATATGTTGTCCAAAAACTTATAGTTGTTGGTTCTACCATAGGTTCTGCCTCATTCAAGAGATAGGATGAGTGCACCTTATCTATTGTAGTTTAAGCTAGCTGCTCACATAATCCTCTACCTCTAATCAACTTAGTGCCTTTGATAGTAACATCATATTCTAGGAACCTTGTAACCTAGCTTGCTCTCTTTTCACTAATTTCTATTCCCATTATATAGTCTCTCACATTGGGATGAGGAACCAATACTTTGATGTGGTTATTTGCCATCATATATCTAAATTGTTTCAATGCTCTTACAATGGAAAAAACTTGTTTGTCCATGGGACTATACCTAACCTCATAATCTTGCAATGTTTGACTGAAAAAGGTCAGTGGTTGCTCCATACCTTGGTCATTTTACTGCATCAAAATAGCAGCGATGTTGTTTTTTCCTCTATAAGCATAAAGGACAAAAGCCTTCCCATAGTTAGGATTCATGAGGATCTAGGAGCCTAAGCAATTTCTTCTTTATCTTCTCAAAACCATCCTTCCCCTCCTTGGTCCACCTAAAAACATCCTTTTTTAGCATTAGGGTTAGTGGTTTGACCAAACCAACACAGTTAGGAATGAATTTCCTAACAAAATTAATCTACCCCAGAAATGACTATAGAAATTTTTTATGAGTAGGCAGAGGAAAAGAAAGAAGAGCTAAAGTTCTTTCTAGATCTATGGAGATTCCCTCCTTGGACACCAAATGGCCCAGAAGTTTGCCTTGAGAAACAACAAAAATACATTTTTTAGGGTTCAATGACACCCCAAACTCCCTACACCTCTTGAAAACTTTCTCTAGATGCTCCATGTGATTTTCTCCTCTAATAGAGAAGACTATAATATCATCCAAATAGACTAGGATGAATTTGTTGATGAAACCCTTAAATGTAATTTCTTTTGCCCTCTAAAAAGTGGCATCGGCGTTGCAGAGCCCAAACAACATTTTTGCATACACCACAGTTCCCTACTTAGTGGTGAAAATTGTCTTGAATCTATCCTCTTCCCTTACAAAAATCTTTTTATAACAAGAAAACCATTGAGTAATGAGAACCTTTTTGCCGCTGCAACAATTTGCAAGATTTGGTCAATGGACAGCAGATGGTAGTGATCTTTCAGGGAAGCTCAATTCAGATCATGAAAGTCTACACATAGCCTTATCTCTTCGTTTTTCTTCCTCACTGGCACTAAATTAGCCACCCAAGTGGAATACTTGAGGGGAAAAATAATTCTGGCCGGAATGAGCTTTTCAAGCTCCTTCCTCATCAAAGGCTCAATTTTGGGGTTTACAGGCCACTGTCTTTAGTGAACAAGTTTAGCATTTGGATCAAGATCTATGGCATGTTGGGAGACATTTGGGTCAAAACCCTTCAAATCCTCATAATTCCATGCAAATACATCAATGTATTTCTAAGAAAGATGAATAAAATTTTGTTGTTCCTCATCACAACGTACCTTTCCCAACAATAAATATTTGACTTGGGTGATAGCAACATTTTGGTAGTCATTCCTTTTGAATGTGTTCTTCTTCTTCTCACCCTTGAATTCATCATCATATAGTCTCAAGAGTGACCAAATCTTTAGGCAACCTTTTTGTTTTCAGTTGCATAATCTGATCGATGTACCCCTCTTGCAGTTTAGATTGTGCACTTGATGAGAACTCAGCTTCATTTTGTATGAATTTTATAATCTGTTCATTGCTGTCAAAAATCTGCCAGTTCACATCATTATCGAGAACTAAGGGTCTAGCCACTATTTTGACATGTTGATCATGGTCTTGAAAGAGGTCTGTGGGAGGAGAAAATTAAGCACCAACGGTTGTGAATTGGTTTGCCTCAACATTTAATTTCCTTGGAATCACTTATAGGTTGAGAGCGTCAAAACTCTCAAACAAACCCCAAACTCTACGTCTGTAACATCTCAGAAGTTGTATTTGCGTTGCACATTTCTCCTTGATATGGTTGAACACCAACTCAGTTTCTTCAAAGATCTCTAGATGTTTGTTTTTCTTCTTTTCAGCCAGTAACAAGCCATGGACCAATGCCTCATACTCTACAACATTATTTGTGCAGGAAAAATGCAGCATGTGAGCAAAATGCAACTTCTTACTAGTCGAAGAGATCAGTAATACCCCTGCACCAGCTCCATTTCTGCTCTTTGCACCATCAAAGAAAATTTTCCATGGGCCATTAGAATCATCATCTAGTTTTAGTATAGAAGGGATAGATGAATTCCCCTCATGAATCATGTAGGTACCCAGCCCAATCATTTTAGTGGTGTCATAGGGATCAAAATCAAAATGGTCTTTTGCCCACTCAACAAGAAAAATGTTTGGGATTGGAAGGGGTGAAGATACTGCCTCAGGGGATCCCAAATCATTCACTTCCTCACCCTGAATCATGAAATTAGGTTTCACCAAGCTATGATCATAATATTCTACATGATAACTTGAAATAGGTTTAGCCTTAATGGTGAACCTTGTGCCATATCTTGTTCTTAAAAACATGTGAGGCCAATTAGAAGATAGGTAACCACCCACCTTAGTCGTGAAATCTCTTGATAAACAAATAGCAAAGAATGGAGGAAGATCAATAACTAAATATCTTGACTAATACTCAATTTTAGGCAAGCATGCAAGGTCAAATCTAGTCCTTTGATCACTCCAACGGTATTAACAGAAGTATCATCCAACTGCAATACACCTAATGAAACTGGGATGTATTTAATGCCTAATGCATCTGCTATCTTCTTTGGCATGACTAAAATACTAGCTTCTGAGTCTATCATGTAGTTATGCACCAGGAACTTCCTAATGATTCGAGACAAGTAGAATGGGGATGCCTTCTTTGCTAGACCCACTTGTTCTTGTAACAACACTTTCCATAATCATCAAGATTTAACTTAAACATGTAACTTACTCAAGTCATTAATTAAGAATTGATAGAGATATTGATGCAGAGCTAATGGAGGATATCAAACACAATCACAAATGAATAAACTTTGCAACTTTGGAACCCTAACTTGGTTATTTTCTCACTAACTCTTCATCTTCCCCTAGTAGTATAGCAAACAAAGTTTTGTGGCATATCTTGCAGGAAATAAATCAAACCCACATTCAAAAAATTATTTTAGATACCCTTTTGGGAGTTCTTGAACATATCCAAAACTTAGGTATGGTTGTTTAGTAACATAGGGCTCAAACTTAGACTATCCTTCCTTGAAGCTTAGAAACATGGGGGCAGCAAATTGAGTTTTTTTGCCATAACTTTTAGTGTAGGCATGATCTCCAGATTGTAAAGGCAGATTTAGATACCCATTTAGTCTTTATACAACATATTTTAGAATCAACATAGGTTACTTTGTACGGAACCTTTCAAAAAATAACTTTTCTTCTGCCAATTAGTCCAAAAACATAAGGAAATCTGACCTAGGGCATCACCAAAACACATGAAAACCAAAACCCTGGAACCTGCAATCTTGGAATAAGTAAATACACACAAAAATACTCTATCTCACAAGATTTCAGATTTTTCCACCATGGGAATGGTGAGAAATTACATTTTGATGTCCACTAGAAACCCTAACCAAGATTCTGGACAATTTTCAGTAAATCACCTATAACTTTCTTCAAACTCAATGAAAAACCACAAAACCAGTTTCAAATGAAATGTGATTCATTCCTCTACAAGATACAATCATGTGTAGGTCACAAAAATTCTGTACAGACTATACAAAATCAAGAGAACAGGCAAAAACATGGTAAAACTCAAAAAATTATGTTTATTTCTTCATCAAAATTTTCATTACATGTTCTCCCACCATCCTCCACACTTTTTCTCACCTTCATAAAGCATATTTAAAACCATTACAATGTTTTTTCAACTACCATTAGAACCCCAACGGTCTAACCAACCCATGGCAACCGATGACTCTTCAACTTCTATGATTTTTGCACTTTTACAACTATGACAACATTTTTACATTATGACCTCATAAACCACCTAACAACCTAATATTGACTCAAACACATATAAAGTGGTCTTAATTGACCTTATTACATCAAAGATACAATATTAAAGCATAATTTAACAAAATTGCCTCATGGAGGCATGAAATCCCAAGGTGCTCCTGCACCATACTCCCTGGGCAAAATTGACTCAAGTCCCCTTGAGTGAGGATCTGCAACAATGTATTCTTGAATGTCAAAGTAACCGTTAGCTTCTTTATAAGGCAGGCCCTTCCATTCAGTCAAGTACTAGAAGTAGGCTTTGTCCCTTGAGTCTTTGAGTGCCTTCATGTCCAAGACACACTCCAACCTTGGTGGAAACTCTTGTACCCTTCCAACATCTGCAAATACTTGAGAATCTGTACCATGACCTGCAACCACAAATACTTGTAAAGAGTATACATCAAAAGGTAAATCTGCAACCTTGAAATCAATGGCTCCTTTGTTCATATCTGCCCCTTGATTGCACTCAACATGTAACTGATCCCATTGTGTCTGATGGATTGATACACTTCCATATCACCTTGCTCTCCTCTAATAGCTTGCTTCATCTTGAACATAGATCTATCCCTCCTCAAGATTGTAATCTCAGCAAGAGATTTGTGCATTCCCTCTTTGCTTCTACTTGCCATGTCATCCAACCAACTTTCTTGATTAGCATTACTACCTTCTACCAAAAGAGATAAATCATACTCAACCTCCAATGTCTCATTGTGTAACACCTGCAAAACAAAACATGGAACCCCTTGCTTGAAATTTGGTCTTTTAACTTCATCTTGTGTGGGAGGGTCTTCACTAATCTACCCAAGCAATGAAAAAATACAGTGGGCTACACCCTCATACTCCAACTGCAAATGTGGAGTGTCTTCAACCACCTTGAAAGTTTTGTCTTCCCATTCTGAAAACCTTGCATGAGAACTAATACCTTTCCTTGAAATGTCATCTATTATGTAACATGCCACTTGTTCTACCAACTAAGATTTACCAATTTTAACTTGAAAGTAAATAAAGTCGTGAATTCATAACAGGAATAATAAAATTTTTCCTCTGAACATTTGATATAATGCACATTTGAAACATATTTCAAACTTCTATTGCATAACCAAATTACATTTTCTCAATAAAAATAATTTGAATATTCAACTTTTAAAACCTTTTTCATAAATTACATAGAAGCTTCAAGAGCTTAACTAATAAATAGAATCACATGTTTGTATACTTGTATGTCTTCACTACTCCCAATCATCAACTACATGAGAGGAAGCATCACTCAAGTAATTTACCTCCAACCACGGACTATCTGCGGTCCTCCGTACATTTACCAAACAGGTAAATGGCCCTACCCTTCAACAAAGGGATTGGTATAGCAACCTCAAAGTTAAGCCTAATTTGAGCAGGTGTTATGTCCTACATTAACTAGTACTATCATACTATGGCTACAACCATCAAAGTATGACATCTCTACTTAGTAATGCAAACTTGGATCACAGTGAAGCTAGACAGTGTAAATGTTGGCTATTTACACCACTTTGGCCAAAGTTTTCTTTGTCTCATATTCACCCACCCTTCTATCTCATCTGTGAAAGACAACAATCTCTATACTAGGTTATCTACCTCTTCCATGGATCACGTATCCCAAGGTTAACTATTACATGTTTTACTAGGATACATATATCGAAGTAATACCACTTGAATCATATTCTCACTATCTTTCCCCTTGTACAATTTTCCTATTTAAATACCAATCAATGATTGATTCATGAAACTATCTAGGTAAAAACCAAACCATAGACACTATCTCACATTCACAATACAAGTTTACTATCTAAAAAAGATATATATATCCATATATACATAAACTATTATACAATCAAAAGACATTAACAACAATAATTTAATATTGCATTCACTTAACAATAATACATCATATAATATTTTGAAAACATGAAAATCTTAAAGAAGGAGAAATAATTCCCATGCTTGAGAATATAGCTCCAAATGGATCAGATACTCTTCTACTAACGACCTTCCAATATTCTAGATCGCTCTTCCAATTAAAACCACTTAACAAAACGACAAATTTTCGACACAAATGCAAAACTCACATTTGAAAAAGAAAAGCTCTTGATTAGAAAATGGTGCCATTGAAAATAAGGGAGAGTACCCCCTTTTATACCGCAACCAATTGAAAAATGTCGATATAATGTCGACATAATGTCGGCATGCTTAACCGACTCAACAATGTTAACATTATGGAGACATGCTTATCAAAATCTAAATTTAGTTCATAAATCCAAACAACCTTCTAAAAAAAGGTGTTAGATAAAAATTAAAATAAAAATAAAATAAAATACAATAACCATTCATTTCCTAAGCGCTTATGCATTGCCTCCTTATTTAAAGGGCCCACGTGCCAAAAAAAACTTTCAATTTTTAAAGGAATAAAAAATAATAATAATAAAGGTTTAAAGTGGGGGCCCGTGTACCTCTAAAAAGGCATGCCCTCTATAAAAATTAAGCTACGTATTCTCTTTTTTTTGTTTTTCTAAAAAGAACTCTAAACTTTAGTTTTAATACTATACTTTAATAAGATAATTTCTTTTTATTAAAAACTTTTAATTATTATTACTTATTTTATTATATTTATTATTATTATTACTTTTTAAAAGAAAACTACCCTTATATTATTATTATATATTTTTTATTTAATCTATTATATATATAAATTTATGGTTTTAATTACCATAAAATAATATTTACGAAAATTAAATTTCGTAAAATGATAAAATTATATTTCTATAATTAAGAGAAAATAATAATAATATTTATATTAAATACATATATAGAGAGACGATAAATATATATTTATATATATTCACATATGTATAAATTTATCATCGTAAAATCAAATATAACTCATAATCAAGAAATGCATATAAAGTCGTAAAATCTTCAGACTTATCACAAAAGAGACGATAATTCAAGCATAAGCCAAATGACATCTCCATATCTATGAGTAATATGCTCAAGAATTTATGTAGGTACGTCTACCGACAAATGTTCATGCTCATATCGACTCACGTATAAGAATGTATCGTGGACTTGCACGAGAATTAATAAACTCAAGGAAACCAAACACATAACAACATGCAAGTTTGAACATCCAATCAAGACTCAAGATACATAATGTAGATCACTTACCACTACCCACACTGACTCGACTCAACTCAACCTAGGTCAAATTAGGATATGTGTGTGTGCTGCTTAGTTTAGGCTTCTCTTTTACGTTTACCAGACCAAGTCCTTCTCCTGAGTGATACCTCCCCTCCTTAGAGGGACAACCTGTTCCTGCATCCACTTAGATCATCGCAAGAGTAGTTAACTGATCAAAACTTAATCATTAAATAACAATAACCACATTTAATACAAGACATTGCATTATTCTTTTTCTCATCATATTGCATTCAAAATAGATAACACACATAGATGCAAGATTCATAAATACTTCAATTTTCACAAAATATCCAATCTATAGTAAATGGATTAAAACACATATACAGCTACAGAAATCCATAATCACTCACTTTCTAAACAAATTAACCAAACTAGGTAAATAGTAAGTAGATAGAAACACATGGGGTGTAACATATTACCAAATCAACATACCCTTGCAACAAGTGTTGAACTTCTAATGGCAATTGATCAATCCTAGTTGTTGTTATGACAGTCATATTTTTACTCACCACTTTATTATCTACCTCTTCCTCTTTTATTGGATTCTTCTCTTCCTTCAAAGATTCCTTAATGTTTGGTTCTATTGTCCCCTCATGCCTTCTCCTCTGAATGATCTTTTTGATAGGCCATGTAAACTTCTTCTTTATTGGTAAATACCAACCTTGTTCTAGGTTTGCTCCTCAAGCAGCTGCATCTCAAATTCCAATCCTTCCCTCTCTTTTCTTATTTGTTCCAAGGCTTGTTTCAATTATGCTATCTCTTTCTCAGCATCCATTTGCCTTACCTTCTCATCCTTCTTCTTTGTCTCATCTTTCTCTTTTCTCATCTTGCTTGGTACCTCCTTACTTTGCAAGTCTCCACGGACTATTCTCCTCAACACTTCCATTCTTTTTCCTCAAGCAAGTCTCTTTCACCTTGCTTCTTCTTGTCTTTGTGATACCTCACCTAGGTCTTTTTCCTTTTCCTCACTACCTAGTCTTTTGGCATCTAAGTTCTTCCTTCAACCTGTAAAAAGATAATACACAAACTCTAAAACTCACTTGCCCAGATCTTTGTGGGCTCTGATACCAATTTGATGTAGAGATAATGGAGGATATCAAACATAATCACAAATGAATAAACTTTGCAACTTTGGAACCCTAACTTGGTTATTTTCTCACCAACTCTTCATCTTCCCCTAGTAGTACAGCAAACAAGGTTTTTGTGGTATATCTTGCAAGAAACAACTCAAACTCACATTCCAAAAATTGTTTTAAATACCCTTTTGGGATTTCTTGAACATATCCAAAACTTAGGTATGGTTGTTTTATAACACAGGGCTCAAACTTAGACTCTCCTTCCTTGAAGCCTAGAAACATGGGGGCAGCAAATTGAGTTTTTTGGCCATAACTTTCAATGAAGGCATGATCTCTAGATTGTAAAGGCTTAGATACCAATTGGGCTTTATACAACATACTTCAGAATCAAAGTAGGTTACTTTCTATAGAACCTTTCAAAAAATAATTTTTCTTCTACCAATTAGACCAAAAACATAAGGAAATCTGACCTAGGGCATCACCAAAACACATGAAAACTAAAACCCTTGAACCTGCAATCTTAGAATAAGTAAATACACATAAAAATACTCCATCTCACAAGATTTCAGATTTTTCCACCATGGGAATGGTGAGAAATTACATTTTGATGTCCACTAGAAACCCTAACCAAGGTTCTAGATAGTTTTAGTAAATCACCTACAACTTTCTCCAAACTGAATGAAAAAACACAAAACTAGTTGCAAATGAAAGGTGATTCATTTCTCTACAAGATACAATCATGTTCAGGTCACAAAAATTCCATACAGACTGTACAAAATCAAGAGAACAAGCAAAAACGTGGTAAAACTTAGAAAATTGTGTTTATTTTTCATCAAAATTTTCATTACATGTTCTCCCACCATCCTCCACATTTTTTCTCACCTTCATAGAGCATATTTAAAACCATTACAATGTTTTTTCAACTACCATTGGAACCCCAATAGTCTAACCAACCCATGGCAACCGATGACTCTTCAACTTCCATGATTTTTGCACTTTTACAACTATGACAACATTTTTGCATTATGACCTCATAAACCACCTAACAAAATAATATTTACTCAAACACATATAAAGTGGTCTTAATTGACATTATTACATCAAATACACAATATTAAAGCATAATTTAACAAAATTACCTAATGGAGGCATGAAATCCCAAGGTGCTCCTGCACCAAATATTCAAAATTTTGAATCAAAGAAACATACTATTTTCCATCATTTAATCATGTTAATCAAATTGGGATATAACAAAGCTTACAATCTAGTAAATCATTACAATCTTTAGTGAATATCCATCACTAATCAATTACAATATATGCTCTAGGCATCTTAATCAAATTTTTACATTACAATAGACCAACTGGTCAAAATGCAAACATTGTATCTGGAACCAATGACATCTGTCTTCATAAGCCTCAACTTGTCTCATGCTTGGGAAGTAGAGCATCATCCTAGTGCTTTTCCTCCAACCATGGACCTGCAGTCACCCACTCATCTTCCTAATTGGAAGAGACCCTACCCTTCACAGGAATGTTAGACATTGGATCCAATTGGTTAGCCATCTAAGTAACTGGTGTTGTGTCCTTCCTAATGTCTCATGGTCACACACTTTAGATCCACTCTAACTAGTATGAAACTACTGGAGACACTAGGCCATATGGATCACTCTGGACTGACAATGCATGCAGAGACGGATGTATTACTTTGGCCAAAGTTTTCATACAAGACGTTACGCAATGAATGTTGTCTTATGCCCACCACCCTAACTCAACTTATAAGCTATCATGTCCTACAGTCAGTTCTTAACGACCTTGTCCTATAGGTCTAATATGAGTGTGGGATTCATTTGAATCATAGTCCAAACTTTGGACATTTGACTCCCATCAAAGTTAATTATAACCAAATAGGTTACTTAAGAAAAGTGAAACTAGTGACTCCACATCACCTCATTCCGTTCAATTCATTTCAATTTCAAACTTCATGACTGTCTCGGTCTCCCGTGTTTATATATCAATAACATTCATCACATATGATGAAGTCAATTTCATGATACTTAAGGCATACCTTGCCTTAGTAAATATATTAGTTCCTTATGGTTCAATAGCTCTTTTATTAACAATTGAGCTCATGGGTTATTCTCCAACCATATAGTTATATTAAGTAAAAGAATTTATAACTCTTAACATTATTCATTAAGTCATAATTCAGTCCCAAATAGATTTAGTTTATAATTTATTATAAACTTATTCTCAACCGTCTCATATAGAGACTATGATCATACGAAGGTTCATTTAACACACATAATGGTATTAGAAATACTACATGTAATTCATTGTCGACTACTCAAGTAAGCCCGACTGGGTTTTGTTTGGGTGATAAATATACACCAATATATATATTTGCCTTCCCAAAAATCCTTACAGTCGATGGATTGTGTTTTAAGATATCAAAAGTTTCCCCAATGATTATTACAGTCGAGGGACTGCATGCCAAGCAATGATGCCTAAATGGCTATCAATAAAGTCATAAGACTGTATACTAAGAAATGATGCCTATGCGGCCATCAATACAGTCATAAGACTGTATACAAGGAAATGATGCCTATGTGGCCATCAATATAGTCGTAAGACTGTATACAAGAAATGGTGCATATACGGCCACCAATACACTCGTAAGATTGTATATATTATCAAAAACACATGGAGTCATACTTAACTCCCTTCGAGCGCTCTTAGGCTTGACCCTTGTCATCATACGATGTGGGTTAAACACAAATGAAAAGAATACATGCTCATCCACTATGGCTTTGAGCTACATTTATCATAATGTATTATGCATTACAAAGCGGCTGAGTCAAAAGACTCAAGGCTCATCAAGAAAGAGTCAATCTTTACAAGGCTCGACTGAGCATATATTCAAGAATATATATTTAGTTTCCTAGCTTGGCTCTCAGTCGTATGCAAGTTTCAAGAAGTTTAAATATGGTTTCATCTCGGCTCCCCGCCTTGAGCATAGTTTCAATAGTTATTATTACTAACAAACTCAGCCCAAGAGGCTTCGAGCATAAATACAACTCAATTATTGTCTTAAATGGGTTCGGCCAAATGGCACCCCAAACCACAACATATGAGTTATTTAAAAAGAAATACAGGAATGGCTCAGCTGACTAGCCTAGTGTCACAACTCAAAGAAAATAATCAACATGCATGGCATCACATTGTAGTATACGTGCCTCATATTTCCATTGAATAACAAGAGACTTCATGAATCTTAATTACATGTGTTGAGCGAAAGGCCGAATGCAGACCCAGTTCTGCGATTCTTTCCACTGCTCCTCATTTAGTTTTGTCACTGTTCTCCCTTGAATAGTTATACCACCTGATACTTCCCAAAAAGCCAACCTCTGTTTCTCCTTTTCCCCGCAGTCTCTTCTCTTTTTTTTTTCTTCGATAAGGAGAGACTAGTTCCCAAAAACAAGATAACCGATTCCTACATGCCGAAAAAGGCTAACAACTACCTTACACTCGGCAGTGCCCCTAAAAAGGTGGCTCGATCTAAGAACATTATGGGATGGTTGAGCTCAAAGCTCCCATCCATCTTCATGATCAACTAACCACTTAAGAATATTCCACCGACTGTACTTATCAAAATAAGATAATAGCAATAATATCATTATGGGTAACAACCAATTAAGAGGTTTCATCCTTGATAAAGGATTAACACAAGGAATAGTATACATAAAAGAATTCACATCTTTTACGTCAATTAACGGAGTCGAGTGATACTCCCCCAAAATTGACTATTCCCATTAGTCAAAAGACTAAGAATAACATAATGACCCCGAGAACAATAATTAAGAGAGACCTCTTTGTCTCAAAATATTATTATCTCTCGGCTAGGGATGATGTTCCCAAAACATTATCCAGTCATCACAACTTAACGAGATAACTTCATCGATCAAACAATAAACCAAGAACATAGAAACAAAAGTCAAGAGACATGATACATGTCAACTTATAAATGGTTGAGAAGGACATAGGAGTCAATTTCTAAGATGGAAAGTCAACTTACGTTATCACAATGTCTAAGCCCTTCCTCTAGGATGATACTCTCCTCCCTTCTTCAAAGGACGTTCGTTTCTCTTGTCACACTCAAGACCACAAGATTACAATCAGTGCATCATTATAAGATCTCATAATCAAAAATCATTTAAAACTATTTAACATTTGTTTCTACTTCATAATCAAAAGTTAAATCAGATATTTCCACAATATCAAATCAATTAACTATAACTAATCCTCCTGATTATCATGCCAAGTTATTGATTAAGTCTAATTTGTAAATTGGGGATGTAACAATTCTTCACTCGATTGTACAAGATTGACTAGGCCCTTTTCTTTCTGAACTGTTGATTCAGCTACTAGGAATTGCCTTAAAGCATCTTGCAACAAATCCCTTTGAGAGGGAATTGACAATGTGTCCCACATGGACACATTCAAGTTTGTCTTTTTCATTTGCTCTACAATATTCAGAGAAAATGTTGTTGCTTTGTGCATGGAAGGGATCCATGTTCCTTTATTTGACTTCTTTGTGGCCTGTTCGGGAAATTAGGCATGATGGAACCTCATTTGTAGTGGTAGGCCTGTCGTTCAAAGTTAAATTTTTAGATCTAGCACTTTTTGCTTTTGATACAAATTCCTTTTATAATACAGTAGGCATGGTGTTGTTCTCCAATTACCTCTTCTTGGATCTTGTGTTATCTACAATACTATTTACATGCATGATCATGCTATCTATAGGCTAATTAATAGCACAAAAATCTTCAGGAGACCAAAGCATCAGATTGGAATCAGAAGAAACCTCATTTGGTACCTCAGGGTTGTTGTTGACTACTTCCACCAATGATGCTTGTTGAGTGTGAAAATTTTACACCATTAGGGCTTGTTCTTGCACTCCAAATGCGCAAGTGGACTAATTATGAGGATGATTGCAAGGATAACACCAATTTGCCTCATGGGCCAGATTGTTTTGGATAGGAACCAAGGTCCTAACTGGGTTAATAGTCAATATTTGTTGAATGGGTCTAACTGTTTGCAAAGGTTGAATAGGGTTATTATTTTGGTATCTATTTCTCTAGTAACCTTGATTTAAGTTTTGGTTTCTATTGGAATTATAACCTTGCTCCTAGGTCTGATTTGAAGACTGTCCCTGGTTATAATTTTGATGAGGTTTAGGGGCGGTTTGGGTTGCTATTGTATTAACCTTGTTAGTCAGGTTGGCCATTAGGGTTTTAAGATCATCTCCTTCTTGTAGGAGAGCAGATGTAAAGGCTTTAAGCTCTATGATGGGAGTAATAGCAATTTATTCAATTGGTGAAGGTAATTCTAGGAAGATAGGTACAGGAGGTCAGGGGCAATTTTTCCAACCTGTATTAAAAAATTGTTAGCTCTAAAAGCTATCTCATATGATCTAGTAATGTTTGAGCAACCATGGATTGCATCATAATAGCTATATCAAAATTTAAAGATCTCAAAAAATATAAGAAAGCACCTTGTGGAGATGGTTTGAGGAGAGCTGGAATTCTTTCCCACGTTCTTTGAAATCTAAAGTTAAAATCAATCATCATCTCGTTGGGAGCCCTCTTTATAGTTGTCAATTGTTCCAACAGAGAGACATTATTTTCTCTCTCTCTCTCTAAACTACTTGTAAACTACTTCTCCTAGCTCATCCCAATCATGTATTGAAGCATTGGGTAAACTCCTAAACCATTGAAGAGCTCTTCCCTTGAAGGATGAAACCAAGAGCCTAACAACCACATCTTCATATTGAATATGGTGAACTAAACATACATTTGATATGTATTTAATATGTTTAGCAAATGTAGTGGAACCCTCACCCATAAAGATAGGAATACTCTTTAGGGCCAAGACAGGTATATCATTATGTGTAGCCAGAGCTAAAGAGCTACCTCCATTGAAGGTTATGAAGGGAAGATTTCTTGGCAGATCCATATTTAGGATATTCAAATTTATTCTAGGTATGTGCAAGCACTTTCTTGAATACCAAAACTGAACAGAAGGAGGTGTAGATTAAGATTTTGGATGAGGTGAAGCAACACTATTATTCCCTCTCCCAAAAAACCTAGATAACCTAGTTGTTCTCCTTGAAGCAGCTACAGGTAATCCAAAAAATTGATAATTCTTACCTCTTGAAGAAGCCCTAGTATGCACTATAGGCATATAATGTTGAAATGATATGAAACCAGGAGCTTATAGAGTCACCAAGTGCATGAAACTTGTTTGCCAAACTATAGAATACTAAGAACAACACCAATTTCTTAGCTCAACTCTTAAACCAGAGTAAAGTGGTCCCACCAAGCGTGCCAAAAATTATTGTCACTTGGATTTGCACCCTGTGTTGAAGCTTGTTTGCTACAACAATCCAGTGAAACATGGGAGTGATTTTGAGGTGTGGGACTCTGTAAATGAAATCAAACCTCCATAGAAGGCTAGTTCCTCTTTCTGAATATGAGATTTAGAGAAAACTATAAGACTAAACCTAATCTAACACTACTAGGTAAAAGGAAAGAGGGAATTGAAAGGGAAAGGTGATACACCAGGTTTAATGTGTTTAGCTCTCAGATTAACCATTTATGCATGAAATAATATCAAACAATAGATGTGCATACACAACTCATAAACTATCTACAGATGTAAGGAAATATGATTGAAACCCACCAAGAAAGAAACATTCATAAATGGACATTCAAATGCCCATGCAGCTACACAGTGCAAAATTTGTATGAAAAGGTAAAATCTATTGTTTATTTATTATGGAGGCGAGATTACAGATGATACAAGATGTGGATTTTTAAGACTAATAGCCAAAAACAATGCATTTGATTTACATTTATAAATAGCATTTCACATTGATAGCGAATTCACCTACTACAATAAATTCACCTCATGGGCCTGTCAGAAGATATTCTAGCAAAAGGAATGTCTGCATACATCTGTTCTACAAAACATAAATATAGAAAATATCTTGAATGAAGTAGCTAAAGAAAATATCTAATTCATCCACCTGCATAATAAATGCACAACTTCTTCCAACTGGGGTTGACCTGATCTTGCAATCATGGTGACTTTGCTTTTCCTTTAGTCGGTAACCTCCATCTCATGAACCATTTCCTTAGTTGATCCTCCTTTTCTTCTTTTTATCTTCCATAGTCGAGCCTTGACCAATTGGGCTTCCTCTGATAGGGCCTTTGAAAGGTGAAGAAGGAAACCCCAATCTCCAAAGTTTGAAAGAGACAATAGGGAAACTCTCGAGCTTCAGAGATCGGGCCTTCACTATATGCATTGTGCTTTTGAAAAGAAGAAACGCTCGATCCCCAGCCTCCACAATACTTAGAAGGAACTATCAAATTTGGTGGGGATTGGGCCTCGGACCTTTCGTCTTCTACCTTCTGACAAAAAAGGGAGAAGAAAACTCTCGCTTACCACTACCCGAATGACTTAGTCATTTTAAAGGTTTGGTTGACTTTGACGAGCAGGCCTTCTGTCTACCGCTTGCCAAATAGAAAGAGAAAGACCAAAACCCCAGCCCCTAAGCTCTGTAATACTTAGAAACATTTGAAATCATCAGGCTTCGGCAAGTGGACCTGCCGTCTTCTGCCTTTCAAAAGGAAGGAGGAAGAGGAAACTCCCGACCTTCGGTGACCAAAACACTTAGGCACTTTACAAAGGAAACAAGGTGGATTTTAGAGATGATAAGAATGGCATGACAAAGGGGAGAACCCCGAACGCCAAAACCCCCAAAAGGGAAAAAATACAAGGAAATACTTAGTGTTATGGGTAAAATGTGGATAATATCATAAATTAATATTAAAAACCCAAAAACATAATAGAACATGCAGATAACAAAAGCTTAAAATGAAAGAGTAAATCTTACAACCCTGTTATCCCGCGGCTTCCATTGCTCGCCTATTCTCGATCGATCTTTTTGTTGTGAAGACTGTGGCCCTCAGGGAGTGCACTTCCTTTCTTTGTTCTTCAAGATGGTAATGGAGAAGTGGCTAGGATACTTCTTGTAGTGAAGATGAACTTCAAATACAAAGGAGGATGATCACAAGCTATAGATTGATATGGAATGATATGGTGCACTGATAATTATGTAGAGTAACAATATGGAAAGCTTGGATATATGAAATGGAAGAAGAGGGTTGTATTTATAGGCTTGAAAAGGAGAAGATCAACGGTTGAGAAGAAATAAGAAAATCAATGGTTGAGAATGGTTGAGAGAATGTGCACGAATAGAAGGACATGTGTCATAGAAAAAGCTATTCTCTTTGAGTTAACTACTTTCATGACAAAGATAAGATTTGTTTTTCACAAATTAGAATGTTTTATTCTAATTTAAGAGTTATTGATAAAACAAAGATTGTTTTAAATCAAAAAACTCAATTTTTCCTTTTGCATGACAAGAAAGATTTATTTTTAGAATATTTTGGAAGATAAGAAAGTGAATTAAATAAATAAATTTATTTAATTACTTGCACATGATTTGGAAGAATAAATAAAATATTTTATTATATTTTATTTTTGGAGAGTGAGAGGATTTAAATAAATTTAAATGATTTATTTAAATTTGGAGGAATAGACTTTGACTTAATTAAATAATTTAGAATTATTTAATTGCTTGGAAGAATTTAATTAAATAAAGGATTTTATTTAATTTTGACTTTAGAAGAGATAATTAAATATTTTGATATTTAATAACTTAGAGGAATATGAATCGAATAAATAAATTTAATTATTTATTTACTGATGGAGGAAGGTAGACTTAAATAAATATTAAAAATATTTATTTAGACAGAGTCATGTCATTTTTAGGTGTATACACTTAGGATTTTGGACTTAGCCATTTTGAGGCCCTTTTTCCTTGAACTTAAAAAGGGAAAACAATTAGAAATTTCATGGATCCTTGGGCTATTTGGCTGGAAGGAAAAAAAGGACAACATTGTCTAAACCAAATTAATGGGCTAACCAACAAAGTCTAGAGGTATCTCCTTCGATAATGAATATGGACCCTTATCGAGCCCATGATATTGTCCCAACTGCCCAACATGATAGTAAAGCAGATTATTCAATTGAATCTAATGATGACTCTGGTGACAAAATTATAAGATCAACCAAGGAATTTCACATTAAGAGAGATGAATAAAAATGACCAAGTTAAGGTGGGCATTGGCAAGAAATTGCGAGGACACGGTCTGAAGATCTGAGCCTAATCAAGTCTCTAAAGTTAGTTTATACCCTAGGCATGACAGTGAGAAATAGAGATAACAATTAGGAATCATATAATGCGATAAGAATACATCATACAAAACATATCATATACATTCATATATACACATCCATTAGGTATAATCCTTATATCTCCTTATATATTCATTATAGTATCATATACAAAATGATAGTTCTAAGTCTCTGCTCTGTACATCTATCTTCTTCTTACATACTCTCTTCTCTGCTTTCTTACTTTCTATTCTACTACATATCTTATATACTCTAATATGGACGTGTCCCTTACAAGGCATCCTAACTACTATCATACATGTCAGCTTCCTCCTCTGCACTTCACTTGCAGTGACTTCCGGTAGGTTCTGATGACTACTCTATTCTCCTACTAACATCACCCCTCATTTTTCAAACTATGTCTTGTCCTCAAGACATGCAGTGTTAATTGCCTGGGAGGATGTTCTTATAGATCACCTTCAGTTGTGTTAGCATGGTGTCCCACTACTTTTTGGCTTGATGCAGTACCTGTATATATCCTTCTATCAGTTTGTGTGTTGTCTACATCTCCAAGAGTAGAAGGAATCTGAATCTTTTGGGCCATCTGGTTAGCTTCTCCCAATATGCTCATTAAGTGAGCCAACCTCAAGCTGACTACTTAATTGCTTAATCTGTCCTTTTATCTTCTCCCTCTAGTCTTGCAGTTGTTGCAACTGTGTGTGGATAGTCTCAACTTGTGCTCTAATTACTCCATTCATATCCTTCAATGGGTCATAGGTTGTCGTAATTTGCACTTCATGTTACTCCAATTTATTAATTTGATCTTTTCTGCTTTTTGTAGTTGTTGGCCATTGTAAGGAAAATTGATAAAATACATTTGCCTCCCTATAGTCTGTTGCAGGTTCTTAATTTGGGTTCCCAGCTAAGTGTGTGTTGTCACACATTTCTTTGTGGCATCTCTCAGGCTATTCTTAGTCATCTCCTCCTTCACCTACTATTTCACCTTAGCCTCATGATAGCTCATGTGTTCTTGCAAGTTGTTTACTAGTTGTTTGATCTATTGTGAAAGTGTCAATGTTATATCTCTTTGTGCCTCTAGCAACTGATTCTGAACTGCATCTATGGATTCCTATAGCTGCTCAGTACTATCCACATGTTGTTGTAAAATCTCCTCTCTTTCTGAAGCATGGAATATATCCCCCAAGTGTAGCTTTTGGATAGGGGAAATTCCTGATAGATTGATTTGTGATCCGAGCAATGGGAGTTGTAGTAGTTGCGAAGTCACTACTGATTGTATTTTCTTCTATTGAGCTAAGAAGTATTTAATAGATTGGATGGGATATGTAGAGGTAGATGCTTCATGGGTATCTGATTGTTGAGGTCCTTCTTCTTGTTGAATATTTTGTGTATCCTGCAGAGGAGATTCCCTTCCTTGTTCTTGTTCTCATATCTCATCTTCTCCCATTGCATCATATGCTCTTTTGGTTATCTCTTTTGTATCCTTTTGTACTTTTTCCTTTTCTTCCTTTGTTAGCCTCATTAAGGTATCCACCCTCTATTTTGTTCTCATCTCCTTTGCTTGCATCTCTATTAATTTGTCTTTTTGTGCGGTAGACATGGATGGGTCTATTTCATCCACTACTTTTTGCCTCATTTCCTCCTCTATTTCTAGGGCTTTTTCCCTTCTTTTCCTCATTGCCTTTGTCAACTCTTGAGGAAAACTCTCCATGATATCTTCTAGTGTTTGATCACTTCTCCGCATATAAATGATGAGTGCCTTTTGTATAGTTTCTTGGTTTTCTCGGTAAACATCATTATGTTGAACACTAGGAATACTGAGAGGGGGGTGAATCAGTATTCTTTTAAACCATTCAAACATTGAACATCCAATCCTTTTAGCATAATTACTTACAATAAATGAAATGAAACATAATTCATATAACAACCACACATAACACATGAACACAAGGATTTTTACGTGGAAAACCCAAAATGGGAAAAACCACGGTGAGGATTAGCTCACAATATATTATGATAAAGCAACCAGTTAAGGTTGATACAATTGGTCTGGACTCACTATCCAATAATTTTCACTATAGGTGGCTCACTGCCAAAGGACTCACTATCCTGCAAGAAAAGGATAGAAGGAAATAGGTGGCTCACTACCAAAAATGAATTTTTATAATTGCATCTGACATATACATGGGGTACAGTTCCAATGAAGTACAATATACAAGCTTAGCACACTTTTTCTTATTATTAATAGCTTTCCTCTGTTTCTGATCTTCTGCTCAACATCCACACAAAAATTCACATTTGCACACACACATGATTCCATTCGCAATCCATATATCCATATGTTTTCAAAACATTAAAAAGATCTCATATATATATATATATATATATATATATATATATATATATATATATATATATATATATATATATATATATATATATATATATCCGCTACAAGCACAATCATTAATTAGGTCAGCCTAATTGAGTGTAACGGTCAAAATATCAAAGTATAAATTGTCGGCCACAAACCTTCGTGTACATGCTTCACGCTATATATATATATCCGCTACAAGCACAATCATTAATTAGGTCGGCCTAATTGAGTGTAACGGTCAAAATATCAAAGTATAAATTGTCGGCCACAAACCTTCATGTACATGCTTCACGCTAAGATTCAAACTTTGAAACAACTAGAAATAGGTCGGCATGGACCTAAAATAACTCCTAATTAACTCTGCAAGCTTGATTACCTCCCACACACCTTCACACTTATTAGGTCAGCCCTATTGAAGACCTAATACAAAAACCCTTTAACTGTAGATCCACATACTGGCCCAAATATCTCCAAATCACATGAAAACTAAAAATCGCACTCTAATCTCATATGTTAACATCCCCTTAATACATCAAAAAAAAATACAAGCCTTGTAGGAATGTAGACTCTCCTACACACCTGCTCTAAACGAGAAATACTTTAATTCTATCTAGCTGAACTTTTGTTACTCATAACTTTCAAACCATATTTCAAAAAACATGCAAAATTCTGGATTTAGAAGCTTCTGACAACCAACAACAATATGCTAGAACCGCAGAGCAAAATCCTCAATAATAGAGAAATGTAGACCAAAATACCAGATGCTCTGTAACTTAGAAATATAGAGTTTATACTTAGCCAAGTTCACAATAGGTTTTCCTTACCGGATCACACTTTGGATCAAAACCCTCTTGCAAATTAGTGCCTTATGAAGGATCAAATTATCTTGCAAAGTAGAGAACCAAACTAATCTGCATCATACCAAAATACAATGATGACATCAATGACAACACTGTAATGCATAACAGTATGTTCCTTGTGCTCATGCTCATGTTGTCAGTAGCAGCATCAATGACAAAATAACTTCCCAAAGACATTCTTCCAACAATCTCCCCCTTTGTCATTGATGGCAACATGCCAAACTATCTCCAAAACCTATCCCCCTTTGACATCAAGGGCAAAGGGTGTAATCAACTGTCTTTATCGGATCTCCCCTTGTCATCTCTACTCATGTACATATAACTTGAAAGATTTGAACTGACTCCCCCCAAATGAAGGTGTCTGCAACTTCTGCACTTGAGCTTGCCAATCCTATTTTCCTTCATCCCAGACTTTATTAGCTTCTTCAAGTATTCTACATTTTTCTTCAATCTCCATCAAGGACTCTTCACCTTCTTTTGGGGTGCTTGGCATTAGATTTACCTATGATACTTTATCAGCATGCAAAAGGGCTTTTTAAATAATCAAAAATTTGGGATTGACCAGATCCCTTATTTCTCCAAACTACAAAATAATGTTTTCCTTTTGAGCCTACAGTTGAAAGTATTTCTTATGAAGGTCCTCAATTGCAGTCCTTGTGCTTCCATCAAGATCTAGTGTCAAATCATAGGCATCGAAAGCATTATTGATTTGGGATTCAATGGAGTCCATCTCATTTCTTATGCTTTGAGTGGCTCCATGCCATTTTAGGCCAAATTGGAAAAGGGCATTAGCCTCACTTCCACAGTCTTGAACATCTTTCTGTTTTTCCTAAAATTTCTTATGTGCAATGGCACATTTCTCAGTAAGCTTCTTCATTCTCTTTTCATCTAACTTCTTTTCAACCTCATCTTCTATTTGTTCCTTGAGTCCAGAGGCATACTCTTTGAAGGAATCAATTAAAGATTTCAAATTATCTATACCTAAAAGAGATGTATCAATATGTGTACTAGGTATGGCATCTTGCAATGCCTTTATAGTTTCATCAATTAAATATCTACTTTTGTGATGTGTCTCTATTACTTCTCTTCTAGTGGATGCAAGGAATAAGTCTCCTAGTTGTAGCTTTTGGAGAGGAGAAATCTTATCCATGACTATGCTTCCCTTCACCAGAGTCCTTAAAGTTTTCTTCCTTTGTTTCTAAATATTTGGGAACCTCTCTGTCTTTATCTTTCTCTTCTTCTTTATTATCTTCCTGTTCTTCTTTGTCCTTGTCCTTGTCCTTTTCTTCATCTTTCTTTGCCTCATCTACCTCTGAAGTTTTCACAATGTTGTCTGGAGAAGTGATTGTAACTTCTTTTGTCCCTTGCTCATTGGTGACCTTGTCAACATTATCCACAAGAGCAGAAGCCCCAATTACCAGAGGAGAAGTAGATGTACCTTCCTTTTCAACATCCTTACAGGTGGAAATTTCTTCTTCAATGTTCTCCTCTGCTTCCTTATAAGTTTGAGCAATTTATACTAAAACCAGAGAAATATCATCTTGTGTTCATGCATTGTTTGTTTCATGCTCATGTTGAGCATCAATGCCCTGAGGAATTTCCAGAGGAGTATTAACTTGTCTAGTTTCTTCTCCTATCATTTGCTCATATTGAGCATCAATTTTATGCACATCTACTTTAGAATCAATCATCTCCTTTTCCTTATTCTCAGAAGCCATTCCTAGCCTTTGTGCTAGATCTGCAACCTTGTCCACTGTCTTCTTCCAGAGCCTTTCAAGATCATGTTGATCTCGGCTAATTAGGGTTGTCACCCTTTGTTTTGTTCTTAATTCCTTAGTATACAATTTGGCTAGTGTGGCCTTATTCTCCAAAGACAAAGTATCACTAATTTTCTCCAAAGCATGGACCTTTAATTTGGCCTCTTCTTTTATATCCGCTTGTCTCCTTTGCATCAAAACATTCCATAGCTCTTCAGGTAGTTTCTTCTCTATATTCGGCATATCTACTTCAAGTACTACAATATGCTTTACAATGGTCTCAACTATAGTGGCCTTATCCACCTCATCAGTCTCATTGTACAGTGTTGTAGTCTCTTCTAGCATGTCATGTTGTACAATGCCATGAACAAAGATTCTAACTTCATGGGAGAATTTGGTCTTACTGGTTCAAATTTGCTTTGTTCTTTGCCTTCATCTAGAGACCATTCTTTGCTAGCTTTTGCTTTCTTTTTTTTTGGTGCCACTTTCTTGGTGGCCTCTTTCTTCTTTTCTCTCATGTGATTGACCAATTTTTATTTTTCTTCCCCAAGGTATTCTTCACTATCAGTTTCTACAATCTATGTTTTACTTCTCTTAACACTTGCTTCACTTTGTGAAGCCTTACCTTTTCTTTTTAGGACCAGTGGTGGTCCTTCTTCTTCCTCTTCTCCTTCTTCATCATTTATTTCTACATATTTCTTCCTAGTAGCCTTGGTCTTGACCCTCTTCTTCATAGGGCCAGCAGATTGTGCTACTAGAGTAGGCTTTTCTATTTCAGTTTTTGTCTTTTGTCTTGCCAGAGAGGATTTCTCCATCATCAGAGCACTAGTTTGCTCTGTAGAGGCATTGGTTTCCTTTATCTTTATTCCTCTAGATGTAGGCATTGTCCCAGAGGGGTTTTGTGTAGAAGGAGGGGTGGTAGCTATCCTACCAGATCTTCTTGGACCTCTTGAACTCTTCGCAGCACTAAATTCATCTTTAGCTTTTGCTCTCGCTTGTTGCACTTGATCCTTTAATATACCTATACTTTCTACATACTCATCAACCATTTTTTGTACCTTCTTTATCTCAGGCTTGCACTGCTCCATATGCACTTTTACAGATTTCTCTTCATAGGTACCAAATCTTGCTTTGGTGGTGTCCTTAGGGCTTTTCAACAGAACATCAACTAAATCATCAATTTCTTGTTCATATACTTCATATCCCATAGCAAGGATCCACACAGTCCTTGTCTCAATAGCTTCCATCACACATTCATCGGTAGAAACCAAAAAGGTAATATCATTCTGATATTTTTCAACCATTTTCCTTGGTATTCTCTCTCTTGTCTGCATCTTTTTCTGAAACACTGCAAAGAATGCAGTAAGGGCATCATCTTGAGCCTTAGCATTACCAAGACTTCTTATGAAGTCAAAAATCTGATGCGCCACAGGCCTTCCTTGTATCCATCTTACATTTTTAGTTCCAGGAAGCTCTTGCAAAAAATAGAAGAGTATGCAAATGATAAGAGTTCTAAACTTAAATGGATACTTCTTTTCTTTGGTTTGCTTAAAATTTTCTTGTAGTTTTTGTCTCAACAACTCACATAGATCATAGTCAACACCTTTCTCAACCATCTCATAAGCCACATTGATGGTAGTGGCAAAAATTGAGTTTTCCCTATTAGTAAAGTAAATCGTGTAACCTATCACCATTGCAGCATATTTCACAGCTGGATTTCAAATAGGATTAACTGTGAGGGCTCTCTTGTCAAAGGTTGCACCAGTTAACTCCATTACAACCTCATTCTTGATGAACTTTAGCACTGGAATAGGTCTGGTTGAGCAAAGACATGTCACCTCTCTGATCACTTCCTTGGGGATCATCCCCAACCATACAGACTTGTCATGGAATTGGCTTAGAGCTATCCTAACCCATTTGTCATCAAATAGAAATTTGGAAACCACTTCCATACATCAAGTTTCTTCACAACTAGATTTTGGTATTCAGACTTCAGGGCACTCATCTCCCATAAGTTCTTTCACCCAAATATCACCTAACTTCTTGTGATCAAACTCTTCTATTTTGCCATGAATATAAATTCTAATAGCTTTAGTCGATAGAACCCCATTAGGAATAGATGAAAAGGCTCCCAATGAGTAATCCTCAATTGATTTGATGGGGAATTTCTTAAACTTGGGTTGTGGTTTCTTTGTTACCTCTATAACCCTTGGAGTAGCCATTTGTAAATGCTAACAAGCACTTCAAAACAAGGATCTATGTGAAATTAGGGCTAACCGAAGACAAAAATACCTTTTTTTTGCTTTGCCAAACTAGGGTTTCGATACACCAAACTTTGAATCGCCTTGATCTCTTCTTCTGCTACTCATCTCTCTTCAAATGCTTTTATGAATGAATTTGCTGAGTAAAACCCCTTTTAAAAACCCTTTTGGATTTGACCTAGATCACATTAAATACTTCAAACAATAAAGTTGTCAAACCTTTCTTTGTATAATAGTCACTTTCAAATGCTTCGCAAACTTCCGCATTATGAGATTTTCTACCAGAGTTTTCTTCAATAGTTCAAACATGTTTAATTACACCATATATCCTTGTGTTGAAGAATTAGCACCTTTTCTTTGGTAGGGGATGAAAGATTTTCATTAAAACTCCCCCTGAGCCAAAGCTCTCAACTTAGTTTCCGGAGGAAACTTTTGCATCAAATGCAACTTCATATATATCCTTAACCTCTATTTCTTCCTTCTTTCTCCAGATCTTTTCCATTACCTTCTTTTTTTCTGTAGGATCAATCTTTTGCATTGGTTCATTCCTCTCAACCAGTTTATCCTTCTTCATGTTTTTGCTTATGCAAAACTTAGAAATGTGTCCAAGCCTATTGCAATTGTAGCATATAACATTCTTCAGACCAGTATTCCTTTCATTCGTTATGAATCTACATTGATTAACTTTATGACCAAATTCATTGCATGCATAATAGTAGCCTTTGAAAGATTGAGCTATTCTACCACTATTATAGACATTCATCATCTGACTTTTGCATTCACTAGCTCTATGACCAAATCTCTTGCATGTAAAACATTAACCAAAGAAAGATGGAGCATTCTGATTCATTCTTCTTCTACATTTTGTTTCTTTGTATCCAAATTTATTGCAAGAATGACAAAAACCATTGAAAGATGGGTACCTTTGTGCATTTGGTTGTCTGATTGGTGGTCTTCTAGCTTTATTTCTTTGATTCTGGAGTTGTTTGTCATTGTTCTTCTTATTTTTAGCATTTGATGTCTAACCTGATTTTAAACTTTCACCCTTTTCAAATTCTAAATCCTCTTTATCATTAGGACCTTTCTAATTTTCAATCATTTCATCAAGCTTTGAAGTACTCATCTTGAATTTGTCTTCATGACTTCTTGCTTTCTCCAGATCAGATTTTAGATTCACAACCTCTTGTTCAAGCCTTGTACATTCTTTAGATTTGCTTTTCACAACTACGTTAAGACATTCCTCAATTCTTTTCTTTTCTTTAACTTGTACTTTTAGACTAGTGATGGTTTCATTTGCTTGCCCCAATTGTTCACTGATCTCCCTATGCTTTTCTCTGAACTTCTTGATTGGCTCTTTCAATTTCCTAATGTATTCATTTGCTTCCTCAACATTTTCTTTCAGATCTCTATTTTCATTTTCAACTCATTCAAGGTCTTCAAGGGTAGTATTGAGTTCTCCTATCTTGTCAAGCATACCATCTTCTTCAATGAAATTAACAGCAAGAATCTCTTTCAGAGGAATAGGTAATCTTCTAGCAACCATGTGTTCAATCTCCAAGATCTTCCTTAAGCGATTAGGCTTCTTCCAAAGGACTTAGCTATAATAGCAATTGTTGAATACCTGGAATACTAAGAGGGGGGTTGAATCAATATTCTTTTAAACCATTCAAGCATTGAACATCCAATCCTTTTAGCATAATTACTTGTAGTAAATGAAATGAAACATAATTCATGTAACAACCTTACATAACACATGAGCACAAGGATTTTTACATGGAAAACCCAAAACGGGAAAAACCACAGTGAGGATTAACTCACAATATATTATGATAAAGCAATCGGTTAAGGTTGATACAATTGGTGAACTCACTGCCCAAGAATGCTCACTGCCAAAGGGCTCACTGTCCTGAAAGAAAATGATAGAAGGAAATAGGTGGCTCACTGCCAAAAATGAACTATTATAATTACATCTGACATATGCATGGGATACAGTTCCAATGAAGTACAATATACAATCTTAGCACACTTTTTCTAATTATGAACAACTTTCCTCTATTTCTGATCTTCTACTCAACATCCACACAAAAATTCACATTTGCACACACACATGATTCCATTCGCAATCCATATATCCATATTTTTTCATTTATATATTCCGCTACAAGCATAATCATTAATTAGGTTGGCCTAATTGAGTGTAACAGTCAAAATATCAAAGTATAACTTGTCGGCCCCAAACCTTCATGTACATGCTTCGTGCCAAGATTCAAACTTTGAAACAACTAAAAATAGGTCGGTATGGACCTAAAATAATTCCCAATTAACTCTACAAGATTGATTACCTTCCACACACCTTCACACTTATTAGGTCGGCTCCATTGAAGACCTAATATAAAAACCCTTTAACTGTAGATCCACATACTAACCCAAATATCTCCAAATCACATGAAAACTAAAAATTGCACTCTAATCACATCTGTTAACATCCCCTTAATACCACAAAAACAAAATCTAATCCATAGAGGAATATAGACTCTCCTACACGCCTGCTCTAAACTGGAAATACCTTTATTCTATCCAGCCAAACTTCTGTTACTCATAACTTTCAATCCATATGTCAAAAACATGCAAAATTATGGATTTAGAAGCTTCTAAGAACTAACAACAACATGCTATAACCACAAAGCAAAATCTTCAATAGTGGAGAAATACAAACCAAAATACTGGATGCTCTGTAACTTAGAAATATAGAGTTTATACTTAGCCAAGTTCACAATAGGTTTTCCTTACCAGATCACACTTTGGATCAAAACCCTCTTGCAAACTAGTGCCTTATGAAGGATCAAACTATCTTGCAAAGTAGAGAACCAAACTAATTTTCATCATACCAAAATACAATGTTGACATCAATGACAACACTGCAATGCATAACTGTATGTTCCTTATGCTCATGCTCACATTGTCAGTAGCAGCATCAATGACAAAATAACTTCCTAAAGACATTCTTCCAACACATTATACATGCCAACTATTGATTTGAGCAAGCCATGGTATTGAATTACATTGACTAATGTATCAAGATTCATTATAGGTTCATCTTCTTGTGGTTGTTCTGATTGCTTTTTTTCTCCTATCAGCACTATTGATGATTTGGTTTTCTTCTTTGGCAGTGGTTTGCTTGTTTCTACCACTTCTTGCCCAATTTCTTCTACTGTAGATGCATGTGCTAGTGTTCTCTTTACCCCTTCTTTCTTGTGGCCTTTTTCTCCATGCTCATTTGTAGAAGTATTTTTGATACTTCTTGCACTGTTGGTTCCTTTTCTTTGTATTGCAGTGTTGACACTGTTTGTGTGGATGACTTTGGCTTTGCCACAGCTTGTGAGCTTGATGCTACAAAGTGTCTTCTCCCTGATCTCCTTGGTATTGGGGTTTGTGTTTATGTGCTCACTTATGGAGCTGATGTGGTAGCTTGCAGAGTTGTCACACTAGGTTTTGGAGCTAAGTAACTAGTTTGTGTCATTTGTTTAGGTATTCCCCATTGTGTATGCAACTTTTACTTATGTTTCTCTAGATGTTCTTATGCATCTTTCTTATGTTGTTTGTCCATGAACTCTCTATATGTCCCAAATCTCTTTGTATTTGGGTCCTTACACTTTTTTAGTAGAGTTTTTTCATATGCATCTACATCTTGTGTTTGCATCTCATAGGGTAACCTAGGTATCCATGATGTCCTAGGTTCTACAACCTCCATTTATGTATAACATTTGTCAACTAGGAATGTTATATGGTTCATATACTATTTAACAAGTTCATATGGTATCCTCTCTCTTCTCTGCATTTGTTGTTATAGGGCTTTGAAAAACCCCCAAGATGCAGTTGTGTAGCTCTGTGTGTCCTTAAACTGACTGATGTGATAATTTATGTAATTACTAAAATATGGGTTTGCCATGCTTTACGAGAAAATTGGGTAATTCATTCATAAAGTAGAATACCAAACTAAAGATGAGAAAAGATTGATGACTGAAATAAGATGAAAAGAACTCAAAAAGAAGAGATTCCATGCCTTCCAAGAATCTTCAAACCTTCTTCACTCCTTGGTAAGGTGGAGGAGCTTGCACCTAACAACTCCTAGCTTTACCCAAGATGATGAAATGTGAATATGGATTGCTCCAATGCTTTCAACACAATGTAGTTAAGGATTTGGCTATGGGAAGAGATTGGATAATGATTTGGGATGAGAGATTAAGGCTATGGATGAATGCTTAAGAGATGAAGATGAGAGCCTTAGAGAGATTTTGGCATTATGAGGATATGGGAGATTAGTTTGGGAGATATTTTGGCATGGTAATGTTGCTAAGAGATTGTGATGAAAATGGCTTGGGTTGGCCTTGTATTTATAGGCAATTTTGGAGGGATTTGAATCCAATGGCTAGGATTCAAAGTTGAGATCAATGGTTGAGATGAGAAGATGAGATCAAGGGTGGAGATCTTATCAACAAAGATGGAGGGTTGGGATTAAAAGTGAATTTTAAATTCACCTTGGGAGGGATGAGGAGGATTATACATGAATTAAAAATTCATCTTGGGAAGAGTTGGATTACGAAATGTCAATGAATTAAAAATTCATTTCCATGGGAGAGTGTTGAATAAAAAATTAGGATTTATTGACAAGTGGGATGATATGTGACACATGTGTCTTTTTGGAAAACACATGTGTGAGCTCTTTGCATAAATAAGAGTTCTTACATGGAAATAGAAAGTTGAGGTGGAGGGGTCATGTGACCCCTTTGAATAAAAGATATTTTTTATTCAAAGTGTGTGGGGATAAGGGCTAAGCAAGGTTTGACCAAGTTAATCAAGTGATTAACTTAATTAATGTGGCTGTTGGAAATTAGTGAGGAGGCTAATTAGAGGTTACAATTAATTAAATAAGGGTTTATTTAATTAATTTGGGTCTAGGGGGCTAATTAAATCATTTCCATTTATTCAATTAGTTTAGGTTTAGGTCATAGGCTAGGGTGATTAATTAAATAAGCATGTTTTATTTAATTAATCTAGATTAGGGGATGAGGGAAATTAATCAAATAAATATTAGGATATTTATTTAATCAATTAGAGGATGATGTTTTAAGATATAGTAACAAATTAATTGAATTAATTCATTACGATGAATGGTTAGGGATAAATGGTTTAGGATAAATTAAATAAATAAATTGATTTTATTTAATTAATTGGTAAAGGGTAAATTAGTGATGTGAGGATGCAGGAAAGTGGTTTCCAGGGCAAGTCAATTTCAGGTGTCTACATTTTGCCCCTCTTTGAAATGGTGTTGTGACGAAGCAACATTATTTCAAAGAATTTAAGATATAGTGTTGGATTGGATAGGAAAATACTTTGGTTTAGAAGAATAGGATTAGGTTTAGGGATGATGGTAAGGGTGATGCCCCCTCGAGAGGGCAAGCAGGTTGCGAGAACTCAGGTGCGCTCTAGAAATGGATGAACAAGTTCGTTAAGGGGATGGAGGATAAGGGGATAATGATAGGTTGATGATGGATTGATGATTAGATGTTGATTTTAGATGATTTATTGATTGGAAATGGATGATTATTGTGATGAGATGATTTAGAGCAATCCTAGATTTGTTATAGCAAAGAGGATATTTTTACCAAGGTATAGAAAACCAGGGTGATGATGTACATCCACCATTTGCATGGACTAGACATGCAGACAAGAGGGTGATCCCATGCATGCCCAAGATAGTACAACCTTGTATAAACAAGGGAAGGGGACTCATAGCATAAGCCCTTAATACACAAAAGGTATGATGAACCTTAGATGCACAAGGAAATCAATATGCTAGAACTGACCCTATGATTCACAAGATATGAATACTAGCTTGGAGTAATGAGACCAGCACACAAGAATAGCATACAAAAGCAATGACTATCCCAATTCTAGATGTTTTTGCCACACACCATGATATAGTGAGATCAAGGTAGTTTTGATGTGACCTTTGAATAGGAAAAAAGATAAAAATCAATAACCAAAAGACCAACTGACCAAACAAACATCTATTTTATGTCTTGCCAAGATAGATGATGATTTAATGATGGATTCTTCCTATTGTAGGAATGATATCTCCATTAAGGTAGGAATCGATAGATGATTAGGATAATTCAAAGGATGGGCTCAAGATATAGGCTATAAGTTGTGGTTGATGTTGATTTGATAGTTGATGATATTTTATAAGGGATGATGCTTTGATAGTATGCATAGCGAGTGTATTGTGCAAGTATAGTCAACAAGCACAAGGAATAGGGACCATCCAAGTGGGGTTGGATGGGTACATCTTATGTACCTATGTACTGGATGCTTCCTTCGTATTCTAGACTACCTACATACCTCATATCCATGGGATCAAGGCACATTAAGATGCAGGTGATGGTGATATGTAGTTCTAATTTGTGATGATAATGTGGGATGGTTTAGGATGTTTTGATGATAATATGGGATGTTTTGGGATGATGATAGGGTTTTGGGGTATTTTTTATTTTTGATTTTTTGATTTTTTTTTATTTTGAATGTTTTGGATAGGGTATGGTTTTATTATGAGATGGCATTGGATTACATTTAGATAGCCTTTGTGCTAGATACCAAGTGACAAGGGAACACCAAGTCAAGAGGTGAGGGTGAATAAGGTGATAGGATTGGATGGGGGATTAGTGATGAAAGATAATGGATAGGCGATTCATGATATATGGATTGAGGATGGGGATAAGGGATGGGAGAGGGATGCATGATATATGGATGGGGGGTTTTAGGATTTTCTCTAAAGAATATGTTGCATAGGAATCGTCTGCCCCAAACTAGGTATGATGCTTAGAATTTTGTATGGTGGGCTTATGTTTGAAAAGGAGCATATGCCGAGAGGTGTCCAAAGCATGTTTTTGCTATTTTGCCCGTCTTTTATCAAGATCTAAGGAGGAAGATATAATAGATAGGATGGATGATAGGATATATTTAAAGATGGAGGATAGGGATAGATAGGATAAGGATGCAAAAGTATATTATGGATGTGAGTGAAAGGCATGAGGTTGACCCCAAGTATGGGATATAAATGGATGGAGAAGGGATTACACATGATGCCCACAAGGGGTTTTCATCATGGCACTTGCCCAAGGTGTCACAAGGAGTGATTTTCACCATTGGACAAATGATTTTGCTTTTTTTGGATGGAAGGGGGACTCTAGCATCTGTTTCCTTAGAAAAGAGGATGTTGTCTCATGTTGGATAGTTGGTAGATAGGAGAAGATAGAATGGATGGTGGCTAGTGGATGATGACGTGGATCATGGATGAATGGGGGAGATATGTAGATTTTGATGTGGATTATGTGTGGATGGAGGAGATATGTGGATTTTGATGTGGATTATGCATGAATGGAGGATGATGTATATTTTGATGTGGATTATGTAAGGTTTATGCAAAAGCATGGACCATGGGGGTGTGATGGAGAAGATATGTAGGATAGTGGGGATAAGATGGGGAGATGAAGGTATGTGGGAAGGTTGTGGGGTTGAAAGGAATCGAGACCAAAGGTTACACATACTGTGAAGTATTTGGAAGCTTATATTTGGGATGTAGGTGGGTAGTAATGGGGATTGGGATATGGAGTTTTTGGATGGTCAATTTAGGGTTTTAGGGACCCAAATAGACTAAGGATTTGTAGGATTTAGTGGGGAGCAGGATGTTTGAGATTTTTAAATGGATGCTTCAGTAGAGTTTGGTGCTTTTTGTTTAGGGACCCACACCATTTCTATTTTTTCTTTTGGGGTTGTGGGCATTTGTAGCCTTTTTGGAGTTTTATTTGGCATTATGCATCAATGTCTTGTAACATGATGATCTTGAGGCTTTTATGGATTTTTTGATTTATGAGTGGAGGCATCCAAACTGCCATTTTTGAATCCCATGGGGTTTGTGATAGCTTCAAGTTGGGTTGATGTGTGCTTTTGGTTGTCATGATGAAGGATTTTATGGGATCAGGGATAATAGCATGGGGATTTCTAGATGGAGTTGGAAGGATAGGGGGATAAGGGGATCAGAATTTATGGGGTGAAGATTTATGGATAGGAGTTGGAAGGATGGGAGGATAAGGGGATCAGGATTTATGGGGTGAAGATTTATGGATAGGAGTTGGAAGGATGGGAGGATAAGGGGATTTAAGGATGGGGATATTAGGAGTTGGGAGTAGTGGAGGTAAGTTTGATGGGGGGAGATGTATGGTCACATGCTTTTGCTCATGATATGAACATGGAGGAGGGATGGCGACATACGATTTAGAGGTGCGATGAGGTGCACCGGATTTGAAGTTAGAAGAAGTTTGTTCATGAGGTATGCAGATGGTACCAACATGGGTGGGTTGTTTTCCTTGGGATGTATAGCCAAGGCCATGGGAGGATGGATGGAATGTGGTATCAATGGGCTCCAAGATGCCTTGTTCATGAAGGCCTAAACCTTTGCCTTGATATTTCATATTTTGGAGTATGCAACACGCAATGGGGTGTTTGGTGCTTTGGAAACGAGATGTGAATCCATTATTTGTTGGAGAAGGATAGGTGGTGGATGTAAGTTGTTCACCTCCTACGAGGGAGCCACCATGGATGAAGGTGATTTTTCCAAGTGGATAAGAGGATGGATTTGGGATGGGATTGGTAGATGGTGTGGGAGGATCAACGAGGGTTGTGGTAGAAGTGATAGGGTTGATGTGGATAGGGTGATCACTAGATGGGAGGGGATTAGGGATGGGATTAGATGGTATGTTTAGATCTTTATTAGGATGGGGGGTTGATGCTTAAACATGCTTTGGATTTGACTCTTGACATAGCTCATGTGTATGGATATAAGTGGAAGTGACTTGGATAGATGTGATAGGTGCTTGGATGGATGTGATAGGTTCTTGACTTATGGCTTCTTGAACATGGCTACATGATGGTTCTTGACTTATGATAGCATATTGTTCAAGAGGTTTGGTAGGATGGTATAGTGGATGGATGATGATGGTTGATGGTGTAGGATTGGGATTAGAGAGGTAGGGGATTCCATAGCTTTTCTTTTTTTATTTTTTACTAATGTTCTTTGGAGAAAATCCTTCAAGGACCCTTTGGTGGATGGATTAGGATTTGGAAGGTTTGATGATGGATAGGGGATAGGGGTTGGTGGATTGACAGATACATAGGATAATGGATTAAGATTGATAGGATTGGAAGGATATTGTGATGGAGTGATTGGAGAGATTGATGGATTGGACTATGGGGGATTCACATAGGGCCATGGTTATGCATATAATCTTTCAATTTCAGCCATAAGGTGTTTGTGTGCTAGGTTGATGTTCCCTTAATCAAAGGTAGCATAACAATGGTTATGGGATGGATAGCTTGGAGGTATTGATTGGTTGGGTAGATATGATGGTGTGGATACATAAGAGGATGAAGATTGATACGAGGTTGATGGGGAAGACATAGAGGATGAAGGTTGATATGATGTTCGTGGGGATGAAATATAGGATGAGGGTTGATATGAGGTTGATAGAAGTGGAGTATAGGATGTTGATATGGATGGAATAAGAGCTTAGGAATCTCCCATGATGAGGTGTGCTAAGGGGATATCTCTAATGATATTTTTGTATTTTTTTTTAGTGATAGGATCAAAATCCTCATAGGAATATTTAAGTCTTTGTAAATGTTGCATTGCTACATAAGGATCCACGTTGTTGAGATGATGTAGAGTGATGGATGATTGTGATGTAGGTTGGGGGATCAAATTTCAAGACCTTAGAATGATTTGATTTGATTTGAAGGATGGATTCTTTTCTATACTTAAGGTAGACTAACGAGCTTAAGTAAGAGAGTTGAGTGGATTGGATATTTATTTGATTTGATTGGATGATTTACTTAAGATAGATGAATGATCTCAAGCAAGTTTGGATAAAGGTTGATAATGATTAACTAGGGTCTTGATCTTTGATTGGATGGATTGGGATTTTGATAATGATGTGGATAATTGTGATTGGGATCTTGGATGAATATACTTCCTTATATCTTTTTTATATACTACATTTGGTGGGATTTCTAAAAAAGTCTCCTCTTTATCCACCTCCATAGCCTTGTGCGGGTATTTCTTGTATTTTAGCCTCAGCTTGTTAGATACATCAACTAGTGTAGGGGTCATCATTGTTTTCTTCTCACAATTCTTAGCTATGGTTTGCTTGTTATGTGTTTAACTCGCAACAATTTTAGAGTGTAAATTTGTAATCTAGTCATTAGGATTCCTTATATACTATTTAATCATATCGTTGTGCATTAAATGTATTTTCCCATTTTCATCTTCCTGGGGTTTTCAATCCGGTAATCCTTCCTGTGTCCTCTTAACAATATTTTGTTTGTCCTATAATACATTAATGTACATATGATACATATTTTATGAATTTCCTATGTTATCTTCTTACTTCATCGATTAATGTTAGTGTTTTAGTCTTGCATCATTAACCTACCATATTGACAAATTTCCATCCATGACTCATAGTTTGACTACCCCTGATTTCACAATTTCATCTATAAAGTAGGGTCCAAGCCATCTGTTGATATAAGTGTTAGTCATATTAACAGAGATAAAAATTCACAAAACAAACCTTTATCCTCTTGAATAATACAATAAATTTAGGATTGAATTTATGATTTCAAGTCTTTGTTGATCAGGTCATGATCTTCTGATAATCTCTCAATGGTTTGATGTGAAGTTGTTCTTAAACATTTAGTGACCTTACACATGAAATTTGATTTAATTTATATCCAAATATGTAAATATTTGCTCTATTTCACCTGTTCTGTATAAATCTCAACAAATTGATGTTAAATCCTATAATCTCTAACCAGAATATACAAATATTTGTGTGAATTTATTCTAAGTTTGATCAATTCTTCTGATCTCCACTCTAATTAAGATTGTTTATGATGATTTATGTAACTTTGATTAGTTCTTCTAAATTTACTGAAATATGAACTAATCTTTGCTTAATTCTGCTTCTGCACTTCAAATTCTTCTAAATATTGTGCCTACAAGATGATATTTCCATGATCTTTGTCATTATTTTTAAGTATTTGCATGATATTTTCAATCTTACATGTGATTTGTTCAAATATACATAAGATGTTCATGTATCTACAGACATCTGCATATTTACTATGTTCTACTTATCATGTATCAATATTCTACTATTGATGATGATGATTAATGAAATTTAAAAGAAACGAACTTAAATTTTGAGATTATTTGCAATGAGTGAGTTTCAACCATTGATCCATATGCACAATTCAACATTTCATGAAAAGAGATAAAATCAAACCATGCTTCACCAAGATGTTCCACAACTACACACAGTTGATGCTAATCTTCAAAGGGACGGGATAACAACAATATTCACTAGTTGAAATACACTCCAAGGGACACAGCAAATCACAGTGACATATCAAGATGACATCCACACAAGATTACTCAGAATTTATGATCAATTTGTAATTTGGATCTATATTTCATTCAACATTCAAAATGTATGCATATATACAATTGGTATTGAGAAAGAACCATGTAGCTCAACAATCAATTCTCAATTAAGCTCCTAATAATGTACAAATGGCAGTCCATCCCCTTTTATAGAATAAGGAGAAGATACGGTTACAATAGATCCAATGATTTAACAATAAGGATTAAACATGGCACATGATTGCCAGTTGGCAATCAATCTGATGGAGTACAGCTGGCATGCTAGAATATTCTGGAATCTTTGACTTTATCAATGTGACCTCTTCATTCTGCATTTCCATCCAATTCCTCATCTGTAGATGGCTCTTCAATTATCTGGCATCCAATTCCTTGAATAAGTGCATATGTCTGAATAGCCTTATCTATTTCTGCCTTATCTTGCACTTTTGCCTTTGTAGCAGCATGCTCTTGTGCTTTCAATTGTTCTTGCAATGTTATCCACCTATTGGTCCTATTATCCAGCTCTTTATTATATTCATCAATCTTGTATCTCATCAACATGGCATGATCAATTGTATCCTCTGAGAAGTATTGGACGGGATCTTCCAAAACTGAAGAAAAATTATCCCTGAAGTCCTTGATAGCAAACTCTTCATCTTGATTCTCAATTTTGCCCTCAACTTCTCCTTCCAAAACTTCCAAAATTTCTAACTCCTCAGACATGAGATGATGTGCTTTAACACTAATGTCAGTCATTCTAGCATTACACCTTTTCAATATACTAACTTCAAATCTCATGTCCTCAAACCAAGTATCTAACTTTGGTAATGTTTGTGATGTCAGGACATTCTTTGTCATGAAGGTGCTTACATCTGCCCTCCTCGTATCTTTTAATTTAATCAAATCTTGACTACTCCTGATTAACCCTTTACCAACCTCTTTCTTCAGGTCATCTACTTTCCTCTTTATATTACTCAACATTTCCCAATTTGACAAGGATATCCTCACTACTTTATCTCCTTCACTCAGGAACTTGCCGAATGAATCATTCATTACATGTGCTTGGTGCTTCATGGCATCTAATCTAGTGATCTCTTGTTAAGACACTAATGTCAGGGATGTGGAGGTTGTGATGGGCACATTTGTTGGTTCCACTAATCCCTTAATGAAATCTTGCATTTGAGCAATTTGCTCTTTATATTATTTATTTTTGGCCTTTTCTTTTGCTATTCTGGCAACCAGAGCATCTATACTTTCTTTGGCCTCTTGACCCTCCTGCACTGTAGTAGCAAACCCTAGGTCTACTGTGGTTATTTGAAATTCACTGGCCTTTATTTCCCCATTTGCCTTATTTGCAATAGGCACAGCTACCTGAGTTGTCCTCCTTCCTATGGTGGGGTATCTTTTTACCACTGAGGTGGCCCTAGCTCTACGCTTTAGTTTTGCAACTTTTACTAAAAACAATAAAGAAATATCAAATTTTGAAGAATCAAGAATTTTAGACTGATTCACCTCATGTGTAAGCTAATGTGGCACACCAGATCTGAACCCTTGCTGGTCAGTTTGCTCAATGTGAGCATCACATACTTCCACATTCTTATCTTTTGGAATGTCCTCATCTACATTTCGTTGTTGTTCCCCATCAATGGGAACCTCTTTGTTTACTTTTTGTTGGTCATCTTATTGTGCAGCATCTTTTGATGTCATACCCTGATCTCCAGACCTTTCTTTAGCAAGCTCCTCATTCATAGACAACTCTATCTGAACATCCTCATCCTGTTTACTTGTGTCAATGTGCACCTCCTGAGATGTCATTACATTCTAATTTTGCACTTATTGATCATTTTGTGATTGAGAGGTATCCACATTTGGTCCTTGATGGATGGGATCTTGTATATCCTAGTGAACCTCTTGGTCACCACCATCCATTACCTCCTCTACTTTATCTTCATCATCTTTATTCGGTGGACCTTCCTGACCAGATGTTAACTTTTCTGTATCTTTTGGATCCTGGGATCCAAATGTGGTCATTGGACCTATTTGTCCAGATGTTACTTTTTGTTATTCTTTCTCATCTTTCTCCTCAGCAATGCCCTTCACCAATATCCTAAACATCATGTTGTGCAGGCACTTCAGTGTGGATATCTGTATTCATGGTTGAGTTATCTTCAATCTACGCATGCTCCATGGTTTTATCCTTATCTTCATCTTCAACCTCATCATATGTCAAATCAATTGTTGTTGGGCTAGTAACCTTTTTGATCAACCCCTCCAAGCCAATGTTCTTTACTAACATCTTTGAATCTTCAACTTCCTCTTCAATTTTGGTCTTTTGTACTTGGGGTGTACCTTGGGGTGTCAGGGTTGTATTTCTGACTAGGCTCTCCATGGGACTGGATGTCATATCCTTTGTCACCTCATCATCTGTGAGGTTGATTATATCATCAAGGGGTAAAGAAGGATCGTTCACTCTCTTCTTCTCTCCTAGTCTCTCTTCCTGAGCTAGTTCAGTTTTGAATTGCACAATTTTTGGGATGGGGACATTATGCTAAAGGTCCTTTTGTATTGTCCCCTCATCCTTATCTTTCAATACCACAGGCTTTGCAGCTCTATCTGCTATTGGTTTCTTATTGACAAACATCTGCTCCATCTTCATGAGCCCTTCACCTTCTTGTTCCTAGAGTAGGACACTTGATTGAGTGCTAGTTGATCCTCTCATCGTATTCCCTCATCCTCTCTTTTGTCTCAGGACACTAGCCCTTGCTAATATATCTCTAAATTTTCTCTTTAGTGGCTCTTCATCCTCCCCCTCTTCCAAATCCTGATAAGTGATCTCAGGATGCTCTGAATCTACATGTTGCTCTTCTTGCATTTTGGAAGTTGTGCCAGCAGGAATTAGACCTTGTACTTTCTAAGGACATGGCCTTGGGATATACAGATACCATTATGAGCACTTTTCTTAGCTTCTTTTGATGAAGTTGCTTTAGCCCACTTGGCCTCTAGGCTTTGCCTCTTATCTTCTAAGAAATCATCATATTCTTCCTCGGGCAATTCTTGCATGTTCCTCTTTTTGTCTATTGTGATGACCACTCCCTTGGCTTTCAAAGTAGCCACCTGTTGTTCTACCCATGCCTTGGTCAATGTCATGACCCTTGTTGTTATGAGGTCAAGAGAGTTTACCTTCGGCTAACTCCAATCTGGTGGGAATATAGTCTCAGTGTAGATCTTCTTATCTTCATATTCTTTTAATATTCTCATACCATCATCTTGATGTAGTTGTGGAGGAACAAGAATAAAATCCAATGTCTGGATCTGCTTCAATGTCAATCTCTGATAACTTCTCACTTCTACATCATCTGGGCAATCTACCCAATAATCTTCCAAATGAACCTGATGCATAGGCCTCTTGCTTATGTGTTTCTCCATCCTTTTGTAAGGATCATATTTTCTGGCCAAAGGGAAGGGCTACAAGTTCAGTATCTATAAACCTCCTTCCGATTCTTTGGCTGACTCTATATCTAGACACATATACCATCTAATACAAATGGGGAAAGTAACATTAGGCTTCTTATTCCTCTTTGCAAATGTCTCATAAGAGAGAATTATTTATCTAGTCATCTCCATGAGGATGACTATGTCTGTAGTATATCTCGGTAACATCAGAGGTTGCCCATTGAATCCTTCCATTCTTATGTATGTGAAGGTGGAGAACTAGATGAACCAAGTTCTATTCTTGGCTATGACCTCTTGAGCATCAATGCTTAACCTTTTGGCTCTGTCATCTTCCATTAATCTGACCAAATGCATAATTAAATAGTCATTCACCCTTTTGTAGTTCTGAATGGAGGACTTCCTCTCCAGTTGTGGATAGTGACCTCATATGTTCACATCTCCAGGGTTTTTCCCATCTCATCATACTATCTGTAGGCCAACAAATGTACCCTTGGTTGTACAGGTATAGACAACATATGATGACATGTGAAACATATTTGCCTTGCCCCCAAGCCTCTTCATTCCTTCATCCAGGCTATCACTAATGAGAGACGCCCATTGTATCTGTGTGTCTATAGTTTCCACCATTCTGATGAGCCCGTACATCCATGACTCAAAGTTTCTAGCATGAAGTCTTCCTCTCATCTAACTCAACATGACCATCATGTATTGAACCTCAGGACTAAAATCAAATTTGTAGAGGTTGATTGGCAATTTTGTTGCTGCCTTATAAGTGCTATATTGAGCTCTCCAGCATGATGATGCAGAGCACACAGTGGAAGACGAACACTCACCAAAATTGACTTTTTGAAACCTTCGAACTCACTATCGGCGAGACAACATACCATCGGCCAACCCAAAGACTTTTCCGCCGATGCATCAATCACTCCAATGGCTCCTTCGAACTACACTCGTCGATGAGACTCAGATCATCGGTGGGACATTTCCTTCATCTTCCGATATGCCGATGGGTTTTGACTGTCGGTGTGACTCCCTTCATCGGCGAAGCTCTCAACTGCTCTTCCGATGCGTCGATGGGATTATCTTGACTTGCTATTACCGATGGACTAAAGTTTCTTCACCGTTACGACTGGTCACCATTTGTATCCGACGAAAGATACATTCTCAACATACATTCTCAACATGCTTTCACAATATACATATGCAATGTACATTTGGTGAAACTATTTGAAACTTACGCTGATATATGTTTCTTCGGTGAGACTAAAACAGTTCTTCACTGATGCACCTACTATCGGTATAACACCATTGATCGGTGTAACCTCCAAAAGCTTCCCCGAGGGCTGTGTTACACTGATGTCACTTCTACAACTCTGCAACTACGTGAACACATGAACAAATATACACAAACAACAAAATCTCAACAGAACGAGAAATGATCTACTCCTACGGAAGTCATTCCACTGATTTCAAAGAAATCTCAACCAGTGGAATGCTTCTGATCTACATTCTGTGCAACAAAGCCTTACTTAGATATACACAACAAAACATAATTTCTTATTCCTTTGAGAATATACATACAAATCGATTCTCCCTCTCTCTGTTCATTTTTCACTCTCTCTCTGTCTGTGTCTCTTAAAAAACACAACCCTACTATATAGACTCATGTCGGCAGTTACATAATGTGGAAGGCAAACCACCCTACAACCACCTCTGCCATTCGGTTACATCCACTCAAATCAGTTACAAACTTTAATAACACGTATACAGACTCAATGTTATGCCGTTACTCAGCCAAGTATGACTCAATATGGTGCTAAGGCCTTACAAACATGACACTTTGGACATAACAGAATATGCATGGAATCCTCCTGATTCTTAGGTCTCGAGGTGCTCCTGCACCATACAACCAACCAACAAAGATTTCCAAGTCCCTTGGAAATGTATCTACAAAACAAAACTACTGTTTCTTGCATCTCTATCTGGCTTCATCTTTCACTCTGTCTCTTCAGCTTTAGGTTTCAAATCTTCACATCAATGGAATAGTGACCAACCAACCAAGGCAAACTACCATCAACATTTCAGAGTATCTTCAGGCTCCTTCTACTTCTAGCAATGGAGTACTCTCAGACTAATCAAAGCTTCAACGACTACAACACAATGCTCAATCAGATGTCCATCCTACATGCTGCTACACAGACCCATTCCTCTCGTCCAACAGTAGATCCTGGAGATGCACTACCACTCTCTCTCACAGTGGCCTCACTCTGCACCCTCTTCCAGCCAAATCTCTATTGGTGAATGGTCTTGACAGACCTCAACATCGTCTGCCCACACACTACAGGAATCTTATTCCTTCACGCAACTAGATGGCACGAGCATCTGCAACAGTCTAGTAACTATTGTCAGCCTTCAAAATACTTTCCATGATCTCTATTTTCAAAATGCTCACCAACCAAACATTTTGCTTCAACTCTTCACCTGCCTTCTCAGTGACAAAAATCAAATACACAACTGCCTAGACCTTTTGCTAGCTCTAATACCAATTTGATGCAAAGCACACAGAGGAAGACGAACACTCACCAAAATTGACTTTTTGAAACCTTCGAACTCACTATCAGTGAGACAACATACCATCGGCCAACCCAAAGACTTTTCCATCGACGCACCAATCACTCCGATGGCTCCTTCGAACTACACTCGTCAGTGAGACTTAGATCATCGATGGGACATTTCCTTCATCTTCCGATACGCTGATGGGTTTCAACTGCCGGTGTGACTCCCTTCATCGGCGAAGCTCTCAACTGCTCTTCCGATGTGCCGATGGGATTATCTTTGTATATGCTTGGCGTGACTTGCTATTACTGGTGGACTAAAGTTTCTTCACTGTTACGACTGGTCACCATTTGTATCCAATGAAAGATACATTCTCAACATGCTTTCGCAATATACATACACAATGTACATTTGATGAAACGATGCAAAACTTACACCGATATATGTTTCTTCAGTGAGACTAAAACAGTTCTTCACCGATGCACCTACTATCGGTATAACACCATTGATTAGTGTAACCTCCAAAAGCTTCCCCGAGGGCTATGTTACACCGATGCCACTTCTAAAACTCTGCAACTACGCGAACACACGAACAAATATAAAGAAACAACAAAATCTCAACAGAACGAGAAATGATCTACTCCTAAGGAAGTCATTCCACTGATTTTGAAGAAATCTCAACCAGTGGAATGCTTCTGATCTACATTCCGTGCAACAGAGCCTTACTCAGATATACACAACAAAATAGAATTTCTTATTCCTCTGAGAATATACATACAAATCAATTCTCCCTCTCTCTATTCATTTTTCACTCTCTCTCTGTCTGTGTCTCTTAACAAACACAACCCTACTATATAGACTCATGTCGGCAGTTACATAATGTGGAAGGTGAACCACCCTACAACCACCTCTGCCATTCGGTTACATCCACTCAAATTGGTTACAAACTTTAATAACATGTATACAAACTCAATGTTATGCCGTTACTCAGCCAAGTATGACTCAATATGGCGCTAAGGCCTTACAAACGTGACACTTTGGACAGAACAGAATATGCATGGAATCCTCCTAATTCTTAGGTCTCGAGGTGCTCCTGCACCACATGAGAACATTATTTTTCTATAGTCTATTTATTTACCCTTTGTTACCCTCATTTTTGAACCTTGAAAATTTTAAACTTTTCCTTTATTTTGAGTTATCACATATGGTTGACTCAATCCCCACATGTATTGTTTGTCCTGGAAAGGCCCATGTGAGTCATTCTTCCATCTGTCTGGTTATGTTCATATTGTTGCACTCTAAAGATTCATGGTTGTCATAGGGCATTGGTAACTGTAATAATCCATTTCAGTGGGTTACAACTAGTCTCCAACTTGTTAGTGCTACCATGAAAATATACCAAGCTATAATGGTAGATGTGGTACAAAGTTTTAGGTGACAACATTGTGGAAACCTTCAGAAATAGTGAGATTGTTTTAAAGATTGTGGAGAGTGGAATGGTTCCCAGTTTTAGTGTCATCAATGACTCACGAAGACATTATGATAATGCTTAGCAAGAGATATCATTGGAAAATTTTATGATTCAACTACATTGTTGTCTTATTAAGCAAGCTTGAATAATAGTTTCCTCGCTTTAATTATGTTTCTAAGCTTGTATCTGTGGCTGAGGTTTGCTTTGCTACATCTAAGTCTTCTTGTTCCTGTACAATTCATAAAAGAGGAAGACCCTCAATTTCTTTACATAGAGAAGGCTAGTTGAAGGAGGTGCTATACACTTTTCATACTCCACAGTCCCCTTGAAGTTTTATTTTCATATTTTCAGTTGGTTGTGGGTCTTATTGGTATAAGTATCATTATTTTTATCTTCACCCTTCTATTGATCAAGAGCAAAAGAAAAAATCTATGACCATTGGGACTTTGTGTCACTGTAATGTTTTGAAGATTGTAATTGCATTGGATGTGATGAAGAAGATATGGTTGAAATTGTTTGAAATCCCCCTGTTGAGTTTCATGAGTATTACATTCAAATGGAGACTACCAAGCAAAGCCAAGATACTTTACGTTCATAGCAAAGCATTCTTTCTCAGGAAGGACGTGCACCTGCTCCCAAATTGGTAATCCTTTTCTATGTGATAAGAATGCATGGGTACATGTATGTCACAATATGTGTCGAGAAATCATATTAGACATGTCAAGTGAACTTCTGGTTTGTGCAATCTCTGGATGTTGATTTGATAGATGTCTCTCACCATCAGAGGAAGAATTGAATCTGGGAGGGCAATAAGGAGATACTAATGCAACAATGGCATTAATGGACTCTCCATGAACAAAACATGGTTAACGACTCAGCCTTATTCGGCAAAAAGTAAAATGAAGATAAGGTCTATTTTCAGGATGAACACTTCGTGTTTCACCATCGATGCCACAGCAAGCGGATAAGTTGTTATCCAACATCATAGTTGGGAATGCTCTGTAATTAGTACATGCACAACATAAAATAATCAAAAGGCCCCAGTTATAGATGTTGCAATGATCGCAGGGAATAATAGTTTGAAATGCCGAACCCAGTTGAGGAAAAATAGGTAGTGACCTTCTGGAGAAAAGCAAGTGTTTTCTCTTAATTATGCACAAATCTTCATTACTCTCTACATGATGATTTGTTGATATCCAAAGTTGGAAATGCCTGAGCAGATATGTACGTGGCTATCAAAGTGTGATGAGAACGGGAATCTTGCCAAATATTATGGCTGAAAACTTCTGGTGGATAGGTATGCAAAACATAAAGCATATAAAAATTGTGGCCTGTCTAAAGTTAGATAAAGCATTTAAAAAGTTGAAACATTGCCTCATATAGTGCAATGATTGCGAGATAGGCATGAAATGGATTTATTGAAGATGGTTTTAGAAACTTTCATGCAAATGCTACCGGATCCAGCACACTTCGCCAGCAAAGATTCCCAAGTTATATGAGGATGGAAACATCATCTAAAAGAATTGTTTTTGTCTGATTTTGTGATAGAAAGTACTCTAGTGAACATAACGTATTTATTGAAAGGTTCATTTGTAGAAACTTCCAATCACATACAATTGGCAGCTGTCATGCCAAACACTGCAATATTCACTAATACTCTCTAGCTGTGACAAAATTGAAATAGAAATGGCAAATTTTGTCAGATATTATAGCTAGAAATGCTTTGGCAATGTGCATGCAAAATTATTTGGAGCTTGTGGCAAGACTTGACTAGGAGAGCATAGTTGTTGTAATGGCTAGGGTAGCTTCTCACAAAATGGAGACTAAGGAGGAGTTTGATGCAGTGAGATGGTTGGATAGGTCTCTAATTCATATATTTCTTAGATTTGGTATAGATGAGACAACTTGCCTATGCATGCTATTAAATGGAGAGAATGTTATAAAATTTTTTGTTATGATCCAATCATCTCTCATTTTGTTCTCCTTCAATACACCTCCTGAACTAGTAAATTGTTAGATGTGGCTTCAATATTAGCAAATCGTATTCTTTGGTTGGGTGCCTATTTTAGTTTTATCATTTCACATGGTATGATCATTGTGCAATGGTGCAACATGGGCCATCAGAATCAACTAAAGCATCAATATTTTGCTTAGTTATTGTGACAGATCATGGTAGATACACTCGTGGACTTCAATTTGCAGGCGTCAAAGTAGGAAGGCTTCACAATCCTCAGCATCCTTGGCAAGAATTACCAAAAGAACAAGTAATGTTGTCTTTCCGTAGATCTCTCCATTGCTTGCAAGGAAAAAGATACACTACCTTTAGCGATGGCAAGGACTCAGATTTTAGTTGTTTGGGTGGGACCTAAGTGACAAGGAAGAATCGAGCAATGCATTTTAATTTGTCTCTTGAGTTGCTAGTTTGTGGTCTCACTTGAATGCAATAATCATGGGATATGTGCAAGATGAATTCATTGAAGTGGCTTTATAAAGAGAATTGTCTTGACCTACAAAAGTGGATCCACTGAAGAGAATTTAAAAAACTTTCTGGTAGATGAAATCATTGGGGGCACTCCTGAAGGCTTGCAATGCAAATGTAAAGCAAATGCAATTGGCAGGAGCAACGCTAATTCTCACCCACTCAGCCTGTATCAAAACAACAACAGCAAAGTCAATTTTGTCATATGCTATAGTTGGAGATGCTCTGGAAAAATTCATGTAATATGTGGAAGCATAGAGCATGAAAGGCCACAGTCTCCTTGAAATGTTTCATGGTGGGATTTGCACTAAGCTGCCATAGTCCGCAGTTCGAATAGGCATGCATGCAAAAATGTAGAAACATAATCTAAAGTATTTATTTTTAATTCTTCTGTGAAGGTAAAACATTGGAGCTGCAAAAATTAACAATGATTTCATATGCTTATAGCATAGTTTCTTGAGCATGCAAGTCTTGATTCTATTGTTTACCTGAGAATATATATTGTTGACCTAAAAAATTTTGTTCGTGTGATGGTATTCTCTTTTGCAATTCTTGTACCTGTAAATGCCACAAGAAGTATTTCAGATGTGATAAAGATGGACATTAGCTTCAATGATGTTGACAAGTTTTCGATCTCAAATATTAGAAATGGTTCTGAAAGGTTTTGGGTCTATGTGCTTATGACATGTATATTTGCAATATGGACATGCTTTGTTCTCTATAAGGAGTATGGGACTATGGAATCCATGGGACTTTGTTTCTTAGAAGATCAACATGGCTATCATGACCAATTCACCATTCTAATGGGAAATGTGCTTGCTACATCATCAAAGAGTGTCCCTGTTGCTGGAGATAGTGGCACGAGAATATGTGTTGATGGGAAAAATCATAAGGCATGAGCGGTGGAAGTCGAAGAGGTGTCTCTTGGAGTTCTATTTTCTTTCATTCTATGAGTGGTGGATGTCTTTTGGGTTTTTGATCCATGGAGCCCTATATAACTCATTTAGCTATCTTTGTAAAGGATCTTTTTGTTGTTCAACCAGGAGCTCCTATGAGGGCTATGTTGGTAGGTGGCGACTGATCAGGAAAGTACTGTACACTAGCCATGTATCCTCGCCGGGGTTCGGGGGCGGCAGCCCCTGAGAAACGGGGGTTCGGGGGCAGTAGCTCCCGAGAAAAAATTTTTTAGGGCCGACTTAAAAAAATCCTATTTTTATGACCGACATAAGAAAACCCTAATTTTTGTAACTGACAAAAAGGCTTGATAAAAAGCGGCCAAGGGTTAGGGTTTGAGTATTGTATTGTAGCATTTGCAGCGGTATTGAGTTGCAGGGATTGTTGATTGTAATCGGTTTGATTTACTGGATAATAATATTGGACTCTCTGTTTGGTGGATGTAGCCCGAGTTTGGGTGAACCACGTTAAATCTTGTCTCTCGCTGTTATTAATTCTGTGTATTTCCATTTCTCTATTTAATCTTTATTTGCATTTAATTGATATCTTCTGCCGACTAACCCTAACAAGTGGTATCAGAGCGGGTTGTGTTTGATTATCGTCTGCAGGAAAGTCTCACGGTTGAGTGGGAGCAATGGCAGACGAGGGTAAAATGAAGGTTGATAAATTCAATGGGCAGAACTATCAGTTATGGAAGATGCAGATGGAAGATTACCTCTATCAAAAGGATTTATGGAGGCCATTGGAAGGAGTAGCCAAGAAACCGGCAACAATGTCTGATGAGGATTGGAATCTTCTTGACAGAAAGGCACTGGGAACCATTCGGTTGTGCCTGGCACCGTCGGTGGCATTCAATATAATGAAAGCGAAGACAACAGATGGTCTGATGAAAGCTTTGGCTAAATTGTATGAAAAACTCTCAGCCTCAAATAAGGTATTTCTCATGAAGCAGTTGTTTAATTTGAAAATGGTTGAAGGTGGATCTGTGATAGGTCATTTAAATGAATTTAATACGATTGTCAGTCAATTGACTTCTGTAAATGTAAAATTTGATGAAGAAGTTAGAGCTCTCTTGATATTATGTTCATTGCCTGAAAGCTGGGATAGTCTGGTAATGGCGGTTAGTAACTCTGTTTCTGGTTCAAATACCCTAAAATTTGATGATGTTGTTGGTGTTATTCTGAGTGAGGAAATTCGTAAGAAAAGCTCAGGTGGATCCAAATCAGGCAGTGTTTTGAACGCAGAAAGCAGGGGTAGATCAAAGGAGAGAGGAAAAGGTTCTGGAGGTCATGGGAAGTCACGAGGAAAATCAAAGGACAAAAGATCCCAAACCAGAGGACAGAAGGATTGCTGGTACTGTGGAAAACTAGGTCATCTGAAGAAAGATTGCTGGTCTCGGAAAAATAAAGAAGGAGACAAACAAGAAGGCAATAAGGAAGCAAATGTGGTAAGCAATAAGTCTGAAGATAATGCTTTGATTCTTTCCCTAGATAATGCTGATGATTCATGGGTTTTAGATTCAGGGGCCTCATTTCATGCTACGCCCCATAGAAGTTATTTCCTTGATTATGTCCAAGGGGATTTTGGGCTGGTTTATTTGGGAGATAATGAACCCTGTCAGATTGTTGGAAAGGGAAGAATCAAGATTAAGTTGCAGAATGGGAATCATTGGCTACTACAAGAGGTGAGGCATGTTCCAAGGCTCAGTAGGAATTTAATTTCAGCAGGGCAGCTAACTGAACAAGGTTGCACTGTTACATTTACTGATAAAAATTGGAAGGTTTCAAAAGGTGCCTTAGTAGTAGCAAAAGGTGTAAAAGTAGGCACCTTATATCTTTGTACAGGTCATACTGTTCCTTTTACTTTAGATTTTATAGAGGAAAAACAAACAGGTTTAGGAACAGTTGCTGCAGGTTTGCAGGAAGAGACTGGAAAAGTTGCTGCAGGTTCTGAAACAACACTGTGGCATAACAGACTTGGGCATATGAGTGAAAAAGGAATGAAGGTACTTCATTCTAAAAAAGTTTTACCAGGTCTGAAATGTATTAATATGGATTTCTGTGAAAGTTGTGTGTATGGAAAACAAAAGAGAGTCAGTTTTCTCAGAGATGGGAAGCAAAAGAAAAATGAAAAGTTGGAGCTTGTGCATACAGATGTATGGGGACCAGCTCAGGTATCTTCTTTTGGTGGCTCTCGTTATTATGTTACATTCATAGATGATGCAACTAGGAAGGTCTGGATTTATTTCCTTAGATAGAAATCTGATGTATTTGAAACATTTAAGAAATGGAAAAGCTTGGTTGAAAATGAGACAGGTAAAAGATTAAAATGTCTCAGATCTGATAATGGCGGTGAGTATTGCAGCAAAGAATTTGAAGACTATTGTTCCTTTAATGGAATTCGTAGGCAGAAAACGGTTCCAGGGACTCCACAGGAAAATGGAGTGGCTGAACGCATGAATAGGACAATAATGGAGCGTGCAAGGACCATGAGATTGCATGCTGGACTGCCTTTAAACATGTGGGCAGAGGCTGTCAACACTGCTGTATATTTAATTAACAAAGGTCCTTCAGTTCCTTTGGGCTGTGGTATTCCAGAGGAAGCATGGACTGGCAAGACGGTGAGTTATTCTTTTCTGAAAACCTTTGGCTGTGAAGCATTTGCACATATAGATTCTGAAAATAGAACCAAGCTGGATGCGAAATCAAAAAAATGTACCTTCGTTGGATATGGCATTGATGAATTTGGTTATAGGCTTTGGGATTTTGAAAATCAGAAAATTGTGAGAAGCAGGGATGTTATATTCAATGAGAAGGTGTTGTACAAAGATCAGTTGCAACAGCATGAGAAGAAAGAAAAGGATTATGTGGTGCTGGATGATACTCCAAATAGTGATGTTCCAGTGGCTCCTCATGCTCCGCAACAGCAACCAGAAATACCACAAACTCCAATGAATGTTAGACGGTCAACAAGGATAAGTAGACCTCCTGAAAGGTTTTCTCCCTCTTTGTATTCTATTTTGTTAACAGATGCTGGTGAACCAGAAGGGTATGATGAAGCTATGCAGGTGAATACACAAGTTCAGTGGGAGCTTGCCATGCAAGAAGAAATGGACTCCTTGCTGAAAAATCAGACTTGGGAATTATGTACGTTACCTGTAGGTAAAAAGGCTTTACCAAACAAATGGGTTTACAAGCTAAAAGAGGAAGATGGAGGTAAGAAACGATTTAAGGCCAGGTTAGTTGTAAAAGGATTTGCACAGAAACAGGGCATTGATTTTGATGAGATATTTTCTCCAGTTGTCAAGATGACTTCTATTCGTACTATTTTAAGTATTGTGGCTGCTGAAGATTTGCATTTGGAACAGCTAGATGTGAAAACTACCTTTCTCCATGGTGATTTGGAGGAGGAGATATACATGGCACAACCACAGGGATTTGAGGTCAAAGGTAAGGAGAAACAAGTGTGCAAATTGAAGAAAAGCTTGTATGGCCTGAAACAGGCACCTCGGCAATGGTATTTGAAATTTGATAGTTTTACGGCTGAGCAAGGCTACAGTAGGTGTAATTCTGACCATTGTGTTTATTTTAAGAGGTTGGATAATGACAGCTACATCATTTTATGTTTATATGTTGATGACATGCTTGTAGCTGGGTCTAACATGGATCACATCAGAGAGTTAAAACATCAGTTATCATAGTCATTTGATATGAAGGATTTGGGGGCAGCAAAACAAATCCTTGGTATGAAAATTTGCAGAGATAGGAAGAACAGAAAATTGACTCTATCTCAGGCTGCTTATGTTGAAAAGGTGTTGCAGAGATTCCATATGGAGAATGCCAAAGCTGTCAGTACACCTTTGCCTAGTCATTTGAAATTGACTAAGGAGATGTGTCCAAAGACACAAGAGGAGGAAGAGAAAATGTCCAAGATACCCTATGCTTCAGCTATAGGAAGTTTAATGTATGCCATGGTGTGCACAAGACCGGATATTGCACATGCTGTCGGAGTTGTTAGTAGGTATATGAGTCATCCTGGATTTGAGCATTGGAATGCGGTCAAATGGATTCTCAGATATTTGAGAGGTACATCTAATAAACACTTATGTTTTGGGGGCTCTAATACTGATTTAGCAGGTTATGTAGACTCAGATTTGGCAGGGGATATTGATACCAGGCGGAGTACTACAGGTTATGTCTTTACTGTAGGTGGAACATCAGTGAGTTGGATTTCTAGGTTGCAAAAGGTGGTTGCTTTATCCACCACAAAGGAAGAATATGTCGTTGCAATAGAGGCAAGCAAGGAGATGATATGGCTACAATCTTTCATGGAAGAATTGGGTAAACAACAGGCTAACAGTTCTTTGTATACAGACAGTCAGAGTGCCATACATCTTGCAAAGAATTCTGCCTTGCATTCAAAGACCAAACACATACAGTTGAGGTATCACTTTATTCGGTCGGTGTTGGATAATGGACAGTTAAGGCTGGAAAAGATACATACAGATGAAAATCCAGTGGATATGTTTACAAAGGCAGTGACAAGGGAGAAGCTGAGCTCCTCTTCAGCTTCGATTGGTCTTCTAGACTGAACACAATAAAAATTGAACAGCAGAGTCCAGGGTGCTTATATTCCAGTGGGAGCTGCATGCGCAGTGGTGTCGTCCAGGATCAGTCTCCAAGTGGGAGATTGTTTTGGTGTGGAGCCTGATCAGTCTCCAAGTGGGAGATTGTTGGTAGGTGGTGACTGATCAGGAAAGTACTGTACACTAGCCATGTATCCTCGCCGAGGTTTTAGGGCCGACTTAAAAAATCCTAGGGCCGACTTAAAAAAATCCTATTTTTATGACCAACATAAGAAAACCCTAATTTTTGTAACCGACAAAAAGGCTTGATAAAAAGCGGCCAAGGGTTAGGGTTTGAGTATTGTATTGTAGCATTTGCAACGGTATTGAGTTGCAGGGATTGCTGATTGTAATCGGTTTGATTTACTGGATAATAATATTGGACTCTCTGTTTGGTGGATGTAGCCCGAGTTTGGGTGAACCACGTTAAATCTTGTCTCTCGCTGTTATTAATTCTTTGTATTTCCATTTCTCTGTTTAATCTTTATTTGCATTTAATTGATATCTTCTGTTGGCTAACCCTAACAGGCTGTAGGTGTATAGTGACTAGATGTTTAATTTTGTTTTCTGTATCTTTTGGGCCAACCAGATTTCTGATCCCCCTTGTACTTTGGTACATGAGTGAGACTCGATCAGAGTAATATCTGGAAGAAGATTTGTTATTCATTTTTCTGTAGAGAGGGGTTACTAAAGACTTTGACTTCTGGTTTGATTTTCACATTAATGAAGAATTATGTTCTTATGTCCATGGTTTCTTCATAGAGGCTAATTGTTCTTATGTTCATTTACCTTTTTTATCTGTTACAATCCCTTCTACATGTTCTTGATTTGCAGGTGTTATTGGAGGAGTGTGTGCCTCTGTTGTTAGTGTTTTACTTCTTTCTATTGTGGGAATTTGTGTTGTGTGCCTATGCTCACAGGTGGATTTCTCCTTTTCTATTCATCTTTCTCTCTTCCTTTCTGTTACATTTGTGTACCTTCTGGTTAAAGGTACTCTAAAATCCAAAAACCCCCATCATACGAGGGAGCTGCCTCTCTAAAACGTAGAAGATAATCATTGCACTCTCAATGATTACTCCATTCGTTGGTTTCTTTTGTCTCTACCTATTGGGCGAATCAGGGTGTTTTTACAGTGACAAAACTATTAACCAACACCCTTGTACTATTCTTCTAAGGCCTTCAAATCTATCTTGTACAAATTAGGGCCTATGGGTAAGTGAAAAGTCATTGTGATCCCTAAGATTGAGAAATCTGCATAAACATGACCATGTTTCTCCACCCTTCTGGTTTCCCTTTGTAATTATCCGCACATGCCGCCACTAGCTCAATTGCCTCTGTTGCATAGGGAAATCCTCTAGCATGCCACATTCCAGAGTTATAGATGTTTATCAGCATGGGGTTCCTACCACCCTAAGTTGATGTGGTTGTCCATGCCTCCAAGCTAGTATTTCTAGCATGAGTATCATCAATCTGTCTGTATCTGAAACCAGAACCACTGGGCTAAGGAAACATAGCCATCATGAACTCAATTTCACTTCTATTCTTGCAATCTTCCATCATGTCCTACAATAACGGATATGCCTATCTTAACCTCACTTGCAATTTCTGAGTTTAATCAACTAATTTCTTAATATCATGACATTCAATAGCTCACAGAGCATAAACATGTGCATCTTCATCTAAGATTTACCCTAAGTAAATATTATTTACCTTTTACTATGCATTAATGACGAAAGTAAGATTTTAATGTTACATACCTATTTAATGCTCTTAAAACCTGATTAGCAAATATTTGGATATTCACTTCACACTGCAAAATCACCTTTACCTTTCATCATTCAATATCTGCACCGTTCCATTAGGGTTTGGGTTCTCTGTAATAGCTACCATAAAAAAACTTTGGAGCTCTATGATTTTATTTTCGAATGCTTAAGTGAATGCAAAATGAACCAAAAATTTGGCTTTATGCATTAAAAAGGAATTGGGGCGTAATTAATGCCTAATTGGCTTTGTTTGTGGATATCAGCATCTGGTCTAGGAGATTGTAACAAGTGGCAATTTATAATTTGAAATTTCAAATGGCAAACTAATCTTTTCGTGGCATTTATTGCAGGGTATGCATATTAATGGATATCCGAACATTAAGCAATGTGCTTACCATCAAAATGTGCATATGTGTATGCATGACATCATCATGTTGGTCAATGTTGACTAAGGGTGAATATCAGGTTATTAAGATCCAAAGGCATTTACCTTTGATCATCAAATATCAGGACATTACAAAATGTCCAGAGTGAAAATTCAACTTGTGCCACGTGGCACCATCTAATTGGTTCATGAAAACCTATGATTTTTGGTTGTGGGGAGAGGGATGTGGATATTAAGAAATATCTGGATGTTAGCATTTGTGAAATATCCCTAAGTCCAAATGTGTGGATTTTTGTTAGGGCAAAAATTAGGTCTAAAACTAAAACAACAAGATAACAAACCTTAACTAGCACAATAGAGTACAAACTAACATGAAAATCAAAACAAGAAAGGAAAGCAAACCAATCTCCAAGCTAGATTTGATTTATCTCCATTGCTTTTCTCAACCTCACATAGGCATGCAAGATTTTGAAGGACAATTGTGGGAGAAATGTTGGTTGTTCATTCTAGCAGTATAACAGTACTCAAAAGCTAGATTATATAGAAAATTCGACATCATAGGTTACTTGAAAAACTAATGCCTCAAATGGCTTGGTTGAGGGTTGATTTATAGGAAGTGAGTGATTTGAATGAAGGGCTATGATTGAAATTTGGTTTCAATGATGTGGACGGTTAGGATTGATTAGGTTTTCCCACTCCATGAGGAGTTGTAGTCATATGACAAGTGTACGAAGGAGAATAGAGCTGACCTATTAGTTGGACATATGAAGGATATTAAATGAAAGTTGTACTACCACACATGATTCAATTGAGAGGTGGACAAGTGTTGGAATGTTGTGATAGGTGAGGATTAATTCAAATATTTTATTTGAATTAGTTGGGACATGTGAATGAGATTTAATTAAATAAATAAGATTTATTTAATTAATTACAAAGTGGGATAAGTGGGATTAGGAGTGGGATTAGGATAAAATGTCATATAATGTCTCTAATAATGTGTTTGACAAGGTGTTGCAAGACATGGACAGATTTAAGTGTCTACACAGATGATGTCACCCTTCTAAAGGTAATTCTGGGTCAGATGTAATATAATGTCATCATCATATTGGTGAAAGTCAGTTAATGTCTGGATGTTTAGGTTTTGCAAAATGTTCTAAACTCTTAATGTTTGGATGAAATCATCATCTTATGATGTTCTTTTGGAATGAGTTCATATGATGTAATCAAGATGTTAAGGGAAGATCTGGATGTTAAGATGTCTATGCGGAATGTCCAGAGACCTATGTGCTTTTGAAAAGTCAACATGACACGTCATTAGATTATTCAAAAGGTTGGGACATTGAGTTAATGTCTAGATGTTTAGTTTTGTCGTGACATTATAGCAAGTTGAGATATTAACGAATGTCCACATCTTAAGATTGAATATGCATACTTGTAAATATCCATGCATTATGTGACCATGCACTTGACGGTTTATTACATCATGAGTTAAAATTTGACATGCGCACATTTGTGAATGTTTGGATATTAAGCTTTACTTAGTGAATTTTGTGATCAGAACATTAAGTTAATGTCCGGATGTTAGGATAATGTGCACATCCCTAAGACTGTTTGACTAAACTTTGACCAGGCATAACTTCCTAGTTTTAGGGAATTTCTAGGTGCTTCAAAAGGTAAAACCTACTTAGAATTTTATGCTCTTTCACTTGGCAGGTTTCATGATGAGAAATTCTAAGTTTGAAAATTTGACCTAGATCTCAAGATCCTGACATGCCAAGGATAAGACCCTAACATACACCTACTACTATTTTTACCATACCGCACAAAAGCAAAGGGAAGCGAAACAAGCCAAGCAAATTAGAAAAAGTTGGGTCCCTATTTTGCTAGGGAAAATGGGCATGTTGTGTAACCATACAACTTGCCACTAAAGAAAACAACCAAAATTCCAATAATTCAAGAAATGAGGACAAATTAAGACATAGTGCTCCAACTCTTATCAAACATAAGCATCCTGACCTTCCTAAAAGATATCATATTCATCAACATAACAATGTAATGAGAAGGAATTAGGTGTGTGCATGTGATTCATTTCCTTCATCTTGAAGACAAGTTGAAAACACCAATAATTAGCATTAAGCTACATAGTTGGATTTAACCCTCATAGCCAACCTTGGATAGAACCTTGCTGCCAGCAGGCATCCATAGCCCCGACAAGGTTATCTTTGCAATTCTCCCAAGTAGAGCCCCACTGCCAAACAAGCGTCGATAGCCCCAGTAGAGTTACTTGGATGACCTAAGTATGTTCTTTCTTTTGATATTCAATATATTTCTTTTTCTTTTCTTTTTAAATATTCATAAGATGTGATCTTGTAAGTTCATTTGCAAGGTGTGGTCACTTGCTTGTTTAGGCTAAAAATTGCAATGGTAGCAAGGGTAAACCTTTAGATTTTTCACTTAACATAAACACTAGTGTCTTCAACAAACCCAAGGTTGTTAGGTGTATTCTTGTGAGTATCTCCTTAAACAAAAGAGTTAATATTGATGAATGTGATATCACAGACTTAAGCTAAAATACGTAAACTAATAGGAGTTACAACCTATGTGGGAATTTATAGTCTTTTCCTGAATTCTAACAATTTCACTAGTTTTATGAAGTGGAAAGATGCTCTATCCTATCTAATCAAAACAAAGACTCAACAACACACAAACAAAGCAAAACACACAAAGCAAGCTATACAAGTGACTATACAATATATACATATAATACATGATTTTGACCTGACTTGCCTAGGCTTGAAAATAGTGCTTCAGGAATTGCCCATTGACTGGCAATGGGACATCCTTACCTGTTAAAGTCTTAAGATTGTAAGTGTTATCACCTAATATTTCTGATATTTGGAAGGAATCGATCCATAGTTTATCAAACTTTCCATGATCACCTTTCTTCTTGTGGGCTTTGTCCCATGATAGGACCAAATCTAAGATCCTGAAAGCCTTTACTTTGGCTCTTTTGTCAAACCAGCATTTGACAATAGCCTGATGTTTAGCAAAAATGGTCAATTGCCTTATCTCTTTTCTCTTCTAAGTGCAACAATTGCAACAATCTGACCTCTCTTTTATTATCAATGCCTAGGTACTCCTGGGCAAACTGTATTGTTGGGATTTTCAAGTTAATAGGGAGGATAGGATCCACCCCATACACCAACTAATAGGGAGAATTGCCTAGGGCAGTCTTAATTCTTATCTTGTGTACCCATAGGGCATACTTAAGCAAAGTATTCCAATCCCTAGGATTCTTTTCAATTAGGTTCTTGATGATATTTAACAAATTTTTATTTGTTGATTCGGTTAGGCCATTGCCTTGAAGGTAGTAATTTGATGAAAATTTTAAAATTATCCCATGATCAAATGCCCAACTTGAAAGTTTAAGAGATACAAAAGAAGGACCGTTGTCACAAACTAAAGCATATGAAATTCCATACCTTGTGGTGATATTGCTTTCCAAAAACTTGATCACATCATTTGATGTGCATGTCTGGCTACTGATGGCCTCTATCCACCTGGTGCAGTAATCAATGATAGTCAGCACATACTTGTGTTTAGCAGAAGATGGAGGATTGATAGGTCCAATAAATCCATGCCCCATTGTGCAAATGGGTGCCTCTCCATCACAAGTTGCAATGGTTAAGTTGCATACTTCTCTTTGTTAGAAGTAGTTTGACATGTGTGATAGAACTTGATGTACTCAGTTGTATCCTTAAAAATGGTGGGCCTGTAATGTCAGAAAATATCCCCTTGGGGACTTTTCCCTCATGAGGTTTAGCTCTTGGGTCTTTAGTGTGCATTTAGGACATATTACATCATAATTCAACATCCCGATGAGAAAACCCCTAAGTGTCTTGGCAAATAGGACCTAGGGGGACCACTTGAGATAATCCCTGCCCAAAATAGGGGGGAGGACTTGGGCGCTCGCGTCCTAGTCCTACCCTATTTTGGGTTAGTCCCAAATTTTTGGTGTCAGCTTGTGACCGTTATTTGGGTCCTATGCTGACACAGTAAGTTTGAATTACGAAATCCTTGGCGAGAGTGTTTGTAGTTGCATATAAAAGCACATTTAGGCATTCATTTGTAAACTAGAGCATTACTAGATGGACATTTTGATTCTCAAGCATTCTAAAGGTAATTCAAGGATTTCATTGTGTTGCAAGAGTAGATTTGTGTGGTTTATGTGTTTGTATTTGCAAATTTGAGCATCCATCTCCTCATGGCATGAATAGCTTCTTCCTCCCATGAGATCTTCACTACAAGGTGACATCATTTGTATTTGTAAGCATTTATCATTTGGTTTTTGCCTCTGTCTCACAAAGGCACGCACTCTCTATCTAACAACGGTGTTCAAAAGACTTAAATGTCTCTCCGGGGCTTGACTGAGGCAAGCCTCTAAACACCCCAACCCCCTCCCAAAGTTTTCATGATTACAGGTTACAGGTTGAAGCTACAGACAAAGTGAAGTTGCAGGAGGGTACAACAAAGTGTTAGAATTGCAGATCAGAGAAGAAAATAGCTCCCTCGACTAGGGCACCCGCTCATTAGTCCTCAAAGATTCATGATGGGAAAATCTTTGGTACAGCAGGAACATGTTGCGAATCTTGTTTGTAGATCCTGACAAAAAGTAGGGCATTGGACTTGGGTGTCCACTCTTTAGTCCCTAAATTTTTCATCTTCGAACCCTGAAAATAGGTGCACAGTTATTTTTTGTTTTACATCTTTCTGTAGCAATATTTTCTGATATTCATCTGTTTATTGTCGTATTTGCATAATTAGGGTTTTAAGGTATAATTAAGCATAAGAGAAGATAATTGGAAATCAAATCATAAAAATCTAAGTTTCCCTACATCTCACAATGATCTAGGGTATGATAGTACATTGCAACTCAACCCTAGGTCCTTGAATGAAAGGGTGAAAGGAGGATATACACACAAAACTACCAAAAACTAATTATCCAAATTTTACCCTTTACATTTTGGTGAACCCGTGTTATTGGACTTATTCTCACCTTGCTGAGTGTTTTGCTTCAGATTTACATTGATTTTAATTCATTCATATAGTCATTCATCTTATTGCATTGGAAAACTTACAAAAAAATTGAAAATTTGGAAAAACAAAATGGCATTTTAGGGTTTGCATGTTGCATTAATTAATTTGAATTTCATCAAATTTCTGATTTTTACATTAGATCTGACTTAAATTGTAGAAAATTATAAAATTTCAATATCTTGCATTGCATTTTCATCATAAAATTGCTAGGGTTTTGTTGAAAATTGTGAATTTTGCATATAACCTAGTAATTCCAAAATCTAGGGTTTGTAGGTAAAATCTTGTTTCAAATTTTTCTACTAATTTTAGAGACTCATTAAAATTTTTATTTGGCTGTAGTCTTGCATTTTAGAACAAATTTGCATTTAGATTTCAAAAATTTGCATTTTTGCATAGAAAAATTCAACAAAAACTAGCATTTTCATTGATTTTTCATTAGATTTGCACTTGCATTTTGTATGTTAGAGCATGGAAATAATTTTCATATCTAAGATCACATAATTTTCATCATATATCAGCTTTCAAAACATTCATATAGCATTTTACATCAAGGTCTCAAACCTAGGGCTTGAAAAACCTTGATTTTCACTAAATTTGGCCTTATTGATTCTCTAATTTTGCACCATAGGCATGTTGTGAAGAGCATTATTGAACTAATTGGCTGTTATTAGGGTAATTATCTTCTTCCCCTCCTAAAAATATTCACAACACCTTTTTATTGGGCTCTTGTATTGAAAATTTGGTGAAAAATTAGACATTTTTGTTATTTTTGCCCTAGGGTTTGGCCTAGTTTGCACTCCAAGCGTGTTGTGACAAATTTTATGGATTGAGGTGACTGATATCATTGCTATTATTTTCTTCACCTCCTAAAATTCTTTACAACACCCCTTTTGATAGGTCTTGGAATTGAGAAACCGTGAAAAATCACTTATTTTTACTAGGGTTTGACCTTGGATGACACTACAAGTGTGTTCTGACGGAATTTTTAGAATTAAGTGGCTGTTATTACTAATATAATTTTTTTTCCATCATCATTTTCCTCACAAAATCCTTTTTCATGCTCTTTTACATTAAGATTTGGTGAAAAAATCACATATTTTAGTGTATTTTCACTATATTTTGGCTTGTCATCATCTTAGATTTACATCAAGAGTGTGTTGTGAAGGATCTTATTGTTGTATTAGACTGATATCGGACATATTATTTTCTGCCTCTGATCAAAATCCTTACAACACCTTGGCTTTCACTTATTTGCATTAAAAAAGTACAAAAAATCAAGCATTTTAGGTCATTTTGCTTATAACTTTGGATTTGTCTTTTGCATAAAGTTTGAAAGACTCTTAAAATCTGATTTGGTGCTCATCGCTTCATCTTCTCAATGCTCTTTGGAATATTTACATGCATATATCACAAAATTGTAAAATCTCTATAAATTTCTTGGCATGCATCCTCATGTCATTACCTATATACAAGCTATGTACAACAAGGATATATTTGTGTCCTCTTCCTTCGAAATCCTTGACTATGTATCTGATCTTAACAACTTCATATCTCTCATCAATACATACCCTTGGGTAGTATAAGAATTGATAAAACACACTTTGAATGAAGAGCATGACACTTCTCTTAATAGTTTGGAATTGATAGCTAAAACATGTGGAGATGATATTGACAATGACTATGAGAGCGATGATGAATTCACAAGCCACCCTACTTCTCCTACATCTGAGCATTTAGTTAACTCACATGAGAAGACTAGGGACCGCTCTAGTAATTTGAATAATCCTCCTAACCAAAATGTAGCATTAATGGATGACATCATGACAATGCAACATTGTTTTGACTATCTTGACCTATTTGGTGTGATTGATGTGGATAAGGAACAGTTGGATAACCCACCTTGTCCACAAAGACATGGAATTTATGTTGAGGTTCCTCCTTCGTTATCCTTATATGGATTGGTAGGTAATCAAAACATATTAGAACAACAAATGAATTAATCGATACAGACGAGTGAGATGGTACAGGATATTCTTGTTACTGTGTTAGGTGGCATCAACAACAAAAACTTGCTAAAAATTAGAAAAGAGTAAGACAACTATCAACATTTGGAAATAATAGTGGTTCTCCCCCTCATAAGCAACAAAAAGTCTCATTTAAACAAGGATTTAAGGAACAAGTATCATATGATAACAAACACGACTTTCATAAGAACCACTCAAACTTTGCACTAAACATGATTGAGTACCTCTCCACGAGGTTCGCAAGTTCAAAAATTTAATACAACAATCATACAGGTAAGTATCTCTAACCCTTTTTCTCTCTTGTGATTTGCTTCCCCTGTGATGTGTTATGTGTTGTTTAGGCCTTCTGGGATGACCCTTGATTCTCTTGTAAGGTCTAGGATACCAGGAGACCGCCTCTGTTGTGACCTATTTGTATCATCATTCTTCTATATTTCCTCTCTCTAATTTCATTATTGTGTGTTGTGTCTTACGGACATAGCATTGCGGTTGGTGACTTGGGGGCACCCTCCTACATGATTGTCCCTAAGACACTTGTTTCTCCTCTCTTATTTATTGTTTCCCTTCCTCTAGTATTTCTATCTAGCAGGCAAATGACAAAAAACATTTATACTGATGCGGACCTAGCGTCCCTTTCGCGAGAAATCAAAAATTGGACTTAGTTCCTAATATGACGATGGGGTTGTATATCTTATCCAACGCTTGGCTAGTGGAAGCACTCGTGCTTTCTGCGTAGTGATTTTGATGATGTTTTTATCTCATTTACAAATCATAACAATATTGATGCTCTGTACACTTTGTTTGTCTTTGAATCTAGCCTTGGTGGTACTTGATTCAGAGATCTTCGTGATGTAGCCCCATGGTTATCCTCAAACTTTGAATTCATAGTATAACCCTGGCTCTTTCTGTGGTTAATCATATGCATTAATGTTGTTGTTTATCATGATTATGTAGACACTAACATGTTTCTTGCAGGGATGTGTTTGTGGGAACATTTAGCGATCGTAAAAAACATGTCACCTCCGGGGGGCATGGGTTTTGCGAAAGTCTGTGTTCCCTTGTGTGTTTTCTTCCTACCTTAACATTCTTGATATCGATGTCTAATATCAACCACCTTAAGGTGGGGGCATATATAAGGTAAGTTGTCTGTTGTAGATGTTAGCAATGTGCTTGTCCTCAGGTGCAGTTTAAAGACCAATGCGATGAGTACTTCCTGCACTCTAAGTTTGTTTGCAATCAATCAATCAATCATCTTAAGCCCTCTGCAGAGGTGGGGGTGGTGTATCTCTTGCGGAGGGTGCCCATCCTGTCATTTTCAAAAGTCCTCTGTGGAGGCAGGGAGCGATTCTGTGACTAACTCAACCCTTAAGCGTGTCTTCAGCGATTGTTGTGGTGAAGCCGAATCGTCGGTGTGTGCCTGTAATGTGCCTAAGATGGTGTTGAACCTAGAAATAGGAACACTGCATCACTTGTCTATTGTGTTTTCTCCATTTCTTCAAAGTGTGTGTTTTTGGCATGCTTGCTTTGTTTGGCGTGTCTGTTGCCCCATATGCAGTCTAAAGACCTGCACGATGAGTGCATCCTGCATTTTGGGAGGTTTGGTGTGTCTTGCATGTGTATTGCCCCATATATGTAGTTTAAAGACCTGTGCGATGAGTACATCCTGCATTATGGGAGGTTTTTTTACTTTCTTATATTTGCATCTACATTTCATATATATGAGAAAAAGAAAAGAAAAGAAATCATTCCTGTCTTCTATGCATTAATGTGTCTTCTATGCATTCAGTGTATTCTCTGTGTTTTGCGTGACTGTAACTATCTTCTCCGTGTTTTGCGCGCCTGTCATGGTCTTCAATGTGTCTGGCGTGTCTTCTCCGTGCTTGGCGTGTTTGTTGTGTTTGTTGACCATACTTTAATGCATGTATTGGCCTCGCATTTATACATACATTATCAGAAAATGTCCCCTTGGGGGCTTTTCCCTCATAAGGTTTAGCTCCTGGGTCTTTAGTGTGCATGTAGGACATATTACATCATAATTCAACATCCCGATGAGAAAACCCCTAAGTGTCTTGGTAAATAGGACCTAGGGGGACCACTTGAGATAATCCCTGCCCAAAATAAGGGGGAGGATTTGGGCACTCACACCCTAGTCCTGCCCTATTTTGGGCCAGTCCCAAATCTTGGGTGTCAGCTTGTGACTGTTATTTGGGTCCTATGCCGACACGGTAAGTTTGAATTACAAAATCCTTGGCAGGAGTGTTTGTAGTTGCATATAAAAACATGTTTAGGCATTCATTTGTAAACTAGAGCATTACTAGATGGACATTTTGATTCTCAAGCATTCTAAAGGTGATTCAAGGCTTTCATTGTGTTGCAAGAGCATATTTGTGTGATTTATGTGTTTATATTTGCATATTTGAGCATCCATCTCCTCATGGCATGAAGAGCTTCTTCCTCCCATGAGATCTTCACTACAAGGTGACATCATTTGTGTTTGTAAGCATTTATCATTTGGTTTTTGCCTCTGCCTCACAAGGGCACACACTCTCTATCTGACAATGATGTTCAGAAGACTTGAATGTCTCTCCGGGGCTTGACTGAGGCAAGCCTCTAAACACCCCAATCCCCTCCCAAAGTTTTCATGATTGTAGGTTATAGGTTGAAGCTATAGACAAAGTGAAGTTGCAGGAGGGTACAACAGAGTGTTAGAATTATAGATCAGAGAAGAAAATAGCTCCCTGGACTAGGGCACCCGCTCATTAGTCCTCGAAGATTCGTGACGGGAAAATCTTTGGTAGAGCAGGAATAGGTTGCAGATATTGTTTGCAGATCCCAACAAAAAGTAGGGCATTGGACTTGGGCGCCCACTCTTTAGTCCCTAACTTTTCCATCTCCAAACCCTGAAAATAGGTGCACAGTTATTTGTCGTTTTACATCTTTTTGTAGCAGCATTTTCTGATATTCATCTGTTTACTGTCTATTTGCATAATTAGGGTTTTAAGGTATAATTGAGTATAAGAGAAGATAATTGGCAATCAAATCATAAAAATCCAAGTTCCCCTACATCTCACAGTGACCTAGGGTATGATAGTACATTGCAACTCGACCCTAGGTCCTTGAATGAAAGGGTGAAAGGAGGATATACACACAAAACTACCAAAAACTAATTATCCAAATTTTACCCTTTACAAGGCCAATAGTACCCAACCCTCAAGATGGCATGTGTGGTGGCCAGATGTGATCCATGAGTTGTACCAAACTTATCATGTAACTCAAGAAGGACCTTGGAAGCTTCTTGTTTGTCTAAGAATCTAAGGTATATCCCCTCATATTTTTTCTAGAATAGGACTCCTTTGATCATGTATTTTTGTGCCTTGATTCTCAGAGCTCTTCTCTGGGAGGCTTGCATATTGGGTGGACATCTTCCTGTGATCAGGACATGTCTGATGTTGGAGTACCAGTCATCATGCATTTCTGCATCTATTGTATACTATTGGCTTGTCAAGTTAGGATCTATCTTTACAATCATCTGACTGATGGCTTGTCCTCTGACTAATTTCATTAGTGTAATATCCATATCATACTCTTGTAGTGTGGTAATCCATTTAGTTCTCTTCTATCCTGGTTCACTTTGCATGAGGAGCATCTTCATAGCTGAATCAGGTACTACTGCTATGACTTTACTTCTCAAGATGTAATGACTGAACTTCTTTAAAGCTCTGACTAAGGCAAGAGCATGTCTCTCTACATCCATATACCTTAGCTTGGCATATCTTAATGGGGAACTCATGAATGCCATTGATTTTTCTTCATTTGCCTCACTCCTCTGAGTTAGAACGGATTCACATGTATGCTTTGATGCAAAAGAGTATATGTAGAAATCTCTGGTGTAGTCTGGACTAATTAGTACTGGGGCATATGCAATGGCCTTCTTTATATCTTCAAATGCTGCTTTTACCTCTGGAGTCCATTCGATCTTAGCATTTTTTTTCGACACAGCGTTCAAAGGTCGCACTATCTTTGCAAACCTAGTGATGAACCTCTTGATGAAGTTAATCTTACCAAAGTAAGACTTCAACTCTTTCTTGCTTGCTGGAAATTGTAACTTCATAATTAAATCTACCTTGGCAAGGTCAATTGTAATTCCATTCTTAGATATGACATGACCAAGTAGCTTGCCTATGGTCACCCCAAAAATACATTTCTTTGGATTCAGGGATATGCCATATTGTTCACATTTCTTTAATACTTTTCTAAGGTCTTCAATCTGATCACCTCTCTATTTGGAAAATACTGTTAGGTCATCCATATATATCACGATGCATTGACCCACTAGTCCCCTAATGCTATATCCATAGCTCACTGGAAAGTTGCTCCAATTTTGATTAAGCCAAAGGGCATGCACCTATAAGTGAAGATTACCCACTTAGTGGTAAAAGTTGTTTTCAATCTATCTATCTTATCAACCATCACCTGGTTGTATCTTGAAAAGTCATCTAGGAAAGACATCATTTGTGCACCATTCACCATCTAGAGAACTTCATCCAGAGGGCAAAGGATAATTATCCTTCTCAGATGCTCTGTTTAAGTTCCTAAAGTCTACACACAAGTGTATATCTCCATTTTTTTTCTTACAGGAACCAAATTGGCAACCCAAGTTGATTGTCTGACTGGAAAGATGATCCTTGCAGCAAGCAACTTGTTAACTTCCTCAAAAATAAGAGGTTCTAGCAGTGCGTTGACTGGCCTATGTTTCTACCTGAAGGGCTTGGCATCAGGTTTTAGGGGAATTGTGTGAGTTATGATGGATGTGTCATAGGTCTTTAACTCATCATATGTCCATGCTATGACATGGATGTAATCCTTTAAGGCTTGGGTTATCCCTGCTCTTTCTTCTTCAATGCAAACCTTAACTATCAAAACATTCCTTGTATCTTCACCCTGTCTTACGTTAACAGGTTCATACTCTCCCCCATCTATTTTAGGGAGGTCATTTTGCTTGATCATATTATCCAGATCAAAAGCTCTTTCCAATTCGATCATTCCTTTAGCAACCTTGTTGCTTGGCAGATCAATTATCTCCACTTCATCCTAGATATGGTCCTCAAGAATCTTTGCATCCACTATTTGGGCCTCAAATATGTCTCTATTAGCAATAAAGTCCAAAATGTGTTTATCATCATCAAACACCTAAAAATTGGTGACATTATCAGGAATAGATGGTATTGACACCAACTCAACTGAGAACCTCTCCGTCCCTAATATGGACAAAGGGTCCAGAGTACTCGCAACTTGTGCTATTGCATTTGAATGGTGATTGAATTGCCTTGTAACATGCATAATTTAAAAGCATCAAAGCTATCTATAGGGTCCCAAACTCTATGTTTGTAACTAGATAGTCTTTTGTAATTGTAGGCATAAATACCTCTCATTTGTTTTACTACAAGTTCTGAGTCTCCAAAGACATGCAGAATTTTCACTCTCTTCTTTAGGGCAAACAACAGGCCATGGATTAGAGCTTCATATTCAGCCATGTTGTTTGTACATGGAAACTATAGCCTATATTCTGTCTAGAATGATTTCCCTTGTGGATTAATAAGATCAGCTCCTACTCCAGCTCCCTCTTTTGATTTGGAACTGTCAAACCTTAATGTCCATGGTTTATCTTTTGTCAAAGGTTTATCTGGACCTTCCCTTTTCTTTTTGGCACATCCTGCAGATATCCATTTGATCTTAGGTGGTTCATCCTTTACCACATCTAGTTATTTCTGTGGAAATAAAACATCTGCATCTTGCTTCTTTTGAGCATCATCTTGTTGAATATCTTTTCTTTTCATGAACTTGATGTCATCACATCTCTTGTCAGGGGATATTATGACTCTTCTTTCTGTATCTTTAGAAACATCCTTGACTTTATGCAATTTGTCACTTGAGCATAATTGTTCTTCTTTGTTCACTATGTGCAAACACAGAGCACAAGTTATCTTTGAATGGAGATCTTCATGTAGCCTACACCATCATTCAATTAGTACTTGACTGGGTGGAATTCCTTGCAAAATGTGTCTTTCAATTTGCTTCGACAAAAACACTTCAAAATGTGTGGGATGACTTCCTCTATCTTCATCTGACAACTCATAATCAGACTCAATAAAATAGTCTATCCCTGGTGTGGTTTTGTTTACCTTAACACTAGATTGCACATTAGTACATATCAATACTTTCTTTGTATTAGGCATCAGGACATCCATCTTGCACATTTTGTTTTCATATTCTCCTACATCTGGAGAAAACAACAAATGATTATAATCATCAGCATTAAGTACTTCATTTACTCTTGGTAAAGACTACTTGTCTTATAAGCATGTTTGTTCTTCCTTTTGTATTATATCCAGACATGCTTCACAAGTATTCTCTGAGTGCGCATCCTCATGCAGTCTACACCATCCAATCATCAAGATATCCTTAACGGAAGTCCTAGTCAGCTGACATTTCTGAACTTCATTAGATAGATATATTTCAAACTCAAGGACATGATTTTCTTCATCTTCTTCTAAAGAGCTATAATCATATTCTATCATTAATCCTATCTCTAGCATAATAACATCATTTTACTATCTTCATGCATATGACATGACGTCTTCAGTACTTCCTCTATTCTAACTGACTAAGGTCTCAATTCATATACTTCTGGTTCAACATCCGCATATAATATCTCATTATTTTGATTGTATTCAGTTATCATATGTTTCATTATGGGTTTGGCTTCAATTCTGAGCTGATTTGGGATGCCTTTCCATGGCAGCCACATGTGGGAGAAATCAGTAGCCATATAACCATATAAAGTCTTGGACTAGTCCCTACTAAGGAGCATGCCATATGTGTCAGGTATGTCAACGACCTGAATGTCTATGTAGTACTACACCCTTGGATCAGATACAAGCTACATGTGAATATGTGTTAATTCTCCTACAACACTAACCTTAGACTTGTCTAATTGAGTTACCTTCTTGAGTGAATTTGTAGGATGCAGTCCTAATGTCTGGCAAATAAACAAGGGCATAACATTGGTTGAGGTACCTGAATCTACCAAGCAATTGTGTAGGTTCTTACCAAAAATTCTAAGTGTGAGTAAGAAACGAGGTGACTCAGATTTTTCTTTGTATAGGGTCATCTATGCTACATCTAAAATATAGACTGAGGCTTACACTTTTGGTTTGACAACATTATCCCTAGGTATAGGATCTCTAGTAGGGATATGACTAGGAATATGACCAGGATTATCCTCTTTGGCTACAGGTTCATCTAATGACTTTAGGAAGGCTTTCTTAATGCCAGGAGTCTTTAATAACTTAGATAAGGATAGATTGATCTTTATTTTCTTCATCTCCTCATCAAGATAAGCATCAAGTTTATCATATTCAAGTAATTGGTTCATACCTTTTGCTATCATTGCTTGTGGTGTAAAGTATTGTGGATTCACCTTTCCAGGTCCAGGATTGTTACTAGCCTTAGGATCTGGAGGTGTGTTGAAATTATTAGGAGGAATGGAAGTGGTCAAGGGACTAGTAGGGCAATTAGCATTACTCCTCAGATTGTAATTATGTCCTCTCTGATATTACTGATATGCATGGACTTCTTCAGTTTCCTACTCAGGCTCGTTCTCATCCTCAAAGGGGAAGATATAATTTGTTTCAAAGGCCATGGCTGACTCTTCACATGCCAAGGTATAATTTTCATGTATTACAGTCATCTGATGATGTTGATGACTATCAGAACTATCAAGTACCATAGCTGACTGATATCCTAGAGGCATTATCTCATTACCTTTAGGGAAAGATGCATCCCTTGCAGTGTTTGACACTTCAACTTGGAATATGCTGGCTGTGATTTTGAACTACGAACAATCTAACTCAGCATGTGTATTTGTATTGTGCATCCTGCACCAGTTGTTAAGTGTAGCCTCTGCCAAATTAACCCTAGTAGTCTGCTTAGGTTTGGAAGGAGGCTGATTATCTAAGAGTGAAGGTAATGAACCGTTGTTAGGTTTAGTGTTCCATACTCTTGGAGGCCTAGGGGCAGTGTTATTTTTGTTGAAGTTCCTCTCATTATTATAACCCCTATCAAAGAATATCTGGATCTCTCATTATTATTACCATATCCTCTGTCAGGATATCCCATGTTTTGCTGGTTCTGTGAATTGGATTGAGCATAGAAATTCTAACTTCTCAAGTGAGTGACTTTAGTAGTCAACTTTCTTAATTGAGAAGACATCTCTTTTATATCATCCTTTTCTTCCTCCACTTTTGCTACTACAGTATCCTGATGCAGCTGGAAGAATGAACTACCATTACTTTTTTGTCCAGCATCCTAAGGTGCATGTCCAAGATGTGGTATGATATGACCATTTCCTTGAGGTGGCATAATGCTAAGTGGAGGCACTTGCAAAGGATTAGACATTACGACATAGGGAAACAAAGCTCTATTAGTTTGTGTTTGACTGGGAAAAGCATGATATCCTAAGTTAGGTGCAAGACCTGGTGTCAACTGAAGATTAACCTTAATAGCTTCAGCAAAGGCACTTGACAAGGATGTGACTGCAAGATGTACCCTCTTGATGAACATTGATGTTAAAGGATCTAGAGCTGAATAATAGACTAGCCTAGCTACCTCATCAGGAACATTGTAAGGAGATGTTAGCTTGGAATACATCTTCTAAAATCTAGCATTGAAGTTGGAGATTAACTCTCTTTCACCTCTTTTGAATGTGGCAAAGAGATGATACATAGTGGCTGCATCAATTGGTATCTTGAACCTGGTTTGGAAAGCTTTCTCTAGCACATCCCAAGAACTGATAGAATTTTGAGGAAGACTGACATACCAGTTATATGCCTCTTCTCCTAATGAATAAAGAAACAACCTAGATACAACATCCTCATGTTGTATTGTGGCCCTAAAACAAGCTTCCTTGAAGGTCTGGATGTGATCATCTGCATCTTGATAGGATGATACATTGGACAAATTTTGTTTGGATTTTTAGGCAGATCATTGTATGCAGCAAAGTGAAGTGGTGACTCAACAACAAAGAAAGACATTGGAACCTATACTGGAGGTACTAAAAGAGCTACTCATGGATTAATGATAGCAAGTTTAGGGTGACTAGAAAAATGCAGTCTAGGTTTGAATACAGGAAATTCTTTCAAAGGTCCAAAAGATCTTAACCTTGTGTTAGGTCGATGAGCTAGTTCTTCAAAGTTCAGGATAAGACCTAGATATCTAGATAGGATCCTTGCAGAGATGTGAATAATTCCTTGACAGAGGTGGATATTTATGGACAAATGTCTCAAATGATGAGGAATTTGCAGAGAATACAAATCTTCAACTCAAACCTGGAAAATCTAGACAACTGTCTGCAAATATCAAGATTAATATCCACAGGGACATGATATTTATGATCCGATTCTTGAAATTGTTAAAGGTTGATGGAATCTTTGTAGAAGTTGATAAATTCAAAGTATTCTTTCACCAGAACATGGGAAAGTATATCAGGATGACAAATCCTTATGAGTCTCAAGTGATCGACCCTCCTTTTGGCACCAAAAACTATTGATATAAGTGTTAGTCATATTAACAGAGATGAAAATTCACAAAACAAACCTTTATCCTCTTGAAGAATACGATAAATTCAGGATTGAATTTATGATTCCAAGTCTCCATTTATTAGGTCATGATCTTCTGATAATCTCTCAGTGGTTTGATGTGAAGTTGTTATTAAACATTCAAGGGCCTTACGCATGAAATTTAATGTAATTTATATCCAGATATGTAAATATTTTCTCTCTTTCACCTATTTTGTATAAATCTCAACAAATTGATGTTAAATCCTACAATCTCTAACTAGAATATGCACATATTCATGTGAATTTATTCTAACTTTGAGCAATTCTTTTGATCTTTACTCTGATTAAGATTATTTATGATGATTTATGTAACTTTGATCAGTTCTTTTGAATTTACTAAAATATGAACTAATCTTTGCTTAATTCTACTTCTACACTTCAAATTCTTCTAAATATTATGCCTACAAGCTGATATTTCCATGATCTTTGTCATTATTTTTAAGTATTTGCACGATATTTTCAATCTTACATGTGATTTGTTCAAATATGCATAAGATGTTCATGTATCTATGGACATCTGCATATTTACTATGTTTTGCTTATCATGTATCAATATTTTGTAGTTGATGATGATGATTAATGAAATTTAAAAGAAATGAACTTAAATTCTGAAATTATTTGTAATGAGTGAGTTTTGACCATTGATCCATATGCATAATTCAACATTTCATGAAAAGAGATAAAATCAAACCATGCTTCACAGGATGTTCCACAAATACACACAATTGATGCAAACCTTCAAAGGGACAGGATAACAACAATATTCACCAGTTGAAACACACTCCAATGGATGTAGCAAATCAAAATGACATATCAAGATGACATCCACACAAGATTACTCAAAATTTATGATCAATTTGTAATCTAGATCTCTATTTCATTCAACATTCAAAATGTATGCACATATACTATTGGTCTTGAGAAAGAACCATGTAGCTCAACAATTCATTCTCAATTAAGCTCCTAATAATGTAAAAATGGCAGTCCATCCCCTTTTATATAATAAGGAGAGGATGCGGTTACAATAGATCTAATGATCTAACGATCAGGATTAAAAATGGCACATGATTGCCAGTTGGCAATCAATCTGGTGGAGTACAACTGGCATGGTAGAATATTCTAGAATCTTTGACTTGGTCAATGTGACCTCTTAATTTTGCATTTCCATCCAATTCCTCATCTATAGACAACTCTTCTGTTATTCAGCATCCAATTCCCTAAATAAGTGCATATGTTTGAATAGCCTTATCTATTTTTGCCTTATCCTACACTTTTACCTTTATAGTAACATGCTCTTGTGCTTTCAATTGTTCTTGCAATGTTATCCACCTATTGGTCCTATTATCCAGCTCTTTATTATATTCATCAATCTTGTATCTCATCAACATGGCATAATCAATTGTATCCTCTGAGAAGTGCTAGACACGATCTTCCAAAACTGAAGCAAAATTATCCCTGAAGTCCTTGATAGCAAACTCCTCATCTTGATTCTCAATTTTGCCCTCAACTTCTCCTTCCAAAACTTCTAAAATTTCTAAATCCTCAGACATGTGTTGATGTGCTTTAACACAAATGTCAATCATTCTAGCATTACACCTTTTCAATATACTGACTTCAAATCTCATGTCCTCAAATCATGTATCTAACTTTATTAATGTTTATGATGTCAGGCCATTCTTTGTCATGAGGGTGCTTACATCTACCCTCCTCATATCTTTTAATGTAGTCAAATCTTGACTACTCTTGATTAACCTTTTACCAACCTCTTTCTTCAGGTCATCTGCTTTCCTCTTTATATTACTCAGCAATATTTCCCAATTTGACAAGGATATCCTCACTACTTTATCTCCTTCACTCAGGAACTTGATGAACCAATAATTCATTACATGTGCCTAGTGCTTCATGGCATCTAATCCAGTGATCTCTTGTTGAGACACTAATCTCATGGATGTGGAGGTTGTGATGGGCACATTTGTTGGTGCCACCAATCCCTTAATTAAAGCTTGCATTTGAGTAATTTGCTCTTTATATTCTTTATTTTTGGCCTTTTCTTTTGCTATTCTGGCAACCAGAGCATCTATACTTTCTTTGGCCTCTTGACCCTCCTACTCTGCAGTAGCAAACCCTAGGTCTACTATGGTTATTTGAAATTCATTAGCCTTTATTTCCCCCTTTGCCTTATTTGCAATAGGCACAACTACTTGAGTTGTCCTTTTTCCTCTGGTGGGGTCTCTTTTTACCATTGAGGTGGCCCTAGGTCCACGCTTTGGTTTTGCAACTTCTACTGAAAACAAGGAAGAAATATCAAAATTTGAAGAATCAAGAATTTGAGGCTAATTCACCTCATTTGTAAACCAATTTGGCACACCAGATCCAGACCCTTGTTGATCGGTTTGCTCAATGTGAGCATCATGTACTTCCACTTTCTTATCATTTGGAATATCCTCATCTACATTTGGTTGTTGTTCCCCATCAATGGGAACCTCTTTGTTTACTTGTTGTTGATCATCTTGTTGTGTAGCATCTTCTGATGTCATACCTTGATCTCTAGACCTTTCTTTAGCAAGCTCCTCATTCATAGGCACTTTTGTCTAGACATCCTCATCCTATTTACTTGTGTCAATGTGCACCTCCTGAGATGTCATTACATTCTGATTTTGCACTTGTTGATCATTTTGTGATTGAGAGGTGTCCACATTTGGTCCTTGATGGCTAGGATCTTGTATATCCTAGTGAACCTCTTGGTCACCACCATCCATTACCTCGTATACTTTATCTTCATCATCTTTATTCAGTGGACCTTCCTATCCGGATGTTAACTTTTCTGTATCTTTTGGATCTTGGGATCCAGATGCGGTCATTGGACCTATTTGTTCAAATGTTACTTTTTTTTGTTCTTTCTCATCTTTCTCCTTAGCATGCCCTTCACCAATATCCTTAACATCATGTCGTGCAGGCACTTTAGTGTGGATATCTATATTCATGGTTGAGTTATCTTCAATCTGTGCATGCTCCATGGTTTTATCCTTATCTTTGTTGAGTTATCTTCAATATGTGCATGCTCCATGGTTTTATCCTTATCTTTGTCTTCAACCTCATCATATGTCAAATCAATTGTTGTTGGGCTAGTAACCTTTCCGATCAACCCCTCCAAGCCAATGTTCCTTGCCACCATCTCTGGATCTTCAACTTCCTCTTTATTTATGGTGGTCTTTTGTACTTGGGGTGTACCTTGGGGTGTCAGAACTATATTTCTAACTAGGCTCTCCATGGGATTGGACACCACATCCTTTATCACCTCATTATCTGTGAGGTCGATTGTATCATCAAGGGGTAAAGAAGGATCGTTCACTCTCTTCTTCTCTCCTAGTCTCTCTTCCTGAGATAGTTTGGTTTTGAACTTCACAATTGTTGGGATGGGGACATTATGTTGAAAGTCCTTTTGTATTGTCCCCTCATCCTTATTTTTTAATACCACAGGCTTTGTAGCTTTGTCTGTTGTTGGTTTCTTAGTGAAAAACATCTTTTCCATCTTTGTGAGCCCTTCACCTTCTTTTTCCTAAAGTAGGACACTTGATTGAGTGCTAGTTGATCCTCTCATCATATTCCCTTGGCCTCTCTTTTGTCTCAGTACATCAGCGCCTGCTAATATATCTCTAGATTTTCTCTTTAGTTGCTCTTCATCCTCCCCCTCTTCCAAATCCTGATAAGTGATCCCAACTGCTCTGCATCTATAAGTTGCTCTTCTTGCATTTTGGAAGTTGTGTCAGCAAGAATTGGACCTTGTACTTTCTGATGAGATGGCCTTGGGGATATGTGGATACCATTGTCAGCACTTTTCTTAGCTTCTTTTGATGAAGTTGCTTTAGCCCACTTGGCCTCTAGGCTTTGCCTCTTATCTTCTAAGAAATCATCATATTCCTCCTCGGGCAATTCTTTCTTTTCCCCTGTTTGTCTATTGTGATGACCACTCCCTTGGCCTTCAAAGTAGCCACCTATTGTTCCACCCATGCCTTGGTCAATGTCATGACCTTTGTTGTTATGAGATCAAGAGAGGTTACCTTCGACTAACTCCAATCTGGTGGGGAGATAGTCTTAGTGTAGATCTTCTTATCTTCATATTCTTTTGATATTCTCACACCATCATCTTGATGTAGTTGTGGTGGAACAAGAATGCAATCCAATGTCTAGATCTACTTCAATGTCAATCTCTGATAACTCCTCCTTACTTCTACATCATCTGGGCAATCTACCCACTAATCTTCCAAATGAACCTGATGCACATGCCTCTTGCTTATGTGTTTCTCCATCCTTTTGTAAGGATCATACTATCTAGCCAAAGGAAAGGGCTGCAAGTTTAGCATCTGTAAGCCTCCCTCTAATTCTTTGGCTAACTCTATATCTGGACACATATGCCATCCAATACAAATGGGGAAAGTAACATTAGGCTTCTTATTCCTCTTTGTAAATGCCTCATAAGAGGGAATTATCTGTCTAGCCATCTCCATGAGGATGACTCTATCTATAGGATATCTCAATAACATCAGAGGTTGCCCACTGAATCCTTCCATTCTTATGTATGTGAAGGCAGAGAACTGGATGAACCAAGTTCCATTGTTGGCTATGACCTCTTGAGCATCAATGCTTAACCTTTTGGCTATGTCATCTTCCATTAATCTGACCAAATGCATAGCGAAATAGTCATTCACCCTTTTCTAGTTCTGAATGGAGGACTTCCTCTTCAGTTGTGGATAGTGACCCCATATGTTCACATCTCTGGGGGTTTTTCCCAACTCATCCTACTGTATGTAGGCTGGAAAATGTACCATTGGCTACACAGGTATAGACAACATATGATGACATGTGAAACATATTTGTCTTGCCCCCAAACCTCTTCATTCCTTTGTCTAGGATGTCACTAATGAGAGATGCCCACTGTATCTGTGTGTCTGTAGATTCCACCATTTTGATGAGCTCGTACATCCACAACTCAAAGTTTCTAGCATGAAGTCTTTCTCTCATCCAGCTCAACATGACCATCATGTATTGAACCTTGGGACTAAAATCAAATTTGTAGAGGTTGACTGGCAATTTTGTTGTTGCTTTATAAGTGCTATCTTGAGCTCTCTAGCATGAGAACATTATTTTTCTATAGTCTGTATATTTACCCTTGTAATGTTCTTCTAAGGCCTTCAAATCTATCTTGTATAAATTAGGGCCTATGAGTAAGTGAAAAGTCATTGTGATCCGTGAGACTGAGAAATCTGCATAAAAATGACCATGTTTCTCCACCCTTTTGGTTTCCCTATTGTAATTATGTGCACATGCCGTGAGTAGCTTAATGGCCTCTGCTACATATGGAAATCCTCTAGCATGCCACATTCCAGAGTTATAGATGTTTATCAGCATGGGGTTCCTGCCACCCTAAGTTGATGCAGTCGCCCATGTCTTAAGGCTAGTATTTCTAGCATGAGTATCATTAATCTGTCTGTATCTGAAACCAGAACCACTGGGCTGAGGAAACATAGGGGTCATGAACTCAATTTCACTTCTATTCTTACAAGCTTACATCGTGTCCTGCAATAACGAATATGCATATCTTAGCCTAACTTGCAATTTCTGAGTTTAATCAACTAATTTCTTATTATCATGACATTCAATAGTTCACAAAGCATAAACATGTGCATCTTCATCTAAGATTTACCCTAAGTATTATTTACCTTTTACTGTGCATTAACGACAAAAGTAGGGTTTTAATGTTACATACCTATTTACTGCACTTAAAACTTAATTACCAAATATCTAGATATTCACTTCACACTTCACAATCACCTTTACCATTCACCGTTCAATATCTGCATCATTCTGTTAGGGTTTGGGTTCTCTATAATAGTTACCATAAAAAACTCTGGAGCTCTGTGATTTTCTTTTCTTATGCTTAAGTGAATGCAAAATGACCCAAAAATTCAGCTTTATGCGTTAAAAACCAAGGAATTAGGGCATAATTAAAGCCAAATTGCCTCTATTCATGGATATCAGCATCCAGTTTGGGAGATTGTAACAAGTGGCAATTTATAATTTGAAATTTCAAACGACCAACCACTCTTTTTGTGGCATTTATTGCAGGGTATGCATATTAAGGATATCTGGACATTAAGTAATGTGCTTACCATCAGAATGTGCATATGTGTATGCATGACATCATCATGTTGGTCAGCATTCACCAAGGGTGAATTTTGGGTTATTAAGATCCAAAGGCATTTACCTTTGATCATCAAATGTCAGGGCATTACAAAATGTCCAGAGCAAAAAGTGAACTTGTGCCACATGGCACCATTTGATAGGTTCATGAAAACCTATGATTTTTGGTCATGGGGATAGGGATGTGGATATTAAGAAATATCTGGATGTTAGCATTTGCAAAATATCCCTAAGTCTAAATGTGTGGATGATTTCACCCTTCTAAAGGTAATTATTGGTCGGGTGTAATGTGACATCATCATCATATTAGTGAAAGTTTGGACATTAAGTTAATGTCTGGATGTTTAGGTTTTGCAAAATGTTCTGAACTCTTAATGTTTGCATGACATCATCATCTAATGACATTCTTTTGGAATTAGTTCGTATGACGTCATCGGGATGTTAAGGGAAGATCTGAATGTTAATATGTCTACGTGGAATTTCCAGAGACCTATGTGCTTTTGAAAAGACAACATGACATGTCATCAGGATATTCAAAAGGTCGGGACATTGAGTTAATGTATGGATGTTTAGTTTTGTCGTGATATTATAGCAAGTTGGGATATTAACCAATGTCTGCATCTTGAGATTGAATATGCATACTTGCAAATATTTATGCATTATGTGACCATGCACTTGATAGTTTATTACATCGTGAGTTAAAATTTGATGTACACACATTTGTGACTATTCGAATATTAATCTTTGCTTAGTGAATTTTATGATTGGAACATTAAGTTAATGTCTGGATGTTAGGATAATGTGCGCATCCCTAAGACTATTTGACTAAACTTTGACTAGGCATAACTTCTTGGTTTTAGGGAATTTATGGGTGCTTCAAAAGGCAAAACCTACTTAGAATTTTATGCTCTTTCACTTGGTAGGTTTCATGATGAGAAATTCTGACTTCAAAAATTTGACCTAGATCTCAAGATCCTGACATGCAAAGGATAAGATCCTGACATACACTTGCTATTGTTTTTACCATACTGCCCAAAAGCAAAGGGAAGCGAAACTAGCCAAGCAAAGTAGAAAATGTTGGGTCCCTATTTTGTTAGGGTAAAATAGGGTATGTTGTGTAACCACACAACACCATCTTACCTTAAGCTTTCCTTGTTTCTTAAATTTACTATCATAGAGTAGTACTAAGTCACCCTCTTTTGAAATTTTTCAACTACAATTTTCTGTCATGCCAAGCCTTTGGGTGCACCTTTCTAGGTTTAGGTTATATGCCTCAATGAGCCTATTTTCATCCATTTTTTCTAGATCCTCAATTCTCTCAACTAATGAATCTTCCTCTATTAACCACAAGGTTAATGTGGTATGAAAATTTAGAATTATAAAGTTCATAGGTATTGTGGCATCCATCCCATATATTAGTTCAAAGGGTGTAAATGTTGTTCTTCTTTTGTATGATATGTGGTAGGCCCAAAGCACTGTGGGTACTTTTATGTCCCAGTCTTGTCTATTTCCATTATACATTTTAGTCAGGGTTGTGCCTATTATTTTGTTTAGTACTTCACTTGCTATGTTTGCCTACAAATGGTAAGGTGAGCTCTTGTTGTGTGTGATCATGAAAGTTTGTAGTAGTTTTGTAATCATTTTCTCAAAAAGTGTTTACCCTAGTCACTAGTTATACTTAGTGGGCATTTAAATCTCATTATTATATTCTCATATAAGAAATTAGTGGTAGTCTTTATGGTGCAATCCTTAGTAGGTTCAACTTCTGCCTATTTAGTTAAGTATTCCATCCCTGTAATGATGAATCTAGCTTTAGAGTGTTTGGCTGGGGGTCTATTGGTCTAATGAAGTCAATTGCCCATTTCTCAAATAGAAGTTGAGCTAACACTGGTCTAAGTGACATTTCATCTTTGGTGGTTGGTTTCCCTGTGCACTGGAAAATATCACATTGTTTAGCATAAGTTTTTACATCTCTATATAGTATAGGCCACAATAATCCAGCCAACTTTATTTTTCTTGTGATTCTCTCCCTGGAAGTATGACCTCCTGCTATCCCTTCATGAGCTTCACTTACTATAGATTCTCTTTCATGTTCATAGACCACTCTTCTTATGATGTCATCCTCTCCTAAAATATGTAATTCTCCTGCTATCAATGTATAAGGTAGGGCTCTTTGCATTAAGGTTTGCTTATCATGCAGTGTCATATCCTTTCAAAATTTTCCTATAGAAAGTAATCTTTCTATATCATGTAATTCTTCTGGTATCATAGTTACTCTGAACAAGTTTGTGCCAGGGATGTCTTTCTCCTGACTATCTGGTTCTTCCCCTATTTCAATTCTAGATAAATAATCTGGTCCCTGATTATGTTTCCCTAGTTTCACCATTATTTTAAAGTCAAATTCCTGGAATAAAAGTAGCTAGCGGTAGATTCTACCTTGAATGACCGATTTATTTAGTAGGTTTTTTAAGGGCTCATGCTTTATATAAAAGATAAATGGTGTTGATAGTAAGTAGTGTTTGAATTTTTGTAGTGCATAGACCATTGCTAGAGCTTCTCTTTCTATTGTGGTGTAGTTTTCCTCCACCTTTGATAATTTTCTACTAGCAAACGCTATAGGCTGGTCTTTAGTCCCTTTTGGCTATGCTAGAACTACTCCTATTTCTATTCCTGATGCATCTATGTATACATGGAATGGCATATTCTAGTCAGGGAATATCAGTATTAGTGCTTCTGCAATCTTTTGTTTCAAAGTATCAAAAGAAGTTTGGCACTGTTATGTCCACTCAATATTTCTACCACATTTCTTCTTTAGTAGTTCTTCTAGAGGTGTTTCCATATCCGCATATCCTCTGATGAAGTTGCGGTGGTATCTTATGTAGCCTAAGAAATTTTTTACTTCTAGTGTTGTCTTTGGTGGTGGTAGTGTCCTTCTTTGCAGATAATATGCCCTAGTAAGGTCCCAAAGGGTACCGCAAACACGCATTTCTTCAAAATTAGTGATATTTGTAAGCTTCTACATCTGTTTAGCATCATTCTTAAGGTCTGCACATGGTCTTCCACCAAGCCATATATTATCCAGTCATTTAAGTATACTTCCAAGAAATCATGTATTAACTCTTTGAATGCATTTACCATTATACTACTAAATATTATAGGTGCATTATTTAGAACAAATTGCATGACTATGTACATTAATGATCCAAATTCTGATGTGAAAGTAGTTTTAGGTTGATCTTCTCTTGTTTTCATCTGATGATATCTGGAGAACCCATCAGTAAACGAATAAATCTCTCTTCTAGCTATCAATTCTAGTATTTCTTCAGTGAATGGAGTAGGGAATGGATCATGTATGCATGCTTTATTCAATTCCCTAAAGTCAACGCATATTCTTACTTCTCTAGTCTTTTTGTTTTGTACAACCATTGGAGTTATCCAATCTGCATCTTCCACAAGCTTAATTATACCTATCACCAGCATTTTTTCTAATTTAACTTTTACCTTTTTCTTCATATTTGGATTCAATCTGTAAGGTATTTTCTTTATAGGTTTAACACCTTCTTTTAGTTGGATTTTCATTACACCGACCTCTTCTTTTATACCCTTTAGGTATGTAAATGTTCTAGGAAATATGCCTTCAAATTAAGATGATATCTCATTCACTTGTACTACAACTTTATCATCCCAATATTCACCTATTTTTGCCATTTTGGGGTCTCCTTCTATTGCTATATTTTCTTCTCTAAGTTTTATGGGTTTTTTGTAGTATTTCTCTTTGGACTTTGTGGGTAGTTCTAATTTTCTTTCTCCTACCTAAACTTCTATGTCTAAGTTATTTGTGTCTTCATCATTTCCTTTAATAGTTTTATAACATCTATGTTCACTGTGCTTTGTTTCCTTGTCCATCCATTCAATTAATTTCCATATTCCATCTATCTTTGGCAGAGGGAGACTTTGTTCTAGTGTTCCTTGTTCACTTTCTGAGGTTGGTTTGAAAATTATTTCTTTCATTTTCAATAGTGTGGTATGAATGTATCTATCTGTACTATAGAATGAGAATTTGTGTAGAAAGTCTTTCTAGACTTCATCCCATTCTTTTGTTTCTTTTCTTCTTTCTTGGTTTATATACCAGGTTTGGGCTACCAATGATAGTGTCCAATAGAATAATTGAACATATATTTTGTTGTCATACTCATTTCTTCCATTCCACACTATTGTGCATATGTCTAGATGTTCTTGTAGTGGGATTTGGCCTTGTTATTTTGGTATCATCTCATATTCTCCCTCTTTCAGTAAGTATCTAGTTCTTATGAGAACTTTGAATACTGGTCAATGTTGTATTGTTGCTTTGTGGGTATTCCACCAACTTGCAGCATTGCATATTAGTGTGTTGTATGGAATCTAATCTTATTTGCTCATCTATAAAAAAATATTTCCATTTACATTAGGTATGTATGTAGGTCTTTTACACCTGAAAATTTTGGTAATTTGACGTGTGAGATCCCCCTTGTGATGTGGTTTACTTGTCATGATTTCATGGTTCTATCTTTATTTTGGTCTTGTGAGTTGTCTATGTTTTGTGGTGCTTCTTTATTCAATGCAGTATATTGCAGTAAGTTTTCTTCTTAGATCTGCACCATGAATACTCTATGGAACCCTATCATTCTCTAGATTGTTAATTCCGGTTCATTGTTTAACCACTCCTGCAATACTTCCTCACTATGTGTGCTATAATTGTCATCTTCTATCTCTACTTCTCCTTCTGAGTTTGGTTCTTTTGTTGTGTCATCTTTGGGTAGTCTAGATATTGAATAGAGAATTTTAGAATCTTCATCACTCTGCTCTACATGATTAGTTTCTTCAATATAGGCCTATTCCATATTTGCTCCCAATGGTATATGTACATTTGTAGTGTTATCAGCAAAATATATCTCATCCTTTTGGGAATCCACAATCCCATTTGCATTTATGAACCATTTCAACCCTAATAGTGCATTGAATGAAGCAAATGGTTCTTTCATTGCCTCAAATTCAAAGTCTATTATTTGTTTTATCCCCATTATGTTGACTTCTACTTGTTTTTAAGTTCCCAATGTGCCCATGTTTGATCCATCTGGCAAACTAATGTTGTAAGGAGTCTCATTCAAGCTTGGTCTCCCTAATTGTTCCTAGATTCTTTTAGGTAGCATGTTGACATCAGCACCTAGATCAACCATGACCTACTTAATTTTCTTATGATTTATGTAGGCATCTATCATTAGTGGTTTGGTCTTCCATTGTCTATATGTTTTAACCATTGTCCTTATTTATGGTCTATAGGCCTTTTCCTTGTTCCAATATTTACATAATTGCTTCAACTTATCTATTAGGTTATGTTGATCTGTTAGATTTGTGATTTGTTTTAGTGTTGCAACTTCCCCTTCGATAAAGAATTGTGTGTGTTGTTTTTGTTTATTGTGTTCTTTGTTATGATTTGTTTTGATTTTTCTACAATTTCACCATGTTGAGATTTTTTAGGGAAGAAAGTTTCCTCTTCCTCGCTTTCTTCTTCCTCACTATCATTGTTTTGAATGTTTGCGGTATCAGTACCTTGTCTTGTAACTACCGCAACTTTGGTTTTTCCTTTGTTTCCCTTCTATTTTATTTATTTATACTTTAGTTTGGTAGAATAGTCTTCTCCATCCAAAGTTTCACTATACGAAGTATCAATCTCATAACTAGATTCTTTTCAACAACTTCTAGCTTCCTGTGGTGCTTCTTTTGAGATTTTTTTGATTATGTGGGCTCCTTTATGTGAATTGAACCCTTGCAACTCGTTTCTTTTAGATTTTTGTGGTGCATTTCTAAAATATTGTTAAGCTTTGTCACAAGAAAATAGATCATGATCTATGCTACCGCACAATTGCACTATTTCCTTCTCTCTCCCCAACATTCATTAGCAAAATGGCCTAGTTTACAGTATTTATAACATGTTGTATCTTCTCTCCTTATTCTTCTATCATGGCCTCTACCTCCACTGTATCCATTATCTTGACCCCTATCTTCATTATTGTAATTATTCATATATGGTACTGGATTAAGGTTTGTGTTCTATATAGTATTAACATTTCTTTGATTAGCCCAACTAGGAGCTTTATATCCATGATTCTAGATGTATAAGGGTCTCTCTGCCAATCCTTTGACATATTCCATGTTTTGATTGTCTGCTTTAATATTGCAGTGTGCGTTACACCAGGGTTCATGATCATCATCTTCTTCTCTTAGCCTGAAAAGTTGTGATGGGCAATCTTCTATTTCATGATTGCCCCAATCTCTGCAAATACCACAATATATTGTGTTGTTCCTTTTTGGTATTGTTTTAAGGTCTATCTTTATTTGGGCTACCTTCCTTTCACCTTTTATCATCGGGCATTGATTCCATAGATGTTCTTATTTTGTACAATAAGAGCACCATATGTTTGGTCTTTGCTTTTGCAGACTATCCTCCTTTCTTGCCAATATTTCTTGTTTTAATTTGATTTGTTCTAATTCAATTTTAAGTTTCTCCATCTCCATGTTTTCCTTGGTCTTATCATTTTTACGCCAAGTTTGAGCTTCAATGTGGTAGCCCATAGTTACCGCTTCCAAATAAGAGTCAAAAAATTTCACATCCAATGATGTCCTAATGTCAAGGCTTAGTCCTAACACAAACCATTCAATTCTTTTGTCACGTCTCATTTTATGAACAATATGATCATTCTAGTTTAGTGAACAATTATGGTGACTGATTTTACTTTAAGTAATTTTGCATATGTGGAGGTAATTATTATGAGTTATATTGATGAAAATTGGAAATTATTTTAAATATTGAATATTGATGCAATGATTTGCTTCGGCTATGTTTTGTAGACACTAACCTATTGACTTTGAGTTGAGTGCAAATGGATGCAGGTACTCATCAAAGATGAGAGCATGGCTGAGGTAAAGATGTTCTAGCCACTTGGCAAGAACTGATGGATGTATTACCCTAATGCAATCACACACATCACATAGTTTCATATTCATTATTGAATGACTTTGATTGCTTTAATGTGTGGTTATTAATCGTTTTCAAATGCACAATGTGATTAATTTAATATCTTTTTCGAAATATATTCAAATGATGTATTGTGTGTTAGTTAAATGAATAATAAAATATTGTTTATAAGATGTTTGGAAGACAATATTTGAAATAAATATTGTATAATTATATTATATTAAAATATGTGTGTACTTTTGTATTATTTTATTACTTCTTGAATTATCAAAAAAATAGTATTTTAGTAAAACAGTTTAAATAATATTAAAAATAGTGTTATTATATTTAGATGAGTAAACAAAAGAATTAAATTTATTACTGTCACCCATGCGACAGTAAGTTGCAAAAGAAGATATTATTTTATTGTTTTAAATATCTTTCTTCTCAAATTCTATTGGTCGAGATATCATGCAAATTGAAAATACCAACTTCAATTTCTAAACGTAATTGGAGGAACCGCCAAAAATAAGAAATGAAAAGCTTTGTTAAAAAGAGAGATCGCTCAGTTGAGAACACACCATGAATTGCAAAGAGAACTGTTTTACCAGAGTGACAGGAAGGAGAATTGGAGTTTGCAACAAGAGAAAGAAACAAAGGCAGCGACTTCAAACTGCAAATTCTTCATTATTCGATGCCTGTATTCTAGGTTTTTCTACTTATTTAACTTACGTTAAATGGTAGGATTTCAGTTATCTTTTAATGGTTTTTACTTATTGTTTGGATGGGCGTCTGATTTGTCTGCATGTCCCTTATTTCTGCCTAGTCGATCTCTAATTTTCCTGGCCACCCATACTTTTGTGGGTCGATGTCATCTTTCTGGTCGTTACTTTCTATCTTGGCTGCTTGTCTTTGGCCGTCGACCTTTATTCTAGCCACCATCCATTTTAAATGGCCGTCTGAACTACATCTTGATTGATCTCTATGGTTCTTGCTATCTCTTGATCTTATCTTGGCTGAAACAATGGACATTAAAACATATTTCTTCCCTGACCAAACTACCTGAATTCTACTATTGAAACTATAAATCGATTCCCAGATTGCAAATCGTCATTTCTAGGTCTTGACATTGCCGATGGAAAAATTATTTTATCAAAACCCCCAGATGCAACCAAATTATTTCTTTGTCAGATATTTATATTGCAGCTGTTATTTTTTCTATATGATTGTATTTCTTAATTGGATAAAAGTAGTTTAGAACAGAAATCAAACTCTTATTGATGAACAAAACCTCTTGAAAATAAGCAAAACTATTATTTCCTGTAGCTTCTTTTACAGTGATACTTGACTGTAGTCGATTCATTGTTGTCTCTAGAGATTGAGAAAACAGATCCTGTAGCTATCTTTTATGACTATTTTGTTTAAATACATTGGTTGAAATCAAATCTAGTTAGACAAGTCGACCTCTTTGATAAAACTCAAACTCTTAAAAAGATTTAGATGAAACTCCTGCAATTCATGTGGATACTTTTCCTTATGAAATTGTTGTTCAAAACTTTGTTGAAAACATTGTCAGTGGATGATAGTAGATTATTTATAAACTCAGTTGATTATCTATTAGATTTTGCCACAGTTCTTGTCGCCACAATGACAGGAAGGTTTTAGAAAGACATATGTGCTTAAAATTGCATGCTTAAATAGATTAGTTTCCTATCACAAAAACAACATCAAGATAGATTATTATTTTAATGGTTATTCTTGAATACTTAATGACTGAATACTAGATAGAAAACTATATCAAATTGATAAACTTATGTTTGCCATTGTACGTTCAAAAGATCGAATCTTGTTTGAAAGTGTATTTTTCCTTATTGGATGTTTTGGGAAAGGGATTGGATTGATTTATTGGAAATATTAAATTTATGATTCTTTACTTATTTTCTTGCTTCTTGGGGAAAGAAGTAGTTTTTTACATAGGAATGTATTGGGTTACTTTTGGGACTAGGATGTCGAATGTGGATATTCAGAGATGCCTTTCCTCTTTTCGGGAATTGACCAATTTACTTGAAATGATTAGATCTAATCAGAATGACATTGAAACAGATGTTTATTGTCTAGCAAACTTAATTATTGATATCTCTGCCACATCCTGTTGTGAGACAATTTACTTTTCATTACTTAGAATTGTACATTCAGACATCATGGTTGCATCGGGTGTTCCCTCCTGCAGTTGTTACCAGGTAGCTAGACATTTCGTGTAGGGCTGGGTTTCCTTCATTTCAGGAAGGGATATGGGGAAGTGTAAATACTTCATGGTTGGGTGGAAAATCACCTGGGCCATGTTCCTGTCTCTCAGTTTGTAGGTGGTGGACCACTTGGTTCGTGCAGCTGGAGAGTGTGTTGATTTATTTATTATTGATGTACTTGATTATTGTACCTATTTTGGATGTATTATGGCATGTTACCAAAGGATTTATGTATAATATTTTATAGTGCTTGTTACATGGACTAAGCACATGAATATGTAAGATTTATTGACAATGAGATTCGTATTTATAAGATTATCTTTTATTGAGATATTGTGATTAAGTGGATTAATTGCATCTATTATTCTTTAAAAGTTGTATCTAAGTGGCTTATTTACATCTTTTTTATTTTGGTTATTATGATGTTGTATTTAAGCAGATTATTTACTTCATTTATTTTTGTGTTGGTTTAAATGTTTTTGCATGATTTGTGAGGCTTTACATTTGGTATCAGAGCTCTAGGTTTAACACTAGGGCCTTTGTTTTTGGGACTATTGTGCTAAAGTTACAAACTTGATACAGACTATCCATCATGAATACAAGAAACATTGATCGTGGTGACAAATCAAGAAGTAGTCAAGGTAGAGGATCACGTGGAGGTGCTCATGGTGGTTGAACTGCTGGGGATCGTGGAGATGCCAGTAATGATGAAGATGAAAGATTTGACCATATTCTTGATCTCTTGACCAGACAGGACACGAGGATGAATACTCTTGAGTAGGAGATCAGAGGAATTCCTAGAGGTCATAATGCTAATGAAAACCCAAGGGTTGAGACACAAAATGAGAACTCAAGGACAAAAGTTCTAGTTCCTGAAGTTGGAGCTACTGCTGATAATCAAGCAAAGATAGCTGAAGAATTGGGGAAGGACCTCAAGAAAGTATCACCGCCAAAATTTGATGGAAAGACCATTGGAGATGGAGCTGAGTCCTAGATAATAGAAATGGAGAAGTACTTTGGACTCTGAAACCTTTCAGATCACACTAAGGCAATGTGGGGATCTTACCAATTAATTGGTGAAGCAGCAACTTGGTGGGATAATGAGAAGGCAGATAAAAACCTATTACCTGGTGAGATAACATGGGAGATATTATTGTAGTTGTTTAGAAAAAGATGGTTACCACCATTATTCTTCAACAAGAAGATGACAGAGTTTCAGAAATTGATCCAAGGAGGTATGTCTGTGACCAGTTATTGGGAAAGGTTTTCTCATTTACTAAAATATGTTCCACAGTATCAAACAGATGAGAGATTTCAGATTAGAAAGTTTATTTTGGGATTGAGGCCACAGATTGGAGCTGAGGTGGACATTCATAACCCACTCACTATGGATGCCACTTTTGAGAAAGCAATAAAGCAAGACCAGAGGTTGTAGCAGACGACAAATTACCATAAGCAAAGAGATGCTAAGTTTTCAAATAAGAAGCCACAGAATAATTAGATAAACTACCAAAAGAATAACAACCAGGGCAATAATAGACATATCAGGAATCTGAAAAGAGGCAATAATTCTCAGGATGGGAATGGTGGAAACAAGAGAGGTGGCAATAACAATAGAAACAACAATCAGAGGGAAAGAGTTGAAGGACCAAGAGCACATAAGGGTGGATGTTACAACTGTGGAGGAGAGCATTATGCAAATGCATGTCCACATAAAAGAGGAAACAAGAATTAGCAAGGAACACTGCAGCATCATATTCATGCCACAGTGGATAATCGGCAAGTAGAATTTCAAGCAGCACCTATTCAGTTCCAAGGTAAGCTCTATGGACTACTTGTTTCTATTTTGATTAATACTCGTGCCACAGAATGCTTTGTAGATCCTAGAGTAGTATCTAAGTTATCTATTAGACCTGGACATATGGAAAACTCTTGGATGGTACAATATGGCAATAGTGCAGAAAAGAGGGTAGACTCATGTCTAGCTTGCAGTGAGTTAGAGCTTCCTTGTTTTCAAACACAAGTGAATCTGTATGTAGCACCTTTAGACTCTTATGATGTAATTCTGGGAATCAACTGGTTAACTGAACATAAGTATCTAGGAAACTGTGAAGACAAGGTTGGTAGGTGTTTGGATGACCTAGGAAATCAAGTGGAAATTAATGGGACTAAGAGACCTTTAGAGCTTAGACAAATCTCAGCTATGCAATTGAAGAAAGCCAAGAGGAAAGGATGTGGCATTTATGTTGTCCAAGTAAAGGACCTTGGTAAAGAAGAACTAGTGTTCAATGACTATCCAATCCTTAGAGATTTCAAAGATGTATTCCTTGTAGAGCTGACAGAATTGCTGCCAAAGAGAGAATTGACTTCTCAATTGACTTACTACCAAGGACTGAGCCGCAATCTAAGGTACCCTATAGAATGACTACTACAGGGTTGTATGAGATTAAGGCTCAATTGCAGGAGTTGTTAAACCAAGGGTTCATTAGACCTAGTGTGTCACCATGGGGCACACCGGTCATCTTTGTAAAGAAGAAGGATGGTACTTTGAGATTATGCATTGATTATATGATGCTTAACAAAGCCACTATAAAGAACAAGTATCCACTTCCAAGGATAGATGAGCTCTTTGATCAGATGAAAGGAGCAACAATGTTCTCAAAGATAGACCTTAGATCCGGTTATCACCAATTGCGGATTAAGGATGAGGACATCTCTAAAACAACTTTTAGGACTCGATATGGTCACTACGAGTTCATAGTAGTACCATTTGGGTTGACTAATGCTCCAGCAGCTTTCATGAATTTGATGAATAGCATTTTCAGATGATTTTGTGTTAATCTTCCTTGATGACATATTGATATACTCTAATTCAGTGGAAGAGCATGAAAAGCATTTGAGAATTGTTTTGCAGTGATTGAGAGAAAGAAAGCTTTATGGAAAATTATCTAAGTGTACATTCTTTCAGGATAAAGTGCACTACCTTGGTCATGTGATCTCAGCAGAAGGGATTACAGTTGATCCTGAGAAGATAAAAGCAATAATGGAATGGCCTACACCGCAGAGTGTGACAAAAGTCAGAAGTTTTATGGGACTTGTAGGTTATTATAGAAAGTTTGTGGAAGGTTTTTCAACCATAGCAACACTGATTACCGCACTTCAAAAGAAGGGTAAGAAATTTGAATGGACAGAAAGGTGTGAGCAAGATTTCCAAGTGTTAAAGGAAAAGTTCACAACTGCTCCTATCCTGACCATACCAAATCCTAATGGGCACTTTATAGTTATAACAGATGCTTCAGGGGAAGGATTAGGAGGAGTGTTGATGCAGAATGAGCAAGTGGTTTCTTATGAGTCAAGAAAGTTAAAACAACATGAGTTCAACTATGTGCCGCATGGTCTTGAATTGGCTGCCATAGTTCATGCACTTCATATGTGGAGGCATTATCTTCTAGGTAAGCCCTTTGAATTAAAGACAGATCATCTAGGGCTCAAGTATATATTTACTTAACCTAACCTCAATGCACGATAGAGAAGATGGTTACAATTCCTTAGTGAGTATGACTTTGGAATTGAATATATAAAAGGAAAGGAGAATAGAGTAGCAGATGCCCTTAGTAGGAGAAGACATTGGGCTACCATTATTACAATGAGATCCAATTTGAAATAGAAAGTGATTCAGAATCTTCAAGGGGCTAAGCATTATGAAAGAGTAAGGCAAGCTTTGGAATTAGACCCCTTAGATCACAGGTTTGATGGTTATGTTATAGAATCAGATGGACTTTTGAGAATTTAGGGAAGGATGTATATTCCTAACTTAGGAGAGTTGAGGAAGTTACTGCTTGAAGAGATTCACAATACACCTTAATCGGGTCACCCTAGAGTGACAAAGATGGTCAAAGGTTTGAACCCTTTATACTTTTGGCCTAGCCTTAAGAGGGATGTGACGGAGTTTGTAGCTCGATGTTTGGAATGCCAGTGAGTCAAGGCTAAGCATGTGCATCCAGCAAGTTTGTTGTATCTGCACAGTATCCCTGAGCACAAGTGGCAAGTAATAAGCATGGATTTTATTCAAGGGTTACCTATGTCTAAGAATAGGCATGATGTCATCTTAGTGGTTGTGGACAAGTTGACAAAGGTAGCACATTGTATTTCAAGGTATCTTTCAGATGGTTCTATGGTCTTAGCTAAGAAGTTTGTATAGGAGATTTTTAGATTGCATGGAGTTCCTGAGACGATCATTTTAGATCGAGACACTCACATGACATCTAGATTTTGGACGACTCTCAATGCAACTTTGGGTACAAAGTTGAATTTTAGTTCTGTTGACATTCTTTGAATCAGCATTAGGGTCTGCCACTTCTAATGCACAGGCAGATTCAGCCAACTGAATACAGGAGGTTACGTGAGCTCCTCCCCTTCACTTCTGGTTCTGCCGCACCAAGGGGGGTATCCCTATAACTCAAGATGTAACCTTGACTAGCTCAAAGATAGAAAGATCTAACTTGACAACAACAGGCAGAATACTCTCATGTATGGACCAAGATCTGCATGATAGATCACAAGGCTGGCAACATTCTTGGACATGATGTCTGGTTGGGTATGAGAGCATGCAGGGGGTTCCTAATCCTACTCCTACAACTAACAGGTGGAAGTATGAAATGTTTTAGTTTGAAGTTTGGATGCAAAGCTGGACATGGTGTATAACACAAGAACACAGCATGATTGGTGCCTATCCAGGGCTTGGAGTCGGTAGACATACACCTGTGAATGATCAGCATGATTAGCTAAAACTGGATTTCAGGGGGATACACATGATATCTGCCCTACAGATATCTCCCAATGAAGAGTGTTGAGTTATCTCTACTTATGGCATCCCTACTGCAGTATACCCTTCCCAATGTTCAACCTAAAAACAGTTTAATCTACCCCTTGAGCAGAAGTTAAAAGGTCAGACATTCAACATAGGAATTCTATGCTCTAGAATCTAAACATTACCCAAATATCCAGATCCAGAAGAAGAATACATGCAATACTGGAGACAGAATTAACACAACACATGCTAAGATAGCATTACTCATACAAGATCAACCATGAAATTAGTGGATTCATGCCAAATCGTACAACAGGAGATACATAAACTCACAAGTTTAAGCTGTACAGAGCAACCAGATCAGCTGGTTTTGAATTACAGAGCCAAAAATCATCAACTTTCAACAACCTTGAATGAATAACACCATCTGCATTATATAGCAGGAGGGTGTATTCAGCATTAACTACCAGGTTGACCAAAAATCCCGCCAGATACACAGTATCATAAAAATGGCGCTCAAACACAACCAGATTGGCGCCCAAACTTGAATGCAGCAGGTAGGGGAGGAGACAGGAAGATTTCTCGAGCCCTGCGCCACTGATGTACACCTTCAATCGGGTACCAGATCAGCCCACGCCATCGCCCATACCTCTGCAACAATCGCCATTGATGGCGCACCAACCCGCGGCCTCGGGAAGAACATCAATTCTGCATTCGCAAGCATTTCCCGCCGAGACTCATCATCATGATATTTGAAAATGCAGGATATCAATATCCCACATGCACCCCACGATGACCTCAATAACACTTTATATACTAGGTCATGAGCATATATCATGTCGGTGCTTTTGCTCCTGACGACACTAGTATAAGACTTCATCATCATCATCCTCCAGCAGCATGCTATCCTGTTGTTCGAAATATCACCCTGACGTCATCATGATATTTGAAATATAACCTGCATGATAATCGGCACAACCTGATCCATCGGAGGAACATCCTCCTGCTGAGCCTATACCAAAAGTCTGGCCGATGAACATCCTGATGACGTCATCATCATATCCTGCTGACGTCATCATCATATCCTGCTGACGTCATCATCATATCTGCCTACTGCGCACCTCCTCATATCCGGATGACGTCATCATCATGTTTGCAAATATCAGGGGATCTCCTTAAGATGATCAGTGTTAGAAATATGACCCCCCCGGGACCCTGATGACGTCATCATCATATTAACATCATCATGATATTCGGAAGACAACCGGATATTTGGAAATATCACCCCTGCAAGAAACTTAGGGCGCACTGTAGCTCATCAGCATCATCATCAGGATAAAAACCAAACATCACCCGATATTGAAATATGATGATGACGATGAGAAACCGGTCGACGGAGGACATGATGACGCTGACCACCATCGAAGAAAATATGATGATGATGACCTCCTCCTCAAAGAAAAAATGATGCTGTAGCTGAGAGATACTGAGGAGGTCCAACACTTAGAGCATTTTTTGGATTCTTAGGGAAAGTGCCTGCATGAAAATTGCTCAAAAATTGTCAGTCAATTCAGGCACTAACAAGTTCAACTTGTCATCCTCAAATGGATGGTCAGACAGAAAGAGTGAATCAGGCGGTAGAAGACCTTCTCAAAATGTATTGTATGGATCAGTAGTATAAATGGGAGGAGTACCTTCCATTGGTAGAATTTGCATTTAATAATTCATACCATGCATCTTTGGGAATGGCACCTTTTGAAGCTCTTTATGGGCATAGGTGTCGAACACCTATTAGTTTGGATAGAGTGGAGGACAAAATTGTGATTGGTCCTCAAATGTTAAGAGAAATAGATGATTAGATGAGGTTGATCAATGAGAAGTTGAAGCAAGCTTTAGATCATCAAAAGAGTTATGCAGATAAGAACAGAACTCCTAGATAGTTTTCAGTTGGTGACAAAGTCTTTTTGAAGGTCAAACCTCATAAGAGTTCAATGTCATTTGGCAAAGCATCCAAACTTGCTCCTCGTTTTATAAGACCGTTCAAAGTTCTGGAAGTGATTAATCCTGTAGCTTACAAACTTGTTCTCCCGTTTGCACTTGCCAGAATCCACAATGTTTTTCATGTGTCTTTACTTAAGCTTTATCATCCTGACACATCACATATTCTTGATTGGAATGCTTTACAGGTTCGGGATCCATGAGTGGTCCTGGTGGAGCCCACTCAAATTCTGGGGAAGCGCAACATTAAGTTGTATAACAGAGATGTGGTGCAATATAAGGTCCAATGGGAAGATGCAGAGGAGATTGATAGGTCTTTTCCTCATTTGAGGATATAACTTAGATTTCTTACTCATGCATGGATTATGATACTTTGAGTTTGATTATTGTTTGAGATACTTTGAGTTCAGTTATGCTTTGATACTTTGAGTTGATGTTATTATTTTATGACACCTTGATACTTTATTGGTGCTTGTTGGACACTATATTGTTTTGATGTTTAATAAGACATCAGGACGATGTCTCTTCCAATCGAGGAAGGATTTCACGTCTCATTTTATGAACAATATGATCATTCTAGTTTAGTGAACAATTATGGTGACTAATTTTACTTTAAGTAATTTTGCATACGTGGAGGTAATTATTATGCGTTATATTGATGAAAATTAGAAATTGTTTTAAATATTGAATATTGATGCAATGATTTGCTTCAGCTATGTTTTGGAGACACTAACCTATGGACTTTGAGTTGAGTGCAAATGGATGCAGGTACTTGTCGAAGACGAGAGCATAGCTGAGGTAGAGATGTTCTAGCCACTTGGAAAGAACTGATGGATAGATTACCCTGATGCAATCACACACATCACATAGTTGCATATGCATTATTGAATGACTTTGATTGCTTTAACGTGTGGTTATTAATCATTTTCAAATGCACAATGTGATTACTTTAATTTAATATCTTTTTCAAAATATATTCAAATGATGTATTGTGTGTTAGTTAAATGAATAATAAAATATTGTTTATAAGATGTTTGGAAGACAATATTTTAAATAAATATTGTATAATTATATTATATTAAAATATGTGTGTACTTTTATATTATTTTATTACTTCTTGAATTATCAAAATAATAGTATTTTAGTAGTTTAAATAATATTAAAAATAGTGTTATTATATTTAGATGAGTAAACAAAAGAATTAAATTTATTATTGTCACCCATGTGACAGTAAGTTGCAAAAGAAGATATTATTTTATTGTTTTAAATAGATTTCTTCTCAAATTCTATTGGTTGAGATATCATGCAAATTGAAAATACCAACTTCAGTTTCTAAACGTAATTGGAGGAACCACCAAAAATAAGAAAGGAAAACTTTTTTTAAAAAGAGAGACTGCTCAGCTAAGAACACACCACGAATTACAAAGAGAACTATTTTACCAAAGCGACAGGAAGGAGAATTGGAGTTTGCGATAAGAGAAAGAAACAAAGGCAGCGACTTCAAACTGTAAATTCTTCATTACTCGACGCCTATATTCCAGGTTTTTCTACTTATTTGACTTGTGTTAAATGGCAGGATTTCAGTTATCTTTTAATGTTTTTACTTATTGTTTGGTTGTGCGTCTATATTTGTCTGCACGTCCCTTATTTCTGCCTGGCCAATCTCTTATTTTCCTGGCCACCCATACTTCTATGGGTCGATGTCATCTTTCTGGTCATTACTTTCTATCATGGCCACTTGTCTTTGGCCATGGACCTTTATTCTAGCCACCATCCATTTTAAATGGCCATCTGAACTACATCTTGATCAATCTCTGTGGTTCTTGTTGTCTCTTGATCTTATCTTGGATGAAACAATGGACATTAAAACATATTTCTTCCCTAACCAAACTGCCTGAATTCTACTGTTGAAACTATAAATAAATTCCCAGATGGCTGGTAGACAACTCTTGAAAGACTTTTGATTGATTGTATTTTATTCCTTTGTTATGCTGGCTAGGTAGATTGAACCCTTTATTCTTGCAAATTGTCATTTCCAGATCTTGACATTGCCGATGGAAAAATTCTTTTATCAAAACCCCCAGATGCTACCAAATTATTTCTTTGTCAGATATTTATATTGTAGCTGTTATTTTTTCTATATGAGTGTATTTATTAATTGGCTGAAAGTAGTTTAGAATAGAAATCAAACTCTTATTGATGAACAAAACCTCTTGAAAATAAGCAAAACTATTATTTCCTATAGCTTCTTTTATAGTGATACTTGATTGTAGTCGATTCATTGATGTCTCTATAGATTGAGAAAATAGATCCTATAGCTATCTTTTATGACTGTTTTCTTTAAATACATTGATTGAAATCAACTCTAGTTAGACAAGTCGACCTCTTTGATAAAACTCAAACTCTTAAAAAGATTTAGATGAAACTCCTGCAATTCCTGTGGATACTTTTCCTTATGAAATTGTTGTTCAAAACTTTGTTGAAAACATTGTCAGTGGATGACAGTAGATTATTTATAAACTCAGTTGATTATCTATTAGATTCTACCACAGTTCATGTTGCCACATTGACATGAAGGTTTTAGAAAGACATATGTGCTTAAAACTGCATGCTTAAATAGATTAGTTTCTTATCACAAAAATATCAGCAAGATAGATTATTATTTTAATGGTTATTCTTGAAGACTTAATGACTAAATACTAGATAGAAAACTATATCAAACTGATAAACTTATGTTTGTCATTGTATGTTCAAAAGATCGATTCTTGTTTGAAAGTATATTTTTCCTTATTGGATGTTTTGGGAAAGGGGTTGGATTGACTTATTGGAAATCTTAAATTTATGATTCTTTACTTATTTTCTTGCTTCTTGGGGAAAGAAGTAGTTTTTTACATAGGAATGTATTGGGTTACTTTTGGGACTAGGATGCCGAATGTGGATATTCAGAGATGGCTTTTCCTCTTTTCGAGAATTGACCAATTTACTTAAAATGATTAGATCTAATCAAAATGACATTGAAATAGATGTTTATTATCTAGCAAACTTAATTATTGATATCTCTACCACATCCTATTGTGAGACAATTTACTTTTCATTACTTAGAATTGCACATTCAGACATTAGGGTTCCATCGGGTGTTCCCTCCTGTAGTTGTTACCAGGTAGCTAGACATTTCGTGCATGGATGGGTTTCCTTCATTTCAGGAAGGGATCTGGGGAAGTGTAAATACTTCATGGTTGGGTGGAAAAACACCTGAGCCATGTTCCCATCTCTCAGTTTGCAGGTGGTGGACCACTTGGTTCGTGCAGTTGGAGAGTGTGTTGATTTATTTATTATTGATGTACTTGATTATTGTACCTATTTTAGATGTATTATGGCATGTTGTCAAAGGATTTATGTATAATATTTTATAGTGCTTGTTACCTGGACTAAGCACATGAATATGTAAGATTTAATGACATTGAGATTCATATTTATAAGATTATCTTTTATTGAGATATTGTGATTAAGCAGATTAATTGCATCTATTATTCTTTGAAAGTTGTATCTAAGTGGATTATTTACATCTTTTTGATTTTGGTTATTGCGATGTTGTATTTAAGCAAATTATTTACTTCATTTATTTTCAAGTTGGTTTCAATGCTTTTACATGATTTGTGAGGCTTTACATCTTTGTTTCTCTAATAAAGGTTCTTCTAATTTGTGGGATATTTATTTGAATCATTTGTCAAAATATTTTATAGATTCTCCTTTTTGAACTAGATCTCTCATCTTGCTTAACCCTTTAGTGGGATTTCTGAAGACTCAAAATTATCCAAAAATTCTTTCTTTACCTCTTCCCATGTCTTATCATGTTCAGGGTAGGTTCTTCTATACCATTTTAAAGCGTCATTTCTTAGTGTGCCCATGAAATCAAATAGTTTTGTCTAGTCTCTAGTTACATTCTTTCTATTCCAAATTGATTCTAGGACAAATACATGTTCCACTACTTTTGATGTGTCTTTTCCAAACACTGGTATCTTGATGGGAGAGCCCATTGTTGGTTTCTTCTATTTTTTTGTGTTTGTGTTACTTTGCAGTGTGTTGTCTTCTGGTCTTTCTTCTTAAGTTTCCTTCTCTATATTAGGGTTTTATTCTCCCTTCCTTTATCTCTCTGCAACTTAATATCAAAGTATTATTTTTCCATTGCAATCCTTTCTAATTCCTTCTTCTATTTCCTTTTGATTGTCTATTTCTTTGTTGTTATCTTCTATTAAAATTCTCCTTGTCTTATTGGGCACATGGGGTGACTCTTGGTTAGGGGGTTGCATCTATTCAAACTGTTGTTCTATTTTGGGGGATAATTTTTCATTTGTTAATGACATCTCATTATTTATTGGTGACACTTCTCTTAATTGCCTTATACTCTCAAAACTGATGTTGTCATATACCACATCTTCTCCTATTTCCCTAATTTTCATTTTACTTCGATTAACCAAACGATCTGGGTATTCCGCATCCAAATTCAAAGGATGGAGATTTTTCATGGAATTTAGTACTTGTCCCCATTGTTCATCGATCCTAATGTGCATATTGGTAAAATTAGGTTGAACATATGTTGTTTTGCCCAATTGCGGTAGGGTTAGGGTTTTGTCATATTCATCCTCCCATATCCTCCTAGAATGATCATAAGCATTGATGCTTCCTTCTAGGCTTTTGAAGATCTCTATAGCCTTACTAATGTGTATTATTAATGGTCCTAGATTATCTATTTCCTTCTCTATTTCATTTGCAGCAGCCCTTATGGCACAGTCATCTCTTATCTCTAAATTTACTTCATCTTGTCATCTGGCTGCACCCACAGTGGCACGCAAAGCAACACCCTCATTGGCACGCTTAGCTGCACCCTCATTGGCGTGCTCCATTTCTTGTTCTTTTTCCTCTGCAACCTTCCTGGTGTGTTCTCTCCCTAATTTTTTTGCCTTCTCCATTCTTCTATGGTATCTTTCCTATCTTTTCTGAGTCTGCTTGCTTCTTTCTTCCATGCCCATGTCCATTTTGGTTTGTATAATTTCAATAACTTATCTTAATTTCTTATTATCCCCTTTTGCCATGGGTGTTTTGGGTTTGGTATTACATTAATCCTTATGTATCCCATGGTCGACTTAGTATGAAGAGTTACATATTTTCAAGGATATTTTAAAATCCTCCCCTTCCCATTTATCATCCTCTTAGGTGCCTACCCCCTCTCACAAGGGTAGGTCCTAAGAGAATTCACTGTAGATCATTAAAAATCTTGTTATTTTACTCTTTTACCTCTTCTTTATGTTCCACACTTTTCCTTTTATTGTTTCATCTTATTTATTCTTCACCATTTTGTCTAGGGTCCCAACAATGGAATCAAATGTTGGCAAGAAATGGGGAGGACACATATTAGATATCTGAGCCTAGTCAAGTCTCTAAAGTCAGTTTATACCCCAAACGTGATAGTGAGAGAAATAGAGATAATAGATAGGAATCATATAATGCGATAAGAATACATCATACACAACATATCATATACATTCATATACACACATCCATTAGGTCTAATCCTTATATTTTCTTATATATTCATTATAGTATCATATACAAAATGGCAGGTCTAAGTCTTTGCTCTGTACATATATATCTTATTTTTACATACTCTCTTCTCTACTTTCTTACTTACTTTCTATTATATTACATATCTTATATACTCCAATAGGGACGTGTCCCTTACAAGGCATCCTAACTATTATCATACATGTTAGCTTCCTCGTCTACACTTCACTTGTAGTGACTTGTGGTAGGTTCTGATGACTGCTATGTTCTCTTGCCAACAGTGGGCATAAGTAGCCAAAAGGATATTTTGGAAGAACGAGATGTATCAACGAAGGCATAAACACTTGTGGTATAAAGGACAACAACTTAAAGATGCCCCACCTTTTGCAATCCAAATAAACATGTACAAGGAAAATCATGACAATGTACTTAACAATGAAATAAAAGAGGATTTACAAACAAACATTGATTCACAAGCATGTGGTGTTTCAAGCGTAACACCTAAGTCATGTGCCCCACTCATGCCAACTTTCAAATTAGACATTCCTAAGATGATAAATAAATTAAATCAATATATGATGATTCTTATATTTCTAGATACCTTTGAAGACATGAGTTTACACAATGAATGCCAACTTCACAACACAAATGAGTGTGGAGAAACTACATGTCCTAATTTCATCATAAAGTTGGACATGGCATTAAAGGATATGATGAGTTATATATCATCCATAACTAATATGATAAATAAATTAGCTAATGCACAACCTAAAAGTCAAGAGGATGATGCTACTTTGTTTGATGAAGAAACTCATGAACCCATCCCAATTAACAAAATAAAAGAACATCATGTGCACCAAGATTCTATTGACAAGGAAGGCAATCCAATGGTACTCAAACTCAATAATCCAACAACTCATAATGTTAATAAACCTTGCATTAAGTTTGAAAATGGGGTACATACAAATGATTTCACTTGTTTGAAAGTTGAAATCATATTGGGAATAATGTTGAAAATACTCATGACCATGTAAATTTGGAATCAATGGGTTTTCTCGAAGATGGGGAGAACATTGATATGTTAATTAAGGATTTGAGTACTAACATTTTTCTTAATGGAGATACTTCTTCCCTTTACAATGGAGGTGAAAATGATAGCATTATCGATTTGCTAGTGCTTGTAAACCAAGATTGTCAAAGGTTAGGAGAGTTAATTTTCACCAATCTACCTCACTTAGATGTGAATAACCATGTTGAAGAAATTTGTTGTCCAAGTTCACAAAACCAGGAGATCCATTTGTTGTGTCTTGAAACTGACATTGCAATTACACATTTAGATGATCTCAATCATCAGTTTAAACAAGAAACTTATAAATGATTTTGGTTGGGAGATCAAATGGAGATCAACGATTTTTTTTTGTTTAGTTTCAATATCTATAATAGCCCTACGTTGGAGGGTGTGGAAAATGATGGCAATTTAAAAAAACCTAATTTGAGTGATTCTTCTTTAATGGATTTAAGGTATATGATAATCCCATGAGCAAATACGAAGAAAGTGATGAACTAATTCTAAAAAATATAATATAACTACTCAAATTGACACCCTTGTAGGGTACAACCTTGACAAGTCGTGTGTTGAAACTAGTGTTCGCAATGCGATTCCTAATCAAATTTTTGAAAATGATGAATTATTTATGCATTATGTAGGTCATTATACAAGCTCAAAAGAAAAAAAATGAAAATATTGAAGAGTGTTTGCTTGATTTAAGCTTATCAGATACAATATTGTCTATTATTTTTATGTGTGATGTGCATAAAGCCGATGATCATGCCAAGTTGAATGGAGAAATACATATTAAGGATCACAACATGAATGACAACAAACTGAATCCATTAATGGATGATATAATTTCTCCCTTATGTGTCATTTGTCTTAATTTTTTGATTTTGATAATAAAGGAGATGAAAGCTTTATTGTTTTGCTTATAAAGGAAGATAATGAAATTGATAAAATAGATGACACAACTATTTATCACTATAACTTGAATATTCATGAGATGGGAGGAAATTTATTAGAATTTGATCAAAATATTTTGCTTCAACTTTGTTTAGACAACAAATAATCATTTAAGTGATGTTGATCTAGCAATTTTGAATAATTTCTTAAATGCTAACTTCCCTTTAAGGCATGTGCATGAGATCATAAGTCTTCTTATCATTTTAATTACAAGGATGTAGGAAGAAAAACATGCTTGTGGATAGAGCATGAGGACGATGAACTTCCTTAGCTCCCAATTTTATGCGACAACCATTTAGAGTATGAGCCCAAGTAGCTCAAACTCATCATTTATTAATATAATGACAAATCTATAGTATTTAGGACTGTAACAACAAAGCTCTTACTACTAGATACTACGAAGAAAAGGAATAGTGGGAGTTTTATTATCCATACTCTTGAGTATGCACATTGCACAAACCAAGTAGTTTAGGAAATTTTGGTTTGTTTGTTTTTTTTGTTTTGTTTCTAGGTTTAGTTTTGGTTTGTGTATGTGGCAAATTAGCTAATGGCCTAATGTATTCTTGTATACTATATTTAAGGGTTGTAGTTCTTGACCTATTGCATAATTGTTATTAAGATGTACTTAATGGTACTTTATTATTGTAATTGATGGATGGTAAATATTATTCCTTCTAATGCTATTATTTAATATCACCTACATAGTAGTGTTGTAGTTCTTGACCTATTGCATAATTGTTATTAAGATGCACGTAATGGTACTTTATTATTGTACTTGATGGATGGTAAATATTATTCCTTCTAATTTTATTATTTAATATCACCTACATAGTAGTGCATATTGATGTAATATTTGTATAGACGGAGAAAAAATTTCTAGCCACATTTTTGGGGTTGTCACACACTTAATCTAGTCGTTACATAAGAAACACTTGAGAAGCACTAATTTAATTTTATGGGACCTATCCAATGTAGTGTACATTATTTTGGAGAGTTCTATATTATTAGACAATTGACTGCTTGACCTGCTAGATAGAGGTCATGTTAACAAGAGATTGTATTGATAAAATTATGACATACTTTATCTTTGAAAACATAATCGCATGGTTTGGTTGTTTTTTAATCCTCACAAGAAACCAAGGGACCTACTTCATCTTCGTTGTAGTCCAAGTTCTATTATGCACTTTCATGATTCAACATCATAAGTACTCCATATTGCCCACAAACCAACAACATAGTGGATGCCTTTAACAAGATTTTAGGTTGCTTCCTTAATGAGTATGGAAGATGATAGTCCTCAATTTCACTTTGGTTATGCACATATTAAAGAAACATACTATTCATGATACATCTTGCATAGTTGATACACTCACTAATGAGGGTTGGTTCCATGACATAACTATTTACCTCAATCTAGGGGCATTCTTGTCTCAATGTTCTAAGAATACTTAAATTTGCATTCAAAATTTTGCTACCAAATATTTACTAATTATGGGGGTACTTTATTGATAGAGCTTTAATGGTTTATTACTTTGGTTCCTTGATAATATTGAAAAGACTATTGCCCTGTAAGAGGCCCATTGGGAATATGCATGGGGCATGTTAGCGCAAAATTCTTGGAACATAAAATATTACAAATGGGTTATTATTGGAGCAAAATAGAAAAAATATTCACATGATTTTGTCCAGAAGTGTTCTACATGCCAAAAACATAGTAATTCAAAGCATGTACCTGCCCATGGGCTTCACCCCAACACATCACCATGGCCATTTTTTACATGGGGGTTTGATTTGATGGGTAATATTGCCTTGACCTCTTCCAAAGGACACACATTATTATCACATTGACAAATTATTTTATCGAATGGGTCTAATCAATACCATTAAAAGCCACAATGACCATTTATAGTTGCATCTTTATAATGGATAATCTTATTTTGAAATTTGGCTTGCCATCTACTACTATGATATATAATGATACATCATTTAAAAATAAAGAGGCAAAGAAATTATTTTTTAATGAATATTCCTATCTAACTTTATATTAAAGATTAAAAATGTACAATATTCACAAAAAAAAGTTTAGGGTGGTATAGTGACACACTAACAAAGTCCAACTAGACCAAGTCCAACACAAAGACAAAAAACAAAAAGGGCCAAGCCCAAAGTGCACTAAGTAGCTGAAGCAATGTTAATAGAGGGTAGATCCTGATCATCAAGTTTTCCCCACACATCTCTAGGGGCAACATCATCAATCGACTCCCAGCTAGTGAGAGTGCCTTCTTCTTCTTCAATATTATCCTCAGTGGGCTACTAATCACAAACTGAAGAAATGACAAGCTACAAGTGAGGAAACTTGTCTGGGTTAGGCCAACCAACTCCCCCACACCCATGAGAGGAAGTAAAGGGTGGCCTAGAGGGTTGGGACCAAGTATCCCTGGAGTTCTAAGGTTGGGGGCCACAAGAGTGAGATCCACAATCTTGTTTGGAAGATTGGTTGCACGCACACTGACAAACTCTTGGAGGAGAGGTAGATTCAGGTGAAACCCTGGCAACAGTACAGGGGACATTCCCCTAGTGGTCCAATAGATCCCGAAGATCAGTTGTTTCAAGTGTAACTTTACTAGCTTGCATTTGGATATGCATATGCACATTAGAACATATTGTAGCTTTAGTGTAGAGAGAAAAGTGAGCATCAATAGTACAATGAGAAAATAAAGTTGTATTTTTGTCTTTCCAAATGTTGAAAAGAATCTCCACCGTGAAAGCATGTTAGATCTGGGTATATTTAAGCAGGGGACAAGGCTAGTCTCCAAGAAAAACCATGTGCCAAGAAAAGGGAGTAGGCCAAAAGAGTCTGAACAAATCATGAATCTTATTCCAAGCTTATTAAGCCTGAGGAAAGAACCAAAAGAGATGTTTGAGGTTCTCAATTTGTTCACAAAAAGGACAATGAGGGTTAGGGATGCCCATATGAGCAAGACGAGCCCCCATTAGAAGGCCCTGATATAAAATGCACCAGGAAAAATGAGCCAACTTGGGTTATAGCCAAGTTTGAAGTCAGGCCATGGCAGAAAATTCTTGGTGGCTCTATGAATAAAGTCAGGAAAAAATCACTCTTAGTTTGAAGAGCTTCAAAGCATCAATTCAAGGCAATTTGGTCAGGGGCCTGCCTTGAGAGCTAAGAATAGGAGACCACCAAATAGATTGGTGATTAATGGATAAACCATTAAAATAATCATCTCATACCCATCAGAGCCAAGGTTTGATAGCTTCCCATGCTTTCCAAATACTTTTAATAAAAAAAGTTCCCTAAATGGTTATAGGCTCCCGCATAGTGAGAAGGGTGCCTAGATCCAAACCTTTCCAAGTTGATTGTCCTGAAGGGACACCAGCACCAATACAGTGTCAAACAAGAATTTTCTAGGCTTCATTACCTTCAAGGGCGTTGATAATCCATTTGGCATAGAGGGTAATGCCCTTCCATTGGATAGAAATCAAGCTAAGCCCTCTAACTTCATGAGGGAGGAAACAAAACTTTTAGGCAACATGATGCAAGCCTTGATGACCATCACTAGAGGCCCAAAGAAAATCTCTAAGAAGCTTTTCAATTTTCAAATAAGAAGCTTTAGAAGAGACCCAATAAGAAGAAGAATAAACATGCACGGCAACTAGGATTTTAGAGCAAATACGAAACTTACCAACCAATGAAAAGGGCTTGGTTATCTAATAATGAATCTTTTTTTCAATTCTATCAATCACTCCCTACCATAACTCAAAGGGAGAGGCTTGGAAAGCAAAGGGGTTCCCAAGAACCTAAAGACTTCCCTGTGATCAATCCATTTCCACCCAAAAGAATTAAGCCATCCTAGTTTGGGAAGGAAGGATTACCTATAACACCAGGTGTTTTGCCATTGTATGCTTGAACCAGAGGCCTAACAAAAAATATCCAAGTAGTGAAGTGCCTGTTTGACATTATTCTCCTCTTCAATGACAGTGAGGAAGGAATCATTGGAAAAGTGACCATTAACCAAATGTTGGGAAGAATAGGGTAGAGAAATCACATTAACACGGGATTGGGAGATTGTTTGAGCCAAAAGATAGTCAAAATCTTTAGCAGCCAAACATATAAAGTCAGGGCAAGAGGGCATCCTTAATGGATGGACCTATGAAATCTAAAGGAATTGTATTATTGGCCAGCAATGGTGATACAAGTAGAAGCATCCACAAACAACATCTAAACCATTTGTATGAAAGGAGCGCTAAAACCAAGCACTTGCAACATGGCTAAAATGAATGACCATTCAATGTGATAATAGGCCTTGGCAAAGTCAATTTTGAGGAATAGCATTGATTGCTGAGAGCAACAAGCCCATTCCATCCCTTCCCAAACAAAAATGATATTATCCAAAATAAATCTAGATTTAATGAATCATGTTTGCCCAGGTCAAACAATTAAAGGAGCATGAATTGAAGCTTAAGGGCCAGAGCCTTGGTAATGAATTTGCAGGAGACATACAATAATGAGGTCGATCTCTAGTTATTGATTTCTTTAGGGTTGCCAGCATTAGGTATGAATTTGATGTTGCCTTTGTTAATTAAATTTCCCAAAGAACCATATTGCATGGCTTTAAGACAAATATTATGTAGGTCGCTACCCACAGTGTCCCAAAAGGTTTTGTAGAATTTACAAGGGAAGCCATCTAATCTAGAGGCTTTGTCATTGGTCATAAAAAATAGCCTCCTTAAGATCTTCTTGAGTGAGAAGATGGTCACATAAGATGCATTGAGCATTGAAAACCTAGCAAGGGACTACAACAAGACATTGTTGCAAAGCAATCTGCCTAGTTGGAGTGTAGTCTTGAGCCAAAAAGACTTGTTCATAATATCAAACAAAAGCTTCAAGAAGTTTAGGCAACTCTTGCAAGAGTTGTTGTCCATCCTAAATGTTTTGATAGATTGGGAAGTATGGTGAGCACACAAGTCTTAAAATAATTCCTTCTTCACTTTATCTCCAATCTTAAGCCAATGAAGTCAAGCTTTGATTTGGGCTCCATGAGCTATATGAGCATCAACAATCCATTTCTAGTGTCGCAGCTAAGCCACCCAGAGCTGAGTGATGAAATCAAATGGCTAAGCTTCCAAAGTGGCAGTGACTTGGTAGAGCTCATGAGTAGTGGTCTTGTAGGAGTGGCGGTAGAAATGGGCAAGTTGCCGCCCATAAATGTGGAGGAACTGCGAGGTATAGGTCATGGCATCATCCCACCATGCTATCCAACTGACCCCGTGCATGGGATGTGGCTCCAAGTTTCAAACACATTGAATGTGAGTCAACATGTTAAGAAAGAATTGAGTCTTCATGACTTTGGGCTTGGAGTCCTTCCACTCAATATAACAACAATATTGGGAAATGGTCATAAAGGACAAGGTCTGCTAATGACTCAACTGGAAAAGGTGAAGAAAGACTGTGTTGACATCATGGTCTGGTCAAGCTGCTTTAAGACCCTGTTAAGGATAACTCTTGAATTACTCCATGTGTACCAACATTGGGATAAAAAAGACACAATTTATTAAACATAACAAACCAAGCATCCCTTTTGTCAGTTGTACAACACATAGGCAAGGCTTTGCATTTATCATAAGATAACTCAATCATAATAAAATCCCCACATAGGACCCAAGTGGCGGCAAGCATTGAATTCGTAATAAATTTCCAAAGGGAAGATCACTCCATGACATCATTGGGAGCATAAACATTAATAATCCCAAAGGAATGATTATTATCATTGAAAAGAGCCCACAGTGCATGATTGGTAGGGTCACAACCATGATCAACTAAAAGTTGATGCCACGTAAGAGAGAGAAAGGTGACAACACCTCCCCGACTAGTTTCATGGTTATTGCAAAGAAAATGGCTAGAAGGTCAAATAACATGGCAAGCTGCAGAAAGAAAAAATCCAAACACTTTGACCTCCTAAAGGCAAAGAAACCTGGAAATTGAAGTTGAGAATTCCAAATAGAGTATTTCTGTGGGAGTTCTATAAGACCTTGATCATTCTAGGAAATATAATTTATAAACAAGTGTCGATAGTAATCTCTTCTGGATTTGACTGTATATGTTTAGTCAAATCCAAAAGCACTTCTTCTAAATTCTATGGATTGTGGAAGGCTCATGCCTACTAGGAATCTCTTTGTTGTCCAACTCTTCTAGAGTAGAATAATTGTTCTACAACAAGGCATCATTTGCCTCAAATCTTCCAATTTGTAAGCTAAGCCAGATAGGCTATTGTTTCTTTGGCGCATATTGTCCTTCTTCCTGTCACCTGAGTGCACTACAAGACCTCCTCTGTCTAGTAGGAGGAGGGGAAGTATGTTGGGCAATGATGGCTAGCAGCTAAGAAATAATTGAGGCTACTAGCGATGATTTGGTAACTATCACCTCACTAGATGTTTCCCCAAGAAAATAAATAAAAAGCTTTCCTATGTCAGGGGGGTTTTGAAACAATCTTTGTAGCTAGAGCCCTAGAACCAGCAGGTTTGGGGGTGGGCTTGGAGTTTCTAATGTTTTTGGCTTTGTGATTGACCATTGTAGACCAACTTTCTTCTGTTGTAAGAGGTGGCAACCCCGATTGGGGCTAAATAGAAGGCTTGGTTCATGGAGATGTCAAAGGGCAATCCTGAATCTTGTGCTCGGAAGACTGACATTGATAACAAATGTTTGGAAGATTAATATACTAGACATGATGAGTGTAGTAGGTTTAGCCAACCTGGATATCCACCGAGTCTTTGAGGTCTTTGGAAGGGTCCACCTCCACATGAACCTGCCACATATAATTTTTTGGGTTCAATACAAACCATAAAACCTAACAAAGAGGCTATCTGGCTCAAAAAATTCTAGAAAGGCAAGGGTAGACCAAGAAATTTGACCTAGATGGGAACATGAAAGAACTTTTCATCATAGATGACAAAGTCTCGAATCTAGGGTTTGAAAACAAGTAAGGAGGAATGGACAAGCTAGGGGCCTTAGTTGAAGACAACCTCAACATGGTTTGCCTCAACAAAATAGAAAAAACTGTTTGGTGAGGTTTTGCACAGCATCAAGGTAGATCCCATGTGGAGTCCAGGCCTTGCTAACATAGTCTTTAAGCATGCTTTCAAGGGGGGCTCTGCTTGTAAAATAACCAATTAATGTAAATTCTTTTAACCATTTGCATGCATTGTCAAACTCGGGAATGGGAAGAACAACATCTGATGGTGTTTCAGGGGACGTAGCTCGTAGAACACTTTGGGAACAAATTTATGTTGGTATTTGAGTAGGGGAGCCATTGGATCTCACTGTCAAACCTTCAGCTCCAATAGCAGAAACTACAAAGGAATGAAAGGTTGAGGCCATTTAAAGTGGGTGAAAGTCACCCACAGGCTTAGCGACATAAATGACAGTGCAATAAATGCAAGCAACCACTAGAAATATCCTGCAGAAAGTTGCAGTATGACATAAACACAAAGAAAGCCAATAAACCGTAGCAGAGCACCAAGACCAATTAAAGGAGATTGAAAAGTGGCAAATAAATTCTTAGAAATCTACTATGATATATAATGGTACATCATTTAAAAATCTGATATACCTACTCAAATTGACATCCTTAAGTAGGACCTTGACAAATCATGTGCTGAAACCAGTGATGGCAATGTGATTCCTAATCAAAGTTTTGAAAATGATAAATTATTTATGCATTATGTAGGTCATTAGACAAGCTTAAAAGAAAATCATGAAAATATTGAAGAGTGTTTGCCTAGTTTAAGCTTTATCTGATACAATGTTGTCTAATGTTTTTATGTGTGATGTGCATAAACCCAATGATCATGCTAAGTTGAATGGAGAAATACATATTAAGGATCATGACATGGATGACGATAAATTGAATCCATTGATGGATGATATAATCTCTCTTCTATGTGTTATTTTTCTTATTTTGATAATAAAGGAAATGAAAGCTTTATTGTTTTGCTTATAAAGTAAGATAACGAATATAAGTGCAAATAGATGATACATATGTTTATCACTATCACTCAAATCTTCATGAGACAAGAGGAAACTTATTAGAAATTGATCAAAAGAGTCTACTTCAGCTTTCCTTAGACAATGAACAATTGTTTGAGTGATGTTGATGTAGCAATTTTGAATAATTTCTTGAACAATAAATTCCCTTTAGGGCTCGTGCATGAAGAACATAAGTCTTCCTGTCATTTTAATAATGAGGATTCATCAAGAAAAATGTGCTCGTGGATAGAGCATGAGGATGATGAACTTCCTTGGCTCTTGATTTTATGTGACAACCATTTGGAGTATGAGCTTAGACAACTCAAACTCATCATTTTGTAATATAATGACAAATCTGTAATAGTTAGGACTATAACAAAAGAGATATTACTATTAGATACTACGAAGAAAAGAAATACTAGGAGGTCTATTATCCAAACTCCTGATCATGCACATTGCACAAATCGAGTAGTTTGGGAATTTTTTTTTTGTTTTATTTGTTTCTATTTTTGGTTTTGGTTTATGTATGTGGCAAATCAACTAATGGCCCAAACGAATGTTGTATACTATATTGAGGGGTTGTATTTCTTAACCCATTACATAATTGGTATTGAGATGTACTTGATGGTACTTTATTATTGTACTTAATGGATGGTAAATATTATTCCTTGTTATGTACTTGATGTAATATTTGTATAGATGGATAAAACTTTTCTAGCCACATTTTTGGGGTTGTCACATACTTATTCTAGTCCTTACATAATAACCACTTGAGAAACACTCATTTAATTTTGTGGGACCTATACAATGTAAATTGTACATTATTTTGGAGAGTGCTATATTATCATGACAATTGACTACTTGACCCTCTAAGCAAAGGTCACATTAACAAGAGATTGTATTGCTAAAATTATGGCATACTTTACTTTGAAAACATAATCACACAGTTTTCGTTGTTTGTTTAGCCTCACAAGAAACCAAGGGACCCACTTCATCTCCTTTATAGTCCAAGTTCTATCATACATTTTCATGATTCAACATCATAAGCACTCTATATTGCTCGCAAACCAATAACATAGTGGATGCCTTCAACAAGATTTTAGGTTGCTCCCTTGATGAGTATGGAAGATGATAGTCCTCAATTCAACTTAGTTATACATGTGTTAAAGAAGCCTTCTATTCATGATACATATTGCATAGTTGCTACACTCACTAATGAGGGTTGGTTCCATGACATATCTGTTTACCTCAAATCAGGGGCATTCTTGTAAATGTTCTAAGAATGCTTGAAATCTACATTCAAAATTTGCTACCAAATATTTATTAATTATGGGGGTACTTTACTAATGGTGTTTTAATGGTCTATTGCTTTGGTGCCTTAATAATATTGAAAAGACTATTGCCCTTTAAGAGGCCCATGGGGAATATGCATGGGGCATGTTAACACAAAATTCCTAGAATATAAAATCTTACATATGGGTTATTATTGGAGAAAAATGGAAAAATATTCACATGATTTTGTCCATAAGTGTGATACATGCCAAAAACATAGTAATCTAAAGTATGCACCTGCCCATGAGTGTAACATACACCCCTCTGTATATGTTTGCTTTGTGCATATTTTTTGTTTTTGCTTGTTTTGGGTTTAGGGTTTTATTGTATGTTTTTGCATGTATAATTTTTGCAACATTGACATAGAAAATGAAGCATATATGGAAAACCCAAAAAATATATAATGAATTTTCATAAACCAATAATGACCCAGATCATAAAATATACTAAAACTAATTACTGTGACATACCCATATGGAAAACTTGAACTTCATTTTATTGTCAACTGGATCAGCATTACAAGGCTATATTAGTTCATTGGAATCCTCATATAATGAAGAAATACATCAATAACAACGCTGCAATTGTAAGAGTGCTCCTAGTCGCCAAGAATGGAGAGATATTTGTAGTCTAAAGAAGAGGAAAGCCAGTTCCTAAATACCCACGTCTAATGTTGGGATGTACGGCTTGCCTGGGCTCTATGACAACAAAAAAACAACTCAATAACACTCCCAAATATCTCTGTATTGCTTCAGTTATGTCTGCTGGATATGGACGACCTCAAATGACAAAAAAAAACACCACAAAATCTCCTCCAATCTGCTGCTACAAAGAAGTACAACCCTCTAGGAAGTACGACATGTTGATAGGAAGTACAACCTGCATAAATAAAGTCTGTTATAGCAATAAATCTTCATAGAAACTTCAAAATCTACCTTTCAAATGTCTTTTATCAGCTGCAATAACAAACTCCTCTGGATATCCACATTTTATGCTCAAATCAACTCTAAAATGTATTCCTTGAATGCACAAATGAGACATCTGGATGAAGCCTCCACAAATCCTCTCTTGATACAATCTTTCACGCACGAGGAAAGGGATCAATGCCAGGGTTTTCATCCCAACACTGCCAACTAAAACCCTAGAGCCAAGCTCCAATATGCCAAAGCACAATAAACTCACAAGTGAGAGCAAAATCCAATAATCTTCACATAACAAATGAAGTCACTTTTTCCCTTTTTGTTTCCTCTCTTCCCCAACGCCCAAGATGAGAGGATTTTTATTTATTTTTAATTTATTATTCATCCCCTTATCTCTCCATGAGGGGCACCCATCTCTAGGAAGACAACTTTAAGTTATAACTTGAATTTATAAAGTAACATTACTTTATAACTTAAAGTAACTTAATTTCCAAATAGTATAAGTTAAATATTTAATTTAACTTATATATCGAATTATAATACCTTGGTCCATGAAATAACATGAACTCCTGTGCTATTACTGTCCACACTGCCCTGCTATAATTAGCAAGTGCCCGACTCCTAACTTACTATCAATAGTAAGTCCCCTAAAATGACCCCCTACACATCTCCATTAGCCTATGGGAGTTTGGTCATAGGCTAATCCTTGTCCACTTATGCAATGGGCTAAATGGGGAACATTACAGTTTGCCCTCCCCAAGATTGCTTGTCCTCAAGCAACCTCAGCTCAGGATGCTGTAATATCTGCTCTATCCCAAGTGGCATTCTCAACTGGTAGGTTCTTCCACTTAACCAGGTATTCTCTGATGACTCATTTCCTCAAATGCCTCTCTTGGGTGTCAATGATAGCTTCTGGCACCAAAATTAACTTCCCCTCCTCATCCAATAGAGGAAGCTCTACTGAAGGAATCACATTGTGGCCAAGAGATTTCTTTAATCTGGAAACATGAAACACATTATGCACTTTGCTGTTTGCTGGCAATTCGAGCTCATATGCCACTTCACCCACCTTTCTGATAATCCTGAATGGGCCATAAAACCTGGGTTTCAATTTCTCTACTCCACTTTTCTTGAGAGTGGATTGCCTGTAGGGTTGGAGTCTCAAATACACCATATCTCCAACCTCGAAACTCCTCTCCACTTGGTGTTGATCAGCATAAAGCTTCTGCTAATTCTGTGCCTGCTAAATATTTTCTTTGAGCTCCTTTACTATATCTTGGCTCTCCTGTAAAAGATCTTTTGCCTTAGGCACCCGACTGTCACCAAGTAAGAGATCTATGAAGCATGGAGCATCATAACCATATAGTGCCCTAAAATGAGTCATCTGAATAGACATGTGGTAGGTAGCATTATAACATTACTCCCCCAAGTGCAACTATCTAATCTATGCCTTCTGTTGCCCCGAAATATAATTACAGAGATACCCCTCCAACCACTTGTTCACCACCTCTGTTTGGCCATCTATCTATGGGTGGTAGCTGGTACTAGGAGTCAACTCAGTACCACAAAGCCTAAATAGCTCCTGCCAAAACAAACTCAAGAACTTGATGTCCCTATCACTGACTATGCTCTTGGGTACCCTGTGCAACCTGAATATCTCCCTGAAGAATAAATAAGCCACTTGAGTAGCTGTAAAGGTTGTTGAAATGGTGAAGAAGTGTGCAAATTTGGTGAGTCTATCGACCACCACATAAATACAGTCCTTCCCTTGCACCCTAGGCAACCTTGTAATGAAGTCCATGGAGATACATTCCCATTTTTGATTGGGAATATGCAATGGTTGTAATAAACCTACTGGATAAGTATGCTCATGCTTATTCTGCTGGCAAATGGGACACTCACAAACATACTTCAACACCTCCTCCATAAGCCCTTTCTATGTGAACCTCTCCCAAATCTGTCTGTAAGTTTTGTAGAATCTAGGATGGCCAGCCATTGGAATATCATGGAAAGTCCTGATCGCCTTATGTTTAAATTGAGAACTGCGCACCAAAAATATCATGTCTTTGTATATGATCAAATCATTCACCACAGAATATCTATCGTCCCTGATCGTGCCCTCAATGACTCCTATTACCCATTAGTCCTTGGCATACTCTATTGTAATTAACTCCCTCCAATCAACAGATATCTCTCCAACTAAGCACAAGTGAGGTCTCCTTAACAAGGCATCTGCAACTACATTCCTCTTCCCCTTGACATACTCGATATCAAAGTCATAAGCTTGGAGCTTGCTAACCCACTTCTATTGTCTATCATTCAGATCCTTTTGGTTCATAAAATATTTTATGTTTGTGATATGTTTTGATGATGAATTTCCCCCTACCAGATAAGGTTTTGAATTTGGCCAATGCATGCATTATGGCCAACATCTCTCAGTCATACACTGAGTAGCTCCTCTCAACACCCCAAAGTTTTCTGCTTTCAAATGTTGTTGGGTGTTTCTCCTGCATGAGCATTGCTCCTATCCCCTTCGCTTGACACATCACACTCTAGCTCAAATGGCTTAGAGAAATTGGGGATGGCCAATATAGGGAAGTAGACATCAAGTGCTTGAAGTGATCAAAGCACTGCTGAGCTTTGTCATTCCACTCAAAGGCTCCCTTCTTCGTCAAGTCTATCAGTGGTGTAGCTATCTGAGAGAAACTTTTTACAAACCTCCTGTAAAACCCGCATAGACCAAAGAAGCCCTTAAGCTGTGTGAGGTTTGTGGGTGGGGGCCAATCAACAATTGCTTTTATCTTTTCTAGGTCTACCCTAACACCATCAACACTAATAATGTGGCCCAAATAAAGAAGCTCAATCATGCCAAAGTCACATTTAGACTCTTTGGCATAAAGGGACTCACTCTCCAGTATGCTCAATATCTCCTCCAGGTGTCTCATATGATCCTCCCAAGTCCTGCTGAAAATCAGGATATCATCGAAGAATATCAATACAAACTTCCTCAGTTGTTGTCTGAATATCTGATTCATGCAACTTTGGAAGGTAGCAGGGGCAATGGTAAGTCCAAACGACATCACCAAAAACTCAAAATGGTCATAATGACACCTGAAAGCAGTCTTCTCTATGTCCTCTGCCCTCATGTGGATCTGGTGGTATCCTGACCTCAAATCAATTTTAGAAAAATAACAGGCACCATGCAGCTCATCTATCCTTGAAATAAGGTACCTTTTTTTTATGGTTTTCTTGTTTAGTGCCCTATAGTCGATGCACATCCTGATTGTACCATCTTTCTTCTTAACCAAGACCACTGCAGAAGAAAAGGAACTCTTGCTAGGCTGAATGTGTCCCATCTCCAATAACTCCTTAATGGTCTTTTCTATATCATCCTTTAGTCTCTTAGGATGATGATAGGGAGTGATCATGATGGGCTTAGTACCATCCTCCAACTTGATGACATTCTCTATGCCTCTATCTAGAGGCACTCCTAGTGGTATATCCCCAAACACCTTGCTATGCTTGGACAAGAGCTTCTGAATATCAGGATGATAACTGCCCTTCTGTTATCGTGGGGGCTTTGATATAATGAGGCACTCTATTGCCCACTCTACCTGGTCATATCACAATAATCTCTCCATCCTCTTCAATGACACTACCCATGGTCCACCATCTGACAACCCTCTAGACATATTTTCTTTCCATTGAATTCAAATTTCATTTCCATCTTCTGCACATTCATGGTGAACTCTCCTAACTAGCTAATCCAATGCGTGCCAAGTACAACATCTGTATCCCCAATGCCAACAACGTAAAAATCATCCACCAACTCATACTCGCACATGATAATTTTTAGCCTGAAAATCTTCCTGTTGCATGTCATTTTGAATCCGTCAACTACCATAACTTTGAAGTCTTCGAATTCCTCTACCTTCAGTCCCCTTCAAGCTACCAACCCTTTGTCAATAAAGTTATGTGTGGCTCTTGTATCTATGAGGGTGATGATACGCTGACCTTCGAGTACACCACGCACCCTGAATGAACCAACCTTCTGAAAACTGGAAAGTTGGGCAAGAGTACCACCACTACCAACATCGTGTTGTGATGCCCTCTCATCTCCACTATCCTCATGGTTTGAAGATTGATTTGAATGTGAATTAGATGCCTTTGACTATGTCTCCTCAGCCGAATAGTACTCTATCAACTTGGCCTTACCCTTGTGTGGGCACTTATGTGAGGGATCCCATAGTTCTTTGCAATGAAAGCAAAGTTTTTTCCTCCTATACTCGTTGAGCTGGTCATTTGTTAGCCTGTTTAGTTTATCTCTAGGTTGCTCAACATCTCTCTGGAAGGGTCTCCTTTCCTTCTCCTTATCCCTCCTGTGTGGAAAACCCTTATACTGAAATTTACTCTGCCACACTAATGACTCCATGTCTCTGGCCTTTTTCATGGCCTCCTAGAGTGAAGTAGGGTCAAAGCCCTTAACCCAACCACGCAGTGGGTCTGATAGTCCATTAATGAATAGAATGACCAATCTGCACTCTGAAATATCTGGGACCATAACAGATAGGTCCTAGAAATCAGATATGTAGGAGTCTATTGATCCACTCTACCTCAGCTGTGCCAACTCCTTAAACTGTAACTCTGGGTCCTTTTTGTCAAACCTATTGATTAGTCTAGCAGTGAACTCCACATATGAAGTTATTTGATCGTGACCCAATGTGACCTTCTCATTGCTCCACCACTTATGTGCAATCCCCTCCAAGTGTAAAGCTATATAGGTAATGGTGTCCTCCTTTGGCATTGGATTAATCTACAAGTAGCTGTCCAATTTCTGGACCCAAGCTCTCGCGGTAATCTTACCTGATCCATCAAAGTAGGGAAGTGTCATTTTGCTTACTTTCTTCTGCAACTCCTGGTTCTGAGGTCTACCTCCCCTGTGAGGTTTGTTCCTTATCGTAATGTCAGAGTACTCTGCAAAGGTCATCTCGGCCCTAAACTCTGCACTGGATGCTCTCCAATCCATTAGAATCTCCTCCTGAAACTCAGCCTGTGGGGGGTCCTATTCAGGAACTTGGTTCCTGGGAGCAAAAATGGGTATACTAGGTCTATCACTTGCTATGAACTATGAAGCCCTCGAATGGGTAATTGATGCCTCACCCTCATCATCTCTGTACCTATGTTTGTCATCTTGGTTCCTGTCTCCCTGGTTTCTGTCACCATTGTGTCTATCACCCACATTATTCCTATTCCTATCACCTCTGTTATCCCTATTTTTGTCACCATCATTATTCCTATACCTGTCACCACCATTGTTCTTGTAATTGTCATGGTGATTGTTGTTATTATCCCTGCTATTTCTTCCATCTCGAGGTAGCAACTATTCAAGGGTATGTGTTATCTCCACCTGTGATTCTCTCAACTCCTACCGAGACTCATTCAATTATGTTTCTAAGGCCAATGAGCTCCTGGTGAGCACATTCAAGATCTCGCGCATGCTAGGTTCCTCACCTTCCTTGTCACCCATTTCTCTTGTAGGTTCTGTAACTGGTGGTAGGTCACCTGAAAAAGGGTCCATTCGCAGAATTTTGAAATCTTCCTCACTATACAATACTATTGGTTGCCCCTCAGTAACTGCAACCTCTATCTCTGACTCAAATGGATCAATCTGTGGTATGTCTCCTTCTTGTATTCTCTGTGGGTTCCATGTTACTGGTCTTGGTCTAAAATTATATCTATCTGTAGGACGTATGTCTCATTTTCATCTTCTGCATGTCATATTTAACCTCACATGATGGCAAGATCTTCTGCTCTGATACCACTGTAACATACACCCCTCTGTATATGTTTGCTCTTTGTATATTTTTTATTTTTGCTTGTTTTGGGTTTAGGGTTTTATTGCATGTTTTTGCATGTATGATTTTTGCAACATTGACATAGAAAATGAAGCATATATGGAAAACCCAGAAAATATACAATGAATTTTCATAAACCAACAATGATCCAGTTCATAAAATATACTAAAACTAATTACTGTGACACACCCATATGGAAAACTTGAACTTCATTTTATTGCCGAAACTGGATCAACATTACAAGGCTATATCAGTCACTCGAATCCTCATACAATGAAGAAATACATCAATAACAATGCTGCAACTATAAGAGTGCTCCTAGTCGCCAAGAATGGAGAGATATTTGCAGTCTAAAGAAGAGGAAAGCCAACTCCTAAATACCCACATCCAATGCTGGGATGTACGGCTTGCCTGGGCTCTATGACAACAATAAACAACTCAAAAACACTTCTAAATATCTCTGTATTGCTTCAGTTATGTCTATTGGATATGGACGACCTCAAATAACAGAAAAAACACCACAAAATCTCTTCCAATCTGCTGCTGCAAAGAAGTACGGCCCTCTAGGAAGTACAACCTGCTGATAGGAAGTACGACCTGCATAAATAAAGTCTGCGACAACAATAAATCTTCATAGAAACTTCAAATCTACCTTTCAAATGTCTTCTATCAGCTGCAATAACAAACTCCTCTGGATATCCACATTTTATGCTCAAATCAACTCCAAAATGTATTCCCTGAATGCACAAATGAGACATCTGGATGAAGCCTCCACAAATCCTCTCCTGATACGATCTTTCATGCATGAGGAAAGGGATTAATGCTAGGGTTTTCATCCCAACACCATCAACTGAAACCCTAGAGCCAAGCTCCAAAATGCCAAAGCAGAATAAACTCACAAGTGAGAGCAAAATCCAATAATCTTCACATAACAAATGAAATCACTTTTTCTCTTTTTGTTTCCTCTCTTCCCCAATGCCCAAGATGAGAGGATTTTTATTTATTTTTAATTTATTATTCATCCCCTTATCTCTCCATGAGGGGCACCCATCTCTCGGAAGACAACTTTAAGTTATAACTTGATTTTATAAAGTAATATTACTTTATAACTTAAAGTAACTTAATTTCCAAATAGTATAAGTTAAATATTTAATTTAACTTATATATCGAATTATAATACCTTGGGCCTCGAAATAACATGAGCTCTTGTGCTATGACCGTCCACACTGCCCTGCTATAATTAGCAAGTGCCCGGCTCCTGACTTACTATAAATAGTAAGTCCCCTAAAATGACCCTCTACACATCTCCATTAGCCTACGGGAGTCTGGTCATAGGCTAATCCATGTCCATTGATGCAATGGGCTAGATGGGGGACATTACAATGAGCTTCACCCCTACACATCACCATGGCCATTTTTTACATGGGGGTTTGATTTGGTGGGTAATATTGCCCTAACCTCTTCTAAAGGACATGCATTTATTATTATAGTGACAAATTATTTTATTAAATGGGTCTAAGCAATACCATTAAAAGCCAGAATGATTGTCAATAGTTGTAATTTTATAATGGATAATCTTGTTTTGAGATTTGGCTTGCCATCTACTATTATGATAGTTAATGGTACATCATTTAAAAATAAAGGGGCAAAGAAATTATTCTAACACTTTCACATACAACATTTTTTTTGACACCATATTATCTATAGGGAAATAGACAAGCTAAGGCCACCAATAAAACAATTGACAAATCTTAAGAAAATCAATTGATAAGTATGGTATTAGTTGGCATGCACAATTGTTTCAATGCTATGGGCAAACCCTACAAGCATCCACATGCCTATTGTATTTACACCTTATTCTTTGGTTTATGATATGAAGGCTATAATGCCTCTTAAGCTTGAGATTCCATTTCTACATGTTTCCCTTTGCGATAGCATTGATGATTATACATAGTGGGAACACCGTTTACAAGATCTCAAAATCCTTAATGAGAGATGAGTGCAAGCATTAGATAATATACGCATCTACCAAAGACAATTAAGAAATACATATAACAAGAGAATCATCCCGCAAGACTTTCAAATTGGAGATTTGGTCCTTTGTGCAAATCTGAATAACTCAAATGATATAAAGGAACTAAGAGGCAAATTTCAACTGAATTGGATTGGTTCACTTATCATTACTTCCCAGTATGACATCCATGCACTTGGCCTTTCCATTCTTGATGGAAAACTAGTGAAAGAGCTAGTTAACATCTTGCACCTGAAATAATATTAATGTTAACTACTATATGGGGGTCGTTATTCACTACTCATTATCTTTTCATGCCCCTTTTACATATGGGCTTCATTGTGTTATTCCATCCATTTGGGGGCAAGTAGCTTTATAAATGTGCTTGATGATCACATCATTACATATTACTTCTTTGCACCTTCATACTTATCTATTGGCATGATTACACATTGATTATGAGCTTACATTGATACATCTTTCATGTTACATTGGGGGCATCATGCCTTTCCCTTGTACATTTTGTGTTGTTATTACCATGTCTTTACATTTAGGGTGTATCATGCTTTTCCCTATTACATGCCTTTATGCCTTATCACATTATCTTGCCTATATGGGACCATTTACCTTGATACAAGCTTCAACACCTACATCTTATGTTGTTGCACTTATGTGACCTAATTCACATTCTAAGTAGCTATGTTACCACATTGAGGGCATCATGAGTTATGCCTTCCCAATTAGGTTGCGTACCCACATGACCTAACCATGTTCTAAGGGTTATACCAGGTTCCAGTTACATGTTATATGTTAACATTTTCATCATCACTAAGGACTTATTGCATTACCTAAACCAATGTGTGCTCATGTTCTTAGATGCCACATTAGGGGCATATGTCACTTTACTACCTTATGTACTTACACATGTTTTCCTAGCCACAAGGGGCCACATCACCATTCTTTGTCCATGTTGGGGACAACATCCTTGATACCATCTCCAACCCATGAACTCATCATGCTTATCATTCAAGACATGCACATGCTTATTACATGATGTATTCTTTTACATTTATTACCCTACATACTACATGCTTACATTCTTAGCTTACATTTACTTTTCATGTACTATTTTCCCCTCTCCTATAATTCCTTGTATCCTATAGATAGAACCAATTGTAGGGGCATATCCCACCATTAATACTCTCATGTTTAGCTTTGTAGATAGTTATAGGTGGTTATAGAGATTCATCTTTAATTCCTACAGAGAATATATGATGAAAGGGAAACTTACATGATGACACCTTACAAGGTCCATTACTTTACGTGGACCCCCTTTTGTATCCTTTGATGCTTGAATATTTATTTTACATGCATGTTTGTGAGTGCTACATGCTCATAGATGCATGATCATTTTAGCATTCACATACACCTCAAAGTGGGAACAAATTGTAATAGTGAAATTTGCATACCCATGCCATTTCCCATTTAGTTTTGCTCGTTTTGGGGGAATGTCTTAACATATTTACACAATGGCAAATGGCACAATCTTGTGCAAAGTTGTGCTCATTTCTCTAACCTTTTACCTATCCCTATACATACACATTCACATATGTTTAGCCCCTACCTTATCCTTACACACATTCCTATACATTTGCCTTATCTATGCATTTATCACACTTATCTGAACACCTACCACATTATAATTGCTATCCATCTTCATCTGACCATTTTGCCCACACAAGGTCATTTTTGTGATTGTAGGGTTGACCTTGTGGTCACATACTTGAACCTTGCCCTTTTAAAATTAAAATTAAAATTTTAGTTGGCTGTGCCCCTTTATTTTCTCATCTGAATCAACTAAGTGCATGTTTTAGGAAATTTGGTGTTACGTGCTAGCATTTAAAGGCATTCAATGCATTCATTTATATATCTCCTGATAATTGAAGATTCCAAGCATTATCATTCACATTTAAGGAAATAAACACTTTAGTTTGGTGCACTAAAAGGAATCTAGATCTACACAAGCATACTAGGAGGATATGCATGTCTAAAAAGTGTTGTTTTTGGTTATTTACACACATTTCCATGGGTTCACCTAGGAGAATGTGTCCCCTAGCGACATAATGGTTGCCCTACCAAGGCATTTATAAATAACATCAGTTTTCAAATATTAGAAAGGACCAGTGTAGGCGGAGAGTAATAAGGTGAACCGCATAACAAAAACAAACATCTTGCAGAGACAAGTACAAATGCAAAGGACAAGTCCACGGTTGTGGATCCGACCTAGTCTACCAAACTTGACCCTAGACACAATATAAATTAAACACAAGCCCTGAGGCATTTGATTGATAAAAAGATCACATTTTTAGAGCAGAGACAAAGCACACTCTAGAATCTTCACCAAAAGGCACTCATGCTTCGACCATCAAACTAAATAATCCTATCTACCACATTTTATTTCTTAACATAACACTTCAATTGTTCAAATATTCAATCAACTAAAATAATTATTTAATGGAGATTAATTATGTTTATATGTATCCATTTTATTGAGATTAATTATGTTATGTGTATCCATTTTATTGGATTAGCCTAGTCAAGGAAAGTCTATTTTCCTTTCCAATACCATGCATTATTATTATTATTTTTAATATTATCCTTAACAACATTGCACAATTTAATTAACATTTTGTTACACCTACCTATATGTTTGCCTCGACTTGGGCTCTAAATCACGTGCCAAGTTGCCGATGATTGGATATATCAAAACTCTAACAAATCAAGGAACGCCTATTAGTCTCGGATTTTCCACTCCATTATAGTCATACTCGGCTCTGTAAGAGATTGGCCATGAATCCATCTGCTTTACTATAGCCCAGGTATGGCTCAATTCAACTTATTGTTCTCAATATTTTTTTAATGATTTCTTACAGTTGGCCATGGTTGACAGAAAATTTCGGTGCTCAATTCTATTGTAAATTTAGTTGAGCTCAGAACTTATAATAAACTCAATTGAATAATCTGGCGATGATGCCTCAAAATTTTGTTCAGGGTTTGGATGCCCTTGTTCTGGACTCACTATTTTTTTTTCAGTTATCTGGTATGAACTGTAGATTCTTCTCAGATTAAATGATTCACATTAGTATATGAAGAGTTTTAAGTGTTGACTGCATATTTTGTGCCTCATGCAAAACTTAAAATTAATTACTCATGTAGATTAAGAAGGGCATTGCCGAATCCAAATCTCATTGGTTTTAAGAATTTGTATGGATTAGGCCATAACGGTTTTTCTTTCTCCTATGGTTAGGAATTGGCCCATATCAGTTTTTTTCTTTCTCATTAATGGAAGTATGAAATCATCTGCATGATTTTAACCTTAACAGGGTCATATTTTCATACTACTATTGCTTAAAGTCTCACTATATATTAGAATATAGCTACCCTCCCCTTTTCACAGTGCTGACTGCAGGGGCAGGCGCTCATTACCTACTTTTAGAAGAGGATGTTAGGAGAAATCTTGGGTTAAGTAAACTGCTTCCTCCTAGGGTTATCAGCCAGTCCCTCTTGCCCAATATTCTCCCAAAAAAATCATCATACCCTTTTTTGGCTATTTCATGGTGATCAATGAGGTGCTGGCCCTTCTTGTAAGACTTTAAGTAGGGGTATATATCAGTCTATGCCCTTCATTTAGTCCAACATTTATCTGAAACGAGATACATATCTTAATGGACACTAAAAGAAAAGTAATCCACCTTAGATTTGGTCTCTCTGGTTTTAATCACTCAATCCCATAAGTTCCTTTGTCCAACGTATTTTGCTTCCCGTTGTTATTAGTTTTTTTATATGCAAATGGCTTGCTTTTACACCATGTGAAGATTCAATATTGTTGGAACCTATGTTACAGAGTTCACTGCATATCAACCAAAAAGTTCTAAATCTGGAGAATACCATTACAATCCCTAAAAACTCATTTAAAGTCATCAATAATATTCGTCTGTAGCAACGCATAAGATTTTATTAAAAACCCTACAAAAATTTGTTATTTCACCATCCATAAATTCCATTTGTTTTTTGGAGAATGGTGAAAATCTGCTGGATCAGGGCAAGGTATGTGAGTGGACCGACGATGGTCATGATAGCACTTAAGTGCCAGGACTCCTTTATAAACTGAACCGAAACTGCCACTGCCAAGTTGGGCACTGCATGAAGTTATCATTGCCTTCCTGCAAAGCCTAAAATGAAATGCTCAAAGGAAAGCCTGGAAAGTTGAAAAGCAAAGGAGACGGCTGTATGTCCATGGCTTTTCTTCTCTGCCGATAGAGAAGATGGCAACATTCCAAAAGTGATATAAACAAGAGCAAGAGCAAGTTGAGAGAAGCCGATGCAGAGACAAGTCCTTGCATGAATGAATAACTTTTAACATCCACAAGTCTAAAAATAGTTTATGAGACAACTAGCCTTGTCATTTTTGTCTTCTGCATTTCAATCTTTTTCCTATTCAAAGTGATGATGAGCTCCCCAACTTCTCAACAGTCCTCTCGCTGAATAAACTGTACCAAGAAACAACTGTCAAGATATTGGCATACTTGTCCCTAATATCCCTGAAGGCATGACACTGCATAACTGTGGTCAGAAGTTGAGCAAACACATTCAGATGAAGGAACCAGAATGGGAGGACGGCAAAATAAAAGTTATAAAAGTAAAGGCAATCACCTGCGATTAAGGTATAAGTTTATAAAAGTTATTAAAGTAAAACTAAACCCCTATAATAATTAGAAGAGTATTCTCATGATTCTCATAATTAACGGTATAAAAGTTATAATTTATATTTTCTTGTATCATTACAATTTATATTTTAGGTTTTAAATTTTTCACAAGGTTTTTTTTTAATTTTTAATATAATATTAAATGTTTATAAAAACATTTAAATATTTAATATGATGAATTAATACTGTAATATATTCATAAGTATTTTAATATCATAACAAAAATAATAAAAAAATTTAGATTTTTAGTCTTTCAAATTTAATCACAATTTTTTTTTCAAATTTTATCATGGACAAATTTAATTTGAATTTTTTCCTTGCCAAACTCGAACACGAATCCAAGCCTTGTAACTTAGGTTGGAACCGTGCAATGCTCTTGAAGCTAAACAACCTTGAAGGGAAAGTCATCTTTGGCAAGGATCTTATCTGATCATACAGTCCATTTGGATCATCCTTCCTTCCCTTCTTATTAAATTTATAAGCTTGCTTTGACTTTTTCAGAGCTATCTTTGACAAGATGTTGGTTTTTGTAGTGTTCATTCCCAAAGTATTGATGCTGTTTGTACCAATATTAGCCAGGGGAACTATCTTGCTTCTTTGCTGACATTTATTTGGTTCAGGGATGAACTTATATTTTGTACCTGTGGGTTAGTAGCTGACACTTTGAAACTTTGTGTAGCAATCTGCGCTTTGTGGGAAGTGTGCCTTATTCTATTATTGATTGAGTCATAATCTGTTTTCTTGTTGGAAAAGAGCATTACAAGTGGAATATCTTTTCTATTTTTAAATAGCAGCAATTGTTTAATGGAAAATAAAAATTTATCTTATACTAACTGCCAATGGAACAAATTGGTTATAAAAACCTACAAGTTTTTGGGTTTTAGGCAAAGAATTCAAGGAGGAAGTTACAGCAAAAATTTCAATTTAGCATAGCAAAAAACTCTGGTTTACTGATTTTCAAATGCTTCCGTTTTGGTTTTCTACGAATTTCAATTTGATGATTTTAAGATAAGATCCATTTTTCACATAATTCCACCTTCGGTATTTCTTTATTAACTTATTGTTGTTGTCAAATGTTAATAAAGTCTTTTGGGATTCTATAGGTTGGATGTTGGCGCTTACCATGCATCAAGCTGGGTGGTTGTTGCGGTCAGAGGCATGAAGCACATGAACTAAGAAATAGAGCCGAAACAAAATAGTTGAGATAATGACTCAAAGTGTAGACAAGGAAATAGGTTCTGCTCAAAAATTTTGGGAGGATCCCTCTGTTATAAAGTGGAACAAAAGAACCGCTCATGTTCCCCTGCACTGTCATGCAACAGTTGAAGGTACCGATTTGTAGGACTGCTTGTTTACATGAGTAATAAATATGTGGGAGGTATTTTGGTGAACATGAACTTGCTATGTTTCTATAGATATTGATGGTAGATGAATTCTGTGTAATGTGTAGGTTATGGAAGTTATTGTGATTCAATTCTATTGCATTGGCCTGGCAGATTTAAATGTTGACCAATGCTTCTTTGGATTATAATCTACAATATGATAAACTTGGAAATTGGATGTTTAATTGTATGTAGATTATATGGAAGTAATATATTTTACCGTTATCTCTCATTTTCTCATCATAGCATGCATTTGAGCAACACCTCCATATCGATCTGTGCAAAAGCTAAGCCTCTGCTCCTAGCTTAAAACTTAAATGTATGTGTCATATGAAAAAGCTGTGATATCCTCAACAAATTTCAATATAAAATATTTACTACTATATGATCACCAAGATCCGGTAAGGGCGAGGTGAGAGCATATGGTGAGTAAATATTATTATTCACCACTTTTTGATCACTCAGATCCCGTGAGGGCAAGGTGAGAGCATACGGTGGATGAATAATGATTTTTTATATATTATTTCCAATAACAACAATACCTAGAAAGATGTAACAATGGGTTGCAAAAATAATATAGATATGTTGAAGCTTCAAAGAATAAAACACAAATATGAATAAAGCTTCCACCACAATTGAATGCTGCTTCAGTGATTAGAAAATATATGCTTCCACAATATTTTGAATCTTCAAATATACAAAACTTGCTATGAATACCAAAATATATACTAAAATCCAAACAAAGCTTTGAAGTACAAATACAACCTCTATGTGAGATTGCCTTGAGGAAATCAAAGGGTTTTCGTCCTCCAATCTCCAGGGAACCAAAGGGGTTTTGTCCTTTGATCTCTAGGATCCAAAGGTTTTCATCCTTGAATCCTATAGTTGAACACAAGGCTCAAACTATGATAGAAAAGATTGAATAGGTTGACAGATGTCTCAAAGTCCAACAAGCTCCTCAATTGGCCTCATTTTCCCTCTCAAAGATAGCAATTAAAATATTAATGATTTTCTTTCCTAAAAATAGCCCCATTTTGCCTTGTAACTCCTCATTAATTTCTTGTTATAGAATTTGTCATGAAGAAGCTGCCAAGTGCCCTAGGAGTTACAACAATCTTTTATGGAAACCCAAACCCCCTATTATTTAATATTATTTTATTTGTTGCTACTAAACTGTGGCCCCTTTATTAAAATATTTTTATATCCTTATTGGAAAAATAACGATAGGGCCCACATAAGCTAATTAATTAAAAAGGGACATTACAAAAGCAGAGAACACTCTTATACTAAATAGGAGGTGCATAGTAATTGTTGTGCTAGGTGAACAGGCTTTGGCATGTGTCACATATTAGCTTTTATTAGTTAATTAGTTGCTGTGATTTGTTCACATTGTTGCCGGTTCCATTTATAACAGTGCATGTATTGAAAGTTTTGGGCCTGCCTTGCATTTGGAAATGCTATAACATCTAGGATTACTTTTTAGGCAAGTGAGATTACAAACAGATAGTTGGAATCACTTGATCAATATGGTCAAATAAATGGAAATGTTACACAATGCTGAGATTAGTCCATATTAACTGAATTTCAAAGGTAGTTTGCAGTTAAGGGTACAAAATTACAAGAATGCTTAATTGGAGTCAATGCTGTGCCTTTTAACATAGTGCCACAGTGCTTGGCTAATGCCCTGAGGAGTTTGTCCTAATGGTAAAATGTAAGAACCCTGTCCATTTCTGCCCAGGATTTTCAGTTTTGGTAGTTTGACATTTTTTCAAATACTTGTCATGCACTGTCACTGTATTCTAATTTCTGAGTGTACGTGCTTCCTAGTGATTGTTTTCAATGCATATATCAAATGGAAATAACAACCAAACACTTGCAGACATAAACAATATATACCAACACGAAGTTGCCTTTATTTACTTCAAATGAGGTCTGATTACAATTATGATCCGGTCTGATACAAAAGTCAGAAGTCTAATAAAACATGGACAGGTCTGCTATGACTCAGAAATAACAAGTTTCCTTCATTCAAATTAAATATTTGAATAAGCTATTATATCTATTGCATACCCGGATGATTCTCCCATGATATAAACATGAACTAAGCTCACAAAGACAATAGATGGGTTGCTGATATGAAAATGACAGTCTGATACAAAGCTGCAAACTCCAGTTATGATGTAGACAGCTCCTCAAAGGCAGCGATCAGACTTCCTTCTGCATGTAGACAGCTTCAAACTCTTCTCTACGGTTGACGCCAATGGTAAACCCTCCTTATGCATACCAAAGATCCCAAATAAGGCAGCGATCCACTATGATGATGAAGCCTAGGGTTTGGTGATCTTCCAAACTAAACTATATGCTTGGGTAGCGATTTCTCCCTCCTTAAACTTGGTCGATCCTCAAAACAGCAAGCATAAATGTGTAGTAAATATCCATCCTTGAATAGCGATGGCTTTTCACACGGCAGCGATCACATGAGTTGTATATTTGGTACCAAATGTCCCTCAATCATGGCATCAAACCCTAGCGCTGGAGTTCCTCTTCAAACTGACATGAAACTATGTGTAAACCTGCTCCAAAATGCTTCTAGACTTCAAGCAATGACCTTCCCTTGGACGGCCTGCATATGCTATGTGATCCCAACCTCTTTCAATGCAAATGGCTCCACACTAATCCACCTTCAATCTGCTATAAAATCAGAACTGTAACCTGCCCATAATCACCTTGCTCAATCCTTTGTAATATCCCAATTTGTATTTGGGACAAATTCTCAAATTGGGTAATGAAACCCTAGCAGCTGTAACCTGCAAATAAGTGTCTTTTCCAGCTCCTCAACAATGCCAAAGTTCTGCAATAATGCTCAATAGTAAACCCTAGGTGGATTTACCTCTCAAGTGGTATTGGGTTTTCTTCCAAACCACAAATTTCTAAGGGTTTTCGTCCTTAGAACAAGCTGAACCAGAAGTTATAGCAAAAAAGGGAACTTTCCAATATGCAAGTGACAAATGATAATATGATGAAATGAACTCCAAATGACCTCCTTATAAAGCCTCCAAGAGGTCCATTCCATTTTGCCAATTTTAATTCTTTTTGACATCCATATAAAATAATAATTTATTTGACATTTTATTATATTTTATTATGTTTCTTCTTTCCTTTCTCCAAGTGACATTAAAATTAGTTTCACTTAACTGACTTTCCTTTCTCTAAGTTTCATTAATTGACTTTCCTTTCTCCAAGTCACTTTTGCTACAATGACTCAACTATTCATTCCCTATCATACAGATTAGCTTACGGGAATGGTGAATAGGCTAATCATCCTCTGCCAAGTGATCACTCTAGAAATGGGGACATTACATAAAAACATTGTGATAATAAATTTAATCGTTGTTGTTTTGTTGGTTGGAAGACCTGCTTGTGAACTTTTTTTGTTCTATAATTAGTCAATGATGGTAGATAACTTCTCTCTTATGTGTTTTGTGCCTATTTAGTCAATCTTTGGTTATTGCAAAACAGTCTATGTCATGACTCTTTAGAATTTGTTATGTGTTTGAAATCTTGCTCCAAATACCATCTTTTTTAATTTGAACTATAGGTTTTGTGATTGAAAGGATTGAGATGCTTGGGTTTAGCAAATTGTGTATACATTTGAAAATGCTCTGGGACCGGTGTTTCTATAAGGAAGACAATTAAAACTACAGTTATATGATTAAGAATATTTTAATTGAATTTCCTAGGTTAGTCTTCATGGTAAATTTCTATGGGATAGAGTTATCTAATATGAGTGGAAATGCTATGTGATATCTTGAAGTGCTTTATCTGTTACTCATGGCCAGAGTGCAAGAAAATTTGTGTTCACTGCAGGAGCTTTAAGATTTTGGATTGAGCGCAACAATGTTGATTTTGAGGCTGCTACTCTGGCAGTATGGGAAGACGAATCTGTTTTGGCTTCTCTTGATTGTGCTGCATTTTGGGTCAAAAATTTGCCTTATGTTATGTCTTTGAGTGGCTACTGGAATTTCTTTCTAGCTCCAAATCCTGAAGAAGCTCCTCAGAAGTTTTATGAGAACAGCTTTGATGACTCTGCATGGGGAACCTTGCCAGGTAAGTACGCCATCATTATAAATATTTTATCATAATTCTTCTGGAACTAATAATACAATTGGATCATTTCTTGTTTCAATTTTTTTTTATATTTGTTGTCTTTATCCATCTCACAGCCATCTGCCTGTGCATTTTATCCTGTCCTTACTCCCATTGTTTCTCCTTGACAAACATGAATTCTAGTTGTTGATTTTGAGAAAGTGAGAGACATAAAAAAGAAAAGGGTAAGGAAGCCAGACTAATTAATAGCAGAGCTTATGTTATGGCTTCTATTCTGAGGCCCGCAGATATACGGAGAAAACTTTTAAGTGTGGAGTTCTTAAATTAACATACCGTTTAAGTTTAGTCTAATTTTTCTAATCCATATTTTTTCTATTGAAGTCTTATTGAAAACAAAAAGTTTCAGGGACTGAACGTGGTGCTACTAGAATAGGCTAGCTGCCCTACTTGAGTGCACATAAGATGCCAAACTGAGATAGGTTTGATTCTTAAAGTGTGATAAGAGGACTTCACTAGAAAGAAGAAAGAAAGATATAAACTATATTAATGTGCAAGAATGACAAAAGTTGATCAGTGAGAGTGCAAGGCACAATTATTCAAGAAATAACATGTAAGTGGATATTACAGAAGAATCCATAGGAAAATAAATAAATTTATATACAGAAAAATAAAATGATATGTTTACCAAAAGGAAGACAAACTTACAAGTTCTAAAAATATGTAATCCTAGCTACAAAAGGCTACTGGAGGATATAATCAAAGGTCCACTAGTCACGAGTGTCATCCTCAGTTATAGAGTGTGTAGAATTGTCAATCACAGAGTAATTCCCATTTCAGGTTTCAAGGCCAAAAATATCTTGTAAGAGAACAGAAAATCGGTGATACTGGTCTGTCTGCAGATCCAGACTGAATGCGATGAGAATTGACTGTACACATGCATTGGTTATGGGTTGTGGGGTTCCATATTCTGTGGAGAGTATGAGAGATACCACTTGAATGGTCTCCAACTATCATTATCATTGGCTGCAGTGAAAAACACTTAATCCATTTGCCATGTATGATGGGGTGGAAAATAAAATCCCAGAGGATCCTTGCCAGGATTGGTGCCTAAATGTCACTGCCACTGCCTCTTAAAAGAAAGGGCAAGGCACCTCCGTTCAAGATACAGAGAATACAGTGAGGTTGCAGAGCATGGCCCTAAGCTTTCCAACATATTTTGTGGTTTCAAATTGCGATCAACAGTGAAGGAGTTATGCTGCCAGCAAAGAGTTATTAATTTTTAGTATTTTTCTAAAATTTTGTACTGAATTGCCCCTTGGATCACAACTAAGGTGCCAAATTATATTAATACTTAGTGCTATGCATTCATTTACTTGATAGGATTCTATTAATTCTGACCGCGTTTATGGTCTGAAATTAAGATGCAGTTAAGTCCCATGACTGCAACCTCTGTTACTGTTCTTTTCCATACAAAGGCACCATCTTATACATGAGGTTATTAAAAAATTCCATAGACAATTCATGTTCTCAGTTTGCTGTAAAATACTTGCAGTAGTCTATAGGTCTGTAATAGGTATTTATACCATTTAAACATGCTCCCAATCATGGATAGATGACATTCAACTTCTTTCATTGCCAAAACTTCTTATCCATTAATTGTCTACTTTGATTTTCGAAATACAAATTTCTGTCTGTTTTGACAAGAAATAATGAATGAAAGCTGGAATATTTTCTGCTGGGCCTGTGGTTATGCTTCAGAGTTTTCATTTTCTGTTATTGCTGTAAGGGTTTTCTTTTTAATCTTTGCTAGATAAATTTTCAATGAATTTTCTTCTTATCTTTTATATTTCTGAAAATGCTTGGACTACTGGAAATGGACAATTAAGAAAGGGAGAAATGTGGGTGGAGTCTAGGCAGAACTACATTCTTCCTTATTCATGTCTAACATTATCTCTCCTTTTCTGTTTCAGTTCCATCAAATTGGCAAATGCATGGTTTTGATATTCCAATTTACACAAACACCGAGTATCCATTTCCACTGAATCCACCATTTGTCAGCACCGAAAACCCCACTGGTTGCTATCGAAAATCTTTCATTCTTCCAGATGAATGGAGAGGTATGAGATACAATATAAATTATAGCATGAATGCTTAGTACTGTCATGTTAGTTAGCAGATGGTAAAGGCTGGAAATTGTATTAAAAAAAAAAACATATGCCTGCAATTCCAGAGTTAAATTGGTTATCATCACTATATATTGCTGCCTATCCACGCTGACATTTTTTTGTCTTTTTGTTATTTTTTGGAGAAATACATATTTTAGTAATTAATGGAATTGACAATCTACACGGATCTAACATTTAAGTGAGCCAAAATAGAAAACAGCTGAGCTTAGGCTCAAAGATGCAATGACTCAACATCTTTGTGCAAACGTTTTACTTGAATTTTAATAAGTGTTACGTCCCTGTATTTTTTTTTTAGGTAAAACAACTTTTTCTGATTAGGGCCGACCTACATTTTAGGTCTAAACAGGGTTGGCCTTGTTCTGTGTCACGTTTAATCTTGACATTATTTCCCTCATTCATTCAATGAGCAACAGAGAACAGCAGAATGAGCAATAGCAAGAGCAGATACATACAGTGAGCAACAGAATAAAGAGAATTTGTGTAATATCCCAAAATGGGATATTTTGGACAATTTTGGATTCACGGACATTCCAAAAATATCAACTTAGATTTCTGCCCAAACCCTAATTTCTGAATTAAAAATCAGACTTGAACAAACAAATAGGGCAGCCCATAAAACATCTCAAACCCACATAATATCTTCACAAACATGATTATTCATAATGCACTTGTATTCCACAACCATATGAGCAACAATTCCACTTAGATTGACCACACAATTGACTGAAAATAAATGCAGAAGTCTGCTGCTACAAATCTGAATATGATAAGTCTTCAAATACATTCACAAATTAGGGCAAACATGATCAAACATGCCCGACATAGTTCTGCCCTAAATCTGAGTGTTGTACATGCCAAAATATAGCAAAAATGACCTACCAAAATGATAGGAATTGGCCTCCCAAGCTGCTGCTCCAATTAGGACTTCAAATCCTAAGTCTTCAATGCTCAAATGTGATGGGAAACCTCTCCAAAAAGGTGCGCTCAGGTCTGCTTTGCTGCTGCACTAAATTTCTGCTCTTCTCAAACCCTAATCAGCAATATAATCTTAAAAAACTGTTATCAGAATGCATAATATATTATTGAATATTCAGATAATTACAAAGAGAGAGCGAATGCTCATTATATAGAGAATACAAAGTCTAGAAATAGAGTAAAGCAAAAAAGCTCTAACGAAGAAAGCAGAAAAGATAAACATAAACTAAACTTAGAATAAAAACTAAGAAAGATAAGATTGACCATTATAGAAACTATTTAATTTATTTTAATACCCCCCCTTAATGGTCAATTTCCTAACTATAGAAAGTTGCCCCCCCTAAAATTGATAACTGATCCACGAGCATCTGAAGATATCAGGCAGAAGAGTTGGCCTAAAAGGCATAGAAAGCAGACTCCTTCTGCAGAGTGCTCAGCGACGTGCTGATGGAGGTGATTCTTCAGGCTTGGACTGTGCATCAGCGAAGCGTTTCCGGCAATCCTTTTTCATATGGCCAAACTTATGGCAGTAATTGCACTGGATGTTGTACTTCTTGGAAGGGTCCTATGATTGATCCTGACTGAATGGCTGAGAGGGCAGATTGGGGCCCTGATTCTACTGAAAGGACTTGGCAGTAAATGCCTGCTCAGAGGAGGAGGAAGTAGCACTGCTACTGAACTGCTGTTTCCATCGATCCTGCTGGAAGAGTTTGTTGCAAAGATCTGAAAACTGTAGTGTAACATTAGTTGAAGTAATGTTAAGTGTCTCGATAAAATGCTCATAAGAGTGTGGTAGACTTTTCAGAGTGCTAACTACCATATCTTCGTCGTCCATGTCTCGACCAATTGCCATCAACTGATCACGGATGTCCTTGAATTCTTTTGCTGATTTCCTAGATGGAACCTCCAAAAGCTAGGCGCTCTCCTCCAATGAAGGGCGCTCTAAAACTAGGGCAAGCTCCTTCTCAAATGATGAACGATCCATGCCAAAGAAGTGCCTAAAATGATCTTCAAATCTGATCTGCAATTCTGCTCCAAATAACAATGAAGTGCAAGTGAACTCTCGTCACGGAATCCTCCAAAGGAAAAGCTAGGGTTTCGTCCAACTTCTCCTAGAAACTCAAGGTTTTCGTCTCATTCTTTTTGCCCAACTTTTGTTGCAGCCTAGAGATAAATTCCAAAAGATAGAATGAATGATGATTGAATGATGCTCCAAATGCCACAAATTCAACTTATATTTATACATGTTTTGTCTTCTCCAAGAGCTGGCCGACCTAGGCAGAATTATTATTATTTTATTGATTTCTTCCATCTTCGCCGACCCAGTTATGATAGCTAGGCGCCCAAACTAGCTTTGGCTGACCTAGGACTTAATTCCTCTTTTTCTGAATTGTCTTTTCTCCACCAAACAGGCTGACCCAACATAATACTCCCTAGGCGCCAAAATTCCAAATTAAAGATATGCATTTTTGTCTTCTTTATTTTCTCTAATCTCCCTCCAAGTGCCAAGGAAAATATTTTTTTATTCTTTGTTTCTTCTTCAAAGGTCGTCCAAATCCATGATGCATCCAATATTACGAAGGTAATTGGTAAAAACTTGATTGTATTAACAAATGAGCAAAAGCTTAGATAAATAGTTTACAAATATACAAGAAGGGCAAGTTTCTAAAATAGAAACTGCAGAGGATCGTAAACACGATCTTACTAAAATAAATACAAACAGTTACAACATTGACCATTAACTAAAAATAGCATGAAATAATATTCTAATACCCTCCCTTAATGGTCAATCTATCTACTACACCAAGAGACCCCCTGAATTTTACAAACTTATTTGGACCAAGGGACTTGGTGAGGATATTGGCTGTCTGATCCTCTGTCGGAACATACAGCAACTGAACTGATCCGTCTTCAACAAGCTTTCTGATGAAATGACAATGAGTTTCTACATGCTTGGTTCTTTCATGGAAGACTAGATTTTTGGCAAGTTTGAGAACTCCCTGGTTATCACAGAACAAGGGAGTCGGACCTGCTTGAGATATTTGCATATCAGCAAGCATCCGACGTAGCCAAACTGCCTCACAAGCTGCCTTAACTACTCCCCGATACTCTGCTTCGGTCGAGGAGAGAGCCACCGCCTGCTGCTTCTTACTAGTCCATGTGACTGCACCGAATCCCAAACTGAACACATACCCAGATGTGGATTTCCTGTCATCAACTGAACCTGCCCAATCTGAGTCTGTGAAACCACTGAGTCTAGGATCGTGACTCCTTGAGTAAAGAAGTCCATAATCAGAAGTGCCCTTCACATAACGCAGCACACGCTTCACTGCTACCCAATGATCAGCTTTCGGGGCTGTCATGAAGCGTGAAATGTAGCTCACTGCAAAACTGAGGTCAGGTCTAGTGGCAGTGAGATAGATGAGGCTGCCCACTAGTTGCCTGAACAATGATTCACATCCCCTACAGGTGAGTCTGACTTGGCTGACAACTTAAGCCCTTTTTCCATGGGTGTGGAGGCAGGTTTGCAATCCTGCATACGGAACTTATCCAAAAGACTGCGAGCATACTTGGACTGGGAAATGAAGATACTGCTCTCGGTCTGCCAAACCTCAACACCTAAACAGTAATGCAAGAGTCCCAAATCTGTCATGTCAAATGTGCTGCACAAATCCTGTTTGATCTCAGCGATCAAATGTGCCGAGCTACCAGTAATGATCAGATCATCCACATAGACAACAAGAATCAGAATATCACTACCAGTGCGTTTGACATACAAATTAGAGTCAGATGGACTCCTCTGAAAGCCATGATCTGTGAGGTAGTTATCAATCTTGATGTACCAAGCTCGAGGAGCCTGTTTCAAGCCATAGAGTGCTTTGACCAATCTACACACCTTATGTTCTTGACCAGCAACCTTGAACCCTGGAGGCTGCGTCATGTAGACTTCTTCCTTCAACTCACTGTTGAGGAAGGCACTCTTAACATCCATCTGATGGACTTTCCAACCAAACTGGGCTGCTAAGGCAAGGACAAGCTGAATTGTACTCATCTTGGCTGTAGGAGCAAAAGTCTCTTCGTAGTCAATGCCTTCCTTTTGTGAGAACCCCCTAGCAATGAGATGAGCTTTGTACTTGTCAAGGGTTCCGTCAGCTTTGTATTTCACCTTGTACACCCATTTGCAGCGAATGGGCTTCTTCCCTGGAGGAAGATCAGAAAGGACCCAAGTGTGATTTTTCTGAAGACTCTGGTATTCAGACTCCATAGCCTTTTCCCACTCCGGGATTCCTTTAGCCTCTGAATGTGTCTAAGGCTCATAGACACTGTGAATGTTGGCCATGAGAGCAAAATTAACTGTATGCTACTGTTTGCTCTTGTTTCTGGATGATCTACCCTCAATGAGCTCATCGTCATGAAGATCTCCAATAGTCTTAGCCCACCATTTAGGCAGGAGAGTAGAAGTGCCAACATTGGATGTAATAGGAGGAGCTAGAACAGGTGCAACAGGTGGAAGATCAACATCATCTGGAGGAAATTCGAGTTGAGCATCATCAAAATCAGAATCTGCATCATCATCCCTCCCATTAGGTGGACCTAACGGAAGAACACCCAAGTCAGAAGCCTTCAAAGGCTGCTCCTCAGAATGCTGTACAGACGAGGAAGAAAGAAAAGGTCCTCATTCTTCATCAAAGACAACATCCCGGCTGAAGGTAAGACGATCAGTATCGATATCAATCAACCGGTAAGCCTTATGGTTGTCATTGTACCCTGTGAACATAAGCTTTTGACTCTTGGAATCCAACTTGGAGCGCTTGGCATCTGGAATCCATACATAAGCTAAAGAGCCAAATATTTTCAAATGACTGATCCGAGGTTTGCAGCCAGTCCAAGCTTCTTCAGGAGTCTTCTCCTTAACAGCATAAGTCGGAGACCGATTAAGGAGATAGACTGCAGTGTAGACTGCTTCTGCCCAGTACTTCTTAGGAACACTCCTGTGTTCTAACATGGAACGGGCCATCTCAGTGATTGTGCGGTTGCGTCGCTCTACAACACTGTTTTGCTGAGGAGTATAGGGTGTGGTTAACTGGCGTTTGATGCCGTGTATATCACAGAAGTTGGAGAAGTCAGTAGAACAAAATTCCCCGCCATTATCTGACCTAAGAGTGACTATGGAACAACCAGACTCTTTTTCTACTAAGGCCTTAAACTTCTGAAATACAGTAAACACATCTGATTTCTGTCTGAGAAAGTACACCCACATTTTACGATTGAAATCATCAACAAAAAGTAAGAAATACCTGCAACCAATAACAGAAGGTGTATTCATTGGCCCACATACATCAGCGTGAACCAACTGTAGTACCTTGGAGGCTCGCCATGAGTCACCAGTCGGAAACGGTGTCCGATGCTGCTTCCCAGCCTGACAAGCTCCACAAACACCATGATGCTGGGTCTGGATCGCAGGTAAACCGGCTACAAGGCCCTCCCGAGATAGCTGAGAAAGATAGTGCACATTTAAGTGCCCATAATGCTGATGCCAAAGACTGGTGATGGAAGAATTTCGGGCTGCCATGGCTAACTTTGGAGAATCACCTGTATCCACAAGTCTGTATAGACCATGATCCTCAATACCAACAGCCATAGTGCTACGAGTCTCCCGATCAACAATGGAACATTTGTGTATACCGAAAACCACATCCAACTGAGGAGAGTGCCGCATGATCTGACTGACAGAGAGAAGATTAAGTTCCATGCCAGGAACATAGTAGACATTGAGGAATATGAGATTCCTCCCACCAGACTGAATCTGAACAGTGCCCTTACCGACAACTGTATATTCTTCTCCACCAAAAATAACCGAGTCACTGAAGGGAGTAAAGTCTATAAACCAATCACGTCGATGAGTGAAGTGACGCGAAGCACCTGAATCAATGTACCAGGCAGAGGACTTCACATGATCTGCAGGTCTTTTAGCCATAAAAGCGTAAAAGGCAGATTCCTTCTGCTCAGTGGGCTCGGCAATATTTGCTTTCTGCTGAGATCCTCCCTGCTTCTTCTATTCAGAAGCCAAACGCTGATGACAATCCTTTTTGATGTGACCATATTTGTGACAGTAATTACACTGAATATTCTTTTTCTTGGTGCTGTCCTGAGGTTGACCTAAGCCTTTTTGCTGTGGAGGCGGACCTTTGCCTTTATTCTGAGCTTGAAACTTGGCTGCAAAAGCCTGCTCTGAAGAGGACGAAGAAGCACTACTACCAAACTGTTGTTTCCAGCGATCCTGCTGCAAGAGGATAGTACAAAGTTCTGGAAACTTCAGATCAACATTAGCTGATGTAATGTTGAGAGTCTCGATGAAATGTTCATAAGACTTAGGTAGACTTTTCAAAGTGATCACGACCATGTCTTCTTCCTCCATTTTCGACCAATAGCCTCCAGCTGATCTCTGATTTCCTGGATCTTGTTCAGGTGCGTCTGCAAAGATGTCTTCTCATCCATCATGATAGAAAACAATATATTTTTCAAGAAGAACGCGCGGCTCTTGTCGGAGGTCTCATGCATACCCTTCAGATAGTCCCAAATCTCCTTTGCTGTTTTTCTAGCCGGAATCTGAGGTAGCTGATCATCTGTGATTGAAAGCTTAATGAGCATGACTGCTTCACGAGTTTGTTCGTCAAACTTATCCTGGTCTTTTCCCGCCGTTGCTGGACGAGTAGTATTGCCTAGAATGATATGATCGAGGCAGCAATATTCAAAGATGGTCATCATTCGCTGCTTCTAGGTATTATAGTTTTTGCCATTAAATCGCTGACTGCCTTCCAACATGATGTTGGTCAAACTCGCCATCTTGCACGCTTTTCGAGGCACGAAAAACGAGGTACTGAGAAGAGGTGGAATACATGGAACCTGAAGCACAAATTCCAATGCACAGGATGTTGAGGTAGTTTATAGGCACAAAATTCGAGACAAATCCATCGGCACAGATTTCAAGACACCTAGAAAAATCCTACAGGTACCTAGAAATAGTCTCGAAAAACCCACCAAGAATCTGCAATCAAAAAAAATTTCAGACTTGAACCAGAGGGTCAAAACCCTAGCTAAAAATTTCAGAAGCCCTAGGCGGCCATGAAAGCACAGAAAAAATAAACCAAAGATTAGGAAACCGCAGCTTGAAGACAAAGGAAAACCCTAGCCGCCAAAAAGTATTAAAACTTTTGCAGAGTCAAAAAAACCTTAAACTTCGAATTCAGAGAACACATTCGTCTGCAAATCGCGACTGGAAACCGCCAGAATAAAGGATGCGACCGAGAGTCTTTAAACACCGTCGTTTCAGAAATCGTGACCCTAAAGTTTGACGGCGGGCAAAGCACCAACACTTGCAAGTCGCGATCAAAGCAAAGCCACTGTAACTCTTAAAAAAAGCGTCGATTAAAGTCTGCAATCCGCGATTTTCAAGGAACATGGGTGTCAAACACAGTTCGCGACCCAGAATATTGAAGCGCCCGTCAAATCCTAGGTTTGCAGAAGTCACGATCAAAAGAGAAGCCGACCTTCCAAAACACGACCTTGCAGATCACGAACCCTAAACAGATTTAAAACTGTCGCTTGAAGGAATCTTCAAGTCGCGACCCAAAACTCGACCTTCACAATACACAGACGCCCAAGGACGTTGAAGGTAGATCACGACTAGACTTTTAATGGCTCTGATACCATATTACGAAGGTAATTGGTAAAAACTTGATTGTATTAACAAATGAGCAAAAGCTCAGATACATAGTTTATAAATATACAAGAAGGGCAAGTTTCTAAAATAGAAACTGCAGAGGATCGTAAACACGATCTTACTAAAATAAATACAAACAGTTACAACATTGACCATTAACTAAAAATAGCATGAAATAATATTCTAATATCCAATAAGTCCTCTCTCCAAGTGGGCGTACACATTATCACTCAATTCACCTTCCAAAGATCCCAGAGTGTGAAAACCAACTCATCTGCTCTCCAATGGTGACCACTCCGAAAATGGGGACATTACAATTTGGATAGCAGAAACAAGGAAGGCTGATTGGCAGTTAAGTGGCTATGCCATATGTTTTGTGATGTTGTGTGATCAAGGGGCAAGTGCCAGGTAGATGGGTTTGAGAAGTATGACTTGATACCTTGTGAAGTGGCAAATGCTGAGGTTTCGCATGATGAGTTCATTTTTACTTGGCAATGTGGTATGAAAAATACGACTAAGAATGTTAAGTGACAGCACTATTAAGATTGTGTGATTGAGGTTCGTTTCCCAAGCAAAGAGTTCATAAAACAACGATTGAAGGAAGCTTAAGTAGCAATTGCAGGCAAGTCGTGCAATGGTAAAGTGAAAGACAAGAAATACACTTAGAGTCATGTGACTTCAGAAACGCAACCTGACAATGAATGTCTAAAGTTGTGATCCAACTATATGAGGAGAAAAATGTGATCAGATGCCATGTTAAGTGGCAATACCCTTTAAATTGTGCATCATAAGGAAAGCAGCAGAGTTTGGGAAGGCAGGTCACATGACAGGATTTTTTGTGTTGGGCTATGAAGACAATAAATCACAACCACCTTAAGACGTTCGACCCTGCTTTAAAGCATAAATCAAGTAAAAACATTTAAACTTGAAGTTTGCCATCTTTCCATATCAGTTCACCGTAGTTTTCCAGTGGGAGATAGCATTGTTCAATGTTGTTTTTGCAGGGTTTTCAAAGCTTTTTACAGGTCTTGACAAGGGGTTTCAACAGGTTTTTGAGTCTGCCATTGTTGAGATGTCGCTACTGCATGGAGTTTTTTTATCTGAATAAAACATTGGAAGTGCTGGGTTTAAACATCTTTTGCATATGTCTTGAGTGTTACAATCATTTTGCAGTGATAGAGACCAATTGCTATATCTCCTTGGTTTTTATTCACCATTTTCATCATCTATAAGCCCTAAGGCTGCGGAGAGGACTGAGTTTTCAAGATGGAACTTCATAAACATATGATCGAGTCAAAGACGAAGCTAGTGAATGATTTCCAGCATGTGCAGGATACCTTGCTTGGGCACATGAACATCCTAGATTTGAAAATTGTTGAGAGGATCAATGTGGGAAATTAGTTAGCCGTCAAGTTGATGGAGTTGTCGCAGATTCATGGCAGATGATAAGTTCTTCAAGAGATTCATCAGTTTTAGGGCAAATGTCATGTCCCCATTTCCGGAGCGATCACATGTGGAGTTGATGATTAGCCTATTCACCATTCCCGTAGGCTAATACATTAGGTAAGGGAATGATTTTGGTTTGAGCTTGATTATTAGAGGATGAAAATCTATAATGTTGGCTCAACTAGTGATTTTTATTGGATTTTGGCTAAGTGTTGCTAAGTGGTATTGTTTATCTAGCCAAAATATCAAGTTCTTCTAGAGGATAGAGAATAGGAAAATGGGAAATGCAATATTTAAAGTGTATTTTCATTATTTCATTGATGATTCAAATTGATGCCAAGTGGATGCCAAAGGAAAGTGTCAATCTTTAATTGCATTTTCAAAATATTTATTATTTCTATAAGTCCAACGCTCATATGAAGGATTGGTTTATGGGTCTTTGTGCCAACGCCTAAGGAGAAGGCGATTTTTATGGAGTTTTGTGCCAATGCTCAAAGGAAAAGATGATTTCAATTTGTTGTCATTGGATCAAGTGCTCAACGTCTAGGAGTTGGATTTCAAAATAACAATAAAATAGTGACTTCATTGGATCATGCGCCCTAGTCCCAAATGACTAGGAGTTTCAAATATTAATAAAATAATGTGCTTGTATTGGATCATGAGCGCACGCCAAGGAAAAGAGGAATAAAATTGTTGTATTTATTGCCCAAGGAGCCGTTGCCCAAGAAGGAGTATTTTATTTAATAAAATATTATTTTTATTGCTATGGGCGCCGTACAAGGAGGAAGACAAATAATATTTTTAAATGATATTTTGCTGGCCGCCGCTCAATGAGAGGTAATTGATTTAAAGTTTTATTTTATTCTCCAAGACAAGTTGGACGCCTATGTGAAGAAGATATAGTTCTTTTAGTAATGGTGGTTGGAGTTTGTATTGCATTTAAAATTGTCATTGGACAATTGCACTCTCATTGGTGGACTTCAAACAATTGCAAAATTGGAGCTAATTGGGATGCCTAGACCAAGAGAAGGATAAATAGCACCATTTGCCATCAATTTGCAACTTTGGATCCCTTGGTTTACATTGAAGAGTTTGAAGGATAATTGCATTGCATTTGAAGCTCTTGTTCATCATTGAAGACTACCAAGGGTTTTTAGACATCACTTCATTGAAGATATTGAAGGTTTGTAGCAATTGGAGCATCATTAAACCAAATTGTGGCCCTTGGGAACCCATTGCTAGCCTTTGGAGCCATTCTTTGTCACATTTTTGGTCTTCTAATGAAATATAGGCATGCATATCAGTGATACAGGTGTGATATAGATTAGAAAACATCATCAATGTGAAGATTGCAAGGGTTTGGAGCATTTGTTGATATATATAGCCTAGTCGCTCTACTTCTAGAGTCCATCGCTTGTCATTGGAGGTGTTTTTTTTTGGTATGGTTTTGGCTTCATACACATCTGGGCAATCTGATCAACTACAATAGACATATCACCAGTGTTCTCAGTTAGATCAGACATTTATTTGAGCTCATACAGTGTCATAATAGTGCTATTTTATCATTTTGATCATTCCATATAGTCTTGGCATTGCTTGGCTAGGATTTTGAAGTACATTGTTGCTCATTTTCTATTTGTATTGAAGTCTGATATAAATCAGTCCCAGTTTTATATAAGGAACAGCCAATAACAATTTGTAATCAGCTTTGATTGAAAATCAATAATAAGTATTGAAGGTTCCGACATTCACTTTCTCATTGTTCATTGATATTACTATGTGTTTTCAATTGATGATTTGGCTACTATTTTGAAAGATATTTGGAAAAAATTTCAGTTAGAGTAAGTAGGGTATTTTACAGTGGTATCAGAGCTTGGATCCTGCCAGCCTATGGGTTATGAGCTACTACATTGATCCATTGCCATATCATTATCAAAGAAGAACAACTACAATGGGAGATAGGAGGCAAGGTAATCCGCAGCAGGATGATATTGATCATATGTTAAGGGAAATGGTTGATAATTAGCATCGCATGGCTGAACAACAGCGTGAGACAAATGAGAATATTCAATGGATGTTTTGGGCTATGATGAATAATAACAGGAACAACAACAACAACAATCATGCTAATCAGAATAATCAAGATAATATAGGTGTTGGTAGTGTAGCAGGATCACCTCGTGCAAGGAGGACACGCACACCTACAGTTGATAGACCTATGCAGCCTACTTTTCTTCCTAGAGAAGAAGAGGTAGTTGAGGAGCCACAAGTTGAGGAAGAGGAGATTCTGTTTGGTGTAGATTTGATATCTTTGGTTGATGAGTATGATTCACTTCCTGAGCATGTAAGGAATCAAATCAACTTCAACAACTATATGAGTCAGAAGTGGGAATGGCAAAAAGATAGAGTTGAACGTCCAAGGCAAAGAAGAGCACAACCTACACAACCGAAGGAGTACAAGGATGCATTGAATAAGATTCCTCTCCCTAGTTTTGATGGCAGCGGTAGGCTAAGTGCTACAGCATGGGTGAATAAGTTGGATACTTTTCTTACACTCAAGCCTATGAGTGAGGAAAAGGCTATACATTTTGCTACTATGCATTTGGAGGGATTAGCTTATGATTGGTGGCACCATGGACTTGTTTCACAACATCATAACAAGATCACTTCATATGATGAGTTTGTCAATAAACTCATTACCAGGTTTGACTGCAAAGATGTTGAGGTCTACTACCGTGAGCTTGCACAGTTGAAACAAAGTGGTAGAGTGGATGCATATGTCAATGAATTTCAGAAGATTGCGGTAATGGTTCTTGATATGACTAATAGGAGGATTACTATGTTGTTTGTTGAGGGATTGAATGATAGGATCAAGGGTTTGGTCAAAGTTCACAAACTGACTACACTTGAGGAGGCCATTGAGCTAGCACTTGACTTGGATATTACTCCTACATTCACTCAAAAGAAAAGTTTCTTTAAGGGCTCAAGTTCAAATCGGAAAAAACCATTTCAGCAGCCTAAGTTGAATCCTTCTGTAATGTCCCTTCTTTTTTTTGTGTTAGTCTATCATCGGGTTCCCATAGATTGACTGTTTGGTTAGGGAACTGTTGTGATGTAATCACACATCGCCCCATTGCAAATGGGGACCCCCTTTTTTTTTGTTGCTTTCTCTCTTTGTTTTGCTTTAAAGTTTAGTTTTGCTCTGAGCTTGTAGGGTTTTGGTAGTGTTGTTTTGCCCATGTCTCGACAGTTTCTTGCCAAGAGGTCTATATGCCTTCATCCTGATGCATGTCACCGAGAGCCTGAAAATGACAAATCTGATATCCTAAAAATCCTGAAAAAATGACTAAGTCTGAAATCTGGTGGATCCTCAGAAATCTAGAATCTGCATGCTAAATCCTATGGATCCAGGACCTATCTCAAACATCCTGGAAGTATATTGATAAATATTTAAAGTAATAACTAACTTATACTTAAACATATTTTCAATATGCTTCCATTCAGGACATTTCCAATATGGCGACAGGACTTGCATTCCAAGCACACCTTCTAAACCCGCCCAGCCTGGGCGGAAATTTCACCTGAGCATGGATTCCACGTCGTTCACGAGTCTCTCCAGACAAAGACCTCAAACCCGCCCAGGAAGACCCTTACGAAAAGTTGCAAGTTAGAAGAAGTAGGGAGTTCATTTAGAGGCAAAAAAAGAACAAGACTGAGAAAAATCCAAGACTCCCTCTCAAATCCGCCCTTCCTGGGCGGCCTTTTGGTGTGAGCTTGGATTAGGTAGTGATTACTCCACATAACTCCTTCTAATCCGCCCATCCACTGGGGTAAGTTGCAAGAACAATCAATGAAGGAAGGTGGAAGTTGATTAAGGTCCACACAACACCCTCTACGCCGCCTAGCTTGGGCGGATTTCACTATGTCATAAGGATTGTCCTTCATTTGCATTCCAAACTTGCCTGCTAACTTTGCACAAGTACTCCAAGATACTAAGTCATGTCAAGAGAGAAGGAGGAGTCATTCAGGTGAAGCCAAAAATTGTCTAAGTCTAAAATTCCTTACCTCACCTTCAAACCCGCCCTTCCTGGGTGGCCTTGACCACCTTGCATGGATTCCATGTCCTCCACATCACACAGTCCGTACACACCCTCCAAACCCGCCCAACATAGGCACTCGAGAGACTTAGGCATGGATTTCATGTGAAAGGGTATGTTTTGAAATGTCATTTTTTGATCCCACATGCATAAGATGAATGTAATTTGTTATTGAAAATCCTTTATATCAAGTCTTAATTTGATGTGTTTCTTCTTGTAGGTGATGGAGGATCCAAGGAGGTGAATGGCGAGAGCTCATACATAAGAAGTTTTGAAGGTGGAGGAAAGTTGCTCAAGTTTGTCATTATCACCACATGGAGGAGAGCTCCTGCATCAAGTTCATCTTACTTTGAAGACTTCGTATATCTGGATGAGGAAGACATCAACGCCACGCTTGAGAGGGAGTCATCTTCCAGTGATTCATTCCATGCACTAAAAGGACAATCATCATGTAATCTACTCCAAGGACTCGTGCACAACATATCTTCTACTTCATGCGTCTGTCCAAGGAATATCACTTCACCATGCATGAGAAGGAGTCATCATCTAGAGTTGTCTATTTCATGTGCATCCATCATATGCAAGAAGTCACGCACAAGACATCTTCCACCTCAACACTCCAAGAGTCCTGCAAGAGTACATCACAAGATGAGAGATGAGCATGATCATCAAAGCGATCCATGAGTTACATCAAGACAACAAAAAGAAAATATTCTAAGTAAAGTGAACATGAGGTGAACCAGACTAGTTTGTTTGAAGATGTTGAGGTGGCACGTACACATCATCAGGCCAATTGAATTCTGCCATGTCATTTATTCAAGAGGGCCCACTATAAAGATGCTCCAAAGATGCTTATCACATTGGGAAACGTGCCTTCATTGCCTCTTTCATGTTCTAAAAATAGCAAATTTTGTAACAAACTGCCTTGTTGTCTCAATCTCGGCCGTTGATTGCTAAATCAATCTGGGCCATTCATTGTAATTCTTGAGTTCTATATAAGGCTCACTTCTCTCATTTGTAAAGGGATCATAAAAGGAGAATCATTAGAGGAAGATAGAGTAGGAGTGGATACTATGGCAATAGGAGTAGAGTAGAAAGAACTCTTCGAAATCATTGAAGAGATATATGAGATTGTTGTAAACAAAACACTTCTTAAATCAATACAAGCTCGTTGTTGTTCGCATGGTGATCTTGTACGATCAAGGAATGTTTGCATGGTTTTTAATTCTCCAAGATGGTTGAGATGTGGTTCCAAGTAGCTTAGATGATAAAGTAGATAGAGTTCATTGATGTAATGGATATATGCAATGATATTTGATAAATTCCCGTTGGTTCATACTTTTGATGGTTTGTCGATGGTAAGTCATCATGTAAAGTTACTCTGAACCACATCTTGCAAATAGTTCGATTGTTGATGCTCCTTCGAGTTGCACCAGCTGTGGGTACTTTGGAGTGTGTCAACAATATGAAAATCCTTGGTTTATCCTTTGGAGATTGCACCTGTTTCATGTAGTTGTTGCTTGTCATGGCGAAGTGAAATTTGGTTTCTAAGGGAATTTGTCTACCATAGCATCATTCATCACGTCATTGTCATTAGAATGGCTTTCTTAACCCTTGCCTTTTTCATTTTCTTTTTGTAGTTGATTAGAAGAAGTTTCATTTCACAAGGAAAGAGTACATATTTGAATGGAGTGATGAATAAATTCTGCGTAAGTCCCTTTGTATAAACAACATTATCACATCATACCACCAAGGCTATCCGTTGCAAATCACGTACAAGGAACCTTGGAGCGTTCTTGTTTGATCACTTAGTTTAGCATTCGAGATGCTTTGTTCAAGAGAGGATAGAGCACTTGGTGTTTTATTCTAATGTTGTTGTTGTCAAGAAAACATCATCAACAGGAACCATTGTTAGTTTGGCCTTGGATGTGTATTTCAGAGGTGTATATGTGGTTCGGGTTCAGATTGGAGCCAGTTGGTAGTGTCTAGTGATGACTTGGCTTGTTTAGTGTGATACTTGCTATTTTTAGTAAGTTCGGGATTGGTGTCGTTTCCGGATTGTCAGATTTGGATTGGATTCGTATTGTCGAGACCTTTCCGGTGAGCTATTAAATGTGGAATTTTGAGTTCGTCTTGGCTTTCATTTTAAAGTCCGAAGTTATTAATATTTATTTGACGGGACTTTATAAAATATTAAATTAAGTGACTTTATGAAAAGAAAATATAAAATGTCACTTATGGAGTCGGGCGCCCATCCTAAGGGAGGAATAAAGTAATTTTAAAACATAATATTTCCCTTCCTAAAGCAATGCCTCACTTGGAGAGCAAATAAAATATGGAAAAGTGAGTTTCATTGTTATGCTTGGATATTATGAAATTGTTGCTATTTGCTCTGCCTAGGGTTTCTTGAGGGTTTGAAGGGTTTTGAACCTTGGTGGCTCTTGGAGACGAAAACCTCCTCGAGTAACAACATTCTACAGATGTGCAATACCATCCAAAGGTGCTTTTGAGGCAAATGTATCTAGTATTTGCAGTTGTGCTACATTGGAGTTCATTTGATGAGGTTTGGAGCAGATTGTTCATATCTTTTGCAGTCTTGTTGAGGACAAATGAGTGAGGACAGATTTGAGGAGTTGAAAGAGTGTATGGAGCAGCCGTACTGTTTTCCTTGCTAGTCGTGCATGTGTTGATGCAGGACGTACCATTTCAGAGGCTCCTTGTGATTTATGCTGAGTTTGACCTCCATACTTGGGCGTTGAGGAGTAAAGGAATGTGCAGAGGTTATTAGTTCGTTGCAGATCTGTTTGTTGCATTATTTTTCTGTTCATACTCAGCCTAGGCCGTACCAGCTTGCCTGGGTGAGATGTGGGAACATCTGGGACACATTCTACACTTTTGGCAGCCACTAATCTTCTCTAATTGGGGTGTCTAGGGCCTCTTATACTGCTGATAACATTTGTATGCAAAATACCTTATATTCCTTGGAGATTTGGAGTGATTTTTACCATACCCATTGCTGGTCCAGCTATAGCACTGTTAGGAAGTTGCATATTTTCATGTGGGTATGTAATAGTAATTCATATTTGGTGATTTTATGATTTGGGTCTATCATATTTTCTTCATATCTATTGTATCTTTTCTGGGTTTCACTTGCATGCTATATTCTCTATGTATTTGGGCAAGAAAACAAACACATCTCAAGAATACTGAAACCCCCTTCTGCATCTTCTGCCCAGTCTGAAAGAACAGTCTAAAAAATAAAAAAATAACACTATTAAGATCTTAAAAAGAACCAACAGGTACGGCACTTGCACCTTCTTCCATGGAGAGAGATGAATTGAGGAGGAAGAAGCTATGCTTTTCTTGCAAGCAACCATGGGAACCAGGACATCGATGCCTTGGGAAAGGCAAGGCACATCTTATAGAGGTGATTTCAGATGATGAGAGTGATACACATGATGATACAGGTTTAGAACATGATGATGATCATACAGAGCAACCTACATTGGAGTTTGATACAAGTGGTACAAATTCAGTGACTATTGCTTCCCTTTCCGGTGTTCCTAGGTATCATGCCTTTCGTATGAAAGGACTCATTAAGGGACAACGAGTTACATGCTTGGTGGATAGTGGAGTCACGCATAATTTCATTGATGAGGGTTTAGTCATGAGACGTGGTTTACAGGCTGAGGATTTTGCAAGTTTCACAGTTGCAGTTGCAAATGGTTTTACCATGAGTTGTCAGAAGAAGGTATCGCAGCTTAGTATTTAGATGGGCGACTACACATTGACAGGTGATTTCCACATGGTTGGACTTGGACAGATTGACATTGTTTTGGGAATCTAGCGGTCTCAATATCTTGGCCGCTACATCCAGGACTTTCAAAATATGGAGCTTGAGTTTATTCAGGATGGAAGGAAGGTTGTTTTGAGGGCACTTTCTGATGGAGGGCCTAGAGTTGTTTCAGGTAGGCGTATGGAGACTTTGTTTCGTCATGATGACATTGCATGGGCAGCCCAGGTTTCTATTTCTTCTAAATCTTCTTCTAATGGTGAGTATCATGTAGACATCCAATCTGTGTTGGATAAGCACGGTAAGGTGTTTGGTGACATTCCTCCAGGTAGACCACCAGATTGTGGTTTTGAGCATGTGATTGAGCTAGAGGATGGGACCAAGCCCATCAACTTTTCACCATATTGTCATCCTCGGCACTTTAAGATTGAGATTGAGAATACAGTCAAGGAGTTGATTGATATGGGACACATTCGGCCTTCATCTAGTCCATTTGTTTCTTCGATGGTGTTGGTGAAGAAGGATGGTACTATGTAGATGTGTATTGATTATAGAGCACTGAACAAGAAGACAATAAAAAATAGGTACCCTATACCCAGGATCGATGAGCTACTTGATGAGCTACACAGGGCCGTGTATTTCCCTAAGATTGATCTTCGTTCAGGCTATCATCAGATTCGTGTCCGTGAGGAGGATATTCCAAAGACAACATTTAGATGCCACTATGGACATTATGAGTTTCTTGTCATGCCCTTTGGTCTTACTAATGCACCTGCTACATTTCAGTTTTGCATGAACCATGTGTTTAATAAGCAGTTGCGTAAGTTTTTGTTGGTATTCTTTGATGATATTTTGATATACAGTAAGACATGGGAGGAGCATCTTCGACATCTTGATGAGGTACTTGGTGTTATGGAGGCACAATCATTGTATGCCAAGGCTTCCAAGTGTGAGTTTGGATTAGAGGAGATTCTCTATTTGGGGCATGTGATTAGTGCCAATGGAGTTAGAGTACATGAGGAGAATATCAAAACAATACAGGATTGGCCTACTCCAAGAAACATTTCAGAGTTGCGAGGTTTCTTGGGTCTTTGCAGCTATTACAGGAGGTTTGTTAGAGGCTTTTCTTAGTTGGCAGTACCATTGACAAATCTCACTAAGAAGGGGGCATTCCTTTGGTCTATTGAGGCACAGGCAACTTTTGATCGGCTTAAGGAGGTGATGAGTACTACTCTAGTGTTAGCACTACCAGATTTTACACAGTCCTTTGTACTTGAGCGTGATGCATTAGGTGAAGGTATAGGGGTTGTTTTGATGCAGAATAGGCAGCCCATTGCATTTGAGAGCAGGAAATTGAGGGATGTGGAGTGCTTATATTCCACCTATGACAAAGGAGATGCTTGCCATCATGCATACTTTGCCAAAGTTTCGTCAATACTTGGTAGGTGCGAAGTTTGTGGTTGGGACCGACCACAATAGCTTGAAATACTTCTTAGAGCAAAAGGATTTGAATGAGAGACAACAAAAATGGGTCTCTAAGATACAGGCATATGATTTTGACATCCAATCTGTGAAGGGTAAGAAGAATGTTGTAGCGGATGCACTTTCTAGGAGGCCTACCATTTGCTCTTTGAGTGAGATTTCAGCTGATTTGAAATCTCAACTTTTAGTTGAGTATTCCAAGTGTACTTTTGTATGCGAGATCATGGATGGATTGATTCATGATGATAGGTATAAGGTTGTTGATGATGTGATATATTGTAAGGACAAGATTTTCTTGGTACCTGAGTCAAAGTTTAAGCAACAAATATTGAGAGCCATTCATGACACACCTTTAGCAGGGCATCTAGGTTTCTTCAAAACCTATAGGCAGGTTCGAGAGAGATTCTCATGGAAGGGTCTCAAGGATGATGTGTTGCAACATGTTAGAGAGTGTTTGACTTGTTAGCAGAACAAGTTTGAGCATACTTTTCCCACCGGTCTACTTTAGCCATTACCTATTCCTGAGCAAAAGTGGGAGAGTATCTCGATGGATTTCATCACAGGTCTTCCGAAGGTACATGGTAAGGATTGCATATATGTGGTTATTGATAGGCTAACCAAATATACACACTTCTATGCTATTGCAGCGGACTATTCAGCATTGCAGGTTGCAGAGTTGTTCTTTTGAGAGGTGTTTCACTTGCATGGCCTTCCAAAGACCATTGTCAGTGATCGGGATAGCAGATTCATCAACATGTTTTGGCGCGAGCTATTCCCACTTGCAGGTACAGAGTTGACATCGAGCATTAGTTATCACCCTCAAACGGATGGACAAACGGAGATAGTGAATAAGTGGATTGAGGGATATCTTCGCAATTATGTTGCGGGGCATCAACGTGCTTGGATCAAGTGGTTGTATCTTGGTGAGTATTGCTATAATACCATCTATCACATGTCAATTGGCATGTCTCCATTCAGGGCTTTGTATGGATATGATGCACTTTCTTTTGTGGACTTGGCATTTGATGATAGTAGAGCTCCTTGAACTAAGAAGTTGACGTAGGATACACAGGACATCCTTAGGATACTTAAGGATAATATTCAACAGGCACAGAATCAGCAGAAGATATATGCGGATAGGCATCGCATTGAGAGGACATTTGATGTGGATGACTTGGTATTTTTGCGCCTGCAGCCATATAGACAAAGTACTTTGAAGAAGAGTGGTGCAGAAAAACTCAAGCCAAGGTTATATGGTCCCTACAAGATAGTGAGGAGAGTTGGCGAGGTTGCATATGAGCTTGATTTGTCAGCAGGGAGCCGGATACATAGTGTTTCATGTGTCATGCCTCAAAAAGGCATTGGGACAACATGTGGTTTCTTCTCCAGATCTTCCACCTCTTGATGAAGAGGGCATGTTGATATTGCAGCTTGACAACATTGTTGATATGAGGGAGTGCAAGTTGCGTAGCCGAGTCATTAGAGAGTATTTGGTGCGATGGAGAGGTTTTCCATTGGAGGATGCTACTTGGGAAGGAGAGCAAATTTTGGAGCATCCTAATCTTCGATTGCTTGAGGACAAGCAATCCCGAGAAGGGAGGACTGTCATGTCCCCATTTCTAGAGTGATCACATGTGGAGTTGATGATTAGCCTATTCACCATTCCTGTAGGCTAATACATTTGGTAAGGTAATGATTTTGGTTTGAGCTTGATTATTAGAGGATGGAAATCTATAATGTTGGCTCAACTAGTGATTTTTATTGGATTTTGGCTAAGTGTTGCTAAGTGGTATTGTTTATTTAGCTAAAATATCAAGTTCTTCTAGAGGATAGAGAATGGGAAAATGGGAAATGCAATATTTAAATTGTATTTTCATCATTTCATTGATGATTCAAATTGATGCCAAGTGGATGTCAAAAGAAAATGTCAATCTTTAATTGCACTTTCAAAATATCTATTATTTCTATAAGTCCAATGCTTATATGAAGGATTGGTTTATGGGTCTTTGTGCCAACGCCCAAGGAGAAGACAATTTTTATGGAGTTTTGTGCCAATGCTCAAAGGAAAAAATGATTTCAATTTGTTGTCATTGGATCAAGTGCTCAACGTCTAGGAGTTGGATTTCAAAATAACAATAAAATAGTGACTTCATTGGATCATGTGCCCAAACGACTAGGAGTTTCAAATATTAATAAAATAATGTGTTTGTATTGGATCATGAGCCCACACCAAGAAAAAGAGGAATAAAATATTTGTTTTTATTGCCCAAGGAGCCATCGCCCAAGGAGTATTTTATTTAATAAAATATTATTTTTATTGCTATGGGCGTCGTACAAGGAGGAAGACATTTTTAAATGATATTTTGTTGGCCACTACTCAAGGAGAGGTAATTGATTTAAAATTGTATTTTATTCTCCAAGACAAGTTGGACGCCTATGTGAAGAAGATATAGTTTTTTTTAATAATGGCGGTTGGAGTTTGTATTGCATTTAAAATTGTCATTGGACAATTGCACTCTCATTGGTGGACTTCAAACAATTGCTAAATTGGAGCTAATTGGGACGCCTAGACCAAGAGAAGGATAAATAGCACCATTTGCCATCAATTTGCAACTTTGGATCCCTTGGTTTACATTGAAGAGTTTGAAGGATAATTGCATTGCATTTGAAGCTCTTGTTCATCATTGAAGACTACCAAGGGTTTTTAGACATCACTTCATTGAAGATATTGAAGGTTTGTAGCAATTGGAGCATCATTAAACCAAATCGTGGCCCTTGGGAACCCATTGCTAGCCTTTGGAGGCATTCTTTGGCACATTTTTGGTCTTCTAATAAAATCTAGGCATACATATCAGTGATATAGGTCTGATATAGATCAGAAAACATCATCAATGTGAAGATTGCAAGGGTTTGGAGCATTTGTGGATACATATAGCCTAGTCGCTCTACTTCTAGAGTCCATTGCTTGTCATTGGAGGTGTTTTTTCTTGGTATGGTTTTGGCTTCATACACACATCTGGGCAATTTGATCACCTACAACAGACATTATCAGCAGTGTTCTCAGTCAGATCAGACATTTATTTGAGCTCATACAGTGTCATAACAGTGCTGTTTTATCATTTTGATCATTCCATATAGTTTTGGCATTGCCTGGCTAGGATTTTGAAGTGCATTGTTGCTCATTTTCTATTTGTATTGAAGTCTAATATAAATCAGTCCCAGTTTCATATAAGGAACAGCCAATAACAATTTGTAATCAGCTTTGATTGAAAATCAATAATAAGTATTGAAGGTTCCGACATTCACTTTCTCATTGTTCATTGATATTACTATGTGTTTTTAATTGATGATTTGGCTACTATTTTGAAAGATTTTTGGAAAAAATTTCAATTAGAGTAAGTAGGGTATTTTACAGCAAAGAATGATTTTGGAATCATAAAGCCTGTTTATGCATCGAATTGCTATTTTAGCAATCACTATTTTTGTTGATTACTATTTCGGTCGTGTTCTATTTCTAGGTAGAGTTGAGAGCCTATTTTTAGGCCATTTTATTTTATTCGGTCATGTTGATGTGTTTCCTTGCACGAACAACGCAGCATAAAATACTTACGTATTTTATCCTTTCTTGAAAAGTCACTCCAAAATGATCAAATGAGTGGACTCCAATGTTCCTAAATATCTTCTTTCACTTGACAAATGAGGATAACTTGTGGCAAAGATGTGTCTTGCTGTTTCAACAAAGGGACCTACACTCACTGTTCAACGGCAGGAAAATACCGTTTATACTCACATAGGAGATAACACTTGCTTCAAGGCTACACGCTATGATAAACTTATGATATGACAGTACAACTCTTGATCCTACTTCTAACGATGTTTTTTTAAAAAAAAATACAAAAGATGAGGGTTTAGGAAGAATTTCTATTCTAGGTGTAAGCTATTATCTTCAATTCATAGAAATCTCAACCACGCTTTGCTTCGCCATGAGACGACAACTCCACGAAGGTGATGCAATCTTCTAAGGGTAAGCGAAAGGTTTTCAAATTGCTTTATAGGCAATCGAAGTGAGGCTTGTAATGAGTTCAGTCTAACCTTACACTATAACTTGCCAACGACAAATCATAAAAGGTGTAATGTCCCCTTGTCACAAGTCAAAATCCCTCACCTTGTTCACAAATTTCAACTTGCAAAAAGAGAACATTAGTACACTAAACCTTCTTAATTGCATTTATAGCAATAGATATATAAGATACTCATTTCACATAAGAACATTGCCTTCATAATTTCTATGATCAAATATCAATTCATATCTTTCATTCATCACTTTATGATTACTTTCAGTGCATATTTCTATCACTAATCTTATGATTACTTTCAATACACCCCTATCATTTATATTTCACATGTTTCTCTTAAGATCACTATCCATATGTCCTTCATATTCTCTATCATGACATTTCACATGCTCTATTATTTAGTCATGATCTCTATCAATATATATTTCATACTTGCTATCTCTTTTCATGTGTTACTCATTAACATCATATGAGAGAGATGAGATGAATTGCCACTATCCACCATGGGGCTCTATATCTCCTATCCTTAGACTCAAGTAGTACCCTTTGTACTCTTAGAGTCAAGGCCTCTATGAGATTCCTTGGTACTTATGATGCCTTTTGCACCATTTTAGCCAAGGCCAATATATCACCTATCCTTTGCACTATGGGTACCTTCTACCAGCATGTGACAAAGGCCTCTATGTGATTGCTATCCTTTGCACTATGGATACCTTGTATCACATGTGACAAAGGCCTCTAAATACCCATGAATGGCCTCTTAGGCATCTCATTCTCATTCTTTCCATATGAGGTTAATGTGTACTACATATGACTGGCTGCATATAAGCTACAACACTTTCATTATGATACAAATGACTGATTGCATATAAGCTACAACACTTTCATTATGATACATATATGATCACAGCATATAGAATCAAGTTCTAAGAATAATAATATGCAAAAGGAAATGTAAATATGCAAAAGGAAATATCAATATGCAATCATACCTGAATAATACAAGGCCGTATAATGCTGATTCGATCCAATGATATAACTGCTGCTCTTCTTATTATGATTCGAACTATGATAACTACCGATTGTTCGATTGATCAATTGGTAGATGTTCGATTGGTTCCTTGTGTGTTCCATCGATGAGATTCCTTGGTGTTATGTGACAATTCACTGGTTCCTTGTCCCATGATCAGCTACAGGATGAGCTCGTGGTAATGGTCCAAGCTTATGCCACCCAATGTCAATGTGCTTGCTCTCACCAATGGAATATCGCGCCACCTTGTTTATGATACTCGATGCTTCACTTCAACGACAGTTGTGAGTCTTCTGCACCCTGCAACTATAGTTGGAATCTTCAACGATCACTTAGTTTACCTTCATAACATAGCACGGGATTTGTGGTTGACGCCAGGTACTTACAATGCGCACTAGTAATCTCAGACCGACGACGGAATGAAATTCTTCAATACCCTCGGTCTCTTTGTTGTTAGTCTTCCAACTCAGGACTATTCTCTATTGCAATCGTCGTCCAGGGATGCTAGATCATATCTTTCGATCCTTGCAGAGATGAGATTGTAACTTGTTCGATGCCTTGCAAATGATTCTCATTGGCTTTAATATCTTTCGAATTGTCTCTTTTGGGATTGACTGTGTCTTTTGGGAGGATCGATGCCTCTCCAAACAAGATTATTACTTAACTAATATGGAGCGGCCTCTTATGAAATCGCATGACTTGTTTGATTAATCAATTTTTGGTCTTATTCTTATTTTGTCCATATTCATATTTTGTCTTTTCTTCTTGGCCTCAATTTTGTCTAAGTGTGGGAAGGTAGAGAGAGTGATAGGGAGGAATTATTAATGCTAGTCTTTCCAATCTTTAATTGGAAAACATTGGATCATCACAAAAGGTATGAACACAGAGAGATTTCACCAATAAATTGAAAGACAACGACTTCCATGAACTAAAACTCACAAACTTTAAAAGAAAAAAAACTAAGTTGAAACATCTAATGTGAGTGAGTACTTAGCAACCATGCAACTTGCAAAGAGAACACAATATCACCATGAATAGCTCACCAATGAATTTGTATTAATCTCAGCAAAGTCTTAGCAACAGCTCTAATTAGCTCAAAACTCCTCTACAAAATGAAGAGGAATGAGGTTTATATAGACCTCAAAATACAATGAGCGGCCAAGATCAAATTGGATTCAACGGCCCAGATCATGCCTCATCAGAGGTAGTTACAACAACTTTCTATTTTTAGAGATATACAAGAGGCAATAAAGGCACGTTTTTCAAGGTGACACCTTGGCGCCTATGTGGACTGCCCACGTGGCATTTCTTTCTTGTGTTTATCCTTCTTGACCAATGCCGTGAATTTTGGAACAATCTTCGCCATGTCATCAATTGGTACACTTGGCGCGTTCTAAATGGTTCCTTCTGCCATCATTACATCTTGTGTATGCTTGACAAGTGTCTTCTCCCACTCAACTACACCAACCTGCTTTGCACCAATAAATGAGATCAAGGAGTAGATGCTGTCCAACTGTGCACCAGAGATGAAGTGAGAGGTGTCGAAGTAGTGTGAGTGTATGTAGTTCTTCACATCATGAACCTCAACCTCTCCTGAGAGATCACACATATCATCAATCACACCAATTATCTTATTATGAGCCCTCTGGAGTACACTATCTACTCGAACACAATCCACTTTAACCTTGTCAAGAATCTGCCCCCTTATATGCATACTAAGTACCAAGCAGAGAAATTGTACGATGAACCTTCTTCGATCACTCTTCCATGTTGATGTGGCCCAAGTTGGTGTTGCTTATGTTCCTCCACTTGGACATGATCTTTGTCTCCGGCATGACTCCTTGCTTGTCACTCTTGATCAAGGCTTGTCTTTCCTTGGCGTTCATTGTCTACCTCCTCCTGCAAGTGAAGACAATATGTGTTAGAAGGCTGATGTGACACTTGATATAAAGACTTTCCTAACATTTAACTCATCTCCTCGTGCATGTGGGACAAAATCAATGAGTTTTCAAAGCAACATACCTTAAAAATATCAGATTTTATGAACAAAATCGGAATTTGGAAAAATTAACTCTTATAGGACACTTCAATCTTTGACCTTTCCTCTTGAAATTCTGCTCCTCCTTGCCGCTGCAAGTTTGCTCTACCTAAATCAAACTAAATATTGATTTGAATTTGATAAGAATTGCAAGAAATGAACCTCCCTTTATACTAGTCGTTGTACTTCTTTCAGGCAGGTTGGCCTAGGTAAGAGGAATTCAATGTTTTTTTAAAAGGTTTTCCATGCCCAAGTGCCTAGAGCGCCTAGGAAGGGCGGCTTTGATGATGGCGCTTGGAATTTTCCTTAAGACTTGTGATTTTCACCAATTCTCCTCGTCCTGATTGATCCTGCATGGGTGTGAAGCAATATGGCGGGTTTGGAAGGTTTGTGTGGAGAGGTTTGAGTGTTTGGACACTAGATTCCATGCTCACCTCTCTAGGCTGCCTAGGTAGGGCGGGGTTGAGAGTGAGGCTTGGATTCTACACTTAGAAAAACTTTTCATTCTCTTTGACTTGATCACCTCATCCTCCAAGTTTTCATCTTCATCCTTTTCATTCATTTTACTTGCAAACTTTGGTGTTGTTTTCATCCCTCGGCGGTTTTGGATGGGTTGTGTAGAGAGTGGAGTGTGGGACATGAAAGAGTCCAAGCCTCCCTCTTGAGGCCGCCCTGGATGGACGGGTTGGGAAGTAGCCCTTGGATTCCACCTTGTAATGCCTTTGATTCCTTCAAACTCATGAATTTTCCTTGGAATTTTATCGTCTTGTCCTTAAAACCTTTCAAACTTGATAACCTTCTTCCTTGGGCGGATTTGGAGGTAGTGTCTGGATAGGTGCTTGTGCATGACGTTGAGTCCATGACCTCATCCCAAGGCCGCCCAGTCTGGGCGGGTTTGGGAGTAGGGCTTGGATTTTACCTTCTAAACTCCAATCTCAATCTTTCAAAGTGTCCTACGAAAAAATTCTAAGGCATAAAGTACATTTTACTTGTCTCCAGTGCAGTTGTATGAGTTTACGACCTTTCTTGCATGTGTTTTGAACCAAAATCTAAGCTAAGACTTGAAAACCTAATAAAACCTAAGCGAAAACTAGGGGGTCTCCATTTGCAATGGCGCGATGTGTGATTAAGTCACAATAGGTCATTAGTTTAGTTTTTCTTTAAAGTTTCTTTCTTTCCCGCTTTCCTGCAACTTTAAGCATTTTTGCTTTAAAACATCGATTTTTGGGATAATTAACAACTATTTTAAATCCCTAAAATCTTTGTTCTTTGCAACCTTTAAATAAGTTCCTTGGGCACAAGACAAAAGGAGGATGGATGCTACACTTATGCTGTAGAAATTGTTATTCAGTTGGTTTATTATAATTCCATAATTGAATTGAAAGTAGATTTTACCATCAATCTTTTTATTGAGGTTATTGTTTACCTAGATTGTGGTTTCGTATACAACTTAACTACTTAATTCTTGGAATTTGTGTCATCTATGTGTTGTTATTCCTTTTAATCTTGTTTGCACCTAATTACTAGTCTTTGTTTTAGCCATAGTTGCAAAACTCTACAAGTACTTGCAAGATTCGTGAGTCTAGAAACCAAATGAGTACTTGGAGGTATTACTTGGCCCCAGGTTATTGAAAAAACTTGCCGTGATTTTTTGTGGAAAATTCGCCATATTTGCACAAAAACCACCATTAGTCGTGACTCATGAAAAATTCGGCTACTAAAAACAGGTTCATGAAGTTCATTACATGACCAAAGTTATAGTGGATCCAAGGCCCAAAGTTTGCACCTAAAGTGAATCCACTATGAAATCAAAACATCTCTGTGAAATCGAAGGGTCTACGAAATCCAAAAATCTTTGGAGATGGTGCCATAATTGAAATTGATGACAGTGGAGGAACTAGTTGAGGTGTAGTTGCTTAGGATGAAACAACAAAGTTCCATTGTGTAAGAGCCTTTGCTAAACTTAATAGCACTTAGAACCCGCAAATTAGAAAACAAGCTCCTTTTGTTTGTTTCCTGTTTCTTAAGTTCGCAACCCTAAGTCTATGGCTTAATATATTAATATATGATTTGAACAACATATGTATTAAACAATATTTCTATGCTATATCTAAAAGCATAGTTTCCTATTTCTACACGGTATGATAGAATCCATGGCGATTTCTTTATTTGTATCTTGTTTTTTGGCTAGATTGTTGCTTCAAAGTTACTAGACAATCTCTCACTAAATGTTTCTATTCATGTCATGATTTGCATGTAAATACAATCAATATTGTGAATCCATTCAATTCCATCAAGTTGGAGCATGTAATTAGCATTTTTGAAAATCATTTTTTAAGTTTTGTAATTAGAGTTGACTATGATTTTGTCATCATTCATGTGTTGACAAGAGTAGTGTACTTAATCTTGTTTTGATATACTGGTTTAGTACTAAGACAATTGTGGTCTACTAGACGCACCTCTTAATAACCAAACCATATGTAGGAAGACCTCAATAAGGGTAGGGAGCTCTCATACATACATCACCATACTCTCCTTTACTATTGCTGTTGATGTATGCTACATTATATCAATAAAAATGCAGTTATATTAGAGCTCCATGGGGATGTGTCCCCCTTCCCAGGCTTGGCATCTCGACATATATTGGGATGGGGACAAAATATTCTCTAGCCATCCATGGCACTTGGGCCCTGATGCTTGAGGATGTCTCCCTTTTTGGGGGGCATCCAAGGATGCCTTATCATCCCTAGGACAGCTTGGGGGATGTCTAGGCATTCCTCAACCAATCTGGGGATGTCAAGGTGTCCCCAACAGCCCAAAAAGAAAAGCAGTCAATTAAATTATAATTACAACCATAGAAGCAGATATCTTTAAAATATCCCGATATATTGCGATATAGCTTTTCTCGGTAGGGTTCTCGACATTTTATTGAAAATATTGCGAGTTTTTCAAAATATTAAATATCTTTGACCGCGACTTCGACCAAAATTTTCACCAATACATTGCAAAATTATTGTTCATTTATCACCGGTAATATCACAGTCAATTAGATTTTTTTTCATTTATCACCGATAATATCACAATAAATTAGATTTTTTTTCTATATAAGTATGAGACCTACATTTTTTTGATAATTCTTCATTGGAACTTTTATAAATATGTTATATGCCTTGAATGGTGTAAGTAGCTATTAAGATTTCTAAGTGCCATTATTGTATACCAGTTAGATCTTTTGCACAGGGGCAACAACAATTATTGTTGTTGTTATTTCAAAAATGAACATAGTTATCTGCAGCTGTGAAGACACTTGGTATAATTGGGATTTGAAAACCTTGTGAATAGGGAACATGACTATGGTTATTGTGATTAGTGCTTATCATTGTTGCCTTTGCCAACAACAAACACTGCTGTTATTATTTATGATTCGTGGGCATAGTCATTACTAGACAAAACTATCAAATGATTATGTTATCCTTTGAATTGTCATTGTTATTGCATGACAGATGTTAGTGCTGTCGTCGACTTGTTGTCATTTGTACTTATCAATGGATATTGTTGTTGTTATTTCATTTGTAAAATAGTTGTATTATTGATGCAATTGTTTGACAATTTTCATTGTTACATATTGGTTGTTAATAATGCTGTACTAGTTGAGATTGTTGTCGTTGTCATTGTCTTTGACATAACTATCCTTTTATGATTAGTAATCTTCTTATGATCACTGATCAATAGCATTTTGTCATTATTGTGATCTGTACATTCTTGATCAGTATGGTGTTCGATAGCATTTTGTCATTATTGTGATCTGTACATTCTTGATCAATATGGTGTTCAATAGCATCCTTAGTACTATGACCAATTAATATTATATGGGCATCAATATTGCTGCCAACATTATAGGAAATATTATTGATCAAAATGATTAATATGAAATGTTGTTAATACAAGACATTGCTGTCTTGAAATGCTTGCCATTGCTACAAATTTAAGAGGTATTTGAAGAGGTTAGGAGACTGTTGTTGTAAACTATAGTTACCATTTTGTGTATAGATTAGTCCCTTGGACTTGATAGTTAAGGAGAACGGTAGGGTTAACAGGTCATATTTATATTATTTGTGTTCTATTATATTAAGGGTTCATTATCACTCTAGCAGTCATTTATTAACATTGTTAAAGAGATTTATATTACATTATCTATAATCAGTGATCTCAAAATTAATGAGAAAAATCCATGTTTCAAAATTCATGGTGTACACTCTCATTTATTTTCGTGCTCTCACTTTCTATGCAATTAATATGGCTTTAAATGTAAAAACATCAGTTATTTTTAAAAAAAATTTACTCCATTTTTTTGGGTTCGCAATTTTTTCTTGGCCTTTTTCTGATAATATCCCTGAGAAATTGAAAATATCTTTATCTTTTGGGATGTCGAGAAATTCCTGAGAACGATATTTGCTTCTATGATTAGAAACAAAATATTGAACATCAACTCTTTGGCATCCATTTTGCTAAACAAAAGCAAGAATGTAGACATGACTAATTTATTTAGCAAAGCTATTAACAAAACTTGATCCATTTTATTCAAATGCTGGCCAAGAGACTTAATCTAGATGGAGTTTAAATCAAGGTTAAACTACTAAAGTGTGGGAAGCTGCCCACAAGTGTTAAGAAGAGATCCTTATCCTATGCTTTCTAGAGGAAATATGTTGAACCGCTCAAACTTAATGTTTTCTTAAATGATGTCTTCAATGTGCCTACGAGACTAGACAAACTTACAGCAAGCAAGTTAAATGAAGAAATTCCAACAAGGCAATTGATGTCCTAATGTTCGTCAAATACTAACAAATTCTTTAACATTGCATCAATTGCACATCAATTAAAATTTAAGTTCACTAGCTCTGCATTTGCAACCTTCTTCCCAACTGCTGCAAGTTGGTCACGAAGCTGTGTGACCTTCATCGAGTAATTGGTAATTGTATTTTATTTCTCTATGGATCTGAGTTTATTTCACAAAATCATCTTCCTATTTATGTTATCACTCGAGTAAAGACTAACCAAAGCATCAAACATCTCCTTGGCTGTTTTCTTCTCAGATAAATGTGGAATTAAATGATTCTTTACCATATCCATGATCATCTGTTTGGCCCTTTACCTCTTTCTCTTTATGAGTTGCCAACTCTTGCGGATCTGTAGGTGGAGTCACTTGATCCTTGATGATATCCTAGAGATCATTTTCTTCTAACAACAAAGTTACTCTGAGTTACCAAGGTAGGAAATTTAAAGCACCTTCCAATCTATCGTTGAACTTGAGGCTAGCTGATGCCATTTTCTAAAAATAAAGTATTTGCTCAAAACTTTCAAATTTGAAAGTAGGAAGATAACTCAATTTTTTAAAATACTTGCAAAAGATGCCCTAGCTACGGGCTAAATTCTTTTAGTTTAAGTTATTTTTGGTATTTTTAATTATTTGTATTCAAAAATTCAAATGTAATTTTTATATATTATTATATTAGTGTTAGAATAAAATAATACTACATCATGCTTTTTAATAACAATAATAATATGATATAATTATATTATTATTGTTAATATTTGTCTAACCATGGAAATGGTTATAAGTTGGTTGTGGTCAGTGGAATATTAACCGACATACCTATTGTATAAATATTTGTTCATTTCAATAACTCAAATGCTTATTGCTGACAATATGGTATTAGATGATTTGTATTGGATCGTGGAGTTAAACTCATCCTATAGGGAAAGACACTTCTGCATGTTTTAGAACCAAAAACTATTTCCATTTTACATCAAAAGCTGGATTGTTAGATGTTTAGGTTCCTCTCGAAGATCTATGCAATTTAAGAAAAAAGGCATCTTGTTTTGAGTTTGTATGCAAAGGATATGCTTATTGCCCAACAATATGGTATCAGATGATTTGTATTGGATCAAGGAGTTAAACTCATCCTATAGGGAAAGACACTTTTGCATGTTATAGGTTCAAAAATTATATCCATTTTGCACCAAAAAGTTGGATTGATTACATATTCACATTCCTCTTGAAATTCTATGCAATTGAAAAAAAAAGGCATCTTGTTTTGAGTTTGTATGCAAAAGATATGCTTATTACCCAACAATATGGTATTAGATGATCTATATTGGATTGAGGAGTTAAACTCATTCTATAGGGAAAGACACTTTTGAATGTTATAGGGCCAAAAATTATATCCATTTTGCATCAAAAGCTGATTGATTACATGTTGTGACGTTTTCACACATCGCCCCATTGCAAATGGGGACCCCCTCTTTTGATCGCCTTCGCCGTCGTTTTTTGCTTTGATCTTGCAGTTTCTTGTCCTGACCCATGAAGCTAGGAAGGAATGTCCGAGCAGTCAGCTCACAGGGAACATTAGGAATGCTTGAAGTAGTGAGTTTTCCTGAGGATAAGTGAAACCCTGACTATCATTCCTCGATCAAAACTGACCAATCCATGGCATAAGTCCATCATTCCATAAGAAATCCAAATCCTTCGCTCTCAGCATAAGACTCTGTGATGAATAAGGAATCCTGTTCCAAGACTCCAGTCGAGAAGTCCCAGTTCCAGGGTCTCTGTCCAAAAGTTCTTGTCCGGGAATCCTGTCCCGAAGGTCCTATCTAGGAATCCTATTCCAAAGTTCCTATCTAGGAATCCTATTCCAAAGTTCCTGTTTGGATTCTTGTCCCAAAGTTCCAATCCAGGGTGGAATTCAACAAAGACTGTCACTCCTTGGCATGATCATCCTTAGTCATGGAACTCAGTTCCTGGCTAGACAGCTCCAGTCCGGAAGTTCAACCCGGGGGATATTCTTATGATCCCAGTCTGGCACTCAACCTCAGAAATCCTCAAAGCAACATGATTTTCAGGAACTTAGGGCAATTTTAGAAGACAAATCAGTGTTCAGGATCCCCCCCCGCAGAGCTGGAAATGCAGACCTTGGAACCTTCCTGGTCGCATATTCCAGTACTAACTGGAATATGCGCCCAGGACAAATTTTTGTCTTGGTCGCATAATCCAGTAGGTACTGGATTATGCGCCCAAGACAATTTTTTGTCTTGGTCGCAAAATCCAGTACCTACTGGATTTTGCGCCCCAGGACTGTGAGTGTCTAGTTCTGCCTTCAGTCCTGTCCGGTCAATGCATTTGACTTGAAAATCTTTCCCTGACTCCTCTGAGGATGATTGGATCATGAAATTCACAGTTTGGTTCGAGCTCTGTCTTTCACCATGGAAATGAGATCCCTAAACGAAGGATGGAACAAACAAAAGACTCCGAGGTTGAAGGATGTAACAAACGAAAGACTCTGAGGTCATAGGATGGAAGAAACGAACTCTGCATCTCGCCATGGAAATAAGAGATTCCGCGAGGATGGAAGAAACGAAGGATGGAAGGAACGAACTCTGAATCTCGCCATGGAAATGAGATATTCCTCGAGAGGATGGAAGAAACGAAGGATGGAAGAAACGAAGGATGAATCTCGCCATGGAAATGAGATTCCTCGAGGGGATGGAACAAACGAGGGATGGAAGAAACGAAAGTCCTGTGTTTCTGATCCCATGTCGATAACTAAACCTCCATAGAATAGCTGAAAGTGTACCTGCTGCAAAATTGAAACCTCACTCAAAATTGAGGAAAAGATAAGTCCTTAACTGAAATCCTCAGAACTGAACAGGCAGGGTCAAAAGCGCAAATTCCTGATGGTACTGAAATGTGCGCTCTAGGACAAATTTTGTCCTTGGGCGCAAAATCCCTGAGCAACTGAAATGTGCGCTCTAGGACAAATTTTGTCCTTGGACGCAAAATCCCTGACCTACTGAAATTTGCGCTCAAGGACAATTTTTGTCCTTGGGCGCAAAATCCTTGACTGCTTGGAAAGTGCACTCTAGGACAAGTTTTGTCCTTGGGCGCAAAATCCTGCACCAGTGGAAATTTGCGCTCTTGGGGAATTTAGCCATTTTCAGTGTCTCTTAGGGTAAAGGTATATTTAAAAATATATTTAAGTATAAGGGGATGGAAGAAACGAAAGATGGAAGAAACGAAGGATGGAAGGAACGAATTCTGAATCTCGCCATGGAAATGAGATATTCCTCGAGAGGATGGAAGAAACGAAGGATGGAAGAAACGAAATCTAAATCTCGCCATGGAAATGAGATTCCTCGAGGGGATGGAAGAAACGAAATCTGAATCTCGCCATGGAAATGAGATTCCTCGAGGGGATGGAAGAAACGAGGGATGGAAGAAACTAAAGTCCTGTGTTTCTGATCCCGTGTCGATAACTAAACCTCCATAGAATAGCTGAAAGTGTACCTGCGACAAAACTGAAACCTCACTCAAAACTGAGGAAAAGATAAGTCCTTAACTGAAATCCTCAGAACTGAACAGGCAGGGTCAAAAGTGCAAATTCCTGATGGTACTGAAATGTGCGCTCTAGGACAAATTTTGTCCTTGGGCGCAAAATCCCTGAGCAACTGAAATGTGCGCTCTAGGACAAATTTTGTCCTTGGGCGCAAAATCCCTGACCAATTTGCGCTCAAGGACAATTTTTGTCCTTGGGCGCAAAATCCCTGACCAATTTGCGCTCAAGGACAATTTTTGTCCTTGGGTGCAAAATCCTTGACTGCTTGGAAAGTGCACTCCAGGATAATTTTTGTCCTTGGGTGCAAAATCCTGCACCAGTGGAAATTTGCACTCCTCGGGTACTTAGCCATTTTCAGTGTCTCTTAGGGTAAAGGTATATTAAAAAATATATTTAAGTATAAGAATTTCTTATACTTTAAATATTTTTCAATATACTGATGTTTGAGATAGGTCTCGAATCCACCGGATTTAACATGCAAAATCTAGAATTTGGAGGATCCACCAGATTTCAGACTTAGTCAATTTTTTAGGATTTCAGGATTTCAGGCTACCAAACTTAGCCAATTTCAAACAGATAAGTTGCAAAAAATCATTCAAAGGGAAGGAATCCTTGACTCCAAGGGAGAAAATCCAAGACTTCAAGAATTCCCCGACATCGCATAATCCCCGACATCAGGAATTCCCCGACATGCCAAATTCCCCGACATCGCATAATCCCCGACATCGGGAATTCCCTGACATGCCAAATTCCCCGACAGGCCAAATTCCCCGACAGACCAAAATCCCTGACCACCGACAAAACAGAAAAGGACAAAAAACTAAGTCGGCCAGTGATAAAGTTGGGCGGCTAAATTTCTTCTCCTCTAACCCAAGTCGGCCAAGTGGCAAAGAAGGTTTAAATCCCTATATAAGGCAGCGCTCAAGTCACTTTCAATCATTCTAATTCAATTCCAAACCAAGGAGAGCAGAAATTCATCCTCCAGGACAAGTGGAATTCCAGGATGAGCAGGAATCCCCGACTCCATAGAATCCCCGACCACCTGGAAATTGCTCCCTGACCTGGAAATTCCTCTTGTCCACGCCTGGTAACCCTAGAATGAAGGAAAAGTCAGTCGAGTATGAAGAATGCCGAAGAATGAGGGAAATCCTTTGTTTGTTCAGGAATTTATAAGTGAAATTGATCAAAACTTGCAAAATCATTCATGTTTCATTTCATATTGCATTGCATTTATGGATTTTGTGCATCATGACTATTCGAGGTTTCCTTTGTTTTGCAGGAATCCAAGACGAGGATAAGTTCCATGAGGAGGATGAACAAAGATGATCCGGGGCAAGCAGGATGGATGTAGAGAGTTCAAGCGCTGGAAATGATGACCATTTCAAGGATCCAGGAGTTTCGACGATAAGAAGACTACACATGCATACCGAGGGAAGGGAAGGCAACATCAAAGATTCCAGTTCGGCGACAGGGAGACTTTGCACAAAGGGATAAGGAAGATCAAGATGTCCTTCCAAAGATTTCAAATGACACAGAGAATGCTTGCATCAAGGATGGCGGAATGGGAGAAATCACTCCAAGTCCAGTATCAGGCATTCCAGTTCCGGACAAGAGGATCAATCCTTGGAAAACCAAGAGGATACACTTCAAGTTCACCATCCATCAGGAAGAACGGGAATCCACGCCAAGGATGAGGAATTCCAACCCAAGAATCCAGGATAGGGAATTCTATTCCACGACAGGGAATTCCAACTCAGGAAGGAATTCCATTTTAGGACCCTAAGGAAAGTGTGCCCCTGCTCAAGGAAGGATTCCTCCACACAAAGTTCCTTGACCCCTTGGAATTTGCGCCCAGGAAGAAAATCTTTCTTGGTCGCAATATCCTGTTCCAAGTGGAATTTGTGACCAGGACAAGTGGACTCCAGGACACCATGGAATTTGCGACCAAGGAGCAGGACAAACAGACAGTTGACTGGTCTCACCTACCAACCAAGCAGCTTAGTCAGTCTGGCGTCCAGGACAGGTGGCAGCATCCCATGGAGCCTATGAGATACTCATCCCTATCTCTTTAGGGTTTGCACAGATTTCAAGGAAATCTGATCTTTTTTCACCTCCTTGTTTGCTAGCTAGCCTATATAAAGGCTGAGGGATGCTTCATTATATATATCTCTCTCTCTCTCTCTCTCTTTTCCATCAGTCTGATGCTCCTAGAGCACCTTAGTAGCTAGCTTTTATATCTGCATAATCTTTATGAGCTGAAACTCCCAGAATCGGTTGGATTGTTGTAATACAGACTTCTGAAGCAATAATATATGCATTGAAGAATGGTGTTCATATATTTCTTTAGATTTTTGGCATGGTCTTATTGATTTCTTGGAGCAAATCTGAAAGATATTGAAGTTATTTCTTGTATTTTCTTACTTTCGTTAGATAGATGCGATGGAAATGTTCTTGTTGAAAGATTGAAGTTGATTTGTTCATACCATTTGTGATCTGTGGCTTGCATATCACTTTGTATGGTTAGTTTGAACGTAATCCATGCTTAACTTCGGCTGTTTCTGTATGATCAGTTCCATGTTACATGACAGGACAGTGTTGAAATCTCAACCTCCACCCCAGAAGATTGCACCATCCCTGCCTAGCTGTTGTCTCATGACGAAGCAGAGGACTGGTTCCAGTTTCCATCTTCAACAACAGTCATTTCCATTGATTAGATTCCTAAACCCTTACCCCGTCTTTTGCATTTTCTTTTAGATTTTCGTTAGGATTAGTTTTCTGAAAGCTTCATTGCCAAATCATCCGCCTCTTCAAAGAGTGGAACCTAGGAATTCCGAGCTGTCCATTTGTGAAAGAGTTCCATTCGCCCACAAGTCCGAGTCCCAGGAGTGAATTCTATGTCTACGAAGGAGTAAGCCCACGTAAGTCCCCGTCATGATTACCAGCAAATCACATCATTCTACTGAGTCTATCCCTATGCACGTCAAGACCTGACACAAAAGGAACCTTGGAGTAGTCTCATTTGATCACGTAGTTCAGTGTCTGAGAAGCTTTATTCAAGAGAGGATAGGATACTCTGTGTTTTATTCTAATGTTGTTGTAGTCACAAAAACCTCATCAACATTACATATTCACGTTCCTCTTGAAATTTTATGCAATTTAGAAAAAAACGCATCTTGTTTTGAGTTTGTATACAAAAGATATGGCCTTTAGAAGGAGTAGGGCCTCGAACTGTCAACAATGATAACTATGTAATCGACATTGGCAAAAGTGTAATCATTGGGGCGATTATGTAATGGAATGGGTGGTTTAGTAAACGACATTGGCAAAAGCATAATTGATCGGGGCAGTTTCATAATTGACATTTGTTGTAAGGGGCTTGAGCTGGAAAAAGAAGGAGTTTGAAAATGAATAGTCATTCCTGCCTCTTTCGATCTTGATTTTAATGTGTGGCAAACGTAAGGGCAGTCTTCTAGGACTTTATAAAGACCATTGGGGGTCCATAACAAGCAATGCAGGACAATTGGTTGTTGTACCATTTTAGAATTAGTAGAGAGGAGGCAATTGTATGTTGCATCTCCCAGAGTGAGAGGCTAAAGAAGCCATAGGCTTCACAAGGGACTGTAAAGACTTTATACTCGTCTATTTGAGAGTAATATACTTTGATAGAGAGCAATTGCTCCTACCAACTGGGTTTTGCACCCCTCATAGGGGTTTTCCCTGCTCATATCATTGTGTCATGTTTGCATATTACTTCAGCACTTTATTTATGTATGTGAACAACACTTTAATGCCTCCATTTTCCCTCTGTCATTTGGATTTCAATTAGAATAGTAGTGTCAATGTTTGATTCCCTGGTTTCTAACTTGGTTTAAGGGAAAATTATGGATCAATTGGTATTAAAGCCACAAGTTCTTTGGTGCTTGTAGGGAGATTTGGGTGACACAGAGGTTATTGTGTGTATAACACTTGTTTTTCAAATTCTTCTCAAGGTGTAGGATGTAGAGGAACAACCATGACAAAATCTTAGAATAAGAAGCTTGAGGACTTCCAAGAAAGACATGAGTTGGTTTTGGAAGAAAAGAGAGCTCTTTGGAGAGAAGTTTAGTAATTGAGTGAGAGGATGGAAGAGTTGCAATTCGAGGAGGACAAATTTGAGTTCTTTGTTGGAATCCTTGAGCAATTGCAACAAGAGTTGATAGAGAAGGATAGACTTATATCAATGCTCCAAGAGGAGAAAGAGGAGTCTACAAAGAAGAGTGGACCGGCCCCTTCTCAAGAAGAAAAAAATATTGGAAAGGTATGTGTCATGTCCCCTCCGTCTAGGAGATATAATTATTTTAATTTTTAAACACTAATAAATAGTAATAATATTATAATAATAAAATATTAATATTACTAATACAAAAAATAAATAAATAAATTAAATTGGCTTCTAGCAGGTCGGCGCCAAGGTGAACTCAAATTTAAAATTTGGTCAGCTTCTTTGGGAAACCAATCCACATGGGTATAAAGGCAACATTAGAAGCTTTCTTTGGGCAGGAGGATATCTAGTTTTTGGTAACAAATTTCACTGTTTGTAGCTGATAATCATTGAGACGAAAACCTCAGTGATATTCGAGAGGTAGACGAAACCATACCTTTCTTTTCTGTGAGCAGATTTAACTCTTCAAGGAATTTGCAAGCGCCTGATTTGTTTGTTTGTTTCTAGATTGAGTATTTTGACTGAGAGCAGTTGAAGAATACATCCACCAGTCACATTCACCACAACCCCTATTTGTTCACCAATCTGATCGCTACATCTGCTGGTCTGGGGGCTTAAATTTACATTCGCTGCTCTATATCTAGGGTTTGTTACAACAGATCAGATAGGAGATTAATGGAGTGTTGAACACCTAAAGGAGTTATAATCCAACCACATGGGGGAATAGAGTCAAGGCGATGCCCTAACATAGCAGGTGAACCAATACAAGGTCTACGTAGCATTCAGATTGTCTTCACAAATCCCTAACGCAACAGGCGTTCCATTACCAGGTCTACACAACACTCAAATTGCTTTCACAAAACCCTAGTTTGGAGCTCCAAAACCCTAGGGAAGGGTTGTTGCTTATTAGAGGGAGAACTTTTGAGTTCGAAAATAGGCTTGCAGGGAATCATTGACAACTGGAGCAGCTGAAATTGTTCCCAGAAGTTAACAACCTAATTGAACTTGGGCGGCGCTTGGGAGTGTTGTGTCTAAAAATCTTGTAACACTCACAAATCTGGGAATCTGGTTGTTATTTTTCTGTACTGTGCATCAACACATATTTCATTTGTAACTCAAATATCAGATCTTAGTAATATTTCAGTGACTTAATACAATAACTATTTTGCAAGCAGCTGTGTTCTTTAATAAAAAAATATTTTGCATGGTATGTATTATCAAGATTGTTTCAACAGTTTGAAACATTTAGCAATATTTCAATGGTATCAGAGCATGCTGTCCTGCCAGCTTGAGGGTCTAAGTTTGGTTTATGCAGCTGAGTCAACGAGATCTGAGGGCCTTGGAAAGAGAAAAAAGAAGGCTAGAGGCAGAAGTACAAGAGGTTAGCTTTGGAATTGGAGGCAGAGACAAGAAGAAAATGGCAGATCAAGATGATGTTTGGAGAGCTTTCATGCAATTATAACAACAAATGGCGCAGAGGCAGGAACAAATGGCACAACAGTAGGAACAAACAACACAAATACTCCTCCAAATGTTGCAAAACATGAACAATTCTAATAATTCCAACAGATCTGCACAAAATAATGGAGTAGAAGGTAGTAATTCGAAGCAAAATGGGTGGGAAATCACACAAATAACAGCAGGATCCCAATTGGATCAACACTAAGACTCACACAGCCTACATTTTTGCCTAGAATTGAGCGACCACAGGAAGAGGAAGTGCAAAACCTAGCAGCAAATGATTTAAATGGCTGCATAGATGAGTATTCAAGACTTGATCCGGATCTCAAACGGTAGATTCCATTAATACAATTCCATAATGCTAGGAATGGGTCAAGAGGAAGCATGCAACAGTTCAACAGAGATCTAGAACAGAGATTGGGTAAGTTGACTCTTCCAACTTTTGATAGTTTAGGGAAGGTCACTGCACAAGCTTGGGTTCAGAAATTGGATACATACCTCTCACTTAGTCCTATGATAGAAAGTGAAGCTATCAAGTTTGCTATTCTTCATTTGGATGGTACAACACGAGTGGTGGCATTATGGGATTATCACACAAGGGCATCAACATATTGTGACATATGTTGATTTTACACAGAGGCTCATAGATAGATTTGATAGGAAGAATCTAGAGATGCATTTCAGAGAATTGACACGATTGAGGCAGCATGGTTTGGTAGAGGATTATGTAGCAAAATTTCAAAGGGTTTCGGTCATGGTGCCTGATGCTATTGAGGGAAGACTCATGTTTTAGTTTATTGAGGGACTGACAGAGTCACTTCGGGGTTCGGTTAGCGCTTTTGAGCCTACATCTCTACAAGATGCGATTCAAAGAGTGTTGAGATTGAAGATTACTACAACCAGGAGCAAGTCCGACTCCAGGAGCGCACCACCAGAACAACATAAGAAACCTCTCCAAAAAGATATCCCTCCACCAATGGCATTACCTCCTAAACCAAATAGGGATGAAGAAAGTAAGAATGAGCTTTAGAGGAAGAAGTTGTGCTTTTCTTGTAGAGAGCCATGGGAGTCCTAGATGCTTGGGAAGAGGGAGAATACATTACATAGAGGTTATTCCCGAAGAAGATTCAGAGATGTAGGGAACCGTGACTAAGGCGATGATTGATGAGATAGAGTCCGAAAGTATCCCTGAAGGCACTCTTGCTACTCTTTCTGGAGAACCCAAGTACCATGCTTTTAGAATTCGGGGAGTTTTGCAGGGACACAAAGTGACAGTGCTGATTGATAGTGGGGCCACTCATAATTTCATAGATGCAAATTTGGTTTCTAGGAAAGGTTTGGTCACAAAAGAGTGATGGGTTTATTAATGTTATGCTTGCGGATGACCATACTATTATGCCTTGTAGGGGGCGAATACAACAACCCAACTTATCTTTGGGAAGGTATCAAGTTAAGGATGACTTCTATGTTGTGGGATTGGGCGAAACAGACAGTCTTGGGCGTGCAATGGTTGCACTCACTTGGAGAAGTTAACTCAAAACTACCAAACAATGGAGTTCAAATTCAAGGTGGATGGGAAGGAGGTGATACTCCAAGGCATTTTGAATGGAGCTCCAAGTATGGCTGAAATGAAAAGAATGGAGATGTGTGTTCGGGAATATCAAGTCACTCAAGGCATGGAGCTAGTCAAAGATTCCCTTCGAGGTAAGATACTCCACTATGATGATGTTTGGTCCATTTTGAATATGTTCACGGTGAAACACAAAAGATGGCCACCGTATGAAGTGCTAGCCAAACAGGACCTCTAGGGGAAGAATCATCATTCTGGCATGGCTGTTTGAAACCTTGGAGACAAGAGCTATAATACATGGTTCCTTATGAGTGCTGTTTTCCATCTCAATACTGCTGTTTTCTACACTCTCAGCTTTTCCCACACACTTGGGGCAGCCACCAAGGAAAGTTTGATGTCATGGAAGATACAATTTCCACCGTTTATTTTCAAAGAGGTATTTGAGTTTTATGCAAGGAGGTTTCCAGCTATGGCATTTTTGTTTCTGAGCAAAGGAAGGCATGGGGGCAACCATGGCAAAATAGTTCAGCTGGTTGAATCATCTTTGAACAGCATTAGATCACCAGACACAGGCAATTTCTGAGTTTAAGGGAGTGAGTAGTTGGTACCACGTGGAGAGCACTAAGCACTTACGTACTAACATTGTTAGCAGCGTCAAGGATGAAATTTGGGGTAATATGTGACTGCTGCAATTACTTATCTGCACTTATACAGTCTGATTTAAGTAACTTTCTGGAAAGGTCAGCATGGGGTACTGCAGCCAGCAATTGGGAATTCCCAGGAGCAGTGCCCAGGATTGATGAGCATCACCCCATGACACGCTGTCTTGGCATGAAGTGGATAGAGTCTCTGGAGTTGTCATTGCTTGAGGACAAGTAATATTTGGGATGGGAGGACTGTCATGTCCCCTCCCTCTAGGAGATAGAATTAATTTAATAATAGTATTTTTAAACACTAATAAATAATAATATTAATATTACTAATAATAAAAATGAATAAATAAATAAAATTGGCTTCTAGTAGGTCGACGCCAAGGTGAATTCAAATTTAAAATTTGGTCGGCTTCTTTAGGAACATGGGTATAAAGGCAACATTAGAAGCTTTCTTTGGGCAGAAGGATATCTAGTTTTTGGTAACAAATTTCGCTGTTTGTAGGTGATGATCATTGAGATGAAAACCTCAGTGATATTAGAGAGGTAGACGAAACCCTGCCTTTCTTTTTTGTGAGCAGATTCAACTCTCCAAGGAATTTGCAGGCGCCTGATTTGTTTGTTTTTTTCCAGATTGAGTATTTTGACTGAGGGCACCTGAAGAATACATCCACCAGTTGCATTCACCACAACCCCTATTTGTTCATAAATCTGATCGCTACATCTGTTGGTCTGGGTGCTTAAATTTACATTTGCTGCTCTATATCTAGGGTTTGTTTCAATAGATCAGATAGGAGATTAATGGAGTGCTGAACACTTGAAGGAGTTATAATCCAACCATGTGCGGGAATAGAGTCAAGGCGATGCCCTAACATAGCAGGTGAACCAGTACAAGGTCTACGCAGCATTCAGAATGTATTCACAAACTCTAACACAGCAGGCCTTCCATTACCAGGTCTACACAACACTCAGATCGCTTTCACAACCCCTAGTTTGGAGCTCCAAAACCCTAGGAAGGGTTACTGCTTATTTGAGGGAGAACTTTTGAGTTTGAGAATAGATTTGTAGGGAATCATTGACAACTGGAGCGTCTGAAATTGTTCCCACATGTTTTAACAACCTTATTGAACCTGGGCGACGCTTGGGAGTGTTGTAAGTGTCTAAAAATCTTGTATTAACAGTCACAGATCTCGGAATTTGGTTGTTATTTTTAAAACGACTCTCTCTATTGTGCATCTACACATATTTCATTTGTAACTCAGATATCAGATCTCAGTAATATTTCAGTTTGACTTAATACAATAACTATTTTGCAAGCAGCTGCATTCTTTAATCAAAAATTATTTTGCATGGTCTGTATTATCAAGACTAGTTCAACAGTTTGAAACATTCAGGGATATTTCAACAAGAGCATCCATTAACAAGTTTTTCTTCAATGATTTGAAAATTGATGATTCCACTTGTAAGTTTGAAGAGCATACAAAGAGTGTAGGTTCAAGATTGCTTGCAAGGATGGGATATGATGGAAGAGGACTTGGTAAAGATGGCCAAGTAATACTATAGCCCATCATAGTGAAGGAAAGACCACTATCTGTGGGTCTTGGTTATGAAAGCATGGAGATTAGAGAAAGCTCTAAGGGGTCTTCATTGTGCACAAATCAAGAACAACTCATGGGAGGCAAATATTGCTGTAACATTGTTTTTGTAAAGCCTCAAGATGATTGTGTGCAAATAGGTCATCACGAAGTATATCAGAAGCTTGTCCTTCCATATATGTAGTGACCTTATGCTAGGTTGTCACTGACAACACAAATCCCTTTCACGTATTGCCAAGGTACCATGTATCAACTTGTTCTCATGTGCCTTAACGTCTCTTTTATGTATCACCGAGTCTATCAAGAGGACTAGCTTTTTCATGTACCGATGGGTATATTGGAAGGGCGGGTATATCGAGAGGCTTGGTATATCGGTTAGGCAAGTATATAGAAAGAGGAACCGATTTGTAGAGATAAGGAACCCTCATGTACAATAGAAATGACTTCAAGTGCTCCCAAAATCATGCTTTTTGACTCTCAATTGTTGAGGTGATAACTACTCCACTTGGAAAACAAAGGTCCAACCCTAATTGAAGTTTGAAGATTTGTGAGATATTGTGCATGGCATTGTTATAAAGCTTGCAACAAATGCTAATGAATAGAGAAGATTTGATAAGGCCGATCAGAAGGCCAAATTGATCATTTTATTTGGGGCATAGATGAGGTACAACCTCATATCAAAACTGTCAAAAGTGCAAAAGAAGCATGGTGCAAACTGCAACCAGTGTACGAAGCAAAGAATCAGAATTAGTTTGTTCATCTCCACAGTCAGTTGCATTGCTTGAGAATGTATAGTGGTGAAAATTTTGAAGGATTCTTCAGAAGAGTAGTAGAATTCAAGACATCACTCCAAGTGTTGGGGGAAACAATCTCAAATGACCCTCTTGTACTAATCATCTTGAGAGCACTACTTCCTTTCTTTCAAGTCTTTGCCACTTGTCTCAATGTGACTAGCAAAAATCCCACATTTGAAGAGTTGATGAATGTGCTTCAACAAGAAGCAATTCAAAATGCAACCATAAACTCCACAAATAATCAGATTCTCACATCACAACAATGAGGAAACAAACCTGAATGCTGGATTAATCCACGCAAACCAAAATGAAACAATCAATCTACACATAAGAAGAAATGCCTCATTTGTGGAAATAAGGGGCATTCTCTCCAAGAGTGCTAGTACAACTCCTTTGCAAATAGAGAATCAAGCCAGCAAAAGCCACACTAGAAATCCCAGGAGGACAAGAAGACTGCCCACTAGAAGAAGACTCACAAGTAACGAGGAGATGTTGCTTCTATAGAATATTTTGATGCAGAGGACTTTCTGTATGTTGCAGAAACTTGAACTTTTTCTTCAACACCATCAATATGGTATGTTGATTTGGGTGCCTCTTGACACATGACAAGTGAAAAAGAGTGGTTTCTCAATTTGACCACTTCTATTTCATATGGACAAGGCTCATTGGGAGACAATATTACTTATGAAGTTTAGGGCATTGGTGATGTTTCACTACCACTTGGAGCTCACAAATGTTACCTTATGGAGGTTCTTTATTGTTCTAGGGCCCACTAAGAACTTCTTGTTAGGAAGTTAGTTAATTGAGTACAACTTGAAAGTTGAGCTTGATTGACAGGATGGTGAGAAGCTATGTCTCATTTGAGATAAGTCTCAATATCAAACAATTGTTGCTCGTGCCTAAGGGGCTGGAAAAATGTTTCAACTTGTTGATGTTTTACATGAAGACAAAGCCCTTGTAGTAAAGACACATTTATCTACAACACTCTAGCACAAATGCTTTAGTCCTCTTAGTATTGGCTATCTCCTTGCTTTGAGTAGACATGACACAGTGCGGGGACTTACTCAACTATCTTGCCAGGAAACATTGGGCTCCTTTTCCTATTGCAGAAAACCAAACCCATGGTCTTTTGTATTTGGTGCATACTGATCTATGCAGACCAATGATACCATGTCATAATAATTTTTGATACTTTCAACTAATTGTGAATGATCATGCTAGAAAAATGTGGGTATATAGCTTGACCAATAAAGATCAAGCATTTGCCAAATTCAAGAAATTTTGAGCCTTAGTTGAAAGGTCATCTGGTTTCCCTCTCAAGGTAATCCGCTCAGATTGAGGGGGGGAATTCACTAGGAATGAGTTCTAAGGATATCTGAAAGACACAGGATAAAGAGACAACTAACCATTACATATATCCCTTAATAGAATGGTGTTGGAGAGAAGTATAATTGTACCATCATGGAAATGGTGTGAAGTATGTTGAAGGATGTAGATCTGGTTCCTACATTTTGGGTGGAAGTGGTTCACATAGTAGTGTATTTGTTAAATAGGGTACCCACAAAAAGCTTGATGACATCACTTTTGAAGAAACTTAGCTTGAGAAAAAGCTCCCGATATCACATTTCAAGGTGTTTGGGTGTACAACATTCATGCATATTCCCAAGGTGCAATGGAAAAAGTTGGATGATAAGCAATTGAAATATATCTTTCTTGGATAAAACTTAGAGTTGAAGGGTTATTGGCTGATGGATCCAGTTACCAAGAAGCTAAACGTTAGTAGAGATGTCGGCTTTGATGAGAACAGTGGTTGTAGTACACCTTCCTCACCATCAATTGCACAAAATCAGACACCAAAAATATTTGATAGTGAAGAAGATGAGTTTGAAGATGTCGAACACGCAGAAGAAGATGGTGAAGATTTGTTTTAGACAAAATAGGCTCCATCCTCATCCTTACGTGCTATGAACAAAATACACAAGTGGTATTATGCCACCTTGAAGGATGGAAAGTTAGATGTGGTTTTTGATATGTTTGCTTTAGGGCTAAAGACTTGCATCAAGACTTGTGAAGAAGTTAACTTGGCTCTAATGTACATGGTTACACAAAATTTAGAACTATAAATAGTGAAGCAACCTCTTGAATTAAAATCATGGGAAGATGCCATGGATGTCGAATACTAGCTATTGATGAAGAATGACACATAGGAACTTGTTTATCTTCCACCAGGGAAGAAAGCAATTGGATACAATTGGAAAGTACAAAGCAGATGGAAGCATTGACAAGTATAAGGCTTGACTCGTGGGTAAGGGCTATGGTTAAAAGGAAGACATCGACTATGAAGAAACATTTGCCCCCATTGGAAAAATCAAGACCGTAAGGATGGTTTTGGTTGTGGCAGTCCAGTTTGGTTGGCAAGTTCATCAAATGGATGTGAAAAATGCTTTCTTAAACGGAGATCTCGAGGAAGTCTATATGACTCAACTAGAGAGATATATTGCACTAGGTAAAGGGCAAAAATTGTGCAATCTTGTGAAAATCTCTCTATAGTTTGAAACAGGCTTCTAGAGCATGGTATATCAAGATCTATGAGCATCTCCTAAGTCATGGATTCATCAAGAATCCATTAGATCCCAATCTCTACCTCAAAGAGCGAGGGGTGGGGGAGATTGTGATTTTGATTGTTTATGTTGACAATCTAGTCATCACTAGAAGTTCTTAAAGCATGATTGAAGTAACAAAGAATGATCTTAAATGGTTGTTCAACATGATAGGTCTTGGGCTTTTGCATTACCGTCTTGGAATTAAGGCATGGCAAATGAAAAAATCATATCTTTGTAACTCAAATGAAGCATGTCAGTGCCAATGGAGACATGTTTGCAACTATCAAGGAATGATCACAGCTCTTTATCGCTTGCTGATTGGGAGTTTCATTTACTTGACCTACACCAGGCTAGATATCAGCTATGCCATGAGTTACCTTTCAAGGTTCATACAGGAACCCAAAGTGTGTCATTGGAAAGCAACAAAGTGAGTGTTGGGATACATTCATGGTATTGTGGCACATGGCTTGGAATACAAACAAAATTATAAATTTTTTCTTGATAGGGTACATGAATGTGGACTAGAAGGATCTTTGGATGATAGAAAATCCACTTCAAGATTTGTATTCTTTTTGGGATCTAGTCTGATATTATGGGGGATTAAAAAGCAAACCACTGTTACTCGCTCTTCCATAGAAGCAAAACTTCACGACACAAGTGGAGTTGTTTTTGAAGCAATATGGTTACATTGCATTTTGACAAGAATGGGCATACTTGAGACAGAACCTACAATTCTATTCTGCGACAATCAAGGTGTGTTGAAACTTGTTCCCAATTCGGTGTTTGATGAGTGCATAAGACTGATTGAAGTTTGGTCCGACAACGTTTGAGAACATGTTCAACAACAAAATATTTATCTATAGTATTGTTCAACTTGGGAGTAGTGTGATGACATTTTTACCAAATCTCTTGCCATAGTGAAGTTCGAAGCTTTTTGACACTCCTTGACTTGTGCTCTTGAGAAAATAATGTAATAAGGGGGGGGCGGAGGTTGGCGAGATTGTTGTCATTGATGTCAAGAAGAAAATCATTGTCCAAGAATGTCATTGGTGTCAAGAAGGAAATCGTTGGTCCAAGAAGAAAATCGCTGAGGTTGTAATGGCCAAAGGCCACTAATCAGTCCACCCTTTTGAGATCATAAGATGGATGATTTTATCCTCAGAGCAGTGCTGGATTTATCACATTAAATGGACCGACTCATGAGAAACTATTTAATTATATCTTCTTTGCATAAAGTGGCCGACTATAAGTTGCTTATAAAAAACTATTTAATTATATCTTCTTTGCATAAGGTGGCCGACTATAAGTTGGTTATAAGAAACATTTATTATATATTTTAATTTAAATTCCCAATGCTGGTTGACCCATAGCAAATTGGCCAACCCATGATTGGTGCCTTCTTTGGAGGAGACGTCTCAATGAAGAGGCATGAAGGAAATGGTATAAAAGGAGATGGAATAGAGAAGTTTTAAAAAACACAGAAGTGAAAAATATAATACCATTCGAATACAGAGCAGAGCAGATTTATTGGCAAGCAGAAAACATGACAAATCAGTCCAATTAAGAGCAGATTTCTGAAGTATAACAGCAGATATATGAATATGTTATAAGCAGATTTGAAAGGGGAATATATGCAGATTTGAAAAGGGGAATATATGCAGATTTGGAAAGGAAAGTATATAAAAATGATTGCATCAAATTTGTGAAGTGTATCATCAACAAGATCTTTATGAAGGCAAGTCAATTGATCATTATTCATTGAAGAAGTTCATTTGGAGGTTGGTGCTTCCTAATAGAAGAGATTGGTGTCTCTTGCTAAGTTGGTGGTTAGCAGTGGGGATTTGTCATGTCCCCATTTCCGGCTTGAACATCAAATGGAACTTGGATTAGCCTACTTCTCATTCTCGGAGGCTAATTCTAAATGATGAGGGAATGAATTGGTTTTTGACTAAATCAATCTTATTGTTTTGTAGGAACAAAGTCAGAAACTCAAAATTTGGCTAAGTCTGGAAGCCAAAGGCATGACTCTTGGAGTCTAGGCGCCAATTTCACATCAAATTTCCCAAGTGAGCGCCTAGGGACAAAATAGGCTTCAATGACCCTCAATATGGAAGGCGCTCTAGTTAAAGAAGTTGATTTCTCCGTCAGAAGTCTCATACCAAGCATACTCCTTGAGGAAAGGGGTCAAGTAAAATCTAGGCGCAAATACCATGACAAATTCACTTGATGTGCGCCTAAGTGGGAAGGTAACTTCCAATCACTTCAAGTAGTCAGGGCACTTGGTGAGATAGGTGTTTTACTTCACCACAAAGACTACAAGTGTGAGCGCCACATGTATGAAAGTGAATCCAATGCAAGGCGCTAGTTTCCTCCTACACAGACTCAGAAGTGCGCCTTGGTACTTGGGGCGCTAGATTGTGATTGATCAACCTAAAGAGTGCGCCTAATGTTAGATAGTGGATTGGAAGGATAAAATGCATCATCAAAGGAGTTTATAGTTGTTGAAAGCATCAAATGATGACTTGGGCGCACATCTACCTCTCTACATCATCAAATGTGCGCCTAGACTAGTGAGGCGCTACTTCATATCTCTATGACTTTGGATATGCGCCTTGATCTTTGCAAGCTGAGGTTGTTGAAAGAGTGTCCAAAGAATACAAGGCGCTAATTATTAATCAAACAACCTAGAATGAGCGCCTAACTATGTGAGGCGCTATCTCATGCTTCTGGAACACCAAAAGTGCACCTAGATGTGGAGGCGCTAGCTCTTGCTTAAGCAACCTTGAAAGAGCGCTTTGAATCATCAAAGCATCAAGGAATCATCATTGAAGACAAGTAAAACATGATTGTGAATGAGGCACACTTTTCATCATCTCCAACCTCACAATTGCGCCTTCTCTTGGAAGCTCACTTTGCGCCTAAAGGAATGATATTGAGATATCATCCATGTTAATACCTAAGTTGCATTTGGAGAAGGCTTGGAAACTCTTTGAAAGACTTGAATGAAGTTAGAACTCACTTCAAGGAGGTTAGGCGCTATTCCATGACTCTAGGACCTTGAAAATGCGCCTTAGCTAGATAAGGCTATTGGAATCACCATTTGACCTTTCATTCTGTTGAAGAAGATCAAACTTACTTAAGGCATCCTTCATCAAGCTAAGATATTGATCAAATGACAAAGAGAACATCAAATTGCCTAAGGCGCACTTTGCCTCCTGTGCCACCTTGGATATGCGCCTCACATGGATTCTTCATTTACTTGCAAGTAAACATCACAGGAAGAGCATTATAGTTTGTACTAGTGTTTGGAAAAGTGGTTAAGTGTTAGAAGACAAGTCTTATTGATGAGGCACACCTTCTAGCCTCTGCCACCTCAAAGGAGCGCCTAGCTTGGGAAAGGCTTCTGTTCTAGTCTCCACTACCCTCAATTGGCGCCTAGCAGTAGTAAGGCGCAAGTTCATGATCAAACTACCTCAATTGGGCGCCTAGAGTAAGTTACAAGTACCTGAGCTCTCATTGCTCAACAAAATAATATTGGGATCCGTACCGGTTCAGTGGGTAAGGTTGCCACCTCAGACTGAGTTGTCAGATGGAATATTCTCCATGGATATGCTTCTTGGAAAACGTGCCTTGGTTCCTCTTGTGCATTGGGAAACGTGCCTTCATTGCCTTGAGGAGCACTATAAAAGGAGAGGCTCTCTCATTTGGGGATCTTATCTTTTGGCGAATTTTCTCTCTGTAAAGCTTTATGTTTGTGATCTTGAGGCCTGCGAGTTTCAAGAGTTGGGGTGATGCTCCCTTGTTGCTTTGTGACGTGTTGACATCTAGTTGACATCATTAGGTTCAATTGAAGTGATCTACAACAACTAGTGAGATAGAGCTAGTTGTGAAGAAGTTGAAAGCATTGTATACATCTAGGCTTCAAGGCCTTTCCTTGTAATCCTTTGAATAAGATTGTATGTTCATGCCATTGAGGACATCATCATTGTAATAAGACATTTGCATTGAGTTAAATCAAGTAATAATACAAGTACCCAACTTCAAAGTTGATTCATGCAAGTTGCCTTTGTTATCTTTTCACATGTGATGTTAAGTAGACTAAGTAGTTGAAGAGTTAAGTGCAAGTAAATTTGTCTAAGCAAGAAAGAATTTAGTTAGTACTAGTTGGGTATCTTATAGGATTGGTGTCTCCAGTAGGTTGGTGCCTACAAATTGTTTAGTGACGGGGATTAGTGTCTCCAGTGGGTTGGTCCCAACAAATCATTTGTAAGAAATATTTTATTTTTATGACTGGATTTGGATAGTAGATCGAAGCGGTATTTTCATCGTGGTTTTCTCCCGAAAGGGTTTCCATGTAAATCTTGTGTTGCATAATTGTTAGATCTTGTGTGACTGCTATTGTTGTGGTTGTTAAGTTTTAAATAAGTAAAATATTATCTTATATTGATTCAACCCCCCCTCCTAGTATAAGTGTGTGTTCATCAGGTGATTGTTAGAATAAAATAATATTAGATCATGCTTTGTAATAACAATAATAATATGATCATATTATTATTGTTAATATTTGTCTAACCATAGAAATGGTTACAAGGTGGTTGTGGTTTGTTAAATATTAACTGACATCCCTATTGTATAAATATTTGTTCATTTGAATAAATCAAATGTTTATTTCTTGACAACAATTAGACGTCTGCCTGCCACTCCCAAAATTCAGAAAAAAACTTGCCGTCCCCGAAATCATCCCTAAAACTCAGAGAAAATTGAGTTATATCCAATTTTGTGTTATGTGTAGAATGTGGTATGTTATGTTGTTCTAGTACTTTAAAAAAGTAAATATTTTTGATAGTTTACAAATATATCGAAAATGAGTATCTGAGCCAACTGATACAAATACTTAGCTCCTTATGAGCAATACAATACATAGCTCCTCAAGAGCAACAACTTAGAAATTACTAATAGAAGCCAAACAATGGAAGATCAAGTGTCACCACATAGAATTCTACCTTAGATGTCACTTTGGGGATCTGAACTTGGGTCTCCATGATGAGAACCCAATGCTTTCACCACTTGATCTCAATCCCTTGGACTGTTTTAGTACTCTTGTGTTCTTTATTGGTGTAACAAAGCATGGTGCTTTTCTGAAGGGGATGATCCAGTTTTAGATTTATAGATCCTTGCATAATTGGCAGGCCCTTATTGAACTGTCACATATGAGGTGCACAAGGATTGACACATAAAATTTCCCACCTGAAAGACACATTTGATCCAAACTCGTACATAAGGTGATACAGTTTTTGAAGGCATTTCCTTTATTAACTTAAAACTTAGATGCCATGATTTCAAGAACAAACACACATTCCTAAAAAACGACAGTCCTCCTTAGAAGACAGCTTCTCTGAGTTCTCATCATTGGCAGAAATAACAATTAAAATAACCCCTTGGACATACCTGGATCTTTTAGTTGTTCGAAGTCTTTCAATTCTTGTATACCCAATCCCATTGATCATTTAAGGACATTTGGGCTTCCAAAAATATGCACATCAAGCCTTGCAGCCAGCATTCCGATAGTATCACCCAACATTTCATGATCCTGTTCACGTTCCTCCATGGCATCCAGGCAACTATTTTGAGCCTTATATTCAGCCCCAATCTTTTGCATTTCCACTGCATTAATAACATCCTCCAAGCTCTTCTGCCTGTCAAGACTTGTCTTGGAGGAAGCAGTATGTCCTCCTTGCCTCTCAGCATTCCATGGAACACCAAAATTGCAATCTAAATCCCACAGATCTGGATATAAATGCCAAAGAAAGAAAGCTTAGAGATCTAAGCACAACATGTGCCAAGTCCTGGCAGAGCTCAAAACCCTAACATGCATACTTTCCTCTCTGGGTCACATAACATTTATGAAATTTTACATTCTTGACAATGAGGTTAGTTTCAAAGCTTGCTGATAAATAGCACTGCACCATTTCATAACTAACTTTAATCTGTCCTCGATGGCTGATATTGCTCTTTTCGATTTATTTGTTCTGGCTTGATCAGTCACACTTGCTACTTATAGGGTGGAACAAGGATTTCCTTCATTGAAACAAAAAAATATAAGTTCTGCCTGGAGACATCATCTTATACTTACAAGGAAGTATTACTCATAAAGATCCCAAATGTAGTATCCCTATGACTTTAGATTGTCATGGTTATTTCTTCTTCATTTACATTTATGTTACAGTTTACATGAGATTATTGCACATGCCTGTAAAAACTATTCCAACTCATGTGACAGCCACAAGAACTTGTTCTGTATAGGCTTTCTAGTTTGGTTTCAAATTTGAAAAACAGATGCAGATTAGCCAATTCTTCAAATTGAACGCATCAATCAATCTTTTCACTACGAACTCTTACTGAAAATGTTGTCCAGGGTCTGTTGAAGATTTGTAGCCATCTTAGAGTTGTGATCTGTTGTAGCACTTGGGAAACCTTAGAAAGATCCTGTCCCTTGGTCTTCCATGTTAATAAGATATTCTAATTTTCTTGTTATCATATTGTCCCAAAATTGGCCAGTATGGAAGAGATTGTTGTCCCAGTTTGCTGGGGAACTGATTTGTTACAACTTACAACCAATCCATCGCTGTCGATCAAAACATCCTAATTTAGGGAGATAGTTAAGCTGATTAGAAGACCAAGGGGCATATCTAGGGCTGTAGGACAAAGATCAAGAAAATAGTTTGATTTGCTGGTTTACTAATGGAACTGTGATACTTTTACTAATACAATTTGATTGTTTAAAGAAACAAGAGCTGCGAAAAGTGATAATGTTGTATGTTTTCATACTTTGTGGGCTGTCATATCTCATGCCTAATTCTGAAGAATGAATTTTCTTTTTGCATCAATCTCTTCAGGAACTAATATAAGTATTTTGCAGGTCGTCGCGTGTTTTTGCAGTTTGAGTCAGTTGATTCAGCATTCTATGCTTGGATAAATGGTGTATTTGTGGGGTACAGGTGTGTTTTACAATTCACATTTCATGTTAAACCATCTATAAATAAGATATGATATTTTAATATTCAACTTTTTTGATTCTTATTGACTCTTACATCATTGAACAACATTCATTAGAGTGCATCAGGCAGAGAACTAGGTCAATATTTATGATGGATTTCTTAAATGGCTAGTTTATCAAAAGCTATTATTGTGACACGAAGTTATTGGTCCTGGTATGGATTTGGGTTTGGGGGTTTGGTCAAAAAAGTTTTTGGGGTTGGGTTCGTTTTGGGTTTCAGAAATATATACATATTTGCAGCGGTAATTAAGTTCATAATACCACATAACATCATATAATAAACAAAGCCACCATAAAAATTAAAAATACCACAATATCACTTTGTCAAACTTGATTGTCATGATATATATTAAAATTAAAAATAATAATGTCAAGTGTCAACAATCGGCTATCATTGATCAGGCATCAGTGTCATATGGCTCTTCAAAAATATCATCATCACCATCCATATTAGATGATGTAGTACTCCGTACTGGTATATTAGAAGAACCACAAATAGTGCCATTGGCACTCTCATGCTCGGTAGTTGGCTCGTCCTCAACTTCAAGTGCAACAAGGTGGGAAGTGGAAGCATCCAAGTCATTTTGCTCTGGCTTGATATCCCCCTTCCTTGTGTCCCCTTCCTTGTAGCCACTTTTTTGTGTGATAGGAGGTGCAAGTTGGAATGCACATACACTAAGTCCACCTTTTTTGAGTGCAGTCGATTGTGCTTTACTAAGTCGCTGGAGTATGTGCTCCAATTCCTCTTAGATGTAGATAAACTAGCAACCTATTAAGATAAATTTAGAGAGTTAAGAGTTATAAATAAAATTTAAACACTTAAATTATAAATGAAACTTAAAAGATAAAAGGATATTTTTTATAAAATTTGCGATAAAATTTTGATTGCAAGAGGTTTTAGGTGTGTGAATGATTGTGTAATGTCGCCTTTCTTTTTTCAATGTTAGTCTATCATGGGGTTCCCGTAGACTGACAGTTTGGTTAGGGAACCATTGTTGGTTTGGCCTTGGATGTGTATTTTAGAGGTGTAGATGTGATCCGGGTTCAGATTGGAGCTAGTTGGCAGTGTCTAGTGATGACTTGGCTTGTTTAGTGCTATACTTGCTATTTTTAGTAAGTTTGGGATTGGTGTCGTTTCGGGATTGTCAGAGTTGGATTGGATTTGTCTCGTCGAGACCTTTTCGGCGGGCTATTGAACGTGGAATTCCGAGTTTGTCTTGGCTTTCATTTTAAAGTCCAAAGTTATTAATATTTATTTCACGGGACTATAAAATATTAAGTGACTTTATGAAAAGAAAATATAAATTGTCACTTATGGAGTTGGGCGCCCATCCTAAGGGAGGAATAAAGTAATTTTAAAACATAATATTTCCCTCCTTAAAGCAACGCCTCACTTGGAGAGCAAATAAAATATGGAAAAGTGAGTTTCATTGTTATGCTCGGATATTATGAAATTGTTGCTATTTGCTCTGCTAGGGTTTCTTGAGGGTTTGAAGGGTTTTGAACCTTGGTGGCTCTTGGAGACGAAAACCTCCCTGAGTAACAGCATTGTACAGATGTGCAATACCATCCAAAGGTGCTTTTGAGGCGGATGCATCCAGTATTCGCACTTGTGCTACATTGGAGTTCATTTGATGAGGTTTGGAGCAGATTGTTCATATCTTTTGTAGACTTGTTGAGGACAAAAGAGTGAGGACAGATTTGAGGAGTTGAAAGGGTGTATGGAGCAGCCGTACTGTTTTCCTTGCTGGCCGTACATGTGCTGATGCAGGCTGTACCATTCTAGAGGCTCCTTCCTTGTGATTTATGCTGAGTTTGACCTCCATACTTGGGCGTTGAGGAGTAAAGGAATGTGCAGAGGTTATTAGTTGGTTGCAGACCTGTTTGTTGCATTATTTTTCTGTTCATACTCAGCCTAGGCCGTACCATCTTGCCTGGGTGAGATGTGGAAACATCTGGGACACATTCTACACTTTTGGCAGCCACTAATCTTCTCTAATTTGTATAGTATTAGATTGGTTTTAGTTTATAGGGAGCTTCCCCTTCTAATTCGAAGAGCAGTCTTACTGCACATTTGTTTGTTTTACGTTCGCATTGAAAGGTGAGAAATAAAACGCTAACACAGATTATTTGTCATTTATCTCTTTTAGAAAGATACTCTATGACATGTCATAAGTGGGTCAAGATTCCTAGTCCACTTTGTAACTCCCTATAATCATGCTCTTACATGCGTCGTAGAATCTTTTACGCACTTACAATGTCATAGATGCTCTTACACATCTTACATGACATAATGTTCTTACATATTCTCACACATTCCAAAATAGCCAACACTTGGTCAAAAGTGCCACCTCAAAGTGGGTCGCCTCATTTCCCTAATGAAGGCAAAATAATTAATAAATAAAAGTAAGTAAATATTTTGAACATTAGGACTTGCAAGGTGTATGACACATCTAATCCCAACAATTTCAACAACGTTTCTTTATGACGGTTATCAAAATCGACAAAATTTAAATGTGTTTTTGTTTTTTGTTTTGAGAATTATTTTATCATGATTCCTATACTGAGCAATGGTGAGTATTTTGTGACTCTAGACATTACAGTTTTGGCTAGTTAACTTTTGAGCTTGAGGTAAAACCAAAATTTGGATATTGGCCATTACTAAGGTTTATAGGCAATTTTCAGACCTTGACAAAATTTGACAAAAAAATTGGAAAGCAGAAAATATAATCAATATAACGCAAATAAATGTACGGTTCTGGGCTCATTTTTATGATTTTAAAAGAAAAATTGCAAAAAAATCTCAGTTTATGTAAAGAGATAAATTAGTACCAATTGCCTTTTGCTGTTTGGCTAGGGAGTTTTTAATTCTTTGTATCACCTGATTCTAGTTTTTTTAGCACTACGGTTGTGTAGTACCTTCTAGGGTTTGCTGCACTGTTTGCACAACACGTCATTGTTCTGTCCCACTTGGGTTCACTGTGGCTAGGATTTTACTGTGCCAGTAATGTCTGTTTGCCTGCCCTTTTACAGCAGTTACAGTCAGATTTACAACAGTTGCCCTAATTGGAAACTTTGTCCTTAGTTGGTTCTGTAGTCTCTGCTGTCAGCCTTCCAACAGTTTTTATTTTTATTTTAAACACAATCAGCCCTATTTAAGTGTACAGTCAGCCCTAACAGCAACAGTCACAATCAGCTACTTTTCTGCCTGCTGCTTTGGTAGTTTCTGCAATAGTCAGTTGATATTCTTGGCTTCGGCAGCCCACCTTGCAGCAAACTACAATTTTGCTTTTGCTTTCAACAGGGACAGTTGGCCCTGCCTAATAATTGGTGACAGCAATTTTTACACAGTCTCTCATAGCATTTTTTTCTCCTTTCTAATGGATTGGTTTAGTACCCTTTCCCAGGACATTCTTGCTCTAATATAGTGTACCTCTGCTAGTGCATCCTTGCTTTGATACCAAATGTTAGAAGAAAGAATGAAGGGACTTTGAGAGAATTGTATGGCACACACTTCAATGAGAGTGTATACTTGTATTTGTTATTGAATGGGGAAGTTACATTGGTGGTTGTAACTCACATTGTAAGTTACTTTTTGGACATAACTAATGTGGTGTTATGACATCATGAACATAAACAATAAATGCTTGTGTACAAAGTATAGAATAACACTATGTCTATGATTATATTATAGCTAAAATGTCAGAGATGTTTTTAGGTAACGAAGATTTTAAAAACAACAAATATGTTTTTTCATTGGTGAATTCCCACCTTTTAACCACAATAGGTGCTTACCTTTAGATACGACTCTATGATTGAGGGGTAACTCTTCCATCAAATTCACCCAGGACTCGCACTAGGTGTAATGTCCCCTTTCCTAGATAGTGTTAGTCTATGCTTGGCTCCCGTAGACTAACCAGCATGGTTAGGGAACCCAATGAGGAGTAGCCTTGGTTGGTTATGTCGGTCATTGGTGGAAGTTGTTGGATTCAATGAGACCTTCGGTTTGGAGCTTTCTGGAATGTTTTCGGTCACCTTGGCCGGACTTGCTAGTTTTAGCAAGTCAGGGTTTTTGTCTGTTTCAGGAATCTCAGAGTTAGATGTGAAGCGTTTTGGCGAGACCTTTCCAACAGTCTATAGATCTCGGGATTCCGATGTGATTTGAGCCTCCATTTTAAAGTCCGTAAAATAATAATGTTTATTTTTAAAAAGGACTTTAGAACATTTGTATTAAGTGACTCAAAATAATGTTTTTATAAAATATTAAAAATCACTATTGTATGGGCACCCAAGCTTGGGAAATGAAAAGAAAAGTGAAAATAATATTATTCCTCAAAAGTGGCGTTGAGGCAAGGAAGATAAAAGAAAAGAAATGAAGTTCAATTTATTCATTCATGCTTTTGGAAAATATTGGCCAAGTCTGAGCTTGCTTGAGCAAGGGTTTCAAACCAACGTCAATTGGAGACGAAATCCTCCATTGATAGGAGCATTTGTAGGGTTTCAAGGCACTCTAAGGATGTTGTTTGGGAGTGGCTTCATTCAGGGTCACTATTTGTGCTTCATTTGATGAACCAACTTTGTCGCGGAGAGGAAATCATAGTAATATCTTCCGTTTCTTGGCATGATAATTCAAAGGGGACATTGACAAATATATTGCAGCTTATGGCAATGTTTTTGGAGGAGTTTTGAGGTGTTAATGACTCCATATACAGGCCGTACACTTGCTGTATCAAGCCGTACCTCACAGTAGTGGTTTTTAGAGTTTTTCTCGAGTTTGTGGTTGTTCTTTCCTATCAGTTAGGCATTGGCTTTGGGTTTGATACTGCAACAATTTTTAGTTATTCAAGGAAGGTTGTCTGGGACATTTCATTGCTATCCTTATTTCTGCCAGGCCGTACCAGCTCAATGGAAGGGTGTGGGTTTGAGATTGCAGCCAATAGTGAGTTCTTTGGAGTCTTATCTGCCTTCCCATAAAGGCGTCTATCCTTAGTGTATGCTGTCCCTCATCCAGCGATTATAAGGAGTAGAGTTGCAGAGTTTTGTAGGGGCTTGTACACTCTATTTGCTATCCCAGAACTTTACTAGCACTGTACTTTGTAACAGCCAAATGGGTATGTTGGAAACTCGATATTTATGATTATATCTTATATGGGTATTGCTTAGTTATGCTTTGTAATGCATTTTCACTAAATAAAAGCATTTGGGTATCTCCATTTTATTATGTTTTCGAAGATATATGTATGCATGTGTGTTATGTCCAAAAATGCAAAACACCAAAACGCAATAGGTATCAACTTAACCACAAAAAACTGAAAAAACTGGTCTCAGATTGGCGGTGGGTCAATTCAGTGGTATCAGAGCTGGTTTTCCTGCCTGCTTGTTATATTTCTACAGTTGCATGTCAGTTGTGAGACTACCCACATAGTTGCATGTCAATTTTCATGGCCTGACAGTGATTGCATGTGAGTTTCTATGAGAGGCAGTGCCAAAGAACAGAGATACCTTGAAAGATTAAGGAAAAAAGAGGTTGAACAGGAACAATGGGAAGAGTGGCCTTCAGGGTTTGAGGAACAATCATTAGTTCTGTACAACAAACCTTCAAAACTTGAGGAACAACAATTATTACTCTATAGTGAAGAAGAACCCATTCCAGAAAACATGGGTGATCGACATAGCAGGTCTAGTAGAGACCATCATGATGAAGGAAGAGTTGATATGGCTAGTATGTTGCATGCATTGAATGATTTAGCTAGAGGGCAGCATGACATGTTTGACAAGATGGATAGATCCCAAACAAAACTAACCCAGATTCTTTCCCGTTTAGTACCTTGTAATAATGGGAACAATGATAATAACAATGGTGGTGTTGATCATGATGCGGGAGGAAACAATGGAAATAATAATAATAATGCAAACAATGGTAACAATGGAGAACATTTAGTTAATAATCGGATTACCCCACAGTGCACCTTTGCTGGATCAGCTAGCACGAGGCCTCTAATGCCTCAGTTTATACAAGAAAACAACCCATCGAAGGAGGTACATGAACCTACTGAAACGGTTTGTCATGCACAATATTGGCAGGATTGGAGAGCTATGGATGCAGAGTTCCATGTCGATATGCCCTTTCAGGCTTACCTGACTTTTAGGGAATGGAGTAGACCTTAGGGAGGAGTGAGGCAACAGAATCAGGATCTGCAGAAGAAGGGCAAGATGAGCATTCCTTACTATGATGGCTTAGGCAAAACTATAGCTAGAGCATGGGTACAAAAGGTAGATACTTATTTGTGACTTAATCCTATGACCGAGTGGGATGCTATTGAGTATGCTACTTTGCATTTGGATAGGAGTGCACACGAATGGTGGTACCATGGTCTTGTTACATTGGGCCACGATCAGATTGTTTCCTGTGCAGAGTTTACTTCCATGTTGACAGACAGATTTGACAAAAGGGATCCTGAGTTGCATTTTAAGGAGCTAGCCCAGCTCAAACAGTTTGGAGGTGTCAATGCATACATTTTTGAGTTCTAGAGGTTGTCAGTCATGGTCACTGACATTTCAGAGCGGAGACTCATTATGCTGTTCATAGATGGACTATCTGAGCCATTGAGAGGATGGATTAAGGGGTTCAATCCACCTACATTACAGGAGGCAATCAAAAAGGCCAAAAACATGGAATTCTCTTCCTACAAGAGCAAATTTCAGTCAAAGAGTTTCTTGCACAAGAAGGATAAGGACAAGAAGAATTCATCTCGAGATAATGTGCAGCAAAAGAAACCTTTCCCGAGACTTGATGATGATGCTCTCAACGAATACAAAAGGAAGAAATTGTGTTTTAAATGCAAAGGCCCATGGGATCCAAATCATAAATGCCCAATGAAGGGGCAAGTGAAGCAATTAGAATACTGAAGAAACAGTTTTAGAGAAATCAGATCAGCAGAGTGATTAGGAGGATAGTGATGAGGAGAGTGTAGCAGAAGAGGTGCATGATGTACAGGATGATGATATACCTACAACACATCTTTCTGCCATTTAGAAAGAGGGTTCCTTTAGGATACGGGGAGTATTGGAGGGACAAAGAGTGACCACTTTGCTTGATACAGGGGCCGCTCATAACTTCATTGATGAGGGGCTAGTAGCACGGAGGGGACTCAAGACTGAGGAGTTCGAAGGATTTAAGGTTAGAGTTGCAGATCAATTTGTCATTACCTGCAAGAGGAGAATCCCCAACTTAACTATTAAGTGATTATGAGTTCCAGGCCAAATACTATGTGGTTAGTATGGGGGACATGGATGTAGTCCTCGGCATGAAGTGGCTTCATGCGATAGGAGAATTCTACCTCAACTTGTGGACCATGGAGATGAAATTTGAGGTGGATGGTCGGAAGCATATTCTGAGGGGGATGTTAGATGGTGGTTTGAGAGCAGTGTCCATTAGGAGGATGGAAAGGATACTGCGGCATGATCAGTTACAGTGGGCGGCTGAGTTTCTTGTGATGCCCGAGGTGCCTAAGCAGCAGAAGCAGAAGTATCCAGTTGAATTTTAGTCTTTGTTGACTAAACACACCAAAGTGTTTAGTGATATATCACCTGGTAGACCTCCTGATAGGGGATTTGAGCACGTCATTGAGCTTGAGCAGGGTGCCAAGCTAGTCATTACAGTACCATACAGGCATACTAAGCGGTACAAGGATGAGATTGAGAAAGCTATTCATGAGCTTCTCAAGATGGACATATCAGGCCAAGTAAGAGTCCCTTTGCTTCTTCTGTTGTTTTGGTTAAGAAGAAGGACAGTACACTCAGGATGTGCATCGATTGCAGGGAGTTGAATAAGAAAACAATTAAGAACAGGTATCCCATCCCCGGTATCGATGAGCTTATTGATGAGTTACACGGTGCATGTTGCTTCTCGAAGATTGATTTGAGATCGAGTTATCATCAGATTCGAGTCAGAGAGGAGGATGTAGAGAAGACAACATTTAGGTGCCACTATGGGCACTTTGAGTTTCTGGTTATGCCCTTTGGCTTGACCAATGCGCCAGCCATGTTCTAGTCTTGTATGAACAAGGTATTCAGAGAGCAGCTGAGGAAGTTTGTGCTTATATTCTTTGATGATATACTCATCTTCAGCAGGACGTGGGAGGAGCACCTGAAGCACATAGATATTGTGTTGAACATTCTTCAGCAGGAGTCCCTTTATGCCAAAATGTCTAAGTGTGAGATTGGCATGATTGAGGTGTTATATTTGGGACACATTATCAGTGCAGAGGGTGTTCGTGTAGATCTGGAGAAGATCCAGGCTATTATAGATTGGCTGCCACCAAAGAATCTCTCTCAGCTCAAGGGATTCTTTGGCCTTTGTGGGATCTACCGCCGCTTTGTGAGGGGATTTTCTTAGTTAGCTGCCCCCCTTACAGATTTGACTTGGAAGGGTGCTTTTGAATGGTCTACTAGTGCTCAGCAGTGCTTTGACAGATTTAAGGAAGTGATGAGTACCTGTCCTGTCTTGGCCATTCTAGACTTCACGAGACCTTTCGAGCTTCAGTGTGATGCCTCAGGGGAAGGCATTGGAGCGGTGTTGATGCAGGACAAACACCCCATTGCATTTGAGAGCAGGAAGTTGAGGGGTGTAGAGAGGAGCTACAACATATATGATAAGGAGATGCTAGCCATTATGCATGCATTGGCTAAGTTTAGACAGTACCTGGTTGGAGGTAAATTTGTTGTCAAATTTGATCATAACAGTCTGAAGCATTTCCTTAGTCAGAAGGATCTGAACGACCAACAACAAAAATGGGTCAATAAACTATAGGCATATGACTTTGACATAGTTTTTGTCAAAGGAAAAATGAACGTAGTTGTTGATGCATTATTCAGGAGACCTCACTTGTGCACCTTGGGGGAGATTGTAGAGCATTGGAGAGATTTGATTTCTGCAGAGTATGCGAAGGATAAGTGGGCTTCTGGGATTGTTGATGGCACCATTAGTGATGATAGGTATTCAGTTGTAAATGACTTGGTCATTTACAAGAGCAAGATTTATTTGGTGCTAGGATCTGTTATGAAGCAGAAGATCTTGAGGGCTTTTCACGACTTGCCTATGGCAGGGCATCCAGGTTTCTACAAAACCTACAGGCAGGTTAGGGAGCGCTTCACTTGGAAAGGCCTCAAGACTGAAGTATTAAAGTATGTGAGGGAGTGCCTGATGTGTCAACAGAATAAGCATGAGCACTCTTTCCCGTGAGGATTGTTGCAGCCCTTACCCATTCCAGAGAGGAAGTGGGAGTGTATTTCAATGGACTTTATTACAGGTTTGCCCAGAGCCCAAGGCAGGGACTGCATCTTTGTGGTGGTTGATAGGTTAACTAAGTTTGCACACTTTTTTGCTATTTCAGCCACCTATACAACTCAGGTTGTTGAATTATTCTTCAAAAAGGTATTCTGACTACATGGGTTGCCACAGAGTATAGTGAGTGATAGGGACAACAGGTTCCTTAGTAACTTTTGGTAGGAGCTCTTCAGGTTGAGTGGGACAGAGCTCACCCCTAGCACAAGTTACCACCCTCAGACAGATGGGTATACTGAGATAGTCAACAAATGGGTGGAAGGGTACCTCAGAAATTACATGGCAGGGCAGCAAAAGGCATGGGTGAAGTGGCTCCACATGGGTGAGTATTGTTACAATACCACTTACCACATGACTATTCAGATGTCACCATTTATGGCACTTTATGGGTATGAGGCTCCGAGTTTCTTGGATTTGTTATTTGGGGACAACAGAGTACCTAAGGCCAGAGACCTCTTAGCATAGGGTTGAGCATTCTTTTGAGGTTGGTGATATGGTATATTTGAAGTTGCAACCGTACAGACAGTCCACTCTTAAGAAGAGTGGTGCAGAAAAGCTAAAGCCACGATATTATGGCCCATTTAGGATCTCTAGGAGAGTTGGAGAGGTGGCTTATGAGCTTGAGTTGCCGGCAGATAGCAGAGTTCATAATGTCTTACATGTGTCTCGCCTCAAAAAGGCATTGGGGCACAATGTGATTCTTGCTTCAAAGTTTCCTCCTCTTGATGAAGAGGGGAAGTTGGTTTTAGTACTTGAAGCCATCATTGACACCAGGGAGCGTACATTGAGGAAGAGGGTTATCAGAGTGTATTTGGTGAAGTGGAAGAACCTGCCAGTAGAGGATGCTACATGGGAGAGTGAGCAGATTTTGATGCATTCAGATCTGAGATTGCTTGAGGCAAGCAATCTTGGGGAGGGCGGATTGTAATGTCCCCTTTCTTAGACAATGTTAGTCTATGCTTGGTTCCCGTAGACTAACCAGTATGGTTAGGGAACCCAATGAGGTGTAGCCTTGGTTGGATATGTTGGTCATCGGTGGAGGTTGTTGGATTCAGTGAGACCTTCGGTTTGGAGCTTTCTGGAATGTTTTCGGTCAGCTTGGTCGGACTTGCTATTTTTAGCAAGTTAGGGTTTTTGTCTGTTTCGTCTCAGAGTTGGATGTGAAGTGTTTTGGCGAGACCTTTCCAACGATCTATAGATCTCGGGATTCCGATGTGATTTTAGCCTCCGTTTTAAAGCCTGTAAAATAATAATGTTTATTTTTAAAAAGGACTTTAGAACATTCGTATTAAGTGACTCAACATAATGTTTTTATAAAATATTAAAAGTCCCTATTGTATGGGCGTCCAAGCTTGGGAAATGAAAAGAAAAGTGAAAATAATATTATTCCTCAAAAGTGGTGTTGACGCAAGGAAGATAAAAGAAAAGAAATGAAGTTCATTTTATTCATTCATGCTTTTGGAAAATATTGGCCAAGTCTGAGCTTGCTTGAGCAAGGGTTTCAAACCAGCGTCAATCGGAGACGAAATCCTCCATTGATAGGAGCATCTGCAGGGTTTCAAGGCACTCTAAGGATGTTGTTTGGGAGTGGCTTCATTCAGGGTCACTATCTGTGCTTCATTTGATGAACTGGCTTTGTCGCGGAGAGGAAATCATAGTAATATCTTCCGTTTCTTGGCATGATAATTCAAAGGGGACATTGACAAATATATTGCAGCTTATGGCAATGTTTTTGGAGGAGTTTTGAGGTGTTAATGACTCCATATACAGGCCATACACCTGCTGTACCAGGCCGTACCTCACAGCAGTGGTTTTTAGAGTTTTTCTCTTGAGTTTGGGGCTGTTCTTTCCTATCAGCTAGGCGTTGGCTTTGGGTTTGATACTGCAACAATTTTCAGTCTTTCGAAGGTTGTCTTGGCCATTTCATTGCTATCCTTATTTCTGCCAGGCTGTACCTGCTCAATGGAAGGGTGTGGGTTTGAGATTGCAGTCAACAGTGAGTTCTTTGGAGTCTTATCTGCCTTCCCATAAAGGCGTCTTTCCTTAGTGTATGCTGTCCCTCATCCAGCGATTATAAGGAGCAGTGTTGCAGAGTTTTGTAGGGGCTTGTACACTCTATTTGCTGTCCCAGACCTTTACCAGCACTGTACTTTGTAACAACCAAATGGGTATGTTGGAAACTCGATATTTATGATTATATCTTATATGGGTATTGCTTAGTTATGCTCTGTAATGCATTTTCATTAATAAAAGCATCTGGGTATCTCCATTTTATTTTATTTTTTGAAGGTATATGTATGCATGTGTGATATGTCCAAAAATGCAAAACACCAAAACGCAACAGGTATCAACTTAACCACAGAAAACTGAAAAAACTGCAGATTGGGGGTGGGTCATTTCACTAGGCTCGTCTGTTGTGCTTCGTTGTACCTAAAATTAAATGCACTGTGTTAATATTACACACTAACGTGTCTGATAGTGATTTGAGCATGGGGCTTTTCTATGAAAAACCCGTTGATTTAAGGCTTGAGCTCATCCAAATGAATAGAATGTTAGAGTAAATTTGTTCTGAAGATCTTATAGAGAACATGGCATGGGCTTGGGTCAATTCATCACCTTGACCACTAGGTGTCCTCACATATACAACAAGGTGCCTAAGCACCTCAGAGAATGGACCTTTGGCTTACAGTGTGCAACTTATCATTCCCCACTTTTGTCCTCAAATTCCTTGGCTAACTGTAAATATGATTTTGTTCAGATAGAACTGATGGGCAGTATGATATATGCTACAAGAAGAGCAGACATTAGTCATGCGGTTGGTATTTTTTCAACTTTCATGTTATCACCAAAATTCGTTTCTTGGAAGCTGATAAAAGAATTCTAAAACATATAGAAGGACCCATTCATTTTGGCATAGAATATATATTCAAATGAAAATCTCAACTTGATTGGTTAAAAAAATGTAAATTGGGAAGGATGTGTTGAAGAAAGTATATGTTCATCAGGTTATATGTTTTATCTAGCACTGGCAACAATATCTTGGAAGAGAGAAGCAGCCTCTAATTTCATAATTAACCTCTAGTGAAACCCAAAGCACAATTTGGTGCAGGTTGCAAGGTAGTAGGATCAGAGATTCATGATTGTATTATTCCAAGTGATACCATTGTTTTATAAGAATCATAGTACAATTCAAATTTTTTGATATTCTGTATATCATTCCATCAAATTACACACTTAAGTTCATTATCACTTTATCTAGGACCGTGTTTTGAACAAAAAGTTGAGGCTCACAGATCGCAAACATTTTCACAAAATTTTTAAATGAAAACAAAAATTAGAAATCTAGAGATATATGGGAAAGGTCTGTTAATGAAAGGTATTATGACTATTTTGTGTCAGACATGTACAAACTATTTATAATGTCTGAATATAGTCATGAATATGAGGCATGGAATGCTAAGGGTTAAAAATGTTTGTATTTGCATTGATAAGTTGAACAGTCAAACTATAACCATGATTGGACTTGTATATACAAACCACATGGGAGATGTATGAGAGGATTTAGAGTTAAATTATTCTCATTGTATTCATGTGCCTCATTAAATCTTATGCTTGAGATGAAAGCATGCACATGCAAATGTGCAATAATTCGAATAGGGCATTGGAAAGGATAGGTATATGCAGAAGTTAGCAAGACTGCATCACATGGCTACTTTGAGCTGAAATTCCTTTGGTTTTACTTTTCTTAAAACACAATAAGAACTGAAATATTTTCGCAACATTGTTTAGTTTCTTCTGTGACATATAAGAGTAACATGAAAGTAACTCTATGAAGTTGCTACTTATTGTAGATTCTTCGGTCTGTAGTTCGTTATTCTTAATGCTCTACAAAGCTATGAAAAGAAATGAAACTTATCATCAATTCTTCATTGTTTGGTAAAACAGCCAGGATAGTCGGCTTCCTGCAGAATTTGAGATCACTGGAATTTGTTATGAACCTAGTTCTTACAAGGAAAATATATTAGCTGTTCAAGTGATAAGGTGGAGTGATGGTTCTTATCTGGAAGATCAAGATCAATGGTGGTTATCTGGTATTCACCGTGATGTTCTTCTTCTGTCAAAGCCACAGGTGAGTTGATTCATAAGCATATGTTCTATGAAAAATGTTGTGTTTGCTCAGGCCTTCAGTATATGTCCATGATTTCTTAAAATTGCAGCTTATTCTTTCCTCATACTGTATAACAATGTGATTAAATGATATATGCAACAATGAAACTAGTAGGTGGGGCTTAATGATTCTTTCTGGTACTGTGAATGTGTTATTAATATTGGAAAAAAAGTTATATAGAGGTAGGCCTAAGGAGGGCAAAATCAGTCCTGAAAAATATTGCCAAAGAGATCAGCAGCGGCATAAGATATACTAGAGAAGCCCACCACCGAAAGACAAGAGCAAAGATAGCTAGAACATAGTAGGCATCACAACTAGATATTACAGTTATGGGGCTGATTAGCAACTATTTTCAAGTGACATCAAACTAGAGATTTTAAGCCTAAGTAATTAGCGGCAGTCTATAGAACTATGTAGATAAGATTATTCAAAAACCACTTGTATAATGCTGATAAAACAAGTTGGTCTTCCACAGACAGTTTCAAAAAAGGAACTGTATTTACCATTCACATTTTTACTAAAAATGAGTAACCATGAAGTGGAGGAAACTTTTTCTTGAGAAACATACATCTGGCAGGGATTCAGGTTCATGTTGACTTGTTGTTGCATAGTTGATTGCTGCTGGTTGGATCCTCAAATAGTGGCATTGGTGGTGCTTTCTACTCTGACAACTTGGCATTTTGGAGGAGGGGAAAGATCCGTTTGCTCTTGAATGATCTCTATGATCATTTTTTAAGCATTTTCAGATAAGAGCAGTGAGTTGATAGCTTGTAAAGTCTATTAAATCCTAAGAGGGAGGGGTTCCATGGAGTGAAAAGTGGTGATGCAGGAGCATCATAGGGGTCAAGCAATCTTCCCTCACCCAAAAAGAGTGTTGTTGGACATGTTGTCATTGATGTCAAGAAGGTAGTCATGATTGTTATCATGAATGAACAGAGGAGAGTATAAGAAATGGTTGTCATTGATGTCAACATAGCAATATGATTGAATGCAAGGCATATCAAACATAATTGGAGATGATTTCAAAGATGCCAAAACAAAATAAGAATAGTTCGTTATACATTCTCGTTGAAGAGAAATGGTGAAATAAGAAGACTGAAGTAGAGATATTCATATGTTTAAATTAAAGATTTAAACATGATAGATAAGGACGATTATGTGGTTGAAGGCTGACTCCCTTGAAGAACGATTGTTGAAGAAAGAATGGAATTTAAATATCCCAAGTGATCGACCTCCTATTCCCCTTGGCACCATCCTTTGAAGTTTAAATTTAAATAAAAAACTTATCAAAGTGGCCGACTCACCATAGACGAACAACATTTAAATAAGACAAAAGTCATACATATATATAGTGGTGTGCTTGAGATCATAATCATTGATGTGCGATTTGTTAAGATTCTTAAGAGCAACAATCATTAATAAGAATGCAGCAAACCAAATGACAACGCTTAAGTCTAAAAGAGAATGTTAACAAAAGAGACATCTCTTTGTAAAAGATGCTTCTCTCTATGAAGTTGCCTTCTTTTGAAGAGGCATATGATGATATATATAAAAGGAGATAATATGTGAGGATAAAAGATGATGAATAAAAAATGTAATATCAATCAAAAAAGGGAGAGTTAGAACAGCAGCTATGAAGAATGATTCAGATATATATTTGTGAGGAGTGTGAAATATAAAGTGTATAATAAAAAATACACGCTCAGATCTGCAGAAACATACAGGAAGATTCTGTTGTGATAAAGAAGAGTTTGGGCAGAAATAAGAGGAGAAGTCTATGCAGAAATAAAAGACAAGTTTGGGCAGATCGCAAGGCAGAAAATGAGAAGTTGATGCTATGATTATGAGCAGTTTTGTTTGAAGGAAGAGAGTAATCATATTTTGGATCAGTTTTGTGGAAAGAGACTGTGTATCTTTTGGATCAGATTTGAAAGGAAGAACATTGTGTGCTTTGGATCAGATTTGTGAAGAAAAGATATTGTGTGAGTTGCGATCAGATTTGTAGAAGATAGTGATCCGGATCCGTAGAAGGTTGGTGCCTTAACAAGATATTGGTGTCTCTTACTGGGTTGGTGCTTAGTTGTGGATTGGTGCTCACGACATCTACAAGTGGGGATTGGTGTCTCCAGTGGGTTGGTGCTCACAAATCATATACGAGGGGATTGGTGTCTCCTGTAGGTTGGAGCCTACAAAGATTGTAAAAGAGATTTATATATAAGCAATATTTTGCCACGGTTTTCTCCCGTAAGGGTTTACATGTAAATTTTGTGTTCCTTTTTGTGGTGCATCATTGATTGATATTGTTGTGATTGTTAAGTTGTGAAAAGTAAAAGTTTGTATTATACTGATTCACCGCCTGCCCACACCCCCCCCCTCAATATAATTGTGTGTTCTTCAATTGGTATCAGAGCAAGTTCCTTCGAAAAGCTTAACCACTTGAAGGTTGATCATAAGAGCACATATGGCAGAAAGAAAAGGAAATAAGGGAAAATAAAATACCAAGCAGAGCATAGGTCAACAAGCACCAACAACACCAAATGCAACTGATGATAGAGATGCAAGCAAGGGTGATGAGATGACAATGTAAAGAACCCTACTAGTTCTAACTAAAATTTTTGCTCGTTGATCTGAATTTTCTGATTTAGTTTTCTCTTAATGCAATCAATATTTTCAATACCCACTTTCTTCAATGCACTCAGAATATCATGAACATGGAAAGGTTCAAATATCACATGAAACAAACATCAAATGATCAAGTTATCATCAAATCTTATCAAACAAAACACAAGAAAGACATACCTAGAAACAACACTTCACTTCCTTATTTCATTCAATAGCTGATTACAATTGTCTTTGGCTGTCCCTGATATCAGACTGGGAATGATTACAAATCAGACTTCAAAACAAATGCAAAAGTGATAACAATGAGCTCCAAACCATAGCCAAATGTAGCACAATGATCCCAAGACAATGTATAATGACCAAGCTGACGTATAAGTTCTGTTACAGCCCTGTAGAAGCTCAATAAAATGTCTGATATGACTGCTGTACCTGATTAGATTGCCCAGATTTGCAAAAGATGCCAAAAACAAGTCAAAATACACCTCCAAACCCTATCAATAGGCACTAGGAAGGCAGCAATGGAAGTATAGAGGATTTCTATGATGCCAAAGTCTTCAAATGATGTCAAAACACGCTCAGATCTGCAAGTTATTCTCTGCTGTACCCTGCTGTTACAAAAATCTGAATATGCAAATCACTCCAAATTGCCAACAAACCCTCTCTATGCCAAGCAATTAGCCCAAATTGCATGAAATATCAACAATGGATGAACATATCTTCATATATAAACCAAATATCCTTCAAACCCTCCATGAAAACCTGCAAATTAATCTCTATGATCAAATCCATATGAAATCATCTCACAATGTGAAATGGGATCATCTCCAAACCACCAAAATCAAGGGATCATCTCCTTGATATCATTGAAAATGCAATTCCAGCCAAGTAAACACATCAAATGCCAAATTTTCCAAGAGATCAATAGTTGCAAATTGAAGCCAAACAACTCTATTTATCCTCCTCTTCACCTAGGTGTCCCAATTTGCCCAATATTGCAAATTTTCAAATCCACCAATGAAAATGCAATCCTCTTTGAACAATTTTAAATTGTTTTCACCTCTTTGCACTCAATCATTTAAAAAACCAATAAAATATTAATATTTTATTGTTTTCCCCTATCACCATGGATCGCCCATATTTAGAAAACTCTTTTTTTTTATTAAATACTTTCTCCTTGAGTGGCGGCCCTCTAGAATAATAATAAAATATTATTTAAAATATTTTCATTTTCCTCCTTGGACGGCTATCCCATGAAAAATAATATTTTATTATTTTAAATGATATCTCCTTGTTGGGCAGCGATTCCTCTTGGGTAAATAATATCAATATTTTATCAATTTACCTCCTTGGCGTTGGGTCCCACTTGATAAAAATAATAATATTTTATTATTTTTATACTCCTCCAAAGTGGTGAACTTGTCTTGGGCAAGCAAACTACATTTTAAAATATTTTTCTCCTTCTTGGATGTTGGCACATGCTCCAATAAATATTTTATTTTATCCCTTTTCCACTTGGCATCAATTCCCTTGAACAATCAATAAAATAATGAAAATACAATTTAAATATTGTATTTTCCATTTAACCACATACACAACATTTTGGCTAAATGAACGATATCTTGAAATAATACTAAGCCAAAATCAAAATCATTCCCCTACCATATGTATTAGCCTACGGGAATGGTGAATAGGCTAATCATCAACTCCACATGTGATCACTCCGGAAATGGGTACATGACAGGCAAATAGAACAAACATGGCAATAGAAACTTGCAATGATGTTGTGTTAGATGGAGACGGGTTTGCGAGTAAAAGAGAAGAAGATGATGGAGGAGTAGTTGATCTGGAAGCAAAATTGATTTCCGCCCTAAGTGAAATCAAGAGACTAAGGGAAGAGAATTGGAATCAAAAAGAGCAAATTCAAGATGATAGTGAATTGAAAGCAAAATTATCAAATGATATTGAAAAATTAGAGAAGATGATCATAGATCTGAAAGTCCAAATAGACGAAGCAAAAAGAATTGAGGAGGTAAGAAAGCAACTAAAGGAGAGGGAAGAAAATTGTGGGAAGTGTTGATGATGTTTTCTTGACAACAACAACATTAGAATAAAACACCAAGTGCTCTATCCTCTCTTGAACAAAGCGTCTCGAATGCTAAACTACGTGATCAAACAAGAACACTCCAAGGTTCCTTGTACGTGATTTGCAACGGATAGCTTCGGTGGTATGATGTGATAATGCTGTTTACGCAAAGGGACTTATGCAGAACTTATTCATCACTCCATTCAACTATGTACTCTTTCCTTGTGAAATGGGACTTCTTCTAATCAACTACAAAAAGAAAAGGCAAAAGACAAGGGTTAAGAACACTAATCTAAGGACAATGACGTGATGAATGATGCTATGGTAGACAAATTCCCTTAGAAGCCAAATTTCACTTCGCCATGACAAGCAACAACTACATGAAATAGGTGCAATCTCCAAAGGATAAACCAAGGATTTTCATATTGTTGACACACTCCAAAGAACTCACAGCTGGCGCAACTCGAAGGAGCATCAACAATTGAACTATTTGCAAGATGTGGTTTAGGCTAACTTTACATGATGACTTACCTTCGACAAGCCATCAAAAGTATGAACCAACGGGAATTTATCAAATATCATAGCATATATCTGTTACATCAATGAACTCTATCTACTTTATCATCTAAGCTACTTGGAACCACATCTCAACCATCTTGGAGAATAAGAAACCATGCGAACATTCCTTGATCCTACAAGACCACCATGTGAACAACAACAATGAGCTTGTATTGATTTAGGAAGTGTTTTGTTTACAACAATCTCATATATCTCTTCAATGACTTCGAAGAGCTCTTTCTACTCTACTCCTATTGCCATAGAATCTACTCCTACTCTATCTTCTTCTAATGATTCCTCTGTTTCTACAAATGAGAGTAGTGAGCCTTTTATAGACTCCACAAATTACATGAATGGCCAAGATTGATTTAGTAATCAACGGCTGCGATTGAGACAACAAGGCAGTTTGTTACAAAATTTGCTATTTTTAGAACATGAAAGAGGCAATGAAGGCATGTTTCCCAATGTGATAAGCATCTTTGGAGCATCTTTATGGTGGGCCCTCTTTAATGAATGACATGGCGGAATGCGATTGCCCTGATGATGTGTATATGCCACCTCAACATCTTCAAACGAACTAGTCTGGTTCACCTCATGGTCACTTTACTTAGAATATTTTCTTCTTGTTGTCTTGATGTAACTCATGGATCGCTTTGATGATCATGCTCATCTCTCATCTTGTGATGTTCTTGCAGGACTCTGGACTCTTGGAGTGTTGAGGTGGAAGATGTCTTGTGTGTGACTTCTTGCATATGATGGATGCACATGAAATAGACAACTCTGAATGATGACTCCTCATGCATGGTGAAGTGATATTCCTCGGACAATCACATGAAGTAGAAGATATGTTGTGCACGAGTCCTTGTTGGAGTAGATTACATGATGATTGTCCTTTTGGCGTGTGAAATGTGAGCTTCTAGATGATGACCTCCTTCAAGATGTGCATGGTGAAGTGACAACCTTCAACTGATCTTCGTCTCGTACGGATGATGCTCTTGATGATGAACTACACTTGTAACCTTGATCATCATAGACTAGCTCCCCTCCGCATGGCGTGGATATCTTCCTCATCCAGACATACGAAGTCTTCAAAGCAAGATGAACTTGATGTAAGAGCTCTCCTCCATGTGGTGACGATGACAAACTTGAGCAACTTTTCTCCACCTTCAAAACTTCTTATGTATGAGCTCTCGCCATTCACCTCCACAAGGAAACACATCAAATTAGGACTTAGAAAGATTTTCAATGACAAATTACATTCTTCTTATGCATGTGGGATAAAAATTTAATGCATTTTAAAACATACCTTAGAAAAATCAGATTTTATGAATAAAATCAGAACTTTGGAAGAATTAATTCCTAAAGACACTTGAATTTTTTTTGATTTGTCCTCTTGAAAATCTGCTGCTCCTTGGTGAAGTAGGTCTGCTCTGCTGCAATCAGAATTGAATTTGATTTGTTTTTGATGAAAAATAGCAGAAATAAACCTCCTTTAATATCAAACGCTGCCCTATCTCAATGCAGGTCGGCCTAGAGGATGTGGTCGGCCTAGTCAGGAGAAATTGTTGTTTTTATAGTGTTTTCCATGCCTTGATGCTTAGAGCGCCCACCTAGGGCGGGTTTGAAGGGTGCAGGTGGAGAGTGTCATGTGATGACATGACCTTGTCCGGATAAAGGGCTCAAGGCCACCTAGCATGGGCAGGTTTGGAGGAGATATAAGGATTTTCACTTTAAACTTTACTCAACATTCATTCCATCCTTTTGATAACCATCCTTTTCAACTCCATCAAGACTTCATGATTTTGAGGGGTGTGTGAGATTGAAAGACACATTTGAGAAGTTTAATGACCTTGTCCATGTGGCATGATGAAACCCATCTGGGAAGGGCGGCTTTGGAGATGATAGGCGGAGGATATCATGTGAAGAGGTGACTTTATCCAGATGAAGGGCCCAAGGCCGCCTAGCATGGGTGGGATTGGAGGAGGTGTAAGGAACTTTCATCACTTAAGCATTTTTAGCTTGGTTTTGACAACTTAAGAGCTCTTCACTTGTTTCATTGAGAGTTTATCCTCCTTTGAATGCTATGTAACTCTTGAAGCATGGGCGGACTTAGAGAGAGTATATGGAGTGTTTCATGTGAAAGACATGCATGATGGTGGGAATCTCTTATCAAGGCGGTCCTGAAGGGTATGCATGGATAAAGAGTTGTGAAGAAGGTAATGTTGTCCAAGCATGATGTTGAAAGCCGCCTAGCATGGGCGGGTTGGAAGATGATACATGGATTTCTTTCCTTAAACTTCACTTATTGCTCATTCCTCTCCTTGTGAAGACCTTTCCCTCCAACTTCCTTAAGACTTAGCCAATTTTGAGGTGTTTTTGAAGTTGAAAGACACATCATGGATGTTAAGTGATGATCTTGTCCACATGTCATAGTGAAGATCGCCTAGGAAGGGCGAGATTGGAGGTGTTGCTTGGATTTTTTAACTTAGAACATTTTGCACCCTTCTAGACCTGATTGCCTCACCTATGAAGTGCTTCATTTTCATCAATTCATTGATTTCTCCTTGCAAACTTCATTGTCTTCACTCTGAGTGGCTTTGGAGGCAGTGTATGGAATGTTTGATGTGGGACAAGACAGTCCATGGGCACCTCTTGAGGCCGCCCAGGTAGGGCGGGTTTAGAGGTTACTCTTGGACTGTTCCTCAAAATGCGTTAAAATACCTTCAAACTTATGAACTTTCATCAAATCTTCATGATCTCCTTGCACTTCAACTCAAATATTGCAAACTTGGTAGGTTTTCTCCTTGAGCGGGTTTGAGGGTGGTGTCTGGAGAGTGTGATGTGGAGGAGGTGGAGCTATCCAAGTATAGAGCTCAAGGGCGCCTAGCATGGGCGGCTTGGAAGGTAGGGTGTGGATTCCATCACTTAAGGTTCATTCCTCTCCTCATGAAGATCTCTCTCTCCAACTTCCTTAAGACTTAGCCAATTTTCAAACTTCCCTCTCTTTGAATGATCCTCTCAAGGATGTGAAGCATCATGATGAGTTAGAGAGTCAAGATAGAGTAGTTGCAGTGCTTAGACACCAAAACTCCAAGCTCACCTCTCTAGGCCGCCCAGGTAGGGCGGGTTTGAGAGTAGGTCTTGGATTTCCAACACTTAGAATCCTCTTACTCCTTCAACTTGACTATCTCATCCTTGTGGTTTCATCTTGATCATACTTATCAAACAAACTTTGCAATTTATGTTGTTCTTCACCCTGAGTGGCTTTGGAGAGAGTATTTGGAGTGCTTCATGTGTCAGGTGATACAATCCACTAGGACCTCTTGAGGCCGCCCAGGTAGGACGGCTTTAGAGGTGACCCTTGGATTTCAACTTATAACTCACTTGATGCCTTCAAACCTTAAAGTCTCCATTGGAATTTCATCATCTTCTAATGCTTTATGTTTGAAACACTTCAAAACTTGACCACTCTCTCCTAGGGCGGGATTGTAAGTATTGTCTGGAGAGATCCATGTGGTGGTGAAGACATCATCCATGTCTACATGGCAAAGCCGCCCAGATAGGGCGGGTTGAGGAGTGACACTTGGAATGTAACTTTGACTTCACTCAAACTCATAACCTTGCTTACAAATCATCATATCTCAGTGTTATGTGCATCAAATCCTTAAAACTTAACCATTTTTCTCCTAGGGCGGAATTGAGACTACTGTCTGGACAATGTCACCTGGAACAAGACAAAGTCCATGAACACCCTGTGAAACCGCCCAGGATGGGCGGGTTAGGATAGTACCCTTGGATTTTCATACTTAGAAACATTTCATCCATCTCAACTTGATCATCTCACCTTCTGAGTGTCTCCTTCTTCATCCTTCATCAAGTAAACCTGCAAATTGTGTCATCTACACCCCTGAGCGGTCCTAGAGGCAGTATGTGGAGAGTTTCATGTGGCAGGAGACAGAGTCCAAGACCCCCTCTTGAGGTTGCCCAGGTAGGGCGGGTTTGGAGGTGACCCTTGGATTCTTCTATGAAATGCATTTGATTGCTTTAATCTTATAAACTTTGCTTAGAATTTCATCATATCCTTGTCTTTGTGCTTAGAACATCTTGTAAACTTGACCACTTTCCTCCTTGGGCGGGTTTAGAGGGAGTTTTTGGAGAGAGTCTCTTGATGATGACATTGTCCATCACTGCCTTGTGAGGCCACCCAGGCTGGGCGGGTTGGGAAGTGATGCTTGGAATCTACCTTGATGCCTCAAACTTATGAGTTTCCTTGGAATTTCATCATTTCCACGTCTTTAGTGCTCAAAACCTTGTAAATTTGACAACTTTTTACTTGGGCGGATTTGAGGGTTATGTCTGGACAAGTGCATGTGCATGAGACTGAGTCCATGACCTTATGCCAAGGCTGCCTAGTCTAGGCGGGTTTGGAGGCGAGGCATGGAATTTTCATCAAAATCTTAGTTTTGGACTCCATCATCCCTCCCTAACTCCCTTCAATCAGCAAAAGCTCGTGAAAATATCCCAACTTTCCCTGGGCGGGTTTGGAGGCTATGTGTGGAGAGATTGTCTTGGTGAAGACCTTGTCCATGACTACCTTGTGAGGCTGCCCAGGCTGGGCGGGTTTGGACATGGAGTGAGGAATTTCTTGCCTTAGTCGAATTTTGGATTTCCTGAATTTCTTATACTTTAAATATTTATCAATATACTTCCAGGATGTTTGAGATAGGTCCTGGATCCATAGGATTTAGCAGGCAGATTCTAGACTTTTGAGGATCCACCAGATTTCAGGCTTAGTCATTTTTTTAGGATTTTCAGGATATCAGACTTAGTCATTTTTTCAGGATTTTCAGGATATCAAACTTAGTCATTTTTAGGGTCTCAGGGACATGCATCAGGATGAAGGCATATAAACCTCTTGGCAAGAAATTGCTGAGACTTGGCTACACAACACTATCAAAATCCTACAAGCTCAGAGGAAAACTAAACCTAAAGCAAAACAAGGACAGAAAGCAAGAAAAAAGAGGGGGTCCCCATTTTCAATGGGGCGATGTGTGATTACATCACAACAGGAAGCTTGAACCTGAGATCGTTTCTTTAAGAAAGGAGTTTGAAAAGACAAATGCCCAATTAAACCGAAGTTTTAAAAATGAGAAGAGTACCGAAATGTTGGATGACAGTATCAACTCTCAAAGGCAAGTTTTTGATAAAAGTGGTCTTGGCTATGAAAAGGGTCAAAGTTCAAAAACATCACAATCATCAAATGAAGATAAATCAAAGGGTTATGCCAATGTTCTTCAAAATCCCATAAAAACTGAAATCAGCAAGAAGGAGAACCAAAAGCAGAGCATGTATCTAGAAGCAAAGAATGGGACATTTAGGAAACCACTTCCACCAAGGCAAAAGCAAATGAATAGGTTTCATCATTTCTTTAATGGTTATTGCTATTCTTGTAATAACTATGAACATAAAGCCATAGATTGTTGGACACATGCAAGAAAGTTTGGTTGGACCAAGAATAAAAGTTCTTGTGGGTTGCCAAGTACAAAGAACAATATTAAATGTTATAAATGCAACAACCTTGGTCACAAGGCAAGAGATTGTAGAACTCAAGCGAGACATGTTGGTTGGAACAAGAATAGGAGTTCTTGTGGGTTCTCAAGAAGGAACTATAACTCCTTTGCACCTTTGGTAGATTATAATGTCATATGCTACATGTAATGTCCCCTTGTCACAAATCAAAATTTTTCTGCCTTGTTCACAAATTTCAACTTGCAAAAAGACAACATTGGTATATTAAACCTTCTTGATTGCATTTATAGCAATATATATAATTCACATAAGAACATTGCCTTTATAACTTCTATGATCAAATATCAATTCATATCTTTAATTCATTATTTTATGATTACTTTCAATACATCTTTCTATCACTAATCTTATGATTACTTTCAATACACATTCTCTATCATTTATATTTCACATGTTCCTCTTAAGATCATTATCAATTTGACTTTCATATTCTCTATCATGACATTTCACATGCTCTATTATTTAGTCATGATGTCTATCAATATATTTTTCATACTTGCTATCTCTTTTGCATGTGTTACTCATTAACAACATATGAGAGAGTTGAGATGAACTTTGCCACTATCCACCATGGGGCTCTATATCTCCTATCCTTAGACTCAAGTAGTACCTTTTGTACTCTTAGAGTCAAGGCCTCTATGAGATTCCTTGGTATTTATGATGCCTTTTGCACCATGGTAGCCAAGGCCACTATATCACCTATCCTTTGCACTATGGGTACCTTTTGTACCAGCATGTGACAAAGGCCTCTATGTGATTACTATCCTTTGCACTATGGATACCTTTTGTATCACGTGACAAAGGCCTCTATATACCCATGAATGGCCTCTTAGGCATTTCATTCTCAAGCTTTCCCATATGAGGTTAATGGGTACAACATATGACTGATTGCATATAAGCTACAACATTTTCATTATGAAAGATTTATGATCACATCCTATAGAATCAAGTTCTAAGAATAATAACATGCAAAAGGAAGTATTAAATGTGCAAAAGGAAATATTAATATGCAATCATACCTGTGTATTACAGGGCCGTATAATGCTGATTCGATCCAATGATATCTTTAAATATGAGAAGGAATAGAATACGGATTGGATGATTGCTCATTATTAATTCTTGATTGCAGCTGTTTCTCCTCTGAATAATGATGCTTTAAAGTCTTTGACGACAGATCAGATATATATTGGAATGGCTGGAATTTACACTTTGAAACTTGTAATTGTTATATCATGTAGATCGTATTTCTATATATGAATTCTTGATCATTGTATGCCAATGGTCTTCCTTGGCGGATAAAATTTAATATCTGATTGTCTTCGAAGATAAATGCTATATCATTTAATCTATCAATGTTCAAGGTGTTCGCTGCTTTTGCAGATGATTCCCATCGGCTTTAATATCTTTCGGACTGTATGTTTTGGAAGCGGCTATGTCTTTTGGGAGGATCGATGCCTCCTCATACAAAATTTATTACTAACTAATGTTGATCGGCCTCTTATGTAATCGCATGATCATGACTTGCTTGATTAGTCAATTTTAGTCTTATTCTTAATTTGTCCATATCCTTATTTTGTCTTTTCTTCTTGACCTCAATTTTGTCTAAGTGTGGGAAGGTAGAGAGTGATAGGGAGGAATTATGAATGCTAAACTTTTCCAATCTTTAATTGGAAAACATCGGATCATCACACTACAATTGCAACAACTATGGGCAAAAAGCAAGATTTTGTAGAAGTGCTTTTGTGAAACCATCTAGACAACACAAGATGGAGGATACCATAACCAAACAAGAGGGAAAGTCTATAAAAGTATGGAGAAGGAAATAAGAGCAAAATAATGAGAAGAAGGAAGAATCTATGCCTGTGAAAACTACACTTCATACACAAAAGGCATCTTCTAGTTCATAAGGAAGAGTATAAGTTCAGGGGGAGCTAATCATTGCACTATCTTTTAGCTCCATGGAGAAGACAATTCAAGATAGATCAACTAAGACATATTCTATATGAGCATTCCATTGTCATTGATCAAAGGGCGAGAATTATTAGAGAAAGAGAAGATATGATTGGAGAAAAGAAGAGAGACTAAAGAATGGCTAGGCATACAACAAGACTATTGAGCTATGTTCTTGAGATGATGGAGCTTAAAAACATGAGAAGTAAAAACCATAAACATTTCAACAAAGTATAGTTCAAAACATGTATGACATGATGGTTGACAAATGATGCATGGCAGCATTTTGATAGACAAAGTACAGTGGGAATGGTGACAATGTAGTAATCAAAGGCATAAGAAGTATGACACATTGAGAATGATGATAGTCTTTCAAGTCAGAAATAGCAAGCTCCAGTGATAAAGAGATAATGTACTCCTTATAGAACATTGAAGAGGAAGGTTATAACATGACAATGTTTCAATGTGCAAGAGTGACAATCAAATAAGAAAGATCATTCATGAATCTCAAAATATTACATAGCATTTAATGACAATGTGAAAAGTGGCAGAGCTTATAAAATGATAGAAAGCCTAGAAGGTTTGAGACAATGAAAGAAGAAAGAAGATTGTGATAAATATGTTGGTATGACTAAACTTGATGAGAGAGATTTCCAAAAGCCTATCAGGAAGATGAGAACAATTCAAAGAAGTCCTTGCCTGAAGAGTATGTTCGTATATTTATAGTGGAAAGTTGGATGGTTGTGTTGATACTTATGTTCGACTTCACATTAAAGGAGTTTCTATTGGTATAATGATGCCATAGAAGACAGTGGATGAAAATATAATGAACATCCCTTTACCATTAATGAAAAAGGGGAATGTTACGGAAAGAGGAAGAGTTACAGCAAGAAAGAGGTATAAGAAAAAGAAAAATGATGCCATTAATGTCAAGGAGTATTACAAACAAGGGAAGATTCTTTGTGAAGAGGTTAAGCCATCTTGTAAGATGCATAGTGAATGATGGTATAACAAAGCAAGTTCCCGATTTGTCAAACTTAAGAAGATCATCCAAATTATTGTTGGACAGCCATAGAGGTAGCATATCACCTAAGTGACATAGAGACAAAGGAGGAGCCTTATAGACGGGGGAGTATCACAGAATCACATCATGAAGGAAAGAAGTATACTAAGTGTACCTTTGCAATTGATGTCAAAGGGGGAGAGATAGAGTAAGGGGGAGGAATGCAAAAAGAGAGGATTATGTTTGTGTTGCCATCAATGACAAAGGGGGAGATTGTTGGATATGTTGTCATTGATGTCAAGAAGGTAGTCATGATTGTTATCATGACTGAACAAATGAGAGTATAAGAAATGGTTGTCATTGATGTCAACATAACAATATTATTGAATGCAAGGCATATCAAGCTTAATTGGAGATGATGTCATAGCAAAATAAGCTGTAAGAATCCCTACCAATTCTGTTCCTTTGTTTCCACCGCTGTTCGGATTTTCTGAATTTGTTTTTTGAATGGTTTGCTTGTGTTTTTGTTTGTTTCAATGCATGTAGGGTTTTGCAATGATATAGTAATGAAATTGAAATATAAAAACATGAAAATTAGACAACATAGATGACTGAAAATGGTAGGAACAACTAGTAAATCAATTTCAAATTAAAGATTTGAAATAAGTACCTTTATTGACATACCCGGATGATGAATTCTTGCCAATTACATTCATAAGATGAAACTAATTACAAACAGTCCAATCTGATTATAAAATTAGACTTGTAGATGCTTACAATTATTAGCCAATTATCAACAAATCAACCTCAAACATGCAATGATGACACCCTCCAAATATAGCGGCCAATATTGATGAAGATCTAATGGCAAATATGATTGAATCACGCTGTCCAAACACTTATTTCAGACCTACAGATGACTGATTGCAATTATGATCACAAAAACCCTCCAAATTATGCCCTAGAAAATGGCGATTAAGCCTCCAAAGACTAGCGCTCCATCTTGGGTGAGACCGCTAGGGTTTTGTATGCAAAATATGATCAATAAACCCTTCAAACTCTCAAATACTCAGTCTGATATGAAATTGCTGATGACTGATATGAAATTCTGAATGCAAGAAGATGAAACCCTTCACCAATGCAGCCAATATGATGTAGCAAACCAATGCCAAACCCTAGCCTTGGATGTGGAAGATGAAAATATGCCAAATTATCCTTCAAATTTGAATTATAATGCCTTCAATCTGTAAACAAACTTCAAACCTAGCTGATAACAATTTCTCCTTTCAAATCCTAGCTGGTTGAAGCTCCAAATCATTAAATAACCTGCAAATAAGCTCAATAATGGATCTCGAATGAATCCATCTCTCAATGTGGGATGGGTTTTCGTCCAAACCACCAAGATCTAAGGGTTTTCGTCCTTAGAACAAGCTGAAACGAAGTTGCAGCCAAGAGAAACTCTCCAATGTCCAAAATACCAAATAATATGAATGATGAAAATGACCTCCAAACATCTCCTTTTATTTTTCCTCACTTGGGCGCCCAAATAAAATATATTTTAATGCCTTTTGGAGTCCACCGTCATAAGAAAATATTTTTATTTTAATTTACTTTTTAATTTCCATAATTTGGGCAGCCAACTTGGAAAGAGAATAATAATAAAATAATAATATTTCATTATTTTTGCTTTTTCAACTTGAGCGGTCCCACTTATGGGATAAAAATATAATATTTTAATTTATAAAATATTATATATTTTCTTTTTGCCTTATGTTCCATTTTTCCATGTTTTTCCCAATTTTCCTCTTCTCCCATTGGGTCGCTTTTCTCGTTGGCTAATTATTTTAATATTTTTGACTTTTGCACAAATACCACAAAAATACCAAAAGTCATTTTCCAGCTTCGTTTCACCATAGAAAAATAGTTGAAGCCATAAAAACAACATTCTAGTCTCCAAGCTTCAACTCCGTCATTCCCTTACCACATGAATTAGCCTACGAGAATGGTGAATAGGCTAACCTTCTCCTTGCTAGGTGATCATGTCGGAAATGGGGACATTACAGAATAGTTCGTTATACATTCCCGTTGAAGAGAAATGGTGAAATAAGAAGATCGAAGTAGAGATATTCATATGTTTAAATTAAAGACTTAAACATGATAGATAAGGACGATTATGTGGTTGAAGGCCGACTCCCTTGAAGAACGATTGTTGAAGAAAGAATGGAATTTAAATTTCCCAAGTGATCAAACTCCTATTCCCCTTGGCGCCATCCTTTGAAGTTTAAATTTAAATCAAAAACTTATCAAAGTGGCCAACACCCTTAGGGCCGACTCACCATAGATGAGCAACATTTTAATAAGACAAAAGTCTCACATATATATAGTGGTGCGCTTGAGATAATAATCATTGATGTGTGATTTGTTAAGATTCTTAAGAGTAGCAATCATTAATAAGAATGCAGCAATTCAAATGACAACACTTAAGTCTAAAAGAGAATGTTAACAAAAGAGACACATCTCTTTGTAAAAGATGCTTCTCTCTATGAAGTCGCCTTCTTTTGAAGAGGCATATGATGATATATGTAAAAGGAGATAATATGTGAGGATAAAAGATGAATAAAAAATGTAATATCAATCAAAAAAGGAAGAGTTAGAACAGCAGATATGAAGAATGATTCAGATATATATTTGTGAGGAGGAGTGTGAAATATAAAGTGTATAATAAAAAATACACACTCAGATCTGCAAAAAGAAGAGGAAGATTATGTTGTGATAAGCAGAGTTTGGGCAGAAATAAGAGGAGAAGTCTATGCAGAGATAAAAGACAAGTTTGGGCAGATCTCAAGGCAGAAAGTTATGAGAAGTTGATGCTATCATTATGAGCAGTTTTGTTTGAAGGAAGAGAGTAATCATATTTTGGATCAGTTTTGTGAAAAGAGATTGTGTATCTTTTGGATCAGATTTGAAAGGAAGAACATTGTGTGCTTTGGATCAAATTTGTGAAGAAAAGATATTGTGTGAGTTGCGATCAGATTTGTAGAATGTTGGTGACTTAACGAGAGATTGGTGTCTCTTATTGGATTGGTGCTCAGTTGCGGATTGGTGCTCACGACATCTACAAGTGGTATCTCTAGTGGGTTGTTGCTCACAAATTATATAAGAGGGGATTGGTGTCTCCTATAGGTTGGAGCCTACAAAGATTATAAAAGAGATTTATATATAAGCAATATTTTGCCATGGTTTTCTCCTGTAAGGGTTTCCACGTAAATCATGTGTTCCTTCTTGTGGTACACCATTGATAGATCTTGTGTGATTGATATTGTTGTGATTGTTAAGTTGTGAAAACTAAAAGTTTGTATTATACTGATTCACCCCCCCGCCTCTCAGTATGATTGTGTGTTCTTCAAGTGTCCTTTTGTTTTGCTATGTTTTGGTTTGAAGTGTGTGTTGTGAGTTTGATATGCCATTCTTGTTGTGTTTGGAAGTTTGAGTAATCTACGCCATTACTATGAAGGTCATTGGTTATGGCATTGGCTGTAAGATGCTACCCCAAATTTTTTTTCAAAATGACATACAATGATATGGCAGTGTTAGCATAGATTGCATCAACCAACTAAATGCCTCACACTTTCTGATCACCCAGATCCCAGGATGGGCAAGGTGAGAGTATACAGTGAGCAACTATGCAACAAGGAATTACAATTCATCCGCTGCGGCGGGCATCCACAAGATGTGGGGATTCACCACTTTCAGTGGGTAAAGAACAAAAAGGAAAGATTACAAAGCCATCCACTTATTCAGTGGGTGAGAGCAAATAAGAAAGGTTCTGTTGGAAACAAGGTAGATAACTGAGAGGGGGGTGAATCAGTTATCTTTAATAATTTTACTTTATTTTTCCTTTTATAATTTGTGCAGCATCAAAACACATAAGCATATATAATCATGATAGCATAAATTAAATCAACACACATAACACAAGGATTTTAACGTGGAAAACCCTGTTAAGGTAAAAACCACGGGGTGACTAACCCAAGATTGTATTCTCTGTTAAAAGAATAAGAAGTACAAAATGGCACTTGCCAATTAGGGCTCACTGCCCGAGCACACTGCTCACAAGAGGCACACTGCCTACAAGAGACTCACTGTCTACAATGTTTATAGAAGGTAACCAGGTGTTTGAACTGATGAGAGGCATCCACATATGCTGAGGTTCAGTTCCGGTTAGGCTCAATATACTGATCTAATGCACTTCATTCTTCCTTTGCTTTAGTGCTGCTGTTCTGTCACATACCGGACCTATATTACTGCTTCCACACTTATCTCTGCCTTTCCTCGCACACTATATACTTTTTCTACATCGTTCATACCGAAATCCATCTGGTATATAGATCCGCACCAAGGATTTCAACATCTTTCTAGTCGGCAACCGGAATACTCAAGATATTTACAAAACACTGATCTGTCGGCTGATTCCATGCTTAATATGTGATGCGTATAAAAAACATAGACATAGAAGTCATCAATTATGTCGGGCAACCATGTATGATCCCTCACTTAGCTTGATCAACATCAATTACTCATCCAGATTGAAGTTTGATACTCTGCCGGTCAGTTCTTCCTCTGTTTGCTCTGCCTGTCTGGAACACAACACTCAAATGCTCATATCTTTTCCATGATTCATCACCGGAGGCTCAATCTCTGGAATATAGTAGTCATGATACTCCTCTTGACCTGTCCAAGTCCGCAACTTGCTGAGTTATACCATCTGAGAGATCCGGACCTGATTGTCGGATCTTGCTGCATGCTCTGTTCTTGTTCACCGGACCAGAACACTCTTCAATCTGACTTCCGGTATAGGCATACTATGTGCTGCGGATGTGTGGGATAGACTTTGTTGCCATCAATGACAACAATCATGAAGCCACACAGTGTCTCTTGCCAACAGGTTCTTATCCACATTGGTGGTAAACCATTTAGGGGTTCTTTAGTGAGTTTGCATAATAAAGAAATGATTACAATGCTTAGAATAATGCAACTCCATAAATCAGAAGTAATAGATAAGGGTTTGAACAAGTGCCAAGTAGAAGATATGAATCGTGAAGATCACCTGCATAAGCATTAGTAACTCTAACTCAAGCATATCAAGTTGTCCACAACTGAAAACAATGCATGAAATCACTGCTGCTCAAATCTGAAGCACAAAATCAGACTTCTCCTGTGCTGTATGGCTGCCCTGAAGATGAACAACTACCCAGAAATGAACACCAAGTCAAATACCCTGATATATTTGGCAATGCATAAGACAGATTAGCATCCATACACATGAAAATATCTTTCCAGCTGAAAGTAAACAAGATGAATTGTTGATGGAAAACCACACTCAGAAAATCAGACTTCCACTGCTGTACGGACATCTCAGCAGGATAATGGCCCTATGACACCTAAAGACCCTTAAAAAATTTCCCACATTCTTTTCAGACCTAAACGCCAACAATGATGAAGATTTTTGATCTTAAAACCCAGGCATAAGGTATTTTCCAGCAGTCGTACTTTGCTGGTACGGAATCCGTGAAGCAAGTACAGCTGAGTCAAAACATTTGTAATCAGCAATGATATTATAGCAGATTCACTAGAAAATTGACGCCATCTACTATCAATGCTGTCCCAACATTTAGCACAAATCAAACTTCACAAATAAACCTCCCAACTTGGCATTTGTACGACGCTGCTTGTTTGTATGGCCTGCTCAAAATCCATGTAATAACAACATAAATCTGCTAAGAACTGCTCAGATCAGATCACCATTAATCAACATGTATTATACTAACTTAAAAGAGAATTAATATAGGACACAATACTCAGGAAATTCATAACCCACGTCCAGATATAGTGATGCTGTACGGCCAGCAATAGGGAACTAAACAATCTTCACAAACTCCATATAATTAACCAAGAAATCCATCAAACTCAAAATGATCAATTATCAAATCAAAATACCATACTCTCCATGAAAGCTCAATGGCAAACTTTGTATGAGCTTGCTCCAATCTCCGTCTTCAGCACAATGGTGATTCCTGTATGAAACCACACCAACTTCAGCTAGGGTGGATTTTTCACCACCGAAACCGATCTACTCCAAGAGGGTTTTCGTCCTCAAGAAGAATTTCTACAAAAGGGTTTTTGTCCTCCAGAGAAATGGAAGAACTCACAGGGTCATTCCGGCAACATAACAATACAAATCATTAGCATGTCCAAACAATGAGCCCATCTCCTTTTATAACTTTTTGAGGGAAATAAAATATTATTTTCTTTATCCCTTCATATTTCTCCTCAAAAATATAAAAAGTAATTCATTATTTGTGCACAACTTAAAGTCACCTTTTTAATTTAAAGCTCCTTTTAGCTCCAAAGACCCCTTTATCAAAATAAAGGAACTATTTGATTTGCGAGGTCCCAATATGATGCATCCATGATTTAAAGCTTTTCATCCCCTTTCCAACGAGCTATAACACTTAAGTGTTAAATGAACATTTCCCAACCTTTTTAACATAAGTGTAATAATTAATTGTTTAGCTCATTAAATCAACTGATTTTACGAAAAATCCCAAATATCATCAAACTGCAAAATTAAGCATACCAACATACTCCATGATGTTTGGGAAGATGAATGATGCCTTCTAGGCGACTTTCCAAAAATAGACGGCTTCTTCAAGAAGCTTGGAGAGCAAATTGGGAACCCGATCAAGCATCAGAAAGCATCACTGTAAACCTAAACATCCATTGAGCTCATTGCCATAGAAATTTAGGCCATTTCTAGAAGGAAACCCAATTTTATAATTAATATTACCCTAAGTTGCAATAATTAAATATAACCTTAGGCAACCTTAGTGAAATATTAATTAATTATCAGAATAATAGTCCCAAGCCAAAATAAGCACTAGAAATGCACTGATAAAATAACTTCGACCAATCCCTGATGAAATGAAGACTTGATAAAATAACTTCGACCAATCCCTGATGAAATGAAGACTTGAGACACACAACTGCTCTGAAGATAGAACCACGACCACTCCAAGAACTTTGGAGTTCTTCCAACATGCCGGATAGCCTTCAGAAGACTACGGACAAGCAAAATGCACATAATAATCAATGTGCCAAAAATGGAACATTACATTGGCGCTAGTAAATCAAACTCCTGGATAAGTGTTGACATAGACCACCCTTGTGAAACGGAAGAGCGAAATGTACAGTCAGCTAGAGGGAGAGTGAAATGTAAAGTCAACTAGAGGGAATGAAATGTACAATCAACTAGAGAGGTGAAGTTTATGGTTGGATGAAGAGAGTGAAGTGTATGGTCAGTTGAAGATAGAATGAAGTGTATGGTCGACTGGAAAGAATGCAACATATGGTTTGTTGGAAGCTAAAGCGTCAGGTTTCTTGAAGCTTTAGTTACATACAAGTGGTGCTGCAAGATCAAGTCTTCTGTTGTTTGCACATTGTTGGAATGGCTAAAGAAGAGAGGGAGTGGATAGAGGGGAGAGTTGGAGTTGTGTGAGGACATAGTGATACTTGGGTATAGCTAGGCTTGGAAAAGAGGGTTAGATTGTACCACAGTCTCTAGAAGTAGGGTGAATATTCATTGGTGGGCCAGTGTAGGTTGGGTTCTATACAATTTTGTTGTGGCCAATAGGACGTACAAATCTTCTACAAATAATATGAATTGTGTTTTTTGCTAATTCTTCATTGTTCTTTCTTGTTCTTATGCTTTCCTTGTGTAAGCTTGGGCAATTGGTAACCGATTGTTCGTTTGACCTTGTTGTAGTTTATGTCAAGTGGTATTAGATTAAGAGCCAAGTCCTATGAGTGAGAGCTGTTTGAGCCCCATAACAAAGTGCATTTATGCGTGTGTCACATTGTAGGTTGACTAGAGGAGCTATGGTCAACAAAGGAAGAAGAGTAGTAGGAAACAACCAAGGTGGCAAAGCACCATGTGTGGCAGACCTTACTGATATGTTGAGAGCCCTTTAGATGAGGCTTGATGTCATGGAGATTGTGCAAAGGAGAGGAATGGTGGTCTCGGAGGACATTAGTGAGGATTTGAAAGAAGATACTGTCGTAGCAAGATAAGTATAATTTGACATTGAAGAGGAAGTCACGACAAAATATGGGTTTGCTAGAGCTGTCATGAAGGTTAGAAGAATTGAGGTTTGATATCCCAACCTACTTAGGTAGCCTAAGTCTAGAAGAATTGATGGATTGGATAACATAGTTGGAGAAATATTTTGAGTTTGAATCAATTGAGGATCCCCAAAGAGCCAAGTGGGTGAGCACAAAGTTGAAGGGACATGCTAAATTATGGTGGAGCTTTGTGCAAAGTGAATACGTTAGGAAAGATAAGAAGATTTTAGATTGGGACTGCATGGTTTGGAACTTCAAGGGGAAGTTATTTCTACAGAACCACATAATGGACCTGTTCAAGAAGCTTCAAAATCTATGCTAGAAGGAGACATTTGTAAAAAGAGTTCGGAGGAATTTTATAGACTTAGCATTCAGGCTGGTCACATAGATGACGATGAGGAGAAAATCTCCAAATATGTCAATGATTTGGATATTTCAACTCAAGATGAAATACATTTACTTAGTATTCATTGTGTTGAAAAGGCCTACTACATAGCACTCAAAGCAAAGGAGAAGTTGTCTCAAAGACGACAAAGTGCAAGAGGAAAGGGTAGAGGTGGAAAGGCCAAACAAGGAGCAAGAAGGCAAACCTACGTGCATGAGGAAACAACATAATCAACTTCCACGTAAAGCTCGAAAGGAGAGTAGACTTCAAGCCACAAAAGGAATATGAGGCTATAGAGGAGTTGATTGTAGAAGAACTTGCTATGGATGTTGATAGGCAAGTCATTGAGCATGAGTGTCCAGAAGCCAAACGAGAGTAGGGGGTATTTGGAGAAATGAGTGCATTTTGCATAGGCTGAAGAGGAGAGTGAAGTAGCATATCTCTAGAGAATTTGATGATGCACAAAGTGTTGCTCAAGCTGTCCAAAGAGGAGAATGAACTATGGTTAAGGAAGAGCATCCTTTGCACTGAGTGCAAGTTAGGTTGTAAGTGTTGCAAGTTTACAATTGATGGAGGCAACATAGATAACTTGGTGTCCATAGAGATGGCTAAGAAATTGGGGTTGAAAGTTTTCACACATCCCACACCATATAGAGTCTCTTGGTTGTAGAAGGGACAACAAATCATTGTGACATAATAGTGTAAGGCTGCATTTCGCATTGGAGATTAGGTGGATGAGGTATGGTGCGATGCGATCCCAATGGATGTGGTAAGGCCATGGCAGTATAATTGAGATGCAATCCATAATGGGTAAGAGAACACCTTATCATCACAAAGGATGGTGAGAAGTTTGAGTTGTTCTTGATGAAGGTGGAAGAAAGCATGGTACATTAGGTGATGTTAAGTAGCAAGGAGTTTCTCACGGAAGTGAGGAATGTAGAGGAATGCTACACGGTAGTGCTCAAGCCCTTGTAGGAGGAGAATTCAGTGCACAACTTAGAGGAGCTGGAGATTGCAGTGTTACTCAAGGAGTATGCAGAAATAATCAATGGTGAAATGCCAAAGGGATTGCCGCTAGTGTAGAGTGGCTCACATTGCATCGATTTGATCCTAGGATCTAGTTTGCCAAATAAGGAATTGCACAGAGTGAGTTTAGACAAGAGTTCAAAACTCACTAGGCAAGTAGAAGAGTTGTTGGAATGTAGGATTCTTTGCATAGTTCCTAGAGCACTTGTGCCAAAGAAGGGAGGTGAATGGTGAATGGGCATAGACTGCAGGACAAGCCAACGAGTGAGCATGCGAGTGCCATTGGCACCGCTTGTGGTTTTCTAATATACCAGTACCTACATCATTTAAAACTAATGGTGGTGATAATATTTTTGAAGACCCATATGATGCTGAAGCCTGATGGCTGATTGTTGACATTATTATTTTTTATTTTAATATTGAAGGTCTGAAAAATGAATATATATCATGACATTTTTTTGACTAATTGACATTGTAGTATCATTAATTTTTATGGTGGTCTTGTTTACTATAAGAAGCGATGTGGTATTCTGAACTTAATTACTGCTGCAAATATGTAGATATTTATTATTTTTATATATTTTGTATGGATGAAATCAAATGAACCCAACCTCCAATTTTTTTTTCACTAAATCCATGAACTGAACCCTTGAACCTGAACCCAAACCAGTACCAGGATCAGTAACTTAGCCTTTAAACACTAATTTAGCCACTTGAGCCAATTTAGTACTTTATTGTCCTTTATGTAGTTGTAAGTTTTTTACAACTTTTGGTCTGCCTATGTCTCTTGCTTGATCCACTCCTCAAAGATGTTGTAGGCGGAGTTTCTAGTTAATTTTAAGTATCTGTGTATATTGAATTATCGAAGCTTATCTTTGCATGCTATGAGCTTGGAAGATGCTATTCAGATGGATTCCTCTTTTATGGCGTCAAATAAGATGCTATTTTTAATTTTGTTTTTCAGGTGTTTATATCAGATTACTTTTTTAAGACACATTTGACTGAAGATTTTTCTTCTGCAGATATCCAAGTAAGTTGTTTTGCATGCTTCATTTTATTGTACTTTTCAAGTCACTTCTCAGCATAGAAAACCCTCAATTTTATAATTAGAAAATGGTTTTGCAATTTCAGTAAGATGAGCTTTCATTGCATAATAGTTTGTAAGCCTCAGTGCTTGTAAAAAACCCCTTGTTTGGAGGATGTCTGGTGATTGTTTAAAAGAAATCTTGTATGTAGGCTTTAATAATGTTGGAAAATGCTTGCTATGGGTATTGGAAGATACTTATGGATTCTTGCCCTATGGGAAATCATATGCTTAGTTGGCTTGTGTTATTTTTCATATATGTAGTATGTTGTATGCTAGAGCCTAAACTGTAATGTCCCATTTTTATTAATTCAGCTTATGTGGGTGCAATCCTTATTTCCCAATAAGGATAGAAGAATATTTTTTATAAAGAGGCCATAAGTTGGGAAATTAAAAGTCAAAATAAAATAAAAGAATAATAATAATAAAATAATTTCATGCATATGGGTGTGTGGGTTCTTGAACACTTGGCAGCTTCATCATGACATATTCTATGACAGGTTTATGACAAATCTGATGACAGAACATTAATGAGTTATAGGACAAAGTGGGGTTATTTTTAGGAGAGAATCTCATTAATATTTTACAAGACAAAGTGTGGCTTCTTTTAGGAGAGAATCTCATTAATATTTTACGAGACAAAGTGGGGCTATTTTTACGAGGGGAATCTCATGAATATTTTAATTTCTATTTTTGAAGAGGAAATGGGGAGTCGGAATTTGTGCCCTCAAGTTGCCCTCTTACTTGCTATATATTGAAGTGCTTGCATGCCCTTGAAAACATCTGCCAATTTTATCACTTTTTTCTGTCATAGTTTGAGCCTTGTGTTCATTTATAGAATTAAAGGACAAAAACCCTTGGGTTTCGGAGATCTAGGGACGAAACCCTTTTGGTTTCTTGGAGATTGGAGGATGAGAACCTTTTAATTTCTTGAGGTTATATTTGTATTGAAAGCTTTTGTTCAGATTTTAAGATATATTTTGTATTTTTGATGCAATAATATATTGTGGAGAAAGCTTGATTCATATTTGTGTTATCTACTTAAAACTTAAACACATTCTAATATTTATAATATTTGTGCACACTGCACTCTATTGCTACATCTTTCTGGGTATTATTGTTTATTTGAATAAAATAAATAAAAATCATTATTTACTCACCATATGCTCTCACCTTGCCCTCTTGGGATTTGGGTGATCAAAAAGTGGTGAATAATAATATTTATTCACTGTATGTTCTCACCTTGCCCTCATGGGACCTTGGAGATCAAAAAGTGGTAAATTTTTAATATTAAAATTTGTGGACATTACATAAACACCTTCATAATATGGGTGGGCCTCCGATGTTAGGAGAGCTAATTGGAGCACTTTACTTCTCCCCAAGATCATTCAGTTAGGCCCTTTTAGCTAAGGTCATTGTTAGGAATATATAGGTAGAATAAAACCAATTCCACATAACCCAATAGGAGAATAAGATGCAGAAACAACCATAATGCAAAGATCAAATGAACAAGCAACAAGATAACACAAGATATACCCCAGGAAAACCCTCAAAAGGGAAAAACCCAGCCTCCAAAAGCATACACGGTCAAATGTATTATTCAGCAATAAATCATTATAATACAATCCATGAGCCTCCATGAATACCTTTGAATCCATCAAGCACCTTCAATGCATCCTCCATGTGTACAAGCATGAATCCACACTATCACCTGCCATGTTTCAGAATATGCACTCACAGGAGAGAGCTCAATACAATGACAGCCTCTCACAAACCTCCGTTCACCAACAATGAATTATCCAGCCAACCTCAAAAAATAACCTTGTGCTTGCTTTTATAATTTAAGCTCACACATTACATTGAGAAAATCATGTGCCCCAAAACCATGGGTAACACAAAACCACTGACCCCACATTTGACTATTGGTACTAACTTTTCCCAATTAATCAAATAATACAAATAATATCCCAATGTTACAATACAACATAAAGTGGTCCCCAAATAATTAGCTAGCGTGATTAACCAAACCACCTAGGTGCTGTTGTGACCAAATCACACATCACCCCATTAGGAATAGGGACCCCCCTTTTTTGAGCTCTGTGCTTTCAATGAGATTTTGATGATGTCCCGGCTCATCTTCCTCTGCCGATCCGGTAGTGATTTCCTCTTCTATGATCTTTGGTTCATGATTAGGAGGCAAATGAACTTGCAGTGATGAAGAATTGTGATCAAATCCCATCTAGATAACGAATGTTGAGATCAATCTTGAAGTATGTTTGAGATCCTGAAAAGACTAAGTCTGGAGCCTGAAATCCTGAAAATCCTGAAAAATGGCTAAGTCTGAAATCTGGTGAATCCTCCAAATTCTATATTTTGCATCTTAAATCCGGTGGATTCGAGACCTATCTCAAACATCCTGAAAGGTATATTGAAAAATATTTAAAGTATAACTTATACTTAAATATATTTTTCAATATACCTTTACCCTCGCGACCCTGAAAAATGCCTGACTCTTCCAGAGGATTCAAAAAGCTCATCTAGTGCGACGGGGCATCTAAGTGGCGCAAAATCGCGATGAGAAGGGCGCTTTCAATTACAAAATAAGATGAGGATTTCCAATTGATGAACCAATGCGCCATAAAGGGAGACGAAAAGTTAAGATGATGACAAGACTTCAACTAATGCGATTTTGGAAGATTTCCACGCCTTTTGATGCGAATTCTAGAGGAATTTGTATATGTTATCTAATGCGCTAAAGTATGAGGATCTCAATGCCTTGAACTAAAGCGCTAAAGCATGAGGATTTCAATCAATTAAGTAATGCGCCCAAACTAAAACATGAAACTCAGAGGAATTGGAAACCCTCATCCAAAGCGACCTAAGGAAGAAGGATCTAGTTGAGGTTGATTACATATTAAAGGCGAAATTTTAGAGGATCTCCAATCCCTCATCTAATGCGACTTCATGAAGGGAGATTCCAGGCGCTTCAAAGGGGATACATCACAAGGTTTAAGTCAATGGTCAAGAGATTCTAAGGTGATGATCTAGTGCGCCAAGAGGTTTCAATATAAAGTTTAGAGGATCCTTATCTAAGGCAAAAACTTGAGGATTTCTAATCCCTCATCCAATGCGCCATACAAGAAGGAAAGTGAAAGTGTCCTAGACATCCAAGGTTAAGTCTTCAAGGCAAGTTTAAAGGATTTCAAAACTTTATCCCAAGCGCCAACATTATGCATGATTCGCTAAAGGTAAAGTTCACCTAAGTTTTGAAGTCTCTAACATAGTCAACCAATGCGCCACTTCAAGGACCCTTTATCAATATGCTCAAAAGGAAGAAATCAAAGGAGGTAACCGATGCGCCACACAGAAGGAAGAATGAGGTTTGTTTTTGGAGATCTCAAATTACCTATCCAATGCGCTTAACCTAGGAGCTGATCCATTATGCAAAGGTAAGAAGAATTCAAGTTGCCCATCCAATGCGCTAAGAGGGAAGAAGGCAGAATATTTTGAAAAACACTAACTTGAGGAGGATCTTATCACCTTGAAGTGATGCGCCATTCCCTTGCAAATGAAAACAAGTTCAAACCAAAGCAACTTGAAGACTTCAACATACTCATCTAATGCGAAATGCTAGAAGTAATCAAAAACTTCATCCAAAGCGCCTAAGGAATGAGGATTTCGAAGGTGTGATCAAATGCGAAGAATCAAGAATCAAGTCTTAAAGTGAAATTCTAAAAGGCAAGAGGATTTTAATCCTTCATCCAATGCGACTTGTAGAGGAGATAAAATAGTGGAGTTTTTAAAGGAAAATTTTAGGAAGAGTTGAAATCCTTCAACCAATGCGCCCTTCTATAAGACCTTCAAGACCTTGACTAGTGTGCTAGATCTAGAAGAATTTGAATACTCCATCCAAGGGGAAGTTGAGAACATTGAGTTGCGAAAGGAATTCATCATGCCTCATCGTTAGTCCAACAAGAAGATTTCCAAGCACCTATCTAGAAGCATCGTGGAAACCCCATCCAATGCGCCAATCAAAGGAAAGTTTATAAACATTTAATTGTTTTTGCCTTGAAAAATGTGGAAATTGCATTATTAAATGAAGATCAATCAAAATTAAATGTTTTACACTATATTAAAGAGGGTCGGCCTAGGTATGAAGTAAAGTTTTAAGGCAAATTATATATATATACCTCCTCTCCTTTTCATTTTTATCATTTTTAAGGAGCAGAATTACTTTGAAAGAGCAGATTTGTCTTCAAGGAGCAGCAACAAGAAGGTTTTATCAAAGTACAAATTTGATTTTGTCAATCCAAGCAAGTGTTGGATCAGATTTCGAGGTATCAATTTAAGGCAGCTTATCAAGTAAGTCTGATCTGAATATTTTCTGATCTGATTTTCTTCTTTTTTCTTCTTTAGATGCATTAAAATTGTTCAAGTATTGGTAAAACTTAAAGAGGATACATGGATTTTGATAGATTCCTTGAGTCTAGATAGTAATATTTCATAATTATAAAGGAAAACTTCATAATTTAATGCACTAAAGTAGCTGAAATAGAGTCTAGGTTGTGTTTGAAATTACTTATTCGCGTCAAGTTTGCAGGATCATGGCAATGACTTCCAAAGAGCGACAAGCGAAGATCCGGATGGATGCTAAGGGGAAAATTCCCGAATCAAAGCTCGTTTCAAGGTGGACAAATGTAGGAGACACAAATATGGGCAACAACAACTTGGAAGATATCAAGTCAGTCCTTGAGGAACCCAACGGAGGTAGTCTTGCTCGAGCCATCATGAGGAGTGGAGCCATTGAAGCTGCTTGTTTTCCGCCAGCTTTGCCGTGTTCAGAGATGATCATTGAATGTGTCAAGAAGTATGATGTAGATACAAGACAAATTACAGCCAAAGATGGAACAATATTAGCTTATTTGCAAAAGGAGGCAGTTGAAGAGACTTTCAACATTCCAACTAGGGAGAGGATGATCAGTATCTCGATACAACAAGGTCAGCAGGAATACGATGTTGATTCAAAGACAAAGTTGCAGGAAATAAAGAGAGAATGGATGGCCAATCCAGTTATGAAGTTCAATATGAATAATCCTCCGCAGTTTCACAAGTCAGATTTTCATCCTGAAATTGGATACTTGATTATGTTTCTAAATAGAATGACAGGAATGCCGCAATCTGCTACCTTTCAGCCTTGGATGTACTCTTTCATCAAGTCAGTTCTCAAAGGGAAGATGATTGATTGGGTTGGGCTTATCAGTCAGAGTATACATGAGCAGTTCATCAATTTTGCTAAGACCAAGACTTGTTATATAAGTTCCTATGTGGTATACCTTCTCGCAAGAAATGAAGTCTATTCAGGTTTGACCAAAAGAGGAGAAGTTGGCATTGGGCCTAATAAGTACTTATCACATCAGTGTTATCCTCAGTTACACCTCAAGAGTATCAATCATTATACAAGGTTCAATGATGCATTTGCTATGTTCATAATGAAGAAACTAAGAGGAGAATTTCATAAAAGGTTGTCTAATGCAGCGAGAGAGTTCATTTCAGCATATGGACACTGGTATACTCAACATGAAAGGTACACTTACCTAAGGATCCAAGGGTTTACATCATATCCATACAGATTACCAAGATATCCAACCAACAGGATGGTAATGTTAGAGGTTACGAGGCAACTCCTAGAACTCATCCAGTTGCAAAAGTTGAAAAAGAAAGGAGGGATTCAGTTTCCACTTCTTCTTGGACAAAATCTAGAGTGTCCATCATTGTCAGCAGCTGAATATTCTGAGATAGAGCTTCAGGCATATCATTTGCAAACTCATGGCACCAAGAGGCTTAACTTTGATCCTTTTCAAGTTTGCTGGAAATATAACAGAGAATTTAAGCATGTCAAGTAGTTGGAGGACCACTGGGCCAGTGCCCAAGATGAAGATGATCTCCGAACACTTCAAAGTTCGAGACTCACCTGGGATTTAGTTAGAGCTTCCAAAGTATTCAGGATACCAGATCAGTTCACTGAAGATGATACTATGTTGATAGATGAATTTGATAAGATAAAGGATTTGCCTTATACAGTTGATTGGTCAAAAAAGGATGTGTCCGAAGAAGAATTGATAAAGCCAGTCTTGGCCATGACACAAGTATGTATAAATCAACTATTGCAAGAGATGAATGATGAAGGCCGAGTTCTTACTTACAATAAGATGGATGAAGGAGAACCAGGACAGCATAGTATACATAGCAAACCACAACACAGTGGAAATGATCAAAGTGATAATCCAGCTAGAAAATGGAAAAGACCTAGTCAAGATCAAGGAGAATCAAGCCGGAGACCTCAAAAGAAGAGTAATCCATCTACTTCATCTAATCCACAAGAAGGTGCTTTAGTTGTTCAGAATCCAACACAAGAGATAGAAGTTATAGAAGAAGTTGCCTTGATTCCATCCGAGGAGATTCAGTCAAGTCCCACTATCATAATGGAGGAAAATGAGGATCTTGATCAAGATGAAGTAGGTCAAGCAGAATTTGATGAGGAAGTAGCTCGTGTACAACACAGTCAAGTTCAAAGACAGCAAGATCTTTCCGCTTTCCCACCTTGGTTGAGGCAAAGGATTGAGGAAAGTACAATTGTAGAAACTTATCAGCCTGCTCCAGTTGAGGAATTGCTTGTAAATGCACAGAAGGGTAATCAGAAGAAGAAAGCAACAGTCTTTTCCAAAATCACTCAAGATTCTGTTGGAAATAGAGGTACATATAGCTGTTCCTAGAATTGACAAGGAGTTAAAAGATATGGCACCTGAGGATTACAATATGACTACTATTGGCATGGGTCCAATCACAAGGGAACAGGTAGACGAGGAACTACAAGAGTCAGTGAATAGTGTAAGAAGCATGTTAAAGCAAGAAAGAGAAGCTAGGTTAAAGGTTGAACAAGATTTTAATACATTGAAGCACTACATTCAGCAAGTCATGCAGCCTATCCAACAGAAGGAAGTTACTCCAATTCCTCCGTCTATTCTTCCACAAGAAACAGTATCCCAAGTTGAAAACATGAGAACTTCATCTCAAGTGATGAAAGGATGGATAGAAAAGACAGAAGAGAAGACATATACTCACCTTGAAGAAATTGTGCAAGTGTATGATAGAGTCATTAATCTTAAGGATCGAGTTCAAGCTTTGTTAAGAAATTGTGCTGAGTTCAAACCTATCAAGGAGCAATACATGCCACAGCTCAAGAGTTTAATGGAAGCTCCATTAGAGGACCTAATTCATGATAAGGTGATTGATAGAGATACTCCACATGACTTCATCACTTGGTATTTCTCCTTTCACAACAAGGGGCAACTGGTTGATAAAATTGAAGTAGATATGTCCAGAATAAGAAGTGTTCTTCTAAGAACAGAGAATCATATATACACTGCTTTGACAACAATATGTAATCCTTATGGAAATGTTACTATTGAAAACATGAAGCAACAAGTCAAGGCATTCTACTTTCAGTATGATGGACTTGATGAGGGTCAGCTGGATAGTATATTCACACTTGCATTTCGTCTTGGAGAAAATAAGTCTTGGATAAATGATTGGGAGAAGACACTTGGTGTCTATGAGTCAGATGTGGCAGTGGAAGAAGGATCCATTAATGCGGCGACAAGTGTACCAATGGAGGATATTGCTCAAATTGTGTCTAGATTCATTGTATCCCATAGTACTACTACATAAAGGGGCACATGATGTGTCTTCCTTATCTTCTTGGAAAGCGTGCCTTTGTTCCCTCCTTCATAGCTTCTTTCATTTAATAAAGTGAGCCTCCTTCATTTAATAAAGGAGAGTTTGTTACAACTACTTGTGATGTGGCTTGATCTGGTCCATTGGCTTGGCCGACCGATCTTGACCCTTCATTCCTTGAGGTCTATAAAAGGGCTCCCATTGCTCTCATTTGAGAAGTTGAAAATTCTGAAATTGATGCAAGAGCTCTCTGAGATAATAAAAGATTCATTGCTTCGGTGATTCTATTTGTGTTTCTTAGTGTTGCATGGTTTCAATTTTCAAGCGAACATTAAGTTATAAGTTTTCTTTGAGTTTATGTTAGTTAATGTAGTTAATGAAAGGTTTCGTTATTGCTTTGTGGTGAAATCAGTAAGTTCATACCATTTGTAGTCTACGGCTTGTAGATTGCAGTGCATGGTTAGTCTGAACAATTGAACATCAATTTGATCTTTATGCTTGTTGAATCTTTCATGAGCATAACTGATTTAAACATCTTGTACACCTTTGAAGATTGCACCTATCTTGTGTAGTTGTTTTATCTTGGCAAAACAGGATCTGGTTTGATTTCACTCCAAGTAGTAAATGTCCTTGCATTTAGGATTAGATTAGTGTTTCTAAACCTTATACCTTTTGTCTTTTTTTTTATCATTCAGTTAGAATTAGGATCAAAAACCTCAATTGCTAAATCATACGCTATCAATTGCAGTACTTAGACTCTCTAGTATCCCCTTCCATAATCATTGAAATAATCAGTTACTTGAACAATTGCGTAAGTCCCTTTGTGTTAAACAGCAAAATCATACTTAGTCGCTGAGCTGTCTCTTACCGAAACCATCAGAAGGAACCTTGGAGTCATCTCGTTTGATCACTTAGTTCAGCATTCGAGAGGCTTTGCTCAAGAGGGAGTCAGATACTTAGTATTTTACTCTAATTGTTGACTTGTTGAAAAACAATCATCAACAGGTGCATCACAACTAAATAATTATTTAATTACAACATTATAATATATATTGAATTATGCAATGGTGTACAACACCATATCCCAACATTCTCCCACTTGTTGTATACATTGCATAAGGGTCAATCAATGAAATACATCATCATAGGCAAACATGAAATCACATGAATCTCCAGCATGCTCTCGTGCTCCATCAAGATACCTGCAATAAAATCAAAGTACCACCATCTCAAGCAAGAACTCCTCTTATCCTCCAACGTGCCACCTATGGAAGAAAAGGAACATGCCAAGGTGAAGATGCACCAATCCAAGGACCACAAGCATCAAATCCAAGTGATAACAAGGCTCCAAGTTGCTGTCAAAGGTAAAAAACCCACATGACTAGAAATAGCACCACAACATATGCTAATACATCCAACCATCCATACCTCATAGGTATCAACAACATTAATAAACTCTTGCAAAGAACATATCCAACCCATATACTGCAATCACAAGCTCCATGTATAAAACTTGTCAATGAAGAACACATACATCCAGGAACACCCATTGCATGGGTAATGTCAAATCTGAAAATAGATCCAAGGCATATCAAGTCTATTAATCAACACTCAAACCAAGGTGTGGCTAATCAACAAGCCAATGTAGTACCAAGAACAATTACAATGATCCACACATGCATGATAAATCGCTGCATACTCTCTCACAACATGTCACCATAACTATCCCAAGTCCAACCATATCAACATGATCCTCTAGGAAATAGTCATATGACAAAGCGAAAAAAGCTATAAATTATAATGTCCTTCTACAAACACCTCAAGTGCTAAGCTGTGTCATGTATGATCTCTACAACCCCAAATAAAAAGCCTCAACAATACCCAACCATTCAATCTCATAAGATCAAATGAACATATGTAACATGTAACTAACATGGATGTAAGCCTCTCAAATCAAGGTAGACCAAACTAATAAACCATTTCATAACCAGGAATAAGCTCAATCACATCTCCTAAACTCCTCATAATGAACATCATAATCAAACCATATGAACAAGGAGATAATCATGCTAACATCCCTCAAATGAACCCTCTAGAACCAATAAATGTAGCTCAAGATCCATATCTATGAGAAGACAAAGCATAAAGCAAAATACATCTAAAAGGATGGGCAATACCTCATAGATGATAAACCGCCGAGTAGACCAAGAGTGGGGAATGAGAATGCTCCTCCAGGATACACCAAGCCACAATGACTCTCTCCAAGAACAATCTCTTCTAGGTCCATAATGAACTCACATCCATATCCAGGTGTAAGGCTCCTCGGTCTATATGCTGAAACCTCCAAAGAGTAACCGTCTCAACAAGTGTCTCAAATCACAAGAGAACTCCAACCTCACTTAAGTCTCCAAGTATCCATGAGCACTTGTAATCGATCAATACATGCCAAACTTCAAATGCAATATCGTACTATCATGAAGTAATCAAGCAAATGATTAAAGTACTCAATACCAAGAGAACCAACAAGATCACTGTCAATGCTCCTACTGTACATCTACATAATCAAGGAACCCATCATGACATCATGATCTAACCATCTCCTCCAAAAAGATCACATGCAACAATGCAATACATCCTGTCTCAAGAGAACCTGTATCATGCCAATACTCAAACTAGTATCCAGAGTAAACCATGACATAATATCAACATCTCCAAATCAAGGATAAACATGTCAAACTGACGAGGCATAAACCGACACCTCAACCAAAGACTCAAAGAAGTCTTCCATGGTAAACCAAGATGTCAACATCTCCAATCACATGAAGATAACCATCTACTAACAATGGAAATCAGGATGTCAAAGCACTCTCGCTGAAACAAGAATCATAATCCAAGATCATGTCCGACACCCACAACCACTGCAGAAGAACATCCATCACAAATGATGAATCCACAATGCTGCCAAACCTCCCACTTAATCGTGATATTGAACTATCCATGACAACAAAGTAACCATCTCCTAAATGAAGATTATCCATGGCCCCAAACCAATCAAGGAATCCCACTGTAACATCAACAACTCCCAAAAGGTTGAGTAAACTAAAATCTCGAAACCAAGAAGATAAAACCATCACTCTCAAAAGCTCACATAAAACCATGTATCCAAGCTATCCATGACATCGTGATAAACATGATATAAGTCCCAACAACTGACTACCCAGGCACTCTAATCATCCATCCTCTCATTCCAATGCAACATACCAATGTACAAATGACCACAGACAAGGCCAACTAACAAAGTCTACATAAACACTGAATCAATCTCGTGGATATAGACAGTCCACATCCGAGTCATCCCATTGTAGCCAAGGGGTAGCTAATCCACAAAACTACATAACTCGTAAATCCAAAACAAATGCAACATGCAAATTCATCATCACACTAGTATCATGCATAGTGAGATATCAAAGAAGATAACCTGTAGATTCCAAGACTCAAACACCAAATCAATGCTAGATTCGATTTGCCAACAAGTCCACAACACAAGTACCATAGTCAAGGAACTAATCAAGCATCCAGGAGATAAGAACAATCCCTAAAACAACACCACAACACCACCTGTAATCATGAATCAAACATCATAGACCATACCTGTCAATCGCATACATGATCATGTCGTGCCAATGCAAAAGTGTAGATGCATATCCATGACTCCATAATCATCGTCATCGCTGTACCTATACTCAACTCTCACTGAAACAAAACTCCAAGGCTCACAAGCGTATCAACCATGTCCTCAAACCAGAAGACAACCTGTGTACCTGTCTTCATCAAAGTCGTAACTCTGAAAACACCTGTAAACCTATATCAGGAAGCACCAAATTTGTAAACCTGTTATACCATGTTGATGGTCTCATAACAACATGCACTCCCACATGTTTGTGCCAAAAATCCATCTGAATGCACTCATAAATGGACTCTGAATCTCAGGCTCCTATAAGCGATCAAACAAGTACCAAACTCTCTCTGCACACCAAACTGAAAATCTACACGATCCAAACTGTAGTACACTGCAATAGCTCTCCAATGCCTATCCAAAATCAAAATTCGATTCCGTATGCAAAAGTTATGAGCATAAAACTGTATCGGAGCAATGCCGGCTTTAGATACCAAATTCTAACAAACAATAAAATCTGGCCATGAAACCTATAGCACTGTGTAGTGTTCAGAGAGACCTTTTTGACGCCTATAAGAAGTCGAAAAACTGATACCGTATGTGAGAGTTATGCCCCTCGGAAGAAAATGCCCTTCGAGGGCTAAAACGAGACCCCTGGTGGGACCCTGTACCCTGATGATGTCATCGCTGATGCAAGCAGCTGACTGTGCAATCTAGCTGGGCATGAGGTGGCGCTGACGTGGTGTTTGACTGGGCTGGCATCATCCAATGACGTGGCAGATAAAAAATTGTTTGTTTTGTTTTCACCTCATGGACCATACATTAGAAGGAGGTTTAAATTTTAATAGTCCGAAATTTTTTAAAAATTTCATTTGCTGTCATTTGAAATAATTTTCCACCGCCATAAAAAATTTCTCGGTGGCGCTCTGTCGGACCGGCGGCAAGGGCCACGCCGACCGGCGAGGCCCTGGCTTGGCCTTGCCTGTTGGCCCGATCGGAGCTGTCGGGACAGGGACCTTCAGGCCTCCTGGCGCGGCTAGCATCGACCGGTGCCGATAGGGGGGCTGACCGGCTGATGCCGGCGGTACCCGCCCTTGTACCCTCTGTGCAGGGGGGGTATGGCATTTTGCGTATCACCACCCCTTTGTAAATAATTTAAAAAAAAATCTTTTCAATCTTTTAAAAAGATTTTTCACCTTCTATAGTTCCAACTTTGATTTTTTTAATTTTTTTTTTCAACAAACTATAGAACAATTGTGCAAGTAATTTTTTTTTTTTGAATTCACAGGTGTCCTTGTACCTGTGACGGCCGTATCGGCGAACCAAGGGAGGGGTTATTTTTCTTCTTCCAGGCCCTTTGGCCAAAATAGGCCGAATGATATGTTTTTCTTCACCTCTCAGGCCTCCTAGACTCAATGGTGAGGTCCATTTTGTCCCAAGAGGTCATTTGTGAAAATTCCTCCTCAAAACCCTCATCAACCAAATCAAGAAAACCTTCTTCAGCTATGATTTTTCAATCACCAGATCTGCAACATGCACAACAAATCTACAATACCCAGAGCCCCCAAACTGCAATACAACTTGCACAAAACCTTGTAATGCCCTCAATCCTTACATGCATTGCCATGGCTTCCATTTTGCACCCGATCTACACACACAAGGTTTATATACATCCAGGGAGCTCACACCTCCCTCAACCATAAACATGTCTCTGATACCACATGTTAGGAATATACAGGTAGAATAAAACCAATTCCACATAACCCAATAAGAGAATAAGATGTGGAAACGACCATAATGCAAAGATCAAATGAACAAGCAACAAGATAACACAAGATATACCCTGGGAAAATCCTCAAGATGGAAAAACCCAGCCTCCAAAAGCATACACGCTCAAATGTATTATTCAGCAATAAATCATTACAATACAATCCGTGAGCCTCCATGAATACCTCTGAATCCATCAAGCACCTCCAATGCATCCTCCATGTGTACAAGCATGAATCCACACATCACCTGCCATGCTTCACAATATGCACTCACAGGAGAGAGCTCAATACAATGACAGCCTTTCATAAACCTTCGTTCACCAACAATGAATTATCTAGCCAACCTCAAAAAATAACCTTGTGCTTGCTTTTATAATTTAAGCTCACACATTACATTGAGAAAACCATGTGCTCCAAAACCATGGGATCCACATTTGACTTTTGGTACTAACTTTTCCCAATTAATCAAATAATACAAATAATATCCTAATGTTACAATAAAACATAAAGTGGTCTCCAAATAATTAGCCAGCGTAATTAACCGCACCACCTAGGTGCATCACAACTAAATAATTATTTAATTACAACATTATAATATATATTGAATTATGCAATGGTGTACAACACCATATCCCAATAGTCATTCTCTTGAGGACATGGTAAATTTGGTGTTGGATCTTTCATGGTGGTTGATGAGAATGTTGACACTTCTTTTTGCTTTTGACTCTAATAGTAAGCTAGAGCCTTGTTCTCTATTAGTTTGCTTCTTGTGGCTTGGTTGGTGGATTTTTTTTTGATAAGTGTCCTTCCCTTTGCACCCTAGTTTCTTATAATATGGGTTTTGTTACTTTTGTATATACTAACTTGTGTAGGGTTTACTAGTTTGGTCTCTTCTTTGGGTTTTATTGCTTCCTAGCTAAGTTACCGGGTTCTTTGCCCGGAGGCACTGGTCCCATACCGGTTGGGAGCGGGTGCGGGAGCGGTGACAGGAGTGGGCAGGGCCATGCCCTGGGAGCTCCCAGGCGTTTTTGGGAATTATTTTTTTAAAATTATAAATTTTCTTTTAAAAAACTAATAACTATATAAATATTATATATTATATAAATTAATATATAATATATTATTATATTATATATTCTATAATATAATATATTATATTATATTATTATATTATATATTCTATAATATAATATATTATATTATATTATTATATAATAATATATTATATATTATACATTATTATAAATATTAAATTATATATATTTTTATATATAATATGTTTTATGTATAATGTATTATATATATATATAGTACAGCCGTACCAAACCGTTCCCAAATCAAAGAAAAAAAATCACTGTATCGGCATACCAAAACCCCGTTCTCGTACCATAACCGGCAACTTAACTTCTTTGTTTTAATTTTAGATACCATTTTTTGCTGTTGGAATTCTTTTAGGCACCCTTAGTTAGATATTGTATCTCAGACTTTTGGGTCTCATTAACCTACTATAGACACCATGGACATTAATGTTAGAAGACTGAATGCATGGAGTTTGAGAGAATAGTATTCCACACACTTCAATGTGTATTCATGTGTTTATTATTGTATGGTGAATTTACATTTGTGAGTGTAACTTACATTGTAAGTTATTTTTTCGACTTAGCTAATGTGTTGTTATTACATCATTAACATAAGCAATAGATCCTTGTGTACAAAGTATAGTCTAAAATTATATTATATCTAATATTGTTTTGCAATGAGACAAGCCTTATACTTGTCCAAAGTATTGTTGGCTTTACATTTGATCTTTAATACCCATTTGCACCTAATGGGCTTTCTACCTAGAGGGAATTTAGCCAACTCCCAGGTATAGTTGTTCATCAAGGCCTCATACTTGCCCTACATGACAACTTCCCACTTAGGGTGTCCCTTCATCTTTGAGTACCGCTATGATTTAGGCACCTTGAAAAGGTTAGAAGAGCAAAATGAAAATGCTCATTTGAACCAATAATGTGTTCCCTTGCTTGCTAGGGTCAAGCAATAGATGTAGGAAGGTCAACTTTGTGCACATCTTGAATAGTGGAATAGGACCACTTTGCTCTCCAATGCTTTCTAACTCGTGACTTCTTTAGTGAGGCAACCTTATTTTGAGTTGAAGTCAACTTAGGTCTTTGTCTTTGATATATGAGTGCTGTAAGGAAAATATTAAAAAGAGGCTGATGCACTAGTGACTGTAATAAAGTACAAGTAGAATTAGAGCCTTCATATTTGAAAGGCACCACAATATTAGTTACAAAATGATCATTGACAACCTACTAGTTAGGATTGCAATCAAAGAAAGGTTATGTTTCTTTTACATCAACGCCTTAAATAACTAAAAAATTGCTAGTGGAAATATCGAATATTTTATATGCTTTAGATTGTTTACTATACCCAATAAAGAAATATCTAAAATTCTTAGAATCTAGTTTACTCCTCTTCTTCTTAGGAACCAAAACATATGCATTTGAGCCAAAAACATGGAAAGATTCTAGCTTTGGTTTGAGCTTAGACTAGGTTTCTTGAGGAGTCACATCTTTTAAAACTTTGCATGGACTTATATCTAGTAGATACATTGTCCTGTTTATTGCTTCACCCTAGTATCTATATGTTGGTACCCATATGAAAATTTTGTTAGAAGTTAATGTTTAGCCATTAATCATGATTATCTTTCCTATCTAGGTCTTTAGGTTGTTCTATGTTAGTCCTTTTTCACCAATGGTGTTTGTAGGAACCTTGTGGGCAAATATAGCCAATGAGGAAATCAATCTTAGGAGCTCCAACGTAGAAAGTGCAAGAAAATGACAAAAGCTTTTGGAGTTCGTACAAAAGAGTGTTAGTGGAAGTAGGATTTGAAAGTGGTAAAAAAGGGACAGAAGAAGGAAGAAATGAGGTTAAAGAGAACTACTATGATACACAATTTGAGTTGCAAATGCCAGACAAATCTCCTTTGACTCACACAATAAAAAGTTCACCTTTCTAGCATGAAATTGTCGTCGCAGAAAATACAATTTCGAGTCAAAGTTTCAGCATTGGTAGAAAATCCATCTACTTTTCAGAATAATTCTAGTTTTAGAATGCTTCTATTTTTAGAAATTGTTATTTGTAGCAGGTATGCTTTTGTAATGTCCCCATTTTGAGCTAAGTTATTTTTGCTAGTTGAGTTGCTTCTATACATGGAGAACTGGAAATTTGGTATGTGTCTATACATGGAGATTCGGAATGTTAGCTCAACTAGTATGTGATCAATGAAAAATGCAATATTGAAATTGTATTTTTATTTCAAATGATGGAATAGGAGGGAAAATGAAATCTTTAATTACATTTTCTCTAATCTATTTTTATGGAGTTTGTGTGAATAAGGATTGCTCCAGGTGGGACCTATTCGTCCAAGGTGTCAAAAGTCATTCAAATGCATTTCAATGTTTGTGAAGAGGATCAACGCCCATGAAGAATAGGTCCAAGCAAATTCCAAATTTGATTGTTTGGCATTTTAAATGCAAGACAAGGATCGGCAGCTAAGACAAGAGTTTTATTAAATGCAAATATCATCATTTAATGCAATCTCTCTTGGGTAGTTGTGGATCGATGCAAGCATAGAGGAGCATTTTAAATGCAAATTCATGATATTAATTGTCCAACACCGTCTCTCAAATGCATTTGCTTTGAAGTTTATGGAGTGATTGGTTTTGATAGAGGATGGTTATTGAAATTTAATGATTGCATTCAATTCATAGCTGGCTGCCGATAATGAGGAAAGGATATTTTAAATGCAATATTTATTTATTAAATAATTGCATTGGATCGATGGTATCATGAGGGCGGTTGGGTTTGAAAGATATTAAATGTTTGCATTGGATAGTTATTATGCTTTAAAAGAATTTTAAATGCCAAACTACTATGATGAGGAGGATCGCTCAAGTCAAGGTTTGATATTCATTGCAAAATAAAATATTAAATGCTTGCACACAAGCCGCCGCTGCCCAAGCAAGGAATTCAATGACAATTGGATTGATGCATATGAAGTAGATGATTTTCATTTAAAACAATTAAAGGTTGTTTTTAAATGAGTATGTTCTAGATGAAATTCATTTAATATTGTTCAAGTTCATTGTTCTTCATTAGTGGTTTTCAAGCTACAATTGAAAATGCCAAAGAAGAGGACGTCTATGCTTGAGGAGTTTAAATAGAGGACTTGAACTTCGATTTGTAACTTATGATGCTATGGTATGTTTTTTCTCCTTATTGTTTATGAATGAGAATTCCGATTTTCATTTCATTGGCAAGGTGATGATCCCTTGTTTTTGTATGGTGATGATCCCATACTAGTTGTGAAGTGATTTCATTCAGAATTCACTATTTGAGCTTAAATTTGCAGGTTTAGGAGAGCTATTGAAGTGGAATTTGATGCCATATTGAAGCCCTTGGTTTTTGATTTATACTTCCAAGGTAGTTATTGGGCATATGGCACACTTGGAGTGAGTTTTGACATATTGCAGGGTCTGATTTCTTATGACAGCGAATTAATTTCATGATTACAGGGCTCTTTGAAGTACATTGGACAAGTCTACAAGGCTGGAACAGTGACAAGGGTTCAATGGTGCAATCTAGAGACCTATCGCTTGGCTTGGAGAAGAGTTTTGGATGCATTTGAAGTGATTTGGTATTGGCTGGGCAAAAAGGCAACATACAACTGTCATATCAGCTGACTGTCATTTTATATCAGTCAAATTCATTTCATATCAGTCATATATATTTGTACTTTCAGGGCTGTTATAGCATCATTGGATAGCTATCTTTGTTCTAGAGTGTTTGGGCTTTGATCCTATGAAAGATTTGATGTATTTGGACACTTTTTATGCATGTAATAAGGTCTGATATAAAATCAGACAGCGACTGAAATTCAGATCAGCAACTTATCATTTTTGTATTTCACATATGAAGGTTTCAAATAAGCAAGTATGATGTGGGTTTGAAGTTCTATTATTGCTTTGTTCATTGGTGATGTTTATTTGTTGATTTGTGCAAAAAATCTTATCTAAAAGTGGGCAAAAAATTTCAGTCATTCTAGAAAGGTATATTTTAGTGGTATCAGAGCCCAATTCCTGCTAGCCTATGGGTGATGAGCTTCATTGATCCATTACCACATCATTATAGAAGAAGGGCAATGGGTGATAGAAGGCAGCAAGGTAATCCACAAGTTGATATGGATCGAATGGTTAGAGAGATGGTTGAAAATCAAAGGAGAATGGCAGATAGTCAGCAACAAACACAAGCAAGCATTGACAGGTTGTGTAGAGCTTTGGAGGGTAACAACTAGAGCAATAATAATAGGGCCAATCAAGATGATATAGGTAGCATTGCAGGATCACCAAGGAGGACACACATACCAACTGTTGAGAGACCTATGCAGCGTACTTTTCTTCCTACAGAAGAAGAGGTAATTGAGGAGGAGTTACCCTTTGAAGATGAAGATGTTGATGACTTGACAACCTTGATTGATGAGTATGATGCACTTCCGGATCATGTTCGAGATAGAGTGAATATCAATACCTTCTTGAACCATAAGCGTGAAACTAGAAGAGGTAGAGTGAATCGCCCAAGGCAAAGAAGAGCTCAACCAAAGGAGTACAAGGATGCTTTGAACAAGATACCTCTTCCAAATTTTGATGGTAGTGGCAAGATAAGTGCTAGAGCATGGGTAAACAAATTGGATACCTTTCTTACACTCAAGCCCACGAGTGAAGAAAAGGCCATACATTTTGCTACTATGCATTTGGAGGGATTGGCATATGAGTGGTGGCATCATGGACTTGTCTCTCAACATCACAACAGGATTACTTCATATGATGAGTTTGTTTAAAAACTCATTAACAGGTTTGATAGAAAAGATGTGGAGGTCTACTACCGTAAGCTTGCACAGTTGAAGCAAAGTGGAAGAGTAGATGCCTATGTGAATGAATTTCAAAAGATTGCAGTCATGGTACCTGACACGTCCGATAGAAGAATAAGAATGTTGTTTGTTGAAGGGTTGAATGATAGGATCAAAGGATTGGTCAAGGTTCATAGGTCAAGCACACTTGATGAGGCCATTGATCTTGCACTTGATTTGGATATCATTCCTACATACACACCTCAAAAGAAGAGCTTCAAAGAGGAAGTTGCAAATCAAAAATTTTATGAGCAGCCCACTCCTCCAAAGAAAGGTGAAGGTACTTCTAGGATGAGTCAAGAAGAAAGAGATGAATTGAGAAGGAAGAAGTTGTGCTACAATTGCAAGCAGCCATGGGAGATTGGTCATAGGTGCCTTGGCAAAGGCAAAGTGCATTACATAGAGGTACTTGATGAGGAGGATGATGATGATGGGCGGCCAACACTAGAACTTACAAGTGATGATAACAAAAGTTCTAGGATTGCATATCTTTCAGGAGCTTCAAGGTACAACCCATTCATTTTTGAAGGAACTTTGTTTGGTTGCAAAGTATTGGCACTTTTTGATAGTGGAGCTTCACATAACTTCATTGATGAGGGTTTGGTCAACAAAAGAGGATTGCTTTGTGATAGCTTTGAGGGCTTTGATGTGTCTATAGCGGGAGGACTCACTATTCATTGTAAGAAGGTGAGCAAGCTTAGTGTTAAATTTGGTGAGTATACTCTTTGTGATGATTTTTATGTATTTGATTTGAAGGACAATGAGATTGTAGTTGGTATGCAATGGCTACACTCACTACAAAGGATCACTCAAGACTTACAATCTATGGAGTTGAGTTTCCTACATGATGGGAAACAAATTGTTTTGAAAGCTTTCAAGTACACTTTACCTCATCAAATGACAGCTAAATCCATGATTGCTCTAGGCCATGATCTATTTCATGAAGATGTATATGATGCATGTGAAGAGAAGTGTATGGAACTGGCATGTTATGGTAAGCATTTGATTTTTGATATGGATTGGCATGACATCATACCTATTTGTTTGAGGACAGTAGTCCTATGGCTTTGCATTTTCATGAGTTTGACATGCTAACACCTTTGGATGATAGTTATTCATGGTCTACTAATGATGGCATCCAAGATTGAAATGTTGGATATAGTGATTTTGATGAAAAACAGGGTATTATACAATCTAATTTTGTATACTAGACTTATGAAGATGTGGAAAAGACACAAGAAATGTGTGATATGTGGCTAGAGAAAGCAAGTAAGGCCAAGCTTGTTACTAGTCAAGCAAAAGAGCATCTTGAAATGGTAAGAACAATGAGACAATCAGCTTTGTTTGATCATCATGGGCCAGCCATTGATGATGTGTTTGTGTGTGGCAATGAAGATGGAGGTAATTCAGATTTGCAAGGTACATTGATTCCTTTTGTTGAGTTAGATCAAACTATTGAGTTGACACAGTTTCATTTTGATGAGAATTTCATATGGGAGTATGTGGTTTGGTCTAGTGAGGATTCATATACTTGGGATGGCACATTTTATATTATTTTGGATGATATCTTCATATTGCATATCGCTGTTATGATTTATGACAGCGAAACAAGAGGGATGGATACAATTGTGTTTGGCACTCACATCTTCATGATTGGCACTTACATTGATATGGATATGTTTGCATCATTGTGCGACAGTGGAAGCGGTCCCAGGATCTCCTTCATCAACATCTTTGAGATGGTATGTGTGAGTTTGTATGGACAGGTTAGATGGGTTTGGGATCCTGGTATTCATTGATTTTCATTTGACACTTCCGATTGCTTGGGGCAAGCAATCTTGGGGTGAGAGGACTTGTAATGTCCCCATTTTGAGCTAAGTTATTTTTGCGAGTTGAGTTGCTTCTATACATGGAGAACCGGAAAGTTGGTATGTGTCTATACATGGAGATTCAAAATGTTAGCTCAACTAGTATGTGATCAATGAAAAATGCAATATTGAAATTGTATTTTTATTTCAAATGATGGAATAAGAGGGAAAATGAAATCTTTAATTACATTTTCTCTAATCTATTTTTATGGAGTTTGTGTGAATAAGGATTGCTTCAGGTGGGACCTATTCGTCCAAGGTGTCAAAAGTCATTCAAATGTATTTCAATGTTTGTGAAGAGGATCAACGCCCATGAAGAATAGGTCCAAGCAAATTCCAAATTTGATCGTTTGACATTTTAAATGCAAGACAAGGATCGGCGGCTAAGGCAAGAGTTTTATTAAATGCAAATATCATCATTTAATGCAATCTCTCTTGGGTAGTTGTGGATCGATGCAAGCATAGAGGAGCATTTTAAATGCAAATTCATGATATTAATTGTCCAACACCGTCTCTCAAATGCATTTGCTTTGAAGTTTATGGAGGGATTGGTTTTGATAGAGGATGGTTATTGAAATTTAATGATCGCATTCAATTCATAGCTGGCTGCCGATAATGAGGAAATGATATTTTAAATGCAATATTTATTTATTAAATAATTGCATTGGATCGATGGTATCATGAGGGCGGTTGGGTTTGAAAGATATTAAATGTTTGCATTGGATAGTTATTATGCTTTAAAAGAATTTTAAATGCCAAACACCTATGATGAGGAGGATCGCTCAAGTCAAGGTTTGATATTCATTGCAAAATAAAATATTAAATGCTTGCACACAAGCCACCGCCGCCCAAGCAAGGATTTCAATGACAATTGGATCGATGCATATGAAGTAGATGATTTTCATTTAAAACAATTAAAGATTGTTTTTAAATGAGTATGTTCTAGATGAAATTCATTTAATATTGTTCAAGTTCATTTTTCTTCATTGGTGGATTTCAAGCTACAATTAAAAATGCCAAAGTAGAGGACGTCTATGCTTGAGGAGTTTAAATAGAGGACTTGAACTTCGATTTGTAACTTATGATGCTATGGTATGTTTTTTCCTTATTGTTTATGAATGAGAATTCCGATTTTCATTTTATTGGCAAGGTGATGATCCCTTGTTTTTGTATGGTGATGATCCCATACTAGTTGTGAAGTGATTTCATTTAGAATTCACTATTTGAGCTTAAATCTGCAGGTTTAGGAGAGCTATTGAAGTGGAATTTGATGCCATATTGAAGCCCTTGGTTTATGATTTGTACTTCCAAGGTAGTTATTGGACATATGGCACACTTGGAGTGAGTTTTGACATATTGCAGGGTCTGATTTCTTATGACAGCGAATTAATTTTATGATTACAGGGCTCTTTGAAGTACATTGGACAAGTCTACAAGGCCGGAATAGTGACAAGGGTTCAAAGGTGCAATCTAGAGACCTATCGCTTGGCTTGGAGAAGAGTTTTGGATGCATTTGAAGTGATTTGGTATTTGCTGGGCAAAAAGGCAACATACAACAGTCATATCAGCTGACTGTCATTTTATATCAGTCAAATTCATTTCATATCAGTCATATATATTTGTTTTTTCAGGGCTGTTATAGTATCGTTGGATAGCTATCTTTATTCTAGAGTGTTTGGGCTTTGATCCTATGAAAGATTTGATGTATTTGGACACTTTTCATGCATGTAATAAGGTTTGATATAAAATCAGATAGTGACTGAAATTTGGATCAGCAACTTATCATTTTTGTATTTCATATTTAAAGGTTTCAAATAAACAAGTAGATGTGGGTTTGAAGTTCTATTATTGCTTTATTCATTGGTGATGTTTATTTGTTGATTTGTGCAAAAAATCTTATATAAAAGTTGGCAAAAAATTTCAGTCATTCTAGAAAGGTATATTTCAGCTTTTTTGTGGAATGGTAAGAGGAGCTAAAAAATCCAACTTTCTATTTTTAGAAAGTTGTTTTTAGTAGGTATGCTTTTTCAAGGAATGACACCGTTAAGGTTAGAAGTTGGTCTAAAGCAGGTTTAGGCTCCAACATGAGAAAATGGAACTAAAAAAGCAGAGAGGCAATGAAAAGAGGTAAAATTAATCAAAGATGCAAGATTTTGTGACAAAGTGTTAGAAAATGCTTCCCAGGAACTATAAGTATGAAAAAGACGCACAAGTCCACACGATAGTGCGATGATGATTTATTGTCCTAATCATGCCCATGAAGGCGTGAATTATATACCTCTCAACATTTTCTCTCTTGGTGACATGTGCCGTAGTGTTTTTCCCGTTTGTTTATTCCTCCCCTAGCTTCAAACTGACTTCCCATGGTCCTGCATACCTTCTAGCTGATAGTCCAAACCACTTTGTGTGGGTCACCAATATGAGCTATGGGATCTCTTGGGCGTCCCTGGAACTTAAGTTCGGATCTCCCGGGCGACTTGCCTTGCTAATATGGGCGATCCACTAATAGGTGACCTTCTCGTCTTTTGCCATTCGTGAATTCTTCCAGTTTAGCCCAGTTTAACTCCATTTTTAGCTTTTGATTCCGAGCCCCTTAATGCATAACTGACTATTGACTTCCTTGACTATTCCTGGACTCCCAATGACTCTATTGTTAGCTCCCAATCATTCTGTTGTTATCTTCCAATTAGTCTTTTGTGATCTCCTGTCTAGCTTTTGTTTTCATCCAGTCAGAGCTAGATCACTTTTCAATCAATCCTTGTTCACTCCCCAATCACCACCACCTTTGGTGTGGATTGTAAACCTATAAATACCCCTCTCCTTTATTCATTTCAGGAGGCAAATTAATTATTGCATTCTTGGTTGCTCAAGCTTTTGCAAAGTTGCCCCCATTAGCATTCTTATGCTTTACACAAGACCTTGTGTGCCTTCTTATTTTAGCAATAGCTTCAAAGTTGAAGCCTTTTGTCATTTTTGCAATAGCATGCTTATGCTCAATCCATTCCCTTTTGATTTTTATATGTTCTAAGCTCAATCCAATTGCTTTCATATCCCTGTTTTTACCTTGTTGCCAAGAGGAGAACCCTACCCGTGTAGAGGAAGAGATGGTTGCCACAAGGCCTTTGAGGACTTATGCTAGGTATTGCTGCTTGATTCGTACAATTTTTTCATGCTTTCTTAGTAATTTAGAAAACAAATCTTGCTTTTGGGGAAGTAAAACTTTTGTTCGTCTTTCTCTTGATAGGAAAAATGAATTGCTTTTTAGATTTGCTTTTAAATTGCTTAGATTAGATTTATTTGCTTTCTTAGAATAACTTTACTTTCATTGTACTTAGAATAACTGCAAAATTCAATAGATTACAAGTCAAAATTGAACCACGAAAATACAAAAAAAAAGATTAGATTGCATACAAAAAGTCATTCAGTTGCATACATTTTCCCTTTTATAGTAATTAATTCGTTCAGAAATCAGAAAAGGAACTCAAAAGTTGTTTGCATTCATATATTATTAATTGCATTTAGGAACTCATAGAAAATACCAAAAACATTCAAAAACACGAAAGCCAAGTGATCAAACAAATCCTCCATTTCATCACATGGTCAACAATCAAAACAATACATTTAAGATGAAAAATTTCCCCCTTTTGTTTATGATTCAATGTGTTTAGGCATAACGGAAGATGGGTTAAATTCGTCATTGATTGGATTAGAGAGATTGTCCCTCAACCAATTCTTATAGAGGAAACAACCCAAGAGCAAGAAATCATCTTGAGGCTCATTCCACAAGAAACAAAATGAAGAAGAGAAGCTGAAGAATATCAACAAAGACTCATTTAACAACTCATTCAAAACGAACAAAGGAGGTTAGATCACTTCCATCTCATAAACGAACAAAACAAGCTTTGAGCAAGTGATTCAGGTCATATAATAATCAAAACCACCATGCCCATTGGATGTTTACACCAACATCACAACTTTCATAACAACTTTTGTCAACCACATACATCCACACACCACACAATCAACCCAACCTTGATCCATGCTGTTTTGCTTTTTTGCGAACAAAACAACCCCTCGACTCCGCCTCCACTTGATTGGCTCCTACCATGAGAGTGGGAGTGATTGGGCGGGTGCCAACTGCAAGGACATGGTTCATGTGCCACATCGGAGTTTGACTCACCGGCGTTGTGTGTAATAAGCTGCCCTGATTTTTTTTTTGAAAACATATCACAATACTGAAAGTTAAGTGCAGCAATGATTCTTCCACACTCTTCTGATCACCCAGATCCCAATGTGGGCAAGGTGAGAGCATACAAGTGCTTCCGAGTTAGCATTCAAAACCAAAACCAGCAAATAGAAATAACTTCCACTTATTTAGTGGGCATTTGCTTATGCAGCAGGCATCCACTTATGCATTGGGCAACCACTTGTTCAGTGGGAGAACTGGAAAGAAACTAGGCACATCCACTTATTCAGCGGGAAGCCATTACAAAACCACTTATTCAGTGGGGAAGATAAACAAGAAAAGAACAAGCACATCCGCTTATTCAGTGGAAAAGCCATGAAAGAAACTAAACATATTTATCCTCATTGGTGGTTGAACCATCCAGGGGTTACAATAACCCAATAGAGAAATTATGAGTATTTATCACAAATGATAGCAAGCTGCAATATAAGTAATATAAATCTGATTTCAGTCAAATAAACCCTGTTGTAGCAATAAAATCAGATTGAAGCTGTTCTAGAAGTCACTCAAACAACATAGGGAATCATACTCACAAAGCTTTACTGTTGAAGATGATGAATGAAGCTCAAACTACCACTGTAAACCCTCAGAAATCGCTGTATCAGCTGATATGCAAGTCTGATATGCATGATCAGCAAACTGAAATTGCCTAGAAAACTCACTAATAACTCCAAACTCCTCACAACTGGAAAGGTTCACTTCACAAACTCTTGCAAACTGATTATAAGGGTTGGGCTTTACCATACAGCCCAAGAGATTCTAGGAAAAGGAGGCGTTTCAGCCTCAAAGACTCCCACGCAGCCTACTAGGGTTGGTACAGCCTGCAGCAGCAAGATATTTCAGCTTCAAAATCACCAAACAACATACAAACTTACAAAATCAGCGCCCAACCATGAAGTCTGATTTCAATCTGCAATATTCAATTTAAATCTTGAAAAAAGCTTCACATTCAGATCGCCAAAAAGCTACAGCAGTTGAATGAAACCATGGGACAGCTCCTGGGTTCTCACAACATACTCTATCCACCCAAAAAATTCATCTTTATTCTCCAAGAATGATCTTCTGCAAACATAACATTATTCCACAAAGAAATCTTATCAAATCACATTAAAATCCATTGTAGCACAAGTGTGATTTCTGTATGAAATCACTACAACCAGCTAGGGAGGATCTTTCACCACCGAAACTAGTCTTCTCCAAGAGGGTTTTTGTCCTCATGAAGGAATGGAAGAACACACAGGTTCAATCCAACAGCATAACAATAACAAATCAATAGCATAACCCTCCAAATGAGCTCTCATCCTCTTTTTATAACCTTTTGAGGGATATAGAATATTATTTTTCCTTTTACCTCTTCATATTTCTCCTCAAAATAATAATATTTCTTTTCTCCAAAAGATCTTTTTTGAAATAATATTAATATGTTATGTGTAAGGCCCTTTTTTTAAGTGTATCTTTTAAAACACTTAATTACCTTTCCAAAGAGCTTTTTGTAATATCCTAATATTAAGGCATTGTTTAAATTAAAGATTTAAACATCATGATAAAAGACGGTGAAGTTGCTTTCGAAAAACGTGGTGTTTAGTCAATTTGAATGATAGAATGAATGAATGAATGAATTTTAATGACGTCCACGAGGCCAAGAGCCCAAGGGACCAAGAGCCGCAACCCTAAGACACTTTTATAGTCTTCTCGATGTCGGCTCTTCTACTATGCAGCTTGACCAAGAAGCTAGCCGTTTTGTGGAGATTCGCTTCTTCAAATATTCCGCTTAATCTCCCACCTTTTAGGTTGTCCCCATACTGGCTATGGATATCCTCATAAGCAGCACACTCAAAAATGAAGTGCCACTCAGTTTCAACCACTCTTTGACTGCAGAAAGTGCATAACATGTCATCCCAGATTTCCTTAGGGATCGTCCACCTACCAGTTTCGCACCTTAGATGATGGGAACCGGTCCTCAACTGCGCAATTAAGAGTCTAGCCTTACCTTTAATATCTGCATGCAAGTATGCCTTTTCCCCATGCTCCCATGTGGGGTTAAACTCACTGACATAGTGCAGTTTTTTTCGGCCAAGCTGTTTAGTCCACATGGCAGATCTGAATTTCTCTATCACAAACTGTTTAATATCAGCTTTTGTATTAGGACAAATTTGTATATTAATATCCCATTTGCTCAACCACTTGCTGTTCTGTTTCATCCACGTCTTTTTCCTGCGAACAAGCACTTCCTCCAACACCAGTTTAGGCCAGCGCTGATTTTCCATGTTTTCCACTTTCTTTAGGTAACAAAGAAGCCTAATAATAGAAAAAGCCTCCAGCGGGAAGGAGCCTGCTTCTGCCAAAAGAATCTCGTAAGGGACTGTGGCTTTGAATTTAAGACTACAAGTGATAAGATGCTTTTGAATTCTCTCTAATTGCCTCCACTTGTGATTAGACACGCTACTCCCCCAAACCTCGCAGCGATATAAGACAACCGGGATGACTAACAAGCCAAAGAGAGTCCTCTTGGCTTTCCAATCCCATAGCTCCGCTTTTCTGCATCTGTTTTGAAGCAAGTAAGAAGCTCTCCAACCCCCCTGAATCCTTTTCGCTCTACAAGTGTCCCAGCTAAGCCTATTGTTGAAAACAATACCCAAGTACTTGTACTCTTCAACAATTTCCAAGGAGCTTCCTTCAAAAATGAAATTAACTTGCTGCTGCTTCTTTTTCAATGAGAAAATCATGACTTTCGTCTTGCACGTGTTAACTTGCATCCCCACTTCCTTACAGAAGAGCTCTAACTCCTTCAAATGCTCTCTCAAACCCTGTGCGGTCTTGGTGAGCAACACAAGATCATCAGCATATAACAGTAACTTCACCACAAAACCCGCTAACTGAACACCCTCGCCAACAGCCCTGTTTAACCAATCTTCAAGCTTATCAATGTATAAGCCAAATAAAGTGGGCGAGAGGGGGCAACCCTGTTTGACCCCGATGTCACTACCAAAGCATTCCGACATACCATCTTTAGTTCTGATTTTAGCTCTAACCAGCTCATAGAGCTTGTGCACAGCTGCCCTATACTCGTCTGGAACCCCAAGCTCCTCCATCCTTTTCCACAATTTGGCCCTGGGAACCGTGTCGAAGGCCTTTTTAAAATCAACAAAGCAATAGAAGACCTCACCCCCTTGAGTGTCCCACGCTTTTTCGATCAGATGTCTAAGAGTGATGCAATGGTCAATGGTAGAATGCCTTGGCCTAAAACCAGCCTGACCTTTGGCTCTTTTTCCCTCATTTTCTGCCCAACTGCTGATCCTGCGCTCTATTAGGCTCCCGAACAGCTTTCCAAGAAGAGGATTAACCATGATAGTACGATAGTTAGAGGGATTATTGATATCCCCACTCTTGTAAAGAGGGATAACGATGCTAGTAACCCACTCAGTCGGGAAACCTTCGGTCGTGATGCCATTAAATATCCTTTTGATGTGCGGTACCAGGTACTTAACCCCCCACTTTAGAAATTCAGCCTGCAACCCGTCTATGTCTTGTGTCTTTCCACTTGCTAACTTCTTTATACCTTGCTCAATATCCTCAACCGAGAATAGCTCAATAGACGTGTTGACTATGGGAGGGTTAACCTTCTCTTGAGGCCTCTCATATAGAAGCTTCGCATACTCAAACCATTGGCCATCTGTGATGTTGTTTTGAATATGTTCTTTTTCTTGCTGCAACTCCCTCGAGAAGCCTTTGGGGTTATTTTTACCCAAATATATTAACTCATTCCTTCTAGAGACAACATAGCTTTCCTTTTTGAATTTAAGCAACTGTTCATAATTTTTTCCTGCTTTCATTGTTTTTCTCTGTCCCTTTGCAAGCCCTTTTTGCCGCCTTGCAATCTTCGTCAAACCATGGGTTGGTTGGGAAAGTATTTGAAGCCCTCTTTTTAGGCCGAGATCGCTCGCATGCTCTTAGAGCCTTGTGAATAAGAGGAATCAGCATATTGCTGCTAGTGTTGAACTCTATTTCCTTGTTAGTTTCTTTGCGCCCCAAGCTGTTTTTTATTGTTTGAGAGTGCTGATTGAGAGCAGCAGCGAAAATCTCTTGGTTTTTTTGGTTCATCAAGATTCTGCCCTGTGTGTGAACTTTCTCAAGTTTGTTTTGGACCTGCCCCCCTTTTTTCACGACATTCTGAAGTCCAAACTTAACCAGAAGAGGTCTATGGTCAGATTTCAAATCAGCGGTGCAATCCCCAATGACGAAATCTAGCAACCTGTAAGTACTATTTTGAGAACATATAGCATAATCCACCACACTTTGACCGTTGTAAGTTTTACAGGTGATGCCTCCAGACCTAGGCCAATTACTCATACCATTGCAAATAACCAAACTGTGAAGACTACAAAGGCCTAACAGCTCCGCCCCAAAATGATTCACGTTACCATTACCATCTTGAGATGTTCTTTCCCAAAACTGATCTTCGCTTTCCTCTAACCAAAGCGGGTTGTTGTCCCCTTTTTCCTCCCTACCCAAATGAAGAGACTGATTGTTTGCTGTCCTAGCGTTGAAATCCCCAAGTAATATAATTTCCCCCAAAGGGCTGAAGGTAGAAATGTCCCTCATAAGAGCCACATAAGGGTCTTCATTGTCTAGATTCCTCTTTTTGTAGAGCTTTGATCCTTTTGGGGCAAAGTAACACGCAACCAACCTGATTGCAACCTCCTTATCAGTTATTTTTATCCAAATGTATTGCTTGTTCGGATCCTCTTTCTCAAATTCCACGATCCCATCCCACAAATCACTGATTAGCACAGTGATGCCCCCATGCCCTTTACCTGTTACAGTCATCATGTTCGTGAGTCTCCGTGAGAATAATTAGATCTTTTCCCCCAACTATGGGCCCCAACCCTGGTCCTCTTCTCCAAGGATATCCTTTGCAGCTTCAGCTTACAATCTGAAGATACTCTCGTGGGGCCCTGAATCCCTATTTGTTGTGTGGAAATTTCTCGCTGATTTGGGCTTTCCCAGTTTTCAGCCAAGCCCACTTTCCTTGGTCTCTTGCTGATTTCACTTTCTCCCACTCTTTCCTTTGGTCTTCTTGTTGTGAGAATGTCAAATCTTCATCTAAGAAAATGCGAGTGCCCCTAAGCAGCCCCCTACTTTTTAGGATATAGCCTTTATCATCTATGTTTCTCAACACCACTCTTACATGCCTATTCCTACCTTCCTCTGGTTTATCAGCCCCCTAAGAGATAATTGCGTATGTATTAATATTTAAATTAACATATATTATTGATATGTAATATTTAATAAATAATATTAAATACTATTATTATATGAATATTTTAATATAGTATATTTATTTTAATTAACAAAGATATATTATTATATTTATAAATAACAAATATAAATATTAATAATATAAATGTAAATATTAAATTAAATATTATTATAATTATGATTATAATAATATAATAATATAAATATATAAAATTAATTTATGGAAAACTAATGCAGCAGAACCTATATCATAAGCAGCGATTGAGATACAAATTCATATGAAGCGCTGCATAAAAAGACAAAGGGGCAGTGACTTTATTCATTAAGGAGCGGTCAATATATATACAACAAATTCATACTTGTTAGAGTATTTTTCAAGAGCTACGATTTAGTTAAGGCAGCGATAAGGTATAAGAAGAGGGCAGTGATCATTATCAAAAGGTGCAATCACTCCATTAGATGTATTTCTTCATAGGGATATAATGATATAAATGTAGTTTATGAATGTGAGGAATGGGGGATATATGGGTTGATATATATATATTTCTGAGATCAATTCCTGAATTTAAAATATGTCATATATAATTCTCTAAGTAAGAATTATATATATTTCTGAATATAATCAAGGGAAAGATATATACAGATCTGCATCAAGAGATACATATATACAAATTTGTATCAAGAGGAAAACATATATTCTGATCTGCAGTCAAGATATATAGGAGAGACGTAAAATTGAGGACTGGTCCATTAATCTACTTGTGGTAGGATACTCATATGGGAGTATAATTGGTAATTGAAATATGGTTAATGGTTTATGCTTGTTATTATCATATGGTAGCATATTCATAAGTTATTATTGTTGATGTGATTTTGATTATTTCATTTGCACACACCTTCACCATGATGGAGAAGGGAGAATTGCAAAGGGGAATGGCGAGAGGGCTCTCTTCTAGGTACGCCACCCGGGGGAGGGGGGGACTCAATGAGCCCACATGGGCCAGAGGGGTTCTGCCTTTAGCATAAAGGGTACTGCCTCTGGGCTTAGAGAGTGGCTACCAGGACACCTTCGTAACCTCACTCTCCTATCATGGTGTGACAATACAGGGAGACGAGAATTGCAAAGGGGAACGGCGAGAGGGCGCTCTTCTAGGTACGCCACCCGGGGGGGACGCAATGAGCCCACATGCGCTAGAGGGGTTTTTCCTTCAGCATAAAGGGTACTGCCTCTGGGCTTAGAGAGTGGCTACCAAGACACCTTCGTAACCTCACTCCCCTATCATGTTATAACAATACAGGGAGAGCAATCATGGGGAAATGGGAAAAGATGACAATATGAGGTGATAACGGACTTCATATGAATGGTATGCGTCACATGAGTCCGGGGCGACCTCATATGAATGGCATGCACCACATGAGGTCGAGGTGATCTCTTATGAATGGCATGCGCCACATTAGATCAAGGGCACCTTATATGAATGGCATGCGCCAGATAAGGACAAGGGCACCCCATCAAGTCACCCTCTTCCAGGCTCCTCCATGGTTGATCATCCCAAGCTAAGGTTTAATTGAGTTAACTAATTTTCTATGGACTTACTGATGCAGGGCTTAAGTTAGGCCAAGGTATCCTCTAAACCCATTGTTTGCTTGGAAAGTTGATAGTTTAGGATAAAATTATTATAATTCTTATTAGGAACATTACATAAACTAGGATTTATCTTGCTTACAACATTTGATTGGTAAGTTGTAACCCTAACTTGTGATTCTAGGGCAAGATCCAGGGTAATCCCCAAAGGGGACATTACACTATTATACTTAAGTTATCTTTTAATAATCCCAACTTTAGATAACTTAAGCAAATATATCAATTAAATGGCTTAATAACTCACCCAATTTACGGAAAATCTCAAACTTAAGCCAAATGCAATATAAATCATACCATCGCCCTCTATGATGTTTGGGATGAAGAATGGCGCCCTCCAGGTGACTTTCTAAAAATAGACGACTTCTCCAAGAAGTTTGGAGAGCAATCCAGGAAGACGAAAAAACATCTGAAAGCATCATTGTAATCCTAAACACCAATTGAGCTCAATGCCATAGAAAATAATCCACTTCAAGAAGGGAATTCTGCTTTATAATTAATAGTACACTAATTTGCTACTAATTATTCGCAACCTTAGGCAACCTTAGTGAAATATTAATTAAATTGCCAGATAATAGTCCCAAGCTATGGAAAGCATAGAAATGCACTGATCAAACAACTGTGACCATACCAACATGTAAAAGAAGACTTGGGACAAATAAAATAGAGGCTTGTCTAAAAATAACAAGTGCGGCACGGAGTGTGAAAATGCTTCCGAATGTGTCAACACAAAACCCCTGACAACTCTAAGCTTGATCCACACCTGAAATAGCTAACGCCTGACTACCAAATCACCAAAAATAGTGCCAGGCTGACACTTACTATAAATAGCAGTGTTCTCTGAGGACCAAAGAGAACAAACCCAAAAAATCCCAGAAAGATTGTCGCCATGCAAGCATTTACTATAAATAGTAAGTACAGACAAGTTGTCTGAAATCCCTTTGGAAAGTGTCATACAACTCCACTTGATCACCTCAGCACACTGGTGACATCGAAATACTCCTTTGATCAAGCTGTCACAAACCTAGAAAGTCAGCTCCAACTGCACTGCAAGAGAACCCGAAAATGGGGACATTACAGTCTGCCCTCCTTGAAATTGCTTGTCCTCAAGCAATTCACCAAACACAACCATTAGACATACCCTGAATAATGTAACTCCAAGATCCCAAATCAATATAGGTGGTTTGTGAACCCCCCAATACAATGTGCCATACTGAGTTGCAACTGCAAATGTAACCCCCTCTATTCTTCTTGCTAAAAGGAAAACAACCCCTTGCAAGAGATCAACAAACTCATTATCATAACACCACTTGGATCTAACATGCATCCTCTGAACTGTTCTGATACAATCATGAGGACTTGTGAAATCTCTCACTGTACCCACTCCAAGAGCCTCTAAAATGTGATCAAAGACATGCGGAAGTTTGCTATTATGAACAAACTCGAGGAGTAAACTATCAAAGTTCACATCACAACCCTTCGAAAAATGAATTCTCAAGGTTCGGAAGGTCTGAAAAGGCATATTCTTGCTGCTGTTCAAGACTGTAATCAGCAATGAACAATATGATTTTAACTAGTTCAACATTCTACACAAGTAATAGCAACTACACCCATGAGATCTCCAAGAGTAAGCATGAAAAACGAGCATTATAATGCTCAAAAACAACTCAGAAGTGGCTGGAAAACACTTCCAAACATTCACCAATTGAGACCCTTTACTTTCTTTGACAAAAATATTATGCCAAACCTCCTGAATGAGAGCAAACCTAAATGAGAGGTGGCTGATATACATCCAAACAGCAGAATCAAAATTGAGATTATCAACTTTTCTCCGGCAAGGAACATCTCTCTAGTTTCCATAGCCTTCCAACATACTTTGTTGATGACCTCTAGCATGAATTTGGAGTAATGAGGCAACTCCACCATGCTTATGCTGTGCAACTCTGATAAACATGTATGCCTCATCAGAAGACCTTTTAATGTGACCAAAGGCATCTTTACCAAAAAGAATGCCTCTCCAACAACACTTCCAAGTGCCTTCCACAAATTGAACTTCCAAAACACTAGGATCAACATTTATCATTGTTTTCATTTTGGTCCCACCATCTTGTTTTTCATGGTGAAAGGTAACAACTTGATCTTCTTCTTGCAAGGCAACTCTTAAAAGATCAACAATTAAGAGACAAGGAGGAATTGATGTCTCCAAACCCCAACCCAAGAAGGATTAGTATTAAGCAATACATCACCCAATCTGAAGGATGGAATGTCAATCATGTAGATATCATGTTTAGGTTCTTCTTTCTCCAAGGCTTCATGAATAACAAGCTTGGAACGTCCTTTCCTTGTTGTTGTACTAAAACTTCCAGCAACTACATGATCTTCATGTTCCAACACATTCCTTGTAGAATCTACATCTTCATCCTCATTAATGCCTTCTACATCAGGAGGTCTCCTTGGAGGATAACCAACAACAAGGCTTGGTACATCCTCAAAATGTGAACTCAAATCAGCACCAAGTTGAAAAGCACCCTCTAACTCATTTTTTGAAACTGCTCTCGGATCCCATATCTTGATGTTGTCACATATTGCATTGCTACACCTAGGATGTGATGACCCGATATTTAGGCATTGTTTAAATCAAAGATTTAAACATCATGATAAACGGTGAAGCTGCTTTCTTCAAATGTATTGTCATGAATTGATTATATTCATTCAAATTAAAGATATGAATGAAACCAAGATATTAATATTATTATATATCCATAAGATATTAATAATGATATTATTATATTATTCATATATTAATAAAGGTAATAGATATTATATAAGATATCATTATTTATATTAATAAAGATATTATATTAATAAAAATATTATTATATTAAATCAGATATTAAATTAACATGCCTATAGACAACGATCTTCATAAAAGGCAACAGTTTTTGCTAAGGCAGCGATCTTTGTTTAACAATAGTACTTTATTTAAATATAAATGAAGATCTTTATAAAGACCAATAAATCATTATGTGCAATTCTTAAAAGGTAGCTAATATAATATGCAGTGACTCCCAAATCAAAAGATGCAATGATTAATTAGGATCAGCGGTTCATGTGGGCAGCAGCAGCGATTAGTTAGTATGATACAAGACATCGATTAGTATGAGAGTTGTGTTTATCAATAGACACATACATTCAAGGACATATCCCTTGAGGGATGAATAAAGGCAGGTATTATGAGGAAAAGGAAGGCATCGATCAATCACAAGGTATATGTTGTGACCTAATCACACATCGCCCCATTGCAAATGGGGACCCCTTTTTTTTCGCAATTTTGAGCTTGTTGGGTCTTTTAGGAAGTGTCATTAGATCAACTCTCCTCCACAAATTGGACAGTGTTTCTCCTGGACAACATGAAATGTATCAAGTAATTCAATCAGGGAGTAGGTGAAGGCAAAGTATGTCCTAAACTCTTGAAATTGACTAAGTCTGATGTTCTGAGATCCTGAAAACTGACTAAGTCTGAAATTTGGTGGATCCTCAGAAATCTAGAATCTGCATGTTAAATCTCATGGATTCGGGACCTATCTCAAACATCCTGGAAGTATATTTCAAAATATTTAAAGTATAGGAAATACTTAAATATATTTTTAAATATATCTGAGCATATACTTAAATATATTTTTAAATATACTTCCACCCAGGACATTTCGAAATTTGGCAGAAAAAATTGAAGTCTTGGACCTTGAGCGCAAATTCCTTGCACAAAGGGAGAATGCGCCCTAGAAAAGCGCAAATTCCTTCTAAAGAGGGAGAATGCACCCTAGGAGTTGAGTCATCTAAGCATGAACATTGCATAATAATCAAGTTTGATCATTGAAAATCATTGGAAATTCCTTTGCAAAGATGATAACACTTAGAAAATTCGTATCAAGGAGGAGCACAAATTCCTTGCCCATGAGGAATATGCGCTCTAGGAAGAATTCCTCCTACATGATGAAATTGCGCCACCTTCTTGGAGACCAATTCTGGAGAATGGAAGTGATAAAATCTTGTCAAAATTGAAAATGGGTCATGATGGAAGCTGAGGAATGAAAATTGAAAGTTTGAAAATTGCCTAAGTATTGAGGGTGCAAATTCCATGCACCCATGGAATTTCCGCCCAAAAAGGTGGAAATTCCACCAACAGGAGGAATATGCGCCCATTGAAGGTTTGCAAGGAATGACTTAGAAAAATCGATTTATCAAGGCAAGGAAGAGCGGAAATTCCTCATGCATGAGGAATATGTGCTCCAAGAGAGGAAAATCTTCCTGCACAAGGAATATGTGCCGTGGGAGAAGATCCATCTAGACATGAAAATTGCAATCTTGTTCAAAAAAAATGATGAAAATGAAAATTTGATTCTTGGAAATCATTAGAAACTCACTACAAAGGTCATCAAAATACTTAGGAAACTCATGATAAGGCAAAAGAAGGAAATTCCATGCTCAGAGGGAGAATTCGCCCAAGAATGAAGGAAATTCCACTCACACGAGGAAATCCCACCCATTTTGTGTTTGCAATTTCGATATAAAAAATGAAAATTTTACCTCCTTACTTGAAATCCATGCAAAATCATTCAAGGCACCTAGAAAATTCGCGAAGGAGTGAGAAAAGTTGAAAAAGAGAAGCTCAAGAGGGAGAGCGGCTATTCCTTCTACAGAAGGAGAATGCGCCTAGAGTGGAAATTCCTTCCACCAAGGCAAAATGCGATCAAAATCCAAGGGTGTATTATTAGCAATTTTTGAAAATCACTTCAAATTCATGAAAAAAAATCCAATGCAAAACTATTTGAAACCCTTAAAAAATCCATGCCAACGATGTAGAGAAGGTTCAAAATGAAAAATTGGCTAAGTGTAAAAAGTGGAAAATCCCTCTACACAAGGAATTTCCGCCCAAAAATGTACTTTGGCAATTTTGTAAAATATGATGAATGTTTTCAATTTCTTCACGTTCGTAAATGTAGATGAACTTGATATGAAGCTATGACTTGTGAATTTCTATTTTGTAGATATTGGAGAATCTGGAGGCGAGCTATGAATTCAGATAGAGGAGCATCCAAAGGATTAAGCATCATCAAATCAATCCACCTTGCTTCCAGAGGAGAACTTCATTGCCGAAGAAGAGATTTCATCATCCATGTTGCAAGCTCTATCATCCGCATTCAGAAGATCCCTTCCACAATCAAGAGCCTTCCACTTCATCAAGAGCGAACATCATAAGGTCTACTCCAAGAATTCACGCACAAGATATCCTCTACTTCAACAATCCAGTGTCAGAATCCTGCACAAGAACAAGAATTTCACAAAAATGAGAAATGAGCATGTATGTCAAGAAATCCATAAATTACACTAAGGCATGAAAGATAACACGAAGAAATTCAAATATTCTCAAGTTTCAAGTTCAAGCAACTAAGTTCCAGAGGTGAAAATCCAAGTTCGAAGACTATTCCAAGAAAAATGATAAAATTTGGGAAATATTCCGAGCAATGTGAACGTATTGAAAATCAAACCAGTTTGCGTAAAGTTGAGTTGGCGTGTGCACATCATCAAGCCTACCATGTCTTGCCACATCACTCGCTCAAATTCAATGAATATACAACAAGCAAGAGGCTAAAGAAGGCTCCTATCTAGAAGATTCTAAAGATTCCATGTCATGCTTATCACATTGGGAAACGTGCCTTCATTGCCTATGAGTTTTTAATTTTTATGTACACAAGTTGTGTCAACTTTTACTTTTTCTTAAAATAGCAAATTGTTGTAACAAACTGCCTTGTTGTCTCAATTTGGGCCATTGATTTGTCTCACTTCTCTCATTTGTAAGATACATTAGAAATAGAGTTGCTGTAGGAGATTAGAAGTAGGAAGAATAGCAAGTAGAGTAGAAGAGACTCTTCGAACTCATTGAAGGGACATGCGAAATTGTTATGAAAGACTTCCAAAATCAATACAAGCTCATTGTTGTTCTCATGGTGATTTGTGTGGTTATGGAATATTAACATGGTTTCTAAATTCTTGAATATGATGGAGATGTGTTTCCAAGTAGCTTAGTTGATAGATTAGAAGTTGATAGATTAGAAGTTCATTGATGTAATGTTTATATGTTCAGATATTTGATGAATTCCTTCTTGGTTCATACTTTTTGTGGATTGTCGAAGGCAACTCACTTTGTAAAGTTAGCCTGAACCTTCATATGCTTTAGTTCGATTGTGAAGATTGTTCAAGCTGCGCCAGCTGTGGGTGTTTGGATGTGTATTTCACACTATGAAAATCATTGGGTTACCTTAGGAGATTGCATTTACTTCGTGTAATTGTTGGTTCTCGTGGTGAAGCGGAGTTTGGTTTCATGAGGAATTTGTCTATCCTAGCATATTTCATTATCTCATTGTCCTTAGATTAGACTCTCTTAACCCTTATCTTTTGCCTTTTCTTTCATAGTCGATTTGAGTGAGTTCCATTCATTCACATCCAAGGAGTAAGGAATTCCATCCATGTTCATGAAGGGGGAATTTAGCCTAAGTCCCTTTGTGATTACCAGCAAGATCACATCGAATCACTGAGTATATCCGTTGCAAATCACGTATAAGGAACCTTGGAGCATTCTTAATTGATCACATAGTTCAGCATTCAAGAAGCTTTGTTTAAGAGAGGATAGAGCACTTGGTGTTTTATTCTATTGTTGTTGTTGTCACAAAAACATCATCAACAGTATATATATACAGTTATGAGTCTTCTAATTGGCAGTAGAAAAACATAAAAGACCAGCAATCAGTCAGGGATATATATTAGTAAATAGTAGCAGCCTTGGTAGGAGTTAATATGTATAATAATGAGGCTTATGTATTATTGTTTTAATTAACCAATGTGCATGTAAACTGATATAAGATCTTTTCATAATTTTATAAATGCTTGAACTAATGTGTTAATATGGAAATTTGTATGAATGTTATGGTTACTATGATGGAGGAAATGTGGTGCAAGAGGGGTACGATGATGGGGCACTCTTCTAGGTACGGCACCCCTAGAGGGGGGATTGAATAATCGCGTTGGGGCCAAGGGGGTACAAAGGGTACTGCCCTTGGGCCTAGAAGAGATGGCTTCCGAGGCACCCTTTTGTAATCTCATTCTCCTATTATAGACATGCAAATTCAAAGGAACCAATCATAGAGAAAGGGAAAGGAAATGACAAGATGAGGAACGGGATAACGGATACCTCATTAGGTAGACCACCTCATATGGATGGCATGGGTCACATGAGGCCAAGGGGGATGATATATCCGCCCTTGGGCCTAGGGTAGAGGATTCGGGACACCCCACTGAAGTCATGTTCCTCAACTCTCTTATGGATGAGTCTCCTAGATAGTTAGGTTTAGTTGGATTAATAATGCCATTATGAGCTTGTTAATCATGTTAGCTTGACTGTGAGAAATATTATTGTAAGTATTTTCTAACTTGTTTGAAGGAATCAAATCAAGCCAAGGCACTCTCTAAATCTTTGTTTGCTTGGAAATTGATAATTTAGGGTAAAATTAGTATTGTTCCTAAAAGGGACATTACACAGGAGTTGTTTCATCATCCCACCTAAAGAGCGGATTATCATAAGTAGTTTCTGCATCTAAGACAAAGAGAGGGTTGTCACGAATGTGAAAGCCATTACCTTCCTCTTGTTGAAATCCAACTAAATCGGCCCATCCAACTTCTGACTTCCTTGGCATGATCTGCATTGAATCTTTGATAATCTACAAATTTGCAAGGGTGGTTCCATTCTCAATTCCCCTTTGTCTCACCTTAGTTTGGGTTTTCCAAAGGAGATCTTCAACAAACTCATGTGAGCTCTCCAAACTTACAAGGACTTGTATCACCTTCTCATATGTGACCAAGAGTTGATTCTTCAACTCACACAACTCTATCGGACTTTGTTCACTCAAATGCCTTGATTCTTCAAGTAACAAGGATTCTGTAAATTCCTCTTCATAGTCACTTTGATCAAATGATATGGCATCACCATAGTCAGGCATTGAGTCATTATTAAGGGCTGATTTAAAGTCTTCAATGAGCTCCCCTTCAATATGTTCTTTATCTAAACTCTTTGAGAAGTCAAACTGTTCTTCATTTTGCATGGGAAATTCCCACTCACAATCAGAATTGCCTTCACTAGAATGTGGAAAATGCTCCACATTAGGTGTTGTTCTAAAAATTTTATCAGCATCAATTTCTTCAACTGCTGCAAATTCACTTTTCTCCATGTCCTCATCAAGACATTCTGCTAGAATAATCTCAGGTTCACTTAATAAATCACCTCCTAGCAATCTATCAATCATTCTCATCTCAATTTTTAATGTTGTGGCATCTTCATAACCATCAAGCTCCTCATCAAATGCAGGACTTGCAAAGTCCAACACTTCCGGTTCTGAAACATCTTTGACTTCTTCAAGGCTAGGCTCAACTTCATAAATTTCTACTGTAGACTTATCTAAATCAGCTAACTCTTCAATTATCACATCTTTTTTGGGTTCCACATCATTCTGAAGGAATGAACATGTGGTGAAGGTCACTGGTTCATCTTCTTTGTTCTTGTATTGGTGGTTAGGCTCTTAAGAATCCTTGCATAGAAACAAAGATTTCTTCTCCTGAGTTCATTCTTGCCGTCATCTTTCTTTCTTGAAATGGGAGAGTTCTTGTTCTGTTGGCTGGAAAGTGATGTCTTGGAATAGTTTTTGGTCTTTGCCATTGGAGTAGTTAGCTCTGGCTTCCTTAAAAACATTTTCTTCTTCTCCTCTTCCTTCCTTGTCCTTCGAATGTATTCTATAAGGCCCTTTTTGTCAGGATCCCCCTCCTTGATTATTTTCAAAAAAGCATCCAAGGAAATTTTATGCTTAAAGTGATCTGGTAGTCCTTGGTACTCATCAATAATTTTTGTGGCCTCTAGTTCACATCTCCTTCGATCCAACTCCCTTTGAATTGTTCTTTCTAATTCAGCCTGACTTTGTCTAAGAGAATCAATTAAGACATCTGTCTCATTTCTGCCCCTCATGTTTATCTCTTTGTCCCTTGGAAATATCAACTTGCAATCGTTGAAACTGAAATGCAAAATACTAACACTCGCTTGCAAGTGCGGATCACTAACATGTAAGGCTGAAATTCTGTTCCTCAACTAAAGATCTGCAAAAGGTTAGCTCCCCAAGCAAGTTGGCAAGATCACCGGCTTTGATACCACTGTAATAAGCTGCCCTGATTTTTTTTGAAACATATAACAACACTGAAAGTTAAGTTGAACAATGATTCTTCAACACTCTTCTGATCACATAGATCCCGATGTGGGCAAGGTTAGAGCATACAAGTGCTTTCGAGTTAGCATTCATAACCCAAACCAACAAATAGAAACAACTTCCACTTATTCAGTGGGCATCCGCTTATACAGTTGGCATCGCGGGAATGAAATTTAAAGGAAACATCCAATTATGTAGTGGGCAACCACTTATTTAGTGGGAGAAACAAGAGGAAAAACTAGGCACATCCACTTATTCAGCGGGAAACCATTACAAATGAACCACTTATTCAGTGGGGTGCGAATCATAAACAATAAAGCAATTAACTCTCACTGGCAGTAATACCATCCAATGGTTACATCAAGTATTGCCATTACAATATGTTAGCATCATGTAATATGTTTTCAAGAGAGATTGAAGAAATAGTAATCCACTGCAGTCACAATCTCAATAGTGGCGAATACAAGGAAAGATGTAACAAATTTGTGACCCAACTCAAAGCATAATGATACACCAATATGAAGGCGCCAATTGAGCTTTGGTAATCCCAATGGAGGTAGATGCAAGGCTGTCCAAACTGTAGCAGCAGGCTGTCATAACAGAAAAGATCAACAAATCACATCAAAGCTCCTCAAAAACCTCCAAACTCTTATTCAACCAACATCCAAGCAAGTGTCCAAGGCAAATAGGCTGATTTAATGTTAAAATCACAGCTGAAATGCAAATAAAGGTGACTCCACCACCCACAAACCCTCAACATGATCAACAATGAAAAACTCTAACAATAAACACTTGTGCCAATGAATAGAAGCTCCAAGAACAACAAGAACCCTCGATTTTCAAGCAAGACTTCCTCAGGCCAACTAGGGTTTTGGCGCTCCATCATAGTAGAAATACCCATTGAAACTAGCTGCAACAAACATCAAAATCACTGCAAAACTCCTACCAATATGGCATCAAAACCAACAAGAATACACAATCCTAAAGTCATTTCAACGCAAAGGCAAACTCTGAGTGAGATTGCTCTAATAACTCCACATTCAGCACCGATGTTGATTCCTATATGAAACCACATCCAAACTACAAGAGGGTTTTCCTCTTCAAGAGAATCTACAAGAGAGTTTTCGTCCTCAAGAGATAATGAAAGAACTTGCAGGTTCAATCCAACAGCATAACAGTATCAAATCAAAAGCATAACCCTCCAAATGAGCTCTCATCCTCTTTTTATAACCTTTTGAGGGAAATAGAATATTATTTTCCTTTTACCTCGTCATATTTCTCCTCAAAATAATAATATTTCTCTTCAAAAAACCTTTTTTGAAATAATATTAATATGTAATGTGTAAGGCCCTTTTTTTAAGTGTATCTTTTAAAACACTTAATTACCTTTCCAAAGAGCTATTTTATAAGTTATCTTTTAATAATCCCAACTTTAGATAACTTAAGAAAATATATTAATTAAATGGCTTAATAACTCACCCAATTTACGGAAAATCTCAAACTTAAGCGAATTGCAAAATAAATCATACCATCGCCCTCCATGATGCTTGGGATGAAGAATGGTGCCCTCTGGGTGACTTTCTAAAAATAGATGACTTTTCCAAGAAGTTTGGAGAGCAATCCGGGAAGCTGAAAAAACATCTGAAAGCATCACTGTAATCCTGAACACCAACTTAGCTCAATGCTATAGAAAATAATCCACTTCAAGAAGGGAATGCCACTTTATAATTAATATTAGCTAATAATTATTCCCAACCTTAGGCAACCTTAGTTAAATATTAATTAAATTGCCAGATAGTAGTCCCAAGCTACGGAAAGCATAGAAATGCACTGATTAAACAACTCTGACCATACCGACATGTAAAAGAAGACTTGGGACAAATAAAACAGAGGCTGTCAGGTGATTGTCTAAAAATAGCAAGTGTGGCATAGAGTTTGAAAACGCTTTCGAAAGTGTCATCACAAAACCCCTGACAACTCTAAGCTCGATGCACACCTGAGATAGCCAACGACTGACTGCCAAATCACCAAAAATAGTGCCAGACTGACACTATAAATAGCAGTGTTCTCCGAGGACCAAAGAGAACAAACCCAGAAAAAGCCAGAAAGATTGTTGCCATGCAAGCACTTACTATAAATAGTAAGTATGGACAAGTTGTCTGAAATCCCTCCAGAAAGTGTCATACAGCTCCACTTGATCACCTCAGCACACTGGTGACATCGGAATACTCCTCTGATCAAGTTGTCACAAACTCAGAAAGTCAACTCCAATTGCACTGCAAGAGAACCCGAAAATGGGGACATTACACTTACTTTCCATAGTTTCTTCATTCAAATCTGCATACCCTTCTGGTTTGCTCTCCTCGAAGGACTTCTCCTTAACGTGCTCCACCACTACACATTCTTCCCTTGGAAGAAATAGAGATCTAAGGTGTGACTCCCATTGCCTCTTTGCTTGATCTAGCTCGTTACAACATTCCTTGACCTCTTGCAAGTGCTACTCTGCTTGGGCACCTAACATCTTAGCCTTCTTTGCTCTTCGTAGCCAACCGTCACACAATTCTTGAGTTCTCTTGACATCCTCCAAGGTATGGTGAACAAATTCAGACTTCCTGTGGCCTGAGTCTTCAATACCTTCCTTATGTTCCACACCCAAATCACAAGTGCCAATCTTGGAAGATTCTTCTACCTCATTCTCTTCATGTGAAGTGGCTGTTATGAATGAAGGAATAGGACTGCTGTCATGAATCAAAAAATCAGACCTGCTGTCATACCTTCTTAAGTTGTCCTCTAGCTCCTCAATTACTTCCTCTTTCTTAGCCATATGTCCTACAAGTGCAGGCCCAAAAAGTGGCTCCAACTGAAAATTACTTGTTTCCAATCTGACTTGAACCTCTCTCCCATTGGCTGCCATGTCATGATTTTGTGAAGGTATCAGAAAATAAGTTCTTACCTCTTCTTCTTCCATGGATGAGTGCTCATCAATTAGTGCTGGTCCAAGGGATATCTCCCATGGAAGATCAACTGTGTTATGTGCCATAACTTCTGTCTCATGGCTGCAAGCTAAACCTTCATGTGTATAACTCTCTTTTATCTTCATGTCCTCATCATGGAATCTTCTATGTCCTCATCATGGAATCTTCTATGTCCTTCCTCTATGTCTCCACTCTTTGTCATCTTCCAACCAAGCTTATCCTCATGATTTTTCGATTCTTGAAGAACCCTATGAGTGGTCCTCAAAGAATCCACTTTATCCTTAAGCTCAAGGGGGAGCTTGTCCACCTTATCTTCTTTTCTTCTCAAAGCATCCGAAAATATCTCACCAAGTGTGAGGAGATGATCTCTATCAGCAAGTAAGTGTAGGTAGTTTAACTTCACTACCACCAAAGCCTCCTTGAGTTTGTGCAAGTCATCAAGAGATATACCTTTTTCAAAACCTTCATGATTCATTAGTGCCTTTCAACACAAATTTATTATTATCTTATGGATGTCATCAAAGTGAGTTAGAGCTGCCACAATCTGATTATCATTTACATTCAATTACCCTTCCAAGTGATGTGACTTATGAGACTCAAAATTTTTATGCAACATTTCTGATTTGTCTTCGTTATGATGAACAACACCACCGTCATAAGACTGATCAATCATTACTGATTTGGTACGTTCTGTGACAGCATGCCCTTCTTCCTTGTGGTCAGTAGGACACATGTACTCCGTATTGGCTGATGCAAGAAATGAATCCTCATCCTGCTGAAAACATGTGAGTACAACTTCATCTTCTTTAGGTGTTGCCTTCTCATCATTAGCTCTCAACATCATTGGTTCATCCTTGGATATGAGTCCCATAGTTTCAAACCAACTCCAAGGTGTAATGTCCATGACAAACCATACATTATCAAACTGTAGAATCTTCTTACTAGGTCAGCCCTAGTCTTTATGATCAGCTCTTCGATCAAGTGTTTCTCATACAACTTCAATAGGTAGTCATCAAATGTGATCATGTGCATGAAACAAGGATCATCACACTTACTATGGAATGACATACCTTGTATGTAGCTTTGCCTCATGAACATCCTTTCATGCATACCCGGACTGTTCCAAAAGTTGTATCATCCATTTCATAATTGAAATCTGCATTTTCATGTGAAACCCACCTCATAGGTGTGGCGGCCATAGATTGTTTTTCTGATTTGTCATCTTCTTCATCAAATTCCTGTTTTGAAGCTAGGGCTGCATCATATCCTGCAACCTCCTTGAAGTCTTCTTGATGGGTTAGATCTTCCTTCAAATCTGAAATAATTTTCTTTTCCATGGAGCCTTCTACATCATCTTCCTCAATCCTAAATTGAACATTTCCATCATGCCATGTAAAAGGGGTTTTTTCCAACGTAACCAAGTCAATTTGCTCATCACCTTCCTTGCCACTTTGATGTAAAGATAATGCAGTAATGTTATGCTCAAGAAATGGACCATTAGTAGAACCCATGTCTTCATGGCTGATTACAAGGAAACACTTCTTTTACCACTTGGACAATTTCAACATGCTCTCCTTCAACGGTTGTTCTAGAACCTTGTTCACCTATAGGCTGATCAATGACTACCGGTTCACCATTCTCCCAATCATTACCCTTGTCAAACTCATCATAGAGATTTCTGGATATTTCATTTGTAGATGTGGATGAGTTGCTATAGTGCCTAAATTGCCTTGATAGGGAGTCTTCAACCACTGCAAGCTATGAGCTATTCTCTGTTGTGATTGTATAAGATCTCGCCTTATTTGGGTAAAATCATTCAAGATGTCTTCAACACTTGGACTCTCATGATGCTTTTTAGTCTTGTTTTTGCTTCTTTCTGTCCATTCAACAATTCAGATAGCAATTGAAGGAGAGTTCGTTTCTAAACTTTTGTGGAGTGCAAGGTAATCATCATAGGCAACCAATATATCATCAACAACTTCGGAACCCATGATACAAAACTGCATAAGGATAGGTCAAATCCTTTTCCACATAACATGCAAGGATAAAACTGAGCCAAATCACTACCAATTGATGGGGGACTTAGCTGCTGATCTTGTACTTATGAATGCTAATAGGATAAGATTTTCGCAAACCCTCTAGGCTTGTAGGATCCAAGCTCTAATACCACTGACATGTCCCGAATTGGGTGTTTAACAAATTTTGAAATTTGCAAATTTCAAACTCGAAACCCTAGGACTGAATTCTGATTTTGTTATCTTAGATCTGAACATATACGTATTTCATCCACTTATCATGCAAAATACATCATAATCAACATGCCAAAAAGTACAATCAACCCTAGTTGAATTACACAATGAATTACACACTAGGTTGATAACAAAATGATGATCAACTCAAGTCAAATTCTGCTGTTATGAAATCAGAATTATCAAATGTTGCATTACATCAATTGCATGGCTCCATCGTGGCCAAAATTACATCCAAGGCATTCAAAGATAAATGATGAACTTTAACATATCAAATGTGATGTCAATAGCAAATACAAAGTGAGCGAACCTCCTCAATTCAGATCTGCCTTCAAAGAATGATGGCCGATGTCAATGAAGTCTTCAATATGATGGCATGTGATGCTAAAAACTGCTGTCCAGAAATCTGATAGCTGATCAGCCTCCTTAGTGATGACAATGAAGTGTCAAATGACGAAAATGCAACTCCACAACAAGGGCGATCTCTGTAATGTGCCGTACTTGTTTGTATATTTTTAAGATTTTTTTGTGTGATTGTTTATTAAATTTCTGTGATCTTTCAGACTAGAGAGAAGAATGTAGAAGGGGTTTTCAGTTTTCCTGCAGATGTGTTGCCGAAGCATACAATATAGAGCATATATGGAAAACTTATAAAATATATAGCAGATATGAAGAAACTAATTGATACCCAGATAGTAAAATGGCCAATAAACAATTACTATCACATACCCATTTCCAAATTTGCAACTTCATACATTAGTTGTAGCCAGGCCAGCAACTGGGTATGGCCAGAAATGCATCTAAACTCCAAAGAAGATTATAGATTGTCAATACAAATATTATCAGCAAGACATATGGCTCTAGATGCCTCAAAGGAATAGATAATACTACTGTAAGCACAGAAAACAGCCTCTATGAAGCCAAACGACTCTCCAGGCAAGGTGTAGGGTCCAAGGATGAATGCATCAGCAGCAAGTAACTTCCATTAGCTTCCAATCTCGTCGAAATGGCACTGTATCTGATCTGCACTGTAACACATAGCCAAACAACTTGATTTGGGATAGCAACCAACTCCTAACAATGTCAAATAACCCTCACAAGGGGTATGGCCTGCAAGAGGAGTGTACGGCCAGCATGGACAATGAACAGTAGTCACAAACCTCAGCTATCTCCCTCAAAATTGGCAGGTCTCCAACACCATCAGCTGATCATATACAATCTCTGAAGGATATATCAAATAACTCCATGGAAAGCAACTCTTCCAATCACCATTAAGCTCATATGTGAATACTGGATGTACCCACCATCAGTGGCACCTTTGGGTGGCATTGCACACCTGTAGAATGCCGTCACTAATGGAGGTTTTCGTCTCCAAAAGCTTGGTTCGAATACTCAAACCCTCAAAACCCTAGCAGAGCTCCAAAGAGAAAATATCATAAGCAAGCATAGTATAAATGAGCTTTGATTTCACCTTTTATTCTCCCTCCAAGTTGGGCGTTGGGTTTAGGAGGGAACTTAGTCACTTTTGAACTTCTTTTATTTCCCCAGGGATGGGCGCTCAAGGTCATAACTTGACTTATGTCTTCATTTTTCATTAAGTTACTTTTCTCTCAATATATTATAAAGTCCATATTAAATATAACTTTAATAATTTTCGGACTTTAAAATAAATATGAAGACGGTGTCGGAATGAAGTTATCTATAGCTTGTCGGAAAGCCCTCGACGAGACGAATTTGACCCCACTCTGAAAATCTCGATCCGACACTGAACCTGAACTTACTAAAAATAGTAAGTAATGACCAAGAGCCAATAGAGCCAAGTCTGAGGGTGCCAATTGTATCCACTGTATACGAACCACCTCTCCATCACCGACAAAAACCTCCAAGGCCAATTAACTCCAGTTCCCTAACCAAACTGCTAGTCCACGGGAACTCAATGATGGACTAACCATGTAACTCGAAGAGGACATTACAATCTCCTCCAAAATGTAATCGCTCCAAAGGCAATGATACCTACCACCAAAGTGGGCAGTGGCTAGGGTTTATGGCTGCCAAAGCTTGCTGATTTGATGACTGATATAACCCTGTTGTATGTGCATGCAATGAATCTCCTAAAATCGGCATTGACTCCTTCAATGGTTCTCTCCACTATGCAATTGCCTTCTTCACAAAATCGGTGCTCAAATGATGCAAGGGATCCTCAATGTCTTTGCTGATATGAATGGCCAAGTCTGCTATGAAATCTTCAATATCTCTGAATGATGGCACTCAAGGAATGCATTGATGTCTTCCCCAAATCGACACTCAACAAGCAAATGCAATGAACCTTCAATATGTGGTGTTCCTAGATGATGCAAGACCTTCAACAATGATATACAAATCTGCAATGAAAGATAGATCTTGAATGCCCAAACAATTCTTCAAATTCTCCAACGAAGTGCAATTAGACTTCCATCATGAAGCCTCCTCAAGATGAGTTAGGTTTTCATCCAAACCACCTACTATTCGCAAGGATTTTTGACCTTGGAATAAATGCAACAAGTTGCAGATCCACTAAGGGAAAAATCAGAAATAATCTAGATTCATAATGTTCAAAATGCCTTCACAAAACTTGCTTTTATACATGCTTTTCTTCTTTTTTTCTTTTGCTGGCCAACCAGCTTGAAAAACTATTATTTTATTAATTTTATGGCCGACCTTCATTTTAATTTGGCACTCCCTTAAAAGGAATTTAAATTTTATTATTTTTTTTACTCAGAATGGCCGACCTAGGCGAATTCCTTAACTTAGCCGACCTGCCTTCAATTTGGGCCGACTTCACAATGTCTTGGTGCCACAATACAACTTGAACTCATTTGTTTTTTCTCTTTTCTAGGCCGACCTCAACTTGTCGTTATTTTTGGCCGACCTGATTTCAAATTGAAGATTTGAAATCATCTTAAAGAATGATAAATCTCCACACTCAACCATCCCTAGATGGTTCGCTCCTCTAGGAGATAAATTATTTTATTCAAAGTGAATATCTCATAATCATTGGAAAAATATGATGATTCAAATTCCATGCTCAACTTGCTCACCAAAAATCCCGAGATGACAAAATTGACCTCATAGGTCTTCTTCTGTGAACACTCCGAAAAAGAGGACATGTCAGACCCTCCTTAAAAACTTTGCATAGTTGACCCTCCTTTAGTCGGACCTTGACAACCACTGGGTCTCACCTTTAGTTGGACCTTGACAACAACTGGGTCTCACAATAGTCTTTGAACAATTTGCATAGTTGGTGCTCGTTTAGTTGGTCGCTGATAGTAGCCTGCCCTCATGGCAGTTTTTAAACAAAAGTCACCCAAAAATTGTCCTTTTGTAATCAGCTTTCAACAAGGACAATTGACCATGCATTGTATCCGTTGACTAACTATAGAAAGATACAAAAAGCTCAAATGGCCATACCTTTCATCTCTAAAAATGTTGGTCTTGTACTCTACAATAAGAACATGCAGATTCATGATGGTTGGATCAACAAGTTCATATAGATCTCTTTGCCCAATACCAAGGGAAGCCGTCCTATCAAATTTCACATTAGTAATTAACCATTTGTTACAAGTGAAATTTACATTGATGTCCGGGTTCTATGTCAATTGGCTAATAGATAGAAAGGTTATATTTCTTTCCGTAACATACATAACATCCCAAAACACATACTAAAAAACATCATTAAAAATAACATGAACATCACCTCTATCTTCTAGTATGTGAGACCAACCATCTCTTAACAATAGTGATTCAAAATTAGTATTATTTATGCTAAAATTTGCATTCCATTTGTTGTGACTAATGAAATGCCACAATCCACTTGTACTTTAATTAGAGTACCAATACCTATTTGCTGTTTAATCATCTTGCAAGACAACAAGTGTATTCCTCTTTACAATCATGTCTTCCCTCATGAGCTGCTATATTTGCTTGAGTTATTGACTTGTTATTGGCCAAATCAAACTACCACTTTTGGCATTTGTTCTTGACATGGCCAAACTTATGACATTAGAAAAGATTTCACTTTGGGCTTTGGTTAAGCCTTTGCGAATTGTTATCTAGAATGTGCTTCATGTTTGCCTTTGTGTTGTGTTGCAACAACACTTTCTATACCTCTAGAAATGGACTTCCCCAATTGTGTTTGTCACCTTTCTTTTTGGAAGAGCGATGCATTGACTTGTTCAAAGGACAAGTTTTGATTCTAAGCCAACAAGTTCAAGGATTCAATAGAAGTCTCATACGAAGAGAGTAAATTGTTTTTTACTAGAATAACAATCTCTTCATCATCAACTTGTTCGTTTATGATTGATAACTGACCACTTGTGCCTTTCAATTCATAACTGACCACATAGTCCTTTCAACCTAAGTAGATGCTTGGACAAGGACTCCTCTCTGGCCAAGTTTGTGGAAAACAATTTGTTTAGATACAATGCACAAATCTTGTCTGATGTTTGATACTTATTTTTCACTCTTGCCCATAAGGCAACAACAAAAATGACATTTTAGATTTCAGGTATGAGATCATCTGAGATAGATAGCTTGAGAAGAGTGTGTCTTTGTTTCGCTTATCAAAACTATGAGTGTTTATATATGGTCTAACTTCTTTCCCCAAGACAATTTGGTCACAGTCCTGATACTCACATATTGTAAGTATCTTGTGACTCTAGATATTATAAATTTGTGTGGTAAGTTTTTGAGAGTTAGGGTAACTCTATATTTTGTATATTAGCCATGATTGATAGTACATAGAGACCTCAAAAGATAAGACTAAGTCTTCATCTGTACTACCAACAATAAAATCAGGCGTTTAAATGGACTGGCTTGAAATTATGGTGTTTTTGTGTAATGTCCCCTTTTAGGATATCCTTGATCTTTTAACCTGCACACAAGAATAACTACTAGAAAGGGACATTAGTGCTATTAAAGATCAATTTAGTGATGAAATCAATACATCATAATCATAATCAATAACAATGAACATGAATGTAGTGTTACCTTTGCGTACATATATTCAAATCCTGCAATTAACAACATATGCAAATACATACATTCTTTGATAATCATTAGGGTTAGCCATATCATAATTATAATCGAGAATAATGAACAAGCACATAGATCTAAATGTATTTCTTCATATTTAATATACTTATACTTGATACGTCTTTTGCCTCATGATATACTTTGGGAATAGTTATCGTTGTGCCCGGTCGTTAATCTCACCTAGCCCTAGCGGAGGATAGGTATATACTCGTTAAGGCACTGGATAACAATACCCCGCTGCCATAGGCCCAAGGGCTTCATTGCACACCCATCAATTCCTCACCGCTTGGCTCAAGGGCTTCATTGCACGCCCGGCAATTCCTCACCGCTTGGCTCAAGGGCTTCATTGCACATCCGGCAATTCCTTACCACTTGAGGGTCGCCTACCATGTAAGAATCAATTAACAATTAAACTGCCCGCCCTTAACTACTCAACCGTCCTCATAGGGGTAATAGATGAGATTAACGACGTGGCAAGACACACAACGTCCCTCGTATATCATGGGCAAGACTAAGTACCGTTATATAAGCATAGATATATATAAGTTAAAAATATCATACCGATTCGTAGATTTGCTCTCCTTAGGGATGTACAAGTGATCTTGTGGATCACTAAGATGATGATTGCCTTGATTCCTCACAAGGCTGCTATCAAATCACATTTCCTTATGCAAGGATGTTCCTTATAGGAACTATTGTAATTGAGAGTATTTCTACCACTTATGGATAAATATTCATATGGCAGTTTGCCTATATATACTAAATCTGATATGTATATTAATTCTGCCTTGCTGTTGTAATGGCTAATATACCATTTGAATGCTGAATGCTGTGAATAAATGTCCTTTGATGCTTAAGAAATAGATATGAGAAAATGATTTGCTTGCTCCTGAATTGTCCTTCGGATTCTCTTTCTTCCTCCTTTTATATTATTCCAATGGAGGTGCTCATTATGAGTAGATGTGTCTATTATTAACAAATATGACTCTTCACATATATCTCTTCCAAAACAAATCTCTGCCTTAGTTAAATAAATCACTGTCTCTTCACAAATACACTTAATAACATTTGTTTGTCTTATGTGGGAGTGCTTATAAACAATGTTCATCTGAATTGTTAATATTCATAAATATCAGCGCTTCTTTGAATCCCCTTTGTGAAGATTAACTTTGAGTTGTCTTCAATCTTGGATCGCTGCAAATCTGATCGCTGCATGTAAATGCTGTTCCTTCACACAGATTCGCACCACCTAGCAGATCGTATCTTGTTTTATTCTCAGTCTTTGTTTATGCATAAGTTGTGGGATGTTATGTTTTGTCTTATTCATAAACCTTTCTCTTTTAATTATAATCGCTGTCCACTTCTTTGTATATTGTTTTGTATTTTATAAATCTGACTCATCGCTCAATTTGATAAAGTCGGATTTATGACTTTATAGATATATATATCATTATTAATCTTACTTAGTATATATATTATAAATATATTTATTAGTATATATAAATATAAATATATATATAATCTAATATTTATATTGATATTTATATTTATGTAATATATATTATATTTAATAATTATTATAATTATAATAATATAATATTTATATTTGTATCAATAATTAAAATTATAATATATTTAACTAAATAAATATATTATATTATATTTTAATTATATTAGAACAATATTTAGTTTATAATATTTAATTTATAATTTATCAATATGGGGACATGACATTTTGGCAATAGAGATTACAATTTTTTGCATACAATAATACAATTTTTGAACATTCAAATAACAATGAATAGAAATATTCTAATTTCTAACTGTACCTTGTGCTATCTGCACTTTGCCTGCAATGTTTTTTTTTTAATTGATTTGGCTGAGGAACCTTTTTGCCAGCCAGCCTGCAAGCAACATTATTTTTTTGGGTTTTGCTTTAGTAACCAACCTGCTTGCCTGCAGTTGACCTTTCTTCCTGTGGGTGATCTTCTGCACAGATGTCTGTGCAATCATCTGTGTAGATGCCTGTTCTACTTGCACGAATCAATGTGCCCTTCACAGATGTCTATTTTGCCTATGTGCTTGTTGAAATGCCACACTCTATACAGACTTTTGTGTAATTCTACCTTTCTCAGAAGTCTTCTAACAATCTGATCACCAGTTCAGACTGATTTTGTAATGTCTGGAATGTTTCTTCATTGCCAGAAATTCTGACTGATTTTATAATTTTGGTAAGGTATTTGCAAGCTTTAATTTTGAATCCCTAGATGCTTATTGGAAGGCTGTGCTACCAAATGTTGTAGAAAGGAAACAGGAAATGGACACACATTGCAATGTGTGTGCATGCATATCCCTGTGCCCTTCACAAATATCTGTTTTGCCTGTCTGCATGATGAATTGCCACGCCCTGACAGACTTTTGTCCTACTCTACCTTGCTCCACAATCTGATCAGCTATTCAGACTGATTTTATAATGTCTACTACATTTCCTCATTGCCTCAGCAATTCTGACTGATTTTGTACTGTTGGTAAGATTTTTGCGAGGTTCTAATTATGAATCCCTAGAGGTTTATTGGAAGCCTCTGATGCCAAATTCTGTACAGAGGAAATAGGGGAAATGAGCAGACATTGGAATGTGTATGCATGTGAATCACCGTGCCCTTCACAGATGTCTATTTTGCCTGCCTGCATGTTGAATTGCTACACTGTATACAGAGTATTATCCTATTCTACCTTGTTCAGATGTCGGCCAACAATCTGATCAGCAGTGCAGACTGATTTGATAATGTCTGCAATGTTTACTCATTGTCCCAGCAATTCTGACTGATTTTATATTGTTGCAAGGCTCTAATTATGAATCCCTGGAGTTTTATTCTAAGGCTCTGTTACCAAACGTTGTATGAGGGAAATGGAGGAAATGGGCACACATTGTAATGTGTGCGCATGTCAAATATTTAAATTAGGAAGTTAGATGGGTTGTAACTTACATTGTTTATGTCAATTACAATATTATACATAGTAACTTATGTAAGTTATATAATAAAACATCAGTGCCATCTTGTCTCTAAACATTATATTCAATAAAACAAGAGAGTAGAACAAAAAATCTTGCCAGATGCTATGAACTATCTAATTTATTAACACATTGTGATTAAACAAATGAATGGTTCAATCATATTGTGTTACTCTTTAAGTTTAACAAACAAAAGAAATAGAAAACATCATTTTTTTTTCACAGTGCAAACAAATGTGGAGTGAAGAGTGGACATACCTAGAAAGATGATGGTTGACTTGCATATACTCTTCCTTTTTACTCTTTCCTAGTTACAAATGTAAAATCAAATGGACATAGGGTTTAGACCCCTCCAGGGCTTACATTAAGGTGTGGAGCCTTGGTGGGGCCTCCCTTTAGTATCAGTTTTTTTTCCTTTCATTTTTGTATGTTTTTTTTTCTCTGTTTCTTTAAATTAAATTTTGATAGCCCTAGGGGACCTTCTAACTTCCTTGGGATTATTGATGTCCCTCAGAATGGTAGGATGTCCTTGCGGCATTTCTAAAATGGGGGACGTCCCTCTTTTTTTTGCAATAGGCTCTGATACCAAATGATATGAACACAATTGAAACAACAACAAAGAACACTAGATTGCCGCAACAATATATTTTGTATATATATATATATGTTACAAAGGATATTTAAGGAAGCTTCTAGATGAAGGAGGATGTACATAGAAATATGTGCAACATTTAATAATATAAAATAGACTCATGAGGTAATGTAAAACATTTAATGAAGTACACTAACCCATGTGACTATATTTAATACAACACACTATCCCATGTTGGTATGTCTCATCATACAGACTACTAGGGTTAGATGTAAGCAATAAGTTTACTCATCAAACATTTTATAGTGATTTTTAAATTAATATAAAGCAGCGATCTTTTTGTTATTAGCAAAGCATATATATTCTGTTTACATATTTGGATATTACCAGTTTTTGATGGGTATTTTGTAACCTCTAATAAAGGATATATGCTTGAAGCTTTTAATTACACTATGATCACATTCAATTACAGAAAAGATTAACTGTATTAAATAATGTATTTCTTTTTTATTCAATATTAGCATTTTTTAAGTTAAAGTAGTTTTTTACCTGACATTGTGTATATGTCTTATTGGACTATTCAGGTTGAATTGGTAGTTGAAGCGCAAAGACAAACTGTTGAAAGTGGTGATCTATCCCTTTATTCAGCAGAAGCTTGTCTTTGTGATGCACAGAAATTGTTCAAGGACAGTGACCATTTTGATTTACATTCAACAGAATTTACTTGGCTAAATCCCTGCCAAAATATTGAAGCTAATGTAGGTAGTCAGGGTTATGGTGTGCTAAGTGGAAGAATCGAAAGCCCAACTCTGTGGTCTGCAGAACATGTAAGTTGCCTAGAGCTTCTTCCTATTTTTCTGGATACATCTGTTTCTTCTATTTTATATTGGGTTTTTGTGCAGATATTCACTGCATGGTATATAATTTAAGTCAGAGAATCCAGACTTGCAGAGATAAGCACTGTACTAGTCAAGATTGAATCAAATATATTGTGCTATGCAGATGCTCCTCTACTTTCTGGTTGCATATCTGGCATCAATAACTAGATAGTGCTTACTTGAGACAAAGAGCATATATTTTGATAAGTTTGGATGGTAATAAATATCTTAGAGAAAAATAATAATGTTTAGTTTGAAGGAAATAACTTGATCTGATCAAAGTAAGGCGTTTAAGTTCAAGCTTGGAAAACCTTAAAAAACCATGTACCAACCAGATCTATTAGCAATTTCTTGGGTTTGAAAAGTTATTTTCACATGGGCAGACATAGTCAATGCTTTTAGAGCTAGTCAACAGGTAGGATAATTAACTGGTTCTAACGAAGTGTAATGTCCCCATTTTCGTGAGCATCAGAGTATAGAGGATTAGCCTATCAATTGACCCTTGTAGGCTAGTGTGGTGGATTAGAGGGTCCAGTATTGGGCGTCATGGAGCTCTTCAGGTGGCAGTTGTAGTGTTTATCTCTTGAAATCCTTCATATGTTCTGAGGCATTGATATTCAGAGGTTTCTGGTTCCATTTTGAGGGACTTACTATTTATAGTAAGTCAGTGGATGTTAGAGATGGAGGGACCCTTACTATTTTTAGTAAGGCAGTTGGATGCACAGTGGATACAATGGTTAACTCCCAGGTTCAGACGGAATGGAAAAATAATAAGTATTTTTGGAGTTATGTCATTTTAATTATTAATAAAGCAATACTTTATTAATAATTAATTATAAAGTGCATATTATAAAGTTACATTTTAACTTTATGTTGATGGGGCCACTTTATGACTTAAAGTCAATTAATAAATGTACTTATGTGAGCGCCTAATTAATGCTTTATATTAAAGTCAACATCGAAAAGCATTTAATATCATTTAAATGATTATAAAAGCCTCATGAGGGAATCGACTTATTTTGGAGAGAGTATATAAGTCACCAAAAGCATTTGGAAAAGCATCATTTGATCATTATACATTTTGGCTTTGTTCTTTGGAGAGCTTTTTCTCTTGGAGGAGAAGGAAACCAAGGGTTTCAGATTTATTGGCTTTGGAGAACGAAGTTCTTCATGGTTAATGCTACCTGAGGGTGTGAGATATCACTTGAAGGCTGCATTATTTGGTAGCTTCACATCAGGAGCTGCATTTAAGCTTATTTGAGAGAAGGAATTATAACCAGCTAGGGTTTGAAGACTATTTGCAGATTAAAGGCATTTTGATCAAAGTTTGAATGTCTATTTGATACATTTCTTCCATTTCCATCCACGGCTAGGGCTTGACAAATTGTGGCTAGGGTTACAACTCCAAATTGATGAAGATTTGTACCAAATATCAATTTGTAATGGCGATTTGGAGTCTATTTTGATAGTGGCCGCCTAGGGTTTGCAGGTTATTGACATTGGAATCATTCTATGGTGAAATCGTGGACTTTGTGAGGACATATCAGATTATATATCATTGCTGGTTCATGTTTAATTCCAACCATTTTTGGCAATTTGGGCACATATCTTCGTGGGTGTTGAATATTATGTTTGGTGCATCATTTTGAGGTATTGTGGAATACCTATCAGATGTGGGTTTTGCATATTAAGGGCAGATCATGGCTTGTTGAAACCCTAAGTGCACTCCCAAAAGCTATCACAGCCTTCTAGGGTTGGTGTGCTACCCTTGAGGGAGGTTCGTGGGACTATTTGGAGCTATTTCAGTTTGCATACTTCACATCAACATTCTATATCAGACATCAGTCCTGTAGCAACCACTTTTGTATTCCATTTCGAGTATCTTTCATTGTCATATCAGCAATACCTTGTATACTTCATGAAGGATTGATCACGGGTATGTCATACATTGTTATTTGATCAATTGGAGATATATTTTATTGATTGTAATAGACTGATATAACCTATATCAGACCTGTCATAAGTGTATATAGAGTGTAATCAGACCTGTTATATGATCAATAAAGACATATTTGCAAGTGGGTTCCTTGATATATGAGTATGCAACCATTTATCTATCATTTCTATGTTATTGTCTATGTTTTGGCATTGAAACATCTTTCAAACCAACATTAGAACACTCAGAAATTTATATCAGACTTAAGGAATCAGAACTTAGACACTTTTCATGCCAAGTGTTTGACGAAATGTCAATCCATTCAAACTGAGTTTCTGGGATAGAATAAGGCAGGGATATTACAGTGGTACCAGAGTGGTTTCCTGCCATCCTTTTGGGGGTTTAAATTAAAAAATTCATTGAGCTCACATCAGAATCATCTGAGTGACCAGCACTCATTCATATTTTCAATTACATTATTTTCCAGTCTAGTTTGAAATATGGGTATAGATAGTGACAAACAAATTGTATCTAGTGATTGGAAATGGTTAGCAAGAACGATACATGAACAGGGTAGTAAACTTGGTAAAACTCCACAATCCATATATGATACATTATGCATTTTGATAAGACTAGAAGAAAGCTTAAGTATGGTAGAACAATCACCTTTTGCAATACTTCAGATATCTACAGGTCCTGTAGTGACAGTGTTGGGTGAGCATAGGTACTTGAGGCACAGTGATAGTGAGATTAGGCTCACTATTGCCCTATGCTACAGTCAGTTTATGAGGATCACAGTTCCTTGGGTTCCTTATACTGGGGTCACCATGAGAGAGGTTTTCCAGCTGATTGTAGACAATATGGTTGGGATTGGAGACATCGGTAGTCCTACCTATGCACAGAAGGTTAAGATCTTAGAGCTAATGGCACAGGTTAGATCATGCGTTGCCATGCTTGATTTTGATCAGCATGATCTTGTGTTGCAGTTATTCAGACTCTTCTTGGAGTCCATTAGTTTGGGGCATGATAGATGTATTCAGGACTACATGAGAGATATCATGACTTCCATTGTTGATAACATTGATAGTATATCTTAGCCCATCATGACACTTCTAGCAGTTCGCAAGCGAGAGAAATTGACATCCCCGGCTGCTTATGTGTTGGTATGCAGTGTCTTTGATCGGTGTAAAGACAAGTTGGGACCTTATTTGGTTAAGGAGGAGCCAATGTAGGAAAAGAAGGTGAAATTCGAAGAGAAAGTTGATGTTATTAGTGCTCAAGAAGTTGTTATCAGTCATGATAACAAGTCTGATTTTTATGACAACAGTCTTTCCTTTGAGCGTAATGATGATTTAAAAGTCATGGCAAGTTCAAAAAGTGTTGTGGGAGAGACCTTGAGTATTGGCACACAAGATACAAGTGTCAAGAATGAGGATTGCACGATGAATTTGACCCATAACAGTTTTGATTTTCATGACAGCAGTGATGAAACTTTGCATCAACATGATACAGTAGTGACTTCACACGTGCAAGATGCTTCTATTGAGTTGTCACATGAAGGTACTCAAGAATTGGGTACTAATGATGCATTGTGTGATGTGGATTCATGTCATGATGAGTCTGATTTTTCAAATCAGACCTTAGGAAACAAGTTGAAAAATTCAAGTAGTGGCATTGAATCCCAGGATCGTGAGTTGGATGGACATACAGTTACATTGGAAGCAAAAGTGTGTGAAGATAATGTTATATCAGCAGCTTCTACATTACCAGTTGAGGCATCCTTTGAGGACATAGCAGCAGTACCTTAGTTGGTGTGTGCACTAATGATAGCACACATGATGCTGCTTATCATGAGGTGAGTGATGTTGATACAGCTTCATATCACAGTGCAGATTTCGAATCAACAAACTTGTATGGGAATCCTCAGTTGCAAAGTCCTCATCATTTGGTTGGGCAACTAAAGGTGAATGACAGCATGATTGCCACAGCCATTGAGCATTTTGATGTTGCTCGACAGATGTTGGCTACTTTTGGTTGGAGTACTCCTATGATAGATGAGCATGGTGATAGTGGTCTTTCCCTTGCTGAGTTTCATGCACTTCGAGAAGCAATTGGAATAATGAAACAAAATTATCTACAATTACTTGCTGATAGGGATTATCTTCTTGAGCGGGATTGCATTTGTTATGATGCCCTAAAGGTAAAGGAAGAAGAAGTTGATGAGCTCACCTATGAGCTCAAGGTGACTATGGACTCGTTGAAGAGCACCCAGTTGGCCCTTCAGGAGTCACAGTCACAGGTTGATGAGCTCACTTATGAGCTTGAGGTGACCATGGACTCGTTGAAGAGCAGTCAGTTGGCCCTTCAATAGTCGCAGTCACGGATAAAGGAGCTTACTGTGGAGTTGAGCTTGGCACAGTCTTCACCATCTACAAATACAGTTCAGGTTTCTATGGCAGTAGTTGGTGAGGAGCATATATCCACGGATTATGGTCATATCCCGCAACCACAAGTGCAACACTCTCCAAAGCTCCCAAGGTGCCACTCAGAAATGAAGCCTCAAAGAGAAACATCCCTGTCAACATTTTTAAAAATTAAAAAAAAAACCCGCGATTTTAAAGTGTTTTTTAGTTGATAAAAACAAAAAGTAAAACCCAAAAATGCATCATAAAGCAAAAACGTCCCCATTTCATACCTCATTTCACAACAACTCCATTTGAGAAGAGTTTTTCATCTTTTCTTCATTTTTGCATTGTGGAGGGCTGCAGCTATTTTTTCGGAAGGAATCGATTGCAAAGTGGCAAGGGAGGATTGTAGCTTGCACAAAGGTCATCTACTGATCTAAGGTAAGTAGTTTAACCTATTCTTTCTAGTTTTTTTCTGAATTTTTTCAAGTTTTTTATGGATTTCTTCAAGTTTTTTACAAAAAATTTCAGTTTTTTTAAAAAAAGTATTAACATTTTTTTAAACCTATTTTAGTGTTTGTCTTGATTGTTTAGGTGTTTTATTAGTCTATATATTGTGTAGGGCTGCATTTTTTTAATTATATTTTAATTTAAATTTTGTAATTTCTTAAACAATCTATTTGAAATTGAAATGGCTACTAGTTCAAGTTCAGTGGGTCATGAGAAGGATAAACAATTTAAATATGATCAAGGATCTCCTCTTTGGAGACATGTCAACATGATTGAACAACTAGCAGGAGGTGGGGCTTTTGTTTGGGTTTGTAATGAGTGCAAGGTCACATTTAAGAGCTCATATAGTTGAGTGAAAGCTCACTTATGTGCCATAAGTGGAAAAGGAATTAAAATATGTGAAGGGCCAAAAAAGAAGGGGTTGCCAAAAGGACAAATTATGGCATTCATTAAAGAACAAGAAGAAGCTGATGAAAAGAGTACAAGAGCAAAATCAAGAGTTCATCCTTTAATAAAGAAAACAACAATGAATCCACCTACAGAAGCTCCTTTTTCCATGCCCCAACATCCTTTCTTGGAGACAACGTCTATCCAAGATGAAGATCCCTCTCCTTCCTGCAAAAGAGGTCCATTGGCAAAGGCATTTCAAAATGAAACAAGAGATATTGCAGATGAAAAATTGCACGTTGCATTTATGCCAATGGTCTTCCTTTCAACTTGGTGAGATCACCATATTGGCGAGAAATGGTGGTAGCAATTAGTAATGCACCTTCTGGTTACACAGGTCCTGGTTATGAAAAGGTGCACACCACCTTATTGGCAAAAGAAAAAAATTATGTAGAGAAATCACTAAAACCAATTAGAGGTTCATGGATTGAAATAGGAGTGTCCATTGTTTCTGATGGATGGAAAGATTGCAAAAACCGACCTTTAATAAATGTTATTGCAATGTCCATTGTTTTTGAAGTCGGTTGATTGTGAGGGGCAAATCAAGGATGCATAATTCATTTCCAAAATCTTCATTGAGTCCATAGATATGGTGGGTGTTGATAATATTGTCCAAGTCATTACGGACAATGCAAAAATTGTAGGGCAGTGATGGGTTCAAATATTGGCTTCTTTTATGTTGTTTTTATATGCTTTCAGACTTTATGACTAATATTTCAGATACTTTTCCAAGACATTACCATCAGAATATGTCTTTTTATATATTCTGCGAATCTTGAACCTATTCTGCCAATATGAAATATGGTGATAATATTTGTCAATTGAATGAGTTAGACATGAGTATGTATGCATATAAGATGAGATTTTATAGTTTAATTGTGAAGGTTATTTGCATGCATATGTTCTATGGATTAACTCTGTGCAACAACGAGTATGTGGCATTGAGGAAAGGAGAATTCGCAGCACATTGCAAAACAAGGCATTTAAGGAAGTCATAGTCGAGCACTAACTGAGGCTAAACATGATCATTATGGAAGAATAAATACAGAAGAAGAAGACTTGTTCTAGGATTCTAATTGCAGCTTGTGTTTCATATATGAGCCGTTGTATAGGAATTTTTGTTTGAATAGGACTATGCTTCCTCTGTTCAGTTAGATTGGTAAATCGATCTCAAACCTGTACCTTGATATCTAGGGATGGATTGATGGTTGAAGTTAGTTGGTAGTTGCATAAAACTCTCCCGTTTTCTATATAAGTTAGGAGGGATGAGTTAGATGTTAAGTTAGTTACTTTGTTTTCTAGTTATTCAGTTATTACTCTGTTTCCATCAGACATGTTTTATTGAGGAATGTTATTATTGAATACAATCTGAAGAGATTTTGTTTATGATTTGCAATGAATGGAACTATGTGAGTTGAGATGTGCAAATATTTGAATTAGATTTGATTTTCAATTAAGTGAGACAGTTCCTTGAGCCGACCACTCAAGGTACTGATCTTCACTTCATTTATTTCTTCATTTCTTCATGCATTACTTGTTAAATCTGTTCTTCATTTATATATAGACACATCACAAGTCAATTAGAATACTTTGAATGCTAAGCTAAAATAGTATGGTTCATGAACAAGTGCATGCTTTGTCTATTTTGAGTCCTCCGGAGGTTAGTATTAGTTCTTTTATCATTCTGAACATTTGGAGTTAATTCTGTAATTTCCTATTGAATATAGTTATCTTCAGCTTATGCTGCAGGTACCCGTAGCTACTAGGTCCTATAGTTTTTACTGTTTTTGCATTTCTGAGAATTCCAGCCAAGTAGAATACCCTAAGTAGGTTTGGATAAGATAGTTTAGGATAGATATGAGTCTTGAAGGTACATACAGTGCAGTGTTATCATAAGCTTACGCTCCTTGGTTGATAATTTAATGTAGGAAGTACAATGATAGAGTGGACTGTTCAGATAGGGTTACCCCTGAATTATGTTAAGTCTACAACACATTAGTTTTCCTCTACAGGCAGCAGGTGCTTTGGTTGAGGAAAGGTACCCACACATATTTTGGATACCATGTACCGTACACTCCCTTAACTTGGTGATGCAAGCAATTGGCACTCAAATAGATTGGGTGCAAACTACATACAATGAGGGTGAGGAGATTCATATGTTTGCACGACAAACCATCATATGTCACAAGGCATCTTCAGGACTTTCTCGCATTTGGAGTTGTTGAAGGTAAATTTAATTTATTTTAATTTTAATTTATGCCATATTTTAATTTACTTACATGATTTAGATTCTAAGATTATATTTTAATTTTTAATGTGTATTTAACTTGTTTTTTTTCATAACATTAGGTTGCTGAGACCTGATTTGCATCACACACAATCGTTTTGAGATGACTGGTGAAGGTGAAAGAGGCATTAGGCTCCATGGTCACTAGCCACCAATGGAGTATATGGAAGACAACTAATTTGGAGAGGGCTCAAAAGGTGAAGTCATTGATCCTAGATGATGATTTCTGGGATCGTGTGCAATATGTTTTTGAGTTTCACAGAGCCTATCATGAGTATGCTTAGGTTTGCTGATACAGATCAGCCATGTTTGGGAGAAATCTATGATGTGTAAATATTAAAATTAGAATGATATATATTTACATGAGAGCAAAGCTCTTTAAATAGAGTACAAATAGAAGTTTCTAAAAGGACTACAAGAGTTCCATAAAGGAAACTACAGCTAATAAAGCAAAACTAAAACATAATTAGAAACTATCTAATAAAATACAATATTGACCATTAAATAAGCTAAATAATATTTTAATACCCCCCCATAATGGTCAATCTAATAACTTCACCAAGGACAGGATCTACTAGTGTCTTGGCCATAAAGGCGTTGAAAGCAGATTCCTTCTGCTTAGAGTGCTTTGCAACATGGGTTGATGGTGTGGACTTTTCTTGCTTGGATTGTGCAGAAGCCAAGCGCTTCTGGCAATCCTTCTTCATATGGCCATACTTATGACATTAATTACACTGAATGTTCTTCTTGGAAGGGTCTTGGGATTGACCCTGACTGGATGGTTGAGAGGGCTGATTGTTGCCCTTATTTTGCTAAAAGGACTTGGCAGTAAATGCTTGCTCTGTAGAGGAGGAACTAGCATTGCTACCAAACTGTTGTCTCCATTGATCCTGCTGCAGAAGTTAGTTGCATAGCTTTGGAAACTTCATGTGAACATTAGTTGAGGTAATGTTGAGCGTTTCGATAAAGTGCTCATAAGATAGTGGTAGACTTTTTAAAGTGATGACTACCATATCTTACTCGTCCATCTTCCGATCAATTGCCTCCAACTGATCACGGATGTCCTTGATTTTTGTGAGATGCTCTTGCAAAGACATCTTTTCATCCATCATGATTGAAAAAAGCACGTTCTTCAGAAAGAACACTCGACTTTTGTCGGACGTTTCATGAAGGTCCTTCAATGAATCCCAGATTTCTTTTGCTGATTTCCCAGACGGAACCTGAGGTAGATGGTCATCGGTGACCGATAATTTGATAAGCATTACCGCTTCCCGATTCTGCTCATCGAATATATCCTGATCTTTACCCGCCACTGGAGGGCGTGTAGATTTGCCCAGAACAAACTAGTCAAGGCATCGATACTTGAATATGGTTAACATGCGCTGCTTCCAGGGGTTGTAATTGTGGCCATTGAACTTTTGACTGCCTTCCAACATGATGTTGGACCAGGTCGCCATCTTTCACATTTTTCGAGGCACGAGAAAATGGATTACACGCCGATGGCACAAAAACCAAGGCAGATTGATGGCACAGACAGAGAACAAAAACCTAGCACGAGTTTCGAGGCACAAATCTCGAGAGTACAAAAAACACAGGCTCAAAAAAACCCGAACATGGACTTCAAGACATGAAAATATTTCAGCAAAACCCTAGCACGGTCTGCACAAATCCCGAGGTGTGATAATTCCTTAAATTTGCGCCAGCACCTAATCGCTGATAGGACCACTTCTTGAGTGTTGAATCTGAGCGCTTGGTTCACAATGTGACCACATGCTTGAGCAAATAAATGAAGCGCTTGTAGTGCTGGTATAGAAGACCACCCTGTGTCAAACAAAAATTAAAACCAGCGAATAAAAGCCAACCGAATCAAGAAGTCGATCAAAGTTTTGAAGCTCGCAACCAATTTGACAAATTGCAACCCAAGGAAAAAAAAGGCGACCACAAATAGTGAAGGAAAACGGAAATCGTGATCAAAATAAGGGAGTTGTTGAACAATGAAGAGAACAGGAGCCGGCGACTGCAAATCGTGATTCTCAGAGATGCGACCTCCAGAAAGAACAAAAAATGACCTCAAACACGGTGACCAAGGAATAGACAAATGCCAATGAAGAAAGAGGAGCGACGACCATAGAACTGGAACCTCAAATGAAGCAAGGCCGACACCCAAAAAAATGCGATTATAACCAGGTCTTTACCTACAAGCGGCGCCTTCAAAGGATGACTTCACAGCAACTCGCGGCCAAGACACACGACCAGGAGTCTCAAAAGACGGCCAGAAAGTACTGAAGCTTTCGTAGAGTCCGTAGAAACCCTAACGACAACCTCCAAGAGGTAAATCGTGATCAGAAAAAAGCCACGATTCCTTCAGAATCCGCAACCACAAATTTCGCAATAAAAAAAAGAGAGTATCTGCCGACTACAACAAAACGCAACCTCTCAGAAGGCATAAAATCTCAAGCTTCAGAAATTGAAGACCTTTTCTGTGAAGCTGAAGGTCGAAACCCAGAAAACAAAGCTTATGTAGAGAAAAACAGAAGGTCGTATGGCCGTGTACGCACACACGTACAATTCGTACGGATTTTACAGAGAGCCGAAGGGAAAAATCAATTTTCCCACTCAATCAGCTCTGATACCATGTAAATATTAAAATTAGAATGATATATATTTACATGAGAGCAAAGCTCTTTAAATAGAGTACAAACAGAAGTTTCTAAAAAGACTACAGGAGTTCCATAAAGGAAACTACAACTAATAAAGCAAAACTAAAACAGAATTAGAAACTATCTAATAAAATACAATATTGACCATTAAATAAGCTAAATAATATTTTAATATGATGGCATTGACTCCATAGTAGAAAAAATAAAGCCCATAATAAAACAAAAGGACAATGACCCCAATGAAACATTTTTCCTAAGTGTCAAAAAAATCATTGATGACCGTTGGGACAAGATGAACACACCCTTGCACCTACTTGCATATGCCTTGTCTCCCAAATATTATAGCACTGAGATACTTTGCGGGGGAGAACCTCACCATATAGAGATAGTGAAGTTGCTAATGGTTGCAAGAAATCATTTCGAAGAATCTACTCAAATCCAGAAGTGGTGGATAGTGTTAGAAAAGAGTTTGGTAGGTTCATACAAGGACGAGAGCATTGTTTTTGTGCTCTTGGAGACATGTACAAGGAAGATACTCATACATGGTGGTACCTCCACGGGCAAGATTATGTTTTCCTCCAGCCTCTTGCAATCAAAATTCTATCACAAGTAAGCATGTTTTATTATTTAACATTCTTAGTACTTACCATTTTTTGCATTTTAAAGTTGTATTGACGAGAGCTCTAATTTGAAATTTCAATAGGTTGCAAGTTCTTCGGCTGAACGGAATTGGAGTACATACTCCTTTATCTACTCAATGGAGCGTAATCGATGGGCTGCTAAAAAAACAGAAGACTTGGTCTATGTCCATTCCAACTTGCTTCTTCTATCACATAAGCAAGTTGAGTACAAGGATGGGGCAGCGAAGAATTGGGATATAGCCCCTGAGTGTGCCAACTTGGATGCATCTATTGCAGAGCTTGCTACAATCAGTGTAGATGATGAGGAGAATTTTCTACATGATGTACCTAATGGGAGTGGCACTCCATATGTTTGTGCTTCAAATGATTTGGGACCAATTGATGACTTAGATCTAGATCCATTCGATGAAGATTGAAGAGAGAAATATAGACTTTTGATTATAGTATTTTGAAAATTTCAAATTTTGTAATACAGTATTGAGTAATTGTAATGATTTTCATTGTTCAATGGTCATCTAAATTATCAATTGACAAATTCAATTATATATTAATATTATGATTATCTTTAGACTTTAATTTTAAACTTCCAAAGTTTATTTGTTATGATTATCACTATCATTGATCAATGATGAAGTATTGGAGCACACACTCTTTCAATTATATTAATATATGATAATAATTTAATATAATTGAATCATTGATATATCAAATGTATTATATATGTTCAATTCTATATATTTTAAATTTTTTTTTGTATATATATATAGTACAGCCGTACCCAGCCGTATCCATAGCAAAAAAAATCGCCGTACTGGCGTACCAGAACCAGCAACTTAGAATCAAACAATGTATCAACATTAACACCATTTACATTAACCTTGATGTTAAACAATGTTTCTTTTTCTAACTTACCAATTCTTTTGGTAGTGCAAGTAAACTTAGAAGTCTCATCAGAATCCCCATCAATTTCTTTACTCTTCTTAATGACTACATTGCCTTCATTCATAGAGGGCATAGAGTTTTTCTTACCCTCCTTATCTTGTTTGTGAGGGTTCTTATTTGGATCAAGTCTCTAACATGAAGACTCTACATGATCATCCTTTTCACAACGATTACAATGTGTAGATTTCTTTTTAGTGCTATTAGAATTAACTTTTTAATCCTTTTTAGTGGCCTTAACTTCGTTAGACTTGGGAGAGGAAGTGTTACCATCTATCCCTAGACAATGAGCATGCAAACGTGTTTCATATATGTCAACAGGTTTAGAAAGCAATACAGTCCTACATAGATAATTATGATTATGATGATTATGACCTTCCTACAGATTTCACTGGTGTTTTCTTGTACACTTTTGCCTTCTTTTTGCTTAAGAAACTGCCATTCCATACTCTTTTCTTCCTTATGACAGATTGAATAGAATTGCTTCCTAATTTAATTTCTTAAAATGCTCCCAAGAACTTATAGAAGTCTTTTTCATAGGCATGGAAAATGGGAGACTCTCAAACTAAGTCAGAGCATGTTTTGCCAACCTTAGTCTAGCAAATAAGTTTTTTTGTTTCAAGGTGAGAGTATGCATACAGAAATATACCTCAAGCTGAGTAATGCAATTGTCAAGCTTTTCCACATCATCAACTTCGAATGACAATATCTTAATCTTGGCCCATGCCTTGAATAGAGGTTTCTTTAGAAGACTCTTGGCAACCTTCGAATACTCTCCTTAGTTGGAATTGGGCTCATCACCATCCAATCTCTCCAATAGTACTTGCATAAGGCCTTTCATGGTCTCCAATGATTGAGATAAACTTACAATGACATGCTCCATCCTTTGGAATCTTGCTTGAGCATCCACATAATTCCTATTGATGTAGAATATTGGTCTTAGATTTAGCCAATAGTCGACATCCATTGGTGTTGTTCGGTTAAATCTTTGTTTATATCCAAGTATTGGTCTTTGCTTTAACCAGTAAGAGGTTGTACTCGTTCATATTTGAAGTGTTTATCCTCTTTAATTTGAAAATCTCATTGCAAGTCTTGATTGTTGACAATCCAGTGTTGCAGTCAGGGCAAAAACATAGTAAGTTAAATATTTACATTTTATACAAAACCCCCATTAAAATCTTGTATAGTGTGCATACTTGTAAATTCTATTAGTGTTAGGTTTAGTTAGATCTTAGGGAGCTTCCCCTTGTAATCTAAAGAATGGTTCTACTGTACACATTGTTCCATTTTGTGTTGTCTGGGAAGAGACAAATTAAAATGCTAACATGCTCACGAGAGATGGGTTCTTATGAACCATTACTCATGAAATACTAGTTGATAAAGATTGACTCAAACCAATGTAGTTGAATCTTGATAAAACATCATAAATTTTGACCTTGTTCTTTGAAATGCCATTTCCTTCATAGAGGTGTGCCCCTAACAGTGGGATATCAGCCTTTAATTCTCTGAACTTTGCTTTTCCCCTTATAGGTGCGCACTTGATCTCTTGCTGTGGAAAATTTCTTTGAGAAAAACTACCTTTCTTTGCTGTGACGAATGATTTCTATAGCTTCCTTCCATGGTCCCTATAAAGATAAAGAAAGACAACAAAGACGTCACCTGCTGTAATGTCCCCTTTTTGTTCTCCTTAACTGAGCCGACTTCACCTAAGCCAAGTTGAAGTTAAGTTGAGCCAAAATTTGAAAAGTACTTTATAACAACTTGGAGAAAGGAAAGTCAGTTAAGTGTAGCAAAAGTGATTTGGAGAAAGGAAAATCAGTTGAGTGAAACTTGGAGAATGGAAAGTCACTTTATAAAAGGAGAAATAAAATATAATAAAATGGCAAAATAAAATATTTTTTTATTAGTCAAGTGGGCCGACCCATTTGAAGGAAAAGTGAATAAAAAATAATATTTTAATCCCAATTGTGGTGCACCTCTTGTGGACATGAAAATTATATAAAATATGGCCAATAAAGACGATTCCTTTGGAGGCTTTATAAAGAGGTGTTTGGAGGTTCATATCATCATGTGGTATTTTGTCATTTGCATATTGGATATTTTCCTTTGATTTGCAACACAGGTTCATCCTTTTCTAAGGACGAAAACCCTCGGAAATTCGTGGATTGGACAAAAACCCAAGCCACTTGAGAGGTGAATCCATCCAAGATTTGCTATAGAGCTTATTTGTAGGTTTTTGGCATAAATTTGGAGCTTCAAAGACATTATTTGTAGGTTTATATCAGCTAGGGTTTGAAGACCAAATTGATGCAGATTTGTTCCAAATATCAATTTGGATTGAGGTGATTTGGAGAGATATAGTCGATATGTCATCATCATTCATGCAAGGAGGGAATGGTTGGCCCAAGGAGTGATTTAGGTGTATTGTATTATGCAGATCGTGTGCATTTCATGGTGATTTGTCATCTATTTCCCATCCTTTATCGCCTAGGGTTAGGCGCTCCATGTTGGAAGAGTTAGTGCTTCATATTTGAGAGTTCGTGGGCATTTTCCATGGTCATATTTGCATATCAGAATTCAATTTGTAACTAATGTCATATCAGACTGCTGTCATATCAGATCTCTAACACTTAGATCCAATCATCTTTTGTAATGTCCCTTTTTGGCACATAGACTTTTTGTGCGCATTATGCTTGTCCCTAGTCTTGCGGAGGCTTTTAATCATGTTGGGAGAACCCCAATGTCCTTGAATGGTCATGGTTCAGTCTTGCAGAGTAGTTGTTTGTCCCAAGTCTTCTATTTCACTATGGTTCGGTCGAAGTTGTGCAATCAGTGCATTTCTATGCTTAATACAGCTTGTGACTATTATCTAGATAATTAATTAATATTTCACTAAGGTTGCCTAAGGTTGTGATTAATTATAGCAACATAGTGTGATATTAATTATAAAAATGGTTTCCCCTTCTGGAAATGGATTATTTTCTATGGTAGTGAGCTCAGTGGATGTTCAAGGTTACGAAGATGCTTTTAGATGCTTTTTTGGCTTTTCAGATAGCTCTCCAAGATTCTTGGAGGAGCCGTCTATTTATAGTAAGTCACCCAGAGGACATTGTTCTTCATCCCAAACATCATAAAAGGCAATGTTATGATTTATTTTGCAGTTCGTTTAAGTTTGGTATTTTCCGCAAAGTTAGGTGGATTAATGAGGTATTTAATTATTATTTTCACTTAAGTCTTCGAAGGGTGAAAATAATTAAAAGGTACCTTAGTATTATAGCTCATTGGAAAGGTAATTAAGTGTTTTAAATGATAGACACTTAAAAAAGGGGGCCTCACACATGGTATATTATTATTATTTCAAAAAAGGTTTTTTTGAGAGAAGAAATATGAAGAGGTAAAAAGAAAATAATATTATATTCCTCTCAAAAAATTATAAAAAGGGGATGAGAGCTCATTTGAGGAGGCTTTTTGGATTTGATATTGTTATGCTGTTGGATTGAACCTGCGTGTTCTTCCATTTTTCCTTCTTGAGGACGAAAACCCTTTTGGAAATAATCAGTTTTGGTGGTGAGAGATCCACCCTAGCTGGTAATGGTGGTTTCACATGGAAATCACATTGTGCTATCATGGAGTTTATGGTATTTTGATTTGATATTGATCATCTGGTATTGTGCTTATATTTTGGTTTGGTTGATGGAGATTTATGACGAATTTTTTGTGGAGTTGTGAAGCATGAAGATTCCCTTGTGCTGGCCATACAACATCAGCTGTACTTGGACGTAGGGTTGTTGGAGTTGCCGAGCAATGTAATCTTTGCAATTTTATTTTGATGATTGAACAATTATCCTAGGGTGATGGCGATCATTTCCAATGCTGAGTACAAGGATTCATTGTTGTGAGAAGTCACCAAGATTGGCCGTACCTTCATGCTTGGCCGTATATTCCTTGCTGGGGGGCACTTGATTCTCAGATGTAATTCACTGCTATTTTAGACTGGGTTTGGTGTCCTTTGGGCGCGCTTTCTAAGGTGTAAGATGATATTGTTGATTGAGGAAGGGTTTGAGCAAAGTTTGAACTGCTGGTTATAAGTTTATTGGCTGCCATTACTGCTGTTTCAGGCCTGCGATCAGTCCAACAGTCCATCAGACCATCAAACATAACTCTCTTTATACTTCTCATGCATGGTACCTTCATGGTAATCATATGGGTAAAGCTTGAATGCTTCTTCCTTTTCTTCATAGAGTTTTCTGTGCTTTAACTGTTGGCAGCTGTGACTTCAATTATATCAGGGGTATTGTTATTCAGAATTGCAAATTGATATCTTGATGATATGCCAATCATTCTTGGGGGTGTTTATCAAAGATTAATCCTTTTGGGTGCAACATACTCTTTCATTGTAATTAATCTTTAATATTGCAAACACATTTTAACCCCTGGATGGTATGACTGCCAGTGTGGATAATGGTATTATGGTTTTCTTGGCTTTCCCGCTGAAAAAGCGGATGTGCTTGTTCTTTCCTTGTTCAATCACCCACTGAATAAGTGGAGTATTGCCACTAGATAAGTGGATGCCTGCTGAAAAGCAGATGCCTGCTATTTAGCGGATGATTGTATTTAATTTCATTTGCAAAGTTTTGTTTGTAAGACAAAGCATTGTATGCTCTCACCTCGCCCATCTTGGGAACTTGGTGATCAGAAAGTGTGGAGGTAACCTATTAGTTGCAAAACATTGTTGTGCTAACCCTGCTGTGATATCATTGTATAAAATTGAAAAAATTTTGGGGTAACATTTTACGTCTTTCATTGCTTTCCAAGTATATCTTTGCTCATTTGAAGGAGACACCATACCGGATCATGGACTTTGAAGAGGATTTTTCATCGCCTAGGGCTTAGGATCAGAAATATTGCATCAGACCAGCACTATCTCAGAGTTGTAAATCAGCATTCGTATATTGTATGTTTGGCTTTCTTATGCATCATATTGTTGAAGATATCAATTGGGTATGTCACTGTGTTGAAACTCATTCAAATCTTTAATTCGAATAAAGAAATATCTAGCTGTTCCAAGTTATATCAGACTTCTGATTTGTTATTTCAGTCCAATTATTTATTATATTTTCATTTGCAAGTATACTACTTTGGCATTATCCTATCGCAAATGTATACACAAACTGAAATATCATAAAAAAACCATTCAAACAAGTAAAACAAACCAAGGAGAACTCAGTCCTCACAGCATACATGCCAATTGTTTGACGAAATGTCAAACCTTTGAAATCAGAAATTCAGGGCAGATTTAGTAAGGGTTCTTACACCTGCATATAAGACAAAGAAAACAAGATAGTTTTGAAAATTGACTTTCATTCGGGAAAACAACAAAGTTTCTTAGCTGAAACTTGACACAATATGAAAATTTTGTATGCGTACAGCACATATATACAGTGAACTATCCGTAAAAGTACCCATATTGGCTTTCTTGATATCTCTAAGTAAGCTCATACATCATGTGTCATACATAGGAAAATGCAGGGGTAGCAGTGTCCACAGGCAGTCTCAAAAAGCTTGTGAATGATCTAGTTCACAACATTTCACATGAGAGTCGGTACTTATTTAAAACAGGTTGACTGAACTTATATTGTACTATCATTATATCATCAAAATGCGAATGTAAACATTCAAAAATCAGTATGCAGATTAAAAATACAAATAAAAAAATTAAGTACAGCAGCGTTGTGTTGATGTGCTATCCACATATAATGGAATTCATAAACGTTGCCGGTTCATCATGAACTTAAAGAATTCTATTTTCAGGAAGTGGAAGCTAGCATGAGAATTTACAATTGATAATATTAATTGGCATATAGTTTACTGTTACTGAAAACATAAGAATTGCTTACACAGTTTCATTTGATCATAATCTAGCCTACGCATGGAAACAAGATATTTCTCTTAATTAAATTTCTTTGTTATTGAATATACCAACAGCCAGACCTGTATATTCTTCTAGTTATGCTGAAAGACTCATCAGGTAATTTGATAGACTGTGAAGCTTGCCAAGTTGGCATCCGGCAGATTTCTTTCAGACCAAAAGAATTACTTCTCAATGGGAAACCAATTCTCATATGTGGAGTCAACAGACATGAACATCATCCACAAGTGGGGAAAACCAACATTGAATCTTGCATGATTAAGGTAAGTTTGAGTTTATTTTCCTAAGTTATGCCTTTTGGTAATGCATATTACAGACAATGGGTTGATGGGATATCTTGAGTGCATACTTCAATAATTTTAGTTTTACTACTTCAATATTTTATTTGCATTGATTTAGCTTTCCTCATTTGTGATCCTGCCTGCATTTGTTTCTAAGTTATGTCTGGAAGAAAGTGTTACCTGTCAATTCTTTTGTTTCAGGACTTGGTTCTCATGAAGCAACATAACATTAATGCTGTAAGAAACAGTCATTATCCACAGCATCCTCGTTGGTATGAGCTATGTGACCTGTTTGGAATGTACATGATTGATGAAGCAAATATAGAGACACATGGCTTTTATTCTTCATCCCCACTTAGCCAAAAAACACATCCTACTTCACAGCCAATCTGGGCATATTCCATGTTGGACCGTGTAATAAACATGGTGGAAAGGGACAAAAACCATTCGTGCATTATATCATGGTCACTAGGAAATGAATCTGGATTTGGACCAAATCATTCAGCTTCAGCAGGTAATGATCAACAGAGTTTCTGTAGCTGTATGTCAAAACTTTCAATTTTGTAGTGCAGTTTGATGATTGGTGAAGGTTGCAGGTACAAAGTTGAGTAGACTATTTCTGGTATTAATTTTGTCGCCCAATTAAATCAGGTTGGCTACGTGAAAGAGATCCCTCAAGACCACTACATTATGAGGGTGGTGGAGCTAGAACTACAGTAACAGATATTGTATGCCCTATGTACATGCGTGTCTGGGACATTGTGAAGATTGCCAAGGACTCTACTGAGGGAAGACCACTTATTCTTTGCGAGTATGGTCTTCAATTTTTTCAAGGCTCTAAAATAATTTCAGGAAAATATGTTGGTCGATTTTGTTTCCTATTAAATGCTGACTTTTTAGCTTCTATTGCATGATTATTTGGCAACCTTGTTTTATAATACTCTATGGGTGTGCAGATATTCACATTCAATGGGAAACAGTAATGGGAACATTCATAAATATTGGGAAGCGATTGATAGTACACTAGGTCTTCAGGGAGGTTTTATATGGGAATGGTTTGATCATGTAAGTTTGCTTTTTCTAGCTGCTAGTCCAATGTCCTTGATAATTGAGATTCAAATAAAGAATAAGGATATAGAATAATATCTTAATTTGTTCAATGGTTTATTCAAATTTTCCATATGCATAGTTAAAGTGATGATGTCAACTCTTTCCCCAACAGTTTTTTTTTTTTTGGTTGGAGGGTTTTATGTCAAACCCAGATTGTTTTTTTTGTTTTGAAAAATTGAGTCCTATATTTTGAAGTCAACTATTGCCCCTGACAAGCAGCATTTGAATAGGCTTGAACACAGTTGAATGTGCAGCAATAAAAGCCAATGGCATTGGAAGATCTTTCATCTATTGTGCCATAATTTCTATTGCTGTACCACCAAGCAATTCAAATTAGAGGAGGAAATCAAGCACCAACTCAGACATTCTCTGTTGAAAAGGATTGATCATACCCTAACGAAAGCTGCATTCTCCATACCTAATTTTGATATTGCCTCATTTTCTAATCAGCCTACTAAGTTCCTCTTTGTCCTTTAAACGATGTCTGATTATCCCCCCTTAAAAAATATGCCTGCTGCAATTATTCAGGCCTATTTCCTCATTTTCTAATCAGCCTACTAAGTTCCTCTTTGTCCTTTAAACGATGTCTGATTATCCCCCCTTAAAAAATATGCCTGCTGCAATTATTCAGGCCCCTCAAGCACCTACTCAGACTTCTCTCTTGGAAAGGATTCATAATACCCTAACCAAATCTGAGTTCTCCATTCCTAATTTTGGTATTTCCTCATTTTCTAACCAGCCTACTAAGCTCTTCTCTACTGTTGCACAATTCAAAGGAACAGCCTTGAAGACCAAATCTGATTATCCCCTTTCCTAATGTCAGGTCCCAATTTCTCTTTCCTCAATTCTGACACATCCCTTATATAATCCTCTGCTCAAAAGGTTGCTAACCCCTTTCATCTCTGTTGGGACAAGGAAAGCACTGACAACATCACCCCTATGCAGCCCACTGCTACTTTCCCCTCTGTTCTCCACTGCTCTTGTTGCCAATATACATCAATGCAAGCATTCTTCAATCCACACTGCCTTGGTAAACATTGATGGCAACCTGTAGAGACTCATTTATGCAATGGAAACTTAGGGACCAGGAGATTCAGAAGAAATTTATCAATCTCCTTGCAACCAATATCTAGTGTCTCAGCAAAAATCTGATTTCCATCGATGATTGCCTAAGAAAGCAAGCTGAATTCCTTCAACTTTTGAGGCAAAGCTTTCAAATTCTTCGAAAGAGAAGTGAGGCAATTGAATAGTTTCTAACGATAGACAGGGCAAGAAGGAAATTGGCTGAGTTCATTCAACACAACAAGCAGCTACTTGCAACAAAAAGGCCCTTGAACACCATGAATATCTCCGGGGCTAATATCCCTCAAGTGAGGAGTGGAATATCATTACCCACACTCATGCTGATGGAGAGGTGTTTGCATGACGTGGAATCAAGATTTAATTGGAGGAAGAATCACTGTTGCAACAGCCAACCCTAGCATGAAACATCAATGCTTCAAAAATCCCCCCAACCCTTAAAGATATGCAATCATTTAGGCTCCCCAAGCACCTACTCAAACTTCTTTATTGAAAAGGAATGGTAATATCCTAAACCAAAATTGAATTCTCCATTCCTTTTTTTGGTATTTCCTGCTTTTGTAACTAGCCCACTAAGGTCTTCTCTATTGCTGATCTATTCAAAGGAACACCCTTGAAAGCAGTTCTGATTTTTGGCCTTGTCTACACTCCCTTTTCCATCTCTTCTTACTGAAAGAGATAAGCAATGAGTTGGAAACTTTGACTTCATGGTCCCAATCACAAGTCTTCAATTTCCATCACTGGCCAAAATCTTCATGTAAAATAGGATGATTTTTTTTTTTTTGGGATTTGGCTAGAGCCTGATTTGTTTTAATATATGTGCAGTTAGGATATTTGGAAGAATCATTTAGGTGTGTAATAAATTTAAAATAGTTGCACATAACATAGAGTTTAAAATTGGACAATGATTTGAAAATGAAAGTGTGTTGAAACTTGTGAAATGACAATGAAGATTAAGTGCTAGACTGCTAAAGTATTTCAGTGTAGTCAAATACTTATTTCCTATCATCACACCCTATAATTGTAATGTCTCAGCCACAAAGCTGGACTCTTTTTAGTTTACAGGTGGACTACCTCTGCGTAAAGCAAACTTATTATTCATTTCATTGTTACCGCTATATGCCAGTTTTGCTATTCATTCAATTACTTTCTCTTTATAAAAGGTTGGCTAAATTATAAAAATTTATTTGCTGATATTTGTATGGCAGTGGTGAAATATGGACATTCTCTAGTCCTGTCTTACTCACCTGAACCTTTGTTGTGAACAATAACAAATAGTGATAAATGCTATAGATTTCTTATTCTTTGCTACACTTCCCCTGACCATAATGTGTGATATTTTGATATTACAAATAAGTTCACATCGTCTTCTTTGCAGTGAAATTGCTAGAATATCAAGTTTCATTGTTTTGGATCATTGTTTAGGGAATTCACTGTTCAAACGGTTCATGTAATAAACATATACAAGGCATGAACTATATTTAGTTCTGGTAGCATTAACTAGTATGTGTTTGCATTTTCATCAATCTAATCATTCAAAACTGGAGAAGCCCTTATTATTATCCTATGAGAACTTATAAAATATTACGCTGAAATGAATCTTTTGTATGGTGTGATTAGAAATCAAAAACACTTTTCTGAGGTTTATTCCTTTTAAAGTTTAATTGTAAGCGTATATAATGGAATGGAAAAATTATACAGCATTTCATGGATCTTTTGCCTAGAATAATTTGCTGGTATATTCTAATTATATTTCCATACGTGTCTTTTACATAGGGCTTATTAAAGGAGGGAGTTGATGGGAATAAACATTGGGCATATGGAGGTGACTTTGGGGACAGTCCAAATGACCTTAACTTTTGTTGTGATGGCCTCACATGGCCAGATCGAACCCCTCATCCAGCACTCCATGGTATATGCACATACAATCCTTGTTAGGTTAGACTACATCTAAAAGGAACTTAGAGGAGGCTTAAAGATAGTGGACAAATGGTAGATAAGGGAAAATAAAGAATTTTAAGATTGTGCTTCTCTTTCTTAATAGTGCATATTATGAACACCTTCTATCAATCTTCTACATCACTGAGTTGAATTATGTCATGCAACCTTTCAGAGGTAAAATATGTTTACCAACCAATAAGGATTTCACTAAGGGAGAACACCGTTGAGGTATCTATAGTGAACCTGAAAATCTGATTTTTGATCATGTATCCTGTAACCACAATATCATTACCATGTTGTCTAATGCGTGTTAGATGTACTTGTTTGCAGATATGTAACCAGCATTTCTTTGATACAACAGAAACTTTGGAATTTGGTTGGTGCCTTACTAATGGGGATGGAAAAGTCTTGGGTTCTGGACTAATAGATTTGCCTTCAATAGAACCTCAAAAGACACACAAAATTTTATTAGTATCGTGTCCATGGTACTCACTCTGGCATAATTCAGCTATCAGAGAAGCATTTGTAACCATCTCTGCTAAACTCATACATCCCACACGCTGGGCAGATGCTGGACACTTCGTTGCTTCAGAGCAACTCTGCCTTCCTGTCATCCAGGGAATTAGTAGTCAAGTATGTACATGCACTTTGCTTTTAAAAAATTATGAGTTTGCAGTTGTTATGGATTTGCTATCAACATTTGGCATTTTGCATTATAGTTTGATTTTGGTTCTTTCAGCTTACCATGTCCGAAAGTACAAGATTACAAGTTGAAAGTTTCAGAGACACCATTTACATCATTAAAGGAGAGGAATGGGAAATAGAATTTAATTTAAGCACTGGAATTCTTCAGCAATGGAAGGTAAGTTTTCTATAATATATTTGTCTGGATATGTCGCTAAATGTTAAGCAAGATTTCATGGAAGCTATCCAGCTTAATCTGGATGTCTGCATTATCTCATGCCATTGATCTTTGCTAAATCTATATCCCTTAACTATATCGATGTTTATAATTTATATTAATTCTTCAAACCATGTTTATGAAGCCTTCATTTAGGAATGTATCCTTTGTAATGCTTACCTGCACCAACTAGCTCAAAAGGTATGGATTTTTTTTTTCAGCTTCCCAACAGGTGTCTAGTTATTTCATATTAAGGTTCCATATAGGTATAGTTTAAAGTTGATAAGCTATTTTATTAATTGGAAAACAATGTTAGTTGTGAGTTATAGTCATTTCCACCAAAACATATATAATTCAAGATGATATGCCAGTTCTCTCAATATGTTTAATGGGCAACTTTCAACATTTGAAACAAGAAGACAAGAGAAAATTAAATGGTCAGTATGGGTCCTAGACTATATGAGCTCTATATTTTACAACTATACAAGATACAAGATGTAGTCACACAATACAAACAAGATACATATGAAATGCAATGGAAATAGAGAACTGAGAAACAATATGTACACATGAAAACAGAGAAATATCTACAATCTATCATAGTCATCAATCATCACCCTAATAAATGAGAACACATACAAGTGAAAAAATAGAATGTCTTCATTGATATCCATAAACATGATGTACATTGTCTTTGGTGTAAACCTTAGAACTCACTTAGGTTTTGATAACAGATTCTTGGAGATCCCTTATCATCTCATGAGAACACGTGCAACCATTGACCCCAAAGGTCATCGAATCAACCACCCATGTAACACAATAAATTTAACTTATAATTATGTCATATCATAAGTATGTGATATAATTCTCCTATATTTGCTTGTCTTATTGTGGTAATTACAATGATGACCAAACTATGTTCTACACCTATCCTTTCTCTATGATTGTTGTCGTCCCTAATGATTAGGGTCAATAAGATCTAGGAAGCGGATGGCAAAGTTGTCTTTGATAAAGTGGACATAGAAGTTGATGAGGCTAAATTCTTTGATGGAATAGAGGGCTCAGTATGACAAGAGACAAAAATTAAGTACACTCCAATGGTATATGATACATTATAGTGACATGGATAAGCCATGTTTCAGAGAGGCTGTAATGTCACCATTTTGTGCATAACTTGTTTGTTAACAATTAGCCTATTTCCGAGTTTTTCTTGTAGGCTAATTGGTGGTGTAAGGGAGAACTCCACTTTGTTGGAGAGCACAAGATTGTTCTAGCAACAAATTTATTCATGGTAGTGAGTTCAAGAAGCCATCATGAGCCCAATAACACTTTTTGAGTGTGGTTCTATCTCTCTAAGAGCATTCCACACTTCTTGGAGAACACATGATTAGTCAGGTTAGATTTTTGACAGTGGCAGTGAATTCAGGAGATCTTGATGAGTCCCATGTTTCTTTCATAATGTGATTCCGCCCTTCTGGGAGCTCTCCTCAATTCTTGGAGAAGCAGGGTATTTTTAGATTGATGCGAAGTTGGTTCGGGTCATCATCCTTAGCCCTTAGGAGCATTATGGTATGATTAGAAATTCATATTGGGTTTATTCAGATGCTTTCCGCAACTTGGGTGGATATTAAATTAATTAAATGGTTATTACTTAAGTTGTCTTAAAAGTATTATTCGAAAAAACAACTTATGTGTAACTATTCATTTGAAAGGTTTTATAGTTGTGCAAACATGGGCGCTAGGCACATGGGGGACTTTGCTCATGAAAAAGAATTATATTTTTTTAAAAAAGGAGTTTTGGAGGGAAATAAGAAAGTAATATTATATCCACTCTAAAAAGTTATAAAAGGAGTGTTGGAGCTCATTTGTGGGGTTAGCCATGATATGAATTTGCTTCTACTAATGGAGAGAACTTGAGTTCTTCTCAGATTTCTTGAGATCAAAAACACTCTTGAGATTTCTAGTTTCGGGGACGAAAACCCCCTAGCTAGACTTGGTGATTTCACTACATGAATCACAGTGGAGCTGCAATGGTGTTTGATGTTTCATTGTTTTCTGATTTGACTGCTTTGGGTTTGGTGTTAGTTTATTGATTATTTTGGTGTTGTGATTTCAGTTTGATAGTGCTGTTATCTTTTCTAGAGTTTGTGCTGCATATCTAGGAGGCCGTACTAGTGTTGGATGCTGGAATCCATGGTGAAAATTGTCAAAAATTAAGTAATGATGAATCATACTCTTGATATTCCAGGTGCTAAGGGTTTAGATACAGATTTAATGATATTTTGAGTGTTTTCTCTGAAGTTGATGATTGTTCTAACCCTGTTGTACTAGCTAGAACCAAGCAGTACCATGCTGGGAGGTCGCATGAGGATTTAGAGGCTGAAACACCTCACATCTTTCTGGTTTTATTTGTTGTTGGGAGACGCCTAGTGTTGTACTTGCAATTTGTGTTGGTTTGGAGGTGAACTTCATGGTGTTTGGGGTTTTATGAAGTGATTTGGGTTTGCTGTTAGGGTTTTATCAGTGTTGCAACAGTGAATGAGACCTGCAACAACAATGTTATCAGTGATATCAGCTCCAATGAAACCTTCCAGTTTCAGTTTATGCCTTCTACTTATGGTATACTTCATGTACTTTCAATTGTTGATGATTTCAGCTTGTTTTCCTTCATGTTTCAATGAGATTTTGTAATGTTCCATTTTTGGCACATTGATTATTATGGGCATTTGTGCTTGTTCCTAGTCTTTTGGAGGCTATCCAACATGTCTGGGAAGAACTCCAATGTTCTTGGAGTGGTCTTAGTTCAGTCTGCAGAACAGTTAATTGGGTTTTCCTTGTGTAAATGGATAATTTTGTCATGGTTTTGAGCTCAGTTGATGTTCCGGGTAACAGTGATGGTTTCTAAAGATTGATCGGGTTTCTGGTTTGCTCTCCAAGATTCTTGGAGGAGTCTTCTATTTTTGGAAAGTCAACCGGAAGGCATCGTTGCACATCCCAAACCTTACAGAGCATATTGGTTTAGTTTATTTTGCATTCGGAGGCCGTTTGGGATTTTCCGCAAAATTTAATATTTAATGAGCTATTTTAATTATTATTTTCACTTAAGTTCCTAGGGGTGAAAATAATTATTAAATTATTAAGTGTTATAGCTCATTAAAAAGGGAAAAACATATTCTTTTATGTAGGCACATAAAAGTGAGCACTTAAGTGGAGGAAAAAAGAAATAATTTAAGTTAGAAGGAAAATGCTATTATTTTCAAGAAATAATTCATTTCCTTTGTAACTCCTCCAGTGCCTTATAAAAGAGGATGAGCTCTCATTTGAAAGGGTTATGCTATGTTTTTTATATTGATTTTGTGTGCAGATGGATTGAACCTGTGAGTTCTTCCGTATTCTCTTGAGGACGAAAACCCTTTTGTAGAATCCTCTTGAGGACGAAAACCCTCTGGAGTTTAAGTGTGGTTTCACACAGAAATCACCTTCTGGAGCTGATTTGGAGTTTATAGTTTTCTAAGAAATTTTGTATGCATTTAGATTTGGTTTTGTGTGGGATTTCATATGATATTTTGGTGTGAGAGAAAAAAGAATTAAAATATTTCATTTTTTTGTTGTGCTGAAGTGGTCCATACCTTGAAAAGCCGTACCAGCTGAAGGGATGAGTTGGTCATAGTAAATAATGGGAGTTGGATTGTTAAATAAACTCATTTGTAATGTTTTTCACTGCCATAGACGCCCCTTATGAGAAAGATTTCAGGGTTTTTGATGCTGAATTGAATTTGATATGAGGATTTGCCGTACAATGCAGTCCGTACCACTGTAGGGCACAATTTGGATTTTTAGTGCTCATTCTTATTAAATGTTTCTGCTGTTGCTTGGAAAGGTCTTATTAACCTTGGGCGACATTGTTTGAATTGTCTCTTATGAGTTTTGTGCAAACTTTGGAGTGCTGTGTGTAGAGTCGTACTTGCTGGACCGTATGGCCATGTCAGTGATGTGGGTTACTGTGTGCAGACAGATGTTATTCCTTGGTTGCTTCTTCTTTCTATGGTAATGAATAGTAGGTTCAGTTTAATGTGTGGCAGTTTGGATTGGACTTGTCAATTGGTGTTCACTTGTATGAAGTTATTGCACATTTGGGCAGCCGTACAACTCAGAAACAGCCTGATTTGAATCTGAGTCTTGATCAGCAGTGAACATTTTAATGATATCAGTCCTCAGGAGAGCTACAGCAGTACATTCATTTATCAATTTGGGAGTATCATTAACATATCTATCTTTTGTGCTTATTCCTTGTTGATTTGAAGATCATTAAGGTGTGTTTTTGACTGTTACAAAGGCTGATGTAGTGCAGACCAGCAACCTGTAGCCAATTAGATCAGTGAATTGCACTCCATATCTTGTCTCTTCTGATGGGGTATTACCACAATGATTTCCAATATTTCCATGATGCCAAGAACCAGCTCAATCATATTTTCTGAGTTATATTGCATATGACTTCATTGTAATCTTATTTTATGCCAACACATTAAAATACCCCTGGATGGTTCACCGCCAGTGTGGGCAAATTGGTTTTCTTTCTTTCATATTCCTACCCACTGGATAAGTGGCGAATACCCACTGAATAAGTGGATGATTTGTACTTGTATTTCTTGTTCTCATACCCACTGAAGGTGGCGAATTCCCACAAGCTTGTGGATGCCTGCATATGCAGATGAATGTTTACTTGTTTGCACAATGTTTTAATTTGTAATCTAAAGCACATTATGCTCTCACCTTGCCCGATTTGGGATCTTGGTGATCAGAAGTGCGGAGGAGTTTAGTTGTGCTAACACTGTTTATCATTGTTCTCTTTTTTGAAAATTTTTTTTTGGGGCTGTATATCACAGATTTCAGTGCTTATGATGTGTTGCAGCAGTTTGATATGAATTTTAGAATTGAATATATTGATTTTACTTGCCATTTTCTTGTAATTCATGATGAAATTTGTTTGGCAAATCATATTGTTGCAACCCCGGATGGTAGTACCGCTGAAGGCTTGATTATCGTGCATTGCATATTGTTAAAACTGGACAGTTTACTGCCAATTCATATAGCATTTCATATCTCAGCCCGTTTTGGTATGAACAAGCTTGCATGTAATCGACCATTTTGGTCTGATCGAGCTTTAATCAATTTGCTAGTGGCTTGCATTGCACACGTCCATTGAAAAAGTGTTGATAAGATCGTCTTAGCCACCTCGTGTGCTCATCCTGTTGCATATCACACTCCACTGAATAAGTGTAGCTGTGGTTGGCTCTGCCGCCTAGTGTGATTATTTGTGTTGCATCGACCACTCTGTTGAATAAGCACAGATTGTGGATAGTGTGGCCACCTAGTGTGTTGCAATGATCTTTTAATTGCATACATCTCTAATTGTTGCATTGGATAGTTTGTAGATCCAATGCATCATATGCTTTCACCTTGCCCACATCGGGATCTGGGTGATCAGAAAGTGTTGAGGATTTTGCATGATTGCATCTTTATATCAATTGGAAAAAAAAAAAAAAAAAAGAAAAAAAAAAACTAGGGTGTTCATTACAGAGGTATATGATGGCATCGACTCAATAATTGAGAAGATGAAGACTCTTATAAATGAGAAAGAGCAAGATATTGAAGAAACTTTCTTCAAATAGGTGCAAGCAATTATTGTTGAGTGATGGAACAAAACAACCACCCAACTTTGCTTTAACAAGTTGCTAGTTTGTCTGGATTTAAGTAGAGTTGGAGCACATAGTCCTTCATCCACTCATTAAAGTGCAATGGATTGCACTAAAAAAGGGCAAAGGATTTAGCGAACATGCATTCCAACTTGCACTTTCTCTTGCACAAACAAAATAACTACAAGAAAGGGGAAACAAAGTTGTGGGATATAGAGCTAGAGCATACTGGCTTGGATGCTTCTTCTCCTAAAATGCCTCATTTGTGGAGGTGTTAGATAGCCAACATACTTTTAGTGTGAGTGCCAATAGCATTGCTTGTGGTTCTTCAAATCTACCTACATCATTTAATGTCAATGATGATGACCTTTTTGAAGGCCCATTTGATGTTGATTGTTGATATTATTATCTTAATTTTGAACAATGAATACCTATCATGACATTCAAGTTTGACAAATTGAAATTGAAGTAGTATATTTAATTTTTAGGGTGGTTTTGTTTATTATATGATGTTATGTGGTATTCTAAACTTAATTCCTATTTTTAAGTTGCAAATATGTATATATTTATGATTTTAGTATGTTTTTTGAATAGCCCTGTTAATGGGGTAGGGGGAGTGCAATCCCGGAAGAAAAGAATGGAGGCCAAATGGACACCATCGGAGAAAGGGTGGGTAAAGTTGCATTTCGATAGCGCATCTAGGGGCAACCTTGGAGAGTCTGGGACTGGTTATCTAGTCCGAAATTGGAAGGGGGAGGTCATTGGGAAAGCAACGAAGAAGTTGACTCTAGGATTGAACAATGAAGCGTAGCTTCAGGCCCTTGTTTTGGGGCTACAGTTATGTTGATGTCTCAAGGTGTCAAAAGTGGAGATAGAGGGAGATTCACAAGTCATTGTTAATGCGGTTAGACAAAGGGATATGCAAAATTGGAAACTAAAGGCTTTATTAATTGAAGCTTTGAAACTAATAGAAAATTTTGAAGGTACTGTGGTTAACCACATTTACCGGGAAGCTAATAGGGAGGCGGACACGTTGGCTAATTCAGCCATCGATTCTAACCAAGCACTACTTTGGGAGATGTCGTATAATGATTTCATTTCCTCATGTCTTTGACAATGTGTCCAATCTCTTTGGCTGTGTGAAGTTGGCGAAGCGTGCGGAGTGTTGTGACGTTTTCACAACATCGCCCCATTGCAAATGGGGACCCCCTTTTTTTTTCGCTTTCTACCTTTGTTTTGCTTTAGGTTTTGGTTTTCTCTGAGTTTGTAAGTTTAGTAGTGTAGTTTTGCCCAAGTCTCGCCAACTTCTTGTCAAAGGTCCATCTAACTTCCTAGTCCATCATGCCAAGTAAGAATTCCAAGGTTGATCACTCCGAACTGAACAAGAAACTTGTCATTCACAATGCCAGAGTTGCAAAATACATAAGGAAATTTGTCTAAGGGACTTGGGAAATTCCTTCATTGAATGATGCTCATATGAATGGGAATTGTCCGCTTACGAAGTCAAGGGGTCAAGAGGGGTATTGAACAAGAATTTGGGAAGTCTGCCCAAGATCATGGAAATTCCATCTTTCACTGCAGGAGGCCATAGAAATCCCGTCCTAAGGTTTACTGAATGAGTTAGGAAATGACGCTCAACATAATGAAAGACAAACATGAAAATGCGCTAAGGAATCTTGCACTTCACTCATGGAAAGTCGCCTTAGATCCTAGGACTTCCTATTTACCCTTGAAATGCTGCCCAGCCTAGTGATCTTGCACTTGAATATAAGGAATGTCGCCTAAGACACATTGCACTTCAAGTAAGGAATTCCTGCCAAGGATCCAACTCAACATTGTGAAGGAAAACAAGGAATTTTACCAAGGCAATCATTGCAATGCAATAGTGAAATGCCGCCCTTGGATTATTGCACTTGGACATGGAAATGCCGCCTTAACCAAGGATCATTGCAATGCAATAGTGAAATGCCGCCCATGATCTTTTGCAAGGAAAGAAAATTGCACTTCAAGTATGAAATTGCGCTCAAGAATTCTTGACTCCCAACCGTGAAATTGCACTCACCATGAAATCTTGCTCTTCACTGCAAGGTATCACTTCATATGCGCCTTCAAGGAAATCACTGAAAGAAGTCATGTCATATGTGCCCAAGGTTCATTGAAGGGCAATATGGAAAAGCCGCGCAAGACTCTGAATGAAAACATGACAAATGCGCTCAACACTGAACAAGATCATGGAGTTACCGTTAAGGATCACTGAAGGCCAATCATGAAATTGTGCTCATGTAAGACCGTTAGGAAGCATAGCATGGAAATTGCACTCCAACAAACACACTGAACAACAATAAAGTGAAATGCACTCAAAAGGTTTGTGAAAGGAGACTTTGAAATTCCGCTCATCATCTCACAAGAACATCAAAATGCCGCCTAAAGTTACACTGAATGGCAAGCATGAAAATGCGCCTATCATTGCATATGAACATTGAATTCCCGCTCAGGAAGTTATGCAAGAGGCTAGGACAAATGTGCCAAAGGGAATGTGAAAGAATTCCATGCAAGTCAGCCTAAGAAAGAATGTTAAGGCCCTTGGCAAGGTTGGCCAAAGGAAAATGGGATTAAGGCAAATTGTGAATGAAATCTTGCAAAGCCCGACAGGAAATTGCAAAGAAATCGTGAAAGCTTGAAAGGAAAGTGTGATTGGGATATTGAAAGAGATGATGTCAGTAATAAGAAATTGTGAAAGAATCAAAGGAAACTGCGCCTAGAAAAATTGAACGACTTCTTGCAATTAGCGACAGGAAATTTTGAAAGAAATTTGTGAACATCCATATCAAAAATGCGATGGGAAATTTGTGAAAGAAGTCATCAAAAGTGTGACCAAAACATTGAATGAGTTGTTAGAAAATGCGACCAGGAAACATTGAAAGAGTTCTTGAAATGTGTTAAGAATTGTGAATGGATCCATGAAATCACCGCCTAGAAATATTAAAAGAACATTTAAAACATGCGCTCAACTCATCCAAAACTCGACTTGTGAAAGACTTTCTAGAATTCCCGATGAAAATTATGATAGATCCAGTCAAATGTGCGCTTAAGAATTTTGTGAACAATTGCAAGAAAAATGCGATCTATTTTTTTTGTGAAAGAAAAATAAGGAACTTGCGATATATAAATGTGCAACACAACTTGTGAATGAACGAATTGCCAAATTCCCTGACTTTTCTCGTGAAAGACATCATACAATGTGCGCTGGGTTTGTGAATGAGTTCATATAAGTGCACTTAAATCTGTGAAGGCATATAGGAAATTCGAGCTTGAAATTGTAAACAATCGCCTAAAACTTGCGATTTGTAATTTGTGAACGATAATGGAAAACTTGCGCTACAAATTGTGAAAGAATTGATGAAATTGGCACTAAAGTTGTTCCAGGGCATAGGAAATATGTGATTGAATTCGTGAAGGCACTCGACCATCAAATACTTGCTGGAAATTGTGAAGGAACCCTTGCAAACGGTGCCAAAATCTCTGAAAGATTTCCTAAAATGCCTACCCCGAATTGTGAAACAGCTCATGAAATATGCGATCAGGAATTGTGAAAGACTTCTTAAAACATGCGCTAAGAAATTGTGAGTGATCTATTAAAACTTGTGATTTATTGAACGAGTCAGGTAAAGAAAATTGTGAATCATCATCTGTGAATGGAAATCAGGGAAATGTGCCTAAATTTTTGAAAGATCACGTGGAAATTGCGCTCAATATTGTGAATGCTCCCATGTAAAATGTGCCTTGTTTTGTGAACGGGTTAATGGAAATAGCGCCCGGGATCGTGAATGAAAATAAGGGAATTACCAAATGCAAGTAGGTAATCCGTTTTAACCTTAGTGAAGTCGGCCTTTGAAATGATTAAATAAATTGTTAAATTGCTTAGTAAGGTTGGCCCATTGAAAAAATGCTCATAAAAGAGGAAAACATAGTTAAATTCCTTATGAAGTTGGCTTCTAGAAGGAATTCACTAGGAATTGGTATTTAGATAAGCTTTCCAACTTCATAATTTTTCAAAAAAAAAAAAAAAACTCCTAAGTCGATTAATAAAGAGCGGATTCATATTTAAGAAGGGCAAATTTTTATGAGGAAATACTTTTCAAGTTTTACCTTATTCATTTCTTCTAAAAAATATTATTTCTTTAATCATGCAAGTATATTCATATTTTATTATTACATTGCATGTAAGGTTTTGTTCACAATGACTGTTTGAAGTTTCCTTTGATTGTGCAGGAATTCAGGAGCAAGGACAATGTTCGTGAAGATGTTCGAGATGAATGCAAAGAGATCCAACGTTCGGGAAGGAAATTTCTTGCAATAACAAGGAGACTTCGCATGAATGCCAAAGGAAGATGAAAAACCTTTCAAGATTTCAATAACACAAGGAATGATTGCATCACGAACAACTAGATACACTTTAAGTTCCACGTTAAGAATCCCAAACTGAAGAAGGAAATTACTTTCACTTGTAAAGAGATTTCACAAATTTTCGATAAAGAGCAAGGAATTCCAGTTCAGGATAACGAAGACACATTTCAAGTTTCATATCAAGGACAACAGGACAAAGAACAATTCCATGTCAAAGACTTTAGTTCTAGAACAAGAAGGTCGATCCTCGGAAACTCAGGAACAAGAACCTAGTGGACCATTCATCCAGAGAATTGAGCTCAAAGTCAGTAAATCAAGAATTACACCAAGAATTCCAAACCAATATAGGAAATTCAAAGGAACTACAAGACCAAGATAGAGTTCCAAGTTCAAGGAACACTCAAGAGATAATTATGCTGAGGTGGCATCTAGTCATTGTCATCCAATCACATTACGGCACATCGACATGTCTAGATACATTGAACTTGGCTACCAAAATGAGGATAAAGATAGAACTTTCTAGAATATCATGTTGTTAACATCTCATTGGTCAAAGTGAGTACCATGTTGTTAGTAACTTTTTAAGTTGCCAAATTTTGTACCATGTTGTCAAGAGCTTGGCAAAGTGAGTACCATGTTGTCAAGAGCTCTTGTCCGTAACTTTTGTCAGGTTGGAAATTTTGCCAAATGTTGTTAACTTTCCAACAATTTAAGTAACTTTTTAAGTTGCCAAATTTTGCCAAGCTTTCTAGAAGTTAGATGTTAGAGTAGAAGCTCTTGAAGACTTGGAGAGACTATTTGCAAATTGTTGTAAAGATACTACCAAAACTAATACATTCTCATTAAAGATTGGTGATATTGTGTTATTTTGGGATGTTAGCATGGTTTCCAATTTCTTGAAGATGATTCAAAGTACATTAGATAGATTTTAGATGCAGTTCATTGATATGGTGAATTAATGTGGAGATATTTGATGAATTCCTTGGTTCATACTTTTTGTGGATTGCCGATGGTGATTTGCATTGCAAAGTGAGCCTGAACCTTCTTATGCAATAGTTCGATTGTGGATGTTCATTCAAGTTGTGCCAGCTGTGAGTATTTGAATGCATATTTTCAATATGAAAATCCTTCATCTCCTTTGAAGATTGCATTAGTTTCGTGTAGTTGTTGCTCTCATGGCGAAGCGAAGCTTGGTTTAAAGGAGTTTGTCTATCGAAGCATCATCCATCATTTCATTGTCCTTGGAATAGATTAGATCTCTCTTAATCCTTTCCTTTTGTTATTTCTTTTTAGTTTGATGTCCATGAATAAGGAGTGATTTAGTGTAAGTCCCTTTGTGATTACCAGCAATATCACAACATTCCACTGAGTCTATCCATGTGCACGTCAAGACATGACATTCAAGGAACTTTGGAGTACTCTCACTTGATCACATAGTTTAGCATTCGAGATACTTTGTTCAAGAAAGGATAGAGCACTTAGTGTTTTATTCTAATGTTGTTGTCACAAAAACATCATCAACATGGAGGAGTTAATACAGGGAGAGGGTATTGTAATTTCCAACTAAGATGGTGTTTTCATCGATGGCTTTCCCTTTCATCTGGATTAGATTTCCGAAGAGCATGGAGACACCCATTAGATTGGTTAGTGGGAAGAGGCAGATGTCTTTTTTGGGTAAAATCTCAGACAATAGAATGCAAAAGGTTTTTAAACTGAAAAGCGTTATCATCCTTTTTGCAATTGAGTGGATTTTGGGGGATGATTTCATGGAGAATGCAAACAGATACAGAGTTAATTTTGATCTTCATCAATGTTCTTGGTGGTATTACTTGACGTAGATGAAGAAAATGATGTAATCAAGAAGATGATGAAAGCGTTTGTGGAGAAGGATTTTAGTGGTGGCTTTGAAGAAGTCCTGGGCGTGGCAAGAAGTGGTTTGATGATTCCTCTGCCAGAGGATTTTCATAGAATCAATGCAGTAGGGGATACGACGGATTGGAAACCTTCCATCACCGAAGCTCGGGTGGAAAGGATTGTTGCAAGAAGAAAGAAGGCAACACGGGGAGTTGGTTTCCTCGAGAAGCTTCTTGGGATGGATGTGGAGGATGCTTGGATGGAGGGTTTCCTAGACCAGTACTACGCAAAAGACAATAATGCATGATAGCCAATATGTTAGTGTTTCTTTGTTGTTAGTATTTGGTAGAATCAGGGATTTTGTATAGACCCTATGTTGATATTACATAGAATGTAAAAATAGGGATTTTTTAGAATCTTGTATAGGTGGTAAAGCCAAGGTTTTTGTTTATACCTTGCATAGATGGATAGAAAAACTTTTGGTTCAAACTCTGTTAATGTTTTTACAGTTGAATTTTAATACAAACGGGAGCAAACCCCTTGTTTGCAGTTTATTTATCTAAAAAAAAGAAATATGTTTTTTGAATAGAAAAACCTAAAACGAACCCAACTCCAAATTTGTTTCTGCTCAATCTATGTACCAAATCCCCATACCTGAACTTGAACTTGAACCGGTAACGTAAATATTTGATAATCATCATCATGATATAAACAAATAAATTTTAAACCATAATCACTTGGAGATGACAAACAACAACTGCGAGGGGAATGCCATTATTTTAGAAACATGGCATGAAGGTCCTCAAAGATGAATCAACAATAGTTTGCATAGTTGGATTTGATTCTGACTTGACGGACCCAAAATTTCCAACCTGACAAAAGCTTGGCAAAATTTGGCAACTTAAAAAGTTACTTAAATTTCTTAAAAAACACAAATTGTATGCAAAATTTAATTACAAAATGTATCCAACAAGTCTATAAAATGTTGGGAAAGTGTTTTCTATTAGATTTGAATACAAATAGAGTACAAAATTGCATCATCATGCAGATACAATAGCGAGCCGATAACTATTATGAATTTATGATGATTGTCTTTGGAAATCATCCTCATAAATTTAATATCTAAGCAAGTTACAAATTACAACTTTTTGCAATTTCCTCTTCCTTGTTCTAGTGAAAAATTGGGGAGAGGGTCTAGTCCTTGCACTCGTTGCTGCCCCTCACTTGGCTTAGAAGGCTATGCCTGTGGCTCCACCCTTCGACTAGATGGCAACGACTCCTCTACCACATTGATATCATCCAACCCAATCTCTCTTGCTTCTATTGCAACCATATCCTCTAGAGCCTACCTCTCGAAATCAACAATCTCGTCCTCTGTAACCAATTGTAACGTCCCCATTTTCAGAATGGTCGCCATTGAAGAGCAGAGGGGTTGGTTTTCACATTCCAGGATCTTTGGGAGGAGAATCAAGGTTTGGAGATGACCTAGCATATGATCTTGATATATTCTTGAGGGGTTCGAGTATAATGATTTGTTGTGTTGGTGAAGGGATAAGTTATAATATCTTGGTCTTGTGTACGCGCCCATCATGGCGGAGATCTAATTTGATTTGGGACGACCTAGGATGGAGAATAAATAATAAACTAATATCCTTGGCGCGTTCACAAAGGAATCTTGGAGGAAAGAAAGGCAAGAAAATCCAAATCTTTAATTTGGATTTGAGCGCCTAGAATCCCTCTAGCTGGGTCGGCCCTCTTAGTGAGGAAATATAATAAATAAAAAAAAAGTGCTTAAATGCCCTAGGTCGGCCAGTTCTTGGAGAAGAGGAAACATGTATAAATATAAGTTGGATTTGTGGCATTTCAATCATCATTCAATCAACTTTTTGGGAGTTTATCACTTAGCAAGATCTTGGGACGAAAACCTCAAGCATCTTAGAGGAGTTGGATGAAAACCTAGCTCTTCTTGGGAGGATTCTGTGAAGAGAATTCATTTGCACTTCATCATTTTTGGAGCAGAATTGCAGATCAGATTTGAAGATCACTTTGGAGGACTTTGCTATCATTATTTTGCATTGTTTTTGGTATGTACAACCTTAGGATTTAGGGTAGATTTGAGCTGGGCTTGTTTGTCTTGTTGCCCATGCTTTTTGATATAATTGAAGATTTGTTCAGTTCTGATTTTTGTAGCAGCAAACTTCTAAATTATATTTCAGTCATTTGTGGTTGCCATTTGAAGTTGTTCAATTGCATATTGTGTGGTAAAATTCAAATATAATATTGAAATTGTTGTTGGCAATGATATTGTGGTGATTTGGCATATTTTATGGAGATTATATGCAATTGTTTAAGTCTGATTTTTAGAGCAGAAGTTAGGGTTAGAGCAGAAAACTAGAAAGAGCAAAAAACCAGGGCAGAAGTTAGGGTTAGAGCAGAAAACTAAAGTGCAGAAAATTAGAGCAGAATTTAGAAAATTCATTTGAGAGTCCATGAATCCAAATTTGTTCATAATATCCCTGTTTGGGATATTACAGTGGTATCAGAGCCATGATCTTGCTAGCTTGGAGGGTTTGATTATTCATGGAAGATGAAGATTACATCATGTATAGGAGGAGGCAAGTTGTGAATGAAGAAGAGGACAATATGAGTAACAGAAGTCATGAAGATTGCCATGAAGACCAAAGCATAAGGGAAATGTTTACTAACCTAAGAAGACGGCAGCAAAATTTATATCAGCTCTTGGAAAGACTATTAAGGCAAAATGTTGATGGAACAATGATAGCACGACCGGGAATCAAGGATGCACTCCTAGGCATAATTCTCACTCATCCATGGCTAGAGCTCTCATGCCTACATTTTTGGACCAACAAAGGAGGGTAGAGCAAGAACCACAGGCAAGGGAAGAGCCGATTGAAGAGCTCTGGAGAGAATGGGCGGCATTGGGTGAAGAATGTCGACAAGAATGGACGTGGAATGATTTTTGCAACCTTAAGTTCCGATACTGAGATCGACCTGTTGGTTGTTTTAAATTCCCAACCTGATCTCAAAGAACAAATCTATAAAATAGCCAGTTCTAATAATGGATTTGCCTTGAGGGATTGGCCAACGAATAGGTAATGGGTTTTCAATCCTTTTCCTCTACACTTTAGGCTCTGTAAAACCAAGGAGGGTGTTCCTAACAACATTTGACTATGGGTTTCTTGCTATTTCTCTCAAAATATTGTTTTAAACAGATATGTTCTTTCTAAAATGCTTAAAGAATTACTAATATAGTGAAATAATGGGCTAGATTCTCAATCTTTAACATAATTCTTTGCAGAAGAACATGCAGGTAAACTAATGCCTATTACCTATAACTGAAATGAAAAACTCTTTTGATATTCAAATAAGGATGATCAGGGGGTTGCATAAAATAGCACTTCTGCAAGATCAGTGCCTAATTCCTGGGCCATAGAGTAAAAAAATAGACTAAGTTGCCGGTTCTGGTACGGGAACGGATTCGGGAGCGGGGTTCTAGTATGCCGGTACGGCGAAATTTTTTTTTTCCTGTGGGTACGGCTGGGTACGGCTGTACTATATATATATATTTATATATATATATATAATATATTATATTATATATAAAAATACATATATAAAATTTAATATTTATAATGATGTATGATATAATATAATATAGAATATATTATTATTAATATAATATAGAATACATAATATAATAATATTATATTAATATATAATATAGAATACATAATATAATAATATTATATATTCCATATTATATTATATTATATAATATATAGTATTTAATAATTTATATAATTATAGTTTTTTAAAAGAAAATTGATCATTTTAAAAAAAATTCCCAAAAATGCGCCTGGGAGAGCTTGGGAACCCCTGGGAGCTCCTGGGAGCTTCTGGGAGCGGCCTGGGAGTGCCCTTGCCACCCGAACCCAGGGTGGCAGGGCCGCTCCCGTTGCCGCTCCCGCTCCCGCTCCCAGTCGTACCCGTGCCTCTGGGCAAAGAACCCGGTAACATAGAAAATAGATATAAATGAAAACCCTACTGTAATCAATGTGTACTTAGTTCACTGTGACAATAAAATAATGCATTACATTATTATATTTCACCAGTTTCAAGATTAACTCTACTTAGTTATCCTTGTAAACTAATACAACATTCAATATCCTCTTAAAGCAATTATTTTACTACTTGAGTAAACGCCATAAGATAAATATGCATACACAGGGAAGACTGTGATGATGAATAAATTCATCTTTAACCAAATTGTATTCATAAATGCAGTAAAGTATACATGAGGAGGAGATAGTAAAATCTGAAACTTAACAACATTCTGTATAATGAACCGATACTGAATTACAAATAGTTCTACAAATATATCAAACTATGAACTCAAAACAACACCTAAATTGGGAAAACTAATTCTATTTTCATGTATTAGTTATACAAAACTCCTCCAAGATTAGATTGATCCCATACTTCAGACCATGCTTGGAGAGTATGACCTAGAACCAATGACTATCAATAAGCCATGAATTCCCTTTTGTAGAACAAGGGAGCAAACAAGCTTTAGGCTTAAAGACAAAAGATATCACATTTTCAATTGACAAATAAAATTGTAACAAGATGCAAATGTAACCGTCTCTTAACTAACAAGAGATGCCTTTGTAACAAAATACCTCCATCATGCTGAGATATTTGCTTTGATTTGTATGCTTCCTCACTTTGGTGGGGATCTTTCAGGCTGTGATGCTGATGGGTGGCCATTTGTCAGATGTCGTTAGAGCTCAAACACCCTTCATGTGCCATCTAATTGTTCAATAAGAGCATTCACTACTTTACCTATTCCAGCCGTGCGCACAAGAGTGAGAATACTTGCAAAGAACAATATCAGAAGAAAACCCCATAAACTGGAGTCTCTCTCATTATGCCCAGTGTCCTTTGCAAGGGTGTGACTTCTCACTTCTGATTGAGAGGTCTCCAACCAGCTCAACCGGACAGAAACCAGAGGAAATCACACAGAGCTGGTCTTGGTTGTGCCAAAAATCTAGCTAGGAGAGCAGTAGCAACAACCACAAAACCCCTTTCTGCCTCCACATGTTCCATCTGGAGGGGCAACACTCCCACAACTAGAGTTGTTGCTCTGTTAGGAAAAGTAGATGTGGGGGAAGGGCAGAGAGAGCAATGATTCCTCTCTGTTTGAGAACTTAATCTGCCAACTCACAGAAATAAGGAACTACTAGAGTCAGGAGATTAGAACTCAGGGTCCACATCCGGATGAAAAGAAGGAGAAAAGAAGGGTTTATAGGAGGTCAATGGATGCTGCTATTGCTTTGGAATCTTTCCAATTCCCCCCATTCTATAGATGAAAATCTTCTAATCTCTTAATTTTGTAAGGACAGATTGCTAACTATGAATACAGAGAAGAAAATCCACCATAAAAGGGGAGCAAAAAGAGCACACAAAACCAGTGAGTATCCATACTGTATGCACAGAAAAGTGGTATATGGAGTAGCATCAAAAGTACCTATTTATAGAAAATTTGATAGATTTCACACATTTTGATACGTCCCTGATCAATTAATTCCAGTCATTTCCACGGTAAACTAGCCATAAATGGAAATCCTTTGATGATTGCTAGAAATGGGCAGACAAATAGCATTTCATAATCTCACATAATAGAAAACATCATTTACTGCATTGAAGCCGCCAGATCAGTTGTCTCAGTTTCAACACTTAACTTAATTATCCTGTCAAAACTCATCATGAAGCAAACGAAAGGTCATTTCTGGTATGAACACAGATCCCCACGATCTTGCATCGTGCCAATCTTTTAGTTAGTAAATTCCCTTGTAGTGGCGGCGATGGAGACCAAGCACACGCCTGAGAAATTAATTCTGTGCTGGTTTATCCCACATCACGCGCCACCACGTCATTCTTCAATTTTTGAATATGAGTCGTCGATCACCATGGTAGATGGTTTAAATCAATGGCGTCAACGCAGTCAACTAGGGAAAGAAAGCCTGCCATCAATGCCAAACGAGCACAGGCTAATAATAGGATGCCACCTGTGCCACAACTTCGAGAAGAACATTCAAATAGTTGCAGCAAGGCGGCTTTCTGCGTTTCCGCATTGAAAAGATCTGGCGGGAGATGGACTTTTGCGGAATGGTAGAAACTATTAGATCTGCCATGTAATATGGAGCGAATCCTCAAAAACACCCCTCGGCCCACAAAGAACCCGCCACGTAGCATGGATTGACGAATACCATTTAGCCATCCGTTAAGATGGACACGCGGCACCTTCCTGCATTTCCACAAGAGCTGCAAGTGCCCACCGTTGAGGATCAGCAGAATAGCGGAACGCATGAGAACCTGCCACCTTGTCCATCAGGTACCCACCCCTTACCGTCGATGAAGCCCAATGCAAAGAGGACGCCACGTGGCGCTCTTCTGCTATTCCGCAGATGTTCATTTCTTTGATATTGTATTCCCTATGGAATGGCGGAAACCACTAACAATATGCTACCTTTAAAATGGGACCCGGCCACATAAAAACCTTTTTAAAACAACCTTCATCTACTAGGGAGAAGGGAGCCATGAGACTCATCAAGGGGTCAATATTTAAAACCTTGGCATATTAAAAAATTATTGAATATGGGAAAAAGAAGTTGGATGAAAAGTAAGGGGCTGGTCAACAACGTGCTCTAAGACATTAACCTAGCAACTTAAGGAACCCATCACAGACCATCAATGGTCAATCTAAAATTATAACAAAAGTAACTTCACCGCTTGCATTGAACAGCAGTAGGGTTTAGGGTTTAAGGGTACTGTTCAGAATGTTTTAACAAGTAAAACCCTAGGCTAGAGACCCTTCAGCATGACGGCACAAAATTAGGCAAAATACTAGAACCAAGGGAAAAATTTTACAGGGTTCCACCACGACCTAGGGGCGAAAAAGGCATCAATCATACCAATCACGAATTGCAAAAAAGTTGGGAAAGGTAAACATCACACCATTTGATGGCTCGGGGAAAGTCATGGCATGGGCTTGGATACATAAATTGGACAATTATTTCACATTGAGCCCTATGACCGAAAAGGATGCAATACAATTTGCTACACTCCACTTGGAAGGCGATGCTCTTGATTGGTGGTTTAATGGCTTGGTAACCCAAGGTCACAACCTAATCACCACATACTTGGAGTTCTCACAGAGATTGATCGATAGATTTGATGATACTAATCCGGAGCAGTTCTTTAGGGAGTTGGCACAACTCAAGCAAAGGGAATCATTGGATGCATACATCTTAGAATTTTAGAAGCTTGCCGTGTTGGTACCAAATGTCTCAGAGACATGATTGACATTTCTCTTCATCGAAGGACTCGAGGAGCCGGTTTGTGGTTGGGTTAAAGCCTTAGATCCTCCATCCTTAAGAGAAGCAATCAATAGAGCACGGGGAATGAAGTTTTTAGCACCATCCAAACCAAAGTTTCAAAGCAAACCATTTCAAAAGGATCCAAAGAACTTTCCGAAGGATGGACCAAAGAAGCCCACCATTGATTTCGAGACAAGGAATGAGCTATGGAGGAAGAAGCTTTGTTTTACATGCAAGGAGCCATGGGAGCCGGGTCATAGATGTCAAGGGAAGGGCAATGCCTACTATATTGAGGTCTTTTCCGATGTAGATGAGGAGGTTACTGACACTAGTTCGGAAGGAGAAAAGGAGGAACGACAAGGAGATCATGATGATACACAAGGTACTATTGCTTTTCTTTTGGGTCTTCCAAAGCATTATTCTTTTAGGATTAGAGGTGTCATACAAGGGCAAAGAGTATCTTGTTTGGTTGATAGTGGAGCCACACATAAAATTTCATTGATGAGGGCTTCATAGTTAAGAAGGGATTGCAAGTAGAGGAATTTCTAGGGTTCAGTGTTCTCTTGGCAGATGGTTTTAAAATGAGTTGCACAAAGAAGATTTCTCATTTGAGCATTCAATTGGATGACTATGCTTTTGAGGATGAGTTCTTCGTTGTGGGCATTGGAGAAATCGAAATTGTCTTGGGAATTCAATGGCTCAAATCACTTGGGAGATATATATACAGGACTTCAACAAAATGGAGCTTGAGCTCATCTCGAATGGCAAGCAAATTACATTGAAGGCCATCAACAGTAGCACACCTATGAGTATGGCAGCCAAACGAATGGAGGTACGATTCAGATTGGAGGCAAGAGATTGTCAGTTGGAGCCGCTATTTGGGTCTGCACTTGTAAGAGGACGTGATTGAGGAGCTAGAGGACAACTTGGGAAGGTATGACAGTAAGTCTGATTTTCTGATTCATGACAGGAGTCGTATTCCTTAATTTATAACAGCAATTTCACATAATGTAGGTAAGGTAGAAGAATCACCCAAGATTGGCACTTATGAGGAGGATATTGAAGATTCAAGCCCTAAGAAGTCTGAATTTGTTCATCATACATGGGAGGATGTCAAAAGAACTCAAGACTGCAACGAGCAAGAAAGGCAAAAATGTTGGCTGCCCAAGTAAGACAGCACTTGCAAGAGGTTAAGGAACAGTGTCATCAATTAGATCAGGCAAGGAGGCAAAGGGAAGCACATCTACGATCTCTATTTCTTCCAAGGGAAGAATGCATAATGGTGGAACAAGCAAAGGAAGAGACTCTTGAGGTGAGCGAGCGAGAGGAGCATGCAGATTTGGGTGGACAAGAGGAAAGGTATGACTCAAAAATTTTAGTTTGTGTACCTGATTTGCATCATGAGTTGCCTTTGTTTGAGAACCCCTTGAAGGCTCAAGCCTTAGAGGAGGTTGGAGTTGTTGAGCACACACTTAGTGGATCAGCCACTAGTGTCATATCATCACTTGAAGAGGGAGACATAAGTGGGTCAGCCTTCGATGATTCCTTGGGCATACTGGGAGGAGCTGAAGAGTTGATTGTGGAGGCGCCGACTTATCACATTGGCGACTCTTTGGTGAAGTTGGAGGCTACATTGTTTCAGAGATTGGTGAATGAAGAATTGTTGCTGATCTATGTGCCTAGGTATGGAGACATTGCTTTGATTTGTGATTTTGAGGCATTAAGGTGTATATTTGAGCGGGATTATGATGTTGGATTGGGCAAGGGCATTGGTGTCCCAGCCCTAGTTCATGAGGATCTACTCCCTACATGGTATGAAGATGGTTGTCCTACTTCATGGTGCATGGATTGCCTATTGAGTTCTTGGTGGACAGCAGCTGTTCAGGAGATTGGAGAAGAGTTGGATAACCTTTTCACCATTGGAGGATGGCATAGGGATGATACTCTATCCTCCTATGTCCTTGGAGACACTATTTGTATCCACATAGGTCTAATTTTCAACAACCTAGGAGGAGCTGATATGTATTGTCTTGCACCTATAATGGGAGTTTTGCACATCCATGGGAGATTTACAAGAGTTGGAGGATGGTTCAATATTGATAGCACTCTGAGATGCTTCCATCTCTTCATGTTTGCCGGATGTGATGATATGATGATTTGGGATCCAGGTGGTGGCATATTTGGTACATCACCTCATTGGGATTTTGATGAGTTGCTTCATAACTCATGGAGTGTTGATGATGATTTTATTAGAGTGGAGCAATGGAAGCTTGGAGACTTGTGGTGGTGTTTCAGAGCTCATAATCATCATCCCTTGTTGACAAGCATGGCATTCTTCAAGGCTTCGGGTTGGCACAATGGTTGGTTCTCATTGGACTTAACACTCATGGAGAATGGAGCCTTCGGAGACTCGGAGATGTGGGTACTTGTGGTTGAGAGCATTGCATTCTTTGGAGGATGGGGCCAAGTTGAGCTCGAGTGTGTATGGCTTCGGCCACCGGAGCTCACTTCGCATTGCATTTTTCACATTCTCCTTGGGAGGTACTGCCACAGGAGGAGATTTTGTATGGCCATCGGACATGTGGACGGATGGAGACAAATGTCATTTGATACTATCTCACATGATACATACTTTGCCTTTGCTTAAGGACAAGCAATTCTGAGAAGGGAGGATTGTAGTGCCCCATTTTCAGAATGGTCGCCATTGGAGAGCAGAGGGGTTGGTTTTCACACTCCGGGATCTTTGGGAGGAGAATCAAGGTTTGGAGATGACCTAACATATGATCTTGATATATACTTGAGGGGTTCGAGTATAATGATTTGCCATGTTGGTGAAGGGATAAGTTATAATACCTTGGTCTTCTTGTGTACACGCCCATCATGGTGGAGATCTAATTTTATTTGGGACGACCTAGGATGGAGAATAAATAATAAACTAATATCCTTGGCGCATTCACAAAGGAGTCTTGGAGGAAAGAAAGGAAATAAAATCCAAATCTTTAATTTGGATTTGGGCACCTAGAATCCCTCTAGCTGGGTCGGCCCTCTTAGTGAGGAAAAATAATAAATAAATAAAAGTGCTTAAATGCCCTAGTTCAGCCAGCTCTTGGAGAAGAGGAAACATGTATAAATATAAAATGGATTTGTCGCATTTCAATCATCATTCAATCATTCATTCAAACAGCTTTTTGGGTGTTTATCTCTTAGCAAGATCTTGGGACGGAAACCTCAAGCATCTTAGAGGAGTTGGACGAAAATCTAACTCTTTTTGGGAGGATTCCGTGAAGGGAATTCATTTGCACTTCATCATTCTTGGAGCAAAATTGCAGATCAGATTTGAAGATCACTTTAGAGGACTTTGCTATCATTATTTTGCGTTGTTTTTGTTATGTACAACCTTAGGGTTTAGGGCAGATTTGAGCTGGGCTTGTTTGTCTTGTTGCCCATGCTTTTGGATGTAATTGAAGACTTGTTCAGTTCTGATTTTTGTAGCACCGGACTTCTAAATTATATTTCAGTCATTTGTAGTTGCCATTTGAAGTTGTTCAATTGCATATTGTGTGGTAGAATTCAAATATAATATTGGAAATGTTGTTGGCAATGATTTGTGGTGATTTGGCATATTTTATGGAGATTATATGCAATTGTTTAAGTCTGATTTTTAGAGCAGAAGTTAGTGTTAGAGCAGAAAACTAGAGCAGAAGTTAGGGTTAGAGCAGAAAACTAAAGTGCAGAAAATTAGAGCAGAATTTAGAAAATTCATTTGAGAGTCCGTGAATCCAAATTTGTTCATAATATCCCTATTTGGGATATTACACCAATGAATTTGCCTCATCCTGCACTATCCAATCACTATAGGGATCAATGTCGTACAAGTCGATACGCTCCTCTGGTTTGTCCTCCACCTTTTTTGTGTGAAGCCGAAGGTTGTATTGCACAAAAACTAGGTCATTGAGGCATTGTTGAGTCAACTTATTGTGCTTCTTTGTGTGAATAGCATCAAACAAACTCTAAATTGTGCACATAACTAGAAGCGCTACAAGGTTGAGACAAAATTTAAAGAGCTAACTTTTGAAGATTTGTGGTATTTCCAGCTGAATCTTCCCACCAAGAACCTGCAAATTAGATATTCAAAAGTTTGCAACCAAGTAATATTTTATTAATAGTTGTAATTTGTAACTTGTAATATATAAGTAAAGATTCCAATTTTTTTTTAGCTAGTGTCTAGATGGATCTCCCTTGAATAGCTAGTGTTGAAGAAAAGAGTTTTCCCCTAGTTTGCTAGTAATTTTGCAACTCTGAAATAGTGAGGTCCCTCACCTCAACCTTGGGTGTCATCCTTTCAATGCATGTTGAGAGGCCCTCCATGACCTCACCATTAGGATCAATGAAGCTATTGGAGAAGAAAAGCTTGAGGTTGAGGTAGTACCTCGCTGCATGAATGGGTTGATGGAGTTTGATTTTTTCAATTCCGATCAATGATCATCCGAATGGAATCAAATCCATCACTGTCCCCACTATAATAGTTTTGAATGGCCTCTTTGGCTCTATTCGTGGCCTCATAAATGTACCCTATTGGGTTTTGATCCCCATCCAACAAGTGCAAAACTCCCAGCAAGTGCTCTGACCCCTACAAGTACAAACAAATTAAAGTTACAAATTTACAATGAAAGTAAATACTTTTAAAGTTTAAACATAAAGAATTCAATTTGAAATTTAAATTGAAGTTTCAAGTTATCTTGATGATCTCTGTAGCTCTCTTCACTAGGACATTATAAAAAATTGTCTTTGTGGTCCTTCCATCAACTTTCTTTGAATATGGCGAGTCTAGCCATGCTTGACTCACAAACATTTGTTTCAATGATGTCAACAAACTAGTAATGCTTTGCAACGTTATGAAGTTAGTTAAAAACATTGTGACACTTGGTTGCACAAGCTTCTTCCCCTTGGTGTGTTCTCTCATCAAGCTAAGAACCTAAGGGTGATTATAAATGTATTTTGTGATGTTCCTTACATCTTCTACAACCGGTCTCACCCAATCAATTCTGTCTATATCCTTCAAAAGAAGGTCAAGGCAATGTGCCATGCAAGGGGTCCAAAAGGGTGATGGATGCCTCTCCTGAAGCAATCTCCTAGCCGACACATACGTCATTGCATTGTCAGTGATAATTTGCACCACATTCTCTATGCCCACCTTTAAGACAACTTGCTCCGATATTAGGTGCAAAGTTTTTATGCTTTTTACTTTGTTAGAGGCATCAATTGACATCAAAAAACCATCTCACCATTTGAAAATGCCAAAAAATTGATAAGGATGTGGTTCTTTCCATCCATTCACCCATCTAAAAGAATAGTGGATCCAAACTTTTGCCACTACCTCTTTTGCTCTTCCAAAATTAACTTTGCATCTTCAATAGCATTTTGGAGCAACTACCCACTTAAGTCTTTTGGAGAGGGTGCCTTGTACCTTTTGATCAACACACGATTATATTGAGAGGGGGCGGGGGTGAATCAATATAACACAATCTTTTACTTTTCAAACTTTAATCAACCACACTAATATCACACATGCAAGATCTACCAATTATGAACACAGAAAGAATCCAAGATTTACGTGGAAACCCTTGTGGGAGAAAACCACGGCAAAATGTTGCTTATATATTGATCTTCTTTGTAGGTACCAACCTACTTGTTTGTACAAGTCTTCTATGTAGGCACCAACCCACAGGAGACATCAATCCCCACTACAGAGTTTGTAGACACCAACCCACTGAAGACACCAATCCCCACAACTGAGCACCAACTCAGCAAGAGACCAATCTCTTATTTGATAGGCACCAACCTTCAAATTCTTCAATGAGTATTAATGTTTTCCTTCCCACACAAATCTGATCCAATTTATACACAATCCTTTCACAATTCTGATCCAAATCACACACTATCTTCTCTCACAAATCTGATCGTAAATATCTTAAAATCTTCCTTCAAAATCTTCTCATATCATCTTCCTGCAATCACATACACTTCCTTTTAAAATAAATCTGATTTACACTTCATAATTCTGCCCCTTCTCTTCCTCTAGATCTGCTCAAAACTCAGAAATAAATCATTGATTTCTTGCTCTCTAACCACACCTTTCACACTTTATATCTTCTCAAAAGAGGCAATTCAAACTAGAGACATATCACTTCACAATAGACACACACATTCACCATGAATGGACATCTCCTTTCTTAACAAAATGCTGATCGCTACTCCTCTTCAAAACTAATCACACCTCATCACATGTTTGAATCGCACCTTTTCTTCACCTTTAAATAAGATGTTTTTGTCTTACTAACTAGTGCTCATTAAATGAGAGTCGGCCACCTTCTAGGTGCCAATCTTATGGGGGTCGGCCACAAATGTTTATTTTATTTTATTGAAATTTGAAACAATACATGGGTTGGCCCATGAAATTTGGCCAGCATTAATCTTAGTTTTAGGTGCCAATGTAGGAATCGATCTTTAGTTTAAACTTGAAATCTGACCTGGTATGTCGGCCCCCATCATAAAGTCGGCCTTGTAAATTATGTTTAAATCTTTAATTTAAACATATTCTAATCAGTCAGGAGGGAGTCAGCCATGATGAAAATCAACCTCTTGTCTTATTGTTTTTATACTTCATCAAATTGCTTCAATAACATTGTTTACTTTGTATTTCCTTTGACATTAATAACAACAATCCAACAATCTCGCCCTTTGTCATTGATGGCAATTTCTCTTCCTCTGTACTGCTCCCCCTATCTCTAATTCTCCCCCTTTGACATCAATGGCAAAGGAACCTTCATCTATCTTTGAATTTTGTCTTCCTCAGAGCTAAAGATAATGCTTTGGTTAGCTCCCCCTGACTTTATGCTTCCTCTGAATGACGGATTGAGAGTAATAGTACTCCCAATTTTTGCCTTAAGTACTCAAAAGTCTCTTTCAGAAGTGGCTTTGTGAAGATATCTACAATCTGTTCTTGTGTAGCAATGTATTCCAACTTAACTTTCTCATCTACCACCTGCTCTCTTAGGAAATGATACTTGATAGGAATATGCTTCGTTCTGGAGTGCATGACTGGATTCTTTGAAATGTTGATTGCACTTGTATTATCACAAAATATAGATATAGGATGAACATATTCTACCTTGATATCCTTCAATGTTTGCCTCATCCATAGAACTTGAGTGTAACATGATGCTGCTGCAATGTTCTCTGCCTCTGCAGTTGATAGTGAGACTGATGCTTGTTTCTTACTCAACCATGAGACAAGACTCTCCTAGAAAGAATGCTCCTTGACTGGTACTCTTTCTATCATCAATACTGCCAGCCCAATCTGCATCTGTATATGTTGTTAGGGTGAAATCTTTACCCTTTAGATATTTGAATATCCTTTTTATTGCTTGTACATGAGTTTCCTTCAAGGCAGCCTGAAACCTTGCCACCATACCAACTGCTTGCATAATGTCAGGCCTTGAAGTTGTCACATATAACAAACTTCCAATCATTGACCTATAGAGTCTGATTTGCTTCGAGCAATTTATCATCTTTGCTTAACTTACATCTTGTTACCATGGGGGTACTCACAAGATTGCACTCCTCCATTTTGAATTTCTTCAACATTTCCTTGACATACTTGGTTTGAGAGATAAATATTCCTTTATCTGATTGAGAAATCTGTAGTCCGAGAAAGGACAACTCACCAAGCATAGGCATCTAAAATTCTTTTTGCATCTCCATGGCAAACCCTTGACACATATTGTCACTGCTTCCGCCAAATATAATATCATCTACATATACCACAACTATCAACTGGTCATCTCACACAACCTTGATATAAAGATTGCTATCAGCAATCCCTTTCTTGAATCCTTCTTGTTGTAGATACTTATCAAGTCTTGCATACCATGCCCTGGGGGCTTGTTTTAATCCATATAGGGCTTTCTTCAATCTACACACATAGTCCCTATTTTCTGATAATAAGAACCCTTTTGGCTGTTCAGTGTATACTTTGTCCTCTAGATTTCTATTTAGGAAGGCAGACTTGACATCCATTTGATAAACCTTGAAATTTTTGAAACTGGTAAATGCTAAGAACATTCTGATAGCTTCCATCCTAGCAGCAGGTGCAAAAGTTTCTTCGAAGTCAATACTTTCTATTTGGGCATAACCTTGCTTTGTTCCTCACAACTTGGCCATCTTCATTCAGCTTGTTTCTAAAGACCCACTTCGTACCAATCACATTCTTGTTTTTATGCCTTGGGACAAGTTCCCAAGTTTCATTCTTTTCTATTTGATTTAGTTCCTCTTCCATAGCCTCTATCCAATGTTTATCTTCACTTGCTTCTTTGAAGTTATTAGGTTCTATTTTGGAAAGCAAGGGCAGAATTTTCATTTTTAATATTTGCCATTCTCCTTGTTTTAATTTCACCATCTTTGTCACCTATAATCAAGTCTTTTGGATGATTTCTTTGAACAAATTTAGATGGTGTCTTAGATGCTATTCTTGACGGTGTCTTTGTGCTTCTTTGCTTAACCACTTCATCCTCATTTTCTTCCTCTAATTCCACTTCTTTGCAATTGTCTTCATTTTGATAATCAACTTCTTGTGTTTTATCATGGTAACTTCTTTCCTCATCAACTTTCACATTTGCGCTCTCAACAATCTTGTGCAACCTCTTATTGTAGCACCTGTAGGCTTTACTCCTTGAAGAGTAGCCAATAAATATTCCTTCATCCGACCTAGAATGAAACTTTCTGAAATCTTCTTCATCAATCCTTATATACCATGGACTCCCAAACACTTTCAAATGGTTCACAGTTGCAGGCCTTCCTTTCCATAACTCATACGGTGTCTTGTTGTTGTTTACTTTGATTTGTCCACGGTTTAGAATATAAACTATCGTATGAACTGCATCCTCCAAAATGTATCAGGTACTTTGGACTCATTTAGCATGGTCCTAGCCATCCCTTGGACTGTTTTGTTCTTTCTTTCCACCACTCCATTTTGTTGTGGAGTTCTTGCAGCTGAATAATGTCTTCTTATCCCATTCGTTTCACAAAAATCTTCAAATTCATTTGAGGTGAATTCTCCTCTATCTGATCTAAGACATTTGATCTTCAACCCTGTCTCATTCTCAACTAAGGCTGTGAATGCCTTAAACTTGTCTAGGGCTTCAAATTTTTCTTTTAAGAAAGTAATTCAAGTCATTCTAGAATAATCATCAATTAACAACATGAAATACCTTTCTCCTTGCATACTTTTTGTTTTGGTTGGCCCACAAAGATCTATATGTATGAGCTTCAAAGGCTTCAGTGTAGAATATTGCTTTGATTTAAAGCTCACTCTAGTTTGCTTCCCAAGTTGACATTGCTTACAAATAATGTTCGAAGGCTTTGAGATCTTCGGCATGTCTCACTGCTTCCTTATGGCTGATCTTGACGAGGTTGTCAAAATTTAAGTGCCCCAATCTCTTGTGCCATAACCAACTTTCATCTTCTTGGCCCAGATAACACTTTTCACCTTTGATTTCACTAAGAATGTAGAGATTGTTGCCTGCTCTACTGGCTTCTGCAACACGTTTACTTACTTTGCTTATTTCACATTTTTCTACATGAAATGTGAGGGTGTGGCCTTGGTCACATATTTGACTCACACTTAGAAGATTGTGTTCCAAACCTTCAACATATAATACATTCTCAATCCTTGTTCTACCATTGTCTAGATTGAGAGTGCCTTTTTTCGATATCTTTGCGGATGCATTATCTCCAAACTTCACTGTTCCGCTATTCACCTTTTTCAAAGTGAGAAATTTGCTTTTGTCACTTGTCATATGTCGTGAACACCCGCTGTCTATGTACCATTGATCTCCTTCGTTTCGTGCATTTAGGGCTGTTTGAACTATCATAGATTTTTCTTTCGTTTCTTCTTCCTTCTTCTTTCTCCACATCTTTGAATTTTCTTCTTTTCCCTTAGTCTTTTGGGCTTCCTCCTTATTTAGCCTAGGAGGCTATACAAAGTTGCATTTACAAAATTTTGTTGTATGTCCAAAATTGTTGCACTTATAGCATATGATATTGTGATCCATAAGCGGAGCAAATGAGTTGAAATTCTTGTTTGTGAACCCATGACTCTTATTCTTGTTCCATGCAAAATTCTTGTATGCTCCATGACTCATTGCTTTATGCCTAAAGTTGTTTCTTACATGCATTCTACAATCTATTACTTTATGACCAAATTTATTGCATAAGAAGCAATAGCCAAAGAAAGAGTGATAAAACCTGGTCATGTGAGCTTACCTTTGTGGAAGAGGTATTTTGAATGTGTCAATCGTAGCTTTTGGATGCATGCTTTGCTTCAGGTTTCCTTCCTTTGACTGATTTCATTTTTGACAGAGCTTTGAAGAGAATTTGAATAGGTCTTTGGCTTTTCTTCATTTGATTCTGTTGGCGTTTCAATTCGCACCTCTGGAATGCGAGTTGGAAACGGACAGCTATGCATAGATAAACTGCTCTCCTATTATGAGGGAGAGTTCCCTTTTTGCTGATGTTTGCTAAAAAGATAAATAAATTAAATTTGCCTATCTTTTTTTGTTTCTCAGCTGCGAGCACAAGGTTATAAAACTCTATTCACTGCAGCAGAGGTTTTTCCTTTTTAAAACTTCTAACTACAGCTAGGCCTAAACTAAATAACGCTTTTAATCTCCTAAGTAAATTCAGAGCAAAGGGATTACAAGTTAACAAGGAATGATTTGTTTTTAACATAAAAGCTTTAATAAACTTCTTCCAGATTCACATCAGAAGACTCATTGTACTTTAAGATGAAAACTGAAATAAGGTTACGCAAGCCACACATCTGACGACAAAACTAGATGATCAGAGATAGAAAATCAAAGCAAATGGCAGGCATGAGACTTCTATTCCCAATATCATAAAGTTGATACAACTCCAGGACAACAATATTGTAGCAAAAGGCAGGCATACAATATGCGATCAAACACTGGAAAACAAACAACACAGAATGAACGAGCACTTGAAATAACAATTTCTGCAGGCTAGAATAGGCACAACAAATTTTACTATCACAATTACCATTACTTACAATGGGCAAGGCTGCCCTTATTTATACTAAATCAAAGGAGTAGGGAACCCTAAAATCTCCTTGATTTTATCTAACTTGCCAACTCGCAAGCTTTATTTCTATTCTAAGATAAAGATTACAACTAACAACCGCTTTAAAACAATCTGCTTTAAAGCAAAGAAAGCTCCAACTATTACAAAGTTATTTTTTATTATTTTAAGAATGGACAAGCTTTGAATGAAAGCAAATGCTTTAAAACAAAAAGCATTGAGTTAAAATTGCTTTCTTTTGAGTCACATCCCCATCTTTATTGCTGCCTTATTGGTGACGTCATCTACTGATATTATTTGTTGATCTCTTATAAAAATCAAATTCTGAGAGAAAACGCTGGCACATGGGTTTTGTAGACAATCCCATTCTGAAGTAACCCAGATTGTCGGATTTTGAAAACGCAGAGGATTTCCCGAAAAAGCAGCAAAAAACAGATTTCGAAAAAACTAAAATTTTCCAATCTTCAAGAGGACAAAATTCTAGATGAACCCATTTCGAGAAAATTGAAAAAGCTTCGACCCTGTTTTTGAAAAATGATCCCCTAGAAAAATGGACCTCGAAAAAGCGTGCCTCTGTGCCTTCCAATCCTGAAACTATGAAGAACACTGAAAAAGCAGTCCGTTTGGGTTCTCAAATCTTCAAGAGAAGAAAACAATAATCTTCTTCCTCTAGATGCAACCTGCAAAAATAATGAATGATGGATGCCAAAAGCTTGTTTTTTAGAACTTTAGGGCGAAAAAGCGGCTTTCTTTGTGAAAGCACAAAGCTTGAATCTTATCCATGAAGAAAGCAACTTTTAAAGCACAAATCCAAGTAAATATACTCGAATAGGAAGAATCCCTATTTTATAGCTGCCTATGGCTTTACGTGTGAGATGATTAAAAATATCTTTTTTGATGATGTCATCAAACACGCGAGATTGCAAAAGTGTTAGCCAAATTTTCCTTCATTTTGAATGCACTCGTTTTGACTCCAGCGTGGCCTGCCTCTGACTTCAACAAGATGGCAAACTGTCACCATTGACTAAAAAAGCTGACTGATCATGGCATCTTGAAGATTTATCAACTCTGATTTCATCCTCAGCCTCGTACTGTGTTCTGACGACGTTTAGACTGCAAAATTGGCTTTTGGAAACTGTCGCCGGACGAAGATCGGGAAGCGGCTGCAATAAACACTGTTGGAGCATTAAAAAAATATCTTTGGAGATTCCAAGCGCCCCTAGCCTCTAGGGGCGCTTGGAATTTCATGCCTTAGTCATTTTTTTGATATTCACAACTTTGCTCATTTTCCGGAAAAACACGAAAAATTGGCAAAGTCTGGAGATGATGGGCGCCCCTAGCCTCCTGGGGTGCCTGAGATTCCATGCCTTAAAATTTTTTTGGAATTTTCATTTTCTTCTGCAAATCTTGATGGCAAGTGGAATTTTGTCAGATTTTGAAGGTCCCCCTGCCTGACATATATTTCAAAATATATTTAAAATTTCTTATACTTTAAATATTTTGAAATATACTTTTGGGATGTTTGAGATAGGTCTCAGATCCATGGGTGTTGACATGCAGATTCTAGATTTTTGAGGATCCACCAGATTTCAGAGTTAGTTTTTCAGAGCTTCAGGACATCAGACTTAGTCAATTTCAGGATTTCAAGGACATGCATCAGGATGAGGGTAGACTGGATAGCCTAAGCATATCTGAGATGAATCCCCTGCTTTTATGGGCTTGTTGACTGAATTTGATTGATTTTGACCACCTGAAAGTGAGTTGATGAGGCATTTTTGACGTTTTTCAAAAAACGCAAAAAAAATATCTAACACTGGGTTGCTTGGGCACCCCCAGCCTCCAGGGGCGCTTGGATTTCCCAGACTTAGTCAATTTTTGATGATTTCCATCTTTTCCTCGTTTTCTGGATTCATCCTGCTCCGTTCTCCATTCTTTATCAGTTGTCTATTGCTTAGCAGTTCTTCACCTTCTGACCAACACTGAAAACTTGAAACTGACCCCTGGCAGATGAATTTCCTCCATTAATGACCTCAGAGTTCGTGCTTCGCCTTCTGAAAAAGCAGAATTGACCTAGTAGAGAAAACTCGACCTTTTACAGATTTCGTCTAGACCACCTTGCTCGTGAAGCAATATCAGCCAATCAGAATCAGGTAGGACCCCTGAATCAGAGATTCTAATTTTAGAAACTTTCTATTTTTAGAAAATTTTGCCAGCATCCGTATCTCAAGAAACCCAGAAAACCTAAATTTTTAGAAACTTTCTATTTTTAGAAAATTTGACTTTTCGACGAAAAATTTTCTAGACTCTTACAAAATGTCTTAATGAAGCAAAAGATTTGATTGGGTACAACAGATTCCTTAGGAGATTGAACTGTTTTAAAACTTTGACCTTCTTTGTATCCAATACCACTCTTATCAAATGTAGACTTTTGAGAGCTAATGATTTTATCTAACATTTTTGAACTCTTTTCGTTCTTCAATTCCTTGTTTGTTTTCTCTAACTGCTTTCTTAGAGAGACAATCTCGGATTCTAACTTCTCATAGTTTTCTTTCTTTTTCTTCAAATGGCTTCTCATTTCCTCCTCTATGCTTTTAGCTTCTTTGATTTGAACCTTTAGATCTACGATCATCCTTTTTACTTCATCAAGGTCTTGAGATGCTTTGGCATTGGATTCTTCATCCTCTTGAATCTTCTATTTTAGTCTCGAGTTTCTTCTTTGAAGCCTTTCGATCTCATCATAGGCAAAATGGAGTTCCTCCTCAAGATCTACTTCTGCATTATCTTCTTTCTTCTTATCCCTTGAATGTTTCCCTTCATCTTTTCGGTTATCTTCATCACTCTTTGCTTCCATTGCCATGAGTATTTTTTCTCTATCACTGTTGAAAAATTCTTCATTGCTTTCGTCCGATGAGCTGTTATATTCCTTGGAGTAAAGGCTCTTCTTGTACCTCTGAAAGTTCTTCTCTTGTTGATCCTTCTTATATTGTTGAAATCCTCTTCCTTTCTTCATGTTATCGTCCTCTTCATCATTGCTGCTCTCATTTCTGCCTTGTGGACACTTAACCAAAATGACCTATTCTACCACAATTAAAACATTTAAATGGTGACTTACCTTGGTACTTACCTGATCCTTTCTTTAGCTTCCTCATGAAGTGGGCTTCTTCTTCATGTGTTGCATTGTTTGAACTATCATTTGGTTCATACTCTTTAATTCTTTCCTTTCCTTGATTCTTTGAAGGTTGTTTACCTTTTGGAAGGTTTATCCATGGTTCTCATTTCATAGGCAGTAAGAATCCCATGCAACTCGTCCTTTGTCAGTTTATCGGAATCTTTTATTTCTTCAATTGCCGAAACTTTGGGATCAAATCTTAGCAATAAAGATCTCAATACTTTTTGCACGGTCATGACCTCTTCAATTGTTTCTCCAAGACCTCTTATAGTGTTCACTATCTCATCGACTCGAAGCAAGTAAGAAGCTATGTTTTCATCTTGTTTCATTTTGAGGCTTTCAAATTGTCCCCTATGGGTTTGAAGCTTTGCCTTCTTCACTTTACCATCTCCCTCATAAATATTCTTTAGCTTATCCCACATATCTTTGGCAGATTTGCAACGCTTTACTTTTACAAGTTTCGATTCGGACAAACTACATAAAATAACATTCTTAGCTTTGGCATTATTTTCACTTGCCCTCTTTCCGTTTTGATCCGAAGGTGGGGTTGCTGGAGTAGTACAACCATTCACAACGAACTGCCAAATATCAAACCCTAGAGCATTTAAATAAGTTTCCATCCTTATGCTCCAAAAGGCATAGTTTGTCCTATCAAATAGTGGTGCCTTGTTTGAGGAAAACCCATATCCTTCTTGACCGGCCATGTGTGGTTCCAAGATCTACCTTCTAGTGGTTAGGATATTCATGAAGGAACTTGTTGATGATTGTTTTTAGACGACACAACAATAGAGTAAAATACCGAGTATCCAACTCTCTCTTGAATAAAGCTCTTAAAAGGCTAAACTGTGTGATCCAATGAAGTAACTCCAAGGTTCCTTATTTATGATTTGTGATGGATTAACTCAATGATTTGATGTGATTTTGCTGATGAACACAAAGGGACTTACACAATTGTTCTAACAACTTGATTTGTTTCGCTTACTAGAGGCAAACACTTGGAATATCTAAGTACTACAACTCTTTAACGTATGATATAGCAATAAGGTTCTTCAATTCTAATTCCTAATGATGATGAATAAAAAAAAAGTGCAAAAGGTAAAGGTTTAGGAGACTACTCTAATCCTAGATGCAAGAGATGATTATCGATCAGGTGGAATCAATGAACTTTGTTTCGCCAAGTTGAAACAACTACACAAGGTTGATGCAATCTTCTATGGGTGATATAAGATATTTAAATCACTTATGCTCATGAAAATTCAACAAACATGAACGATCAAAGTTAAGCTCACTTTGTTCAGACTAACCATACAATGCAACTTGCAAGCCACAAATCACAAATGGTTTGAACATATGGATTCCACCAAGAAACAACAATAATTTCTTCCACCAACTAATATAACACATAAAAGAAAACTTAATCTATTTTAACATTCGCTTGAAGAAATCAGAAACCATGCAACACTTAGAAACATATAGAGAATCACCAAACAATGAGTCTTATATTATTTCAAGAGAGCTCTTGCAACAATTTTTGAGTCTTCAACCTTACAAATGAGAGCAAAAGGAGCCCTTATATAGACCTCAAGAATACATGAATGACCAAGATCGATTGGCAATGCCAATGGCCCAGATTATGCCACCTAAGCAGGTAGTTACAACAAACTCCTATTTTTAGCATATGAAAGAGGGAACAAAGGCACGTTTCCCAAGAAGATAAGAATGACACATCAATAGCCTATGGGGAATCTCCATGTGAGTAACCATCACTAGTGTTATGGAATTCAATGAATCTGGACACTACTTGTTTGATATCATCAAAAGGTACACTTGGCGTATTCCTAGTGGTCCCTTCGGCTTCAAGCACATCTGCTGAATAAAGGCCAAGTGTCTTCTCCCAATCAGTCATTCTAGCCTTGTTGGCGCCAAGGTGGATAGCAAGTGAAAATATGTTATCAAGCTTCTCATTAGAAACATCATCTTCTTGGAAGTAGAATGCTTGAACTTGTTCTTTCATACTATCAATAGTCATCTCTCCAAAGGGATTGCATATCTTCATCAAGGATGCATGTATTCCATCTTAGATTCTTTGAATCACACTTCTTACTCTTGACATATCTGTTTCAACCCTATCAAGTAGTTGTCCCTTATTGCGAAAGCAATAGTACCAGGAAGAGAAATCATATGTTATTCCTTCCTCAATTACCTCAGCATGTATCAACTCATCAACTGAAGTTTCCATCAAACTCTTCAAATGTGGCATATATTGTTCTTTGATGACCTTAAACTCAGCACAGGTTGTCAACAATGCAAGCACTCTTTCCTTGAGATTAGCAACCTTATTACACACTTGCATAATATCTTCAAGATGTCCATATGTTGTTTCCTTTGACCTCTTCATCCAATCCTTCAACTTATGAGATGAAGATCTCAATCCCTCAAGATGTACAACAGTTTCTGGAGGAAGAATGGGTGGAGGTGTAGAAGCTCTTTCCTGCTGACGGATAGGGTGTACTAAATGTTGAATATATTGTTCCAATGCTTGACATCTTTGCTCAGCCTTAATCCTACCTTCTGTTTCCTGTTTTATGATAGCTCGAGCATTATCAATTGAATCCTGAAGTTCTTCTGCCACTTGTGTCCAGTCAACAGACCCAAATCAATTGTGTTGATATCATAATCTTCAGGTACAATGTCTTCTATATTCTTCTCAATTCTTGGAACAGCCACATGTACCCTCCTTACACCAGCTTCATCTTTTGTTATCTTTGAAAGAGTAGTTGCTTTCTTCTTCGGTTTTTCAGTAGACATGTCTAGAAGCAACTCTTCAACTGGAATAGGATGATAACTTTCTACTTCACAACTTTCTTTAATTCTGTCCTGTAACCACTCCGGCAATGATGAAAAATCTCCTGGCTGTTATACTTGCCTTCCTTGCATGGGCAATGACTCTTCTTTAGCTTCATCTTTGTCTTCAGTGTTAGCCTCATCAATGATTTCAGTATCATGTGGACTTGAAGGCACCTCTTCAAATGGAGTGTCCGGGACTGCATCTTCAACAACATGCACAACTATATCCTGATTCATTGGAGTATCTCCTGGTTGCCTAGATGAAGCAGTTTCGATGCTTATCCTTTTCTTCTTCTTACTTGATTCTCCTTGTGCAGATTCAAGTTGTTTTCTTTTCTTTGCTTGGCTTGAATCTCTTTCATTATCTTTACTTTGTGAATTTCTACCAAGTGCACTATGCTGTACTTGTTGTTCAACTTCTCCCATCTTGGTGTAAGTGAGCCTCTTTCCTTCGTCTATCAGTGCTTGTACTTGCTCTTTTGTATGCTCCTTAGTGATAGCAATGATAGGTTCTATCAACTTTTCATCATATACTCTTTCTCTATCAGTCCAGTCAATGTCATATGGCAGATTCCGTATCTTATTATATTCATCATCTGAAAGAGTCCTATCATCATCTAGCTGATCAGTAATCCTCAACACTTTTGTAGCTCTTACCAAATCCCATCTTAACCTTGAACATTTTGCATCCTTATATCATCATCATCAATAGCATTTGCCCAATGATCTTCAAGTTGCTCTACATGTTGGTAGGTAGGATACGATTGCTTAATAGCTCCATATGGGTCAAAGTTCTCCCTCCTTGAATCATGAAGATGTAAATGATATGTTTGAAGCTCAATCTCAAAATGTTCGGTTGCTTGAAGTGATGGACATGAATAATATCTCCCAAGCTTGAGAGGGAATTGAACCCCGGCCTTCTTTCTTGTCCTTTGGATCTTATGGAACTCTAACAACTGTCTCGATACTTCCAACAATACCATCCTATTAGTAGGATACCTTGGCAATCTATATGGAAAGGATGTGAAGCCCTGAATTCTGATTTAGGTGAACTTATCATATTGAATATAGTATCTTCCATATTGTTCAATGAAGTTCCTAGTAGCACCTGTCAACCTCCTATGCAACTCTCCTCGCAACTTTCTCACTATATACATGGCAAATGCATCATTAAATCTCTTATAATGATTGATGTTCTTCAAATGGAGCTGTGTATAGCATTGATGTGATAGGATTTGGCCAGATGTCAATCCCTTGTATACCACATTCCTCGCTAGTATGTAGACAAGATAGGAAGTTATGAAGAAGGATTTTGACTCATCAAAATTTTCAAATTGCTCATCAAGGCAATGACTTATAAGCCCAGCCCAATCAATCATCTTATTCTTTGTGAAAACATGATCAAAGTATGTATACATCCATCCTTCAAAAGTCGATGATTGAGGCCTACTTGTTACTCTATTCAAGAACATGATGAAGTAACTTATCTCCTTCTTGAAATTTGCCTTGTGGAACTTCAGATCTTCAGAGTTGTATATCTTGATTAAAGGATCTATCATCCACTTCTTCCTTACTTCTTGCATGTATTGCTTGGAATTGCCCTCAAAGGTACGTTGGGCAGTTGTAGGACAAATGAACACTGTCTTCCGGTTTGAGATGTTGAAGATTTCCTGTATAGCTTCTCTTTGTAAATAAGCTAGGACAGTCCCGTGTTTAGCTACAACTTGTCTTCTTTTTTAATCATAGTGTTGAATGCATTCTAACACCAATTCAGTGTTAGGTAGGGTAGGTGGGAAACATGCGGCTTGTATAATTTCACTTTTTGCAATGGCCTTGATGTCTTCATTCCTTGTAATGGCGAGCAAGAAATCCTTCGTCTCCTCCAGGTTGACATGTCCCATATTGGTGTCTCCCACATTCTTCCAATGAGTCTTGAGCTTAGAGTCGGGTATGGTTGACTTGGCATCCATCTTGATCATCACTTGACGCTCCTTTGTTGTCATACCCATCTACCTACAAGTCAACACCTCTATAAGAGACTTCATATGACAACATTACCCTTATAAGACTGATTTTTACATGATAAAGATATGGAAATCTGAAATCTTGAACAAATAAAGGCAATTTTATAGATAAAAAAGCAGCTGAAACATACCTTTTGACAATTTTTTGACTAAAACAATGCAGATTTCTGTAATAAATGATGAAATATCAGATTTATAATGACAAAAATCAGACTTTACTTGTACATCTGCTATAAAAATCGCTGCTTCTTCTCCTTCTAAATTCGCACCTTGAGGTAAATTGCAAAGTGAATGATGAAATGAAAGAGGGCGCTCCAAGCTTATATAGGCATCTTTCCTAGATTGAAGTGCAGGTCAGCTAGGTTTAGGTCGGCGAATTTCAAATATTAAATGCAATTTTTTTAGAAATTTTCAAAAATTTGAAACCCTTTCACATTTAGGTGCTAAAAATAGTAAAAATATTCATGAAGGGCGCTTATTTTGGAGGTCCTTATTAAAGTGTAAAACCCCCATGATCTTAGGCTCTAAGTTTAGGTGAAATAGGCTAAAATGGGCGCCTAACTTCATGGTTTGCTGTTTTGACATTTAATAACTTCCATTGGATACATCCAAACACTTAAAGTTTCAATATACTTTCTCCCATACTCACTTCTTGAAGTAGCTTAATGAATGCTTCCAACACATCCCTCCAACTCTCTTACAAACAAGGCACATGCTGAAGTGTCCTTAGATATCCTTGATTGCTAAGCGCTCATACTCACCAAAACCACAAGGATCGGCGCCTAGACTTATTTGATTTGTACTTAGCATTCATAGTGATGATGAGTCAAAGCGCTAGTGGTTAGGAACTTTTACTCCAAGGTTTTATCAAGACTTCAAGGTTCTTAACATCCTCTTCCTAGGCGCTTGTATGAGGTTGTGTTGGCTTGAATTGGCGCCTAGGTTTTGGTGTTCAATTTAGTAAGTCAAATCATATTTTGAAGTCAAATGGACTATCCCCCTTGAAGGCGCCTAACTTCATAGTTCAATATACTTCTCTATCCTTTACTAGCCTTAAGGCGCCAAAGTGAAGTATCTTTGATAGAAAGTGCGCCTAATCTCTCTGAACTATTTCAAATACTTATTCAAACTTCTCTCGTAGCTAAGCGCAATATGATGATGGTTGAGGTGTGGATTAGCGCCTAACTTTTGGAGGATGATTTCTTCAAACTTGATTCATCTCATGAACTCTATGCATATTTTACTTCTTTAGGCGCTTACTTGATGATACTTATTCATGTATTCTTCCTAAGGCGCCCATCCAAGGTTGTAGACAGTGAAGAGTGCGCCTAGGCTTTAATCTCTTTGAACTCATGCGGATGCTCATTTAGACAAGCAAAGGTCCTTTCAACATTGTTTCATACCTTTTTACCTTAAGGCACACTTTAATGATGGAATAGGTGAGAACTTGCACCTCAACTTGATGAGACTCTACTTCCACTTCTTATGATTTTCATGACTTATGTTAACTCTTGCAAACTTACATCATTCCCATAGCTTTAAAATTGGTAATTTCAACATGATTTCTTCCTAGGCGCCCCAGATGGACTTCTCAATGATGGAAGTGCGCCTTAACTTCTTGGTGTGATTGAATAGCTTCCACTTCAAAGTGCGCCTAGGGTCTTAACTCATTGCATGATCCTTCAACTTTATCCTTCACTAAAGCGCACTCCTAATTGGCAATGAACAATGTCCTCCTATATTAGGCGCCCAAACTGAACTGTTTAGATGTAGATGTGCGCCTAGAGTCTTAGGTGATTTTAGAACTTCAATGTCTTTGCCTTCTAATTCATAGGCGCCTGGTTTCCTTTTACTCTTCCTTAGCGTTTGTTTCATGTTTGCTAGGCGCACTTTGGTAAATATGCAAGTGTAAATCAGCGCCTTGGATTGGATGAGGCTTTCTTCAACTTAGGCGCTCAAAAGTGACCATGGAAGCAAGAATTTGCGCCTAGATCATACTTAGCCTTTTTCATTGTAGATCTTCACTCAATGAAGCATATTGAATTCAAAACATCATTCTTACATAAGACCCTCTCAGTTTAACCTGAGAATGCTCTATATTACATTTGCAAACTTATTAGTTTGATTGACTCTGAGGTAATACAAACAACTAACCTAAAAAAAGACTAATCCTATGAAGAAAACAGGTGATCCCCATTTGCAATGGGGTGATGTGTGATTTGGTCACAACAAAACCTGGCTCTAATACCAATTGATGAGCACATGATTATATTAAGAGGGGGGTGAATCAATATAACACAATCTTTTACTTTTCAAACTTTAAACAACCACAATAATATCACACATGCAAGATCTAGCAATTACGAACATCGAAAGAACACAAGATTTATGTGGAAACCCTTGCGGCAGAAAACCACGGCAAAATGTTGCTTATATATTGATCTTCTTTTTAGGTACCAACCTACTTGTTTTTATGAGTCTTCTTTGTAGGCACCAACCCACGGGAGACACCAATCCCTGCTACAGATTTTGTAGGCACCAACCTATTGGAGACACCAATCCCTACAACTGATCACCAACTCAGGAAGAGACACCAATCTCTTATTTTACAGGCACCAACCTTCAAATTCTTCAATGAGTTTAATGTTTTCCTTCCCACACAAATATGATCCAATTTATACACAGTCCTTTCACAATTCTGATCCAAATCACACACTATCTTCTCTCACAAATCTGATCATAAATATCTTAAAATCTTTCTTCAAATTCTGTTCATATCATCTTCTTTCAATCACATACACTTCCTTTCAAAGTAAATCTGATTTACACTTAATAATTCTGCCCCTTCTCTTCCTCTAGATCTGCTCAAAACTCAAAAATAAATCATTGATTGCTTGCTCTCTAACCATACCTTCTTTCAGAGTTTATATCTTCTCAAAAGAGGCAATTTAAACTAGAGACATCACTTCACAATAGACACACACATTCAACATGAATGGACATCTCCTTTCTTATCAAAATGTTGATCCTTGCTCCTCTTTGAAACTAATCACACCTCATCACATGTTTGAATCGCAACTTTTCTTCACCTTTAAAATAAGATGTTTGTCTTATTGACTAGCGCTCATTAAAGGACAGTTGGCCACCTTCTAGGCGCCAATCTTATGAGGTCGGCCATTGTAATGTCCCCTTCTAGCAAGCCAAAATTTTCACAACCTTGCAGACAATTTCAACTTGTAAAAGAGAACATTAGTACTCAATCTTTCTTATCTAATCCTATTAACTATAAAGATATATTAAATCAAGCCTTATAATCATAATCTAAATGCACTCTAACTTTCACAATATCCATATACATGTTTCATGATTCCACTTGGGAGAGATATACTTGGGTCTACATGTTCATCAAACCACTTAGCCAACGAGAGAGGGCTTATAAGGAGCAATATTGTCATGGATGCCAATATTCCATTCCTTTGATCCGGAGGGGTACTCTTGACCAACATGAATCAAAGGCCTATCCTCTTGTCCCGGAGGGGTCTTCTTGACCAACACGAGACAAGGGCCTATCCATTTGTCCTGGAGGGGTCCTTTGACCAACACGAGTCAATGGGTTATCCACTTATCTCAGAGGGGTACTCTCGACCAACTTAATATAAGGGTCTATTTGCTTTAGCCCCGAAGGTGCTCTTGACCAACTCGAGCGTTAACCATGATTAAGCCAATTTGCTCACCTTTACCCTTGGTCTCGCTCTTATGGGTGTTGGTAGATTAACCATGAGCCCTAATTCTCATCCCCTATCTTTCATGATTATCCTTTAAAAACTTGTTTTTAGTTGTTAATGATACAATTTTCTAACTTGCTACCTTGTAAGAATAACATTCATTATATAAGCAATGTTTATGACTTAGTGTTTCTTAGGCTATTCCTTCTTTTACTTACCATGAGCATTTTGATTTGAGGATGGTCTTTCCATACATTTATATACTTATGCATCCTATACTAATACACACTTATTCTATATGTTGCTTATCCAATCTATGATAGCAATTACAATATATTCTATGCATTTATTTACAATAGTATCTAATTCTATATTTCATTCATATATACATATATATTATTCTCATCACAACTCTATGCTCCCCCAAGTACCGAGGACGGGGACAGGCGGGGACGGGGGGACGAGTTTCGGGGACGGCGTTTTTTTTTGGCCATTTTTTAGGGGACGATAGGGGATGGCTACTAAAAAATAAGGTTTTTTTTTTAAATATAAGGAAATTTCAAATATTTAGATGATAACATTGATAAGGCATTCATTATAGACATTATAGAACATTAAAACATGCATACATAACTATAACATTACACTTGAACATAGTTTTCAACTTGTCACATGAGAATTGGCAAACAAATAAACCAAATTTAATTGTTTTCAACGACAATCTGCATATATATTATATCAAAATTATATCAAAATGCTCAAAGGCTACAAGTTTCAAGTTTCAACAACAAAATGAGAAAAACATAGAGAGTATATGGCTGTCCCTAATCAGCCTCTCTTAATACTGCATCAAAATTGGAATCTGAGTTCGAATCACTGCCACCATGAGGGTCTACATCATCTAGTGGAACCCGAACCAATCCCTCCCGTGCCTCCTCCTCATCAATCTGTATAACATCCTCTGGATCAACATCCCAATGTGTAGTTGGAGTCTGACGATACTCAGGTCTATATCGATCCTGTAGCCGCAAGGCACTATGCACTGCCACCAACTTCTTTGATCGTCTAGAGGTAAGGTTGTTCCTCTTCACTGACTGAATGAAGCTATATGTGGACCAATTCCTCTCTGCAGCAGAGGAACTGGCAATCTGTGCAAGGAGGCAAGTGGCAGGTGTCCTCAATTCTGGTGCATCCGTGCCATGCCACATCCACCATCCAATAGGGTTAGTTTGGGCTAATGTAGCTCTATCCATACTCGCCTCTTTTTTGCTCAAGTTTGGACCACGTAGATTGACAAAGGCCATCCATTGTGAGCGAAGTATAGAACCCTCCTCCTCGGTATACATTTTTTCAAGGGCCCTCATGAACCCTTGTTTCACCTCATCATCATGAGATGGAGGCACTCTTCCAGATCTAGCAACATACCATTTGGGATTTAGAGCATATGCTACCATATGAAGTGGGGTGTTCATAGTGTCCCACCTCCGTGTCACAATGGGCCTAAGATGCTCCTCATAAAATCCCAAAGTAGGATCCTTGCTCTGAATGGCTTGCTTCATTTTCCCAAGCATGCTATCAAATGTTTCATAAATCTCTCCAAGACTAGGAGAGTCTGTGTTAGCATATCTTATGACATCCACAACAGGTGCAATGAAGGAGCAAACATAGCTGCAAGTGAAAACAAGTTACAAAAATCAGCAATTTAAGAACAAAAATTAAATTTTTAATAAAATGATAATATCATAATATAAATAAAAAGAAAATCAGCAATTTGAAATTTCAATTTCATACCTTATTGTGGACCACCAATCATTGTCAAGGATCTTTTGCCTCACACTATTTCTTTCAGCTGAATTTGACTTTGGCCATCTATTCCATTCTGCATTAACCACCAATAATTGAAGAGGCTCCACCTCAACCATCCTTTCTAACAAAATGAAATAGGTGGCATATCTAGTTTCCACAGGCTTGAGGAATTCCTTCTTCGAAAAAGTCTTGAACAATGCAAGTGAGGTTTGGTGGTTGCAAATGAACATCTGTATATGTCTAGCTTCTACCACCACTTCCTTCACCCAAGCAATCTTCCTAATGTCTTTCAGTGCGTTGTTCAATGCATGAACACAACATGGGGTCCAAAAATTGTGCTTATAAGCACCCTCCACCATCAAACTAGCTGACTTACATACACTGGCTAAATCTGTTACCACTTGGACAACATTAGATGCCCCAACCTCTTCTATGGCATCCTTCAAAATCTGAAATTGGAAGTGAGCATCCTTCTTCTTCCCTATACAATCAATAGCTGTAAGAAAATAAGAGCCAGTTGGACATGTGACAATGATATTGATGAGTGGCCGACGTTTGATGTCGGTCCACCCATCCATGACAATAGAGCAGCCATCCCTAATCCAAGTTTGTCTCATGTCCTCCTTCAAGATACTCACCTGAGAATATTCTTTGTCAAGTAAGGTGGTGCGTAGCTTATGTTCTCCAGGGGGGACATATGAAGGACCAACAGCTATAACATCTCTTAACATTTGTTTGAAATAGGGAGAGCGTGCCACATGAAATGGTATGGCATGGGCAAAGAAAAATTTAGCAATGGAAGAGTCGGCCACCTCTCGTGTTTGTGCATTAAACAACCCTGCAACAGTAGTAGTTATTTTCTTTCCCCTACTAGAAACCTCTTCCACTTGGCTTTGTGAAGGCAATGACTCAGACACACTAGGCATACTCTCCATTGACAGTCCCTTAGATCTTGCCTCCCCCTCCATGTGCAACCTAGTTGCCTCGACCTTCTCAGCTAGGGAAATTTTTCGACAACCTTTTACCCCCACTCCACCCAAATGCAAAAGGTGAGAATAAACTCTTGTATAGCTGCCCCTATAGGTTTCATTGCAAATGTGACAAAGCCATACTCTAGACCCCCCAATATTCTTTTGTTTGTCAGTGTCTATGCGGGATGCAAATTGTAAGAGAGGTTTTTTAGGATTATATGGGCCTTTTGCATAAGTGGCAAGTGTTTTGGAGGGGCATTCAAATGGATTAGATTTGGATGAACTCACATTCTCTGTTGTACCACTGCCACTAGCACAACCCCCACTCCTTTTATGGCCTCTAGTTCTACTTGGTTGCCGTTGCACTTGAATTTCAATCTCATTTTCAAAACTTTCACTATTCTCACTGCTGCTCATTGTTCTTTTGTTTGAAAAAATGATAATAGATAGTTGCAAGCAAACATAAAACAAAAAATAAACAAAAAAAACCCTCCCCATGTGTTTGAAATTGAAAAAAAAACTAAAAAAAATACCAAAGAATATGAAAACAAAACAAAGAATGTCAATCTTACCTCAAATGACGATGATTTGATGCCCTAGTGCCTTCTCTTCACTGCTGTTACCCTCCTCCAACTGCTATTGCTCCTCTTCAAGCTGTTGTTCAAGAAGGCCAAAATGAGGTAATGAGTTTATGTTTTTTGTTTATTGATGATATAAGGTGTTTTTTAGGTTTAGGTTTGTTTAAGAGGGATGTGGGGGTCCTTGTGGACCCCCCCATCCCCTTTTTTTTAAAAGTGTGTTTTTTTTTTAGTTTTTTGAGTTGGGAGTTTGCTAGGCCGTAGAGGACGGCTGGCCGTCCCCTGCGTCCCCTAAAAAAAAGGGGACGTCCCTGGGGAAACGGGGACGGTCAGAGGATGTTTCCTGGCCGTCCCCACGTCCTCAAGACGTGGGGACGGGTACGGCAAAAAAAGGCAAAGGACGCGTCCTCGGGGAGCCTAGTCACAACTTTATTTTTAGAGATTCTATTTTACACAGATTTATTCAAATTATGACAGCTTAACTTTACGATAGAGTACCTTTGAATCGATCAGATTTGCATACCACAAAACCATATTTCTGCTGTACGACACCATGGATTCAGAGGTCTGTATGGCATAGGAGTAGCATAGCACAACACATATTCCAAAAGACTGCCTAGAAGTTTTGGAAAAGTGAACAAGATTCATTGCCAACACTAATTAGATGCATCCCATACCATAATACCACCGAATCATAAACACAATGCCCCAAAACACAAAATGACCCAGTCGCTGTATGGATGCCTCTATAGGTACGACAGCTTATTTGTCACTCAAATAAAACTTAAACATCACTGAAATTGCCGCCTATATCAAACATTTACTTCCCAATCAATGAATGCTTAAAAGGAACAAGAATATAATGTCCTTCGATCTTCCTATTCGATGTCTGTTACTTCTGAGTCCGTGAGGATGAGAAGTCCAAGAATTGCTAAATATTAATAAGTCTTCTTGTTTGACAATTGCTGCCTAAGATTCATCAGATTCCTCTCTTTTTATCTTGCTATTGCTGATCGTGTTGTGTGATGATGGAATCATTGTTGAATGCCTTCACAACATGCTCGCCTGCATCTTTTATACCTTTGATTGATGGTTTTCCATCAACTGTTGTTTCTTTTCACGGAATCGTTGTTTTACCATTTCCTATGTATTATTATCTTGATCCCTTTTTCAACGGCAAATTAATAATATGCATTGCAAATAAGATACTTTGTCTTATTAGGGAGTCGGTCTCCTTAATTAGAATATTTAGTTTATAAGATATAACTTATAATATTTAGAAATAACTAATTTATAATATTTTTAATAATTATAATAAGATGTAAACCGTTACTATTTATATTTATGTTTATATATTATAAATTATATATATTATATTTAATAGTATTATTATATTATAACTATTATAATTATAATAATACTTAAATCAATAATTTTTATATTTGTATTTAATCTTTAATTTGTATAATCGAGTCAATTACAACTCATGAATATGGGGACATGACAGCCACAAATGTTTATTTTATTTTATTGAAACAATACATGGGTCGGCCCATGAAATTTGGCCAGCATTAATCTTAGTTTTAGGTGCCAATGTCGGAATCAATCTTTAGTTTAAACTTGAAATCTGACCTTGGGATGTCGGCCTCCATCATAAAGTCGGCCTTGTAAATTATGTTCAAATCTTTAATTTAAACATATTCTAATTGGTCATGAGGTAGTCGGCCATGATGAAAATCAGCCTCTTGTTGTTAGATGGAAAAGGGAGACTTAACCTAAAAGGTTAAACTAGGTCAAACCCCTCTTCTATCGACATTGGAACACAAACCGAACTTGGCTTCTACCCTTGAAGGAGAGCCAAACCACAGGGGTTTTGTCTCTTTGTTGTATAAAGGAGTGTCAACCAAATTCAACCAACCAAACTAGGGCAAAACATGAAACCCTAATTGAGCAAGATCGGTGTATAGTAGGTGATCAGAAACAGATATAGGAAATCTAATACCACAACAGAGATCAGGGAACAGAGAATCAGGATCTGAGTTTGGGAGTAGAAAGGTACTAGGGCGTTGGATGCCCTAGACCCAAATTAGGGTTTTGCAGAATTTCCAAATATGGGTGCTTTCGCTTGCTTGTCTTCCTGTCTCCTGTCACTTTTTATCTTCAAATTCCTCCAAACGCAACCTGTACACAAATAAGAAGGGAAAAGGGTTGGCGCTATTTAGGAGCTTGCCTAAGTCAAGCTCCGTGAATGGTGTTTCCACCTCCATAGTAGCAAATGATGAGATATCAAAAAGTGATGAACTTAGTACTACAATAAGCATCATATAAGATATCATGTAAGTTTTACCAAGCTAAGTCTATCATGCAATGATGAAAAGACAAACAATGAGTGATAAAACACTTAATAGCATCTTAACACTTAATAATCTGAAATAAATCGCATGAGTCAAGAGATTTCATGAATGTTTCTACAACATCATTTATCATCTTAGGATAAAAGATAAACGAAATTCCAATTTGTCAAATTCAGAGTTATACAATTCCAAAAAAAAATCTTCCTTTAATCAAGTATATTTCAACTCGACGAGAGTGCATTACAGGGCTTACAAACTTAACCATGCATTTTATCCGTTGCTCAAATGCAACATATAGGTATGCAATCCCTAATCCAAGAGGTGGCAACCATGATGATAAATCTGTTGTAAATATGTGCCTAAGTGGTGTTGTCATTGATGTCAACATATCCTTGTTGCCATTGATGTCAACTGTATCCTATGTTGCTGTCTGTATAGAAGACCGGATTGTTGAGGATATTGAGAAAATTAATGACAATCAATGTACGCGGACCATATGGATGTGTATAGGTCTGCCTGAAGAAGCTCCACTTATGATTTGAGAAGTTCGCATTAAGATCTGAGGAAGTTATGGCCATCTGAGTAGAACCGGTTCCTGCAATACTCAGGAGAGACAGAGTGACAGGGAAGTGGTTCGGATTGCTCCGGTAACGTAAAATGATGATTTGTGGATCCAAAGGCATGTTCGGGAAGTCAGTGTGTATCATCAACTCAAGTGGTTCGTAGTTTGGAGGTCCACAAGTTATCTTTCTAGTTTGACAGTCATGGCATACAGTGTTCTTGGGGTTTCAGAGGAAGATACAAATGATTCTGGTAATTTGGTTTAGAGTGGATGTTATTGGTGAATTCAATGTGCTTGTGGAGGTCTCTAGATCGTGTGGCTATTGTGGTGGAGGTCCGCATTAAAGTTTGAGCTTGTTGTTGAAGATTTCTTCTTTGAAGTTGATGTTCTTCCCAGTCTTGGCTGACCTGATGTTCCTAGCGTGTTGCGGATGATCTAAAGAGCATTCTATGAAGTGTGGCGTGTTAATAGAGGAAGATTCAAGTCTTAGCTATGTTTGGCCAACAATGTAAAGATCCGCGTTAAGTTTAGCCGACCTTGTTGATCATTCCAAGGTTGATGAAGTGTATAAATACTTGTTTAAGAGTTGTTGAAAATCATCCTTGTACAAAATGAATTAAATCCGAAGAAAGGATCTAAAGCAGAGCAGAGAAGAAGAGCGAAAGGAGTATAGAGTGAAGAATCAGTGAAGAAGAATTTGAAGATAGAAGCAGAAGTTTTTGTGAGCTTTCAAAGGGACTGAATTAGGCATGAATGTAGATGCTATTTCTCAGTTCATTATCTCTGTATAAATCATAATTTCTTATAGGCAGTGAGCCTCCTTTTGAGCAGTGAGCTCTGGGTAGTGCGCCCGAAGGCATGTGCCTTCTATTTTCTTAAGTACTTTTAACAGGGTACGCATTTTTGTGGGTTAACCCCCACCATGGTTTTTCCCTTAACCGGGTTTTCCATGTCAAAAAATCTGGTGTTGTGTGTTCATGTTGTTTCTGCTCATGTGTTGATTCATGCTTAAATGTTTACATCATTAATTTGCTTATAAATTAAGAAAGAAGATTAAAAGTGCAGAAAAGGTTAAAGTTTAGAGACAACTGATTCACCCCCCCTCTCAGTTATCCGGATTAGTTCCAACAAAATCCTTCTGATTGGAATGGATTCACATGATAACACTTGTTAAATTATGATTTTATTACTACACATATTCAATCAATCAATGTTACCAAAAAAAGGGTTTCTTATTCTGTCAACTCCATGCAAATGGTACATGATGAAATAGTAGCTACATAAGATTCCGGGATAATATTGACATGAATACCTTATCTCATACAGTAATCCAATAAAATAAGGAAACTCATTCAAGGCTAGACAACTAACCATATCTTCTCTACCTGAGTAAGTTATTTGGTACCTTACCTCACCAAGGTCTTAAGAACTTACAAACAGTTAAGTACCCATCCTAAGGGCAGACCTATGCCTCGGGGGCTCATCTCGGATGGCCTTGCCTACGTAATGCGCAAAGGCTTCGTAGTTCAACTACACAACCCTTCATCAATTTGCACAGTGTTTTAAAGAAAATAGTTTTCTACACATAGTTTAAAGGATCTATAAGATCTTGTTACACATATCAATGGCTATCAAGCCCCATGGCATAAGCATGTCCTAATCATCTCACCATGATATCTTGACATTCAACATGATGGATATATATATATATCCAAAAGATAAATTCCATAGTTGACATTTGATCCATTAAGATTAATTAAAAATATTATATATATTTTTTTATTCGAGTAATAATGTTTTTTGATTGATCCACGAAGGACACTAATATATATATATATATATATATATATATATATATATATATCCAAAAGATAAAGTCCATATTTGACATATGATCCATTAAGATTAATTAAAAATATTATATATATTTTTTTATTCGAGTAATAATGTTTTTTGATTGATCCACGAAGGACACTAATATATATATATATATATATCCAATAGATAAAGTCCATATCTCCCGATAATGGGGTAGATCAATAAAGAGTCATAAATAGCAGTAATCATGACATGAGGTGGCGAGCCCCGAGACTCATGAGATGGAACGTGGCAGGTGATCTTGATTTCATAGAAGGTGGAGTGTTGTAGAAGGCAATCGGCCGTTCTCGAAAAGTGTTATCGACGGTTTGCTCTGCTTTAGCCTTTGTTGTGTGCGGTTTCTGGTTGCGGGGATGGATTCTGGGGGGATTGGGTGCTTGGGCTCAAAAGGTAAAGAGGTGAAGGCTCAAGCTGCTTGACGTAGGCAATTTCCCCGCTCTATTTTGACAAATTGGTGGGTGGTAGGATGAAGAGAAGGTACACTCCAAGGAAGAGATTGCAGAGGATCCCGACTGAGGCAGCTATGGAAGGGTTTCTGAATTGTGTCGAGAAGGAGATAAAGAATCCGATTTTGTGTGAATGGTTGTTTCGACTGCTTAAAGTAGCTAAGGAGGTTGACGGCCAGGAGGGGGTCAATGTCTGTGCTGCCATGGCTCACCTGTTGCTAGACCCGGGAATGTCCAGAGGCCGTTGGAATGTGTTTGGAGCGGCACAATCCATCGCGGTGGCAACTATGTTGTTTGTGGCTGCTGCCTCGGTGTTGACTCATGAAGATTTGGTGGAGACGTCTAATTAGGCAGGCGAGAACCATGAAGCATCGTTGGGCCACTTGCATGACATCCTATTAAACGTCCTGTAGACTAGGAAGATGATGGAGGGCATTGCTGCTAAGCTCGAAGTTGCTGTTCCAACTCGGGCTAAGCCTCTGTACACCTACGCCTGTGATGAAGAAGGAATTGTCGTAGAGGGAGATGCAGGTAAGTAGGGTAGTTTTTTGACTTAGCTCTGTTTCTTTTTGATGTCTGTGATTGAAGTATGGTGAAGACTGTATGTTTTTAAATATGTGTAATGAGGAGTTAGGGCCGAGGAAATTTGCCTTGCTCCTCTGGTATGTTTCAGACTTTGGTAGACAGGTGGTTAAGGAATTATGTTTATCTGTTGTTACAGATAGACGGGCATGGCCCTATTTTTGAAGGGTCCCTGCTCCCATAAACCAGGGTTAATATATCAAAAAAAAAAAAAGATAAAGTCTATATTTGACATTTGATCCATTAAGATTAATTAAAAATATTATATATATATTTTTTATTCAAGTAATAATGTTTTTTGATTGATCCACCAAGGGCACTAATCCACATCATGAACACAGAGTAATCAAGTCCTATCATCTCATAATGATGTCTTGCCATTTATCCATAATTACTTTCACAATGTATAATTACCTTCATACAATAACTAGAAAGACTATAGATACACTCCCAACCCTAGTCAATGGTAGAGGAGATCTTATCAAATGTCCTAAATAATGTTTACAACTCTTACCTTACATTGAGTTATAATAACATCATACTAATATCAAAATAGTACATGTCTCTTCCAACTTTAAGTTTAGGTATCTAGTACAAGTCAAGGAAGAGAACAACAACCAAGTAATCGTTTCCAACTCAAAAAAAAATATCGGTTGATGAGTTTTTCATCATAATTAAGTCTTAAGATCGAACAAAAATACCGTTCATTGATCTTAATGGTTGATACCTTTTAAACACTCCATCAAGCCTCTTTAATTGGCATGACTACCCTTGTAAAGTCTTGGTGTTAGCTTGTAGCCATTACTAATTAAGTCAAGATATAGACTACCCAAGACTTGGAATGCCAAGATTTCTTAACAAGTCCCTCCAAATTCATTTCCACTAGCTAATAATAAAATCTAGTGATATACCTTTCTCGTATGGTAATTATCTAACCAAAATGGTAGAGTGATCAATATCAATTGACAATCATGTTTAAGAGGAAAACTTAATTATAATTACTAGTTTTCCAAGTAATAAATACCATACTCATAAATCTAATTTGGTTTGTGAGTACATTAATATATGTATATATTTCATTCCTTGCTTGGGCTAAGATTAACGTCTAAACAAAAATTCCTTCAATTAAAAAACGCAATGCCAAGCAGCCAAGAAATTAACCCTTTCATTTAGGTATTTAACGTGTTCCATGAAACAACGTGAGTTTAAGGTAACTGTCATAATGAATTCACATTTATTTCCAGTTGGCAAGGTTATTACACAAGAAAAGTTATGAAAGAAACCAACCATTTCCATTACATCAAACATGGAGAGAAATTGTTTGTGTTGCTAAAGGAAACAGGGTGTAACATGGTTTGTGTTACAAAGTTAAGATGTTCAAGTATCCCCAACAAAAGGAAACAAGTTCTAATTTTTAGTCCACTGAAAGAATATGGTAAATGCCAACAGAATGCATTAAGAGAGATGAGTTCATTTCCATCTACCAAGTGTTACCCATGCTCAAGTGGGACTACTGGCCAAACTTATAAGAATATTATAAATAATAAACAAAAATATCATGTAATATATATAGTAAGAAATTTCTCCCAATTCTTGGATTATGTTGCTTCCTCACAATTTGACTCACTAAAGATTTCCTATCTTCCTCACCTTTGATATTTCATATCACTAATAATGTGATTACATGATTGTTTACTATTCACCTAATCCAAATCTGAAACAGGGACATCGATGGCATGTGGAACATAAAAAGAAATGAGATGCGCCAAATTATAGAGAGAAATTCCTAGCTAAGGTGCAGCGTGCCAAAAATGGGCAGTAACCAAGGCGTAAAGAGGCGTCATCTCAGGGAATGCAGTAATTGCAGGATATGCACAAAATGGATTTGTTGAAAAGGTTTTAGAAAATTTCCAGCAAGTGCAATTTATAGCTGTTTAACAGAATGCCTCTAAGAGGCGTTAACTCATGAAATACAATGATTGCAGAGTTTGTAGAAGGGAGTCGTTGAAAAGGGCTTCAGAAATTTTGAGATAAATGCTTTAGGCAGGCATAATCCTAGCTCCATTGCTTTTGCCAAACATTCTCTGCCCTTGCACTGAGTGAAATGAAAAGATTGCAGGATATACACAAAATAAATTTGTTGAAAAGGCTTTAGAAATTTCAAAGTAAATACAAATGGCAGAAATTTAAAGCCAATCCCACAATCTTTGAAACAAGTCTCTATCACACTATATTTGGCGTTAGATTTGGGTAAGCATATCTATTAAGGCAAAATGAAAAGAAATTTTTAATTCTAATTATAGATACACCATTCAACAGAGAGAGAGAGAGAGAGAGAGAGAGAGAGAGAGGGGTCTGCTATGAGGATTTCCTGATACAAAAAACGTCTCCCTTCCAAGTAGAAACCCCCCAAAGATTCACTCCTTCCTCCCTTCTGAGATTCCTCTCCCTTTTCCCGTTGCACTAACATGGCATGTCCATAATTTTTACAGCATGCCTTGAATAGGTGTCCTCTCAAACCCATTCTCCTCCTTTTTTTTTCTTTTTTTCTCCCACTATCCTCTTTTCTAAAAGGAGCCTTCCCCTCGAGAAGATTCATCTGTTGATGAAATTGTATTGCCACGATAGACGTGCATGCAAATTGTGGAAGCATTTACATGGCACGTGGGTTGGATTTGAGTCCCCAAAAGAAAATGATGTCTCCAAGGTCTTGATAATAATTATCTCCATTAACCACCATTACTGCATCCAATGTTATATATGAAAATGGAGAATGGTATTCCCATAACCCTTGGAAATAATTTATTTTAGGAAAGCACAAGGTACGATAATAGGAAAACACTTCTAAATGGTAAAACCAAGATTATACAATATATATATATATAGAAATCAGCCATACTCCAATAATAGAATAATGAGAGGTTGATAAGAGTATTTACATATCACAAAATATCACTTGAAAAAAGATGCCTTGATACATCTTTGAAATATAGTTAAATATGTGTGTGTATCTTGTATAAATACCTATTTGTGCTATAACAATTTCTTGCATAGAAAGTTATATGTCATGTCCCCATATTAAGGCATTGTTTAAATTAAAGATTTAAAACGCCTTTATAAAGAAGATGAAGTCGCTTTCATAAAATATAGTGTTCGATGTGTCCTTTCTATTGTCAATTTGGACGATAATTATGTGTATAATAATATTTGATAAACATATATATAATATATATAATATTATTTAATATTATTATATATTCATTGTATTTATAAATAATAAATATAAGAAAACAATTATAATATAATTATAATATAATTATCGAATAATAAATATAAAGACAAATTTATATAATTATAATATTAAATTCATATTATATATAAATAGCAATAATTAATATTATATTAATTAAAGGTTATAGATATTAGTCATCATAATATATATTATTATAAATTATCATATGATGAATTATATGTATATGATCGGGCTTCTTGGGAGCACCGATCCCATATTTAAAAGAGATAAAATAAATAATATAAACTAAGTTTAATGAAAAGGCAATAGGTGTGTTCGATGTGCCTTTTTACCATTTAAGAAACCCTTCGCAAGTTTAAAAGGGGCTGCCCTCACGAGAGAACATCATCAGCGAAAAGAAACCAGATCGAAGGAAAGCAAGTTAGCATTTAATCTGCAACAGGCAGCAAGACCAAAGGCAAAAAAGTAAATAACGACAGTGATCTAGCAAGAGACGAAGGATCACGAAGGAACAAACTTTAAAGATAATAACGGCAGCAAACATTGCCAGGATCGGGAATTCTAAGGACAACGGCATTTCTCAACAGCAGGTACGCACCATATCATAAGTATAAATAAATTAACATCGCTGTGGTAATATGAGACAGGAATATATTAAGAAGATCATAATAATGGTTGAAAATATGTAAATAAAATAAATATATTAGAATGCATCAAATGTTAGAAATAAAAATAGATGCATTTCATAAAGGTTTTATAAATGTGTTTTATCTGTTGGATGTTATTAGATGAATTCCAAAGCTAGTAGCAATAATAGAAATATCTAGCCTTTTTAGATTTAATATGAGAAACGATCACAAACTAGTAGAAAATGTGAATATTCAAGATAGTGATTTAAATAGAAGGCATATTGATGCCTAGAATGCTAAGTATATTAAGACTACCTTTTTAACATGATCATGAGTACCCGGCTAGGATTAGTAGCCTTCCTCTTAATCCACCTTCACACCTTATTAGTATGAGACTGGTGGTCAGAAGGAATCTAGTGTCTAGCACTCAAGTTGGCAAGTTATTGCCCCTCCGAGCTAAGAGCGAAGTATTGCCGGGTGTAGCATGAAGCTCTTAGACCTAGGGTACGAATGAAGTATTGCCGGGTGTAGCATGAAGTTCTTGACCCTATGGTTGCGTAGGACCTAGATAACATTAATGGCCTAACGGTAGGTGAACCTCGAGTTGGCTATAAGCCCCTCCGAGCCAAGAGTGAAGTACCTCCGGGTGTGAGGTGAAGCCTTGGGCCTACGGCCGTGGGTCTTGGAATCCTTAACCCACCCTCTCATATTAGGTGAGTGGTCTGATTAATGGATAGGATTTCGAACGTTCTCCCCGAGGTATGTCCATGACTCATGTGTGATTAATGATATAAGATAGATCATGAACCAATGATGAAAATGAATAACATATATGTGAATGTGTGTTAATGCATAATGACGAAATGAATTATATGAAACTTAATGTGAATATAATCTAATATGTTTCAGTCTTAATGATTATATGTTGAAAGAAATGATTAAAGATTACTAATGTTCTCTTTTACTAAGTTGGAGTTGTGTTAAAAAGTGAAAAATTTCAGCTTACTAGAAGGGGACATTACATTATACGCATCCGTAATATAACATTAAATATAACCTTTTAACGTAAATACTAAGTGTAGTAGAAGAGGGCTATGACAAACTCCGTATGAGTCCACCTCTAAGATGCGATTGAGTTTTCGTCCAATCCACCTATCTTCCTTAGGGTTTTCGTCCTAGGAAGGTGCTGAACTAAAAGTTGCAGCCAAGAGATAAATCTCTAATGAAAGGAATATGAATGAATGATGATCAAATAAGCTCAAACACCTTATATTTATACATGATTTTATCTCTTCCTCAAGCTGGCCGACCTCATGTAATATTTCCTTTTTATTTTCTTTAATCTCTTTTCTCCTAGGTCGACCTCCTTCTGGGCTCCAAACATAAAGAAATGACCTTATTTTATACTATATTTTTTTCCCAATTTGGGCAAACCTCCTTGGGAACCAATAAATGCTTCCTTTGACCTCTCCTAGGTCGTCCACCAAGAAAAGAAATTATTTTGCATTATTTTATATTTTCTTTGGCATCACAAAAATACCCAAGGTCATTTCCCATCATCAATAAGCTCGGCAAAATTAGTTAAATGCATGATTTAACTAATCAAAATATTCCCTTGCTTCTTCGACTTAGCCCACGGGAATAAAATAGGCTAGCTGACTTTGATGGGTGATCATTCAGAAAAAGCGGACATTACAAGATTGCTTAGATGTTCAAATGAATAAACTAGCTTATATATGCATTCCCGCTCACCAACAATGAACAAAACCAAATGGGGCCGACATGTATAAGCCAAGGAGGTGTTTTAAGCCGACACCACAAAAATAGGGTTGAGGCTAACATCTGGGACCAGGGCGCTAGGCGCCCTGGTCCTTTAGCGGTAGCCCCACAAACTCTGGGGAGTGTCAATCAAGGTGGGCTTAGACCTGTCCTAAGTTTATTTTGTCGGGTTTATTCATCGAGATCGATAATTAACTGTTTTAGGTCCACCCGAGTGCTAAACTAGGTGTAAAATGCTAGTGTACACATTTTACTCCATAACACTTGTCTTATTGTTTTTATACTTCATCAAATTGCTTCAATAACATTGTTTATTTTGTATTTCCTTTGACATTAATGACAACAATCCAACACCCTTTCCCTACAACTATAAATGCCGTAACCAAATTCTCCCACTATGGGCTATTTGCCATATTGAAGGGAAGGTTATAAAAACAAAAACTCACACATGCCTTATTTGCTTCCTGGTGCTTCTCCTTGTTCCACTATGTACCTAGCAACAAAAGATTTGCTCTAGGTATGTTTCTAGGTACAAAAAAGCCTTGTGTTTGTGCTTTGCTCAAATTGGATGAGTTGGATGTGCTTTGTTTGTGTGGACCACGACTAGAATCCACAATGCCTGTCATATCTTCATTTGTTTTCACTTGCATGTCAGGATTAATGGTTGCTTGTGTCCTCCCTCTCTCTAGTTTATTCTTATCCAACAATGCAAGGAGTGCTTGCATCTCTCATTTTTTCTCTTGTTAAACTTTTGGACATGCCTTGGCGTCATGATTAGGAGTGCTTGCAATAAGGTATTTGAGGTGATTGATGCCTTCATTGAACTTCTTTGTGCATAAGGTGCAATTCACACTCCATGCTATTGATCCCATTATTGCATACTCCAAGCGGGGTCTTCGCTTCCAATAGGATAGCTTCGAGTAATTGAGGATGAGCTAGATGCTGAGCCAGAGGCCATTGTATCTAACCTACAACATGTCTAAATACCAAAAAACCATTAATTGAATAACAATGCAGCATGCCATTAATTAACTTATCCAAAACAACATTTTTTCAACTCGAAACTGTAAAACCCTTCATTTAAGGAAAAAAAATGTTTTATTCAAAAAACTAGTATAAATCAGCAATGAAATTTTCCAAAGTTGAACTCTGCAAGTAAATTGTAAATAATGTAACTTACACGCTTGGAAAATTCGAATTAACATGCTAGAAATTACTTACATCCTTGAATAAAAAGAAAAAAAAATACTAACTTGGAAATTGAAATTCCTCAAACCTGCCCTTCAAATCCACTAAAAATCCTTTCAAATTTCTCTCAAGGATGCAATTTTGCTGTGTGAGGATTACCTATGGCGTGTGGGGTTAAATAGCAAAAAGAACATTGTTTAAAATGTGTCTAAATGATATTTGCATCCTTGCGAGTTTCCCTGTCAGATTCGCCAAAACTCGGCAAGTAATTGCCACTTTTTACAGTTGTTAATCACCGAAAACTTGCCCTGTACAGTGTGAGTACTCATTTTCTGAAAAAACCCGCGAGTGCTCAACGAGTTTTCCAACTATGGAATCAACTATATTGAAAATCAATTGCTAAAACTTAAATAGATGTACACATCTTAAGCCTTATTATTGTTTTTCTTCATACCATATACCACTTTGGGATTTGATAAGGAAATTTTCTGCTCCAAAAAGACTTGTGAGTTGTTATGCAATTAATATAAAATTACAAGTCAATTAGTGTATTTCTTTAGTTCTTTTAGCTTTTGTCAACCTCATATGATACCTTTAGGAAAACCTAGTATAATTTATATGATATATCTCTGAAACATCTATATAAAGTTTCCCAATTTTCAAAGAATGCTTCTAGGAGATGTAAAGAAATGCAAAAAAACTTAATTTGAAGTCTCCTAATATTTGGAGGCATTCCCATATGAGTCTCTAAGATGGGGATCTGTTTTTTATACCAAGGGTCATGATGTGAGTCTTCAAGTAACTTTGGTTCAACTTAACAGCCACCTCAATTTTCAAAGAATGCTTCTAGGAGATGTATAGAAATGCAAAAAAACTTAATTTGAAGTCTCCTAATAATTGGAGGCATTGCCATATGAGTCTCTAAGATGGGGATCTGTTTTCGATACCAAGGGTCACGATGTGAATCTTCAAGTAACTTTGGTTCAACTTAACAGCCACCTCAATTAGCACCCAAAGAGAGGGGTCAGCCTACTAATGACATCTTGAACAACACTCCAATGCAAGTTTTAGGGCCAACCTGCTGATGTCATTTTAGGTTATGTGGCCGCTGTTCATCTATTAAGACATACAATATTAATTGGCTATGCATCCGTTATTGTCTTCTTATTATCCACAATAACTTAGATTATAAGACTAACTATTGGATGTTTCTGATTAATGACAAGATTGAGCTGCATATTACAAATAGAAGTCGCAAATCTACGAAAAATCATTAACAAATATATTTGTTTATTGTTTTTTTGAAGAATGCAGTTAGCATGGTTGATTTGGTATGTCTTGATAGGAGAGCAAACTGTTTTGTTTTGAAAGAAAATGTGGGCTGCAAGCTTGTATGTTTAAATATAATATGGAGTTTATATCTAATGCCATGTTGAATAAAGAGATTAATCAAGGTAGAAAGCATCTGAGAATTATTTTCTTACCTCTATGTAGAATTTATGGAAATACCCCTTTTACGTTAATTCTCAGTTGATATACATAACATATTCATCTTGTTATTTTATATTTATCATGTAAAACCATGTTTGTGCATGTAAAATGTAACCTACATTCTTTTTCTCCATGTTTTCAAGGAATATCCCACTTGAAAGTACAATATATATTCTACTTTAAAAGTAACTTTTTTTTCAAGGTTATCCCACCAACCTTGATCAAGCGTACTCTAGTTTACCTTGATCAAGCGTACTCTAGTTTACCCCAATGCAATCTAGATTAACTAGATTTAAGCACATTGATCCTCACACAATAGGGAACATTGAGATACACGTCACCTATTATTTTTCTTTTCCTTGCTTCCTATGGTTCAAGTTTTGTTGGGTATTGCTAGAGTACCTGTACCTATTTACAATTTTTGTATTGATTTATCACATAAAATTAAAGAGTGCATTGTTTATAATGAATTCTTTCTTTTGTACGTTGAATAGAAATTCTATTCAAGAATGATTTATGGTTGTTGTGATCACTTTTTCTTTACTCATTTTGGGGTTTATGGGTGGGCAATACTGTCGTTTAATCAAGGCTTGGCCCATGGAGTAGTGTGAATATCCTGTCCTGTGGTTGCAGATACTTTCCATGATCAAAAGCATGTCTTTTCCTATGTGTATGTTGGTTGCATGTGTGTTACAAGACCCAAAAACCATGTGCAAACCCATGAACATGAATCCTATGTTATTACCATGAAACAAGGAAAGTATATAATTGTATGAACTTGAATTATAATATTATATACAAATATTTCATGGGAATATTGCATGATTGAAGCTAGTACACATTGTACATATGTTCTTAGTTTTTCATTTATCAAGGAATGGCCAATTGAAGTTGTGGGATCATGGATGGTTGAGTTGTCCTTTGCAGTGATGTGAAAATCAGATGTTGTTCATATCGTATAGGTTCTCATATCTAGTTGGCTGGTGGATAATCATTGCAAAGTTGGAATCCAAACTAATATAGTCTAGTGGAAGTTAAAGAAGTTTGAAATGATTGTTGTTGTAAAGTACTAGATCAATAGGGGCTTGTGAGTCACCTTGGTACTCTTAAACTTTAAATTTTCTTGGGTTCTGATCTGCAATAACCATGAGGGGAGGAATCATGGATGGAACAAAATAGGCTAGTTGTATTGTGTGTTACATTCCATGACTAATAAATATTTAATATTATCATTACATGAAGTTCTAGATGCAAATTTATTTGCAAAATAATAATTTTGAAAGAGGAATCTAACTCCCTAAGAAAAGAGACTAGCATCTCATTTGTTCAATTATTCTTTCATGCTTCTATGCTCCATGATTTTTTTCCTACCAAATGTTTCAATTTTTCCATAGGACTTGATTGTAGGGATGTGTCAAGTATGGAACAAAGTACCACTTGCAATGGATTAGAATGTGGCACAAAATGTCTCAGCATTGCAACGAATGTCATTTTCTATTATTGTGGTTAATTTCTTGAATTTTATTCTTGAATGCAGATTAACAATTTTCCTATAATAAAACAAGGTATGGTTCCATGCTTTTGGAGAGCACCAACTGATAATGATAAAGGGGGAGAGGAGCGCAGTTATGCCTTCCGTTGGAAAGCTTTTTTCCTTGACAGACTTGAAGTTCACACTACAAGCTGTCATATTGCGAAGGTTACCCGGCATGTTGTCCAAATAGAAGTGACTCATCTTATTAAACCAAAGGATGTTGAAGATGTGGCACTTATAGAGAGGATGAGCAAGCAAACCCATTGTTCTTCAAAATTAGAGCTGGCACTATCAGACAAAACAACTGATCATGTTAAAGCAAAAGTAAAAGACAGTCTTAAGCAGCATGAAAGCAATCCCTTTTGGTTCAAAGTCGATGTTACATATTGGGCATATGGAACAGGAGATCTAATTCTGAAGTACAATGTAGAACCAAACAAGGAACTTCCACCTCTTCCACGCATTGGCCTAGTTTTTGGGATAGATAAGACTTTTAAGCAAGTGGAGTGGTTTGGCAGAGGACCCTTTGAATGCTATCCAGATAGAAAGCATGCAGCTCATGTTGGAATATACAAGAAGGATGTTTCAGATATGCATGTTTCATATATTGTTCCCAGTGAGAATGGTGGCAGAGCAGATGTCAGATGGGTTGCATTCACAAATTCTCAAGGCACTGGTCTATTTGCTAGCTGCTATGACGAGTCTCCTCCAATGCAAATGAGTGCAAGCTATTATAGCACGGAGGATTTGGACAAAGCAACTCATAAGGAGGATCTTAGAGAAGGGGATAGCATTGAGGTTAGTACTTTCTTGCTTTGCTTCTTATCATATCTTGAAAAAGTAGATGAAACAAAATTGTGATTTCCTCCATCACAAGTATTTCACTTTCGTCTCCATATTTGCTTGTGTCCATGCCCATTTGGTATTAATAATTATCAACAAAGAAAACTCTGGATGTCAGCAGGATTTGTCTACATGAGAGTTTGTTTCTTTGAAAATGAGATGATTATATTTCTAACAAAATAGTTCTGAGGTCAAGCTATTTTATCTTTTTTTTAGATGTTTTTTTCTAAATTTTGTACCATTTACCTGAATGTTTATAGACAGACTTACCTTTCTTGGCTTTTACCTTACACTGTATTCTATATTTAGTCAGAGTACTTAGGAGAAGCACGGTTAAGATTTTATGGAATGGCAGTATCAGCTGAAAGACTGAAACATGTCTATTCAGCATTTTGTTCTTCATAGTCCTTAAGTTCCACAGTATGAATTGCATTGCAATAGGCACAGCGTCACAGGTAAGATAAAGGATTAAGAGAGTTTGAACTAGATTTTAATTGAAACAGCTCTATAACCTGGCTATATTAGAGCTAAGAAATAGTAATCCAGAAAGTGAATATAGATGATAATATTTACAATTTATAAAATACTTACAAATTCCATGGTTACCAGGAAACACCAGTATACGAACAAGGACCAGGTCCCTGTCCTTGTACCCACAAGTTTTGGTGACTACATTTATATATAATATAGCCATACCCTTATTCGTTTACTCATGTATCCTAATTAATGGTGTCCCTGTTTCCCTTATGCTAACCTGTACCTCCACATCTCCAGGTAACCGTGCTTATAACTGTGTAACTTTGTGAGTCATGTTTCATGCGGCAAGCAGGGTCCTTGAGATACAAAACAAAGTGTCATGAAGGAGTATATAACAATTTCTATTGTTGTTATGGTCATGGATAAGGAAGATAGACCAGTTATAGTAGTGACTAGTTTAGCCCTCCTTATGTAAGATCAGCATCTTCCCTTACGGTTGTTGAAATTTGGAAATGCTTCAGGCATTGATCGAAATCCAGGCTATTCTGACAACTTTTTCTATTTTTTTGTTGTCCCATTGGAATTGTGAATGTACTTTCAGTAGGTCCAACTGCTGTTGAACTTGTTATTCTATTACTGATGGGTTTGACTGCGGCCAGATGTTTGTTGGCAATGTTGGGTTTTGATAGGCTGAACTAAGGTTTCTGGTGCTTGGTTGGGTCATGTATCTATATCTGTATCCTACAGTTGTCAAGGTGAGATTGTCTGTTGAATGTGTTTGTGGTATGAAGATAGGTATTGCTTTTGTTGAATTGTGGTCTGTTGCTAAAAGAATCCATTTTCTGAAAGGTATTATCATTGTTTGTGTCATATGCGACTTTGATGAAATGAGGTTCACTTTCAGCTTCATCGTAGTTAATGGTGTCATTTATGGATTCCTAGTAGGTGTAGGGAATGGTATGACGAGGTGTGGAGGGATTGCTTGAGGGTTCTATGTTATTCATGGTTGAAGGATGGGGTTGGAAAGGTGTAGGATTGTTATTGGTGTTGGGGGTTATACTTATTGGAGGCTATTGAGAGGGTTGTTGAGCTTTAGCTAGTTGGTATGCTTGGCATCCATTTATAAATACTTGTTAATCAAAGTTAGAGCTAAGAAGGTATAACCATGTTAACTTGCAGAGATCTCTACTATATTTGAAAGAGTGGCCATGTTTTTGGTGCCACCAACAAAATTGATCGACATCATATCTACATGGTGGTGGTTAAGTGTACTTGAGTTAGAGCAGTATTGGGATGGGTGACCTCCCATGAAGTCTCGATACTTCACCCCTATGAGCATCATCTGGATGCAATGAGTGCTAAGTGGATTATTCATCCTAATGAGAAATGGGTTTGTGTGAACCACTACTCATAAAATATGGGTCAATGAGTTTGACTCAAAAACTATGTAGTGAATCTTGATAAAACATCATAATATTTATATATTTAAAAATATTATTTCCTTCAACTCAAATCTGCTTTTGTACCCATTTGATCAATGTATTCTTGTGTATGTGATTAAAGTAGCTTCTAATCGATAAATTTATTATGTCTCTAAAGTTGATTTATTAAAAGGTGCATGGTAAAATCTTTAAATCCTTAAACAATCTCTATATTTCATGTTTTTTCAATTTGCCGAGTCCAAGTAAAAAATCAACTTGCCGAGTCCAAGTCTTGTAACTATAGTAAAAGGTACTATAAATGACAATTGTGTACCTTGTTGGTTGTAGCTTGATGAACTTATCCTAGAGAGAGAGAGAGATGTGTTGATTTCCACCTAGATGATTAGGCTAACCAGGACATGAGGAGACTTTTATTGATATAGGAAGACAGATGTAAGAGTGGTGGTTTCCTTAGGTGTATTTTCCAAGCAAGAAGGTATTAGTACCTTGTGACATTGTCAAATAGACTTGTCCTTTGGAGTTGAGATCATGAGAGAGTGAGAGAGGAACAAAATACGCAAGGCTATCTTTTTTATTACTTGGTTTGGAATGGTTGAATCATTTGCAATTTATAACATTCCCTAGCCTAATGAGAAAAGGGTCAACAACTGTCGACCATAGGTAGTGTTGTGACCAAATCACACATCGCCCCATGGCAAATGGGGACCCCCTACTTTTTTAAAACTCCAGTGCTTTGCTGAGTCTTGTATGATGTCTTAGAGCTATTTCATGATGAAGTCAGTGGTGTTTGAGTCCTGTAGTCCCTTGGTGACTTGATCCTGATGTTTGAGATCCTAAAAATGACTAAGTCTGGTATCCTGATCCTGAAGATCCTGAAAATTGGCTAAGTCTGAAATTTGGTGGATCCTCAAAAATCTAGAATCTGCATGTTAAATCTGGGGGATCTGAGACCTATCTCAAACATCCTGAAAGGTATATTGAAAAATATTTAAAGTATAAGTTATACCTTACCCTCTGCGACTTCCAAATCTAAGCGCAAATTCACTCTAGGAACTTAGGCGCATTTTGTCCACTTGCAGAAGCCCAAATGTGCGCCTAAGGCAAAAACCCAAATGTGCGCCTTGAGCAAGGAGAGAGTAAACTAAGGCGCCTTGATTGAAATTGATGTTGGGAAGCCTGAAACATTGAAAATCTGACAAGGAAATGCCCTATAAGTCTAGGCGCCATTTCATTCCTAAATGACACCATTTTGGCGCCTTGAGTTAGAAAGCAGTTTAATTTGTCCATTTTGAGCGCCCTGAGGAGTTAGGACTTAAAGATTGTTTCTAAGTGCATTTTCAAGACAAGGCGCATTTTTCATCAAGATCACTTCATTCTGGCGCCTTGAGGATAGAGTTTAGGCGCCTCTAAGGAGGCAGTCTATTTTGATTTCCAAAGTTGATCTAACATGCCAAGTTAAGCCCTATAAATCCAAATAATGAACACTGAGACCAAGCCTGATGTATGTTTGAGATCTTGAAATGACTAAGTCTAGTAGCCTGATATCCTGAAACACTGAAAATTGACTAAGTCTGGAATTTGGTGGATCCTCCAAATTCTATAATTTGCATGTTAAACCCAGTGGATCTGAGACCTATCTCAAACATCTTGAAAGGTATATTGAAAAATATTTAAAGTATAAGAAATTCAATATATTTCAACTTATACTTAAATATATTTTTCAATATACCTTACCTTGGCGACATACATTTCTAGGCACGAATTTGCTCTAGTACTTAGGTGCAATTTTCCCACTTGCAGAGACCCATTAGTGCGCCTAAGGTGGAGACTTCAATGTGCGCCTAGAGGAAAATCAACTTTCAAACACATCAAGATGGCGCCTTGATTGGAATTGATTTGACAAAGGAATGATTCAAGAGTCTGGGCACCCTTTCTATGTCCAAATGATCATCAAATTGCGCCTTAGGTTGAGGTGGATGAGTTTAGGCGCCCATTCCTTGTTGCTTTGGTCATGTTGGGCGCCTTGATGTGAGATGAAGTTTAAATCTATGATGGATAGCGCCTAAGGGTGATGTAATCATACAAGGATGTAGGGAAGTGTTAAGAGCCTTTAAAAATAGCAAAGAATAAGCAACATCAAGGTGGCGCCTTTTCTTGTCCAAACCACCCATTTTGGCACCTTGAAGAAGTAGGCTTTCCAAAGACACCTTGCAATTCTCTAAGACTAAAATTCATTTAGAGGAGTCTAGGCACCCTTCACTATCACCTTTGAGCGCCTAAGAGTATGGGGGTTAAAAAGTCATCTTGAGTTTCCAAATGGAGTAATTGCATCCAAGTATCAAGTTTAAGACCACAAGTATGAAGCCAAATTGAATATAGGCGCCCTTTTACTCATCTGTAAACCCATTTTGGCGCCTGAGGGAGAATTTGCATTGAAAGACACCTTTTGAATGATTCTCTTAAGGGAGATTGACTCCTTTAAACTATTACAATTGTTTGAAATCATTCAAAGTAATGAATGTGGGATTAACTTATGTTAGGCGTGTTTTGCGCCACTTTTCACTTATATGTGCACCTAGACTTGATGACAAGTTGTTTACATCTTTAGAGTGTTTTCTTGTGTTATGAAGTGATTGATATATTGTTTATCTTGTCTTGTAGGAACATCAACAAACCTAAGGAAGAAATTGTCATTGCAAGAAGAAGCATCATGCTAGCCACCTTTGGAGATCACTTCAAGATCATCATCAAGTTGCATCATTGAGAGAAGGAGCGTTGGTGAAGCCAAGGAATCATCTGAAAGACAAGCCCCTGAGTCACCTTCAAATTGTAGAGGAAACATCAATGACATCATGTTAAATCACATCAAGTTCAAGTATACTTCATCATATCATCATGTCAAGGATACTTCACCCATTAAGCTTCAAGACTCATTAAGCTTCAAAGTCTCCTTGAGAGGTCATCTACTCCGCATCCAAAGAAGGTGTTATCATCTACACTCCAAAGGGCTACTTCAAAGATCATCGTGAAGGACTACTTCATCAACTTCTACATTGAAGACATTCATCTATTCAACTTCAAGTTCCATTCAACCTTCAAGTCCAAGAGAGTCTCCTACTCAATCAAGCATCATCATTCTCTATTCTACTTCATGTCATCATCATCTACTCCACATGAAAAAGCATCAAGGAAGATCATCAACTTACCTACAAGAAGAAAAAGCAGAACAGAGTTAGACAAATGAAGCAACATATATCATACTACTTACAATGAACAAGGCGAGATCAACAAGATACATTTCAAGTGTTCATCCTCAAGCAATCATATCAAAGATATCACATACAGATGATACAATTTGGGAATATGCCCCACAAAACATATTGAATTAACAGTTGAAATCCACAAGGTATGTTGAGGTGGCACCTATGTGGCGAGTACCTATTATCATCCAATCATATCAGCCGCATTATTTTAAATGCATTCAATGTATCATTTAATAAAAGTAGCCAAAGGGACGCCTATGTGGAAGATGTTTTAAATAATTCCATCTTATCTTATCACATTGGAAAGTGTGCCTTCATTGCCTCTCACTTTTGTACTAAAAATAGCAGTTTGTTGTAACTACTTGTGAGGTGGCATGATCTAAGCCCTTGGCTACATGAATTAATCTAAGCCATTTGTTGTAATCCTAGACCTCTATATAAAGGCCTTGTTGCCTCATTTGTAAAACCAGTAGGCAATAGTTTGCAGGAGTAGAATAGAAGAGACTCTCGAAATTTCCTGAGAGGACTTGAAGTTCTTGTACATACTTCTCAAGATTAATGCAAAGGACATTGGAGTTCGCTTGGTGTTCAAGTCTTGTCCTGTGGAATTACATGGTTTCTGGTATCTTAATGAAGTGGAGAGATGTTTCAAGTAGATTAGAAGTAGATTATAAGTTTTCTGATGTTATGTATATTGTATTGAATATTTGATCAACTCCTAGCTCATGCTTTTAACATTCATCGCCGGTCAAATGTTGTTTAAAGCTAGTCTGAGCCTCATAGTTTGCATAAGTTCGATTGTGGAGACTTGTTTAAGCTGCGCCATTCAATGGGTGCTTGTATAAGCCTTCATGATTTGAAAACCATTCGTTTACCTTAGGAGATTGCACCAACTTCATGTAGTTGTAGGCATCCTTGGCGAAGTGGAGTTAGGTTTATCAAGGAGTTTGTCTATTCGTACATCATCATTGCTTCATTGGACCTTAGATTAGCCTTTCCAAACCTTTATCTTTTACTTTTCTTTCTCATTGAAGTCTTGTATATATGTCATCCACACTGAAGGAGAGATAAGCTAGATGAAAGAAGAAGAATCTAATGTAAGTCCCTTTGTGATTATCAGCAAGATCACATGTAATCACTGAGTTAACCCATCATGAATCATAAATAAGGAACTTTGGAGTTACTTCACTGGATCACATAGTTCAGCCTTTGAAGAGCTTTATTCAAGAGAGAGTGGGATACTCTAGTGTTTTACTCTATTGTTGACTTGTCGAAAAACAATCATCAACAGGTAGTAAATAGGGAGAAGGGTAAGTGAAGCATGCTAGGAGGTATCAAGTGGCATGTGTGAAGGGAAACCTTATGGAGGTGACCTAAAGGAGACCTAAGGGATCTTCAAGTCTAATCATTTCCAACCCCTTTCTTGCATTGTCATATTAAGTGATGTAGCATGCAAGATGATGCATTGAGGGGAATAAGTTAGTATTTGTCCTCTCAATCACATACAAAAAATTTAAATTGATACCACTTAACTACATGGATGTTTTAATCATCCTTAGACATATGGTTGTGGTTTTCTTTGGAATTATCTGATCCTCTCGAGTAATGTCATACTTGACAAAAGCCTTCCATACTTTTGGTTGTATTGTTGAGGTTGGAGCACCCATGCCTTGGAAAATGTTTTTTTCCATAGAAGGAAAAAAGGGGAAAAATTTGTGATTAATCGAGATTCGCCGTTGGTCATGATTTTTTCCCTTTCAAAATCGACAATTTATTCTGAAATCATTGACCACAATCTAGATTGGTTTATTCCATTTAAACACGTTTAAATCACAAAAATATCATCTGACATGCGTTGTTTTCTCTTGCTTGTGAATTTGTTAGGGTTTAATTGTGCTTAATTTTCAGATTTTTCTAGCATAGTCATGAGAATACAATGGAGGGCATTGTGCCTCTGTGTAAGTTTATGCATGCTTTGGAAAAATGTTGTTCGAACGATGCTAGGGTAGTGACCCTATGAGCTTTGTTTTGCTTCTTTGTCTCTCAATCTGCTGTTATAGGTCTCTAATTCATTTCGGTTGTGTCTAGAAGTCCCTAGTTTGAGATTGGCCTTCATCTTTGGCCTTCATTCTGGTCAATCATTAGTCGTTTTGGATGGGGAGAATACAATGGAGGACAGCCATAATCTCCTCTTACAACAAGCCCTAGAAAGAGTCTATTGTATTTAATTAATTTGATTTACATAATCCATCCTACAGCATTTTTATTGTATGTAAATTCATTGACTAAAATATATTGCCAATATGATACAAAAACATTTTAATTTATTAGCAATTGTAAGTTCTAGAAAATTTTTATTTACTTAAAAGAGTTATTTTATTTTACTTTAGAACTATTTAAGAACTATATTTTTTTATTTACTTAAGAGTTATTTTATAGTTATAGTTTTTTTTAAATATATTTTGTGTTTTAGTTTTTATGTAGTATAATCAATTTGGAGCTATTTTATTTACTTAATAGTTATTATATTTACTTAAAGAGTTATTTTATTTTATTTTTACTTTAGAAGTATGTTATTTACTTGAGAGCTATTTATAGTTATAGTTTTTTTTAAATAAATGTTGGCTCTAAATAGATTTTTTTAACTTAGGAGATGACAGTTCAAAATAATTTTAATTTTTAACATTTTGGAGGTGGATATGATATCAAATCATTTTTTTTAAACACAAGTTTTTAATAAAAAATAGAAAAGGCAAATAAAAACAAGATAATAGGGGAGACCTTTTATCTAGTTCAAGTGCGAACTTAATGGTCTAGATTTGGTGTAATGTCCCTTTTTGGAACCATTCCAACAATCTTGGAAAGCTCCAAGATTCTTGGAGACTTCCATCATCCTTGGAGAGTGCCAACTTTCTTTGGACAAAGTTATGTATTGTAGACCGTTAGTTGCAAAGTTATGTACTGCACACTGTTGGTTGCAAAGTTACGTACTATAGATTGTAAGTTGGGAAGTTATATTTGATAAACACTTAGTTATACTGAGGGGGGGAGGGTGAATCAATATATAATGAAACTTTCCTTTCTCTACTTTAATTAACCACAATCAAACACTCAAGTAAGATCTAGCAAATTAGAACATAGAGACAACACATGATTTTGCGTGGAAACCCTTGCGGGAGAAAACCACGGCAAAATATTGCTTATATATTATATTGCTCTTCTTCTTCTTCTTTCTTGTAGGCTCCAACCTACTTTACATACAATTAGTGAGCTACAACTCACAAGAAACTTCAACCTCCAATCACAGAATCACAGGCTTCAACCTTTTACAAACACTGAGCTCCAACTCAGCAAGAGGCTCCAACCTCTATCCAATAGGCTCCAACCTATTTATTCTTTCTTGGCTGGTCTGAATGATTCCTTCCACAAAAACTGATTCAATCTCTCTTCCTTCACAAATCTGAAACTTATCAACTTAACACACACTTATCTATCTTGCTTTCAATCACAACTATATCCTCTTTTATATCTTTTCTTTATTGCACTAATATATCTTCTATATCTTCTCAATATAATTCTGCTCTTCCTTCTTTTCTGTATTCAGAAAATATTCATTGATTGCTTGCATTTAAAATCCTCTAACTCTCTCCTTTTATATCCTTTCTCTAAAGGCAAAGAACATACCTTTTCATAATGGACACCACCTTTTATAGTAGACACAACTCTTGAAAATGATTGCTGCCTTTTCACAAGTAAATTACTGCTATTAACACAATATAATTGTTGCTTCTTTTGGAATATTGTCACTGCACTTAATAGCAGATCACACCACGTAAATTATTCATTAGAATTGCTTCATGTTTTATATTTTCAGACTGGCACACCTTATACATATACACATTTTTTTTTTGGCACTTTTAATTAATGTGAGGTCGGCCATGTATTTTTATGTCAAGTTGGCCCAAGTAGATTCTTTTTATACACCATAAGAAATCGGCCCAAGTAATGAAGTCGGCCCAGATTTTATTATATTTAATTTCTCTTTTTGTAGGTTGGCCATTTTGTGAGAATTTCACATTAACTTTAATTCTTTTCCTTTGTGGCTCTCATTCTTTGAGACGACCTATAACACATATTTCTCAATGTTTAATTTAAACATGCATATATCTATTTGTCAACCTCCAATTCTGCAAGCTTCTTCAACGATAAAGTATAACGGTTAACTCATTGTAACGGGCCATGCATCACTTATGACTTCGTGCCTTTGACAACAATGACAACTTATTCCAACAATCGCCCCCTTTGTCATTGATGTCAACCCAATTTCGAATATAACTCTTCTTTTCTACACTACTCCCTCTATCTCAGGCTCCCCCTATCTCGAGTTTCCCCTTGCTCTAACTCTTCCCCTTTAACATTGTAAGAACCCTGACTTGTTCTAACTGAATTTTTTCTTTGCTGGTCTGAAAATTTCTGATTTGTTTTGCTTGCAAAGTACTTAGGTTTTTTAACTTTTGTTTTCAACAATGAGTTTGTAATAACATGTAGATCAAAAGGTTGAAAGTATACATCCAAATTACAAGAAATGAATATGAAATAGTGGTATTAGGCAATCAAACAACTCTCATAAACATAGATGAACATACCCGGCAATGATAGCTTATCTTCTTTATTGATTTGAAAGCTGATTACAAATGATGAGGGCTGGAAAGTAAAATCAGTCAAGTCTGATTTGAATTTCAGACCTTCAATTACATCCAAAAGTATCAAAATACATGTCCAAACCCAAGTCGTATGAAAGGAAGATGAAGCTCTATCAATTATTGATGAAATGCCTGTTGTGACCAAATCACACATCGCCCCATTGCACATGGGGACCCTCCTTTTTTTTGAGTTTGGATGCTTTGCATGAAGTTTTGATGATGTCTTAGAGCTATTTCATGATGAAGTCAGTGGTGTTTGAGTCTTAGACCCTTTGATGACCTGATCCTGATGTTTGAGATCCTGAAAATGACTAAGTCTGGTATCCTGATCCTGAGGATCCTGAAAATTGACTAAGTCTGAAATCTGGTGGATCCTCAAAAATCTAGAATCTGCATGTTAAATCTGGTGGATCTGGACCTATCTCAAACATCCTGAAAGGTATATTGAAAAATATACTTAAATATATTTTTCAATATACCTTATCTCGGGCACTGTCAGTTCTAGGCGCGAAATTGCTCTAGAATCACCTCAAAACTCCGCCTAGAACTTAGGGCACCTTTCATCATCTAGACAACCTCAAGATTGCGCCTTGATTAAAATTGATGTTGGGAAGCTTGAAACACTGCGAATTTGACAAGGAAGGGGCATTTAGGTTTAGGCGCCATTTCATGTTTTATTCGACCACAAAAGTGTGCCTAAGTTGAAGGCATGGAAATGAGCAACTAAGTCTAGGCGCCCTTCATACATTAGATGAATAACTTCAAAATGGCCGCCTAAAGTTCAAGTAGTCTCACAAGGATGTAATCAAGTGTTGAAGAGCCTTAAGGATGTCAACAATGAGCAAATTCAAATCTAGGCGCCTTCATGCATTAAACTACCTCATTTTGGCGCCTTAGCATGAAAGAGATGTTTAAGCTAACTCCAAGTTGCGCCTTAGGAAGAAAGAGTATGAAATCCTTGAGGTATGTTTGAGATCCTGAAAATGACTAAGTCTGGTAGCCTGAAATCCTGAAACACTGAAAAATTGACTAAGTCTGAAATCTGGTGGATCCTCCAAATTCTATAATCTACATGTTAAATCCAGTGGATCTGAGACCTATCTCAAACATCCTGAAAGGTATATTGAAAAATATTTAAAGTATAAATCTCTAAACTTATACTAATATATATTTTTCAATATACCTTACCTTGGCGACTTACATTTCTAGGCACGAATTTGCTCTAATACTTAGGCGCGATTTTCCCATTTGCAGAGACCCAAACTAGCGCCTTCAGTTGAGACTCATATGTGTGCCTAGAGGAGAATGCACTTTCAACCACGTCAAAAGAAGGCGCCTTGATTGAAATTGACATAAAAGACCTTGAATATACAAGAATTTGACAATGAAGCTCATTTAGAGTTTAGGCGCACTTTCTTGTTATTAACAACCACCCTTGATGCGCCCTACATCCAGAAGGTTAGAGAGATGATCTTATGGCGCCTTGGAGTGCATGGTATGGAGAAATTATAAAATGGCGCCTAGAGGAATGAAAACTTAAGTCAAAAGACCTTAGGCGCACTTTGCCTCTCAGTAAACCTCAAGGTGGCGCCTTTGAAGGAAGTCATGAATTAACACCAACAAGTGAGCATTTTAAGCGAATGAAATACTCTAACACTTCGTAGAGCTTTGAAATCACATGAAGCTCATTTAGAGTTTAGGCGCTCTTCTTGTGCCAGTTCATCATTTTGGCGCCTTAACATGGGAGGGATGCTTCAACTAATGACTTTTGGCGCCTAAGAGCAAGGATGTTTCTTGAGAGCTCAAACATGAAAATTAACTTTCTAGAGAATCTAGGCTCACCTTAAAATTTAAATTGGCGCCTAGAGTATGGCCATCTTGTGAGTCAAGGCGCTATGTTAGGCTCAGAGCATCACCAAGGAGCGCCTTGAAGTACATTGAGCGACTTGAAGTGAATTGAGCGCCTAAGGGAGAATAGGATCTTTTGAAACTATTAGCAAGTGTTTGGAATCATTAGAATTTCATAAAGACCCTAGGCGCTATTTCCTACTTGGAACAACACACATGGGAGCCTAGAAACTAGATTGATTGAAGAGACATCATCATTAGCGCCTGGAGGAGAGAATGAAGGTTTGGTGAAGTCCAAACATGAAAATAAATCATTTGAAGACTAAGAAATGAGCTAAGTGACCTTAGGCGCCCTATCTTGCCTTCCCAAATCATTTCTAGCGCCTTAAGATCATAGTGTGGGTGTAACTCCAAACTAGCACCTAGCCTTGTGAAGGCGAGAATAAAGTTTAAAGGGCTTCATCTTGTTAAAGGTGAAAGTCATAATCATCACATTGAGTTTGAAATCATCAAAATCCATGCCAAAAGGTAATGCGCCTTTTTTTACCTCCATGAAAACTTGAATTGGCGCCTTGCAAGGAGAGAACTTGGGGATATGAAATTAGATGTCATCTTAGTGTAAAAGTCACCAAGAATTCAATGAAATAGGCTGAGTATGTTAGAGGCGCCCTTTGTGCTTGAAAACTCCTCATATTGGCGCCTAAGGAAGAAATTTCATTTAAAGGCACCTTTTGGATGAACCTTATAGGGGATTGACTTCTTTTAAAGCATTACAATTGCTAGAAATCATTTGAAATTATGAATGTGGGACTAAATTGATGTTAGGCGTTTTTTTTTTTTTTTTTGCTCCTCTTTTCACATGTATAAGCGCCTAGAGCTTGAAGAAGGATTATTGCATGTTTAGGGTGTTTCCTTTGTTATGAAGTGATTGATATATTGTTTATCTCGTCTTGTAGGATCATCAATCACGGCTAAGGAGTTATACAAGGAGTCACCTTCAAGCGAGAAGTCTGGAGTTACCTTCATCCAAGGAGTGAAGTCAAGAAATTGTTATTGCAAGAAGAAGCATCATGCTAGCCACCTTTGGAGATCACTTCAAGATCATCATCAAGTTGAAGAGTGTTGGTGAAGCCAAGGAATCATCTAAAGGATAAGCATCTGAGCCATCTTCAAGTTGCAGAAGGATCACACCTCAAGTCTCCTACATCAATGACATCATGTTAGATCACATCAAGTTCAAGTGTACTTCATCAATGGCATCATGTTCGAAGACATTCATCCATCCGAGCTTCAAGTCAAGTTCTCCCAATCTTCAAGATTCATCAAGCTTCAAAGTCTCTTTGAGAGGTTATCTACTCCACATCCAAAGAAGGTGTTATCATCTACACTCCAAAGGGCCACTTCAAGGTCAACATGTCAAGTGCACTACTTCATCTTCATCATATCATCAAGCTAGGCACTTCATCTATTTAACTTCAAGTTCCATTCAACCTTCAAGTCCAAGAGAGATCTTCTACTCTACATGAAGATAGCAACATCATCATCATCTCCTACTACTCTACATAAAGATGCATAAGGAAGATCATCAACCTACCTACAAGAAGAACAAAGTTAATTAAATGAAGCAACATATATCATACTACTTACAATGAACAAGTCAATAAGCAAGGCAGGATCATTGAAGATACATTCTCAAACATATTGAATTAACAGTTGAAATCCACAAGATATGCTGAGGTGGCACCTATGTGGCGAATACCTATCATCATTCAATTATATCAGCCACATTATTTCAATTGCATTCAATGTATCATTTAATAAAAGAAGCCAAAGGGACGCCTATGTGGAAGATGCTTTAAATGATTTCATCTTACCTTATCACATTGGAAAACATGCCTTCATTGCCTCTCTATGATGTACTAAAAATAGAAAGTTGTTGTAACTACATGTGAGTTGGCATGATCTGAGCCCTTGGCTACATGAATTGATCTAAACCATTCATTGTAAACCTGGACTACTATATAAAGGCCTTGTTGCCTCATTTGTAATAGGGTAGTCAGTAGGCAAGTAGGAGTAGAATAGAAGAGACTCTCGAAATTCTCTGAGAGGACTTGAAATTGTTGTAAATATTTCTCAAGGTTAATGCAAAAACATTGGAGCTTTGTTTGGTGTTCAAGTGTTGTCTTGCGGAATCACATGGTTTCTTGTACTTTGATGAAATTGAAAGATGTTTCAAGTAGATTAGAAGTAGATTAGAAGTTCATGGATGTAATGTATGTATGTATTGGATATTTGATCAACTCCTAGCTCATGCTTTTAACATTCATCGCCGGTGAAGTGTTGTGTCTGAGCCTTATAATTTGCATAAGTTCGATTGTGGACGCTTGTTTGAGCTGCGCCATTCGATGGGTGCTTATATAAGTCTTCATGATTTGAAAACCATTCGCGTAACCTTAGGAGATTGCACCAACTTCATGTAGTTGTAGGCATCCTTGGCGAAGTGGAGTTAGGTTTATTTAGGAGTATGTCTATTCAAGCATCATCATTGCTTCATTGACCTTAGATTAGATCCCTTGAACCTTTATCTTTTGTCTTTTCTTTATCATTGATACATCATCCACACTGAAGGAGAGATAAGCTAAATGAAGTATGAAAATGTCTGTGTAAGTCCTTTTGTGATTATCAGCAAGATCACATGTAATCACTGAGTTAACCCATCATGAATCATAAATAAGGTACCTTGGAGTTACTTCACTGGATCACATTGTTCAGCCTTTGAAGAGCTTTATTCAAGAGAGAGTGGGATACTCTAGTGTTTTACTCTATTGTTGACTTGTCTAAAAACAATCATCAACAATGCCCAGCTAGGTATGACTGAAATGCAACTGTAGCAGCCAACTAAAGGTCTGATATGACTTTATAAAACCTATATCTGCTGCTGTCATAAAACCCTGATGTCAAATGCCAAGAAAAGTGCCAAGAAATCACTCCAAACTCAAGCGGCCTTGCACCAAAGGGTAGTGACTGGGTTTAGGAAGCAAAGTAGATGATGAAACCCTGTTATAAATGCCAAATATTCCTCAGATCTGAAACTGAAATGAATTTGCTGACTGTTGTTACAAAAATCAGACCATGTGTGGATGAAGAAAATCACCAAAAACTCTTCCCTTTGCCAAGCAATCCATGTCTAAACCCTCTCCAAGCCTTTATTCATGAAAATGCATCAAAATCAAAACCAAATCTAATTACCAAACTCCATAGCTAGTTGAAAATAAAGATCCCTGTCAAACCCTAGCTTGAATGAAGCAAAAACTCCTTCAAAGGTCACCAATAAAGCCCAATGATGAACTCCATATGAATTCACCTCTTATGGTGGATTGGGATCATCTCCAAACCACACAATATCAAGGGAACACCACTTTGAATCAACTGAAAATCACTTTCAGCCAAGAGCAATATACAAAATGCAAAGTTTACCATATGCAAAAGATGTCAAAAATGATACCAAAATCCTCTTTTTAAACCATCTCTCCAAGGGCAACCCAATTAGACAAATCATAAACAATTTTCAAATCCACAAATAATATCAAATCTTTAAATTGATATTTTTAAATGATTTTCTTCTTTGGACGTCAACATTTAAAATAATAAAATAATAATATTTTATTATTTTTTTCCTCTTCATCTTAGCGTGGATTTTAATTGGCAAAAATAATAATTTTTTTTTAATTTTTTATTTCTTCTCCTTGGTCGTGGATTTGCCAATAAAATAATAAATTATTATTATTATTATTTTTTCTTTTTTCCTTTGGCATCGATTTTCATTGGGAAAAATAAATAAATAAAAATATGATAAAAAATTAGCTTTATTTATTTTCCCACTTTCAAGTCTCCAAGCCCTTGATTTTTGCCTTGGCTAAAATACCATTATTTTTGGCTTTATAAAATATTATAAAATATTGCTAGCCAAAAATACAAATAAAATGAAGTGTTGAGCCAACTTTCTAGTTTCCAAGCCTTCAAGGTACTAGTTCACCTAATAAACAAGTCATGCTCAAAAAGGGGACATTACAAGTCCTCCCACCCCAAGATTGCTTGCCCCAAGCAATCAGAAGTACCAAGTTAGAATCAACCAATACCAGGATCCCAAATTCATCTAGGCTCTCTATACATACTCACACATACCTCCTCAAAGTTGCTGATGTAAAAGATCTTGGGATCGCTTCCGCTATCATAAACTGATGCAAACTCACCATTACTCAACCTCCAATTGCCTGATATATTGTTGTTAAAAATCAGAACAACATAAAAACTGAAAATATCATCTATGATGATGCAAAAAGTGCCATCCATAACATAGAATGATAGGAAATCATCATCATATTCATCTCCAACAATAATGTAATAATCCCAACTGCTTCAATATGTCCAAGTAGCTGATATCATGCTAGTATATTCAGAAAATTCTATGCCCAGCAATATAGGGCAGCTATCAATCAATAATGGATTTACAAAAAAGCAATGCTCTCCAAGAATGGTTTGATTTTCACTCAAATCTGATTCAAAATTTACTTCATCTATCCATGTGTTCATATCATTATTAGTTGGTTCCAAACATGTTGGCATACTATTATCTTGTTCCTTCATGCTTGAAGTCTTCATTAAGTCCTCCCAATGACGTGTCTCATCAATCTCATCACCACAATCATGTGAATAATGTGAATTTTCTGATTCATATAAATTTGATGGTTCTTTATGCTTGGTTGTCATAAGAGGCTTATTCATGACATGTTCAACTTCCATAACATCTTCCTTTTGAAGGAAAAGGCTTCTAAGGTAGGCTTTCCTTTCTTGCCTTGCTAGATCTATGTGGTTGACTTGTTCTTTGACTTGTTGAAGGTGTTGTTTTGCATTGGCAGCCATCAACTTAGCTTCGTTGGCTCTTTGTATCCACTCTTCATTTATTTTTTCGGACCGCCTTACTTCTTCTATGCCAAAGTACACAAATTCAGTACTCTTATGGTTAACATCTTCATTAAAAACTTCATATCTAACACTTGGATTCTGGATGCCATCAATAGGAGATACAATAACACTGACTTCTTCATGAATAGGGGCTGCTATCTCATGAGAATGGTGAGATAAGGTGCTGCTATTAAACAAATCAGGAATGATATCATACCACTCTATAGTGTTTTCATCCATCTCAAACATTAAATGCTCTTCATCAAATGCTGATCCAATACAAGTCTCGCCATGTGAATCATATATGTCTTCATGAGACAATTCATTGCCCATAGCTATCATAGATTTGGCTGTTATTTGATGTGGTAATGTGTACTTGAGTGCTCTCATAACAATTTGTTTCCCTTCATGTTGGAAACTCAACTCCATAGCTTGTAGATCTTGAATGACCCTTTGTAGTGAATGTAGCCATTGCATACCAAGCACAATTTCATCGTCCTTCAAATCAAGAACATAGAAGTCATGACAAAGTGTATACTCACCAAATAGAATGCTAAGTTTGTTCACCTTCTTTTTGCAAAGGATAGTAAGTCCACCTGCTATAGTCACATCAAAGCCCTCAAAGTCAACACAATGCAAACCTCTTTTGTTCACCAAACCATCATCAATGTAGTTATGTGTAGCTCCACTACCAAGAAGTGCTATGACTTTACATCTAAACAATGTGCCTTCAAAGATGAATGGATTATACTTTGAAGCTCCTAAAAGATAGGCAGTCCTAGATCCTTTGTTACCATCATTGACTAGTTCTAGTGTGGGCTGTCCTTGACTATTTTCTGAACTAGTATCATCGTCCACCTCATCAATCACCTCTATGTAATGCACTTTACCTTTGCCAAGACATCTATGACCAATTTCCCAAGGTTCTTTGCAAGTAAAGCACAACTTCTTCCTACGAAGTTCATTCTTTTCCTCAAAATCCATCTTTGATGTACCTCCAACTTTTTTAGGAGTGGGCTGCTCATGAAATTTCTGATTTGCATTCTCGTCTTTGAAACTCTTCTTTTGTGGCGTGAATGTAATAGTGTCTAAATCAAGTGCAAGCTCAATGGCCTCATCAAGTGTCCTTGGCCTATGAGCTTTGACCAATCCTCTTATCTTGTCATTCAAACCCTCAACAAAGAGCATAGTCACTCTCCCATCAGACATCTTGGGAACCATAATCGCAATCTTCTGAAACTCATTAATATATGAGTCTACTTTATCAATCTGTCTCAATTGTGCCAAATCCATGTAGTAGACTTCTACATCCTTCCTATCAAACCTGGTAATGAGTTTGTTAGTAAACTCATCATATGAAGTGATACTGTTGTGATGTTGTGAAACAAGTCCATGGTGCCACCAATCATAAGCCAAGGCCTCCAAATGCATAGTAGCAAAGTGTATAGCCTTTTCTCCACTCATGAGCTTGAGTGTAAGAAAAGTGTCTAGCTTGTGTACCCATGCTCTAGCAGTGATTTTGCCGCTGCCATCAAAATTAGGTAGAGGAAGTTTGCTTACTGCATCTTTATACTCCTTAGATTGCTCAGGTTGTCTTCTTTGTCTATCAACCCTAGCTCTTTGCTTTTGATGCATTTTTATGAATAAAGGCTTGGAGAGGGTTTAGACATGGATCGCTTGGCAAAGGAGATTGTTTTTGATGATTTTCTTCATTCATACATGGTCTGATTTTTGTAACCGCAGTCTGCAATTTCAGTTTCAGATTTGAGGAGTATTTGACATTTACAACAGGGTTTCATCATCAACATTGCTTCGTAACCCTAATCGCCTCCCATTGGTGCATGACCGCTTGAGTTTGGAGTGTTTTCTTGGCATTTTTATTGGCATTTGATATCAGGGTTTTATGACAGCAGCAGATACAGGTTTTCTACAGTCATATCAGACCTCTAGTTGGCTGCTACAGTTGTATATCAGTCATACCTAGTTGGGCATTTCATCAATATTTCATAGAGCTTCATCTTCCATTCATACAGCTAGGGTTTGGGCTTATGTTTTGTCATTTTTGGATGTAATTGAAGGTCTGAATTTCAAATCAGACTTGACTGATTCTACTTTCCAGCCCTTATCATCTATAATCAGCTTTCAAATCAATAAAGAAGATAAGCCATTATTGCCGGGTATGTTCATCTATGTTTATGAGAGTTGTTTGATTGCCTAATATCACTATTTCATGTTCATTTCTTGTTATTTGGATACACACTTTCAACCTTTCAATCTCTATGATATTACAAACCTATTGCTGAAAACCAAAGTTGAAAAACCTAAGTACTTTGCAAGCAAAACAAATCAGAAATTTTCAGACGAGCAAAGGAAAAATTTCAGTTAGATAAGACAGTGGATCCTACATGCACCAGAAGAATTCCAAAGATGTGTCTCCTATTAGGAATCTATGAAGTGAAGGATGATTTCTATGTGGCAAGTATAGGGGATACTGATGTCGTCCTAGGAATTCAATGGCTTCGTTCCTTGTGGGAGATCACATTGAACTTCCAATCTATGGAACTTAAGTTCCATGCTGATGGTAAGAAGGTGGTTTTGAGAGGCATGTCAAATGGAACACCTCATGTTGTTACTGCAAAGCAGATGGAGATGGCGTCCCACCATGGTCGGTTTATTGGTTCACAAGAGGTTTTCCCTTCTAAGAACAAGGGATCATATCATGAGGAAGTACAAAGCCTTGTAGTCAAGCACAACAAGCTTCTTGTTGGTAATCCTCTAGGTAGATCACTTGATAAAGAATGTATAAGTGAGGTTTAAGGTGAAGTTTCCATATGGAATGTGATGATACATGGAGGCTTCATCATTCCTAATTTTGTGAAGACACAACCACTGGATGACTTATGGAATGAGATCAAGGTATGCAATGTTTTGAATGTAGATAAGGTATATTTTCATGACGGAGCTTGCTCTATGTGGCATCAACCTTGTATGGTGTTTAAACTTACATGTTTGAGTTTGCCAAGAAATAGGAAACACCATTACTAATGTGAGTTAAGGAGTTGTGTTGAGTATTTTCTATTTTTGAAAAAAATGTCATGAATATCAGAATGACGAAGCATAAGCATGGTTGTGCTGTCTCAATAATTAGTTTCATGCAAGAGGACATCAGCTAATTGTGATTGAGGTTGGTAGTGTCAAAAAGAAGGTTGTAGGGAGATCTACAAGACAAAAATTCATCATCAATGTTGTTGTTATCATACAATGTAATGTCCCCTTGTCACAAATCAAAACCTCTTTACCTTGTTCACAAATTTCAACTTGCAAAAAGAGGACATTAGTACATTTTGCATTTAAAGCCACATATATAATTTACATAATAACATTGCTTTTATCATTTATATGATCAATTTCCAAGTCATAACTTTAGTTCATCATTGATTACTTTCAATACACATTACTATCATCAATCTATGATTACTTTCAATGCATGCTACTATTGCTAATCTTATGATTGCTTTCAATGCACATTATCTATCATTCATATTTCACATGTTATTCTTATGATCACTATTCATATGTTTTGCATATCATTAACATTTCACATGTTACTCTCATGAGCATTATCAATATGCCTTGCATATTCTCTATCATGACATTTCACATGATCTATTATTAAATCATGATCTTTATCAATATATATTGCATACTTGCTATCTCTTCATATGTCACTCATTAACAGCCTATGAGAGATGAGATGAGAGTTGCCATTATCCACCATGGGGCTCTAATGTCTCCTATCCTTAGACTCAAGTGGTATCCTTAATACCTTTAGAGTCAAGGCCTCTATGAGACTCCTTGGTACTCTTATGATGCCTCACATCAAAGTAGCCAAGGCCATTATATCACTATCCTTGCACTATGGGTACCTTATACTACATGTGGCAAGGCCTCTATGTGATAAATATCCTTTGTACTATGGGTACCTTATATCTCATGTGGCAAAGGCCTCTAAATACCCATGAATGGCCTCTTGGCACTTTTCTCTCATTCTCCCATATGAGGTTAATAAGTCACATATTGTTATGGATAATTGTATACAAGATACATCATTATGAATAATTGCATATGACTGTCTATACATTACATTATTAGTGATGACTGTATATAAGTCTCATTTCTATCATAATGATACATGTATGAATAACAACAACAAAGATATATAAATAAATATTCATACCTGTATGGTTATGATAGTCCGATCAGAATATAGAAAGAATGATAATGTAAAGATGCTTACTGCTGATATAGCTTCTGGATTGTACTTGCTTCAATAATCTTGATGGCGGATCTGATTATAATGTCAGATATATTTCTTTAGGCTGTTAGTACTGATAGATACTAATGCTGTCACTGTATTATTTATTGCCGTTCCTTAATTGGTGTTGTATTTGCTGAATCGCTTACTATATGATATTTATTCGATGATCTACAAATGAATGAAGTATGTTTGATGCCTTGAGGAGAATGATATCCGCTGCCTTTATACCATGCGATCTGCCTTTTGGGAAGTGGACGTGCCTTTTGAGAGGAACAAATGCCTCTTCAAGAATCGGATCCTTTTTAGAAGATATAATAATTTTTATTTGTTAGTTTCTTTGTCTTGATTCTTATTTTGTCCTTTTCCCCATTTTGTCTTTTTCTTCTTGGCCTCAAATTTGACTAAATATGGGAAGGTAGAGAGAGTGACAGGGAGAGATTCTCAATGCTATTCTTTCCAATCTTTAATTGGAAAATATCGAGTTATGACATACAAATCAGTCACCATGAAATATCATATGTATACTTACAAGTGACTTGGTAGACACTTTCAGAAAAGGGTTGGAGTATTTTTCAAATGATGGTTGAATGGGGTGTTTTTTCTAGCCACTGTAGAAGCATTCTTAGCTATTCTAATGCACATTTTCCTTGTGCCTACAAAAATAATTCAATATTGCAGCTACTATTTAAGTTTCAAGTTGCTGGTTTTGATAGAATCAGCCAATGAATTGCTGATTTCAGACTTGAGCAAATGCAAAAATAATTCTTGTACGCCCACTAAATCATGGAATCATTTTGGTGAGTGGTTTCAGCTGAAGAAATCAAATTTCTCAGCCCACATACCCTTGGTTTGGATAGAAATCCAAATGGATTACAGCTGTCAAAATGTATTTTCAGTTCAAGTTGATCTATTACCATTTCTTGTAGAGAACAACTTACAACATTCTTGCTAAAGATCAATCTGAGTTGGTATGTTTTGAGTACTATGCTAACTTATTTTTTCAGGTGCCCAGGTTCATGATTGATAGTGGAGTTGGAGGTAATGTCTGCATTGATAGAATTGTGAGTGATGTACTACTCTTTGCTTACTGTCCTCATGGGAATAAATTGGTCAGATTTCAAATGATGCACAAGGGTATGGTGGGTAAAGGATTTCATAGAACACTCTATTATGAGGTGCTCCGTTATACAAAAGAACTCGGATTTTGTGGGTATCTCAGCTTGGCTCATCATGATGGCTATCATTCTGGGGTAGAGGAAGTGAAATTAGAAAAAGTTTACGTAGATTTTCCAATTTTTATTAGAGAGGAGCAACAGAGGTAGAGTAGAGTAGGTTTTTGGGAAGATTTTGGAAATCTTACAAATGATTGCTATTTATTTAGCAAGAAGAGCGAAGGAGGTTTTTTTGGGTGTATTGCAACATAGTACATCAAACAAAAGGACACACAAACCTCCTAGATTGATTTGGAATCTTGGAATCACATTGATTTTTCCCCAGGATTGATCAGTTGGTGGAGTTTGCATTGCTTGAGGACAAGCAATTTTGGGGAGGGAGGACTTGTAATGTCCCTTTTTTGTCCATTCCAACATTCTTGGAAAGTTCTAAGATTCTTGGAGAAGTTCATCCTCTTTGGAGAGCGCTAATTTTTCTATGGACGAGAGACATATGCATTTAAGTGTTAGCGGAGTTGTCTGGAAAGTTTAATTGGCTTATTTTAATATTTTCTGTAACTTTGGTGGTTGTGCGGAAAATAATTAAAATATTAAATAATTAATTTAAGTTGTCAAAAAGTTACTTTATTTTATATTTGTATTTGACAACTTATTAATTATTTTAAAAAGTACTTTAAGTTGTGTAGATAGTGGCATTAGGCACAAGGGGGCAAAAAGGTGGACTTCTGCATACATAAATATGTTTTATTATATTTTGAGGAGAATATGAAGGAAAAAGGAAATTAATATTTCATTCTCTCAAAATGCTATAAAAGGAGGTGTTGTGCATAGAGAAAAGGTTATATTGTTATTTTGCATTTGCTATTTGCTCTGAGTAAGAACTTGAGTTCTTCTCAAATTTCTTGAGGACGAAAAACCTTATAGTTGGATAGTGTGGTTTCATCCTGAAATCACCTTTGTGCTACAAAGTTAAAGTTTTTTAGTTTATGTTGATAATGGAGATCTTTGATGTCTTTTGATAAGTTTTTGGGTGTGATCAATAATAGATTGTGTGGTTTCATCCTGAAATCACCTTCGTGCTGCAGAGTTGAAGTTTTTTAGTTTATGTTGATAATGGAGATCTTTGATGCCTTTTGATAAGTTTTTGGGTGTGATCGATAATAGTTATTGTTTTGTGTGAGTTCAGTTTTTGAATTTTGATGCTCTAATCCTTAAGTCTTTGTTTGGAAAAACTTCCTGTGAAGCTGTAGCTAGCTATACCATATTTCTCATGTTATTGGCTTCCGTACCTTTGTGGAAGGAGGCGTGGAGAACATAGAAGAAGATTTTGCATTTTTTATTAGAGTTTGGGTGGACCCAAACCTAGCTGCTCCCTTTTTGAGTGTAGAATCATTAAAGTAGTGATTCATATTAGTAAGGAAGTGATTTGAAGTTAAGAGGATGTGGGAGATAATATGGAGGTAGCGCTTCATATTTATTGTCTTTTATGAAAGTTTGGGGGACACCTCATCTATTCCTATTGAGGTGCTTGGGTTGTGGGCTGCACTTTGGCCTATTACATCTATTTTTGCGGTGTTTGTTGGTAATTCTAGAATAATATTGAAGTTGTTTAGGGCTGCCAATCAGGCTATTCTATTCTGATTTTTTGTGTTGCAGCTGGTTGGAGGTTATTTCCTTGCTAAAACTAGACTTATCTGGGAATTTTGGAGTTCTTTTCAGTGGTAGTTCAGTGTTGGGTTAGTGTTCTATCATTTGTGGTACTTCATATCAGCTATCAGAGTGGTGTTTGGAGTGTTTCAGTATGTTTTGAGTTCTGATTTATCAGTGATAACAGTAGAGGTGTGATTTCAGTCTTGCTTAGCTTTCTACATCAGTTTCTCAATGATCCATCTTAGGTAGCCTTGCTTACTTAGCCTTGTAAGCATGTTTATTTATGATTTGATGGACTGATATAGTTGTTGCAGCAATGTATCAGTCTGATTAGAATTAATATAAATCTGAGTTGCAACAGTTGACTTGTCTTTGAAATTATTGTAATGCATTTCATGCTTATCTTGTAACCCCGGATGGTAGTACCGCCCAAGGCATTTCAAATTATGCATTTCATATTGTAAAACTGGATAGTTTACCGCTCGTTTGTATAGCATATCATTCAACCCGTTTGAGATTGAACAGGCTTTCTTGTTATCAACCATTTTGGTCTAATCAAGATTAGACATTCTGCCAGTGGCTTTGCATTTACGCATGCTTGTCTGCCGAAGAGATGTTAGATTTGGATTGGCTCTACCGCTTGCGTGCTCTAGTCAATTTGCCACATTCCTTTTTTAATTGCATACATTTTAGATAGTTGTGTGGTCCAAAGCATCGTATGCTCTCACCTTGCCCACAATGGGATCTTGGTGATCAGAATGTGTTCGAACATTGCAATTGCATTTCCTTACTGCAAAAAAATCAAAAAATTTTGGTTTGGTTTCTTACAAATGGATGGAACGAAATCACCATGAACCACTGAGCGAGGACTTTGTGAGAGCTAAGGAAAGGGAAAATTATTGTGGGATTCAAGAAACTTGACAAATATCAAAACTCACTCTAGGAATCTGAGAAAACCTCCCCAAAAAGAAGCAATGTAGAGTAGGATTGAAACGCATGATTTGAGTGTATGATAGGTGGGTGGACATGGTGCAGGGATCAAAAAGGTTGCATGGGTCGCACGTGGGTGCAACATTATCATGGATGGATGGATAGATATTTGACATTGATCACTCATTTTTATCATGGTCCATGTAAGGAGGGCTTTTATTGATGACAATTGATTGTTCTGGGAACAAGGATGTGGAGTTCCATTTTGAATCCTTACAGATGCCATTAAGAAGATCGGCCTTTACAGTGTGATCTAACATGAATGGACCAGATTTGTTGAACTTTAGGGATATATGAGCTCGACAGACATGTAGGGAGACTCCAATGCAAAAGAACCTAGTCAGTTGGTGGTGATTGTATGGATCTCCATCATTGACATCATAGTTACAATATTCGGACTTGGCTCAAACTCGATAAGATGATTTTTGACTCAGACTCGATCTCGATGCTCAGATTGGGCCAAGACTTGGCAAATTGAAAAAATCATGAAATAGAGATTTTAAAGGATTTAAAGCTTTTATCATTCACCCTTCAATAAATAAACTTTAAAGACACAATAAACTAAGCAAATAGAATGTCTATGATCACATACACAAGTATTCATTGATTATAGGAGTACAAAAGCAAATTTTAGCTGAACAAAACAATGTTTTTAAATATATAAATAATGTCAAGTGTATGCAAAATATATGATTATGAAATCTATGGCATCAAAACAAATATCAAAACTAAAAATATAAGGATGGTTCAAAGGAGCTTGCATCACTCATCCCAACATCCATAGTTGGTACGACAAATCCTATGTGGGCATGATATCTGCTTATGTATCAATGACACCAATGTTTTAGGGGTCTGGTCATGCTTTATCCTCCTTGGCCATGGCTACTACCTCAATCTCTAGATCTGCCTAATCAACCCATGCAAGGTCATCATTGTTGAAGACGAGATCCTCAATCTCGATGATCCAATCTGATTATGTATCAATCTGTTCTAGAGTGATGGGAGATAAGTCAATTGCTAGGATTTGCTTGTGATAAACGTGAAGGTTGTAATAAACATAAACAAGATCATTTAACTTTTGCACTGAAAACATGTTGGGCCTCTTGGAGTGTATGTGCTCAGGCATACTCCAATTGTGTTTGCATCTTGAAACACTACATGGTTGGCTCGTGACACAAATTGCAACCCTTCGAAGATTTGACACCATAATACCAAACCTTTCCCACCATGCATCTGAAATGAAAGAAAAATCAATCTCATTGTTCAACTTAATAGACTTTTACCTAGCTACAATGTTGTTCAAGTTACCTTGCATATATCTCGTGCAAAGAGGTCTCCTTGCACAAGTTTGTAGATTCAAAGATGATCTTCACTCCAAGATGAAGATCAGGTACCATCCACTCTATGATCGTGTAGAGCCCACTCAAAACTTCCTCATCTACCATGAAATTTAGGCAGAATTGTGACGTTGGATTTAAGAAATAGGCAATTGCATGTAAGGGTCTTTAAAGTTGATGGTGCCATCGTCGATCAATAGTGCCCCATATGAGAATATATTTATCTTCAACTCCACTATACATGGATCTAATGGCCTCCTTGGCCTTATCCATGCCCTCATATATATAGCACATTATGGGATTTTTCCCATTAACAACTCAAAGAACAACTAAAGTCTCTATGAATTGCAATTATTATAAAACATTAACATAAATAAGTGTGGACAAAATAAACAAATAGAATAAAAATATGAACAAAAATGATCAAAAATAGAATGGAAATATGAAGTTACATCTATAATCTCCTTTGTTGGAAGCCAAAAGTTGTGCTCATTGAAAACCCAATCAATCACGTCAACCTCTGCATTGGTCTTGGTATACGAAGATGTAGACATCTCCTTGCTAACAAACATGTGCTTCAAGGAAGCCTTCGTCTAAAGCAAAGATTACAACGTGATAAAATTTGTTGCAAAGTGGGTTATTCTAAGATGAGCCAGCTCCTTATCTATGTATTTTGTCATTGAGAACACAAGCAAGTTTGTATATGTATTTGCAAATGTTTTTACCATGCTCCACACATGCTTTGTCCATGGGATTTTGCCAAGATCCTTCAATACAAGGTCAAAGCAATGAGTGGCACAAGGAGTCCAAAATAAGGATGGGTGCCTATCCATAAGAAGTTTTTCTATAGAAACACCATTTGCTGCATTATCTATAACTATCTACACAATATTCTTCTCATCCACCTTGGCCAAGACTAACTCCAAAACCTCATTAAGGAATTCAACATTTTTTGTCTTTCTTGAAGCATTAATAGGTTTCAGGAAAATTGTGCCACCTAAGGAAGCAACAATGAAATTTGAAATGCTAATGTTAATCTCTAAGTAGAAGTTAGAAATCTTAATCACTAAATCAATGGATTTTAGGAAGTACAACCATCTGAGGAAGAAACAAGGAAATTTAGCAATATCCTATTCCTCTTATCTATCCAACCATCAGTCATGATTGTGCAACCCTTCATATCTTAAGCTGTTCCTCAATTTTGGCCTTCACGTTGGCCACCTTTAAAGTCAAAATGTTTGAACCCCACCCCACAAATAGTAATGGCATATACCATATTTTGCCAATAAGGAGACCTAAAACAAATAAAATAACAAAAAAAATATTATAAAATTTTGAGTTCAAATTTTACAAACCCCTAAATTTAAAAAATCAAAGATAGAAATCAAACAACATATTTTAAAATAAAAAATAATAACTAATTATTTGGTTGTGTGAAATGGAATGGAACAATAAAACCAAAAGTCTTCGATTGCATTCCTTGTTGCATCATGTTTGTCCTTGTTCCAATCATGCTCTCAAGTGATGGTTGGGAACAAGGAGTAGTGAGTGGCAGAATATATGAATCTAATTTGAATCCATAAACTCTAGGCCCAACACTAGCATAGCCGTAGCCACTACCACTACCATGTAAGATCCCTTCTAGTTCTGATTCACTTGTTCAATGCTTTACCCTTTTAAATTTTTTTCCAAACATGAAAGTGCCAATTCTGATTCTGTTTCCTGAGTTTTATTTAATGATTTTTATGCATTGTTTCATGACATAATACATAGGGAAGCATAGGGAATGAAGGAATTCTTTAACATAAAGAAAAGCAATGACTTAACACCAGAGGACAACTTTATTTCCACCTTGTGCAGTTCTGATTACATTCATATCTGACTGATAAACAATTATATCAGACCTTACAAAATGATTTAGATCCCTAAATAAAGACATGGAATCACATAGGAAGCATACCCGATTACTTGCCCTTGGTTAGAGGAAGAGATGAGAAGTGATTGATGGTATTGATGACGAAATATAAACTTCCAGGTCTGCAACACCAAGGTCTGATCAGCAACTTGTCTTCTTGTAATGTCAACCTCTAACACTTTCAATAATGCTTTATTGCTTCTCCAAATAGAGGAGATTTGATCCTCAACCCAAGCTGCCTAAGATGAATGCCAAATGATAATGAGCTGGACTGCTGTGTGATGGACTGCAGGTCTGGTGCAGACTTCCTTTGACTGGTATAAACTTGCAAATGTCAATATTACCTTCACCAAGAATTGTTCCTTGCACAATATGAAATCTGCTCTTCAAACCTTAGTGAAATTCTAAAGATAAGCACTTAATATCTGCATTGGTACTGTAGCGATCACTATTCACGCATCACTATTCACGCGTTACTGTTCACGCGTTACTATTTATGGCCGTACTGTAGCATGTTACTATTCACGGGTACTGTTCACATGCACTGTAGCAAATTACTATTCACAGCTGCAACTTATCGCTGCAACTTATCTTACCCTTATTTTTTTTGTGAATTCGATGGACGTTGAAATAAATATTGTTGAAGCACAATCAGATCCTCTATATGAGATTCTCTCTGAATTATCAAATTCACCAGGTATTTCACTGGCTCAAATGATGAACACATAGAAAAACTACATTCTCCAATGGCAAAGCTGTAAACCCTTCTCAGAGTTCAAAATCACAATGATCAAATATATATTTCATGAGCATACCAGAATGAGCTCTTAAGTCTCCTTTTATTCTTTTCTTGTGAGAGCTCAATACTTTCTTGGCCAATGTGGGATAAAAGACATATTCCCACTTTTAATATTTTTTTTTTAAAAGAAACTTTTATAGATGGTGCACAAATAATTTCTTTAAAATTAATTGTTCACTTGGCCCCATCTATGATAATTTGACCCTTCACCTAAGTGACTTAAGTTATAATATAAAATTATCGTATAACTTTACAATATAAGCTCGAAACTATTAATATTTATTTTAGCCAAATAAATATTAATATCGCCATTATTACTCATCTGTTCTGCACACCGTCTGAACTGTAAACTAGCATGAAGATTCTGCATATGACCAACCCTTATTTCTAAAAATAGCAGGGGTCCATCTCGATCACCCATTGTCTTACTATAAATAGTAAGTTCTGCATGCGGGGTCCAAAAGACTTCAAACGAACACCAATCCTGCGTAGCTCTGACCACTGAAGGAGAAACTCCCCTCAAATGACCCTCTATCCAACCTCATCAGCCTACGAGGGTCTATTATAGGCCAATCTACTTAATTGACATAATGTCAACTAGAAGGGGACATGACATACCACTACCACTACCACTAGTGTTTGAAAATCTAGTAAATAGAGGAGAAAAAGAAGAGTCTCCGACTCTCCATGAATGGCTACCATCTCTTCTTTTCACCTCTTTTTTAGTTCCTATTGTTTGTCAAAGGTCTTTAATCAGCTTTGTACCTTGCACACAACTTCAAGAGGTGCAAATGTGCATACTTTAACATCTCAGCATAAGATTTGTGCGAGGTGATACTCCAATTGGTTAATGCCTCATTAATTATTGTCTTGCAATGTTTGCAAACCAGCTCCCTTTTCTTTGACCTTGGGATGGCATGTTTCCAACAAAGATCCTTTCTAACTAGGGCCAACATTAGAACAATTTATAAATATAAAGTATGCTGCAAATAATGAATAAATGGAAAAAAAGTAACATATAGGGTTTCTAGGTTAAAAAATTAGAATAAAGTAAAAACAATTAAGGTTTGTACCTAAAAAATAGATTAAAAAGTAGAAAAACAGCTATAGTTTGTTCATGAAAAGATATAAAAAACAACTAGAGTTCGTTTCATGAATTTAAAATGAAAAAAAGAAAATTAATGTAGTAGACAAGTGAAAAGACTCAGTGCAAAGAGAGTCCAACATGGTGGGATGTAGAGCCAAAGGGGCTGATACAGATTGATGAGCATCAAGTTGCACATACAAAGGTGGTCGGGATCCAATTGCAAGAGCTAGATGAGTCTAGCAGTTTTAGCACTGAGTATGCTGTGATATTGGCATCAGACAATGAGTTAGTTTAGCCATTGTATTTTGTAGCTTAAACTTGATGAATAATTTATATGATATAAATATTTAGATCAATTCATGTCAAATTATCAAACTTAGTATAAATTCCAGCTTCTTTTAGTCATATTATTTACATAAATGATTAATTACATTTTTAAAAATTATTGTTTGTAATTAATTTTTTTAAATATTAGTTTTTATATATTATTGTAATAGTCGTCCAGTCATTGTCTTCAAAATCTGGGGGGAAAAAAAATTGCATCTCCAAAACCCATCCCTGCACAGTCTCGGTCTTGGAAACTTGTAGCAACACTAATTCTTTTATTTGTCGTATCCAATTGTATCTGTGGTAGACGGTTACATGTTCCCAATACCGTATCTATTTCAATGAAACTCTGTAACATGTACTTTCACAAACACTAGGGGTATGATAAAGAGAAAGAAAGAAGGGTATGATATATATTATTAGTATCTTGATAGATTTACAAATGACGCTATAGCCTCATATAGGCATCTATTAAATAGATCCCAATAAGTACATTTACTATGGGACACACCCTTCACAATAAGCAATAATAGTAATTAATATCTAAGTTACCAATCCCTGTACTGGTTCGAGTTCTGGTTAGGGTTTGGGTTTGTGGGTTCGATTAGCAGATTTGGTCAAGAAAATTGGGGGTTGGGTTTATTTTAGGTTCGTCCATACAAAAACATATATATATATATAAAATAGTAAAATAAAAAATATATTTAATATCCATTTATATAAAATATAAATATAAAATATATATATTTATTATAAATAATAAATATAAATATATAAATAATACAAAAATACATTAATAGAAAAGCATGATTGATCTGATTTTTGGCGAACTGTGTAATTGACGAGCAGAAACCAGAGAAAAGTCATTGCCTCTGTCATTGCTGCCTATCTAGTGGTAGTGCAACCAAATGTAGTGGCCGCGTGGCCATCTCACAGCTTCTGTGTAGTGACCATTCTGGCATCATTTGTTGTTATTTCACATTTTGTACTTGGGCTTCTCTGTGTTACTGAACCAGAAGTAGAGCGAAAAGCTGGGTCAATCATGCAGACTGATAAAATCAGAAAAAATATTAAAAAAACATCGATAATAATAAACAGAAAAATTATTAAAAAATGACAAATTCGGCATGGAACCAGAAAAATCCATCACGGTTTGCCCAGGTTTGTTTGGGATGAACCCATAGGCCAAACTGCTATACCTGACTGCAACCCTGTTGCAAGTATGGGCCTAACAGGTGTTGTCATTGATGTCAACATACTCATGTTGCATTAATGAGAATGATTGGATGAGCTGTGTGCTGAGGATATTGAGAAAATTAGTCTCAATCAGGAACAGTAAAGAACAGTGATGACAAGAAGGTAAATGTCCATAATAGGTTGAGGATCAGACGATGCGGTTTAAAGGGTTTGTAGCTATGAGTCTTGAGATGATCCAGTCAAGTTTTCAGAGGTCCGCATGAAGATCTGAAGAAGTTATGGCTGCTCAAGTAGAACCGGTTCCGGCAGGTGTTCAGAGGTGACAGAGTGTCACAGATAGGTCCGGTGAGATCCGGAAGTGCATCATCCCATTCTGCGGATTGTAGGGAGTGTTGAGGAAGTCCTTGAGAAGTGTCAACTAGATTGGATCGTGGTTTGAAGGTCCGGAAGAGCTTGTTCATTTGTGACAATGATGACAGACTGTGTTCTTGAAGCTCCGGATGAAGGAGAGAAGAATTCCAGTAAGCTGATAAAGTGCAGATGTTCTTGGTGACTCAGGAAAGGTTGTGGTGATCTTTGGATCATGTCTAGTTCATGTTGGCGGTCCGCATTGATGTTAGAGTTTGGATTTGATGAATAACCACCGGATGTTGGTGTTCTTCCTGAGACTGGCCGACCAGATGTATTACACGTCTTCCGGATGATCTATAAGTGTTTGCCGACTGAGATGATTGTTCCTAAGTCGATGACTTGTATAAATAAGGGATTGTGAAGTCATTCCAAAGTGTGTCTTGTGGAGATGAGAGTGTGGTAGCGAAGAAGAGAGCGAAAGGCATAGCAGAAGTATTGAGCTTAATGGAACTGATTCAAGCATGGTGAAGATGCTATTCTCCAGTTTATGTATGTGATATTTGTTTCTTTGTAGACAGTGTGTCTCTTGTAGGCAGTGAGCCTCTTGTGAGCAGTGTGCTTGGGCAGTGAGCCCTAATTGGCATGTGCCATTTTGTTCTTTCTATTCTTCTAACAGAGAATACATTCTTGGGTTAATCACCCTGTGGTTTTTCCCTTAACCGGGTTTTCCACGTCAAAATCTTGGTGTCTTATGTGTTGATGAGTTTCTGCTTTTGATTTGAATGCATTATGTTTCATGTTTAATATACTGCTAATCACTAAGAAGTTTTAAGTGTGTAAATTGGAGAAAGTTTTGCACAACTGATTCACCCCCCCTTCTCAGTTGTGTGACCTAAGTCTAACAATTGGTATCAGAGCCAAGTTCCTCTAAAAGGAGCTTAACCGCTTGAGGAGATCTAGGATGTCGTCCTACAAGAAGGATAGTCGGAAGTTTGATGGAACCAACTTTGCTATTTGGAAAGGTCGCATGAAATGTCACTTGCAGTGTATGGGAATGGCGTACTGGTCCATGGTTACAAAAGCGTATGTACCTCCATAGGGTGGTCTGACAACCCTAAATGAACTCATAGATGCTGAAAACAATCTGCGGACCAAAGAGGCTCTTCTAAGCGCATTATCTGACTCAGAGCTCTCAAATGTTATGACCTACCAACTGCTTTTGAGATTTGGAATAAACTGGAACTTTTGCATGAAGGAGACCAGTATGTTAAATGTGCAAGGTTACAGAGTCTAAAAGGGAAATTTGAAAGATTGAAGATGAGAGATAATGAAAATATTACTACTTTTATGCCAAGAGTAAATGAGCTGGTTTGTGGAATCAGAAATGCTGGTGGAGTCTTGGATGAAAATGAGATTGTTGGCAAAATCCTCAGATCCCTTCCTGCCTCTTACAAAATCAAGGTTGCTGCCATTGATGAATTCAGAGCCCATACAACTGTCACAAGAGACCAATTGGCTGCATTTGAAATGACCGAGTTTGGAGATGATCCCCCCAAGACTGAATTTGCATTCAAAGCCAGTGCCTCTGTGAAAGGTAAACAAAGATTTGATCCGGGAGAGAACTCATCAAGGAAACTGTCATGGTATGAGAAAGTAAGAAAAGACCTGGAAGAAGAAGAAGTAGAAACTGCTCAACTTGAAGCTCTCATTGCAAAGAGACTGCCAAGAGGATCCGGTAAGTATGAAGGAAAATTGTCTTTTAAGTGTTTTAACTGCAATAAGATTGGTCATTTTGCCTCAAGATGTCCGGAAAGATTTTCAAAATCAAATCCTAACAGATCAAGGTTCCAAAAGAATTGTTACTATGTTCATGAAGAAGATAATGAAGGAGTAACAGATGATGAATCAGAGACAGGAAACAAATCCGGAAGTGAATGAGTGTTCATTGCCATCAAGGAAGAAGAACCAATATCCTCTGTATCTATCAATCATAAAGTTGTAGAAAGAGCTTTGGCTGCCCAAGTTGAAGAAAATGATGATTGGGTCATTGACAGTGGTTGCTCTCACCATATGACAGGTGACAAGAATAAGTTCATAGATTTGGAAAGGTATGAAGGAGGAGTGGTGAAGTTTGGTGATAATTCTGCTGGTAGATTCAGAGGAAGATGAACTATTTCTGTTGATGGAAGAAACAAAACTGGTAATGTACTGTATGTTGAAGGCTTGAAGCACAATCTTCTCAATGTTGGACAATTGGTGGACAAAGGCTATGATCTCCGGTTCAAGGATGGAAAATGCAAAATCTTTGAAAGTTCCAGAACAAAGATTGCATCCAGTGCTCAAACTAAAGGTAATATCTTCCACTTGGTTGGTACTGGTAAAAGCTGCTTATTTGTTCAAGTTGATCAGAGTTGGCTATGGCATAGAAGGATGTGTCATGTGAATTTTGATAATATCATCAAGATAAGCAATACTCAGGTTGTAAGAGATCTTCCAAAATTGGTGAAACATACTAACAGCTTGTGCAAGGAATGTCAGTTGGGTAAGCTGAGCGGAGTCACATTCAAAAGCAAGGAACTGTCCTCTACTGGATTATTGGACTTAGTTCACACTGATCTTTGTGGTCTGGCAAGAACCAAGAGTATTCAAGGTGATAGATACTTCATGCTGCTAATTGATGACTATTCCCGGATGGTGTGGGTAACTTTTTTGAAAGAGAAATTCAAAATATTCAAGGCTATGGTAGAGAATGAAACCGGATTGAAGTTGAAATGTCTGAGGTTTGATAGAGGTGGAGAATTCACATCCGGTGAGTTCATAGAGTTCTGTGAGAAACATGGAATAAAGAAACAGTTGTCTACTCCTAGGACTCCACAGCAAAATGGAGTAGTGGAAAGAAAGAAACGGACCATACAGGAAGCTTCTAGGACCATGATGATGGAAGCTAATGTTCTTCATATCTATTGGAGAGAAGCTGTCAGCACTGCAGTCTATACTCTCAATCAAGTTCAAATCAGAAACAATACCGGTAAGACTCCTTATGAACTTTGGTTTGGCATCACTCCTACTGTGAGGTATTTTAGAGTGTTTGGTAGCAAATGTTACATTAAAAGAGATGAAGATTTAGGCAAGTTTGATGCTAGAAGTGATGAAGGATTTTTCTTGGGTTACTCCACTCAAAGCAAAGCATACCGGTGTTACAATAAGAGACTGAGAAAGATGATAGAAAGTACAAATGTGAAGGTTGATGAAGGAATTGAGAAACCTTCAAGGTTTTATGAATATGATGAAGATGATCAGAATGGTGTTCTAACTCAAGGAGCCCAAACTCCTTCCGGTACTCAGAATCAAACAAATCCGGTAATTCAGGGAGAAGAGATGAATCATAATGAGCCTGATCAAGAATTAGAAGTGCAGGAAACTCCCAAAGTTCCCAGGTATGTAAGACTGAACCACTTCAAAGATCAGATCATAGGTGATAAAAGCAAAGGAGTTCTAACAAGAAGGAGAATTGCCCAAGATTCAGAAGAGTATTGTTTGATCTCTAAAATTGAACCTAAGACAGTGAATGAAGCTTGCAATGATGAAAACTGGACTAAAGCAATGGAGGAAGAGTTGGTGCAAATAGAGAAAAATCACACTTGGGATCTTGTTCCCAGACCTAGAAACAAGAATGTAATTGGAACCAAATGGGTATTCCAGAACAAACTAAATGAAGTTGGTGAAGTAATCAGAAATAAAGCTAGATTGGTCTGCAAGGGCTACTCTCAAATAGAAGGAATTGATTTTGAAGAAAATTTTGCTCCAGTGGCAAGAATTGAAGCAGTCAGACTATTTCTTGCATTTGCTGCCTTCAAGGATTTCAAGGTGTATCAGATGGATGTCAAGTCTGCTTTCTTGAATGGTGACTTAGAAGAAGAAGTGTACATTGAACAACCGAATGGATTTCAATTATCTGAGCATGGTGATATGCTTTGCAAGTTGAAGAAGGCACTGTATGGACTAAAGCAAGCCCCAAGAGCCTAGTATGAAAGATTGGACAAACATCTTTTGAAGATTGGTTTCAACAAAGGTACTGCTAACAGTAACTTATATTTCAAAATTGATCATGAAAACATCTTGATTGTTGAAGTATTTGTTGATATCATCTTTGGAGGAAGAGACAGTATGTGTAAAACTTTTGCAAATCAAATGAAAAGTGAGTTTGAGATGTCAATGCTTGGTGAAATGAACTTCTTCCTAGGTTTGCAAATTACTCAAACAAATAAAGGAATCTTCATTTTTCAGACCAAATATGTGAAAGAATTGTTGAGGAAATTTGGGATGGAAGACTCAAAGCCAATGAATACTCCCATGGCAACCGGATGTAAGTTGAGCAAAGATGATGACTCTCCTAAGGTAAACCAGACAAAATACAGATCAATGATTGGAGGATTGTTGTATCTCACTCAAACTAGACCAGATATAATGCAGACTGTTGGTCTTGTTGCTAGATTCCAGGCTGATCCTAGAGAATCTCATGTCATGGCAATTAAAAGGATTTTTAGGTATCTAAAAGGAACAGTTGGGTATGGTTTGTGGTATCCTCGAGATCATGATTTCTCTCTTCATGCATATACAAATGCAGATTGGGCAGAGGATGTGGATGACCGGAAGAGTACCAGTGGTGGAGCATTCTTTTTGGGAAAGAGATTGGTTTCTTGGCTAAGCAAGAAACAAGAGGCAATCTCTGTGTCTACAACTGAAGCAGAATACATTGCAGTAGCAGGTAGTTGCACTCAAGTCTTATGGATGAAGCAGATGCTAAGAGATATCAAAGTAAAGTATGAGGAGCCTATCACAATCTTCTGTGATAATTCAAGTGCAATAAATATTTCTAAGAATCCGGTGCTGCATTCCAAGACTAAGCATATATCTATCAAGTTTCACTTTCTGAGAGAACAAGTGAACAAGGATGAAGTCAGACTGGAGTTTGTGCTATCCAAGGATCAGATTGCAGATATCTTTACTAAACCTCTTCCCAGGGACTCTTTTGAATATCTTAGGGAGAAGTTAGGGGTTATTGCCCCTCTGGTGATGAATTAAGGTGCACTGAGGTGCATCAGTCCGGTGGATATCACAGTCATATCTTGTGATCCGGATTGATGGGAGCTGCTACTCAGGGGAGCAGCAGGTATGATTCTAAAGTATTGGAGTTGCAAGTATGAGCCCTTTGCCATTGATGTCAAAGGGGGAGAGAAGACATGTGAAAAACAAGTGGTTGCTGATTAAAGGGAGAGCAGTAAAGGAAGAGAAGACATGAGAATGGTTGTTGCTGATAGGGGGAGTTGTGACAGTAAGGAGAAGTTCTTGTCTTGATGGTTTTTCATATCATATGTTGCCATCAATGACAAAGGGGGAGATTGTTGCAAGTATGGGCCTAATAGGTGTTGTCATTGATGTCAACATACTCATGTTGCATTAATGAGAAGGATTGGATGAGCTGTGTGCTGAGGATATTGAGAAAATTAGTCTCAATCAGGAACAGTAAAGAACAGTGATGACAAGAAGGTAAATGTCCATAATAGGTTGAGGATCAGACGATGCGGTTTAAAGGGTTTGTAGCTATGAGTCTTGAGATGATCCAGTCAAGTTTTCAAAGGTCCGCATGAAGATCTGAAGAAGTTATGGCTGCTCAAGTAGAACCGGTTCCGGCAGGTGTTCAGAGGTGACAGAGTGTCACAGATAGGTCCGGTGAGATCCGGAAGTGCATCATCCCATTCTACGGATTGGAGGGAGTGTTGAGGAAGTCCTTGAGAAGTGTCAACTAGATTGGATCGTGGTTTGAAGGTCCGGAAGAGCCTGTTCATTTGTGACAGTGATGACAGACTGTGTTCTTGAAGCTCCAGATGAAAGAGAGAAGAATTCCAGTAAGCTAATAAAGTGCAGATGTTCTTGGTGACTCAGGAAAGGTTGTGGTGATCTTTGGATCATGTCTAGTTCATGTTGGCGGGTCCGCATTGAAGTTAGAGTTTGGATTTGATGAATAACCACTGGATGTTGGTGTTCTTCCTGAGACTGGCCGACCGGATGTATTACACATCTTCTGGATGATCTATAAGTGTTTGCCAACTTCAATGATTGTTCCTAAGTCGATGCCTTGTATAAATAAGGGATTGTGAAGTCATTCCAAAGTGTGTCTTGTGGAGATGAGAGTGTGGTAGCGAAGAAGAGAGTGAAAGGCAGAGCAGAAGTAGTGAGCTTAATGGAACTGATTCAAGCATGGTGAAGATGCTATTCTCCAATTCATGTATGTGATATTTGTTTCTTTGTAGACAGTGTGTCTTTTGTAGGCAGTGAGCCCTAATTGGCATGTGCCATTTTGTTCTTTCTATTCTTCTCACAGAGAATACATTCTTGGGTTAATCACCCCGTGGTTTTTCCACGTCAAAATTTTGGTGTCTTATGTGTTGATGAGTTTCTGCTTTAGATTTGAATGCATTATGTTTCATGTTTAATATACTGCTAATCACCAAGAAGTTTTAAGTGTGTAAATTGGAGAAAGTTTTGCACAACTGATTCACCCCCCCCCCCTCTCAGTTGTGTGCAGTTGTGTGCCCTAAGTCTAACAAACCCTGCCTGCCCCTGACTAGGATTTGGATTGGAAACGGATTGTACCCGAACCCACAAAGTTTCAGGGATGAACTGATAACATAGATTAATATGGGTAGGTTTTGGCTATATGGTTCTTGGAGGCGGCCTAACTAAGATTTTCAGCGGGTGCTGTTGAGAAAATTTGTGTCTACTACGATCTAATGGTCCCATGGATTTTATAGGAGCAGCTAATAGTAAAAAATTTATTGGAAAATTTATAGGAAACTGATGAACCCATGATTTGCTTAAAAACTGCAACATTAAAGGAAAATTTTCCCTCTAAAATTTACCCCAAAATTTACTAGAAGGAATCCAAAAAAATCAGATGCCTTCTAATGATGCCACTTGAATTAAAAACCCCTAATCTGGTGAGTGAAATTTCCAGCCCCACCTGACAGACAGTGGCTAAAAGTCTAAAGGCAAAAAAGTAGGGGCTCCAATTTTTCTGGATAAGGTTCCAATTAATCCTTTAATATTGTCTTTCTCATTACATAGAACCTATTTCTCCATGATTTTAGAGCCTAAAGACCCGGCTACATGGAACCACATTCTTATTACAATATGTGTGAATATTTTAACATTGTTTGTTAGAAAGGAAGAGTTCACAGTACTGAAAGCACGATGGAAAAAAATACATTGAAATGATACTTTGTTATCTAATCTTTGTCATATTCTAGAATTAGAAGTTCAATAAATTTAGTTTTGAAGGTGTATCAATGGATTAAATTCTTTAGAAGTAGTTGGTTGTGCATGTATAGCCTATTATTCTTTGTTTTCTTATGCTTATCTAGCTCTCTTATTACTCTCGTCTCATCTTTGTTTACTAGAAGACTGACATGAGATTGGCACAGGTGCATCTTGACCACAAGCATATGGGTTTAGGAGGAGATGATAGTTGGTCACCATGTGTACATGATGAGTATTTAGTGCCTCCAATACCTTACAACTTTTCTGTAAGGTTCTCACCTACAAATATATCACATTCTCCATATACAGATCATTTCTACTCACTACTTCCAAAATAGTGATGCAAAAGGCATCTTTAATGTTGTGACCTTTTATTATATGCTTCACGATGCCCAAATATTTCCTTTCTAAAGTTCTTATGTTCTTTTAAACTAATAAGATATTGTAATGGTTATTATTTAATTTTGCAAAATACCTTAGTAATATAGTGCTTGAAGCTTGGTTACTCTTATTCTTATAGTGAGGTATGCAATGCTTATAGTAAGAATTCTTATTCTTTGTTTTTTCTCTAGTAAGATATTCATAGATTTTATATAAAGTGAATTGTGAATTATGATTTTATGTATGTTGTGCATAGTATAGAGCACCACAACTTAAGAAAATTTGTTTCATTTACGTCTTTAAAAGTTTGTCTTATAAATAGAATCGAGGCAATTTTTGTATGAATGTGATTTCTTAATTTAATTATTTATTCAAAAGGATTCAGTACTTATGTCACAATGTTTGGCAATTGACATGGAGTATGTTGAATAAAGAACATTTTTCTAGGAACTTAAATATTGAATTTTTTTACAAGCGACTTTTTGCTAGTTAAAAGGTATAATTTTATTATAATATAAACCAAAGGTACATAGTTCAAGTCCCTTTCAATTGACCAGCCATAGTTCAAGAGCTGTGACAAATCAACATTCCTCGAAAAACCCCATTAAAGGAGATTGTTCTAGCGTTTGCAAACAAGCCACTTCATATGATAAGTTGGGAAATCACATACAAAGCAAAACAAGGAAAATAAATCAACAAGGGATATTTGTGGCAAAATAGCTATGGTTTACAGTTTTGCAAGATTGAGGCCTGAATTTATTGTTTTTGTTAAGCTGGTTTAGAGAAGTTCAACATGTTTTTTTTTTTTCAAAAAAGGCCTTGCTAAATCTTGTGTGAGCCATGGACACTCTGTGAAGTCAGCTTGGTCAAGATTATCAAATATTTGTAAACCTCAGAAACATTTTAGTTTACCCCATATTTCTTACACCACAGTCTTGCGACATGTCTAGTTGGAGTAATCGAATTATTCAAAGATTTCGTGAAGGAAATAAGTTCATAATCAAACAAAAATGTATTATATAGATGTTTCAACACCTCCAAATATGCTTACAAGTGCCTTGAACTTGAACAATGATAGACACCATGTAGGTTGATGATTTCATAAAATGCTTTTCTTTGATGGAAAATTTTGCTTTGTTCCCAACGTGTGTGAATCTTTGGAATTCACAATTTTAGAGGTACAGTGAATATATCAATGCAATTATGAAACTTTATATCTTTCTACGGAGGTCTATTGGCAACTAATTCCATTGGCTACACTAGAACACATCCAATATCAATCTTTTCATAGAGAAACAACTTGATGCATATCGTTTTTGAGGGAATAATTATGTAATATCTAGTACTCAACGTTCATTCCTTAAATGATACATTTTGTCTATGCCTATTTCTCATGAACATGATTATGATGAGTATTAATTAATTTGATCCTTGTTTGGGAATTGTGTATAAAACCCTTGAGATGTCAAAATGAATTGTCAGCTAAGAACAAGAGTGTCTCATACTACTCCGATCAATTGATCATTTCCCAATTCATTTGGCTTGCACAAGAATGTTGGTTTTGGGTGCTAAGAGAAAATGAAAGATAGTCTCGAGGAATTTGATGATATATCTTTATTAGTACAATCAAACCCTTGTCTTCTAATATAGCATTCAGGTCTATGTCATGTTCTATTAGGTTTGTGTAATATGTTCTCTCTAGTCGGGACTTGACAGCAATTTAATACCTCTATTGGTTGCATAGTGGGCAAACCTATTTTATTCTTAAAAATATGTTGGATTTTTTAGATGTTCAACATGTTCCCTCTAGTTGATAGTTTGCAATAATTTGTTACTCCTATTGGTTGCACAGTGTGCAAACCTATTTTGTTCCTTAAAAACATGTTTGATTTCATTAAAGAGGTCACACCTAAGTAGGATTTCTTGAACCCTTATTTTTCTTGTCAGCTTCTATAATTGTCTAGGGTCCCCCTCCACAATGATCTTATGCAATCCTTTTTCTTTGGAAATACTAAGTGCATACAATGCTTCAATTTTTGCTATGTTATTGGTTGGTATGCTCATATCCATTGAGATTGCATCACATAATTCTCCTTTGCCTTACTTGCTGATGAAAGGGGTAAATCACAAAACACACAACAATAGAAATTGAACATAGAAAATAGAACTTTCTGGTATTGATCTGGGCAACTCATTATATTACAGAAGCTTAATTACAATCAGAGGAATCAATCCTCCACAAGCTGCAACAGACTACAGCCTCCTGTCACAAGACTCTAGAATCACCTGCCTTCTGTAACCCCAAATCAGGTAGGGTTTATGTTTTCCCTCCTATTCTTGACTCTACGCTTGCCCCCTTAACTCTACTACCCTAAGGGTTCCCAAAAATGGTTATATATAGCCCTTTTTGGCGACCACCAGCTTAATTTCGAAATTTGCATCTCCCTCCAAAAATAGGTCAACTTTGCGGGGCCATAACTTTCGATCTGACCGCTGAATTTCTAATTATAATACATTTTCGGAAAGCTCTCGAAAAAATGATGGAGCGTTAAGTAGTACCGATTGGTAGACTACTTGCGTTTCCCACCAAATTTTAGGCCCATCCGGAGCCTCTAAGTGCCTCAAATTTGACTTTGAATATTTCGATAGGATTTTTGGAATTAGAAATTTTAATATCTCACAAATGACAAATGATATTGAAGTGATTTTTTCACCATTAGCTTCAATTCACCATTCTAGAGGTTTGTGTAAGATTTTTTATTCAGCCGTACACAAATGCAAACTTACTAAAAATAGTAACCCTGCCAAGTTTAGCCTCATATCCATTGAGATTGCATCACATAATTCTCCTTTGCCTTGCTGATGAAAGGGGTAAATCACAAAACACACAACAATAGAAATTGAACACAGAAAATAGAACTTTCTTTTATTGATCTGGGCAACTCATTACATTACAGAAGTTTAATTACAATAAGAGGAATCAATCCTCCACAAGCTGCAACACACTACAGCCTCCTGTCACAAGACTCTAGAATCACCTGCCTTCTGTAACCCCGAATCAACTAGGGTTTCTGTTTTCCCCCTTATTCTTGACTCTACGCTTGCCCCCTTAACTCTACTACCCTAAGGGTTCCCAAAAATGGTTATATATAGCCCTTTTTGGCGACCACCAGCTTAATTTCGAAATTTGCATCTCCCTCCAAAAATAGGTCAACTTCGTGGGGCCATAACTTTTGATCCGACTGATAGATTTTCAATTATAATACTTTTTTCGGAAAGCTCTCGAAAAGATGATGGAGCACTAAGTAGCACCAATAGGTAGACTACTTGGGTTTCCCACCAAATTTCAAGCCCATCCAGAGCCTCTAAGTGCCTCAAATTTGACTTTGAATATTTCAATAGGATTTTTAGAATTAGAAATTTTAATATCTCACAAATGACAAATGATATTGAAGTGATTTCTTCACCATTAGTTTCAATTCACCATTCTAGATGTCTGTGTAAGATTTTTATCTAACCGTACACAAATGCAAACTTACTAAAAATAATAACCCTGCCAAATTTAGCCCTTATTGAAAAGAAACAACAATTTTTTTTTTTTTTGGTTGATGCAAGATTGCTTTTACACCCTAGATGCTTCTGCATTAGACACCCGGGGTAATTTGAAAAGTGACCTTGTCACTTCTCATGTGTTAGAGGGAAACCAAAACGATTAACTTCAGTCTCAGATAACCATGATGAATCTTCAACAGGCCTTCCTTTCCATTTCACTAAGTATTCTGTATACTGCCTGTTTCTTGTACTCTTACCCACACAGCTATCCAGAATGCCCTCTATCTCCTCCTTTTCTGAAGTAGATGCTGGAATGTCCCACTGTGTTCCTTTATCAAGTCCATCATCATGATACTCTGTCAGATCTGAAATGTTGAACACTGGTGAAATATTGATGTCATCAGGCAACTCTACCTCAAATGCATTTCCTGAATCGTGCTTCTTCAGGATTTTACATGGTCCAAATTTCCTCATCTTCAGCTTATTATATGTACCAACTGGAAATCTTTCTTTTCTCAAGTGAACCATGACTTCATCACCCTCCTGAAACCCCTTATGTCTCATCTTCTGATCTGCCTTAGCCTTGTACTGAATATTCATCTTATTAATGTGCTTTCTCACTTCTTCATGCAAATTCTTCAGAGGTTCTGCAAAGTCTTCGGCTTTAGCACTTGTCTTTTCTTTGTTGTCCAGCTTCTTTAACTCAAGCATTTCTCGGGCTATTACCATATACAATCTGGAATGGTGATTTACCAGTACTCATATTGACAGAATTGTTGTAAGCAAATTCTGCCTGTGGTAAAATCAAATTCCATCCCTTGGGCTTATCTCCTACTAAGCATTGTAGCAGGTTACCCAAACTCCTATTCACCACTTCCGTCTGTCCATCAGTTTGTGATGGTGTGCAGAACTGAACTTCAAATTTGTCTTCAACTTCTTCCATAATGTTCTCCAGAAATAACCAACAAACTTGTTATTTCGATCTGAAACTATGCTCTTTGGTAGACCGTGTAATCTCACTTCCCTGAAAAATAACTCTGCAATATGAACAACATCATTAGTCTTCTTGCAAGGAATAAAATGTGCCATCTTTGAGAATCTGTCCACCACCACAAAAATGGAATCATGTCCTTTCTGTGTCCTTGGTAAACCAAGAACAAAATCCATACTAATATCATCCCATGGCTTCTCTGGTACAGGTAATGGTTGGTATAGACTTGTGTTCTGACTTGCTCCTTTTGCCATCTGACATACTCCTTTTGCCATCTGACATACTCTGCAATTCTGCACAAATTTCCTCACATCCTGCTACAACTGTGGCCAATAATAATTTTCACCAACAATAGCAATGGTCTTATCTCGACCAAAGTGTCCAGCCAATCCTCCACTATGCTTCTCCTTTATCAAATTCTCTCTCATGGAACTCCTCGGAATGCACAACTGGCTTCCTCTAAACAACATGCCATCTTGGATTATGAAATCCAACCATTTTGTCCTGTCCAAAGTAACAGGTTCCAAACAAGCTTTCCAGGGCTCTGCAAAATCTGGATCTTCAAGATACAAACTTTTGAGCTCATCGAACCCAACAACCTCTATCTTTATTTCTGTCAACAAATTTTGCCTTCTGCTCAAGGCATCTGCAACTCTGTTGGACTTCCCACTCCTGTGCTTCAAAACAAAAGTATAGCTCTGCAAAAACTCAACCCATTTTAAGTGCCTTTGGTTCAACTTTCCTTGACTATTAAGATACTGCAACGCCTGATGATCAGTATATAAAACAAACTCCTTTGGCAACAAATAATGTCTCCATTTCTTCAAAGCCTGAACTATTGCATAAAATTCCTGATCATAAACAGAATACTTTTTCTTGACATCATTAAGTTTCTCACTAAAATAGGCAATGGGCTTACCTTCTTGGCTCAAAACAGCTCCTATACCACTACCACTAGCATCACAATCTACCTGAAATACCTTATTGAAATCTGGAAGTGCCAAAACAGGTTGTTCTATGACTTTCTGTTTCAATGTGTCAAAGCTCTTGTCTGCTCCTTTAGTCCATCTAAACTCTTTTCTATCCCCTCTCATTGTCTCAGTTAGGGGTGCACAAATGCTACTAAAATTTCTGATAAACTTTCTGTAAAAACTTGCCAAACCGTGAAAAGATCTTACCTCTGTTGCACTCCTTGGCATAGGCCATTCAATGATAGCCCTTATTTTTTCTAGGTCCATCTTAAGACCTTTCTCTGAGACAACAAATCCTAGGTATACCAACTCCTTTGCAAAACTACATTTCTTCAGATTAATCAGCAACTTCTCCTCCCTTAACTTCTCTAGAACTCTTCTGGTATGCATCAGATGCTTATTCCAAGTCTTACTGAAAATCAAAATATCATCCAAATAAACAATAACAAAACTTCCCAAAAATTCTTTCAGTACCTCGTTCATGAGCCACATGAATGTGCTTGGTGCATTGGTTAGCTCAAATGGCATGACTAACCACTCATACAAACCCTCCTTTGTCTTGAAGGTTGTCTTCGATTCATCTCCTTCTCTGATTCGAATCTGGTGATACCCACTCTTCATATCAATCTTCGTGAAGTACTTGGCTCCATTCAAACAATCCATGATGTCATCCATTCTTGGCAATGGAAATCTATACTTGATCGTTATCTTATTGATGGCTCGAGAGTCTGTACACATCCTCCATTCTCCATCCTTCTTTGGTGCTAGTACTGCAGGTACCGCACATGGACTTAGGCTCTCCCTTATCAGTCCCTTCCTCAACAACTCCTAAACTTGTCTATTCAGCGCTTCATTCTCTGCAGGGGTCATTTTGTGGGCTGCCTTGTTTGGCAAACTGGCTCCTGGTATCAAATCCATTTGATGACTTATCTTCCTTACTGGTGGTAAACCTTCTGGTACACTATCAGAGATAATGTTCTGGAACTCTTCCAACATATCTGAAACTTCTACTGGTACATCTTTACAGTTCTCTTGACTAATCTTAGGAATTAATGCAAAGCAATGACGCTCATGCTTCATACCCTCCAAAAACTTTCTACCATCTACCAAGCAAATTCTGGCAGTACTACATACCTTTTCTTCCACCTCCTTCAAGGGCTTCAACTTATGACAGACTCCATCCTTTGTTAGGGAGTATGTGTTTGCACGGCCATCATGGATAGCACTCCTATCATACTGCCACGGCCTCCCCAATAACATATGACATGCATCCATCGGTATGATGTCACACATCACCTCATCATGGTAGTTACCAATCTTGAATTTCACTAAACACTGTTCATTGACCAAAGCTCTATGGTCCTTTTGCAACCATGCAATCTGGTATAGATGCGGATGCTTTCTTCTTATCAACTTCAACTTGTCAACCATCTCCTCTGAAATAAGATTATCAGTGCTTCCACTGTCAATAATAATATCACAACACTTACCTTCACATTTGCACCTTGTGCAGAATAAACTTTTCCTCTGATTGAGTTCTTTCTCCTCATTCAGCAAGGTTCTTCTAACAACTAGGGTTTCTCCCCTTTCAGCATCTTCAGAATGCTCAGAATGTGCATCTTCATCTACATGTGCAACTCGTGCATTGCCTTCAGGTCTTCTATTTGTCCTTCCTTGATGTTGTGGACACTCGTATGCTCGATGCTTTTCTTCTCCACATTGGAAACAGGTTCCTCTGAAACCTCATCTTCCAGGTGCTTGCCCAGGCCTGCCTCTTCCTCTTCCTCTTTGCTCACCATTGTTCTGGTCACGAGGGTGGTAGGTATTATCTCCTCTCTAATTTTGACTGGTGTCAGCTTCTTCACTTTTCTTTGCATCTTCATTTTGGCCCCCATAGGGTCTTCCACTAGTCCTTCCACCTTGACCTCTTCCCCTTTGCTTGCTGTCAAATCTTTTATTTAGCTTCTCTTCCACCTTTAGGGAAAATTGGTATACATCTTCTATGGTGGTCATTCTGACTAAGCTCAGCTCCTCTTGAATACTTGGCCTCAACCCATTAATGTAACGGGCTACCTTCTCCTTGTTGGGCTCTGCATGGCCTGTCCTGATAGTAATTTTATAAAACTCTTCTGTATACTCCTTAACATACTTGTTACCTTGCTTCAATCCTTGCAACTTCTTCAGCAACTCCATCTCGTAGTCCACAGGAATAAACTGCTTCTTCAGTTTCTCCACCATCCGATCCCATCTGGTGATCTTTCATTTTCCTCTTATGTTCCTTCTTCCACCAAATATTGGCGTGGCCCTTCAACTTTGTTTTTGCAAACTTAACCCGATCTGGGTCCTTCACATCTTCATACTCAAAATACTCCTCCATGTCATTGACCCAATCAATAAGCTGTTCTGGATTCAAATCTCCAGAATATGTAGAAACTTCGATCCTGGGCCTCTTTCCGATCTTTGAAATGGCCCTCAACAACTTAACTTCTGCAGGATCTCCCGCAGCTTCTTGTTCTTCCTCAGATAGCTCTTCTTCAGCTTCATCTTCGCTTTCCTCTCTCTTTCTCGGCTCGAACCCTCTTCGTAGCTCCTCTTGCAATGCATCGATTTGTCTTTGCAGGGCTCTAAAACCCTCTTCTGTCAAAGCATTCCTCCCACCACGGTTTCTTCGTGGAGGCATCTTGATCTATGCAGCAAACCCACAACCTTAGGTGCTGGTGCAAACTGCCTCACGGTCGACGCTCTGTCTACACACTCAGGAACCCTTGCTCTGATACCACTTGATGAAGGGGGTAAATCACAAAACACACAACAATAAAAATTGAACACAGAAAATAGAACTTTCTTTTATTGATCTGGGCAACTCATTACATTACAGAAGCTTAATTACAATCAGAGGAATCAATCCTCCACAAGCTGCAACACACTACAGCTTCCTGTCACAAGACTCTAGAATCACCTGCCTTATGTAACCCCAAATCAGCTAGGGTTTATGTTTTCCCCTCTATTCTTGACTCTACGCTTGCCCCCTTAACTCTACTACCCTAAGGGTTCCAAAAAATGGTTATATATAGCCCTTTTTGGCGATCACCAGCTTAATTTCGAAATTTGCATCTCCCTCCAAAAATAGGTCAACTTCGTGGGGCCATAACTTTCGATCCGACTGTCAGATTTCCAATTATAATACCTTTTCGGAAAGCTCTCAAAAAGACAATGGAGCGTCAAGTAGCACCAATAAATAAACTATTTGAGTTTCCCACCAAATTTCAGACCCATTCGGAGCCTCTAAGTGCCTCAAATTTGATTTTGAATACTTCAATAGGATTTTTGGAATTAGAAATTTTAATATCTCACAAATGACAAATGATATTGAAGTGATTTCTTTACCATTAGCTTTAATTCACCATTCTAGAGGCCTATGTAAGATTTTGTATACAACCGTGCACAAATGCAAACTTACTAAAAATAGTAACCCTGCCAAATTTAGCCCTTATTGAAAAGAAACAACAATTTTTTTTTTTGGTTGATGCAAGATTGCTCTTACACCCTAGATGCTCCTGCATCACTTGCATATTTCCCTAAACCTGCAAGGCATGGGTTTTCTCTTGAGGTGCTAGGAAAATTGATCATAGAACACATTGGTTACCATGTTAGATTCTTGTTGTCATCCTTCTTGACGCTTGATTGATTGTTCTTACTCTTCCTACCTTAGAGAATCTTTTGGATTTGGTTCATTATATATATAAATATGTATCAAACATGTTTATATATCTTCTTCTTCTCCATATGTGCCAAACTAAAAGTGTCATGTGAATACATTGACATTAGGTGATGTATTTATTAAGCAATACACTCTTGATCAAGTTTTATACATTGTAACTATTGTGAGTTTCCAAAGTTCTATTATATTTGCCATTTCTTATCAGAATGAATTGAAGAGTATATTAATTTCGAAAGTTTGAAATTGCAATTGGATTATGAGAGGATTAGTGTCAAGCTAGGATAATACCTTGGGAAAAAATTTCATAACTAGAGTCTTTATGCCCAAGAATACAGATCAATTGTTTGCCATAATGTTTTACGGAAAGTGGTGGTGTTGAAAATAGCTTTACAACACCATTTGATCCAACCATTCAAATCATAACTAGGTGGAGCTAAGTTCTAGGCCCTAGAAATAATTTGAAGGCATCCTTGTGTTGCAAGAAAGATGTATTAATAATGAATTGTGTAAGGCACTTTGGGCTACATGGAATGTAAATAGTTTTAAAAGATGTGGATAAATGGTTAGATAATATCACATCTAAGATAACTTTAAAGGGTCTATGAGAGCTTTGGACAAAATGAAAATACCATGTTTAGACATAAGTCTGCAATCATTTCATAATGTGGTTGAGACTCTCCCTATTAGATTGGACCTTGTAAATTGTGGTGTCATCGAATCATAACACTTGGTGGTTTGTGTCGAAGAGGCCCATTTATGTTTCATTTTAAAGCAAACCTTAGTCTCTCAAAGCACATCAACTTTGAAACAATAAACCGTCATCTTTAGGAGATCCAATATATTGAAATCCTTACAAGAATTACAATGATTTTGTGAGCTCATAAAGTAGCCACCATCAAATGTAGATGTTGAAGACACAAAGGAATGATGATTGAACTTAAAGAGGACTCACCCTACACGATGAGATTGGTTTTGTCCCCAATCCATAGGAGTAAATGTGTGGAGGGCATTACAAGAGTAGTGGTGCCACGACAACACTGACAATGATTTAACTAGAGGTGATTAGACCAAATACAATTTAAAATTGTTTTAAAAAAACCCATAGATCTTAATTTCTTGTAAACAAGTTACTTTAAAGTTAACAATTCATTTATGTATGGCCCTAACATTAAACATTTTAAAATGATATTCAATACAAGGGCATTCCATAATGACAATTCATTCACTAACCTTGTTAAAGGTCATGCCCTCTTCTATAATTTGTATTAAGATTGGATTAACTATTATCCAAGAACACCTTTTGATTTATTATTAAAAAATTGACCACCTAAAAAGGGTGGTGTTTGGTCCTTCCCATCATGTGGGAATTCATCTTTATTTTAGGATCTAGTGTGCTCCAAGTTGTGAATGTATTGTGAGGTGGGGCATTAAGAATGCTTACATAATCTTGGGTGATCTTCAAGTGCTTGAACATGAGTTATGATTGTGTTGTTTGGAATGTGACCCAAGCACAATGCGAATGAGTCAAACCTTGACACAACACATGGGATTGGAACCCTTCCAGAGGTGATCTCCTAGTCACTCTTGCTCTCGTGACAAGAGTTAGTCAAGCGGTGACAACACCGAGGGTTGTCCTGTTCCCTCGGAAGCAAGGTGTGGCAAGTCACAGTTGGGGTGATTGCACTTGTTTGTTGAGTGTTTGTGTTATTGTTATGGTGATCATTTTCATTGAGTTGTTGTCAAGCTCATTGTATGGGTGTTGTAATTATTATATGACTAAGAGGGTCACTTGTTCTAATTCGATTTAACTTGTTTGTTGTGTAGAGATGGAAGATTTCAAGTCTTCTTCGTTCAAGCTCTAGAAGTTATTTGAGAAGTTTGCATTCTCGATTTCTAAGTTCTAGTCATCTCTGTTCGTTGTCTTGTTCGATTTGTCTTAAAAATTGCTCGTTCTTGTTTTTGAATTTTTTCGTCAATTGGGTTTACCTATTCTCGGAGGTTTGCTTTGATTTCTTGCAAGACTTGTTTTATCCAGTCTTGGCACATCAAGTGCTTAGCGAAGAAGATTTGGATGTCTGAATGTTTTGAAGTTTACGTTGGTGTTTGAATGTTTTGTGCATTGGGATGAGACAAAGGGCTTGTTTTGAAATGTTTGAAGTTGAATGCCTCATGGCAAAACTGAAGGCTTGAGAGTTGTGCATTTTCAATGTTGAAGATGAAGTCTCTAGATGCAACTATAGCTATATGAATGCATGCACTATTGGTTCCTTTACCTATTTTATCCAGTCTTGGCACATCAAGTGTGTAGCAAAGAAGATTTGGATGTCTGAATGTTTTGAAGTTAACGTTGATGTTTGAATGTTTTGTGCCTTGGGATGAGACGAAGGGCTTGTTTTGAAATGTTTGAAGTTGAATGCCTCATGGCAAAACCGAAGGCTTGAGAGTTGTGCATTTTCAATGTTGAAGATGAAGTCTCTAGATGCAATTATAGCTATATGAATGCATGCACTATTGGTTCCTTTACCAATTTTTGAGATCATTTAATTACTAAGAAAGGAAATATGTATGCAACTATATGTCTTTTCTTGAATGCAGTCTTCTATGTTTGTGTTTTTCTAGAGTTTTGAATATTGCAATGATTTAATCTAAGAAAGTAGACTTGTAATTTAATCTAGGAATGCAATTTTTTTACTTAAAACTAGAAAAAGCGATTAAAAATCAAGAAGAAATAAAAGCAATGTTTCACTTCCTTAAGAGTAATGGTGTTTTCTAATTACTAATTCTATTCTAAAATGCAATAAAAGAACCTATAATGATGGTGCCAGTGCCAGACAAAAGTCCTTAGCGGTCAAGCTATTAAGCAAACTTCTCCACAATAGTCAGGTCCTTTGCTTGATGATGGGTAAAGGGTAAGGGATTTGATGAGATTCAAAAAAATGAAAAGAAATGAAGCACAAAGGCTTGTAAGGCTTAAAAAGAAAAAGGCTCGAGGCCTATCCAAGAAGCTTGGATCAACTAGAGCTTTTATGAGATATCTAAATTAAAACTTGAAAGTAAAAGCCTTAAGGCCTATAAAGAAGCTTGCAAAAAGCTTGAATCTTGTGAGAAGAGTTTGAAGATTTGAGCATGAAAAATAATGAAAAATGAAGAGGTATTTACATATAGAAAGGGAAGGGAAGGGAAGAAGAGACAAGATTGAAAGAAGTAGTTAAGTTGAGAAGAAATGGAAACAATTCCATGAATAGACGAAGAGATAAGAAGAAAATTAAAGAAAACTTAAAAAGAAGAGTGAACTCAAAGAGAAAATGAAAACTATTTAGAAGAGATAAGATTTGACCATGAGTTCATAAAGGAAAGAAAGCGAGAAGATGATGAGATGGCATGAAAAAATGTGACCTAAAATGGGTTAAAAATCAAGAAGAAAAGCTAAAACAAAGAGTTATTTTTCCCATTGAAAAACGACAAGGTTGCCCCTTTCAGAAGTAGTGATGTCTGTTTTACCAGGTGTAGTCACTCGGGCAACCCAAAAGGTCAAAGGGGTGACCCTAAAAAGGTGAAACAAGAGGTTCACTAAGCAAAAAATGAAGCAGGGAAAGTTGACTAGAAGGTTAAATGAGGACAAAAAGACAAAAGACAAAAGGCTAAATCATTAAGACATGAAACTACTGGGAGAAGTATAATCATGCCTTCAAGGGTCGTGAGATAGGATCGCCACATCATTGAACAACCATGTAGGCCTAATGTGATTTTAGTACTTACATATTTGCCTCCTTGAGAATGGTAGTCTGCATTAAAGGTAGGTACCATTCCTGAAGTATGGCCTTACATATTGTTGATGTCCCACATTTGGACCCATAAAATAAAACTGGTTCAAGCATAAGTCCAACATATGATCGATTAAAACGAGTACTTGAAAAGATAAGAGGATGTACACCTTTAATGTGAGTTTGAGTTTACTTTTGTCATCTAGTCTTGTCACAAAGACTTGCAGTCATGATGAAAGGCACACACAAAATGAGGAAAAGATAGAACATAAAAGAACCTAAGCTACTCAAACACGCTCACAAATGCAAACTAACCGAAGAGAAGAGAGGAGAAGAAAGGGGAAAATGAGAGAAATTGGAGCAAAGGTGAAACTTGGTGTAGGAGTAGTCGATAGAAGGCTTGTGATGAGGAGATCGAGATCATGGTTGTAGCTCAGTGTCCCATGGACCCTCAAGCACGAGAAACAAGAAAAACTTCTCTAAACCCTAAGTTTTCTTCTATTGATTTCTCTTAAAATTGTCCTTTAAATTTGAAATCGTTTGTCGCATTCAACTAGGTTTCAGTTTTCCATTGCTTTCATGTTTTCATTTTTCCATTTTCTATTTGATTTTTGGATTTCTAAGTCAACTGTGTTATGCTCATATTTGCACATGGACACTAACATCGACACACCAATTTTTTTATTAACTTAATTTGTTATTGTCGCACCATGGATAGTGGTGTATTCATGTGCAGTCAACATTGTTGCAAGTGCAGCATACGAAAAGCATGCCACATTATCTAGGGAAAGGAAGTTAAATGAGTGGGTGATGCAAAACCCATTCTACACACTCTACGAAGATGAAGGCTTCCTATAACAGGGTAGGCAAAACCTCTCATGGTGCCTTGAGGGAGAACCTCCATGAAATCAACTTCCCCTAGGTTCCTAAGTGAAGTGGGGTGGTCATGCCTTCAAGGCACAACCTAACTCCTACAACTATGAATAAATTTCTAACATACTAAAGATGATTAAATGCACGGGAAAATTTATTGGCTAGGAACTAAACATTTAAATATCTTTAAATTTCAACTATTACAACATTTTAATGTGCAATATGTTTTTCAAATTAAAACAAAATTATAATTATCCACCATTTAAAACTAGTAAGTCAACAAATGGAACAATCAGAAAATCTAAAAAAATATTATTAAAATTTAATTTGCAAATAAATCTCTAATTCCAATCATTTTAAATCTATTTACAATTAAACTTCGATTAAATGTTTATTTCATTATTTTATTCGTTTAATAATTTTTCAACAATGACGAAATTCAAAACGATCCAATTCCTTGATTTGCTAAGGGAAAATAGAAACTGGAATATCTAATTACCCTTAGTAACATTTGAGAGTGCCTAAGGTACTATAAAGTTGACCTATATAAAAAAAAACCCAAAAAGGGCAAATAAGCTTAATAAATTAAGCTCATTCATTATTACAAGCTTATGCAAAAGTTAACACTTACACATAATTAGTTTAATCTTATTTTAAAAGGATCATTAAGTTATAGGGCATCTCATAAACCCTAATCTGATCTTATTTAAAGACAACATTCCCCTCTCACACTTATTCATTTAGATCTATTCTCTTACAGATTGGAGAGGGCAAGAGGGAAATGGTGATTTATTTTGGAGGAATACATGCTTCCTTTGGGTTTGCCTCTACTTAAATTTCACATCATTTATTTTATTATGTCTTCATTTTATATTTACTTTAAACCCTAGCTTATTCTTTCTCCCTCTTTTTTCTTCTTTTGATATCATGTTTTAGATATATAGCCATTAACTACAAGACCAGGGGGAAAAACTAGATTTCATTTATGTAATATTATGTATACAACAACCATTTGGAGTGAAATGCAAACAAGGATATGAGAAAACAATATATATATATATATATATATATATATATATATATATATATATATATATATATATATATATATATATATATATATATATATATATATATATATAAAGAAAAAATAAAAAAATAATTGAGTGTTTTGTGGGGTGGACGACACCCTATGGTGTTGTGGCCCCTTAAGGGGGCCCATGACATCCTAGTGGTTGTGGCCTTGTGGCGGAGGAGGTTCCACTCCCACCATAGCCACGATTGTGGTGGGGGTGGGTGTTACCCCCTACTACCAACTATATATTATAGCTGAGTGATGCCCTTCCATAGAAAATGAATTAAAGGTTCTCTTGTCTATTTTTTTTCATTACACTTGACAATGATATTAATATATATCTCATGCCCTTTTTAAAATACGTTGGATTTGTGATCTTTTATATTAATGTAAATGCTTATAATTAATATATGTATGTATGTATGTACAAGGTTTCAAATATAGATACAACAACCATTTGGAGTGAAATGCAAACAAGGATATGAGAAAATTATATATATATAATGATTAAGAAAAAATAAAAAATAATGGAGTGTTTTGTGGGGTGGATGACACCCTATGGTGTTGTGGCCCCTTAAGGGGGCCTATGACATCCTAGTGGTTGTGGTCTTGTGGCGGAGGAGGTTCCACTCCCACCATAGCCACGATTGTGGTGGGGGTGGGTGTTACCCCCTACTGCCAGCTATATATTATAGTTGAGTGATGCCCTTCCATAGAAAATGAATTAAAGGTTCTCTTGTCTATTTTTTTTCATTACACTTGACAATAATATTAATATATATCTCATGCCCTTTTTAAAATACGTTGAATTTGTGACATTTTATATTAATGTAAATGCTTATAATTAATATATGTATGTATGTATGTACAAGGTTTCATATATATATATATTCATCTGATTCCATTTATAAGATGAATATACATATACATATTATTTTTTCTAGAATCTATACTAACTTGTAAAATGGCTAAAAGAAGTTACACACATAGCTATGAATATACATATGCATATTATTATTTTAAAAAGAAACTAGTTCATATTTAAAATAAAAGTAATAAATAACACACAATCATATAGATATGCGTATGGATACAACACAAGTGCGCACACACACAGAGTCTAATAAATGTAAAATATTAAGGATAATCTTATAATGAGGGATAGAAGAGCATAACATAAGCAATGGCATTAATGCAACCAACCACTTAAAGCACAATATGTATACAATGTAAGTTTTCTTTCTAAGTTAAATGGATTTCTTTCCTCTATTTCTTGAAAGGAATCGCACATTTGGCATTGCAATTTGATATCTACAATGAATCTAATTCAGTGTAAAAACATTTCCTAACTTCAAATGACACATTTCATTCTCCTTTCTTACAAGTAACAATACGCAACTTAGATCCCCTCATCTATATAAGATAATGAAACAACAAGCCATAACCCTCTTTACTTTTCCTTAACATAGTACTCATTTTACTTATTTCTCTACAAGAATACCTAGTTACTTTCTAAGTGATGCAGAAGCATCACTCGTTTCATGTTTTAAGGTCATTTTGATGTCAAGAGTATTAAATTAGTGTTTGAAGGTCAATTAGAGTCCACTGGGATCATTTCCAATGGTTAGAGTTCTTAGGAAGTCCTAGAAATTCAAATTTGAGTTTTCCCGCCAAAACTAGATTTGAATTTTCTAAAGGTTTTTGGCTTGTTTTTATAGTTGGAGGTTGGTTCTCAAGGGTAGAAATAGGTTTGTTGAGTCCAATAAGGTCTAAAAGACCATGAGAACCCATGTTGGGTCTTTTGGCATGTTGTTTTCAAGTATAGGTCATGAATTAGGGTCAAAAAAGGCAAAAAATTAAGGTTTTATGACAATATTGTTAGGTTTTGCAAAAAGAGATAGATGTATTCAGTGGTAACTGCTTGAAAAACATTCATTCTCATTGAAAACAAGAAGGAGAACATGAAAAGAAGTGATTTTAACAGTTTTATGTTGTTGTACCTTGTTTTTCTAACTCTTTTTGACAGTTTTTATTGATTTGCAAACAAAAAGCACTTATGTATAGACATGCATGGACTTGTCATGGTCTAAGAATGCATGGAAAGTTGGAATGTTGTATTACAATATTAATTCAATCATTATTTGGTGATTTCATGGTGTTTTAGTGCAAGAAACCCTGTGTTCATTGCTCTTTTTGACAGTTTTCTACAAAACAAGCATAAAACAGTGTTGTATGGCCATGTACGGATTGGTACAGGCATGAAAGTACATGAAGTTTAAAGACCATTGTGTTACAGGTTGAATGCAGTTGGTTTGGTTTGATTTCAAATTGTTTTGATCAAGTTATGGAAAAAATACCACTAACAACCCTATTGCAGACCTAGGGTTTTCAACGAGAGAAAAACATCATATCTTAAGTTTGGACCAGTGAAAAATCACAAAATTTGGTGAACATCTTCATTTGGTAGTGTTCTAGATATCCTTCATGTTTCAGCTCTTGAAACCTTTGTTTGCATGAGATATTAGGGACCGTGTGTGTTGTTGTCTAGAAAAGACTGTCAAGAACCCTAGTAGGGTGACGGTTTAGTGAAAATTATTCTTGTTGAGTTTATCTCAAGAAAGTTAGGGTTTGGTAAGACCCTATAGAGTGTTTTGGAAGGTCTGAGAAGCCTAAGAAGTTATCATCAAAAGAGTTTTGTCATTCAAGTTTCCATTAGGCCTTGTTAGGGGTTTAAGACTAGTGAAATAGGTTTGAAAGAAGGGAAAGAATGGGGTATAGATTAAAATCCCATAGAAAGGGGTTTGTAGAATTCTGAAGACATTGTCCTTTCCATTGTTTTCCCTCTGCATCATTATTGGTATCAGAGCGTTGTTAAAGACAAGAAAGTCAAGAAAGGGTTGATAATCAAAGAAACGGTGAAAGATGCCTCCAAGAGTCAATGCAGCTGAAAGGGTGGCAGAGAGAATAGCCATATAGTTGGGAGAAGCCCTTTCCAGAGAAATGAGGGAAATGAGAGTTAGTTTGGATGCCAGACTCAGTGCAGTGGAAGCTAACCAAAGAAGAGGAGTGTTTGAATTAAGAGATATCAGTGGTATGGAGAAGCAAAGTGCAGAGGGTGAGCAATTTGTCATTTCCATGCAAGAGATACATCAAGTGAAACAACAGCTCCAAACTAGTGTGGAAAAGTACAAGCAAAAGGCATATTTGAAAAGAAGGGAGGTTAGTTTCAAGGTTGGAGATCTTGTCCTAGCACATCTCAGGAAGAAAAGGTTTCCCAAAGGCGAGTATACTAAGTTGAAGATGAAGAAGATAGGTGAAGATAGGTCCTTGTAGGATTGTTAAGAAGTTTGCCAACAATGCCTATGAAATTGCATTGCCTAGTGGAGTAGGCATATCACCAATTTTTAATGTTACTGACTTATACCCTTACAAAGGAGATCCAAATGCTAATGAAGGAGCAAGTACACAGTCCATGTCAGATGTTGATTGGATAGAAGACCTACCACATGCCAAACCAACCGAGTTAGAATGTATTCTTGACACCAAGGAGAGCAAAAAGACTAGAGGCAAGCAATACTTTTAGTATTTGATCAAGTGGAAGGGGTTACCATATGAGGATGCCATATGGATGACTGAAGCTAACATCATTAAGCATGGGTGCATTGTAGCAGACCTCCTCTCAGGTGGAACCTGAGTTTCATTTTCTTTCCCTTGGGAGTATGATGCAGGAGCATCACTCATTTCATGTTTTAAGGTCATTTTGATGTCTAGTTTGTGTTTTAAGGTCATTTTGATCTCAGGAGTCTTGAATTAGTATTTGAAGGTCAATTAGAGTTCATTGGGATCATTTCCAATAGTTTAGAGTTCTTAGGAAGTCCTAGAAATTCAAATTTGAGTTTTCCCGCCAAAACTAGATTTGAATTTTCTAAAGGTTTTTGGCTTGTTTTTATAGTTGGAGGTTGGTTCTCAAGGGTAGAAATGGGTTTGTTGAGTCCAATAAGGTCTGAAAGACCATGAGAACCCATGTTGGGTCTTTTGGCATGTTGTTTTCAAGTCTAGGTCATGAATTAGGGTCAAAAAAGGCAAAAAATTAAGGTTTTATGACAATATTGTTAGGTTTTGCAAAAAGAGATAGATGTATTAAGTAGTAATTGCTTGAAAAACATCCATTCTCATCAAAAATAGGAAGGAGAACATGAAAAGAAGTGATATTAATAGTTTTATGTTGTACCCTATTTTTCTAACTCTTTTTGACAGTTTTTATTGATTTGCAAACAAAAGGCACTTCTGTATGAACATGCATGGACTTGTCATGGTCTGAGAATGCATGGAAAGTTGGAATGTTGAATTACAGTACTAATGCAATCATTATTTGGTGATTTCGTGGTGTTTTAGTGTAAGAAACCCTATGTTCATTGCTCTTTTGATAGTTTTTTACAAAAATAGACATAAAATAGTGTTGTATGACCATGTACAAATTGGTACAGGAGTGAAAGTGCATGAAGTTTAAAGACCATTGTGTTATAGGTTGAATGCAATTGGTTTGGTTTGATTTCAAGTTGTTTTGATCAAGTTATGGCAAAAATACCACTAATAGCCCTGTTGCAGATCTAGGGTTTTCAGCGAGAGAAAAAAATCATATATCTTGAGTTTGGACTAGTGAAAAATCACAAAATTTGGTGAACATCTTCATTTGGTAGTGTTCTAGATATCCTCCATGTTTCAGCTCTTGAAACCTCTGTTTGCATGAGATATTAGGGACTGTGTGTGTTGTTATCGAGAAAAGACTATCAAGAACCCTAGTAAGGTGAGGGTTTAGTGAAAATTGTTCTTGTTGAGTTTTTTCTCAGGAAAGTTAGGGTTTGGTAAGACCCTGTAGAGTGTTTTGGAAGGTCTGAGAAGCCTAAGAATGCATCATCAAAAGAGTTTTGTCATTCAAGTTGCCATTAGGCCTTGTTAGGGGTTTGAGACTAGTGAAATAGGTTTAAAAGAAGGGAAAGAACAAGGTATAGATTGAAATCCCATAGAAAGGGGTTTGTAGAATTTTGAAGACACTGTCCTTGCCATTGTTTTCCCTCTGCAGGACTAAGCCTTTCAACACATTTACAAAACATAGTATGGAAAAATGAATCTTTAAATGTAGTACTCCTTTTCTTTGTAACATTTTCACACAAGGGAAGTGCTCCTTTCAATGAACAATTGCAAGATGAAGATTTTCTAATGTTACAAGGAGGATAAGATCACTTAAGAAATTTCTTCAACCTTTACAACAAATGGAGAAATATTTTCCACAACAAACACAACTCTACTTCCTTCAACAATGGACGATTTTTACCACTTAACAATTCAAGTATGAGCAACAAAACAAGCCAGTCCAATGGCAAATAACATCTTTTTTTTTCTTCAACCAAAACCTGCAATGAAAAACTTCTACAACCAAAGCCAATGGAGGTTGTTCACCTCCCAATTATTGGGCTTGCTAACTAGCCCACCCTTGAGCTAGGAGGCTTGCAGAGAAAACTAGGTGCATAACACAAGAGAGAAACACATACACTTTTCACAACAATATACACTACAAAAACTCCTATGAATTCCAAGGATTACACACACAATGAATCCATGAAATGATTCATAATGGTAGGGAGAGAAGAGTGGACTCTCTCCAATGGGGAAAATGAACAAATGAATCTCATACTCATCCATACACACATGTATCTGTTCTTCACAAGCTTTCTCAAAATCCTTCCACAACATTATTTCCAACTATATCACACATTTCTCCTCACAATAAAACACTCCTCAATGGCATTCATGCCAAACATGAATTAGCAAGGCACTCATGTGAAAAATTCCCTCTCGAGAGAATGAGATTTTCTCCAAGGAAGTTCACACCTCCCTCAACCCCTCATACGGGTTTCTCCCATCTAAGTGGGAGAGCGTAACCCAACATTAACACCCTTTCTATAGCAATACAAACACATTCCAACAACAATAAACACATACAATCACAAGAATTCATTTCACAGACATATAATCACCATACAAATCTAACAAGGAGAATGATGAAACTACTTCAATAAGCTATTTGAAATAGTTGAGTTGAACTTGATGAAGCTTCCTCAAAGAACTCTCCAAGCCTCTCTCAAACTTCAATCTCCCAAGAAACTCTCTCTCAAACACAAGAACAAAATAAATCCAAAAGTTCTTTCTAACCTTACAAGAGGGGTATATGTAATGGGTGCCTTGTCACTTCCTCTCTCTAAATGGGAACGTAACACATGGCCTCCAATTCACCCCCTCTCATCCCTTCACCCAAATCCCAAGGAGTGATTTGACTTAAGTTCTCACACATGTGTGAGACCTAGGGGAGAGGAGTGTACTTGTAAAATCTTCTCCCAAAATCTTCCTAGGTTATGCTCTCACAAATGTGAGGCATTTAGATGGGGATGTACTTGACCCACTCCTCATTCATGAACCTAGGAAAGAGAGATTGGATGGTGACAAGTCCACCATCCCTTTCCTCAAGGTCCATCCACATCACTTTCTTCCCAAGGAACTTGGGAGTAGTCAAATCTACCCCAAAACTCAAAATTTATATCCCAAAAGGTGTCCAACCCCTAAGTACTTATCCTAGGGACCTAATTTCATCAAAAAATTCAAGAAAATGACATTTCAAAACCATTTAAAAAGTCCACTAAATGCAAATGTGAAATTTTCCACATAAGATAATAACTCATCCCCATGACTCATTTAATAACCTTATAACAAAATAAAAATCAAATTAACACCACAAATTTATCACATTACAACATATTTTTACAAATAAAGGCCTTAGTCCCCTCCTGGAATAAGTTTAAGGCATGACTAGGGATAATACAATTAGGTTTTCTAGAGGACCTCTGATATTTTCATTGTTAATGGAAAATTCACGTGTACAGCTGACAACAAATATTAATGCATTCAATAAAATAGTCGAAGCGATTAAAATTATAATTTTACAATCATCATATATCATACATAATCCATAATTCACATCACTATCACAATTAATTAATCATCACATTTGGATTTCTAAATCAATACTTAATATACAACAATTCTCTTGGTACACCACACATAATTATTCCCATACATTGTCAAATTGAAAACAGGTAAATTTGATCATTACAAGTATAATTGATAACAACACTCAAAATCAAATCACCATAATCAAAAGAAACATGCAACATATAACCATCTCACAAAGATATAAATATGACATAATCATCCTCAAATCAATCATCAACATGTCCATATTAAACTAACAACACAATTGTATGTCTGTAATAAATATGTAAATCAAATAGTGTCAACAACAGTAATAGCTCTAAAATTTGACCATTAGTTGTGAGTGAGCTTGCAAGGGAAAAGGTGGGCCTCACAAATTGGAGTTCACTTGGGTGTCACCCAAGGTCACCCCTTTTGCCAAGGTAGGTCACTTGAGCGACCTTGCTAGCTCATCTTGGGTCGCCTGAGAGATTGGGAAGCTCACCTGAGAGACCTTGCCAAATCTTTTGACACTAGGATTAGGGGCAAAAGTTAGCATTTTCAACACCTAGGGATGATTGTTTCTTCAATTTCACACTAGCTTCTCATTTTATTGCACATTTTCTAGGACTATCATGGAAGCCTGACAATCCTCATGAGTACCAACTAATCTACTCCTACTTTCTTACACTTGCTTTTTGAAAAATGATTTCACTCTAACATGGATTGATGCACTCTCTTTCTTCATTCTTTTGTAGGCACCATTGATGAATGGAGGGAATTTATCATATTTTCTTACTTAGACATTGCGACCCCTACCAGCAGATGTGCTCGAGAGGCACTTCTTGTTAATGTTGGATTACCATCTCAGGTAGGTCATCACATAGATGCATTTTCTCCTTCTTATCATGATGGCTAGGACTTGGCTTCTCACTGCACTAGGGTTGCTACATTAGAGGTTGAGAATGCCTTGCTTTTATAGATTGCCAACCTTGGTGTACAAAGATGGTCTTCAGTTTCACAAGCCACTACTCCAGGACCATCACACTTGCAGATGTAGTTATGTTCCTTCACTGGGTCACACTCATAGGACACCTAGGCCTTCGAATGTTGCAGATAGTAGGAGACATCAAAGAAAGAGCCTTGAGGATTCCTTTAGTCAAAGACATCCTTGAGGGACCTTTTTGTTGCATTATTTTAAATAGTTGCCCCCTTGCATAGGGAGATTAGCACACTTGTGTGCACCCTTGTTATTCCTTTTTGGGCTCCCTTAATGGGGTAGATTGTATTCAAATGCTCTTTTACACTCATGACATCTGACTTAGATTATATTGATCTATATGCTTATATTGATCTATATGCTCCCTTAGTCGATATCTTCTACTTTACTTTCCTCTTGGTGCACATGGTTGGATAGGACTTATTATTTATTCTTATGTATATTCTTATGTTTATGCACACCTATGATGATCCCATATGATGATGATGATGATGTTTTTGTTATCTTTTTTTATTTATAATGTATGTAGTGTTTATGGATGCATTTGATTCACATATTGGAATGCAAATTACTATGTTTACTTTATGCTACAAATGTCATGATGTAGTGACATGTTTTATTGATTTGTATTTTTGAAATGTATGCAAATGGAACAAACATTGTGATTGCTCTTTAGTAATATTTTTGACCTAGGGGATTACGAGTTGACATAGCATAGGGTGACCTACTAAATTGTTTGAGATAAGATTTAGGAATCAAGTGGGAATGGGAAGGAGATGGAACAACTTTGAAACTTGTCTTTGCAAAAGGATAAACACTTATCCTTATCTAGATAAAACAATTTGACGCATTTTTCAACTTAGACAAGCAATAAATTTTATTAGTACTTTCTAGACTTAGATCAAAAGATGGTTGACAAGTTAGACCTAGGGTAAAGGAAAGGCTCCAAAGCAAGGATGGGCCAAAAAGACAGCTAGACTCTTAGCTTTTCCTAATTGATGTGTGTGTGCTTTGTACCTCTCTCTTTTATTTTCTTTGATAAATGTCACCCTCGCAGATTCAAGTTTAGATTTATTTGCACCTGAGAGTACGAACATCAACAATCCTCTCTTTTCTTTTTCTTCTTTTTTTGTGGTAATTTTTTCTCTTTTTTACTTTTTTGTGATTTTTCTTATTTTTGACTTTTTTTAAATTGCTTTGCAAAGTTCTGATCCCCCTAAAGTTTTTGGCCAGGGGAATAAGGGGTTGGGTGCCACTAAAATCTTAACTGACTCTAGGACTTCCATCTTTCTAAGGAGGATTAGGGAAGGTCAACTTGTGAGCTTCCATTGGGTACTGTATGTTTGAATACTTGCTTTGTTTAGACTTGACAACATGATTGTTAAGAGTAGGATTAGTATGAAGCTAAAATCTTGACTTTGTTTGAATTTGTTGGGAATGTAAAGGGTAAAATGGCTAATGATGCTTTTAGGGAATCTTTAAGGCTTCGAAGGGACAACCTATACTAGAAAACCTTAGACTCCTTGCTAAGACAAAGATCAAATGAAAGCATGTTACGAATAGATGCATGACGAAGAGAATGAAAATGCATGTTTCTAAATTTTCACGTTTTGTAATTTTTATGAGTTTTTAATTTTTTTAAAATAATTTTTAGATGTAATATTTCTTCAAGTGAAAGGAATTAATCATCTCACCAAAGTCTTTTCCTTCCATAGTGCTTAGGAGGTAAGCATAATTTTTGACATCTTCCTTGATCACATACAAACTTTTCCAATCCTCATGAAAATTCCGTTTATTTCTATATTTTTTGTTCTTAGTACTACCCTTTTTGAGCACTAGTTCTCCAATTCTAAATGGTCTGGTTGGTTCCTATTGATTTACAAGAATAATTGCACTTTCTTTTGAGGGCTAAGTTGTTATAAGGTGAGATATGCATTGATATGTTTGATGGTGGGATGGGGTCATGTACATGGTTCCATCATTTGATAACAACTCAATTAGGAGGTCAAACTCATCTTGCATGTAGATTCTAACCTCAAGTCATTCTTGAATAGTCTACAAAAATTGAAATAGTTCAAAGGGAGTTTGAGGTTCCTTGTGCTCTTCCAAAGGAATGAAGGTTAAACTAGTCTTTCCATAGGGCTTTGGTCTCAGATCCATTGAATATTTGATATAGTTATCTGGAAACTCAAGAATGGTGGGGTGTTCTTCCCCAATAATTACTTGCAGTTTCTTTTACTTCTTAAACCTTCCTTCACTTACCTCATCTTCATAAAGTAATCTTTTAACCATTTCAATTTGAACTTGAGGTGGTCTCCAATTATCATTTGATTGCACCAAGGTAGTAGGTGAAGGTTGGTTTTGATTGTCATGAGCTATGAAAGCTTTAGATGAGACTTTTAGGTCATTTGTAGATTCCTTATCGATGGATTTTACATAGATATGATAATCATAATCCATCTGCATTGGTGGGGTTAGATGAATATATGATTCACTAGGAGGTGTGAGCAGTGTAGATGAGTCATCTAATACTAGTGGATTGTAAGAATTGCTCAACATAGTTTCCCTAGGTGGCATTAAAGGAGTGTATCCTTCTGACATGTTTTCATCTACATTGGTGAAGACATCAAGGGTTGATCCCTACCAGGTCAATTGTTTCCAATTCAATTAGAGGAGGATCTTCTCTTGGTTGATCTGGTTGATTCGGTTGAACTTCTCTTTGCTCCTTTTCTTTCATATTCATGTTAATGGTAAAGATGTCTATAGGGAATTACAAAAGGACTATCTTGTTCAAGAAGTTCCATGATTTTTGTTGTCATTTCCATAGAAAATACTGATTTTTCTTATAATGGTTCCCCTTTTACTAATCGTTTTGACTTCTACATTCGTCATTGTTTTGATTTGTTCATTTTTTATTTCAACTATAGGACTTGTGGAGTTGTCTCAAATTTTGTACTTTTATTTGTTGATAGTTCATAATCGATTGGGATACCAATTTTCTTCTTCATTGCATCAATCTTTAACATGCTAAATGACATAGGGTCTCCTTTTGTAACATAGATCTCCCAAGATTTAAAGGGAAAACTTCTTGGAATAGGGTAGGAGGGACTTCCATAGCCTTCCAAGAAGTAGATTGTAGCCTATGTCCCTTTCAATACATAGAACACAATTGGCATTGTCTTGGGACCAAGAGAAGGAAGAAGAGTTATTTTCCTAATTGTAGTTGCCTTTAGATTGTCATAGCCTCTCAAAGTGTCATGACAGGGTATGATGTTTGTGTGTACATATCTCATCGTCTTGAGAATGGAGAATTGAATGATGTTAATAGTCACTCCATCATCAATTAGAATTCTCTTAATGCAAGTGTTGTAAATGCACACTTGTAAATACAAGGTAGGATCCCCCTTCTTTGTTAGTTAGATCTTGGTTGGAATTTTCTTAAGGTTGAAGAAGAATATAGGGTTTTGTAACTCAACATTTGAAGGATCTAGATCTAGATCTACTCGATTTATTTTCTCACTAGGAGGCGAAGTGATCTTGTCAAGATGTTTTAAGCCAACATCTTTAATAAAAGAGTTGTATTGTGCGAAGACAAGTTTCTAAGAAGATCTATAAAAGAGATCTTTGTGTAAGTCTTCTTGAGGTCTTCAATGAGCTCATAATGATGGTTTGAATTGTGATGGGGTGGGATCCATTGTTGATATGGCCTTTCTATGATAGTCAGTTTCTTGGACCACATCAGATTCTATTTCAACTTCTTCATGGATGAATTCCACCACACCTAACATTTTTGTTTGTCTGTTATGGCCTAATTGAGTTGATGTTGTTAGTTCTCCCATGTTTGTTGTGTTGGCCTATGTTGAACTTGAAGCATTTTGAGTATTCTACCCATTGTTTTGATACGCAGGAAGGGGTCTTGGAAGATTTTCATTTTCATGTTTTGGGGAGCGATAGGTGCTTGTTTAGCATTGTTTTATTCCTAGGTATCACTTTTAGTGGATTAAGGAACATTTCTATGAATATACGTTCTTCGAGAAACCTTGCAATAAACTTGTTGTACTCTCTATAGATTTAGTGTTGTTGCCCCTTACCTTGTGAAATGAGTAGAACTAGTTTGGATCAAATGGTCATTGATAGAGTTCATATATATTATCATTTCTGTTACCATATTGTTGATTATTCCTTTTGAGGGTAGGTATTGTTCCTAGGATAGTCTACAATGTTGATGTTTTGAGGGTAATAGTCTCTGCCATTGTATTTATCTTTGTTTTCCCTATTTCTTGTGAGAGGTTGGTCAGTAAGTCTGTCAATTGTTACACTTTGATTATTCTTCAAGATTTTAATAGTGGGTTGGTTATTTCCACTATTACCATTTTTCACTACCAGTCTTCCATTTGTTCTGTAAGTTCTTCACCCACTATATATGATAGCTTGGTCTATTCTCAAAGAACTCTCTAGGGCTTCCTCATATGATTTATAAGGTAGTTTTTGTACTTCCTCCCTTGTATCCCTATTAAGGGCATGCAGAAATAGGTCACATAGTTCCTTGTGGTCCATGCACTCATTGAAGAATAAGGGACTTACCTTTATCTTGTCACAAAGTGAGCTACAGATTCATTGACATCTTGTTTCATGCTAAAAAATTCTCTAATTCTAATTTTCACAAGTTTGTTCATGTCAAATGCAACTATGAATTCACCAATGAACTGCTTGAAGGAATGTATAGATGCCTCAAGGAGGCAATAGTACCAATCGAGGGCAATTGCTTCAAGGGTCTTTGGGAAGATTCTTGTGATGACTCCATCCCAAGGGAGGAGTTCCCTTACTACTATGGTGTACACTTTAATATGAGAATTAGGATCTCCCTCCACTTTTAACTTGGGTAAATCTGGGAGAGGATGAGGAAGCAACACGTTGTGAATGGTGTAGTCTAAGGGACCCTTGAGATAGTTCATGTAAACTAGTTTTGAGAAGTCAAATTCATTCTGGGAAACATAAGCCATGTAGGTGCGAAAGTTTGATTTTGAAGATTTTGTTTATATCTAGGTATGATTGGATATGTTTGTTGCATGCACATCTATTGAAATGCTAGTGGCATTATGTAGTTTTTTGTTATGTTGATACCACTTGGTTGCATATTTTGATTTTGAAGAGGAGGCATGAATGCATCATTTTTTCCTAAATTACATGAATATGTAACATCCTCTCCAATAAACTAGAATAAAATAATATTATTCTGATAAGTTAAAGAAAAAAATGGGAATGAATTAATTTTTTCTCATAAAATACAACTCATTGAATAAATAGCTTTCATTAATCTATATAAATTACAAACATTACAACAAATATTCAAATAGCTTCCAAATATGACTAAGTCCTTTACAACATCTAGCCATATAGGCTTATAACAAAAGAATGTCACACCATACAATGTCTTCGATATCATACCATATCTTTGACACTGAACCTGGTGGAGAGAGAGCATCATCAAGGTGATTTACCGCCCAACCACAAGGATCACACCTCCCTAGTCTCACACCTAAATGGAGAATCCCAACCCTTCATGAGGGGTTTCGCAAACTAAATCCAACATGTGTGAAGGAATCTACTACAGCATGATATATCTAACATTTCTAGTATGTATAAAATGCATATGTATTTATATCATGATATGGCAGAGAGTGAAAAATAAATCAAACAGTAATTAATACTAAAGTCATTAACAAGCTTTGGCCAAATTATTTTTTGAGCCACTGATGGGCTAATAGGTTACGAATAGAAACCTACCCTTCTCTATAGCTCCATATTCGACACCCGTCCATGCTCTTTCTCTAACTCAACTTACAAAAGTAAAAGATGCATCATGCAATGGCATACATAACCATAAAACATCCAATGATGAATATTCACATATTGCACGGAGACAAGTGTCAAACAGTTAGATACACAGTGATAAATCAAATGAGCTTTCATCTAAGATGTTATTCACATAAGTTGGACACCTTCCTATTCGTATAATTCATGTTCACAATTTCACTTCTTACTATGAGGAGTCAAAAGTAGAACCAACCTATCGAGCGGTGAGCCATCTAATCGTTAATGGTCTAACTACACTTGCAAGAATTCAAAGAACATAAATAGGAGGAATCGAGTTCAACAGGCTTACAAGTCACCCTAATCGATGTCCATATTACTTTCACATGCATTACATAAATAAATCAATATTGATGTAAAACACTTAATGTATTCTCTTTCCACTAATCATTATCCATGAACATATACTAGTGAGAAGGAACATGCACATCTATGATGATTTTAGCTATGACCATATGACATATTTATTCCTAAATAATCCAAAGCGAGCAAAACCTCAAATGATTAACTCGAACCCATAGTACTTATATATAATTTCACAAATTTGCATTCAAACCTAGATATGAGTACTTTCATAAATCTAAATAAATACTAGATATAAATCATACTAAAATAATTACTTTCTATCAAATACCATCTATAATAAATCCTTAATAAAGAAGAATTTCAATTTTAAATGTTGACTTCTAAAATGCAATTATATGAGATAAAAAAGTTCAATAAGTCAACTATATATATTTCTATATTTTTATCTAAAGATTGTCTTCAGAATCATTATATTCTAGATCAAACTAAACTAGATTAATTGAGTTTACAATCAAGATAGTATTGTTATTCTCTTCACAAGTTCTAACAAAATATACCCACGCATAGAGAAAAGATTTTAATTTACATCTTTATGCAATAAGAATAATATAAAATCAAGCCGACTAAGATATAGGAATAATTATCTAAGATTATGAAATAATCGAATCTCAAGTCCATAATTCTATCACTGATCAAAAGAAATAAAACTCGCAGATAAAACTAAAATATTTCCTTTACATAATGCAAGAGGTCGACCGTTAGCAAGATGCTTAAACAAAAAATTTACTAAAGAACTAAATTTTTAAACCTTTTCAACAAGGCTGATTAGCAATATTAGAAATTTCTTAACTTTTTTATATCTCAATGAAATTTCAAGATTCAAAATGTTCCAGTAATTTGAAAGATAGGAACGCAAACCCCAAAAATGGTTTTTAAAGAATAGAACCCAGGAAAGAGCAGTTTTACCGCAAACATCCTCAGCAGACCAACAAACTTTAGCCACAAATTAAAATAAATAATCTCAGTTTTCAATACAATTATAACGTATATTAAACTTATTCCTCCCATTCTTATTGCATAATCTTAATTTAGAGAATAATCATTAATGCTCATCCTAAAACAAAGATACTAATCTCTTCTTTAATTGTGAAGAGAAATTATCTAACCTACCCAAAAAGTAAAATGGATTCTTATTGGTAATTCCTAAATTCTAGATTATAAACCTTGAAACATTTGAGAAAGTGTCAATCATACATCCTAACATTCCATCCAAACTAAAGTTCAAATCAACAATGATAAAACAAAATATTTTTAAAAAAGGAGTTTGACTCTAAAAGGGTGTAGGCACTGCCAAAATTCAAAACCAATGTTTCAAAGTAATGTGCATGAATAGCCATGCCAGTCTAAGGAAAATAAATGAAGTTCGAGTTGGCTTTGTGAGGATTGAAAGACTCTAATAGTGTTAATGGATTAAGATGCAAAGCCATACACTGCAACTTATATGGGATTTCTTTCAAACTTAAATAACCATGATTGGAAAATGAGAGTATGCAATGGTAAAATGAAATTTTAGGCAAATAATATGTAAAGGCACTCAACTGTATGACAAAATGCCAGAAGAAAGATATGCGCCTATGCAGAAATTCTTACAAATCTGTATTACCATGCACAAAAGGGTGTGGTAAAGTATGTGAGTTGTTTGGGAGCTCATAAGTAGATCTCCAAGCATCATCTAGTACAACAAAATGGAGGAACTCTGCATCATACACGTGTGAAAGGTTACAGTCTATTGAGCATAAATCAAGACTAAATTTGTGTTTTGTTTAAAAATAATGCCAAAAGAAAAGTAATTTGGTAGTCGGCCAGCATTGATCCAAGGTGTGTATGGTAAAAATGACACCAATATCCGGTAAGCAGAGGGCACACAAATAAAAATCATACTAAGCATGTTTAAACCCTCATAAATCAAGGCGCACAGGATGATAAGACATTCGTGAGAAAAAATACTGAAGTTTAATTTTTTTTGCCCATTCGATTAATCTCACAGAGGAAACAGAATCAAAAGGAAAGATACATAAATACAAAACTCATGCCATGCATGCAAAAAGTGGAGACACAGACAAATGTGCCAAAGAGTTGTTATCTCAAGAATTGCAATGTTTGTAGGAATAATTTACTGGAAGGAGTTCTTAACCCTATAGTGTACGACAATCACCCAAGAACAAATGCATGCAATTGAAATTAAGAAATTTTCAAGAATTGATTCATGCAATCACAAAAACCTACAATAAAGATTCATGTAAACGATTGAAGGAATTTGCCTTCATACCTGATCAAGAAGATCAATCTTAATGCACACAGAAATAAAAAATCCCCTCAATCCAGTCTACTCGCGAACTCTTGGTGCTTAGAGTGTTGTGACTACAACATAATATATCCAGAAATCACCAAGCGGTGTAATTTCATTCTCCTCCAACTTCCTTCTATAGAAATCTTTTACTTATGATTTTATAGACTCAAATTCTCTAACCCCCGAGTCTTCCTCAAAGAATGCACGCTTAAATTAAAATAGAAAAGACAATAAATTCCCACTCTCTTTCTATCTGAAATTATCTAATTTTAAACTCTCCAAGATTCTCAATAAATTTGTAACTACCTCTTGTGGCCAAAATATAATCCTTTACTTTATATATTAATGGCCTCGGCCTTTTACCAATCAAAATATATATATATATAATCCTTTAACTCAAACAAAATTTAATAAAGAATTTAAATAATCTTTCTAAAGATATTTAAATATTTTAAAATATTAATTTGAAATAATATATATATATATTGCGACTAGATATTTATTTAGTCTATTCTAGTCTATTCTCCGAATAAATTATTCTAGAACGCAATGTAATGTTTAATCCATATGAATCTGTGTGGTGTGTACAGATTCGTTTTACCACATTTCACCTTCGGTCGGCTAAACACCCTATGCCTCGATGATACTCTCCCTTTGTCAAGAGAGTGTTCTTATTGCAACCACAGTTGAAGTGAGTAGTCAATCAATTATTTAATTATAATAATCATATTTATATCCATAATGTAAATATTTGAAAATAAGGGTTGTGACATCCTTCCCCTCTTGGAAGAGTCGTCATCCCGATGATCTAAAAATCAAATCAAATTAAGTACATACTAAGAAGGTTCCATACCTTTCCAACCTTGTTTTACCTTAACATTAACCGGGAAGTCAATTAGTTCAAATGTACCTGTTTGCTCAACATAATCCTTGTGTCTAATAGTCAAACACTTACACAAGTTGTTAGAGCATTCATAGGCAAATTTTAAATATCATTTGAATATAGCTAGTCAATTATCATACCCTTGTTTTTGCTAAGTCATCTAGATAGAGATAAGTATACTAACTTCATACATATGAACCATCATTTCATAAGATGCATTACTAGCATAATGTAGGAATACACACAATAGCATTACTCGCAAGAGTAAAAACACAATCACTATAAAGCAATCACAACTCAAACTTGATTTCATCAATCCCCTTTAGTTATATCAGTGTAATAATACATATATGATTGGCTAGTTTACATTAGATATCACATCCTTTACTAAAACCACGAAGTAAGAATATCCCAAGTCATAATTCATAAGAACTTCATGCAAAGACTCCATTCACATTTATTCTAGGATCTATGTTCCCTTATCTCTATTAGGCATGGTTCAAAATCCTAATTTATCATCATGCAATAAGTTAAATAAGTCTTATCAAAACTTGAGACATTTGTATGCAAGTGACTTTATCTTACAGTCTTACCCAAATGGTACAATTCCTTGCTATAAGAATAGGAAATAAAATCTTTAAGTTCATCTTGTCAAACATGTCAATCCTGCATGCGACACTTGAACAATAAACACTCCAAACACATAATGGAAGAATGATTTTCTTTACTAACATCAACTCTATTTATCAAGAGTATCTTCTCAACAATGATTCTAAATCAAAAGAGATGTTTCATCACAGAGTAGTTAAATCATCATAGAAGATTAACAACAAATGGAAATGGATCGATATGATTTAATGCTAAACCTCTAATGGTCAACTTGGATTTCAACACTAAGTCACTGATGATCAGCATCATAATAAAATCATTAAAAGGTGATTACAACACTAAGTCACTGAAGAACCCTCAATAAGGATAAGTTGTTCAATACTAAATCTCCAAAAATAAATAATTTGACTAAATCAAAGAAGGTTAAAGATTATAAAGATAATCATGTTCTCTTTATCAAAAATGAATTCATTAAGATTGAAAAGGTGATCATATTATGACTTTCACAGATGATCAAGATATAAAGGTCATCAATAAGATAAGGAGATCACCAAAGACCAAAAATTCAAGTATATCATCATGATTTCAACACTAAATCAAGAAGATCAATATCAATTAGATAAATATGATTTCAATACTGAGTCAAAGATGTTCAAAACTCAAATGGATCAACATGATCTCAACACCAAAGCATAGAAGATCAAGGTCAACATTAAATTACAAAAAGAGCTCCTGCACATAGTTAAATTCAGATTTAAATGCATTAAGGCACAAAATTACATAGCTTCAAATCCTCAAGGTGCCCTACTAGTTCTAGCATAATAAAAACAATGCTTCAATAAGATCTATAAGGCATTCAAGTGCATTTGTAACATTTCAATTGATAGGAAAGGTCAAGGCAAAATTCCAAGCCCAAAGAATGACCCAAATAATTCCTACTCATATTGAACACATGAGCAATCATTTCTTAAAATGAATATTTCACATAAAGTATGGTTACAGATAGTGTATCACTCCTACATAGTAAGAGTACTATAATTACATAAAGTACATTATGTTAGATCTAAGGCACACAACTGAGGGGGGGGGGTGAATCAGTTATGCAAAAACTTGCTTCTACTTCAAACACTTGATTCTTCTTTGTTAGTTAATAGCATATCAATTAACCATCCATGAAAGCATAATGCATAAACACAAGAGCAGATAAACATCAACACATTGGACACCAAGATTTTGACGTGGAAAACTCAGTTAAGGGAAAAACCACGGGGTGATTAACCCAAGGATTATTCTCTGTTAGAAGAATAAGAAAAATGAATGGTACATGCCAATTAGGGCTCACTGCTTGAGCACACTGCTCACAAAGAGGCACACTGGCTACAAGAGACACACTGTCTACAAAGTGATAAGAATCACAAACTTGAACTGGAGATTGACATCTTTACCATGTCTGGATTAGTTCCATTTAAGCCTGAGATACTTCTACTCTGCCCTTCGCTCTTTCGCTATACCACTCTCATCCGCTCCACAACACCCTTTGAAATGAACTCACAAACCTTCATTTATATCGACTTAGGAACAATCATCTAAGTCAAAAATCAACCATAAGGACATTCGCAAGATGATTAATACATCCAGTCGGCCACCACAAGAACATTTGCAAGATGAACAACTCATCCGGTCAGCTAGTCTGAACAAGAACTTCATCCGGAAGAATATCTTCAATTCTGGGCTCTACCACCAATGCGGACTGACAACATAACCTCAACATGATCCAAGAACCTTCACAAGCTTGCCTGATTGACCAGGTACATCCGTACTTCCTCTACTCACATGAATCTCTTCTCCTCTTCATCTGGAACTTCAAGAACATAGTCTGTCGCGACTGTCAAAATGAAAAAGGTTCTTCCAGACCTCCAAACTTTGTACAAACCAAGATGACACATCACAAGGACATCCCAAACACTCCTTCCAATCCGCAAAGTCTGACAATGCTCCTCCGGATCTCACCGGACCTTTTTGTAACACTCTGTCACTCCGGAACAACTCCCAGAACTGGTTCTACTTGACCGATCACAACTTTTTCATATCTTCATGTAGACCTTTGAAATTTTAATTGGATCATCTCAAGACTCATATCTACAAACCTTTAATCTACATCCTTTGATTCTCAACCTATTGAGTACATTTGCCTTCTTCTTATCACTGTTCTTGATTGAGACTACTTTTCTCAATATCCTCAACACACAGCTCATCCAAACCTTCTTACCAATGCAATATGAGTATGTTGACATCAATGACAACACTGGTTAACCTCATACTTGCAACAATCTCCCCCTTTGCCATTGATGGCGACATATGATGTGAAAAACCATCAAGACAAGAACTTCTCTTTTCTGTCACAGCTCCCCCTATCAGCAACAATTCTTCACATGTCTTATCTTCCTTTACTACTCCCCCTTTGATCATCAACCACTTGTTTTTCACATGTCTTCTCTCCCCCTTTGACATCAATGGTAAAGGGCTCATACCATCACTTGTAACATATTGGAATCATACCAGCTGCTCCCCCTTAGTAGCAGCTCCCCATTATCAATCTGGATCACAAGATATGACTGTGATATCCACCGGACTGATGCACATCAGTGCATCCTAGTTCATCACCGGAGGGGCCATGACCCCTAACTTCTCCCGGAGATACTCAAAAGAGTCCTTGGGAAGAGGTTTAGTAAAAATATCTGCAATCTGATCCTTGGAGGTACATACTCTAATCTGACTTCATCCTTGTTCACTTGTTCTCTCAGAAAGTGAAACTTGATAGATATGTGCTTAGTCTTAGAATGCAATACCGGATTCTTAGAAATGTTAATTGCACTTGAATTATCACAAAAAATTGTGATAGGCTCCTCATATTCAACTTTAATGTCTCTTAGCATTTGCTTCATCCATAAGATTTGAGTGCAACTACCTGCTGCTGCAATGTATTCTGCTTCAGTTGTAGACAGAGATATTGCATCTTGTTTCTTGCTTAGCGAAGAAACCATTCTCTTTCCCAAAAAGAATGCTCCACCACTGGTGCTCTTTCAGTCATCCACATCTCCTGCCCAATCTACATCTATATATGCATGAAGAGAGCAATCCGGATCTCTAGGGTACCATAGACCATACTCAACTGTTCCTTTCAAGTACCTAAAAATTATTTTGATTGCCATAACATGAGATTCTCTAGGATCAGCCTGGAATCTTGCCACAAGACCAACAACTTGCATTATATCTGGTCTAGTCTGAGTGAGATACAACAATCCACCAATCATTGATCTATACTTTGTCTGATCTGCCTTTGGAGAGTCATCATCTTTGCTCAACTTACATCTGGTTACCATAGGAGTGTTCATTGGCTTTGAATCTTCCATACTGAATTTCCTCAACAATCCTTTCACATATTTGGTCTGAGAAATGAAGATCCCTTTCTTTGTTTGAGTAATTTGCAGACCCAAGAAGAAATTTATTTCACCAAGCATAGACATTTCAAACTCACTTTTCATTTGATTTGCAAAAATTTTGCACATACTATCTCTTCCTCCAAAAATGATATCATCCACAAACACTTCAACAATCAAAATATTTTCATGATCAATTTTAAAATATAAGTTACTGTCAGCAGTACCTTTGTTGAATCCAATTTGCACAAGATGCTTATCCAACCTTTCATACCATGCTCTTGGGGCTTGCTTCAATCCATACAATGCTTCCTTCAACTTGTAGACCATATCATCATTATCAACCAATTGAAATCCATCCGGTTGTTCAATGTATACTTCTTCTTCCAAATCACCATTTAGGAAGGCAGACTTGACATCCATCTGATATACCTTGAAGTCTTTGAAGGCAGCATATGCAAGAAATAATCTGACTACTTCAATTCTTGCTACCGGAGCAAAGGTTTCTTCAAAGTCAATTCCTTCTATTTGAGAGTAGCCTTTGCAGACCAATCTGGCTTTGTTTCTGATTACTTCACCAACTTCATTTAGTTTGTTCTGAAAGACCCATTTGGTTCCAATCACATTCTTGTTTCTAGGTCTGGGAACAAGATCCCAAGTGTGATTTTTCTCAATTTGCATCAACTCTTCCTCCATTGCTTTTGTCCAATTTTCATCATTGCATGCTTCATTTATTGTCGTAGGTTCAATCTTTGAAATCAAACAACATTCATCTAAATTTTGAGCAATTTTCCTCCTTGTTTGTACCCCTTTGCTTCTGTCACCTATGATCTGATCTTCAGAGTGATTTAGAGTTACATACCTTGGAACTTTGGGAGTTTCTTGCACTACCAATTCTTGATCAGGCTCATTCAGACAAACTTCTTCTTCCTGATTTACCATATCAGTCTGGATCTAAATTTTAGAGGAGGATGGAGCTCCTTGCACTAGAGGATCATTCTGATCATCTTCATCATATTCATAGAATCTTGAGGGCTTCTCAATTCCTTCATCAACCTTCACATTTGTACTTTCTATCATCTTTCTCAATCTCTTATTGTAACACCGGTATGCTTTGCTTTGAGTGGAGTAACCCAAGAAAATTTCTTCATCACTTCTAGCATCAAACTTTCCTAAGTCTTCATCTCTTTTGATGTAACACTTGCTCCCAAATACTCTAAAATATCTCATAGTGGGAGTTATACCAAACCAAAGTTCATAAGGAGTCTTACCGGTATTGCTTCTGATTTGAACTCGATTGAGGGTGTAGACTGCAGTGCTGATAGCTTCTCTCCAAAACACCTGAGGAACATTTGCTTCCAACATCATTGTCCTGGTAGCTTCCTAGATGGTCCAGTTTTTTCTTTCAACTACTCCATTCTGCTGTGGAGTCCTAGGAGCAGACAACTGTCTCTTTATACCATGCTTCTCACAGAAGTCTATGAATTCACCGGATGTGAATTCACTACCTCTATCAGACCTTAGACACTTAAGTTTTAATCCGGTTTGATTCTCTAGCATAGCCTTGAAGATTTTAAACTTCTCAAAGGCTTCTGATTTCTCTTTCAGAAAGGTAACCCACATCATCCGGGAATGATCATCAATCAGTAACATGAAATATCTATCACCTTGCATACTCTTGATTCTTGTCGGACCACATAGATCAGTATGAACTAATTCCAATAATCTGGTAGAGGACTGATCTTTGCTTTTGAAAGATACTCTACTCTGTTTACCTAGCTGACATTCTTTGCACAAACTATTTGTAGGTTTCACCAATTTTGGAAGATCTCTTACAACCTAAATATTGCTTATCTTGATGATGTTATCAAAATTTACATGACACATCTTTCTATGCCTTAGCCAACTCTGATCAACTTGAACAAATAGACAACTTTTATTTGAACCAACCAAATGGAAGATATTACCTTTAGTTTGAGTACGGGATGCAATCTCAGTTCCGGAGCTTGTAAAGATTCTACATCTTCCATTCTTGAACCGGAGATCATAGCCTTTATCCACTAACTGACCAACACTGAGAAGATTGTGCTTCAATCCTTCAACATATAGTACATTACCAATTTTGCTCTTTCCATCAAAAGAAATAGTTCCCCTACCTCTGATTCTGCCAGCAGAATTGTCACCAAACTTTACCATTCCTCCTGTTGGAACTAGAAATTTCCAGTCAATTTTTTCAAAAAAACTTTTTAAGATCCCTGATGATGATAAATTTCTGCTTTAGGAAACATGCATATTGGTCATGATACTGAATTTTGGATCATTTGATTTGACTTTACTGTCTTAATTAAAATCTGAAATGGAAGTAGATTCCAAATCTTAGTATAATAATTAATATCATATCTCAGGATTCTCTTTGGTGTTCATATCCCAACACTTCACCAACCAAAGATCCAGAGTAATTGATTCTTAAAGATGAAAACAAAATCATAAAATATTTCCATAGGGAAATTTTTGTTCTACACACTTTTTTTATGGGCTTCCCGGGTAAAATGTAACCAAACATGAACTGTGCTATAATGTCATAACCTAGTTGTTGTTTTTATGTATGACATCAGAAGAAAATTTTCCATTACCATAGAGGCTAAACAGAAGAAGAGAAGACAGATCTATTTGGCTTTTAAAACAAAATAGTAAAAATCACATAGCATTAAACAAAAACTTGGGATTTTGATTAGCTTCTACTACTTAAAGAGTTAATGCAAAGGAAAATCATGAAAAGCAACTGTGCTGAAATGCATAGAAAAATTTATATGCTACTGGAATTTTTCTGCAGTGAATAAGCTGTGTTCCTGGTCTCAATAAAAGGTCAAGAAAGAAACAATGAAATGATGATACAACAGATGGTGGGAGGATGCAAAATATCATGTGACCTGAGATCAAATATTACAACATTTGAAGATAAAATTATAATTAAACTAAGCCTGTTAAGAGGACTTGCATTGTAAAGAGAATATATTTTGAACATTTATCAACAGTCATTATTTAATAAGAAATGGCAGACATCAAACCTGGTTGGTAGTAGCTTGAATCACTCCAATTGGGAGAGTTAAGAAGCATGACAGTCCACATGCTAGTATCATGCCCCACCATGGAAGTTGAATTTGTTCTTTCCATACAAATGACAGTAAAAGACAGAATGCCATGCTGCCGGCTAACAAGATAAGGAACCACCACTCTGGAACATCCTTATAGCGCTTCATCATGCGTCCATGTACATCCAATTTGGTAGCATTCATAGCAGATCTGCTCCGCTTAAACATGTCACTGTAGACATAAAATTCAATCAATGTCATTGTTCAAGTGACTGGTACCAAACTCTTATTCATTTTGTAAAGCAATAAAGAACAGAAACAAGCAAATGGGACTCACTATCCATTAAACAAGAGCACATGGGTAATTGTTGCTGCAATCCTTGCAAAACCTGATCTAATGGACAGTGCAAAAAGAGGGCTGAGATATAGCTTTCCATAGTTATTGTAGGCCATTACATCCAAGTCATTATGTGGTGTCAAGATCTTTGTGGTATCATATTTTTGACCAGTAGATTTAAACAATTGATTAGAGAAGATTGGATATGTTCTCGAATCAAAGACGTTGTATTTCTAGTATCATATAGGAACAATTATGTAAATAAACATTACAAACCCGACAGCAACATTCAAGATCGAAAACCATGGTGTCACAAGTGGACTTCCATGATATGCTGAAATTCCTGCCCAATCAAAGGATAATGCTCCAACACCGAGCATCCGAAGATTCTCTTAGATATATGGCAAGTCAATATGTGTCACAACCTGTGGCAGTTGGAGTTGGACTTGAACGTGGGCAGACAGATTCTGGTTTTCACCAATGGGGTGATGATGAGGGCTTAAGGGAAGCTTGCAGCTCTATAGAGTTTGTTGGTATGCCTAAAGAAGATGACATTGCTGTTGCCAGTACATCAGGACAGTCAAAATGCGTGGATCGGAGAGTTCCTAAAAATTATATACTGCTGTTGAAACCCTTAAATGTGCACTATGGAATGGTCTGTCAGATCAACCGAGCATTTTACTTATTACGAAGATTGTTTCTAAAGACATCTAGAATAAATTCTCCAAGCTTTGTTTGCTTGTATTGATTTAAAATTTCACGCCATGACTTCATAGATCATTCTAGGTGCACAAACCACAGATTCCTTTTCCCCAAGGCATCATATGATCTCAGGGCTAGTTGCCTTATGCTGGTAAATCAGATGATTAGATGTTTCGGTTTCAATGAATGAAATATACTAAGCCTTTAATCTCTTTGTTTTATTATTTGCTGGAGTGTTACATCCTTTGTAAATTGTTCATTGTACTTGGGATGGAGGGAAATAAGATAACTAGTTTTAGAGTGCTCTTTTGAGGTTGATCTTAACTTCATAGCTACATGCCAAAGTTGCATGATGCTGGATACAGTTATGGCTATTCTGAAATCCTCCAGAGCAACTGGTAGATGCTTTGATCTGGCCATATTTAGCTGAAACTTGAATCTATAGAGGACTCCAACTCCTGATGTCTCGGGGCATTGATGCCTTCTAGCAGTGGAGAGATGATGTGACAGATGTTGTCTGGTTTTTGAAGATGTGGCGTGTTTCTATTTGTGCTACTCAGATGTATCAGAGTTGTAGTTGTGGAGGTTGGGAAACTATGTCATTTAAATCTCATACCTTAAGGTGGCATCTCTCAATGCAATTAAAGATATTGATGAACATTCTAACATTACAGAGAAGTCGATTTCATAAGCCCATGGCATCACAACGAACAACATCCAAAATCTTGAATAAATCTCTGCATGGTTAAAAAAAACTTAAGGCATGAACATATTAAAATTTATAGCATCTATTGATCTTAGCGCTTCCAAAAAAGATGATAGAACCATATATCACGCCTCATCATTAAAAGCAATATGCAAGGCCTCTTCACATATTTTCTCCACAATTGACATGAAGACAATAATGGGATTCAAGCCCAAGCACTTGAAGCTGCAAATGAGCATCAAAAATTTGTGCTTGCGGATACCTGAAATAATAGAGTGGAAAGCACTACATTAACTATTGCACACCATAAATAATGAAGGCATCAGCAAAGATGACCTTATTGCGACTTAGGAGCTATACAACCATAAATACAAATGCTTGCTTGAGAAACAAGGCCATTCAAGGGAATAAACACAAAAACTAAAGAAAACTTAAGAATCTCGCTCAATCATGGGCAGTTAACCACCTAGAAAGAAATGAACAAAGAAAGAATGAAAGTATACTAATGTCTTCGAATGACCAAATAGGTCGGTGAGGCTGTAAAAGTAAAGACAGCTTGGAATAGACTAAAGGAGGATTAAACACATCTCCACTGACCTATAAAAGAAAAAGGAAGTTAAAATTTATTCACCTATAATATGGGAGAACATAGAAAAAATACTTAACTAAAAGATAACAACTCAATGTTGATCATTTACTAGTAGAATGAGAAACATCAAACACGTATTAGAGACAACAGCTTTTCTTAAGCAAATAAAACTTTTTCCTATCTGGCAATATAGTTTAGTATGTTGCCTTAATATTTCAAATGGCCTCAACACCAGCGAATGTATTTGCACTAAAGTATTCTTTCGTTCCTATTTGGATATTTGGTAAAGAAAACACAAACTGTGTCTGAGCATTTTCAATAAATCAATTACCTATTTGATCATATACAGATAGACAAGGCATATTGCATAAAAAAAAAAAAAAACGTTGGGTACCTGAGATCTTTCTAAACATGAAAAATTAGTGTAGTTGGGAAATTTTTCATTGGACTTAGGATTTGCAATTAGAAAATTGAGATTGCTGATTTTATTCACAATAAGATCACATAGAGAAATGCAATGAATTGTGAAATAGAAGTTTTCTATTTTAAAGATTTGACAGGCCTTGCTGGATGTCTTAGGGGATGGTAAAAGTCATATTTATCACTATCATCAAATTCAGCTTCTAAATTTAGTTCAAGAGAAAACTTGGGAACACTATAGTTAGGAAAGGCATGTTTGAAATAGAGCCATAGAAAAAGAAAATTCAACAAACAGATTCACTTTAAGAGACACAAAGACCGTGAAAATTTAAGCCACTACGAGGTAACAAAAATTGTCTCCATCTGACTCATTGGTTAAGAATAAGAGTGTTCTCATCATGGGTGTTCAGTACCAATATAGAAGTTGTAAACGAACATGGTATTGATGAATTTGCTAGGATAGGCATCTGCTCATGCCACTTACTGTGTGTTTTCAAGCTACCTAATAGACTGTTGGTTGAACATATGTATTGCTACAAGTATAAAGGAGACAAGACATTGAGATTAAAAATGGTAAAGTCGAGAATTCATAGAAACAAGCGAGGATTTGATCTTTAGACAGACATAACAGGCAAATGCTGGATAGTGGGGGTGGATGAGCAACACAGTTATTAACTCTGCTAGGTAAACTACAAGCTACATGTATATTTGTTGTATATTAGTTTAAAATACAAAATTATAGTACTCTTCTAAAAAAAAAAAACAATAAAAAGAAAATTAAAAACTGTAACATGAACACAAAAGTATCAATGAAAACTTAAAACTTAAAAGAGGTGAATTGTCTTCGGAAAATTAGACCCAAGAGGTTTTGGCATTTTAAGATCTTCAGGGATTCACTGCATAGGTAATTATTTTACCTAGAAAATAATTTTGGAAGAGCATACAATGGCCAGAGAATATTTTCACTCGAGTGAATTTTGCCCAACTTAAGTGAAAATATATGATGGTAAATATAAAGAAATGAAGAAAAGCTAATAAGGAATGAGATTAAATATTTTAATGACAAAGGTTAATTTAAATATTTAATTTGGCAAAGGCGAGTATTTTATTTTACCGAGAATGAATTAAATAAAGAGTTATACCAAAGAACTGAGCAGCAAAAAGAATATTTTGTGATTGGTAAAAGATTTATGTTAAATTTAATCAAACCTAAAGTCACGACAAAAGATTTGATTAAATTATTAAGAGCCTTAAAAGGAAACATCAACACAAACTATTATTAACATTTGGGTATACAAAGTGATAATAAATTAAGATAAAATCAAATATTGTTACGGAGATAAAAACCCTAAATATAAATATAAGTGAGAAAATATACAACGGAAACAATACCTCACGACACAGGTCCTAAGGTCCACATCAATGAAAATTATGTGTTTATATATTATTTATCTGACGATTAATTTGTTTTCTTTGCAGGATTAGGGTTGGGTTGAATGCAATGAAGTGGCTCTCGACTGGTGGTTAAATGCTCTCAACGGGGAAGATTATATATTTTATTCCAACCTCCGAGGATTTGTTAAGTCTTTTAAATCATGTTATTTAAATTTATGTAATGAATAACGTCGGTTCTCATGGTTAATCAGTTATCAACTGTCATGAAGTTTGTAACGGGTCTGAGGCTTGTTGCATCTCTTTAAATAGAGATCCCAGGACCCAGAGAAGGAGAGTTAGAATTAGGTTAGAAATTAGGTTAGGAATAGATATTTTTACAAAAAGACAATGGAAGCATTTTAGGATTAGAATCTGATGCGAATTTGATCCTTCTGTGCAATGTTGTTCTGAGAAAGACTATGGTGCATGATACATTCTGAGGCAGCAATCGAGGATTCAAATTTGAAATACATTGTGATGGTATCATCTGTTTGTTGTTTAAATTCAATCAATTTAATTATCTCCATATCATTCATTTTTAGATTATTCAATTTGAATGTGTTAAGGATATGTTCAAATTGTCTGATTACAGTTAATTCAGTATATTTGATTTGATTGGTTTCTCAAGTAGAATTAAATCCTTTCTCATCAATTATAGTAGTCTTAGAATGTTGAATGGATTATTAAGTATGATTGATTGATTAGGGTTATTAATTTGTCTCCAGAGTTGATCTAATTTATTATGTTGCAAAGTTAAATTGGTTATTCCCAGGAAGATTAAAATCCTTTTAATATTTTGCATTTAATTCAATTATGTCCTTTGGATTATTAAGAATGAGTTAATAATTTCTTCCTTGCACGTTTGTACAAGTTGCAAACAGTTATATGTGCCAATTAGATCGAGTTATTACCTGATACAAGTTATTTGTTTTTGATATCCTGACTCCGTTGCCCGAATGGACAAAGCACCAGTCTAACTATTGATTTATTTTATGTTTAAAATTATTTGTAGATTCATTTCATGTTATTTGTTATTTATTTCTGTTAGAGTTTAGGTTAAATCATTTTCTTTCCTTAGAAATAGTTTACAGTATTTCATCTGATTTACAAGTATGCCATTGTAATTGGATAAACTAGCAACAAACCAACATAGATTTGATCATACAACCTGCTTTGATAATCAAAGGTTCACCCGCCTAGGTTGTAGCAGGACCTAAAGCGCAGGGAGAAGTTGATCGTTAAGGTCAAACTCTAGTCATTGGCTCAAAAACATTGTAGATTTGACCATAGGGCTTGGCATCCCCTTAGAATCTACAACCTGCATTTTTGAGACCCAACACCTCCTTCATACTTTTCTAAATCTAAGAACTTGTTCTTGTCACCAATCATATGGTGAGAGCATCCACTGTCAATAACCCAATCATCCTTTTCTTCAATTTGGGCAGCCAAAGCTCTTTCTACAACCTTATGATTGACAGATTTAGAGGATATTGAATCTTCTTCCTTGATGGCAATAAACACCCATTCATTTCTGGATTTGCTTCCTATTTCTGATTCATCATCTGTTACTCCTTCATTGTCATCTTCTTCATGAACATAATAGCAGTTCTTTTGAAACCTTTGTCTGTTAGTATTAGACCTTGCAGATCTTTCCAGACATCTTGAAGCAAAATGACCAATCTTATTGTAGTTGAAGCACTTAAAGGGTAGTTTTCCTTCATACTTACCGGACCCTCTTGGCAGTCTCTTTGCAATGAGGGCTTCAAGTTGAGCTGTTTCTGCTTCTTCCTCTTCCATGTCTTTCCTTGCTTGATCATACCATGGTAGCTTCCTTGAAGAGTTCCCTCCCGGATCAAATCTTTGTTTGCCTTTCACATAGGCACTAGCTTTGAATGCAGATTCAGTCTTGGGGGGATCATCTCCAAACTCAGTCATTTCAAATGCAGCCAGTTTGCTAGCCAGTTGCTCTATTGTGACAGTTGTATGGGCTCTGAATTCATCAATGGCAGCAACCTTGATTTTGTAGGCAACAGGAAGGGATCTGAGAATTTTGCAAACAATTTCATTTTCATCCAGAACTCCACCAGCATTCCTGATTCCACACACTAACTCATTCACTCTTGGCATAAAGGTAGTGATATTTTCATCATCTCTCATCTTCAATCTTTCAAATTTCCCTTTCAGACTTTGCAACCTTGCACTCTTGACAAACTCATCTCCTTCATACAGAAGTTCCAGTTTAGTCTAGATCTCATATGCAGTTGGTAAGTCAATAACATTTGAGAGATCTGAGTCATTCAATGCACTTAGAAGAGCTTCCTTGGTCCGCAGATTGTTTTTAGCATCTGTGATTTCATTCAGAGTTGTCGGACCACCTTGTGGAGGAACATATGGTTTTGAGACCATGGTCAAGTATGCTTTTCCCATACATTCCAAATGACATTTCATGCGACCTTTCCAAAGAGTGAAGTTGGTTCCATCGAACTTCAGACTATCCTTCTTGTATGACGACATCCTGGATCTCCTCAAGCGATTAAGCTCCTTTCAGAGGAACTTGGTTCTGATACCAATTGTTAGATCTAGGGCACACAACTGAGAGGGGGGGTGAATCAGTTGTGTAAAAACTTGCTTCTACTTCAAACACTTGATTCTTCTTTGTTAGTTAATAGCATATCAATTAACCATCCATGAAAGCATAATGCATAAACACAAGAGCAGATAAACATCAACACATTGGACACCAAGATTTTGACGTGGAAAACTCGGTTAAGGGAAAAACCACGGGGTGATTAACCCAAGGATTATTCTCTGTTAGAAGAATAAGAAAAATGAATGGCACATGCCAATTAGGGCTCACTGCCCGAGCACACTGTTCACAAAGAGGCACACTGCCTACAAGAGACACACTATCGACAAAGTGATAAGAATCACAAACTTGAACTAGAGATTGACATCTTTACCATGTCTAAATCAGTTCCATTTAAGCCCGAGATACTTCTGCTCTGCCCTTCGCTCTTTCGCTATACCACTCTCATCCACTCCACAACACCCTTTGAAATGAACTCACAAACCTTCATTTATATCGACTTAGGAACAATCATCTAAGTCGACAATCAACCACAAGGACATTCGCAAGATGATTAATACATCCGGTCGGCCACCAGAAGAACATTCGCAAGATGAACAACTCATCTGGTCGGCTAGTCTGAACAAGAACTTCATCTGGAAGAATATCTTCAATTCTGGGCTCTACCACCAATGTGGACTGACAACATAGCCTCAACATGATCCAAGAACCTTCACAAGCTTGCCTGATTGACCAGGTACATCCGCACTTCCTCTACTCACAGGAATCTCTTCTCCTCTTCATCCAGAACTTCAAGAACATAGTCTGTCGCGACTGTCAAACTAAAAAAGGTTCTTCCAGACCTCCAAACTTTGTACAAACCGAGATGACACATCACAAAGACATCCCAAACACTCCTTCCAATCCGCAGAGTCTGACAATGCTCCTCCGGATCTCACCGGACCTTTTTGTAACACTCTGTCACTCCGGAACAACTCCCGAAACTGGTTCTACTTGATTGATCACAACTTTTTCATATCTTCATGCGGACCTCTGAAATTTTAACTGGATCATCTCAAGACTCATATCTACAAACCCTTTAATCTGCATCCTCTGATTCTCAACCTATTGAGTACATTTGCCTTCTTCTTATCACTGTTCTTCACTGTTCCTGATTGAGACTACTTTTCTCAATATCCTTAACACACAGCTCATCCAAACCTTCTTACCAATGCAATATGAGTATGTTGACATCAATGACAACACTGGTTAACCTCATACTTGCAACACATTAATCATACAAAGTAAGAGTATGATCCCAAAGTGCATTACTTGCACAAAAGCATTAATTTTACACAAGGTATGAATACAATCATTTCACAATTGAATTACTCACAAAATATGAAAATAATCATTATTAAAGTGCATCACAAAATATAAATTTAATCATTATTCAAATGCATCACTCACACAAAATATGAAAAGTGCATTACTCGCACAAAGGCAATAATTTGCATAGAAGGTTATTACAATCACTTACACAAGTGCATCTCTTGCACAAAACATGAAAAGTGCATTACTTACACAAAGGCAATAATTTGCATAAAACATGATTACAATCACTTACATAAGTGCATCACTCGCACAAAACATGAAAAGTGCATTACTTGCACAAAGGCAATAATTTTCATAAAAGGTGATTACAATCACTTACACAAGTGCATCACTCGCACAAAACATGAAAAGTACATTACTCACACAAAGGCAATAATTTGCATAAAAGGTGATTACAATCACTTACACAAGTGCGTCACTTGCACAAAACATGAAAAGTGCATTACTTGCACAAAGGCAATAATTTGCATAAAAGGTTAGTACAATCACTTACACAAGTGCATCACTCACAGAAAACATGAAAAGTACATTACTTGCAAAAAGGAAATAATACAAACACTTACACAAGTGCATAACGGCAATAATTATAAATATAATTCAGGACTGAGATGATCCCATCAAACACAAACATTAAGATTTTTCTACCTTGCCCACTAGACAAAAGGAGATGACTCAACCAATCAACTCCTTATCCTAGGTCATCGACGAAGACCCTAAAGGCAACTTTATTTATCTTCCACAAAGTTGCAAAGTTCAAGCTCACATCCAAGATTGAATGTTGAATAGGCACCACTTGAAAATCAGCTTACTTTTCTTTTATCTCTTTACTGCTGAAAATTGAGTACATACTCATTTCACCAAGCATCCATCTTTGTGTCATTTGACCTCACCCAAGTCTTTACCATCATCATTGTATCCTTATTCCTTTTGATTTTTCTTCCCAATTCCAATCCATTCTGGCTTTATGTCCTCAGAGAGATCTCTCAACTTAAAACATTTCTCTATTCAAGCTTCCACACCATCCCTTATGGTTTACTATCAAAATTATAAAGTGCAATTCCTTATTTTGGTTTCAATTCTACACCATTATTTTCATCTCAAATTTCTTTGTTCTCATGATTTTACTCTTTGGGATCCTCTTAGCTTTCATCTTTTCTCAAGTTTCAAAGGAGGTTTCAAAGTCTTTTCCATGGTCTAAAGTGATTACAATTCCTTTCTTGCACCTTGTCTTCTCCCTCACTAGAGATTCCTAAGAAAACACAACTAAAACGAAGAAATCACGAGACCCTAAAGCACTCAAATCGACCAAACAATGTCTATACTTCTACTTGGTTCCAAACTGAACCATCTAAGAAACAAGATTCCAACTTATCTAAGGAATCTTCGACCCAAAACTAAGGTCTTCAAAACACTCAATGCATCCATACTATTAGGCCATTAGAAAGATTTACATGAATATAAAGCAACCTTAAGCATAGAAGAGTCCAGGCCCTAGTGTTGAACTCATTACACTCTGATACCATATGTAACATCCTCTCCAATAAGCTAGAATAAAATAATATTATTCTGATAAGTTAAAGCAAAAATGGGGAATGAATTAAATTTTTTCCCTTAAAATACAATTAATGGAATAAATAACTTTAATTAATTTATATAAATTAGGAACATTACAACAGATATTCAAATAGCTTACAAATAAGACTAAGTCCTTTACAACATCTAGCCATATAGGCTTATAACAAAAGAATGTCACACCATACAATGTCTTCAATACCATACCATATCTTCGACACTGAACCTAGCGGAGAGAGAGCATCATCAAGGTGATTTACCACCCAGCCACAAGGCTCACACCTCCCCGATCTTACTCCTGAATGGAGAAGCCCGACCCTTCGTGAGAGGTCTAGAAAACTTAAGCCAACATGCATGAAGGAATTTGGTGCAGCATGATATATCTAAAATTTTTAGCATGTATAAAATGTATATGTACTTATATCATGATATGATAGAGAGTGAAAAATAAATTAAATAGTAATTAATACTAAATTGATTAACAAGCTTTGGCCAAAGCATTTTTTGAGCCACTGATGGGTAAATAGGTTACAAATAGAAACCTACCCTTCTCTGTAGCTCCATATTCAGCGTCCGTCCATGCTCTTTCTCTAACTCAACTTACAAAAGTAAAAGATGCATCATGCAATGGCATACATAACCATACAACATCCAATATCGAATATTCACATATTGCATGGAGACAAGTCTCAAACAGTTAGATACAAAGTGATAAATCAAATGAACTTTCATCTAAGATGCGATTCACATAATTTGGACACCCTCCCATTCGTAGAATTCAATTTCATAATTTTACTTCTTACTATGAGAAATCAAAAGTTAATGGTCTAACTACATCAACACTCGCAAGATTCAAAGAACATAAACAGGAGGAATCAAGTTCAACAGGCTTACAAGTTACCTTAATCAATGTTCATATTACTTTCACATGCATTACATAAATCAATCAATAATGAACTAAAACACTTAAATATATTCTCTTTCCCCTAATCATTATCCATGAACATATACTAGTGAGAAGGAACATACACATCTATGCTGATTTTAACTATGACCATATGACATACCTATTCCTGAATAACCCAAAGTGAGCAAAACCTCAAATGATTAACTTGAACCCATGGTACTTATATATAATTTCACAGATTTGCATTCAAACCTAGATCTGAGTATTTCCATAAATCTAAATAAAATAATAGATATAAATCATACTAAAATAATTACTTTATATCAAATGCCATCTATAATAAATTCTTAATAGAGAAGAATTTAAATTTTAAATGTCGACTTCTAAAATGCAATTTATATGAGATAAACAAGTTCAATAAGTCAACTATATATATTTCTATATTTTTATCTAAAGATTGTCTTTAGAATCATTCTATTCTTAATCAAACTAAACTAGATTAATTGAGTTTACAATCAATATAGTATTGTTATTCTCTTAACAAGTTCTAACAAAATATACCGAGGCAGAGAGAAAAGATTTTAATTTACATCTTTATGCAATAAGAATAATATAAAATCAAGTTGACTAAGATCGAGGAATAATTATCTAAGATTATGAAATAATCAAATCTCAATTCCATAATGCTATCACTGATCAAAAGGAATAACAGTCACAAATAAAACTAAAAGATTTCCTTTACATAATGTAAGAGGTCGACGGTTAGCAGGATGCTTAAAAAAATTTACTAAAGAAGTAAATTTTTAAACCTTTTTAACAAGGTTGACTAGCAATATTAGAAAATTCATAAATTTTTAATATCTCAATGAAATTTCAAAATTTAAAAATTTCTAGAAAGATGAAAGATAGGAGTGCAAAACCCAGAAATGGTTTTTAAAGAATAGAACCCAAGAAAGAGCAATTTTACCATGAACATCCTCAGCAAACCCAACAAAATTTAGCCACAGATTAAAATAAATAATCTCAATTTTCAATACAATTACAACGGATATTAAATTTATTCCTCCAATTCTTATTGTATAATCTTAATTTAGAGAATAATTGTTAATGCTCATCCTAAAACAAAGATACTAATCTCTTGTTTAATTGTGAAGAGAAATTATCTAACCTACCCAAAAAGTAAAGCGGATTCTTATTGCTAATTCCTAAATTCCAGATTATAAACTCCGAAACATTTGAGAAAGTGTCAATTATACATACTAACATTCCTTCCAAACTGAAGTTCAAATCAACAATGATAAAATAAAATATTTATAAAAAAAGAGTTTGATTCTAAAAGGGTGCATATGCTGCCAAAATTCAAAACTAATGTTTCAAAGTAATGTGCATGAATAGCCATGCCATTCCAAGGAAAACAAATGAAGGTCCAGCTGGATTTGTGAGAATTGAAAGACTCTAATAGTATTAATGGATTAAGATGCAATGCCATACACTGCAGGCTGCGACTTATGTGGGATTTCTTTCAAACTTAAATAACCATGATTGGCAAATGAGAGTATGCAATGGTAACATGAAATGCCAGGAAAATAATATGTAAAGGTACTCAACTATATGACAAAATGCCAGAAGAAAGATATGCGCCTATGCAGAAATTCTTACAAATTTGTATTACCATGCACAAAAGGATGTGTTAAAGTATGTGAGTTTTTTGGGAACTCATAAGCAGATCTCCAAGCATCATCTAGTACAACAAAATGGAGGAACTCTGCATCATACATAGGTGAAAGGTTGCGATCTGTTGAGCATAAATCAAGACTAAATTTGTTTTTTGTTTAAAAATAATGCCAAAAGAAAATAAATTTGGCAGTAGGCCAGCATTGATCCAAGGTGTGTATAGTAAAAATGACACCAATATCCAGTAAGCGGAGGGCACGCAAATAAAATCATACTAACCATATTTAAACCCTCATAAATCAAGGCATATAGGATGATAAGACATTCATGAGAAAAAATACTAAAGTTTAAATTTTTTCCCATTCGATTAATCTCACAGAGGAAATAAAATCAAAAGGAAAGATGCATAAATACAAAACTCATGCCATGCATGCAAAATGTGGAGGCACATACAAATGTGCCAAAGAGTTGTTATATCAGGAATTGCAATGTTTACAGGAATAATTTACTGGAAGGATTTCTTAACCCTACAGGGTACAACAATCACCTAGGAACAAATGCATGCGATTGAATGAAGAAACTTTTGAGAATTAAATGCAACCACAGAAACCCACATTAAATATTCATGTAAAGGATTCAAGGAATTTGGCTTCATACCTAAGCAGGAAGATCAATCTTGATGCACACAGAAATAAAAAATCCCCTCAATCCAATCTAGTCGTGAACTCCTTGTGTTTAGAGTGTTGTGACTGCAACATAATCTATCCAGAAATCACCAAGCCATGGAATTTCATTCTCCTCCAACTTCCTTCTATAGAAATATTTTACTTATGATTTTATAGACTCAAATTCTCTAATGCCCGAGTCTTCCTCAAAGAATGCATGCTTAAATTAATATAGAAAAGACAATAAATTCCCACTCTCTCTCACTCTAAAATTTTATATATATATTGTTGCAAATATGTGCCTAATCGGTGTTGTCATTGATGTCAACATATTCTTGTTGCCATTGGTGTCAACTGTATCCCATCTCGTTGCCTAACTAGAAGACTGGAATGTTGAGGATATTAAGAAAATTAATAAAGATCAATGGATGCAGATCATACGGCAGTATAGAGGATTGTGTGAAGTAGCTCCATTCAGGATTTGAGAGGTCCGCATGAAGATTTGAAGAAACTATGACCATTTGAGAAGAACCAGTTTTGCAGTATTCAGAAGAGACAGAGCGATAGAGAAGTGGTTCGAATACTTCTGGATATGTCAAATAATGATATGTGGATCTAGAGGCATGTTTGGGAAGTCAGTATGTATCATCCATTCAAGTGGTTCATGGTTTGGAGGTCCGCAAGCAATCTTTCTAAGATACAGTCATGGTAGATAGTATTTTTGAAGTTCCAGATGAAGATGCAAGTGATCTTGATGACTTGGAGGAGTGTAGATGTTTTTGTTGAATTCATTATGCTTGTGGAGGTCTCTGGATCGTGTGACTACTGTGCTGGAGGTTTGCATTGAAGTTTGAGCTTTTTGGTGAAGATTTCCTTCTTGGTGTTGTTGTTCTTCCCAGTCTTGGCCGACTGGATGATTCAAGCAGAAGCTATTCTCTGGAGCGTGGTGTGTTGCTGAAAGAAGATTCAAGTCTTAGCAATGTTTGGCCGATAGCTTAGTGATTCGCATTAAGTAAGATGTTTGGTGTGCGGACCTTGATGTTTATTCCAAGGTTGATGAAGCATATAAAGGAGTGTAGTTGAGTCGTGGAAAATCATCCTTGAGTGAAAATAACAAATCCAAAGAAAGGATCAGGAGTAGAGCAAAGAAGAGGAGGAGCAAGAGAGCAAAAATAGACTAGAGTGAAAAGTTAGTAAAGAAGAGTTTGGAAGCAGAACAAAAGTTTTATGAGCATTCAATGAAACTGAACCAGGCATGAAGTAGATGCTATTTCTCAATTAATTCCTTCTGTGTTAAACTAAAATTTCTTGTAGATAGTGAGCCTCTCTTTTGAGCAGTGAGCTCTGGGTAGTGAGCCTGAAGGCAAGTGCCTTCCCATTCCTTTTAAGTACTTTTAACAGGGTACGAATCTTGTGGGCTAACACCCACCGTGGTTTTTCCCTTAACTGGGTTTTCACATCAAAATCTTGGTGTTAAAAGTGTTGATTATGTTTCTACTTATGTGATGTTGTTTCATGCTTTAATGTTTACATCATTAATTAATTTGCAAGTTGTGAAAGAAGATTAAAAGGAAGAAAAGGTTAATTTTTGGGACAACTGATTCACCCCCCTCTCAGTTGTCCAGTCTAATTCCAACAATTGGTATTAGAGCTAGATCCTCTAAAAGAAGCTTGACCGCTTGTGGAGATCCAAGATGTCGACTTATAAGAAGCTAAGTCTGAGATTTGATGGAACAAATTACTCCCTTTAGAAGGTATGCATGCAGTGTCATTTGGAATGTATTGGTAATGACTTTTGGATGATAACATAGAATGAGTATAAGATTATGAAGAATGGCCCTACTATTCTAGACAAACTCAGGGAAGATGAATGCAATATTCGAGCCAAAGAAGCTTTATTGAGTGCCCTTTCTGCTACAGAATTAGCAAATGTCTTGGATTTGAAAACTACCCATGATATCTGGAAAAAGCTGGAAAATCTGTATGAAGGTGACAAAAATGTTAAATGTGCCAAGCTACAAAGCCTAAAAGGTAAATATGAAAGATTGGTAATGAGGGAAGATGAAAACATTACTTTTTACATGCAAAAAGTAAATGAACTTGTGACCAGTATCAGAAATGTAGGTGGAGTATTGGAAGAATCAGAAATTGTTGCCAAAGTGCTCATATCCTTACCTGCAGCATACAAGCATAAAGTTGTAGCCATTAAAGAAATCAGGACAGTAACAAGTGTCACAAGAGATCAGTTAGTTGGTAAGTTTTCAACATTTGAAATGAGTGAGTTTGGTGATTCTCTCCCTAAGGCTGAATCTACATTTAAGGCTAGTGCATATGGTAAGCAAAGATATGATCTGGGTGAAAGTTCTTCAGGAAGATCAAACCGATTTGTGAAGACAAGGAAGGATCTTGAAAATGATGAAATTGAGACTGCAGATCTTGAAGCTCTTATTGCCAAAAGAATACCAAGAGGATCCGATAAATATGAAGGAAAGTTGCCACTCAACTGTTTTGCTTGTAATAAGATTGGTCACTTTGCCTCAAGATGTCCAGAGAGGTTCTCAAAACCAAACCCTAACAGATATAAAGGTCAGAAAAAATGTTACTATGTCCAAGAAGCTAGAGAAGGAGTTACAGATGATGAATCTGATCATGGAGGTTCCACTAAAGATGATTGGGTGTTCATTTCTATCAAGGAAGAAGATCCGGTGTCTACTGAATCTACTAGCTGTACAAATGCGGAAAGTGCCTTGGCTGGTTAGGTTGTTGAAAAGGATGAATGGGTGATTAATAGTGGATGTTCTCATCATATGAATGGTGATAAAAGTAAGTTTGTATGCTTTAAAAAATATGAAGGTGGAATTGTGAAATTTGGAGACAACTCAACTGGTAGAATTTGTGGCAGAGGATCCATCTCTTTTGATGGAAAGAATAACACTAATGGTGTTCTTTATGTGGAAGGACTGAAGCATAATCTTCTCAGTGTTGGACAGTTGGTTGATAAGGGTTATGATCTTCAATTCAAGGATGGAAAATGCAGGATCTTGGAAAGCTCCGAAACTAAAATTGCATCTGGTACTCAAACTAGAGGTAATATCTTTCGTTTAGTAATTTTGGCAAAAGTTGTTTGATTACTCAGACAGATCAAATTTGGTTATGGCATAGGAGGATGTGTCATGCAAATTTTGATAACATTGTCAAGATAAGTTCTACTCAAGCTGTAAGAGATCTTCAAAAACTTATGAAACCTGATAACTTATGTAGAGAATGTCAATTGGGTAAATAGAACAAAATTTCATTCAAAAGTAAAGAATAATTTTCAAGTGAATGGTTGGAACTTGTGCATACTGATCTATGTGGTCCTACTAGAATTAAGAGTGTGCAAGGAGACAAATATTTTATGTTGTTGATTGATGATTATTCCCGAATGATGTGGGTAACCTTCTTAAAAGAAAAATTAGAAGCTCTTGACAAATTCAAGATATTCAAAGTTATGGTGGAAAATGAGATTGGTGTGAAGATAAAGTGTCTGAGATCTGACAGAGGTGGAGAATTTACCTCCGGTGAGTTTGATTCATTTTGTGAAAAGCATGGAATTAAAAGACAGTTATCTGCTCCTAGGACTCCTCAGCAAAATGGAGTTGTGGAAAGAAAGAACCAGACCATTCAAGAAGCTGCCAGGATGATGACGGAAAGAAATGTTCCTCAAGTTTATTAGAGAGAAGCTATGAGTACTGCTGTCTACACTCTTAACCAGGTGCAGATCAAAGGAAATTCTGGTAAGACACCTTATGAACTATGGTTTGTTCATCCTCCTACTGTAAGATACTTCAGAGTTTTTGGTAGTAAATGCTATATCAAAAGAGATGAGGATCTAAGCAAGTTTGAAGCAAGAAGTGATGAAGGATTTTTTTTGGGTTACTCTACTCAAAGCAAAGCATACCGGTGCTTTAACAAGAGGTTGAAAAAGATTGTTGAAAGTGCTAATGTCAGAGTTGATGAGAGCAAAGAAGGACATTCCAGATCTTGGGGATATGATTCAGATGATCAAGATGAAAATCCAAGTCAAGAAAGGCAAGTGCAAACTCATATCCAGAGCCAGATTGATTCAGAAAACCCAGTAATGCAAGAGGATAGTGTAGAAGTTGAGGAACAAGCTCAAGAAATAGAAGCTCAAACAATTCGCAAAACTCCCAAGTATGTAAGGATGAATCATCCTGAAGATCAAATTATAGGAGACAAAAATAAAGATGTCCGAACTAGAAGAAGAATTACTGAAGATCAAGAAGAGATTTGTCTGATCTCAAAGATTGAACCAAAAATAGTAAGTGAAGCCTGCAAAGATGAAAACTGGGTAAAGGCAATGAAAGAAGAATTAATGCAAATTGAAAAGAATCATAATTGGGATCTTATTTCTAGACCTGAGGACAAAAATGTGATTGAAACTAAATGGGTCTTCTAGAACAAGCTAAATGAAGAAGGTGAAGTTGTAAGAAATAAAGCAAGGTTGGTATGCAAAGGATATTCTCAAGTAGAAGGAATTGATTTTGAAGAAACTTTTACTCCGGTGGCAAGAATAGAGGCAGTCAGATTGTTTCTTTCTTTTGTTGTTTATAAAGATTTTAAAGTCTATCAGATGGATGTCAAGTCAGCATTTCTAAACAGAGAGTTAGAAGAAGTCTACATTGAGCAATCAGAAGGATTTCAGTTGTCTGATCAGGGAGACATGGTCTGCAAATTAAGGAAAGCATTATATGGACTCAAACAAGCTCCAAGAGCCTAGTATGCAAGATTAGATAAGTATTTGGTAAAGCTAGGTTACAGCAAATGCACTGCTGACAGTAATCTCTATTTCAAGATTGATCATGAGAGTATTCTGATTGTTGAGGTATTTGTTGATGATATCATTTTTGGTGGAAATGAGAGTATGTGCAAAACATTTGCTAATCATATGCAAAGTGAATTTGATATGTCCATGTTTGGTGAAATGAACTTCTTCTTAGGTCTGCAAATCAATCAGTCAGACAAAGGTATCTTTATATCTTAGTCTAAGTATGTGAAAGAATTGTTGAAGAAGTTTGGAATGGAAGATTCAAAGCTAGTAGGTACGCCTATGGTAACCAGATGTAAGTTGAGTAATGATGATGACTCCCCTAAGGCAAATTAGAAAAGGTATAGATCAATGATTGGAGGAATGCTCTATCTAACTCATACCAGACCTGATATCATGAATGCAGTTGGACTTGTCGCTAGATTCCAAGCTGATCCTAAATAATCTCATGTTGTAGCAGTCAAAAGAATTTTTAGATATCTCCAAGGGACAATTGATTATGGATTATGGTATCCAAAGGATAATAACTTCACTCTTCATGCATATATAGATGCTAATTGGGCAGGAGATGTGGATGACAGAAAAAGCACTAGTGGTGGTGCATTCTTCTTGGGAAGTAGATTGGTTTCTTGGCTAAGTAAAAAGGAGGCAATTTCCTTATCTATAGCAGAGGCTGAGTATATAGCAACAACAAACAATTGTACTTAAGTCCTGTGGATGAAACAAATGTTGAAGGACATCATAATTGTGTTTGAGGAACCTGTCACAATCTTCTATGATAATTCAACTACAATAAGTATCTCAAAGAATCTGGTGTTGCATTCAAAGACAAAGCATATATATCCATCAATTTTTATTTCTTGATAGAGAAGGTAAATGAGAATGAAGTCAAGTTAGATTTTGTGTCCTCAAAGGATCAGATTGCAGATATTTTCACTAAGCCTCTTCCCAAGGATACTTTTGAGTATCTCAGAGAGAAGTTAGGGGTTATTACCCCTCCTGATCAGAATTAAGATGCACTAGAGTGCATCAGTCTGGTGGAATTCACAATCATATCTTGTGATTTAGATTGATGTTAAGGAAGCACTACTTAGGGGGAGTAGTCTACATGCAATTTTTGAGTTTGATCTGAAACAAAACTAAGGAGAAAAGACTGCAAATATGTGTCCTTTGCCATTGATGTCAAAGGGGGAGAGAAGTCATGTGAAAAACTAGTTGTTGGTGAAAGGGGGAGCAGTGAAGATAGTGGTTGCAGAAATGATAAGAGAAAGGGGGAGAAGCTCTTGTCTTGATGGTTGAATCAGTTTTTCACATCATATGTTGCCATCAATTACAAAGGGGGAGATTGTTGCAAATATGTGTCTAATCGGTGTTGTCATCGATGTCAACATATTCTTGTTGCCATTGGTGTCAACTGTATCCCATCTTGTTGCCTAACTAGAAGACTGGAATGTTGAGGATATTGAGGAAATTAATAAAGATCAATGGATGTGAATCATACGACAGTATAGAGGATTGTGTGAAGTAGCTCCAGTCAGGATTTGAGAGGTCTGCATGAAGATTTGAAGAAACTATGGCCATTTGAGAAGAACCAGTTTTGTAGTATTCAAAAGAGACAGAGCAATATAGAAGTGGTCTAAATCCTTCCAGATATGTCAAATAATGATTTGTAGATCTAGAGGCATGTTTGGGAAGTGAGTGTGTATCATCCATTCAAGTGGTCATGGTTTGGAGGTCCACAAGCAATCTTTCTAAGATGACAGTCATGGCAGATAGTATTCTTGAGGTTCTAGATGAAGATGCAAGTGATCCTAATGACTTGGAGGAGTGTGGATGTTTTTGTTGAATTCATTATGCTTGTGGAGGTCTCTGGATCATGTGACTACTGTGTTGGAGGTTCGCATTGAAGTTTGAGCTTGTAGGTGAAGATTTCCTTCTTGGTGTTGATGTTCTTCCTAGTCTTGGCTGACCGGATGATTCGAGCATACTGTAGATAGTCCAGAAGCAATTCTCTAGAACGTGGAGTGTTACTGAAAGAATATTCAAGTCTTACCAATGTTTGGCAGATAGTGTAGTGATTCGCATTAAGTAAGATGTTTGGTGTGTCGACGTTGATGTTTATTCCAAGGTCAATGAAGCATATAAAGGAGTGTAGTTGAGTCGTGGAAAATCATCCTTGAGTAAAAATAACAAATCCAAAGAAAGGATCAGGAGCAGAGCAAAGAAGAGGAGGAGTAGAAGAACAAACACAGAATAGAGTGAAAAGTTAGTAAATAAGAGTTTAGAAGTAGAATAGAAGTTTTATGAGCATTCAATGAAACTGAACTAGGCATGAAGTAGATGCTATTTCTCAGTCAATTCCTTCTATGTTAAACTAAAATTTCTTGTAGGCAGTGAGCCTCTCTTTTGAGCAGTGAGCTCTAGGTAGTGATTCCGAACGCAACTGCCTTCCCATTCCTTTTAAGTACTTTTAACAGGGTATGAATCTTGTGGGCTAACACCAACCATGGTTTTTCCCTTAACTGGGTTTCCACGTCAAAAATATTGGTGTTAAATGTGTTGATTATGTTTCTGCTTATGTGATGTTGTTTCATGCTTTAATGTTTACATCATTAATCAATTTGCAAATTGTGAAAGAAGATTAAAAGGAACAAAAGGTTATTTTTTGGGACAACTAATTCACCCCCCCTTCTTAGTTGTCTGGTCTAATTCCAACAATATATATATATATATATATATATATATATATATATATATATTGTAGACACCAAAAAATGTCCTCATGTCACAAATATGACAGGACAAATTTCCCCTTCAAAGCCCTTTATTCAACTAATTTAATTTCGTCCATATTTCTTCTATAATTAAATAATTAATTCTAATTGATTATTTAATTATTCATACCCTAATGTCCCCTTCACTTGATTTATTCAAATAAATAAATCAATCCCCTTATCTAAATCCCCTTTCACATGCATCCCTTTCAATAAATTAAATAAATTGGACAAGTTTATTTAATTTAAATCCCATCCCACCTCACCAGTTTCTTCTAATTTTAAATTTTCTTTTGTCCTCTAGTGAGGAGAAACCCTAACTCATCTCCACCCTTGATTTGGCTCCCAAGTCAACAATCAATCCTAGCCATCCATTCAAAATCCCTCTTCTATAAAACACCTCATTCAACCTCATTTTGACCCCTTAAGCTCTCTTAGTTCATTTTATCTTCTCAAATATGCTCTTTCTCTCCAATATCTTGCAAATCAAACACAAGAGCTTCTCATGATGGTTGCATAAACCTACAAATATGAGAACATACTATGCAAGATAGAGGAGGACAATAGAGATAAGATAATGTTAGCTTGGATCTTAGTTGTTTTGCATGCTTGTTTGATAGATTTCTAGGCTAGATTGCTCTCTATTGCAGTTAGGGTTTGTTGTAGTTTCATTTCTGCATGTCTAAAATCCTAAACCCTAGCACCCAACGTGAAATGACAATACTTGCCAAGTTCCCACTTGGTTTTACCTAGCCACGCCTACTTATGGTGTATAGCTCCATGAACTTGGGGCATGGGCTCCCCCTTACAGTGCACTCACTTCTCAGGCACACCAAGTTCCAAGTCCTTAAGACGTGCAGATCTTAAGATACTTTGCTATCTCTGCCATAAGCCGCAAAAATGTGGGACAACTATCAGAGTTCGATCTTCATTTCACGCCAGGTTCACCATTTTGTGCTAGGGTTTAGGATTTCAGACATGCAGAAATGAAACTACAACAAACCCTAACTGCAACAGAGAGCAATCTAGCCTAGAAATCTATCAAACAAGCATGCAAAACAACTAAGATCCAAGCTAACATTGTCTTATCTCTATTGTCCTCCTCTATCTTGCATAGTATGTTCTCAGATTTGCATGTTTATGCAACCATCATGAGAAGCTCTTGTGTTTGATTTGTAAGATATTGGAGAGAAAGAGCAGATTTGAGAAGACAAAATGAACTAAGAGAGCGTAAGGGGTCAAAATGAGGTTGAATGAGGTATTTTATAGAAGAGGGATTTTGAATGGATGGCCAGGATTGATTGTTGACTTGGGAGCCAAATCAAGGGTGGAGATGAGTTAGGGTTTCTCCTCACTAGAGGACAAAAGACAATTTAAAATTAGACGAAATTGGTGAGGTGGGATGGGATTTAAATTAAATAAACTTGTCTAATTTATTTAATTTATTGAAAGGGATGCATGTGAAAGGGGATTTAGATAAGGGGATTGATTTATTTATTTGAATAAATCAAGTGAAGGGGACATTAGGGTATGAATAATTAAATAATCAATTAGAATTAATTATTTAATTATAGAAGAAATATGGACAAATGACTAGAATGGACAAAATTAAATTAGTTGAATAAAGGGCTTTGAAGGGGAAATGTGTCCCGTTGTATTTGCGACATGAGGACATTTTTTAGTGTATATATATATATTGTGACTAGATATTTACTTAGTCTATTCTGTGAATAAATTATTCTAGAATGCAATACAATGTTTAATCTATATGAATCTATGTGGTGTGTGCAGATTCGCTTCACCACATTTCACCTTTGGTCAGCAAAATGCTCTCTACCTCAATATACTCTCCCTTCATCAAGAGAGTGTTCCTATTGCAACCATAGTCGAAGTGAGTCATCAATCAAATATTTAATTATAATAATAATATTTATATCCATAATGTAGATATCTAAAAATAAGGGTTGTGACATAATAGAAGTTCAAGTAGGGGGAAGTTGAGTTGCCCATTGGCTTGGTTTAGTGAAAGGATTTCTCTGCATTCTAGGTCTTTCTGGTTGAGGTTGTTTGACACCTCCTGCTTCTAACATTTTAATCTATTGTACTAGAGTATCTATGATTTCTACATGGGTGACTTTTTTAGTTCTTTAATTTTCTTGTAGTGGATTGTTTTGCATTTGGGCTTGAGTAGCCCATTTGTTTCGACAACATTTTTTGTTGACACTTGTCATGCCACAAATCTCTTTGTTTGATAGGGTACATGGAGGGATTCACATGCCTCACTTGCCTCTTGCAAATTATTTTCAAGATGGCATACTTCATTGTATATTTGAATGGCCATTTCTCTATAAATTTGAATGGGATGGTCATTTAGGTCTATTTTTTATCTCATTCGGTGTGGTTGACTTTGGCTAGGAAATTTAGTTGGATGATTTTGTCTTGATCCTAGGTTGGATTGTTGAATGTCAAATATCGATGTGGTGCTTGATGACCTCACCCATAATCAGATTCCTCATAGTCAAAGTAGTTTGTTATGGGTGCAAGAGGATCAATTGGCATGTATCTTCCAAATGTTAGAGTGATAGGATCACTCGAGGGGATATTCCCATAAGGTTTGTCTAAATCTATCATATTTAGGGGTGCTATGAAACACCATAGAATAAATTGGAGTGGATGTAAAAAGAGACAAGAAAGAAATGAAAAAGAAAGATGAAAATGAAAAAAGTAGAGATGGAAAAGCAAGGAAATGCGAAAAACTCATCCTAAAAGGATTTGTTAAAAATGTGAACCAAGCACAATGCGAATGAGCTAGACCCTGATGCAACACATGGGACTAGAACCCTTGAAAAGGCAACCTCTTGTTCAATCCTCTCATGGTAAGAGCTAGTTGAGTGATGATGACATTGAGAGGTTGTCGTGTTCCCTCGAGAGAAAGATGCCATGAGTCACAGTTGGGGTGATCACACCTATTTGTTGAGTGTTTTTGTTATTATTTTGGCAATAATTTTCATTGAGTTTTTGTTCTAGCTCATTGTATGGGTTTTGTAATTCTTATATGGCTCGGAGGGTCACTTTCACTAATTTAGTTTAACTTGTTTGTTGTGTAGAGATAGAAGACTTCAAGTCTTCTTCATTTGAGCTCTAGAAGTTATTTGAGAAGTTTTCATTCTTAGTTTCTAAGTTCTTCTAGTTGTCTCTATTCGTTATCTTGTCAGATTTGTCTTAATAGTTCTTGTTCTTAAATGTATTCATCAATTGGGTTTACTTGTTTGAGGAGGTTTTCTCTGACTTCCTCAAAGACTTGTTTTATCTAGTCTTCTCTCACACCAGGGCATATTAGGTGCTTAGTGGAGAAGATTTGGATGTCTAAATGTTTTGAAGTTTATGTTGATGTTTGAATGTTTTGTGCCTTGGGATGAGACCAAGGGGTTGTTTTAAAATGTTTTAAGTTTAATGCCTCATGGTGAAACCAAGGCTTGAGAGTTGTGCATTTTTTATGTTGAAGATGAAGTCTCTAGATGCAACTATAGCTATATGAATCCATGCACTTTTGGTTCCTTTTATAATTTATGAGACGATTTAATTACTAAGAAAGAAAATATGTATGCAACTACATGTCTTTTCCTAAATGTAGTCTTCTACATGTTTTTGTGTTTTTCAATATTTTTGACTATTGCAACGATTTAATCTAAGAAAGAAGACTTGCAATTTAATCTAATAATGCAAAAAAAATCTTTTACCTAGAACTAGAAAAAACAATTAAAAATCAAGAAGAAATAAAAGCAACATTTTACTTCCTCGAGAGAAATGTTGTTTTCTAATTACTAATTCTATTCTAAAAAGTAATAAAAGAACTTATAATGATGGTGCTAGTGCCGAGAAAATTTCCTCAGAGGTCTAGCTATTTGGTAACCTTCTCCACAACAGTCAGGTCCTCTACTTGATGATGAGAAAAGGGTAAGGGATTTGAGGAGATTCAAAAAAGTGAAAAGAAATAAAGCTCAAAAGCTTGTAAGGCTTGTGAGAATCTTAGATGAACTAGAGCTCCTATGATACATCTAAACTAAAACTTAAAAGAAAATAGGTCAAGGCCTGTAAATAAGCTTGTAAGAAGCTTGAAGCTTGTGAGGAGAGGATTCAAAGATTTGAGCATGAAAATAATGAAGAATGAAGAAGTATTTATAGGTAGAAATGAGATGGAAGGGAAGAAGCGATGAGATTGAAATAAGTAGTTAAATCAAGAAGAAATGGAAACTATTCCATGAATAGACAAAGACATAAGAAAAATAAAGAAAAATAAAAGAAAACAAGAGTGAACTGAAAGAGAAAATGGAAAAATTTAGAAGAGATAATATTTAATCATGAGTTCACAAAGGAAAGCAAGCGAGAAGAGGATGAGATGGCACAAAAAAACATGAGCTAAAATGGACTAAAAATTAAGAAGAAAAGTTAAAATGAAGAGTTATTTCACACATTGAAAAATGAAAGGGTTGCTTGTTTTACCAGGTATGGTTGCTCAAATGACCCTAGAATAGCCAAGTAACCTAGAAGGTCAAAGGAGTGACCTTGAAAAGGTGAAATGAGAGGGTCACTAGGAAAAACATAAAGCAGAGAAAGTTGGTTGGGAGGTTAAACGAGAAGGACAAAAAGATAAGAGACTAAATCATCAATACATGGGACTACTATGAGAAGTATAACCACAACTTCGATGATCATGAGTAGGGACTGCCACATCATCATCATACTACCATGTAGGATTGACATGATTTTATTACTTACAGTGGCATAGGGTTATGTATATAAGTACACTTGGTCATGATGATATCTGAGGGACATTTAATATTCTTATAGGGAGATGGAGATGATTTTCTCTCATAACCATGTAAAAGATAGGTTTTTGGTTTCCCTAAGTGTCTCAAATCTAGGAGAAACTACATTCCTTCAACTATATGCACTCACATAATCAAATATAGGAAGACAAAAGTACTAAAATGAAGGTACTAGTGTCTACTCTAATCTTATCTATATTAACAAATATAAGATTTGGCACAAGCTAAGCACACTACAAACTAGGAAACAAGAGTACAAATTAGCAATTTGTAAAGTAAATGAAAAATGGACAAAATGCACCCAATTTCTATAGATTCTAATGTTGGAAAATTGCTATGTAAGTCAAGAGGTACTGTGAAAAATTTTGGAGCTTTCAAGTGACTTTTTATTAACAGGGGGCAAGTCCTCCCCAGCTTGGCATTGTAGCACCATAAACAAAGTGCTAAGGTCATTTGGAGCACTAGAGTCCTTATAATTTTTGGTTCTAAAACTTTTTGGGCTACTCTATGTTTGTTTCTAGGATTTGTTTTTGTTGACAAGATCCTTTGCTCACTCAATAATTCCTTTGTATCTTCTCTAAAGCATAATAGATTGAAAAATAGGTTAGATATCTTGAGATACTACCTTGGTTAGTCCCCTAGGAGGTGTATTTCAACCAGGTACAAATGGAAAATTAGGTATAGGGTGTGAACAACAATGGAAAATATATTAAAAACCTTAGGAGAATTCTACAACTGGGTAGTATGTGCAAGTGATGGGGACAAGTGGGTGATGGAATAGTGATCAAAAGGAGTGTTGCAATTAGGGAAATGACTTCAAACTTGATAGAGAGGAGTGAAAAGGGGTTTTATCTAGACTTGGGTGGAAATGGTGAAAGGAATAGAATTGAATGTATTCGAATGGACAAGCAAGTGAAATAGAATGAAAGAGGAAGAGAAAAGCTATAGAATTCCATTGTGAGTACTCAAGGAAGGGTATATATTCTTTAGATCTTTAGTGCTTTAGAAGGTTTCTGCTATACTTCAATGGTATTCTTCTGCAAATCCCCTTTGTGGTTGTAGAGCATACTAAGTTTTCTTGTCAATGTATAATGAGTATTTAAAGGGAAGTTTGTCTTAAATACAAATCCTTAATATGTTTGTGGTCATGCAGTCAATAAAAAAAAAATAGGGTTAAAGCATGAAGGAAAACACCTTTTGGAAATATCTAAATGGGACTATAGTGTTGAGGGGTGCTAGGTCCAAGGCTCTAGCATGAGGAGTTGCTAGAGTCCTTGTGGAATTAGCTGGATAATATTTTTGGGAAGGTGAAGGAAGTTTTTTGAAGTCTAGGGTAGCTTGCAACATTCTCCTGTGATCACTAGGTTGGTTGGAAACATTCATAAAGTGGTCCTAAAACATAGTAAGGGAATGTTCACTAAGGTGGACACAAAAATGTAAGGAGATTACAAAAGTACATTTTTGACCTTAGGTTTTGCCTCAACTTTAGTGGGTTAATGAAACTATAGTGAAAAGTACGCTAATGTAAATACAATAAATAAATCATTGCATTGATAAAGGATACACACAAGTATTCATCTTCTCTCTTTACTCTCTCATGTGTGCTCTTGTACTTGCTCTTGCAAATGCAAGACATCAAAGCATGCTAGTTACCATATGAAAAACCAATAGCAATACCATAAATACATATAACATGGAAACAACATATAACAAGATACTGAACATAATTAAAACACTACGCATACATGGAAACATTCCACTAATTAGTATTAACATGAGCAATGGCAATCTATAGATGTTAGTGAAATACTAAACATAACAATGACTAGAAATAAATTGTTGAACACATAGACACACGCCCCTTGTAATCTACATGGCTACTACATACATAACTAAATGTACAAATATTGTTAATGAATCAAAGGAGATCAAGTGGGTTGTGATAGGCTTGTGTGGGATGATGGTGTCTATGGAAAAGGCTCAACTAATTGGAAACTAAATGGTAAATATGGTAAAAATGCAAGGGGATCCATGTTACTTCAAATAAGGTTAAAATGGTCAAAGGGGCCAAGCCACCCAAAGAAGATAAAATGTAAAAGGAGCCTAGATACTCCAAAAAGGTAAAACTAAAGGAAAAAGGGCCAAGACAACCTAAAAAGGAAAAACTAAAAGTAAAAGATCTCAAGCCACTCCAAAAAGGTAAAATAAAGTTGTGTAATGGTAAATTGGGTAAATAGGGCCAAGGCTAGGCTTTCTTACTAGATAATATAGGTAAAAGGTGGTAAGTCCACCACTGGGTAACTCTAGGTAAAAGGTGGCATTGACATTATTTTCTATATTACCAATTTGATGTGGATTTGTGCCCCTAATAGATTGCATTACCTTATGTGTGTTGAATTTCTCTGATTGTGCCTTCATGATTTCTCTTTTCAGTTACAATTTTGATTCTACTTCTAGGGTGTGCTTGTTTACACATGCCAATTGTGAATACTTGATCCATTTAAGTCTTAGAGGTCCATCTTTGTCTAAGCATGTTCTAAAACATACCTTAGTGATATATTTGTCCTAATGGTGGCTAATCTACAAGCCTAGTTGCATGGGAAAGGTCTTCATCATGCAAGTATTCATGTTTCATCTTGTCATGGGGCTATGTGTGTGCATATGGTGGCTTGTTTTGGTGTTGTGTGTCTCTTTTGGTGGATCTATTCTCCATCATGGTGTGCAATGATTTCTTCTCATTACCTTGTGATAATGTTAGCTATGAAAAATATGGGGCTTTTATTGATCAATGCTTCCAATCCAAATCTTAATGTGCTTTTCTTGCCCATGTGGATGTATGAAGACCATTCACCTCTATTATTTTCCTCCATCACTATTATTATGGATTTCAGATAAAATTCAAACATGGTAGCATGAATCTCACACCCTATGAACTCTAATCTATTAAAGGTTTTATTGTTGGTAGTTATGTTCTTTATGTGCTATCACATACATGCCCTAGCCATGCCTAAACTTAGAATTTTCTTTCTCTGGTTGGTGGTGACCTCATTTTAGTGGCCATGGGTGTTTTTATTATGTCCTTGACAACATATTTGTGTTGGGCATGGCTCAAGGTGGTGTGTTGTGTATGTATGGACCTGTTCCATGTCATTTTAGGTCTTCATTTTCTTCATTGGTGATAATGTAGCATGAGCCTCCCCTGTTTTGTTATACAGTTGGTTGATCAAAATGGATTTTCCCCATATGTTATGTAAATTTCTTAAATGGATAACAATAATGTGGTGGTTGAACATGGGCCCATGTAAAGGTGTTTTTGTGCACCATGGTTGTTGAGTTGAGAAAAATAGAGGATATATCAACATAAATTTAAGAATGTAATAAGTTGTTGGTGAACTGATTGCATAATAGAGAGAAATATCTTGTATGTAGGGGTGTTCTTCATCTTGTAATATTTTTGGAAGTTTTTACAATGATTTAGGTTTGAAAATTTGCTCCATTTTGTAATTGCACTTGTGTAATCCATTAAAGAAGGATTTGTAATGTATGGCTATCAAGGGTGTGGGTGTCTCCATGAATATTAGGTATTCTTTTTAAAATGATTTATTATTCCTCTAATCACAATTATTGATGAGTGTTCTAATTGCTTAGTTGATCATTCTTGAAAATCTTCTACAAGGTATCTTTTTAATGCAATACATGAAATAAACCTTTTTTTATGGATTCCTAAAGTAGACTCCACTTTTTATATTGTAATCTCATGGCCTTGTGTTTTGTATGCATAGATCCTTTCTTATGTGTATGAGTACAATACTTGGTCTTTGTTGTTATCATCCTTGCATGATATATCTTCCCAATTGCATTATGTATTTACTCTTTTGGCTTTGAGATTCACTCTTACTCTTATAGGATTTTAAGGATCTAATCTATAATTTTATTAGCCCTTCATCACACCAATATACTAAAAGGAAGCAAGGTATAAGGAAACACTTCCTAAACTAAAATTTTGAGGAGAGTGTTGTGAAAATTTCAATATTTTAACAATTACATAAAGTAGAAATGCATATAAACAAAAAATAAAATAATATACCATAACACAGGTGTATGTGGGGAAACCCTTTCAAGAGAAAAACCCTACACTCCAAAGTAGCTATGTCTATTATTTAGTAAACAATACAATTACAATACACTTGTAGAGAAATCCTTCACAAGAGTATCACCAACTAGAGATCTTGAGAAATTTTGACAATCTAACAATACTTACAAAACTCACTATCTAACCTCCATCTCAAGAACCCAATAAATAGGAGATATAATTCATGAAGCCATTAAATGGTAATTAGAAAACCATGAGCTAAAACCACCCAAAATTGTGGTACCCAAATACTTAGTTAGAAATCCAAGATGAGTCCACAAGCTAAAAATAACATATTCCTTTTGCCTATCATAACCTCATTATAATCCACTCATCAAATTGTGCATTCTATTTTGGCTCCATTATCCCCATCCAAAGATGCCTTACCGTGTGTTGGTCAACAAGTGTAAATCTCTTTTACAACTCTTTTATGTGTTGATGTTTTTACATTTCCAATGCAAGAGGCCCAACTTTCAAAGGCAATAACCTTTGATCCAAGAGGCCGATTGGGCCCATTTTTTAAAATTTTGTAGCTTGAAGAGGTCCATGTGAGAAGAACTAGGTAATTGGTGTTGAACAAACCAAATTTTTTATTTTGGCTAAAAACCAACTCTGTAACCTAGAAATTAAGTTTTTTTTATTTTTCAACTTGAAAGATTAAAGGGGACACTTACCAACACTAAAAACTAACTGCTAGGGGCTAAGAGGCCCATAGACTCACTGCACCACCTGAACTTGACTATGTTCATTGGCTTGGTCAGAAAGACTATAGCATTCACTAAAGTATCAACCTTCTCCAGCATCGGCCTTCCATCCTTTACCATGTCATTATAAAATGGTACTGTACATCAATGTGCTTCATCCTCACATGAAAGGTTAGGTTCTTTTCTAGACATATGGCACTCTAACTGTCACAATGAACTATAATGGCTCCTAGATTTAGCCTAAAATTTGAACACAATCTCTTAACCAAATGGAGTCCTTACAAGAATGAGTAGCTACCATGTACTTTGCTCTTGTAGTGGAAAAATCAACCATAGCTTATCACTTACTCATCCAACTGATTGAACCACCAAACATAGTGAAAACATATCCACTGGTGGATCTGTTGCTATCAATATCACTAGCCCAATCAGAATCCACATATCCACGGATACAAAATAAATTTTAGGTCCCTATAGGATAACCATGATAACAAATGGAATACTCAAAAGTACCTCACAAATATTTAAAGACCCTCTTCATTGCATCCCAATGTACCCATCCAGGATTAGCCATAAAATGACTAAGGACTCCCACTACTTGGGCAATGCTTGGTCTTGTACAAACAATGGCATACATAAAATTTCCAATAGCACTAGCATAACATACTCTACTCATATCCTCCATCTCACTAGGAGACTTTGGACAATCCTCAATTGAAAAATCTATCCCCATTGTAACAAGAACACACAATGGCCTGCAAGATGACATGTTGAACCTCTCCAACACTAAGTTCACATACTTACTCTGGCCCAACCAAAGTTTTTTATTCTCTATCTCTTCTTATTCACATCCCTAAGATGTACCTAGTTGCCTCTAAGTCTTTCATCTGAAACTATACTAAAATCTAAGAATTCAATTCACAAATCAAACCCTTTCTCAATGTATTGCTCTAGCTATGTTGTATAAATCTCTTCCCCCAAATCACCATGAAGGAAAGTTATCTTCACATCCATTTTCTCAACCTCAAGATCATACATTACAACAAGTGATAATAAAAACTAAATGGATGTCAACTTAGCAACTGGTGAGAAAATCTCACCATAATCAATTCCCTCAACCTAAGAATATCCCTTTGCAACCAATATCACCTTGTACTTCTCAACACTACCATCTAAACCAATTTTCTTCTTGAACACCCATTTGCATCCAATGGGTTTACATCCATCAGACAAAGGTACTAGATCCCATGTATCAATTTTCTTTAATGTAACCATCTCTTCTTCCATGGACACTTTCCAAGAATCTACATCATTCATATCCATAGTCTCCTTTACATTACTAGGCTCATTAGTGTTAGTAATCAAAGACAAATATATCTCCAATCAGGAGGAGGATACCTATCTAGTTGTTGTCTTTTCTGAGTGGACCTCCTCAATGACTGAGGTAAAGGTTCTATCTTCTTTAGAATTCTCTGAACTATCTGAGGTTAGGATTAAGGTGCCATCAACCTTGTAAATCCTATGTAATTTATTATTCCTAATATTGTTTGTAAATCACCCATAATAGATGAAAGGTTTCACCAACAATGATTTTGTTGCAGCCACATGTTTATATCTAGTCCCTGACGCTAATTCCTCTACGACGGGGGGTCGCAGGGGGGTTTCCCCCCTATGAGGGGTCTAGGGGGATCATCCCCTCAATGGGGGGTCCAAGGGCCATGTGCCCCAACAGGGGCTCAGGGGCAGCACTATCAGAGCCAAATTTTATCATTGTAAATCTTGACCATTCATTATTAGGTCACAAATCTGATGGTTGATATTATGTCAATTTTCTTGCCCTAGAAGGCAACCCCCTTTTATAAAGATATTTGTACTATATTTTTAGCAGAGTTGAGAGTGTTGGGAATTAAGGTGTTTTAACATTGGTAATTCCTTGAATTAATTAATTGTATTTATTTATTTCTTGCCTATTAATGTAATTTGGATGCAAGTTCTGTTTCGTCATCTTGTGGGAGTTGGCATGGTAATGTGTCATCCTACGTGGAAGGTGACCACATGTAATTTTGTCCTCACATGAGGAGATAGGCATCCCACTTAGTGGTAGAGGTATTTTGTCATGTGTCGGCACTTTGACTAGTGTATAAGTGAATCTTGACCAAAACGATTATGACAGATTCCTAGACAAAATCTGACACATATGAGTCGTAAATGGAATGTTCTATGATAGGTGAAGACATGTGTCACAAGGCATCTTGGAAGAAGGCATATTTAGGCACCCCAAGGAGGGTGATGATGTGTTGTAATAGTATATACTATTTTTAGGCAATTATGATAGATTCTCTTATAGCTATAAGAGTTATCAGTTATGACGGATTCTATGAGAGTCGTAAGATGCGTAAGAGCATCTATCATTGTCCAAATTGGGAATAGGCAACCATATTGGGATGGGGTGATGTGACAAGTGTCATGACCATGCTGCAGTGTTGGACAAGTGTTCCTAGGAGTGGGTTTTAGACCATGAGGCCAAGTTAGATGCCCATATCAAGGAAAGTTCATTTTTGCCTTGTAAACTTCTATTTAAGCAGGTGCTTTGAGAGGAGATGTATTATATGATTAACAGGTATAGTTATGCTGCTAGATTGTCTCTAGATACAAGCATCAAATACTCTTGTAAAGACTTTCATTGCAAGTGTGTTGTAAACTTCATTGTTTAGATAATACATTGTGCAGGTTTTGGAGTGTGGGCTTTTTCACCCATAAGGGTTTTCCCCACGTTATATCTTGTCTATCTCTCTTCTGTCTTACATTCTTGTGTTGTGTATTACTGCAATATCTCTATTGTTGGGTTAATAACACTGTAATCATAAAGGTTAAAAAGAATTTGCACACATCTCACCTCATTAGATTAGTGTAGGAAGCGATTTCTGCACACCTAAGCTTCCTTTCAGTTGGTATCAGAGCTTGATCACCTTTGGTCCTAGTTGTTGGGTAGGGGTTTTTTGAGCTGATCTTAGATTGAGTGGGAGTCTATGTAGAGTATTCTGTAATCTTGTTGTAGGAAAGAGATGGCAACCACATCTGGAAGATTAGAGGTGGAGAAGTTTAACGACACAAATTTTGAGTTATGGAAACTTAAGATGGAAGACATGCTTGTTGATCGAGACCTATGGGAAACTGTTTCCGGTGTAAAACCAACTGCAATGGCACAAGATGATTGGGATCTCAAAGATCAGAAGGCTAAGGGTCTCATAAGACTCAGTCTAGCTGATTCTGTCTTGTTAAATGTCCATGAGGAGAAGACCATGAAAGATCTTTGGAAGAAGCTGGGAGATGTTTATCAGGCCAAATCCCTGGTGAACAAGCTTTTTCTGAGAAAGAAGTTGTATTCTCTGAGGATAGAGGATGGAGGATCTATTGCAGATCATTTGAATTCTTTCAACATGTTAGTTGCATAATTGACTTCTGTTGGTGTGAAGATGGAGGAGGAGGATCGTTGTATGACCTTGCTTTGTTCTTTGCCAGACTCATGAGATCATCTTGTTATGGCTATTGGGAGCACCACATCCACTTTCAAAATGGATGAAGTGATATCTTTGCTATTATCTAAAGAAATGCGAAGAAAGTCTTTTGATGCAGCTAAAGAGGCTCTTGCAATTTGTGGAAGACCCAAAGAGAAAGGGAAAAAGAAGGACAAGAAAGATGAGAAGGGTAGATCCAAATCCCGTGGGAGATCCAAATCTCCTCGAAAGTCCAAGGCTCTTTGTTGGAACTATGGAAAAATTGGGCATTTCCAAAAGGAATGCAAAGAGGAAAAGAAAAAGAAGAATGTCCCAAACTCAAATTCTAACAAGTCACAAGATGATGGTGATGCCTTCATTGCAGCCCTGGCCACCCATGCATTTGATGATGTGTGGTTGATTGATTTTGGTGCATCATTATACATGACCTCACATCAAAGCTGGCTCATGAAGTATGAAGAGTTTGATGGTGGAAGAGTGTACCTAGGTGATGATTCTCATCTAAAGATTGTTGGTCATGGAAGAGTCTCAATTTGATTCCCTGATGGACAAGTGAAGGGGATCACTGGGGTCATGCACATCCCAAGCTTGGCATAAAACCTACTTTCTGTAAGTAAGTTGAATGATGCAGGTGTGCAGGTCATCTTTTTCAAGGATGGATGTAAGATGACTAGAGGATCTATGGTGCTTGCGAAGTGTAGTGCCCCTCCATTCTCATCTTGGATGTGCAGATAGTCTAGCTAAGGAGCATGAAGATGAAGGTAAAATAATAGGCATATTTAGGGTATGTTAGACAGTTGATGTTGTACATTAGATGATGTTGGTAGATGCTACATTCATGTTGGTGACATTCCTGATTATCCTCATGTGTGGTTTCATATGACAGTTAGCATGTTTTATTGATAATCCTTGTTGCAACACTGATAATTCATATGCTCTGACATTGTTTTACATTCAGGTGATTATGATGTTGATCTTACTATGATTGTGATAAGTTAGAATTGATTTTTATGCGACTGATTTTGTATTATAGGATGATCTAATTATTGTGTGGTGTGAAAAGAGACAATGTTGTACCACTCATTCATAAGCATTCGACGACATTACGATTCTCTTTCACTTTGTGACCGTTTTTTATTTATTACACTTGTGCATACACCATGTTGTGTGCTACAGGTTGCAGGTATCAGGCATCGACTCCACCTGAATTGACAGGTCTGAGCGTGCCTTAAAACCAATGGAACTATTGAATATAGATAACATATGGTCCCCTAGTTAGCCTTCATCCTTGAAAAGGATGAGTCTCCAGTTTTGCACCCAGTCAGTGTTGTCTGTTTGGGCATGATAGTCAGTCGTTGTCGTTGTGGTCATGCTTTTCGATTGTGCATAGTGTCAAGTATTGTTTGGTATTTGGGTTATTTTGTTTGGAATTGTTTGATTAATGCTTTGGTTAATTGTTGCATTAAAATAAAATTAGTAAGTTAAGAAGGCACTTTTGATAAATAAATAAATATAGATGCTTTTATGTAAATTTAAGTTTATGGAAAATTATATTATATTGTATTTTACGGTCAATAAATAATAATAATTATAATGAGGAAAAATAAAGTGTTATTAAAACGAGAATATAATTGATAAAATTAAAATGAAAATATTCTATAAACAAGTAAATGTTTTGTTAGTGGCAATAAAAAATAAATTTATAATATTTATGAGTTGTCGTAAAAACTTATATATATATATATATATATATATATATATATATATATATATAACAAATTCTAAAATAAATAAAATTAGAGAGAGATTATTGTTTGGTTAAAATAGCATGTTGTAAGAAAGTATTAAAGGCAGAATTTATTGCCATTATAAAGGGAATCTTAGAAATAATTGCTTCTTTTGAGTAAGAGACTAATTTTAGTAAGTAGAAAGAAATTATTTTTTGAAAGGAAGTAATAAAGGCGGAATTTATTACCTTTAATAAGGAGAATCTTCTGGAAGAAATTATGGGGGTGGTTATGCATGCTCAACTTTATTTTGAAATCTAAAGATATAATTTGGGGAAAGAGTGCGCATTTAAAAGAGGAGAATATGTTTTATGTTTTGGAGGATCTCTCTCTCTCTCTCTCTCTCTCTCTCTCTCTCTCAGGAAGTTTTCATTTTCTTTTTGGCACCATAAACCATAGCTTCCAAAAGAAAAGACTTGGGGAAAATGGATGCAAGCTAGGAAATTTTGTGAAGATGTGAGAGAAGTAATATTCCAGGTATGGACTAAGATATGAATCTGATTTATTGTTGCATTAGATTTAGTGAAATGAATTTGTAATATGCAAGCTTTATATTATTCTATGAATTCTTTTCTACATATTCTGAACCCTTGCGTTAGCTATAACTTTATTTTTATGAATTGGGTTCCTCTATATTTTTTTATATATGGTGCATGACCTAGTTATCTAAATCATATCCGAAAATTACCAAGTTTGTCATTTTGGAGATATGAATATTTTGTGATTGTCTATCTCTCACCGATTTCATCTCTATTTTTATAGTCTGGTGCATTACCCATAACTTTATTTCTACAAACTGGGTTCTTCTAAATTTTTTATATATGGTGTACAACCTAGTTATCTAAACCATATCCAAAATTCAGCCTTACCTAGTTTGTCATTTTGGACATATGAATATTTTGTGGCTGTCTATCTCTCACCAATTTCATCTTTGTTTTTACAGTCTGTTACACTAGCCATAACTTTCATTTTATGAATTGGGTTCCTCTAAATGTTTTATATATGGTGCATGACCTAGTTATCTAAATCATATCCAAAAATTAGCCTTACCCAGTTTATCATTTTGGAGATATGAATATTTTGTGACTGTCTACCTCTCACCTGTTTCGTCTCTGTTAAAACAATTAGTTACATCACCAATAACTCTATATTTTTGAATTGGGTTTCTCTAAAAATTTTATATAAGATTCAGTTCTTACCTATGAAAATCATATCCAAAAATTAGGACTACCTAGTTTGTGAATTCAGATATATGTTTCAACTAGTGATAGACATTCCTATGCCATCTTGGTTGTCGTTATTAAATCTACAAATCCATTCTATGTGTATCCTGCAATCATTTTGATCCAAGTGATGACGTCTCTTTGAGATGACTGTCAAATAGTTCATAGACCTTGTCTATGCCTTGGTCTTTTGCATAACCATCTACCAAAGTATTTTCAACTATATAAGTTATCACTTGCATATTAGTGGCATTGACTTATAAAATTTGTCAATGGTTGTTCATCTAATGAGGAGTCGAAAGCTTTATCTTGATCTCTTTCTAATATGAACTAAAGTAAGTTTAGAAGGACATAAAACCTTTATTAGAACTTTTATATATTTGGCATTAAAGATATTGGTTATATTTTCTAATTTAATTGTATCTTCGAATCTAAATTTTAGGATGTGTTTTAGAAAGTTTTGTAAATAGTATAGAAATGTGTTAGTGTATCAATAGCTAGGATTCATATTTATAGCTCAATATATTATCGAGATTTAGAAGAATATTATATAAAAAGATCATTCTTAGACTTTATTTATATTGTGTGTGTAATTAGCTTAAATTTATGGATGAGTGAGTCTACTTTTAGATCATGATTGGAGGAGATAATTGGTTTGACAAGTATATCTTGGTTAGAGTCATTTCTTAGGGTCCTCTTATGCAAACTATTTAATTATTTTTACATATTATTTTGAATGGTCTAATAATTGTGAAGTCTTTAATAAGGACCATACAGGTAAGTATCAAGTAGATACCTTAATTATTATATAATACCTTAGGGATGACTTTGATAACCTTTAGAATGGATAGACCATTGATTTTTATTTCTAATTGTAAACCTTGTAGTTAGTTTAATAAAGGTTTGTGATATTATCTCATGGCATTAACGTAGTAGACGTAGTATTAGTACTAGTTTATGAGTAATGCTTATGATTGTTTGTTATGTATAGCAACAAATGAAGTTACTTTGAAACTAAGTACATATATTTAGGTATAATTGGGTTGGAGATGGTGTTAAATGCTTTGATAAGGAATCAAATCTTTAGATTTCTTTTGAGTTTATTTATTGAGATTAATGTTTAGATAGAAAGTAATTACTTTGGGACTTTAGATAAACATGAAATGAAACTAGTTCTGAATAATGAATTAATGTTTCAGTAAAGGTGCTAACGTTTTGTTATAAGTGATTCAAATCTTGGTGAATTGATATTTTGCATTCATAATGAAGTTCACATTTATGTATCAAATTCGATATGATTAATTATATTGTTGTTATCTTTTAACAAAGGTTAGATAAATCCCTAACATTTAGGTTATGTTTATATCTTACATAGATACCAGGATTAGTATAATATTTGAGTCTAAAAAGTAGAGAGAATGTTTTGTTGATTTATGGGTAGCTTATGATTAATGGTACATTCTTAAAGACCCATATTTAGTGCATCGTATCATATGTTGCATTTGTGGTAATATATTTGAAATATTGTTGAAGGATATTAGTTTATGATGTGCTTTGAGAGTGAATGTGATGTGAAACCATTGTGTTTTTAATGGCGTCAAGTGTTGTGTCATTTGGGGAAGTTGTTTCTAGAGGCCTAGGAGGGTGTCATTGTGTGGGGGTTGGCTATGTGTGCATCATGTGAGTTGAATGAAATGCATTCTTGAAATATTGTCTCTTATTCATGTTGGTATGATACATGTGCAAGATGGTTTGTGCCTTTCTCAGTGTACCTATTCATGTGATTATGTTGACTATGCAAGATGGATGATGCCTCGCTCTGTGTTGTACTGTGATAAAATGTGCAAGATGAGTAATGCCTTGCTTTGTTTACCCATTTATGTGTTAATGATAATCATGCAAGATGGTTAATGCCTTGCATTGTATATGAATACTTGTCATTTTACGTCTTGCTTGATGGATGGGGTCTTCTAGATGCAGGTAGGGGAGTGGCTTTCAATGTGGGGCTAGGGCCCAGAGTGGCTAGCCAGGATAGCCCATTGAAAGTTGGTAACCAAGTGATAACGTAATTAATGAATTAAGGGGTTGGATAGTTTTCACACTAATTAAGATAATTGGATGCCTCACCCATGCCTGTAGTGTTCGTTCAGGCTAAGGATGGGATGAGAAGGTTATGGTTGGTAAAATCAACTTCCTTGTCCTCACGAAAGGAATGTTGGTTCCGCATGTGTCACCCTATGGGGCCGGCGTCTAGTGAGAAACTGTCAGGATAACCATAGATGGGGGTCAGCATCTAGTGAGAGACTGTCAGGATAACCCATGTCAGGGCCATGAGATGACACTCGTCCCTACTGTAGCCTAGCATTCCCTAATTGTGTCTTCCCCTCTCATTGTGTGATTGCCTCTGGAAGTGTTGTTTGAGTTGCCTGTGTTGTTCATATTGACCTATGTTGTATTGGAGTCTTGTGTAGTCCTTGTACCTGTTAGTCTTTTATCTTTTTAACTGTTTGTTTAGTGGGACCTTATTGTTATCTCCTAGCACGGGGGGTGGACCTTAGGGTTCCACATGGTTAGGTGGTTGTACTTTTATCTCCATTGGTTTCCCATGCTGTTGTTTGTGTGCGATAAGGATGTACCTCTTATATCAGATTTTGAATCTTGTTCTAGCTTGAGGAGATAGATACTTATGTTCATATTCTAGTTTTGTATATCAGTTGAATCATGTACTATTATCTTGATGTATGTACTCCAATGTAATCAGGAAAGCAATATTGTAAGCAATGTAATGGTGTACCCTCATGTAAAGGGAATTGTATATGTACTCATAATCCTTTATACATGACCTTAATGATTACTTATCTGATGTTATAATATGGAAATGTATGTGTCTATTCAATTGATGCAATTAGATTTAGAATGAACTATGGTTGTTAGTTAATTCATAATGTTGGTTAGATCTTGTTAATAGTTTGTTAGTAATGTAGCCGTAGAACCCTAGAGGATAAGCTTAACTTGATGTTATGAATAAATATGATTTACATTTCTTTGTTATTTCTTTCCTTAAAAAAAAATTGTCCTTTTTGTATAGCGTAGTTGAGCTGTTCTCTGGGGTTTCCTGGCGGGGCGTTACACAAAGGGTACTCGGAGAGGTACTCTGTTTCAACTGGAGGCATGCACTTCATAGTGCAATAGTTCTTCTGACTTGAAGAAAAGAGTTGCAGTCACTTCATCCCCACCATGGTAGTGAAAAAGTTTGTTGTAACAAATTCTGATGGTAGTGCATTTTGGGTACCCAAGGGTGCTCATGCTTTGGAAGTTAAGCTTCCTACTGAAAAGACAATGTTATGGCATATGAGATTTGGCCACATTGGTGAGAAGGGTCTTAGAACCCTGAAAAATAAAAACCTCGTTGAGGGGTCAAATGGTTGTAATCTCGAGTTTGACTTTTGCGAACATTGTATATATGGAAAGCAAAACTATGTTTAGTTTTACTCTAGTTCTCACAAGTCTTCTGGTGTGTTAGACCTTATTCATTCTAATGTGTTTGGTCCTGTTAGTGTTCCTTCAATTTCCAAATTTGTATATTTTGTATCTTTCATAGATTATTATAGTAGAAGGACATGGATTTATTTTCTCAAAAGCAAGTCTGAAGTCTTTAGTTGGTTCAAAGAGTTTAAAGATTTTGTTGAGAATTAGACTAGTAAAAAGATTAAGTGTTTGAGGACTAATAACAGTGGTGAGTTTTGTTCGACAGAGTTCAATAAGTTCTGTAAAGAGCAAGGGATTGAAAGACATAAGACAAATCCATACACCCCGTAGGAAAATGGAGTTGTAGAGAGGATGAACATGACACTAATGGAGAAGGCTACGAGTAGGCTTAGTGGAGCAAGTCTCGAACAAAAGTTTTGGGCTGAAGCTGTAGCCACTACTTGTTACTTGGTAAATAGGTCTCCTACATCAACTCTTGTTGGTAAGACACCTATAAAGGTGTGGTTTGGTAAGAAGCCTTCATTTAGACATCTTTGTGTTTTTAGTTGTGAGGCATATGCACATGTGCCTAGTGAGAAAAGGTTAAAATTGGATAACAAGATTGTTAAGTGTATTTTCATTAGCTATGGTGTCGGTGTGAAAGGATACAAGCTTTGGAATCCTATGGCTGAAAAAGTGTTGTATAACAGAAATGTTATCTTCAGAGAGCTAATACCTTCTTCCATTGTTCTACAACCAGAATAGACAAAAAAGAAAGATGATGTGGTTTAGTTTTCTTCTACCCCTGAGAAGACTAAACTGACAGACCCTGTGAGACCTAATGATGAGGAGAGCTCTAGCAGCTCTGAAAGCTCAGAAGAAGAAGTAGAACCTCAACCTTAGCCCTTGAGGAGGTCTACATGAACAAGGAAGCAACCTAATAGGTTTGGTTATTCATTGCTTGATTCTAGTTGTGCTTTTGCCTTGCTTACTAACACTGATGAGCCTAGCACTATGACAGAGGCTATGGGCATGAAAGATGCAGGTTCCTGGAAGGAGGCCATGGAAGATGAGATGGCTTCTTTGGAGAAGAATAAAACTTGGGACTTGGTGCCTTTGCCTGAAGGATGGAAACATGTTGGATGTAAATGGGTGTTCAAGAAGAAATTTGATGCAGATGGCAGTGTTGAGAAGTACAAGGCTAGACTGGTTGTGAAGGGGTACTCACAAGAGGAGGGAATTGATTATGGTGAAATTTTCTCTCCCATTGCAAAGATGACATCTATTCAGTTCTTGTTATCTCTTGTAGTAGCTTATGACTTAGAGGTGGAGCAGATGGATGTGAAAACAACTTTCCTTCATGGTGATTTGGAGGAAGAGATTTACATGTCACAACTAGAGCATTACATAGAGAAAGGTAAAGAAAAATTGGTTTGCAAACTGAAGAAGTCTTTGTATGGTTTAAAGTAGTGTCCTAGGATGTGGTATATGAAATTTGATGCCTTTGTGTTGATTGGATTTATGAGATCAAAATTAGATCATTGTGTATATTACAAATTTAACAATGATCTCATTCTCATTATTGCATTATATGTTGATAATATGTTGATAATTGGGAATGGTAAGAATATGATTTCTGATTTGAAGTCTTAGTTGTCAACACAGTTTGAGATGAAAAATATAAGGGCAGCCAGGTACATTCTGGGAATGGAAATCAGAAGAGACAGAGCTAACAAAAAACTTTGGTTAAGCTAAAGTATGTGAAGATCATGTTGGATACGTTCAGCATGGTAGATTGTAGACCATTGTGTGTTCCTATTTCTTTGGGGACAAAGTTATCTGTTAATAATTGTCCAAAATATCCTTCTGAGGTGGAAGACATGAGCACAATACCTTATGCTAGTGTTGTTGGTAGTTTGATGTATGCTATGGTCTGCACAAGACTAGACACTGCCCAAGCAGTGGGTGTCCTTAGTCAATTTATGGCTAATCCTGGACGGGTACATTGGGATGCAGTAAAGCGAGTGTTCAGATATTTGAGGGGTACTTCTGATTATTCCATATGCTATCATGGTAATCCTATAAGACCTCCACATTCTATTTGTATTCTTGGATTTGTGGATTCTGATTGGGTGGGTGACATTAACAGCAGGAGATCCACCAGTGCTTACGTGTTTACTATGTTTGATGGTGCAATTAGTTGGATGAGTAAGCGACAACTTGTGGTTGCTTTGTCCATGACAGAAGCTGAGTATACGGTAGCAACTCATGCTTGTAAGGAAGCCATTTGGTTTAAGAGATTGTGTTCAGATGTTGGTGTTGATACAGGACATATTACGATTTGTTGTGACAGTCAGAGTGTGATTTGCCTAGCAAAGAATCCAACTTTCCATGTTAGAACAAAGCATATTGATGTACAGTTTCACTTTGTGCGAGACATGGTAGAGGATATGAAGGTAAATTTCGAGAAGGTAGATAGTTTGAAGAATGTTATGGATGCATTGACGAAACCAGTAGGCACAGAGAAGTTCAGATGGTGTTCGAAGTCTATGGGCCTCTTGGCCTATAGTAGTTAAATCTTGTCATTTCCATTAGCTCTTACAAGGTGTTCAACAAGTGAGAGAATGTTGGGAATTAAGGTGTCTCAACCTTGGTAATTCCTTGTATTAATTAATTCTACTTATTTATTTATTGCCTATTAATGTAATTTGGATGCAAGTCCTAATTCATCATCTTGTGGGAGTTGGCACAGTGATGTGTCATCCTACGTGGAAGGTGACCACATGTAATTTTGTCCTCACATGAGGAGACATGCATCCCACTTAGTGGTAGAGGTATTTTTCCATGTGTCAGCACTTTAACTAGTGTATAAGTGAATCTTGACTAAAATGATTATGACAGATTCCTAGACAGAATCTATGATGCGTAAGAGTCGTAAATGGAATGTTCTATGACAGGTGAAGACATGTGTCACAAGGCATCTTGGAAGAATACATCTTTGGGTGTCCCAAGGAGGGTGATGATGTGTTGTAAGAGAGTATTCTATTTTTAGGCAGTTATGACAGATTCTCTTACAGCTGTAAGAGCTGTCAGTTATGACAGATTCTATGATAGTCATAAGATGCGTAAGAGCATTTGTCATTGCCCAACTTGGGAATAGGCAACCATATTGGGATGGGGTGATGTGACAAGTTTCATGACCATGTTGCAGTGTTGGACAAGTGTCCCTAGGCGTGGGTTTGGGGCCATGAGGCCAAGTTGGACGCCCATCTCAAGGAAAGTTCATTTTTGCCTTGCAAACTTCTATTTAAGTAGGTGCTTTGAGAGGAGATGTATTATGTGATTGACAGGTACTGTTATGCTACTGGATTGTCTCTAGATACGAGTGTCAAAGACTCCTATAAAGACTTGCATTGCAAGTGTGTTGTAAACTTCATTGTTTAGATAATACATTGTGCAGGTTTTGGAGTGTGGGGTTTTTCACTCATAAAGGTTTTCCCCACGTTATATCTTGTCTTTCTCTCTCTTCTGTCTTACATTCTTGTGTTGTGTATTACTGCAATATCTCTATTGTTGGGTTAATAACACTGTAATTGTAAAGGTTAAAAAGAATTTGCACACATCTCTCCTCATTAGATTAGCATAGGAAGCGATTTCTGCACACCTAGCTTCCTTTCAAAGAGTAACAAGTGCTGCTAGATTGAAGACAAAAGAAAGAGAGGAAGTGCATGTATTGTAATCTCATATTTGAAGATAATACAACTTGGAACCTCTTTTCTTGGTGGAGTTTTTTACCTGAAAGGGTTTTCTCTATGTTACATAATGTGTTATGTGTTCAGTTCTTAATGCATACATTATTTTTGTGTAGTGGGTTTTATTTCTGTTGCAATCTCCATTGATTCTACATTATTTAGAGGACATTAATAAGGTTTGAATCAAATTTCCATTGTGTGGTTTGCACCTTGATTTCTAACATCTGAGCTCTTCTCCTCTTTAGGTCTTGTAAGTATGAAAAAGACACACAAACCTACATGGTAGTCTAAAGATGAGCTATAGTCCTAATTATGCTCATGTAAGTGTAAAATATATAGACCTCCCAGTAGCTTCTCTCTTGGTGACACATTTTTTATTATTTTTCTCTTTGTTTATGCATCTCTAACCTTTAAACTAACCTTCTAAGGGCTTGCACACTTTCTTGCTAACCAATGAGCCCATGTTCGACAAATCAATTATGTCATTTGCTTGTATTGATGACATGACTAATCCACTTCACAAGAGGGGAAATTCATTTTCCCTAGGGTATTTTTCATTATTCATTATTCTATGATCATCCAATTGAGCTTACAAAGCCCTATGTGCCCTCAATTTGCACGTCCAAACCATTCCTTTTGGGTCACCCATTTTGACTTCATGGTCTTTTTGGGTGACCCTACTACTAAAGTGTGCTCTCCATGGGTGACCTACCCTGCTAAATGGGTGACCCACTTTCTTGATGTCCTCTTGTTTCAAGCCCCTAAAACCATTTTTAGCCATCCAAGACCACTCTCCCACTTTCAAACCACTATGCCTGGTCACCCTTATTATCTTTCAAGTCTACTTGGGAAACCCTACAACTTAAGTGTGGTCTCCAAGGCTGAGCTTACCTAGTAAAAGGGGTGACCCTGTCATCTTTTACATGCATGTTTTCTTCTAGTTTTAGCCCAGTTTAGCTTCATTTTTGGCTCTTGGTGGTGATCTCCCTTATACACAACCAACTACCCACTCCTAAATATTTCTAGACTCTCAATCAATCTATTCTTGTCTATCAACCAGTCTTGTGTTATCTTCATTTCTTCTTCTATGATTTCCTCTCCAACCATTGTTCACTCTAAATCAAAGCTAGATCACTCATCAATAAATTTTGTTAACTCCCCAATCGCCACCACCTTTGGTGTGGATTTCAAGCTTATAAATATCCCTCACCTCTTCATTATTTTAAAGGTTGGGAATTTCTCTTCTCATCTTCACAATATTTTTCAAGATTCTCTACAGGCCTTTGAGCCTTTAATTTATTTCTTTAGTTTTTGTTTTTGCAAAGCTTCAATATTTCCCTTAGGAGGAAAATGCATTCACATCTTGGTTTTTGCTTTGCATATAGTTGTATCCATAGCATTTGTATGCTTTCTATAGGACTTATTGTGCCTTTTGCTTTCATTCATAGCTTCATAGTTCAATCCATTCACACTTCATAGCATCCATATGCTTGAATCAATTTCCTTTTTTCCAATTTTCATAGCTTTCAATCTCATTGCCACTTGCTTTTATCATCGTTTTGTCCCAGTTGGACCCCACTACTGAACAGGAAGGAATGTTTGCTCAAAGGACTTCTAAGGATTCATACAAGGTATTGCCACTCAATTCATACAGGTTCTTTAAGTTTTCAATAGTAATTAGATCAAACTTTACTCTTGGGAAAGTAACTCATTGCTTTCTTTTCTCTTGATAGGAAACTTAATTTTCTTTCTTAGAGTAATTTTAGCATTCCAATTTCTTAGATATTGTTACTTTCTTAGATTAATTTCATTTCATTGTATTTAGATTATTTGCAACTTTCAATTTCATTACATTACAAATCAAAAATTGATCCACAAAAACACAAAAACACAGTTTAGTTTGCATAAGAAAAATCTTTTATATTGTATTAATTTTCCTTTCTTAGATAATTAGATCATCTTGAGATTCAGAGAAAAGAACATTTCTTTTTTGCATCCATATAGCTTTACATTCATCAAAAGACCAAAAACATTAGAAAACACAAAAAAAAGAAAAACAAAAGATCAAGTCAAACCCTTGATTCTATCATGATGTCAACATCTTCAACATCAACACAACAAACATTTCTCCCTCTTGTCTAGCATTCAATGTGCTTAGGCATTAGGGAAGATTGGATAAAATTCATCTTAGATGAGATTAGGGAGAATTTCCCTTAGCCAATTCAAATCCAACAAGACATAGAATAGATAAGAGAAGCTGAAGAACATCGACAATGAATCATTCATCAACAAGAATTCATATAACAATCTATTCAAAATGAAGAAAGGAGGTTAGAATGCCTCCACATCTTGAACAAGAAAAATAGTCTTCATGCTAGACTTAGGACAAGTGACCCTTTGGGTAATATCATTATCATGACAACAACAAAAATTGAATGCTTCCATCAAAACATTCATCAAAAATACAAAAACACACGTCACATGAATAACCCAAATGTCATCCATGACGTTCTTCTCCCTCTCTAATAGAACCCCCCAATTCTACCTCTACTTGACTAGCTCTTTCCATGAGAGTGGGAGTGACTAGGAGGTTTCCCATAACATAGATATGGTTCATGTGTTGTGTTGGAGTCTGACTCACTCGCATTCTATCTGAGTCAAACTCTAAACAACACATATTTTGGTGAACCTGATGTGAAGAATAAAACCTCTTGGTTGAGATTTTTGCATTTTCATTGCTTCCATCCCACTTCCATTGTCATTTTCATTTTCAACACGGGATTCACCAAACACATATTTTGGTGAACCTAACATGAAAAACAAAAACTTTTGACACAGTCTCTTGCGTTTTTTATGTTTCAACAAATCATTTTGGGATGGATTCTTTCACAATCAAGGAAATCTAAGAAAAGCCCCACAAATTCTTAGTTTTTAACAAACCCACATATGAAGACATGACCATTCAACCTGACTAAATTAAAACATGCCAAGTATGTAAAATCCATAAACTAGACTAACCCATAACATGCCATAGGAAAACAACCACCCAAATGGATAATGAGGTGAGTTGTCAAAAGAAGATATTACAAGAAGCTTGGGAGGCACAAAAATCCCTCCACGTAGCACATAAAAATGAAAGATCTACAACATGTCAAGTGTCATCAAAAATAAAAAATAGGGCTACTCAAACCCCAAAGAAAAAAAATCCACCGCAAGGTGGAAAAACTCAAAGAATAGAGGAAGCCTCACCCATAGATCTTAAAGCAACCTTGGTCCAACAAATTAGGACCCTTGAGGCTAGAAATGCTAAAAGATATTTCCAAAATAAAATTGAGAAAAGACCTAGGGAATAGGATAATCCTTTCATTTATGAGATCAAACCAAGGGGCAACCCAAAATCCCCCTCATCTAAACATCCGTTCTTACAACACAAGTAATGAAGCATTTGTGCCTCCCTTACCCTCATTATTCAACATGACAAGTTTCAATCAAACAAGTGGGATTCCCATGATACAGAATCAATCACAAATAATCCCATCCAATTTTTGAAACATAAACATGACACCATCTAGTTATCCAACTTTTTCAAGATATCAATAATCTAGCATATCTTTTCAAATACAAAAAGCACAAAAAAGATCCACATGTAGGGATAATGTTTGGAGGAACAAAACCCTATACACATAAACCCCTCTTAGGAACATACCTTGAGTATTGAAAGGAGCATCTTGACTAGACCATTTGTCATGTCATACTACCAAATGCTCTCCCTGAGATTCCAAAATTTAAAGAAGGTGATCCCAACCCTCATATCAAGGCCTACATCATAGTAGTGTGGGAATTCCTTCCTTGGGATGGGGTGGTAATCAAGAATTTTCCCATGACTTTGGAGGTCTCACTCTAGATTGGTACTATCAACTTCCAAAAGCATTGGTACACTCTTTTAATAAACTCATCAATCAATTTTTGGTTTCCTTTGACATAAAAAAACTATTTAAAATAGGAATACGAGGATTTTTAGTGATTAGACAAGAAACCAATGATTTAGACACACATGTTATCACATGATGGAGGCAAGTCCTCTATTCTTTAACTAGTGCACCAAACATGGATCATAGGGATCTCCATGACCTTTTCTTACATGCCCTCAATAATGACATATGAGAACATGTCCAAAAAATCCCTTATAAATCATATGAAGAAGTGCTCAAGAGTTCCCTTAGAATTGACCAAGCTACTATTGATAGCATAAGAAGGGAGTATGATGTCAATGGAACATTGGTAAACCATAATGGAAATAACAAATTTTTGACAAACAACCAAAACATAGATGGGTCAATAGACACGTCACCATCCAAAAACAAAAATAACTTTGATTACAATAGTTATACGAATTTTGGGAACTAAAATGTGAATAACTATACCTTGAGAATCAACAAGCAGTCATACAATGATCATTGTAAACCTCAAAATTATAATAATGATAAATATTGCCCATTTCACAAGAGAAGGGGTCATTATATCAAGTCATGTCAAAAGTACCATCACTTCATATCAAACCTCTTAGAAGATAAACCATTCATGGACATATTCTCACAAGATGAAGGAAATAGTCCCAAGAACTATCGAAATGCCTGTGATTAAAACACCTTAGGCCTCGTGGAATTAGAAAAAGATCGAGAAATATGTGTTACCCAAGGACTAGAATAACTAGATGACACCCCTAGTGATTCAAATTTTTCTCACATGTTAGAACTTCTCAAGAGTTTTCCCACACACAAGAATGCTCTCCTCAAATGCCTTAGATCTAGGCCATCAAATTCAAAGCCCTCCAAATGAAAAACATTCTTCTTCGACATTCAATTTTGAAAAGTTACCCTTAGTGATGACATAGCCAAACAAGGTGATTTTCCCCTCCACCTAATAGTCCAATTTTAGGACTATTCCATCAAACATGTAATGATCAACAACCAGTCTAAAATCAACATAGTCTCTTTCTCTCTTCTTCAAAGAATGGGTTATGACAAAACTCAAATCACACAAGAAACTTCCATCCTTAGAATTCATGATAACCCAAACATTCAAACCATGAGTAAGGTCAATATTCAAATAACATTGGGTCCTAAAACCCTCCCAACTCAATTTTATGTCATCAATGAAGAAACCAATTACAACATGATCCTAGGGAGGCCTTGGATCCATATGCTGAGGGTTGTTGCCTACACATTATTTCAAGAAATCCACTTCTCACACATGGGACAAACCCATATCATCAAAGGAGATCCTAATCCTTTCAGTATTTATAGAATTGAACAAGAAAAAAAGAAGGGAAAGCCCATGGAAACCACCAATGATCCAAAAATTAGAATGTTTGAAAAAGGAGAGAAATCTAAAAAAATTGCAAAAGTACCTAAGACGTTAAAATATACAAGGGAGGAGGAAATAGGAGAAATCCCCTTTGATCCTCACTCAACAAAATCTAATGTTGGCTTCAACTTAGTAGCCATTCCAATTGATCTCGATGCAAACATTCATATGATTGAAATTATAAATGAATAAGAAGAATCAAAACCCACATAGGAACTAGGAGAGTTATAAAATTGATCAAACACCAACACCACTTGCCCCTCAAAAGTTCAAAACTAATACCAAAATAAATATTGAAACGCAACAAGAATAAAAAATGATAAAGCTAGGGGAAAACTATCAAATGAAGAAAAATGTGAGTACACAAAACTCCTCATTGAATTCAAAGACATTTTTACACCAAGTCTTCGAGTGTCCTTGCAAAGACTTTTAAGTGAAGTTTAGACCAAATTGGATAGGTCCATACGTAGTTAAGGAATACGTTAGAAAATATGATTACCTATTGTGCACTACAGAAGGTGAAGATCTTGGTATTTGAAAACTTTGTAAAAATCAGAAAACATCAAATTTTTAAAAAATAATTTAAAAATATACAAAATCCAAAAAAAGAAGAAAATCATGCATTTTGCTTTTTGTTCACCATGCACTTGTTATTGATATGCTCTTATTTGATTTTTTTCTTAGTAAGGATTCTAAGGTTTCCTAGGTATAGGTAGAACCTCTAAGCCTTTGAGGTTCCCTAAAAATCATCTTCACCATTTATGATTCCCCTTTACATTCCCAAGAAATTCAAAATAAATGTAAGGACCTGCATATCAAAAACATGAAACAAGGAAATAGTACATGATGTGGAACAAATTTTTTTGAAGTTTTAATAAAGTAATTTAGGTACTATATTTTACAACAATGATGGTGTTAATCCTCACATAATCCTGGGACCTAAGTATTGGGAACATACTTCATTTCCCAAACTGCCTACATGCCCTATATCCACATGATCAAGGTACACAAGCATTCAGTATTTAGCGATATGTAGTTCTGGTTATTATATATTCAATATATCTGTTTGAGTGGGTACGCAACCCTTTCTAGGGTCTAGTTTCCCCAGATAATTCTTTGTCAACTACCACCCACTCAAGTGAAACAGGGACATAATAAAATGAAAAGAAAACACCCAAAGTGGGTTTTTTATGTTTAAGTTTTGTTTATATGATAAGGTTTACCTAAGATTCGTATGTCCAAGAAATAATTCTTGTTCTCTTGGACTTAATAGTTTGGTTTGGAAGAACTCTTACTATTTTTGTATTTGCCAAGATCCTTGAAGGTGCTAGAAAACATTCTTGATCCTATTTCTCCAAAACACTTTGATCTTAAAACTATTATCACCAAGGTCAATAATATCCCCCTCAATTACCAATATTATAAATACTCCCTGTAATAAAGATCTAGCAGAAATTTCTCTATTTACTAAAATTTAACTATGATAGAATAGAACTAGACTTAGATACCTTTTCCATAAGCGCTACTTACATCTCTTTACTAATCCCAAGATTTAATCATTTTGCATATGCACACCCAAATTTGACCGACTAACAAGAAGCATTGGAAGACATGGTTAAACATTATATGATTGATGGAATCCTCTATAAATTATCAAAGCTATATAGGTGAGTTTCTTTTATTTATGATAGTATCTCTACAATATCTTATATAACCAACAATTATAAACAACCCCAATGCCTTCATCAATGTACTAGAAGATGTACAATCATAATTTAGAACATGTAATGTTACCTAGAAATTAATCAATTCTATTATCCCCCTTTTCTTTTTCAAGAAAGAGGTTTCTAAAAGAAATAAAACTACAAGGTGAATCCATTATTCCTTATAAAACTAAATGACAAGGGGTATTTTCTAAATCGGATTAGTTTGATTAATCTTCTTAGTTTGGTGCCCAAGGGAGATTACTTGTCCCACAGACTTAATATCACGATGGTCCTTATTACTCCTCGGTGATTTAAAGGGACAATGCCACAAACGTCATTGTTGCAGCTATGTTAGGCAATAGATGCAGTAGTTCAACGTGATGGCATTATCCGTAAACACAAACCAGACGCATTGTGAAGACCAAACACTACGATTAGTTTGGGTTTCCTCTTGGTTAAGTTGTATATCTAAAACAAGAATATGACTAGAATCCAATTGAGTAAACATATTGAAATCAAATATCCATTAGGTTAAATCCATTCCATTAATTGCTATTAGAACAATTGTTTGTAAGCTATTTACAAAAATTACTTATATTGCACATACTAATTAAAATTTCCAAGCAAAGATAACCGTGTAAATAACTTAAATGATTTCAATCGAGAAAACAAAAATTGAGTTTAATAAATGACATAAAATTCTGTAGATTGAATTAACCTTTATTTGAATGAGTTTCTTTTATAGGCTACTTTGTTATTTCAACATGCTTCATAACTATTATAACTATCTAACTTTTTTTTTATTTGTAATTAATTTGATTTCTAACTTGCCAATTTCATTCGTAATTAACCCTAAAATCTCTTTATGATAGATTGATGTATTGTATGTAATTCAAAAATGACTATTAAATCAACATTTGTGAAATTATTCCTATCTATTATTCATCTTAATATCTATTTAATCATTTAAACATATATAATTTTTTTTTCATAAATTAAACAAATTAAGTTTGCTATCTCATTTGTTTAACAACTCACTAAGTAATTAGTAAGATTCTTTTGTAAACTAATAGAACCAACTATTTAACTATTATTTGGAAGTAACTATTTAATTAACCTTTCTATAATTTAGGAATAACCAATCAATGGATTAATTGCTATACTAATTACTAGTTGGAGTATTCCATCTATTGTTAGTAATTGCAAACTAATTAATACAATTTAACTAAAAATAAATTCAAAAATAACTAATTAATTAATTAATCACATCATGCTCCGAGAATTAACAAATTTAAACCATAAATCTAATTAATTGTTCCAAACTAGCTAAATGGCTAAATTAGTATTAACACATTATATTATTCCATCTATTAACCCCATTATAATTGTGAATAGATGAAAGGGTTAATTGATAGTTCCCACCTCAATATAACATTTTAATCTAATGGAAATCAAATTTTAAATCTACTAATAACTCAAACTTCTTAAAGAAATTAATTAATAATAACATTTTTATCTAATGGAAATTAAATTTTAATTCTAAAACTATTTAAAGAAACTAATTAATAAAAACATTTTAATCTGATTTTAATTTTATATATATATATAATTAGGGATCCAACCTTGAAGCATAAAATTTCTGCTTATACCCTATTGCATACTCCAACCAATTTTTGTAAGAACAATATGAGGAAAAGATTATACAAAAAAATAATCAGCAAAAATGAAAGCATAATAACTAAATTTTCACCTTTCAAACCCTTCTGCCAGTAGAGATTACCTAGGCAGTTCTTTTCCCAAGATTTTCCTCCTCTGTTTTCCAAGAAAATCCCCCCTGAAAAAAAATCCAATCCCCCCTTTCCTTCCTTACCTTCTCAATTGTCTATACTTTACTTCCATCCATTCCTCCATTGATTTTGTTGCCTCATAGAACAAGAATCTGAAATCCCCCCTTAATCAAAGCCACAAAATGGAGGTTAAAAATAAAAGCATCCCTTAACAACCTACTCTTCGTTAATTTACTAACCTACTAAATAATTAATTAAATTCACTCAACCTAATTCATTTTAAATATGAATTATTTAGAAATAATTCATTTTATAATTAATTGTTAACTTAATTAATTTAATTCTTCTTATTTGGAACCAAAATAAATTTAATTAGTAATTTGTTTTAACTTATTTTCTTTTAGACCAAAATTGACTTAATTGATTTTTTTTAATTAATTATTTGTTTGTTATTATTTAATATTTATGTTTTAATTTTATTGCTTATTTAATATCTATTATCTATTTAATCTATTTACAAGAGTGTTTAGTCTACTTATAGGAATTAAGACACAAAAACTCTATCTATATGCTATAAATCAATAAATTAACACAATTATATAAAAATTATTTTAATATTGTCTAGTAATCGAAATAGGGTTGTGACAAAGAAGACCATGATGGAGTAGGAGTGTAGAAGGTAAGTTCAACATCAAGGGAGTGAGACTTGAGAGAGGTAGAGCATGGTTACCAATAGTATTATGTAGGATACAATCTGAAGGTATTCAATGTGGAATGTAGGAGTGTTGTTTGAGTAGTGAGAAGTAGATGTACCTATGTTTGAGTCATTGTGTAGCCCATGCAGCATGTCTATGGTGAAATTCTAAGGTTATATTGTACTAGAAATCATTATGTGATTTCTTGAAGCAAGTGTGGAAGTGGTGTTTCATAGTTGTATTTGTGTAATCTTGATAATCTTGTGTAAACAAATGGTTTTAGACTAGCATGTAAGAGGGCCCATAATGGTAAACTTGTGGTTGTAATTTAGTGATAACCTTACAATCTATCTATTCAATTATACATGGTGTTTTCATGTGAATTCTTGTATGTTTCATTGATTTGTGGTTAGATCCTTTTTGTGGGTTGCACAGTTGGATAGTCCTTTCTTGGACCCTCCTATCATGACTGCATCAATTTCTCTCTTTGCTATCTCTACTTCCATGTTTTATGATCTTCCTATACTTTATTATTACTACTTATATGATACGCATTGGTTCTCATTTTCTTCTTTGGATCCTATGTTTTTGTGTCTTTATTGTTTTATTCCTACATTCCCATACTACTATGATATGATGATGCCTCTTTCTCTAGAAATTTATTTTCTAATCCTTCTTTATGCTTTCACTATGGGGACAAAACATATCTATATGCATGACTTGGTGGCATCCCTTCTTTGAATGCTCTCTCTATGTCTCCTATTTACACCTAATATTCCTTTCCTACTATATCATCTAGAATGTTCTTTACATTTTATTGGTGGGGAAATTCCTACTTCTTGTTCCTTCCTTATACTACTCTAGACTCTCTTCAATCCTATTGACACATCTTATTTTCTATCCTTACGTACTCAACCTAATTGCATCCTCTAGCATACAATCAACTTAAGGGGCCATATATTCTCCTATTGTCTTGATCATGCTTCCCAATATCTAGCTTTTTAGTCCCTAAACTAGTTTCCTTGAGATCCTTGAGCCAATTTTGTGGTCCCTACACCATTTCTTAATGATCCCTATATATTTTTTAATGGTCCCTAAACCATTTTTTTTTGTTCCTTACACCAATTGTTTCGGTCCTTGCACCATATTTACCCAACTTATTATATTTTGCCTAGCCTACCCCCTTTTTTTCATACCACTTTTACTATGTTCCTATTTCTAATCCAAACCATGTACCAATCTTTCTTTCTTATGTTACTATTCCAAAATTTAATCCAAATCATGCTAAAATTCCTTCTTATTCTTTCACCTAACTAAGTTCACTAAAAACATAGATGATATATAAGATACATGATGTTACTTATTTTTTGACATTCTTTTATTTTTCCATGATAAACATTGTTTAGTTTTCCTTGTGTGTTTTCCTTGTAGATAATGAGCCTATTTTTAAAAGAAGAGAAAATAGACAAATACATGGGGGAAAACCCCCATATATCCTTTTCAATTATCCACCAAAAAATTTAATTATTTAAGCAGTTTACTTTATACAATTTATTTTAGCATATGATACCACTTGGTGCCATAAGCCCACTAAAATGGGGGTAAAATGTGGAGTCAAAAAGTGCATACTTTGCAATATATACTCTATGTATTGCACTCATTTTAGTGCCGACACCCTTAACATGTTTTAGTTTACATTTAATCAAATCTCTAGCCTTTTTATGAATAGTTAAGATGCTATGCGACCCCCAACATTCCCATTTTTTGTTTTTTGAACAATTTTCATACTTTCTAAAAACTTGTACCATCCTGGATACTAACACAATTGTGGTAGTGAACCATTCAGCAATACAATCATGGTAGCATTTGCATACATAATGAACCATATTAAAATGATCAAAAGTTGACCCTTGTCACATTTTTTTTTTTAGAATGACTCTTGTTCATGACAACTTCTTAAATAAGAAATTCGAACCCTTAATAGACAAACCTCTAAATTCAAGAAACTATCTATTTTCAATAGATGATAGTTTTTTGAAATCTTTGAAGTTGCATTTTGTTAAAGTTATTTCTTTGGATTTTAAATAATGTAGTTCATTCTTGTGAGAATCTCCTTTAAAGTTATTTTTTCCCTTCTTTCAATGTCATTCCCTATATGTTTCTTCTATTATTTCATTATCTCATAAACAACTTTCATTTCTCTCAAAAAAAATTATAGCTTCCATACCACCACCACCATAACCTCTCCAAAACCAAACTTGCATCCTTACACCATAGCCCCTTGGCATATTGGCTTCTTATACAACCCTTCATTCCTTCCATACATATAATATTCTTAACACACTTTAGAAATCATGTGGTATTGATATTCTCCAAACCTTTTATTTATTATGTTGTTCTAGCATAAATTGATGAGGCTATCCACACACTCATATTCTTCTATAAACTATATGTAGGGTTGAAATAATCCAAACAAGAATCTAAATAAGGTAGATTCCCAAAACATCACCATATTTTTTCACATCCCAAATATATAGGTTTGGGCCCAATATCTTTCTACAAAAACATCAAATTAGCAATATACAAGCAAAGTGAACACTTATAGACAATCCTATATATCCTCTATAAATATTAATTCCTTATATGTAGAGATCATTTCCACATTGAGTGCATCACTATTGTGAAAAGGAAAACCACTACAAAAATCTCGCATCCATTTCTTCTAATTCTACACATTTCACTTTCTTAATATCAAAATGTTACAACAATGGTAAGATCAACATTGCAATTCTGTATTCTCTACAATGATAGTATCAAAGGTACAGACCTAGAGTGAACAAAGGTAATCTGGCTTTCCATGGTTGCTTATGGTTTTCTAGGGTTTTTAGTTTTGACTGCTTTCGGTGCCAATGGAGGCGGCTACCTTGGGCAGTACCTCTGCGGCTGTGATGGCAGACACTCCGTCTAACGGATGGAAACAAGCGGTAATAGGGGAACCGCTGGGGTCTTCTAAATGCATGGCGGGTATGCCTGTCCAGAAAATTTCTGCAGATGGCACGGCTCTAGTTATTCCGAATGGTCTGGTTGAAGAAATCGTGGCAAACATGGATCTTGCTCTGGTAGGTAAATTCTTTTCCTTTCGTCCCAATATTGAGATGGTCCGTAAATGGGTTTCCTCTTGGTGGAGAGTTAAGGGTAGTGTTATGGTCATTGCTATGGCAAGAGGAGTATTCCTATTTAAATTTACCAGTAGGGAGGATATGATTGCTACTCTAGCTAGGGGACCCTAGCTTTATGGGTCGCACTCGCTTGCTTTATGCCAATGGAAACCTGGGTTTGACCCTAGCTCGGATCTCAATAAATCTACTCCTATTTGGGTTCATTTACCTGGGTTTCCCTTAGAATTCTGGGATGAAAAGATTTTTTCTACTATTGGTAACTCTTTTGGCCAGTTTGTTACTATGGACCATACTACCCGTACTCAATCCCGTTGTGTTTTTGCTCATTTTTGTGTCAATGTGGAGATAAACCAAACCCTTCCTGTGTCCATTGCGTTAAACTCCAAATATGGGGTATGGACTCAGCCAATCCTTTATGAAAACACCACCACCTTCTGTCAAATATGCAAGAAGAAGGGCCACATAATGACTCAATGTAAGACTAAGCCCACGGGTTGGCAGACTGAATCCCATAATGAGGTTGAGGACCACTCACAAACAACTATTACCCCTGACCATCAGGGAATGGGGGGTAATGCGAAAAATGCTTTCCCAGAAGACCATCCTGAACCAGCTAAGGACAAGACAAGCCCAACGGCTGCGACTCATAAGGATACTGCTTTGTTGGAGGAGAATGCTGAACAGCTTCTGGAAATAGGTTGTCAGAACAAGGCTTTTGACACTGCTAGTCAGACGGTCTGACAGAATTCTCCTGGATGTGAGGAGGGCAAAATACAGGATCATTTGATCAATGAGTTGGTTGAAGATGATAAAGCCCTTGATCTACAGGCTTGCTCTATTGTTCCCTTAGATGCTAATGACCTTGAGTCAACCATGAACCCTGTGCGGGAAGTTGATGATCATATTGTTGATCCTCCCTTGACAATTGACATTGGCCCTAGTGGTAGTGGGAATGATCCTGAAGGTTGGATTACCCCTAAGAGGAAGACTCGTAAAGGAAAGAAGTTTGCTGATGTTGGCACTGACTCAAAACAAGGGAGACCAACCCTTTGGGAAACTCGGCAAAGAGAGATTGCTAAGGAGATTGCCAGTGGTAAGCAGAAAACTCTAGAGGTCTCCTCCCTCAAACCTTTAAAATGAGGATCTTATCCTAGAATCTGAGGGGTTTCAATAACCCTTCAAAATAGTTCAAGGTCAAAAACTGTATTTTGGATAACAAGTTAAACATTTTGCTCCTGCAGGAGGTCAAGATGACTGAGGAAAACTTTAAGAAAATTGCTGATTACATATGGCCTAAGGCCGAGTTCTATATTAGTCCTGCTATTGGGGCTTCTGGCGGGATTGTTACTGTGTGGAACACTATGAAATTTCAGGGTTCCCTTGTGGCTTCTGATAAGCATTTCCTAGTTACCAATTTCTCCTTACCCTCTTCCAACTGGTATCTCATCAATATTTATGCTCCTAACACCAGAGTTCAGAGACAGTCTTTATGGACTGATTTGAGTAATACCCTGACCAAGGCTCCGCGTTCCAAATGGATGTTGGCTGGTGACTTCAATACTCCTTTGTATCCCTCTGAGAAATATGGTGGGAACCTTGATTACTCTGACAGCATGTTTGATTTTGTTGAGTTTATTAATGATTGGGGAGTACTTGATGTGGAGCTTCAAAATCAGATTTTTACCTGGTCCAACAGGCGACGTGGGGACCATTTGATCCAGGTTAAATTAGACAGGGTTCTTATATCGAGTAACTGGGACAATCATCATAAGATGCAATTACAGGCTTTTCCGCGAACCATCTCTGATCATTGCCCTATTTTCCTCCATTGGCATGATTCATGTCATCAGGGTCCCTTCCCTTTTAGATTTGAAGCTATGTGGATTAAGCATAAGGATTTCAGGCCACTGGTGACCCAATGGTGGCAAATTCCTATCCAGGGTACTCCTATGTTCAGATTAGTTAAGAAGCTATTGCATATTAAACAAGAGGTTCGTGGATGGAATAGACTTAGTTTTGGTCATGTGTTTTGGCAGAAGAAATCTTTAGCTGGAAAACTTGAGGATATTCAGCAGCAGATTGCTCAAGGTGATGTTTCTGAAGATACTTCTAAGCAAGAACATGATCTGATTTCGGAATGGAAGACTCTTATGGGCTGTGAAGAGGTCTTTTGGAAGCAAAAATCTCAGGTTCAGTGGCTTAAGGAGGGCGATCGCAATACTGCTTTTTTCCATATTTCTGCCATGAAACATAGGAAGGCTAACTCCATCACAAAACTGTGTTTGGACAATGGGGATGTTATCACTGAGGACAATGAGATTGGGGAACAAGCTGTGTTATTTTTTCAGAACTTGTTGACTGAACCAACCACTAGTGTTGATAATGACAGGGCTACTAAGTAGTTTATTGACAATATACCCTCTCTCATAACTGAGGATGACAATATGGAAATGTTGAGGCCTATTTTTGAGGAGGAGGTTTGTGTTGTTTTATTCTCTATGGGTTCTTTTAAAGCTCTGGGTCTGGATGGCTTCCCTCTTATCTTTTTTTAGGAGTACTGGGATATTGTGGGGGCTGATCTCACTGCTGTGGTTCAGGATTTTTTAAAAACTGGTAAGCTCTTAAAGCAGCTCAACAACACCTTTATTGTCCTTGTCCCTAAAAAGTTGAAACCTACCAATCTTTCTAATTTTTGACCTATCAGCTTGTGTAATACTGTCTATAAGCTTTGTACCAAAGTCCTTGTCCTGAGACTTCAACCTTTTCTTAACAAAATCATCTCTCCTTCTCAAAAAGGTTTTGTTCCTGGGCGCCAAATTTTGGATGCTGTAATCTCCACCCATGAAACTATTCATTCCATGGAGAAGAGGAGACTTCCGGGTATGGCCCTTAAGTTGGATATCTCTAAAGCCTATGATAGGGTCTCTTGGGATTTTCTGTTTCAAGTACTTAGAAAATTTGGGTTTAATGACAAAATTCATCTCCTCATTTGGACGGTTGTCTCTTCCACCAAATTTTCTATATTGGTTAATGGGATTCCTCGGGGTTTTTTCTCCTCCTCGCACGGACTCTAGCAGGGGGATCCCCTTTCTCCTTACTTGTTTATCATAATGGCTGAGGCTCTTGGGAGATTCATTCAAGATAACGTGGTCTCTAAACACCTTGTGGGCATTAAACCTACTTCCTCCCTTGCCCCTATGTCTGTGCAGCAATTTGTTGATGATACCCTTCTTTTTGGCACCTCTTTGGTGATTGAAGCTTAGAGATGGAAGAATATTTTAAACCTTTATGCCCTCGCTTCTGGGCAAAGCATTAATTTCCAAAAGAGTAATGTTTATTTTTTTAATACTCCCACTTCTCTCCGTCAAAAAATCATCCATATCCTTGATTGTGCTGAAGATGTTCTTCCTGCTATCTATCTGGGTCTTCCATTTACGGTTAAAGAAGTTTCCCCAAATTTCTGGAATAGCCTTTTGGAAAGAACCCAACAGAAATTGATTGGGTGGAAGGGCAAAGTCCTCAGCAGTGCTGGTAAATTGCAGCTTCTTCGGGCTTCCTTGCAAGGTATTCCCACCTATTTCCTTTCTCTTTTCAAAATTCCTACTTCTTTTGCTGCTAAGTTAGAACAGATTCAAAGAAAATTTTTATGGACGGGAGCTGAAGATAAACAGCGGATGTCCCTGGTCAGCTGGGATAAAGTATGTCTTCCTAAATCCCATGGAGGTCTCAATATTCGCAACATACGGAATATGAACAAAGCCCTGCTCTCTAAAATTAATTGGAACTTGATCCATCATCAGAAAGATTGGGGAGAAATCATGCAAGCCAAATATTTGCATGTCACTGATTGGTCTAACTTCCTCCAACAAGAAGGTCTTCCTAAGGGTTCGGTCATTTGGAACAAAATGTTGCAATCTAGAAATCTACTCATGCAAGGGATCCGATGGAAGCTGGGAAATGACATGGGTATCAAGTTTTGGACTGATATTTGGCTAAAAGACAAGGCTCTCATCTCTCAGAGGGATATGGGTGAGATTGCTGGCATTGCTACTTAGTTTTTTGGCCATAAGGTTAGTGATTATATATCCATCAATAATGGTCACAGGAGCGGAGGAATTTGTTGGATTGCTGCCCCCATCGCCCTGACCTTGCTTCTAAAGCCCAGTTGGTTCAAAAGTTGATTCAGGAAGTTAGAATTCCCCTCTTCCCTCATGAAGATGAGCAATTTTGGTGGCCGGATAAGAATGGTCAATTCTCTGTTAAGTTTGCCTATCACTTATTGGTCCCTGAGCTTCATAGAAAGGAGATATGGAGAAAAGTCTGGAACCAAAAATTGATCCCAAAAATTAACATGTTCTGGTGGGCCTCTATTCATAACAAAATTCTAACCCAAGATAATTTGCAAAAGAGAGGTTTCACTTTGGTCAACAGATGCTGTCTTTGCTGTGAAAAGGAGGAAATGGTTTCTCATTTATTTTTTCACTGTAACTTTGCTAAGGACATTTGGAGCCTTATCCTCAGCAATTTTGGTATTTAGTGGGCTTGCAACTCTGATATCCTGGAAGTTATTAACAATTGGTATCCTCCCTTCTCCCATCCCTGGCTCGTTGAGTTATGGAATCAGACTCTACCGTGCTTGAGTTGGACTTTGTGGAAAGAGCTCAACCATCGGATCTTTAGGGATACTGCTTGAGAGGTCTCTCAGGTCTCTCATACTTTCATTAAGACTCTTGTGGAGAGTGTTACTTCGGCCCATATCCGCACTGCGGAGAAACCCCTGACTCAGGAGGAAGAACAAATTGCGGTAAACTGGAAGGTTCTCCACCATATTCTGGCTTATAACAATACTAAACTGTTGCAGAGACTCAACACTAAATGGAAGCCTCTGATTTCTAACTGGATGAAGCTCAATTTTGATGAGGCCTCTAAGTTTACTGGTACAGCTAGTGGGGGAGGGATCATCCATGATGATAGAGGGTGGATTTTTGCTGTCTATGCTAGAGGTCTGGGTTGTCATAGCAATAACTATGCTGAGGCTATGGCTCTTCTTTGGGGGCTTAAATTGGACATATCCCTTCATATTCAGAATTTGGAGATTTAGGGAGATTCTAAAATGGTCATTGATGCCATATCTAATAAGTCGAATGTTGGTATTCAGTTGAAAGACATTATCAGAGATATTTAGTTTCTCTTGCAGAGGTTTACTAATGTGCATATCTCTCATATTTACCGTGAGGGCAATGGCGTGGCAGACGCTTGTGCTAAACTCAGACAGTGTTATTCAAATTGGAGGGTTTGGTGCCAATTTGATTACCTTCCTTTGAATATTAAGAATCTTATTCTTAAAGACGTGGCTGAGTCTTGATGAGGCTGATGTGTTCGAAAGACAGCTCATACTGTCAGTTCCTTGGGAAGGGGCTGACGTGTCCCTTGAAGTACGCATCCTTTTATACTTATTCTACTGTCCAATCCGCTCCTCTCTCTCATAAGGTGAGCGGATGGCCGGATCATCATGGCTTGTGCTGCGTAATTATGGTTAAGCATGGGATTGGTGTCTGCAAGGCCTCCCATTATTATGAGATTGTGTGTGATGTTATTACCCACATTATCTGCCTTGTTAATGATCGTAATTCTCCTGTTAAGACAACTGAAGAGTCTGGGGGTCTCTGTGGAATGCGCTATCATACCGCTATGGGGGGCGACAGAATTAGAACTGAACCCATCTCGTGCTCTAAATTTAGGGACAATTTGGTTGCTTGGCATTACTGCAAGGAGGGTGGGATTAGCCCCTATTTGGAGAGGCTTAATGGTTACAATGAAGCTCTTTCTGAACAGTTTGCGCGGTCTTGGCAGAATCGATGGGTTTCGGTGGGTGGCATCAAATTTGAAGTTTCCGAACGTGTAATAGCTATGGCCATCGGGATGTCCACCCAGGGTTTGAAGCTGCAACGCAAAACTAAGATTGTGGACCTCTCCAGCCAGCAGCTTTTCCTCGGCGATGGTGAAGAATTGGTCCCTTACCAGGGCGGTTTTGACAGAGCCAAGTTGCCAGAGCCATGGGACGCTATTTGTTTTATCCTCATGAAATATTTTACCCTGGAGGGGCGCTTTACCAGGTTTTATAACTACCATCTCCCCCTGTTAAATCATTTCTGTTGCAATGCTAAAATTAGTTTTCTGTTTTATTTGCTTTCTTCCCTGGAGTTTTCTGTCCTTAGGGTTCGGGCGAAACTATCTAAAAACCCTGCTCTGAAGCCTATCCCTCTCCACCAGGGCCTTATTCTCTATTTGTATAATCATCATCTTGCCCTCGAGCCCTCTAAATCCATTCCAACCACTGGTGGGGACGGCGAGCCCTCCTCTAACCCTAAGGATATTCCTGGTGTTGATGAACCCTATAGGAAACATGTCTTCATGCATGTGCCACATCACGGGGCACTTGTCAATCCACATGCAAGGTGGATTGCCTCTTCCATGCCTATATAATGAGGCATTCTCATGTAAATTTGTAAGTGAGATCTATTGGTTGTTTTAAATTCCCAACCTAATCTCAAGGCACAATCTAAAGAATAGCCAGTTCTAATAATGGATTGCCTCGAGGGATTGGCCAACGAATAGGAAATGGGGTTGCAATCCTTTTCCTCTGCACTTCAGGCTCTACAAAACCTAGGAGGGTGATCCTAACAGTATTTGACCTTGGATTTTCATACTATTTTTCTCAAAATATTGTTCTTAAACATATATGTTCTCTCTAAGATGCTCAAAGAATTACTGATATAGTAGAACAATGGGTTAGATTCTCAAGCTTTAACATAATTCTTTGCAAAAGAACATTTGGATAAATTAATGCCTATAACTTATGATTGAAATGGAAATTCATTTGATATTCAATAGGGATGATCAAGGAGTTGCATCAAGTAACACTTCAAAAGGATCAGTGCTTAATTCTTGGGTTATAGAGTCAAATAGACATAAAATGAAAACCTACTGTGATCAGTATTTTCTTAGCTCATTGTGAACAATACAATAATGCATTACACTATCATACTTCATCAATCTCTAGACTAACTCTACTTAGGAATCCTTGTAGATATTTACAACATTTGATATTCCCTTAAAGCAATTATTTTAATACGTGAGTAAATGCCATCAGATGAATATACATACACAGGAAAGGCTGTGATGATGAATAAACTGATCCTTAATGAAATTTTATTCATAAATGCAATAAAGCATACATAAGTAGGAGACAATATAGTCTGAAACTTTAACAATATATTTGTATTATGAACTGATACTGGTATACAAAAGATTTTACAAGTATATCAAACTTTGCACTCAAATAACACCTAAATTAGGAAAACTAATTATATTTCTATGTATTGTGATACAAAACTTCTTCAAGATCCTTTGTCACAGGCTCTGAATTCCCTTTTATAGAATAAGGGAGCAAAACAAGCTTCAAGCCATGAGACAGATGTCACATATTCGTTTGACAATTAGTTACAATAGTGGGGCACAAAAATAACTGCTTCTGAGGCAGATATTTCAGAATGAACAAAATTTGGTTTGTAGATCTTTATTTGCTTTGAGAGATACTTTGTTGAAGACTATTGAGATATATTTTGCTGCTTCCCCTCCCAACTTCTTTATTCTTCAACTACTTATTTTGAACTAGTTATATAGATGAAGACAAAAATAAGAGAACCATTACAAGACAAAATTATCTGTTTGAAAACTGAAAGCATCCTTATGCTGACTCCAAACAAGTAGAAGGCATCTTAGAAACATATTCTCATTTGAAAAGGAGACAAATGATAAATAACAAAATGTAAAGAGTTATAATACCTATAATCCTATAGATCAGGCATATTGTTATATTTCTCATCCCAGGCCTTGTAATGTTCTTATGTGGGCCACTGGAATGCTAGGAATTCATTGACATTAGATAAATACTTGTTATTATACTTGGATAATACTGATTCAATTTCCCTCAGAAAATCCTTAGTAAGCTGGCATGAATCCCACATTTTACTTATACTTTTCCTAAAGAGATCAGTATCAATTCTGCCATATTTGCATATAAGAAAAGACATAGTTGGATTAATAGCCTCAAACTGAAAAATCCATAACTGGTATTGTTTGATCTCACCATCATCCATTTTGATTTGAGGCATTAATCCTATTTTGTCATTATCAAAATCTTTAATTATATCCAATGCCTTACTTTCATGTTGGTTCACAAATCCCTGTAGTTCTTCAACTTGTTTTACTATAGTGTATGTTGCTTTGATTTATTTTGGGGGGTCAAGCTCATGTGTTGATCCTTTGTACATGCCAAGTAAGGAGGTAGTCCTTGGGATCCATCTGTTCATTAGGGGCATGGCTTGTTCTTTATCTTGAGAAATTTTCTTAATGGCATCTGATAATTTGCAATAATACTTATGAATATTTTTTGTTTTGTCTAAAATCTTTCCCATCAGCAATCCCAATATAGTGGAAACAATATGTGTGTTATCTCCTTGTTGATCCTTCAAGGAATATTCAAACATTTCCTCAAAAGCCTCAAGTTGTTCTCTTAGTTCCTTATTTTCCTTCTTAAGATTAGATTTTGCTGGTGAAGAGGAAGAAGTACTAGCAATCATGGTAATTGGATCTCTCACTACTAATGCCATTGGAGAACGAGATGAGGTTGATGCATGTTGTTGCTTCCACTTAGCTTCTAGTTGTTTCAATTTATTATATTCATGCAATACCTACATGTGATCCTCCTACAATCTATCATATCTACATTAGATTGCATCAGTGGTTGCCTTATTGAATCTTGCAACCTCCACCACCATTGAAGCTGCCTTAGTAGCTGGAGTATCGGATACTCTCTTAACAATTAAACTCCCTCTCATATCCCTATCAGGTTTAGCCACTAATGGCTTATCAGTGTTGGGATCTAAAGCCCAAATTGGTAGTGTTTTCACTCTAGGTTAAACCCTGCACTGAATAGAGCTGCAGCAGCTTCATCCTCTAAAGACAAAACCTCTTTATCTTGTCTCCTTATAGTATCTAGGGAAATGGCAAGAGGCTATATCCCACTCAAGGAGCAGTAAAATGCCACTTTCTCTAACCATTCTCCTACCTTCTTCAAGAGTAATGTCTTTAGCTTCAACCTTTATTTGTTTTAGTATCCTATGGGACACTTGTTCTTAAGTTTCCTAAGGAGACTTCTCCATTTCCTCTTTCAACCTTCTTGTATATTCCTCTCTTTTACATCTCCATAGAAAATCAGAAAACTCTTGAGAATTTATGAACTGATCATCAGTCATAAATCTTTGGAAAGCTATAACCCTTATATCATCAGAGATATCCCTTCCTTGAATGATAATATCTATCAATCTATCTAAAGGTGGCTGCTCAAGTTCATTTCTATGAAGAGAAGGCATTTCTTGATTTATATCATCTTCAGTTATTTTCATCTCCTCTTCCTCTTCCATTGGGTAATCTACAAGAGGGGCCTGCTCAATCTTCCTCCTTTTTGGAGATGATTCCCTAGAAGGTGAATCCAAATCTATTATTTGCATAGGAGGAGAATTCACCTGTTGCACTAGTACTGAGGACAGAGGAGGCTATGTTGCAAGTATGTGCATAATCGGTGTTGTCATTGATGTCAACATATCAGTGTTGTCATTAGTGTCAACTCTGCTCTTATTATTTTGCTTGCTTGTAATGAGTGAGATGCTTTATATTTACTTATGTAAGTGATCTTGATGTTGAGGATATTAACAAAATTAGCTCCTCTCGTAGAAACAGTGAGTTGCAGTGGAAACAGTGTGTTGCATACTGAAGAATAGTCCAGAAGATTGATCCGCATTTCACGTAGGATGAATATATTTGTCTACAGATTGGAAGTTATTCAGAAGTCTATCTAAAGATGTTATATTCCAACTTTGAGCCTCCAGTATGAAGAATTGAGTGAGTTATGTTCACCAGAGTGAAAACAACTTTTTTTGTATGTTTGGCAGTGACAGGGAGAAAGTATTATGCTCTGCATTCCTCCACATTGAAGTATTTTGGTCTGCAGTTCTAGATTTTAGTCTAAAATGACGATAAGTGCTTTCAACTACAATGGTTCATGATTTGGCGGTCTGCAAGCTATCCTTTCCTTATGATAATGGCTGACAGTGTTGTTCTTATGCTCTAGTTTGAAGAATCTTCTTGACAGAGTGGTTAGTTAGATATCATGTGGTTGTTCCTAGTGATTACAATATGCTTGTGGATGTCTCCTGATCATGTTCCTACATTTGGATTGGTCTACAAAGAGAAAATTGGATTGTGGATGAAGAATGTTCCTATCAAACCTAGTGTTCTCACCAGTCTTGGCCGACTTGGTTGATTTCACTAATTGCGGAGATGCCTTGAAGTTTGTGGAAGTGTGTCAGGATGTGAAGAATTATGTTTGAGTCCCAGCTAAGGCATGGCATGACTGACATACATCTTTACATCTTTCCTTAGCTAAATTTTGTAATAGGTCTAGACCTATTTCTGTGTATGTTTTGTAATGCTGACCTTGGAGAATGTTCCAATGGTTGATGAATGTAATGCCGACCTTGATATAGATTCCAAGGTTGATGAATTGTATAAGAGCATGTAATAGAGTTGCAAAAAAGTGTGTGTAGCGAAGATGAAGAGATAAGTGCAAAGGTGTAAAAGAGTAGAGTAGAGATATTATCTTGTGCTTCAATGGAATTGAACCCAGGCATGGAGTAGATGCTACTTAATTAGTTCACCACTTTGGCAGTGAGCTGTTCTTTACAGTGAGCAATTTGGGCAGTGAGCCTTGTAGGCAATGAGCCTCTATTTTTTGGTATTATTATAACTCATATTTTCTGTGGGCTAACACCCACCGTGGTTTTTCCCTTTTAGGGTTTTCCATGTAAAAATCTGGTGTCTACTGTGTTGAATGTGTGATTATGATTAAGTCTCTGGTTTCATGCTTTCATGGTTAAATCTGATTATCATTAATGAAGTAGTTGATGGTTTGTGAAGTTAAGTTTTTGTGACAACTGATTCACCCCCCCTCTCAGTTGTCCTGTGTATTTCAACAATTGGTATCAGAGCCAAGTTCCTCGGTGGTAAGCTTAACAACTTGAGGTAGATCCAAGATGTCTTACAAGAAGGAGGCTCCACAGTTTGATGGGATGAATTATGCAACTTGGAAGATTCATATGAAAATCCATCTTCTTTGTATTGGTTATAAAGTATGGCAAGCGACACAGACTGATTATACCATGCCAGAGAATGGTCTAACAACTAAAGATGAAATCAAAGAATATGAGATAAATATAAAAGCCAGAGATGCTATGATGAGTGCATTGACTGACTTTGATTTAATAAAGGTCATGGATTATGAGTCTGCTAAACAAGTCTAGGATAAACTAAGTAATCTATATGAAGCAGATGAATCTATAAAGAGTGCCAAATTACAAGGACTGAAAGCCAAATATGAAGGTCTTAAGATGGGAAAAGATGAAAACATAACATCCTTCATGCAAAAGGTTGATAAAATTGTTACTGGAATCAAAGGTATGGAAGGAACTGAAGTTGTGATGAAAATTATTAGGTCATTACCTAAATCCTATGCTCACAAGGTAGATTCAATTGAAGAAATAATGACTGTGAAAAAGATTAATAAGGATCAGTTGCTTGGTAAGATTACTACTTTTGAAATGAGAGAGTTTGGTGATGCTCTGCCAAAAGTAGAAACTGCTTTCAAAGCCAGTACTTTAGAGAAGATCTCCAGAGCAGAAAAGTACAAGGTGGAACCTGATGATGAGCTTGATAAAATTGAAGCCAATTTTGTTGACAAACTGCAAAGAGGTTTTGGTAAGTTCAAAGGCAAATTACATTTCAAATGTTTCTCATGCAGTAAAGTAGGTCATTATGCTTCCAGATGTTTTGAAAGAATTGAAAGGAATAGAAAAAGCTTTGAGAACATGCCTAGAGCTCCAAAGAAATGCTACTGTGTTAGAGATTTTGATGATGAAGGTGTGACTGATGATGAATTGATGATGCTAGTACTAGTGCAAATGAATGCCTATTTATTGCTATTAAAGAAGAACCTATGTCTACTAATCCTACTAGTTGTGTGAAGGAAGAAAAAATAGTGGAAGAAAGTGATTTGGCTGTTTAGGTTGAGAAAGATAAGGATGAATGAATTATTGATAGTGGGTGTTCACATCACATGACCAATGACAAAAGTAAGTTTGTAAGTTTGGAAAAATATGATGGAGGACTGGTTAGGTTTGGAGACAATATAGCTAGTAAGATTTGTGGAAAAGGATCTATTTCATTTGATGGAAAGCATAATACTGACAATGTCCTATATGTGAAAGGCCTTAAGCACAATCTTTTGAGTGTTGGTCAAATGTGTGACAAAGGTTATGATCTGAGATTCAAAGACAATGGATGCAAGATCATGGAAAGCTCCAGAACTGTGATTGCTACCAGTAAGAAGACCAGAGGTAACATCTATCAATTGAGCAGAACTAATGATTATTGTTTATTAGCCCAAATAGATGAGAGTTGGTTGTGGCATAGAAGGTTGTGTCATATAAATTTTGATAATCTAGTAAAGATAAGTTCAGGTCAGACCGTGAGAGACTTGCCAAAACTTGTGAAACCTACCAATAGTATTTGCAAAGAATGTCAGTTGGGGAAGCAGACAAGAACAAGTTTCAAGAGTAAAGATAATTTTCTGCTAGTTTGTTGGATCTAGTTCATACAGATCTATGTGGTCATACAAGGATAAGAAGTCTACAAGGTGACAGATACTTCATGTTGCTTATTGATGATTATTCTAGAATGAATTGGGTTACTTTTCTAAGAGACAAATCTAAATCCCTAGAGAAGTTCAAATCCTTCAAGGTAATGGTTGAAAATGAAATACAACTGAAAATCAAATGCTTGAGGTCTGATAGGGGAAGTGAGTTCACATCAAATGAATTCAACAATTTCTGTGAAGAGCAAGGAATAAAGAGATGGTTGTCTACACCTAGGACTCCTCAGCAAAATAGAGTTGTGGAAAGGAAGAGTAGGATAGTTCAAGAAGCTACCAGAACAATGATGAAGGAAGGAGGCCTACCGGAAGTTTTCTGGAAAGAAGCGATACATACTGTTGTCTACATTCAAAACAGAATTCAAGTGAAAGGAAATGGTACTAAAACCCCCTATGAATTGTGGTATGGATGAATTCTAACAGTAAGATACTTCAAAGTCTTTGGAAGCAAGTGCTATATTAGAAGAGATGAAGAACTAGGGAAATTTGATGCAAGATGTGATGAAGGAATCTTCCTTGGATACTCTACCAAGAGTAAGGCCTATCGGTACTACAACAAAAGGTTGAAAAAGATTGTGGAGAGTGCAAATGTGAAGGTGGATGAAGGCAAAGGAAAAACATCATATCGGAGTGGCTATGAGTTAGATGAACCTGCTGATATAACTTATGAAGAAAAAGTTGAACAAGAAGACAATCAAAGTGAAGAAGAAAAGGCTCCAGAAATTGCTAAGACTCCCAAGTATGTAAAATCAATCACTCTGAAGATCAAATTATTGGAGACAAAGAGAAATGAGTGCTAAAAAGGAAAAGAGCTGTAGAAGAATAGGTGAATTATTGTTTGTTCTCTACAGTTGAACCAAAAACTATGAATGAACTTTGCAATGATGAAAATTGGGTTAAGGCAATGAAAGAAGAACTAATGCAGATAGAGAAGAATGAAACTTGGGAATTAGTTCCTAGACCTACTAACAAAAGTATTATTGGAACAAAATGGGTCTTCAGGAATAAGCTGAATGAAAATGGAGAAGTTGTAAGGAATAAAGTAAGACTTGTGTGTAAAGGATATTCTCAAATTGAAGGAATAGATTTTGAAGAGACTTTTGCTCCAATAGCTCAAATTGAAGCAATTAGAATGTTTCTGGCATTTGCAACTCACAAAGATTTCAAAGTGTATTAGATGGATGTGAAGTCTGCATTCCTGAATGGTGAGTTAGAAGAAGAAGTCTATATTGAGCAACCAGAAGGATTCCAACTATTAAATCAAGGTGATATGGTATGCAGGTTGAAGAAATCATTATATGGACTCAAGCAAGCTCCTAGGGCATGGTATGCAAGGTTGGATAAGTACTTATTGCAGTTAGGATTTAGTAAAGGCACTGCTGACAGTAATCTTTATTTCAAGATTAATGGTGATCAAATTTTGATTGTTGAAGTCTTTGTTGATGATATCATCTTTGGAGGAAATGAAGGTATGTGTATGAAATTTGCTAGTGAAATGCAGAAAGAGTTTGAGTTGTCTATGTTTAGTGAGATGAATTTCTTTCTGGGTCGACAAATCAATCAATCAGATAAAGTAATCTTCATATCTCAGTCTAAGTATGTGAAAGAGTTGTTAAAGAAGTTTGGGATGGAAGACTCTAAACTAGTATGTACTCTAATGGTGACTGGCTACAAATTGACCAAAACTAATGAATCACCCAAGACTAATAAGAAAAAAGTATAGATCCATGATTGGAGGATTACTTTATCTAACTCAAATTAGACCTGATATTATGAATGTAGTTTGTCTTGTTGCAAGATTTCAAGCTAATCCAAGAGAATCACATGTGATGGTAGTAAAGAGAATCCTGAGGTATTTAAAAGGTACTCTAGATCATGGCTTATGGTATCCAAAAGATAATGATTTTACTCTTAGTGCTTATACATATGCTGATTGGGCTGGAGATGTTGATGATGGGAAAAGTAAAAGTACAAGTGGAGGTGTCTTCTTCTTGGGAAATAGATTGGTTTCATGGTTGAGCAAGAAACAAGATTCAATCTCTTTGTCAATTACAGAAGCAGAGTATATTGCAACATTATGTTGTTGTACTCAAGTGTTATGGATGAAGCATACTTTGAAGGATATAAAAGTTGTTTATGAAGATCCAATTGCAATCTTGTGTGATAATACAAGTGCCATAAATATTTCCAAGAATCCAGTGATGCACTCAAGAACAAAGTATATATGTATAAGGTATCACTTTTTGAGAGAGAAAGTGACAGAGAATGAAGTAAAGTTTGAATATGTGTCCACAAAGGATAAGATTGCAAATATCTTCACCAAGCCTCTGCCTAAGGATACCTTTGAGTATCTTAGAGATAAGTTAGGGGTCATCACCCCTCCTACCCTAAACTAGGATGCATGAGAATGCATCAATCCAATGGTGCTCAAAGTCTCATTGTTTAATCTAGATTGATGTTTTGGGAGCTACCTCTTAGGGGGAGTAGCTAGATGTGTTGGTAACATTTTAGTTGGATCAGAGAAGCAGAATGCAAGTATGTGCCCTTTGCCATTGATGTCAAAGGCGGAGAGAAATCATGTGAAAAAATCAAGAGGAGAAAGAATGCAGATGTGTAAAGAGAAAGGGGGACAATCTTGTCTTGATGGTCTTTTTAGTTTTTCACATCATATGTTGCCATCGATGACAAAGGGGGAGATTGTTGCAAGTATGTGCCTAATCGATGTTGTCATTAGTGTCAACTGTGCTCTTGTTATGTTTCTTTCTTGTAATAAGTGAGATGCTTTGTATTTACTTATGTAAGTGATCTTGATGTTGAGGATATTGAGAAAATTAGCTCCTCTGGTAAAAATAGTGAGTTGTAGTGGAAACAATGTATTGCATACTAAAGAATGGTCCAGAAGATTACTCCGCATTTCATGTAGGATGAATATCTTTGTTTGTGGATTGGAAGTTATTCAGAAGTCTATTTGAATATGTTATATTCCAAGTTTGAGCCTCCGATATGAAGAATTGAGTGAGTTATGTCCACCAGAGTGAAAACAAGTTTTTCTGTATGTTTGGCAGTGACAGGGAGAAGGTATTATGCTCTGCATTCCTCCGCATTGAAGTATTTTAGTCTGCAGTTCTAGAGTTAAGTCTAAAATGATGATAAGTTCTTTCAACTACAATGGTTTGTGATTTGGCAGTCCACAAGCTATCATTTCCTTATGACAGTGGCTGACAGTGTTGTTCTTGTGCCCTAGTTTGAAGAATCTTCTTGATAGAGTGGTTAGAGATTGTGCGGTTGTTCTTGGTGATTACAATGTGCTTGTGGATGTCTCCTGATCATGTTCCTACCTTTGGATTGGTCCGCAAAGAGAAAATTGGATCGTGGATGAAGAATGTTCCTAGCAGACCTAGTGTTCTCACCAGTCTTGGCTGACTTGGTTGATTTCACTAATTGTAGAGATGCCTTGAAGTTTGTGGAAGTGTGTCGTGATGTGAAGAATTGTGTTTGAGTCTTAGCTAAGGCATGGTTTGATCGGCATACATCTTTACATGTTTCCTTAGCTAAATTTTGTAATAGATCTAGACCTATTTCTGTGTATGTTTTGTAATGCTGACCTTGGAGAATATTCCAATGGTTGATGAATGTAATGCTGACCTTGATGTACATTCCAAGGTTGATGAATTGTATAAAAGCATGTAATAAAGTTGCGAAAAAGTGTGTGTAGCGAAGATGAAGAGATAAGTGCGAAGGTGTAAAAGAGTAGAGCAGAGATGTTATCTTGTGCTTCAATGGAACTAAACCCAGGCATGGAGTATATGCTACTTAATTAGTTCACCACTTTGGCAGTGAGCAACCCCTTGGCAGTGAGCCACCCTTTGGCAGTGAGTCATTCTTTGCAGTGAGCAATTTGGGCAGTGAGCCCTGTAGGTAGTGTGCCTCTATTTTTCGGTATTATTATAACCCATATATTTTTTGTGGGATAACACCCACCGTGGTTTTTCCCTTTTAGGGTTTTCCACATAAAAATCTGGTGTCTACTATGTTGAATGTGTGATTGTGATTAAGTCTCTGGTTTCATGCTTTCATGGTTAAATCTGATTATCAGTAATTAAGTAGTTGATGGTTTGTGAAGTTAAGTTTTTGTGACAACTAATTCACCCCCCCTCTTAGTTGTATTGTGTATTTCAATAGGCTAAGCATTTGAGGAGGCCTGTGGAGTCTATTCATTAATCTCTACATTCCTAACCTTCCTCTTAAATGTGTATTTCAATTTTATATCTCCTGGAGGCTGGTATGACGACCTCTCCTCTTTAACAGGTTCTTTATCCTTTTTCTTAATAATAGCCATCTACCCAATTATCTCATCAATATTTGCCAGGATTGTTTTGATCCTAGTAATAGGATGGTCAACACTTGCATATGCTCCTTTGTAAGCAGGATTCTTCTTTCTTATCTTTTCCTCATACTTCAAAAACATTGTCCATTTTTTCTTTAACATTTTAACTTCCTTTTCATCATAAACATTTTTAGATAACATCTTCAGAATCATAGGTCTGATGAGGAAATGAGGACCTTTTGGTACTTCTTCTGAGGCCATTCATAAAACCCTCAGGATCAAAATTCCTTGTACACTCTTGTTGCATTTTGAATACTTTTAACTTATCACCTAATTTGTCAAAACCCTCCTTGTTCATCTGGAAGTCAAAAAAACTGTAAAGAATGGGAAGAAATACCATTTCTTCTGATTTGCCAAATGAGCCTTTTCAAACTCAACAAGTTGCCAAATGACCTATAAGAAACTAATCCTCAAGGGAACATACTTTGGCAATATATGTGTTCCCACTAGACACCCATAAACTCTCAAGAGAGTGCATTCTAGATGGAGAATAAAATCTCCTCATTTATGTCGAATATTTAAAGAAGGTCTTCTTGTCCTAGGTCTCAGAAAATCTAGTAACTCATTTAGAATTCTAGACACACCTCCCTTTAAGTAAGATAGTATTTTGGTAGAAAAATAATATCTGAAAACCTTGTATATTGCATTAGAATCGTGCTTAATCCAAACATGTGTCCAACACTGGACTGGTTGTGGGTTTTCACGCTCATCAACTTCTCTAACCATTAACCTTGTGTCCCACTTAGTTCTCCCCTCATACAAAAACATATGACACAACAAGGAATACCACCAGAATTTCACTACTTCCTTATTGTTCTTGATATTTACCAATCCTTTATGTATGAGATCAGCTAGGTAAGAAGCAAAATCAAATTAATAATTCACATACACGTGTTGAATATCAACAGCCATGTAAGTAAATGCAATAGGAATGCTCTCATTCTTATTTTCTCCTAAGCCTTAGCACAATGCATAATATGTCTTCATAAAATAACTTTTAAATGTTTCAAGTTTGAGGGGTTGAGATTCACTTTGTGGAATTTTCACAAATCAGTTGTTATGATATTTTTCTCTATGTCTAGTAAAATGCACTACTCTATAGCTACTCCTATCCTACATATACTTTTTCTTGAAATCATCTAGGTCAATGAGAGTGCTAGCAGCCAAATCGAGCCCAAAGATTTTGGAAATTCATTCTTTACTAATTTACACCAGAGGGCCTCCATCTGCTCCTCTTATTACTTTGGAAATCTCATCATAATGGGAAGCCATGGACCTAAGTAAATCAATGTCCTCAAAGACATTGGTGACCACCAACTTACCTAAGTCAAGCCTCCATACATTTGAAATTGGGGAGTGGGAATTCCTATTGCCCCACCAATGACGAAATAAGTGCCATCTTGGTACTGGAATGTTTGCATCTCTACAACCATAGTATTTATCAACTAGCCCTCCATTTGATTCAGGACCTTGGACTTTCATCTTCTAAGAAAAAGAACCAGGGAGTTGAGTTAAAAGGTCTTCATGTAAAGCTTAGATTTGAGGAGTGGAAGGGGCCTTGGCTTGTGGGGGAGCCATTTGCATATTAGGCTTGAAGAACAAGGGCTATCTTGTTGCTCTAGGGGTTCTTTCTTCAAACAATTCAGATGGTAATTTAAACAAAGACTAGGGTAATTTGGACAAATGGTGATAATCTAGAATTAAGACAACTTCTTAGAAAGCAATAGAAGAATAAAACTATTTCACAAGATCAGCCAAATGTAGGGGATACAGTGTGTAGGCAACTTACTAGATTTTCACTTAGTAGACTTTGAAAGGATACTGGGAAGCCTCTAGCAGCCATTGATTTCCTTGTCTTGATACTTTAGATGCTTGAATAAAATCTTAGGACAATTGAAATAGGACCCTTATAGAAAAAACCATTAATTTTGGGGCCAAGGGCCATCTTCTCTGCCATTACTTCCAGCTTATGTGAACTAGATATCATAATCACTCATTCCTCATAATTTGAATATGGGTCGTTAGATCAAGCAACAACAGAGAAGATCAAATAGTGCTGATTTGTCAAAAAGATTTGACAATATTTGACTACCTTGTAAGGACTGCCAGAGCAATTAGAAAGATCCACATTACCTACCTTTATGATTTATCAAGAGGGCATGTCATCATAGGATGACTCACTTTGTGCCACATGGCAGCTTTTTATGGTTACACACCTTGGCCAAATATATTATTTTATTGCTCTGTGGAATGGAGGAAAGGCTGTAAGACATTCCACATAGGATTCACTTTGTGTTACTCAGACTTCTAACATGTCAACTAGTGCCATGTGTCACTCTTCCATGCTTCCGCGAGTGGTCGGTGGGTCCTTCAAAAGAGTTCCACAGAATGGCAGAAAGTCTGTAAGTTCACCATGTAGCTTTTCATGGGACCCTCCAGTGGGCTAAGATGTATAGTTAGATTGGGACATAACACTTGTCCCTCTTCTAAGCTTCCATGGTCGACTCTTTTCTTTATAAAATTTTCTCTACGGAATGGCATAACCAACTAGAACATGCTACGTAGCCTCTTTTAATGATGACAGACTGAAGCAGGAAAAATTAAAGCACATGCCTTTAACACAATGTTTGTTCTTCTAGGAAAAGGGGGCCATGAGTTTTACTAAGAGGTCGACTTTAAAAGTTAGGCACTCGGGAAAATATTAAAGCACTGGTAGTAGGTGGTAACAAAGAAGGACAGGGTTGGTAAAGAAGGATGTCTAACACATGATTTTACAACTTAAAGAGTTCTTTATGAGATACAAGTGGTCAACTTCAAATTAGAACATAAAGCTATATTGACGCTTGTACAAAAGCTCTAGGGTTTATGGTTTTAGACCCTTAGGAAAATTTTTAGTGCTTTGAATGTAAACCCTAGGCAAAAAGACTTTCAACTGAAGGCACAAGACATGGTAAAATGTAAGAACCTAAAAATTTTTACAAAGTTCCACAAGTGGCTCTAATTGGGGATGTTTGTTCTATCAGAACAAAGTGAGATCACAGAAAACTCTAGAGAAGTAAACCACAGAACACAAAAAAAGGTAAAACAAAAACAAGACTAAAGCAGGGAACCTAGCTAAAATAAAATACAATATGCATGGAATAGAACCATACCTATGAAAAGTATGGCTTCAAGAATTGTCCATGCATTGGCAGCTCAAGAAGTTCTCTAGTTAGGTTCTGTAGAAAATAAGAGTCTTCTCCATGTGTGTTATTGATCAGATATGGTCTGAGCCAAAGGGCATGAAATTTACCATGCTTTCCTTTCTCTTGACCCCTTGCATTCCATAATAATACCATATCTCCCACTTAAAACTTTCTTTTAGATGCTCTTTTATCATGTAGATGTTTGACTTGTTGTATTTTGATATTTCTTTGTTGTGTATGCCTCCTTATCTCATCTAGTTGGGTCACTTGGATAATCCTATTATTCATCATATCTAAAAGATCATCATCATGTTCCTAGATGAATTTGTATATTGGTAACAAGTTATTGATAGGCATCCTTGCATCTAGGCCATACACTAAATCAAATGGGGACTATCCAATTGCTTTCTTTATAGTCACCCTATCAGCCCATACAACAAGCTTTAATTTAGAGTCCCATGACCTTTTGTTTTTCTTAATTGTCCTTTTGATGATTTTCATCAGGCTTTTGTTACTTGACTCAACTTGTCCATTTCCCTGAAGGTGATATGGAGAAGAATAAGAAATTGATATCCCATACTGATTACAGAAAGTTGTAAAATCTATAGACCTAAAACACATTGCATTATCTGAGATTATCTTTGTTGGCACTCCAAACCTTGTCAAGACATTGTTCATTAAGAAATCAATCACAACCTTACTAGTCACCCTTTTTGTGGGAATGGCTTCAACCCATTTGGTGAAATAATCAGTGGCAACCAATATCCAACTATGTCCTCCACTAGATTTTTCATTTCTCTCCTATGAAATCTATTCCCCATTGCTGAAAAAGGGCCTCAACTATCATTGGTCTAAGGGGCAAACTTCCAAAAAAATTCAACTTCCTTGAGAATCTCTGACAAGCATCACAACATCTGACCAATTTGTGAGCATCTTTAAAAATAGTGGGTCACCAATACCTGGCTCTTAAGACCTTATGAGCTATTGTTTTAGCCATGTAATGGCCTCCACATACACCATGGTGCATATCTTTTAAAATTTATGATGCCTGCTCGTTACTTACACATTTGAGTAAAATGACTTCTAGGTTTCTCCGCCAAAGCTCATTATCAATACTTACATACTTTATAGCTTACATCTTCAGTCTCCTCTTCTGATTTTCTATCATACCTTCAGGGCAAGACATATTCTGTAAGTAATAAACATCTTTATACCACTTAGACCCTTTCATATCACAATCAACAACTATATCTTTAATTTTAACATTATTTATTTGATTAGCCTCCAAATTTGATTCAACCATTAACTTAGCTAATCCTTGTCCCCTCACCAACTTAGTGATCTGGATATCAATATTAAACTCGTGGATCCTGTTGATCCATCTGCACATTCTTCCAGTCACTTCTTGTTGAGTGAAGATATCTTTTACAGCAGATGTAGAGACATAAGCAACAACTGTAGCCCCTACTAAATAGGTTCTAAAATTATTAATAGACTTGACCAAAGCATAAGCCTATTTTTCATTTATGTCATATTTCAGCTCAGCAGTCTGGAGAGACTTACTAAAAAATGAAATAGGTTGTTCATAGCCCTCTTCATTCTTTTGTAATAGGACAACTGCTATAGTGTGAAATGAAGCAAAGGAAAACAAATGGAATGGTTTAGATAAATCTAGGGCTTCCTTTATAGCTCCCTTAATATTTTTGAAAGCATTGACTGGTTCATCATTGCAAGCAATATCTTCCCCTTTCTTTTGCATCTTGGATATTGGTATGGTGGTTTCTGCAAATTTGGTGACAAATCTTCTTAGGAAACTTACTTGTCTAAAGAAAGACTGAATCCCTTTGATACTCTTGGGTATTGGGATTCTTTCAATAGTAGCCACTCTCTCAGGGTCAATCTTGATCCCTTCTTTAGACACAATATGACCTAAAAGTTTCCCCTTCGTTACTCTAAAAACACTTTTCTTGGGGTTTAGGGATATGCCAAATTTCATGCATCTTTCAAAAATTTGTTCCAAATGGGAACAATGATCCTGTTCCTTTTTTGAGTAGGCAGTTAAGTCATCCTCATACACCACCATTATCAAATTTATAAGGTCATAAAATGCTACATCCGTAGCCCTCTGAAATGTGGCTCCTGCATTCATCAATCCAAAACGTATTCTGATGTATACATATGTACCCCATGGAGTGGTGAATGTAGTCTTGTACTGCTCAGCTTCCTTGACCATGACTTGGTTATATCTTGAGAAACCATCCATCCTTGATAGAAGTTCACAGTTAGTTGTCGTCTATAACATAGCCTCCATATTAGGCAAAGGATAATTATCCTTTAATGATGCCATATTTAAGTTCTGAAAATCCACATAGAGTCTAATATATCCATTCTTTTTTCTGACAGGAACTAGGTTTGAAACCCAAGTTAAGTGTCTAATAGGATTGATTATTCCTCCCTTACTTAATTTGGTTAGTTCTTGTTGCATTTTTGGCCTAATGGTGAGGTTTATAGGTCTCTGCTTCCACCTGAAAGGTGTTGCATTTGGCCTCAAAGGGATTTCATGTTGAAATAAATCCTCTCTATATGCTTTAAGGTCCTCATAAGACCATGCAAAAACTTTTTTATGTTTTCTAAGAAAAGAAATTAACATTGCCCTGGTTTTGGGGTTTAGATGCTTACCTACAAAAACAAGCTTGGATTGTGCCTCTATTCCCACATTCACTTCTTCAAGGTCATTCTAATGTACTGGTGCAAACTTTGTGGTTTGCCTATCATTTGTATCAAATACTCTTTCCAAGGCAACCAGTCCCCTTGGAATCTTGTTTGTCTTTAGCTGGATGACATCAATTCCAAACACAGTTTCTTTTCCATCTGATGTTTCCACAAACTCCTAGAAATCAATTTCTTGTGCATGATACTCATCCACACAATTCAAGAATTTATACAAATCTTGATCATCTTTGAAAACCTGCCAGTGGTGGATGTTGTCTGGGATAGAAGGTCTTGTTAATATTTCCACCTTTGAAATTCCTTCCAAGGATATGTCTTCAGATTTGACTACAACATTAGCTAGAAAATTAGCCATTACATTTTTACTTCACTCTACCCAATCAATAGAAAAAGCATCAAACTCTTCTATTGTATCCTATACAACATTTTTGTATTGCCTGAGCATCTTATTCTTGGAATTATATTTGGCTCTTATCTTGGAAACTACTAATTCAGAATCCCCTGTGACTTTAAGCTTCTTGATTCCATGTTTAAGAGCTAGCTTTAGACCTAGAAGCAAAGCTTCATATTTTTTTAGAAGGGGATATGAGCACAACTCCTGTACCAGAGCCTTATTTAGAACATGCTCCATCAAACTGCATAGACCATAAGTCATAATCATCTGGGGATGATCTAGGATCTTTGTCTGACTAATCACCCTGATCAGTTTCATCCTACTCGACTTTGAAATTATCCATAGCAACATCAAGAAAGTATACTTGATCACCTTCCTCAATGATGCCATCTATTATCTAGGGGTATTTATTTTCTCTGTTGAGTCTGACTTCTCTGCCATCCATGGGAATCATGGCATAAGATGAATCCATATGGATACTACCACCCACAGTAGAGGCCCACTTCCTAGATAATGGCATTCCATACATAGGAGGGATGTCTACTATAGTAATACTCATCTTGTATTCCTTGTGTGGGTAATATGTCAGTCTAAAACTTATGTCCTTGATAATTCCAATAATAGGGACCTTCATGGAATCCATTGTAAAACATTTTCCATAAGTCTTAGTAACTTGTAAGCTAATATTTCCATGACCCCAAGTGGCATTATATTAGCAGAGGCTCCAGAATCAGCCATACAATTTTTTACACATCTTCCCTTTATCATCAAAGTAACAAAGAAAGGATCTACCTGAGCAGGGCCCTTCTATAGAGTGGTTCCCAGATATATTTCTGGTATCTTGGAACTCCATTTTTTACTATCCTGAGATAGTACTTTATCTTCTTCAGAGGACTTATTACAACCACTAGATGCCCCAAGTATATTTGGGACTATATCACATATGGTGGCCATAGCTCTATCTTTATGCTGTCATATTATCATTATTTCCAACAAAGGGACAGTTATCCTGATCTGACTAAACACATGGGCCATGTCCAATGGAACACATTTGGGTACGAAACTGGTGCAGAGTGTATCAGTATTCACAGCAAGAACATGAGATGTAATGCTTTTATTAGTTATGTTCTCTATAGGGACTTTCTTAACATGATCCTTTGCAGTTGGTACTTTAGACTTAGGAAGTGGATTATGATGTGGATTATGTTTCCCCACTTTTTCCTCAAACTTGTTCTATATACCCCTATCTCTTTTAGGGTCAGATGTATTCAATTTTTCTTTAATGAAAATGTTGTCTGCAATTCCCATAGTACTACTCTCTCCTTGATTTTTCTTGCTTCTTAGGTTGTAATCACTTTTAACTTGAGAAATCTTAGATGCAGTTAGGGCTTTTATTTCCCCATCAGAAGGTCTCCTCAATCAGATAGTAGGTTCTTCTCTATTTAACTAGAGAACATATTTACTATCCTCATTATTGCCTGGGGGAAACTGTTGCTCACATGAGAGGTTCAATTCTTCCCCTTCTGTTGGAATCCCACCCTCTGGATCCAAATCACTAGAAGTGATATCATCTTCCACAATACATTCATGGTTGAAAACCATATTTATATTATGGTTCTCATATTCTCCCTTTTCATTGTACCCATCATTTGGGTCTGTATTATCAGTCAAAGATAATGCTACAACACATGAAGTAGAAGAATGAGGCGCTTCACACATTAGACACCAAAGATTTTCATCCATGGCATGCACTCCCTTCCTCAAAGGATCAGGAGTTTCTTTAGATAGGTTTCCACTATTATTAGGGGGCATAGGCTTTCCATTCTACTAGTTAGTATTATATGGTTGATTTGACAACCTTGGCATTCTTTCTTGTTTGGAAAAAGGAGGCTTGTCATTTGAGGCATTTTTGTCACTTCTAGCCATGGAATTTTATATTTCCTTAACTTCCTTCCACAATTTTTCACATTCTATTGAAACAGGGGCTTTAGTGCCATGTCCTCTATCTTGAGGAATAAGTTTCAGGTTACTTCTTTTAGGAACTTTTCTAGATTCTTTTCTATTTTTCTCAATATGTAAATCAGCCTTGCAAGCATCTCTTAGGGTGTGTGGTTCTCTATTTCTTAATTCATATCCCATCTTGTGATCATATGCATTTTGGTAGATTACCATGCACATACGCTCATTAGGTCTCATGTAAGGTGGGATTGTTGGCAAGAGACACTGTGTGACTTCATGAATGTTGTCATTGATGGCAACAAAGTCCTTCCCACATATCCGCAGGACATTGTGTGTCTCTACAAGAAGTCAGATTGAAAAAGTGTTGTGGTCTAGTAAGCAAGAACATAGTATGCAGCAAGGTCTGACAGTCAGGTCCAGATCTCTCAGAGGAAGTATCTCAATAAAGTACAGACTTGGGAAAGTCAAGAGGAATATCATGACTGATATATTCCATAGATTGAGCCTCCGGTGATGAAAGAGTGAAAAGATATAAGCACCTGAGTGTTGGGTTCCTATTTGGTAGAGTAGACTGAGGAAGAACTGACCGACAGAGCATCAGACCTTAATCCAGATGAGATATTGATGGTGATCAAGTTTCTTGAGGTATCATTCATGATTGGCTAACATGATTGATAACTTCTATAAGCATCTCCTTGATACGCATCACTTGATAAGCAAGAATTCAATCAACAGACCAAAGTTTGGGAAGATATTGAGTATTCTGGATGCCGACTAGGAAGTTGATAAAATCCTTGGTGCGGATATATATACCAGATGGATTTAGATGTGAAGGTGTGTGTGGTGTGTTGTGAAGTGTGAAGAAAAGCAGAGAGTAGTGTGGAAGCAGTAATATAGGTCCGGTATGTGACAGGATAGTAGCACCAAAGAAGAGGAAGAATGAAGTGTAGTAGATTAGTGTATTGAGCCTAACTGGAACTGAACCTCAGCATATGTGGATGCTTCTCATCAGTTCAAATATCTTGTTACTTTCTTTACACCTTGTAGACAATGAGTCTCTTATAGGCAGTGAGCCTCTTGTGAGCAGTGTGCTCGAGCAGTGAACCCTAATTGGCAAGTGCCATTTTTGTATTTCTATTCTTCTAACAGAGAATACATTCTTGGGTTAGTCACCCCGTGGTTTTTTCCTTAATAGGGTTTTCCACGTCAAAATCATTGTGTTATGTGAATTGACTTTATTTTTGCTTTCATGATTATGGATGCTTATTTGTTTTGATGCTGCACTAGTTACTAAAGAAGAACAGAAAGTTAAGTTAATTAAGATAACTGATTCACCCCCCCTCTCAGTTATCAACAATTGGTATCAGAGCCAGGTTCCTCCAAACAGAGCCTAACAGGTTGAGGAAGGTCTAGGAATCTCAATGGATATGTATGGTATGAGGGAACAACTTCAGTCTGCCCTAGATGATCTTGAACAATCTCACTTTGAAGTCAATAACTTGAAGGAAAGACTCAAACATATTGATGATTTCATAAATGAACTAAAAGAGAAACTGAGTATCTCTATGAAAAAGAGAAAGGAACTTCTTCAACAATTAGCAAGTCAAAGTGAAGCCAATAATATTGATGAAGATCTGAAAGAGAAGAACAAGTTATGTGAGAAGCTATCAAAAGAAGTCATTATGGTAAGACATGAAATGGAATCAGGGGTTATGAAATTCACCCAAGAAATTGAAGAGAAAAGAAAAATTGAAGATGATCTAAGACAATCTCTCAAGGAGAAGTCAGAAGACTGCCATAAAATGGATAGAATAATCAAGCATCTGGAATCTAATCTTGAAGAAGCAAGAGATAATGAAGAACAACTTGAGAATCAGATTGACACTCTTAAAAGGGATCTTCAAACAACAAATGAATACAAAGATAAATTCAAGATAAGCTCTGCTCAACTTGAAGTTCTTCTTCAAAGCCAAAAGAGGGTAGATGACAAGCAAGGCTTGGGGTATGAGAAAGGTGAAAGCTCCAGATCTGGTCAGAAGAACTCTGGATCAGGAAATCCAAGGAACAGGCCTAGAAGACCTCTGGTAAGGCAACCAAATGCTCAAAGATATCCATCCTTCAATGGATACTGCCACAATTGGAATAACTTTGGTCATAAAGTAATTCAGTGCAGAAGAAGAATGAATCAGTGTAACCCATCCTTCTTCGAACAGTGTTTTAACTGCAAAAGGTATGGTCACAAAACTCATGAACGTAGAATTTTGAAAATGAACAATTCAATCAATGGTAGATGCTTTGCATGAAATAGAATGGGACATATGGCAAATCAATGTAGATCAAGAGGATTCTAGTCAAATATGCAAAGAAATGTTGTTTTCTACAATTGCAATAGATCTAGTTATATTGCCAAATTCTGCAGAAGTAAGAATTAGGACAAAAAGGGTTCGGTGCATCATAATCAAAACCAAGACAAAGGAAAAAGAAAAGTAAATGCAGATGAAATTCAAAGGGAGATGAATAAGATATGGGTGAAGAGAAGTATAGAAAATGTTGGGGATGGATCCACACCAGAATCTAGTGTTGATATTCCTTCCGAAAACTAAATTGATGAGCTTTGGCTTAGGGGGAGTAACAAAAAAAAAAAATTCCCCTAGCCAATCAATAGGTACCTGAAATTGGCACATGAAATGTTGCGGATTAAAGGGTTCTTAGAGAAACATCTAAATAATCCATGGTAAAGATATGGAAGATCTGCAAGAAGTTTTGAAAAGGTTAATCTTCCAAGATTGATCCAATTCAACAGTCATCCGGTAAGAATAGGATTTTCACAGATAGATCTGGTAAAATTGAAATATTTGGATTTGTGGCTAGATGGAATGATTGGTTAAAAGCAGATACTTTGTAAGTTATCATCCTAGGTGCATCTCAGTGATCTAGAAAGATCTATCTCATAAACAAAGTAAACAAGGCAACTAGAATAACCTAAGTTGTGCATTTATTGCAAAATGGAATTAGGGTTTGCACAGGAATAAAAGGGTTCTTTTGTTCATCATTTGTACATTTGCATTCGAGAAGAAAAGAGAAGGAGCTCTGTAACAAATTATCTCAAGCCTCTCAAAGATCAACCACAGAAATTGATTTATCCAGCAATTCGATTCGGCTCATTTCGTGAACCCTAAAAGCGTAAAAGGTATTTTCTGTTCTTGAAATCTCTCTCTAAATCTTTTGAAAGATGGCTACTCTGAATGTTGTGAAGATCACTGATAGGCCACATCCTAAATTCAAGAAACATCCATACAAATCCCTAGAAGTTGATCCCCTAGGCGCCTTTTCAAGCATTCTGCATGGGGTTTTGGATGTAGAAGATGTTAGGGCATATATTCATGCAAACATTGAGGAATCCAAACTAATGGATATCTATCACAAACAATTAATAGATGATTCCTTTGAACTCAAACCTCAATACAAGGCTATCCAGGTTAAGCATTTCAAACAGTACATCCATTTCCCCTATTTTGCAGAAGATGAGTGGGTCCGGTATGTTTTGAGCAGAGTGCATGACAACTTCATGTGGTTAAATAGACCATTTAAGATCACAAAAGATGCTATTTAAGTGGTAACCAGATTGCACTCATCTGGTGGGTTACCTACTCTCAAATCAGTCAAAAACCAAATTGTGAGTGAGGCTACCAGATCTAAATTTGATAAAAGAGCAATGATAATTAAGGATATCACAGATCTAGATATTAAGTTTTCCACCATGATAATTGGCTACAAGATATATCACTCCAGCAGAGAGAATTCTATATCTGGAACAACAATTTACACTGCTTATGAAATGTTAAGAAAGGATGCTGACTATGATCTTTGTGAGCTCCTTCTAAACCAACTTTTGGAGAATCTGTAAAAGATAAAGAAGGATAAGAAGAATTCCTTCAAATACAGTGGCTTGATACTCTGTCTTTTCTTCTATTACATGAATGAGCTACTTGGATCTAGTGGTTGGATATGGAAAAATGACAAACCTATTGCCATACAAATCAGGGATTATGTGCATGGGTTTGGTGATGCTAGGCACAAAACACAGCACTGTGGGGTTACTTCAAAAACTTCCAAAGCTTGATGCAGGCCAGAGAAAGAATCCCCCAATCATTGGTTGAGAAATACAAGGATACAATGTGCTTTATGGTAGACATTGATCAATGCCTAATGGAGGCAGTGGAGCCAAGGACAGTCTAGATCATGCCAATGGGGTATGAAGTAGATGAGAAAATTGTTGAGCTACATGTTCAACACATGCTAAGTCAGCCCAAGGACCCTAAGGCAGAAAGGTTTGGAACCTTTGAAGAGTTAAGTGTTAAGATTCATGTGGAGCTTAGACAACTAGAGATGAAAAGAAAAGTGAGAAAAGAAGTAGAGAATGTTGCCAAAAGGTATGGCATTTCAAAAGATGCACTCGATGCAAACAAAGAGAAGATGGAAAGGGCAGAGAAAGAAAGGCAAGAAATAGAAAAAGAAAGTGCTCCGGTACAAACCCCCTCTCAGACCAGGTCCTCCAAAATCTCTACACCTGCCACCTCCAAGAGCCAAAAAGCATGAAAACAGGAAGCCCAGGCATTCGGAAAGGTAGAGAAAAGAACAAAGAAAAAGGCAACAAGATCCTATATAAGTCTCAAGGATGATGAAGAGACAGAGACAGATGAGGAAGTAAAGAAAATGAAGAAGAAGAAGAAGAAAACATCTGGTGAATCCTCTCCTGGTCAAGACAAGCAAGAAAAGACAGAAGAATTTGTTGAAAAACCTACCCTTTGCATTGATGATATCATCAAATCAATCACTGTGGATGGGAACCTAAAACCAATGACTAAGTTCTATGATGAATATAATGAAGCTAACCAGAAGATCTTGTAAGAAGCTACAGTCAGGTATCTAAATATCTATAACAAGGCATTTATTGAAATCATATCTCTAATTCCCAAAAGCCTAGAGAAGGAACTAGAAATAAGAAAGAACAATGCTAAGGAAAAGGATCTTGAGATCTGGGAACAAATAGCTATTTAGCTCTATCCTTCAATCACTCTGAAATAAATGCATATGATCTTCAAAGATTGCAAGGATGAGTTCCAAAGCAAAGCTAGAATGAATCAGCTTATGCTTGGAGAAACTGACAAAGTGGCAAAAGAAATAGAAGATATCCTCCAAAATACTTTTAAAAGATTCAATCTTCCTATTATAGAGGACTTAGGTGATGAACCCTCTGTCATGGATGACAAAGGAGAATCTACTGAGACAGTGGCAGAAGAGGCAAAGAAGACAAGTGAAGAAAAAGCTAAGAACTTAGATTCCTCTACTCTGGAAGAGGAAGTCCATGAAGAAGCAAACATCTCTCCTCTAGTTTCCCCTACAAACTCCAGATCTAAAGGAGAAGAAAGAATAGAGGAGAAAACCAGTCAAGAAGAAGAAGTAAAGGAAAAGGAAAAAGACCAAATAGAGAAGACCCCAGGAGATAGTTCTAAGACTACAGAAGGGAAGAAGACTCTGTCTCTGGCAAGAGACACTGTAGAAACTATCAAAGATTTCTTAACCAAAGAAATGATGGAAATTGATGAACTAGAACTGCTTCAAGGACCATTCAATTTTGATTCCCTCTCCCTGGTTCAGACTATGAAGATAGCATCCTTTGCCCATGCTAAGGCAAAAGAAAAACTTTTGAAGTCTCACATGGAAGACTGTGAGCTAATTGAGATTGCATCCGGTGTATTGGAGAAAATCATGCCATCCTTCTAGAAGGATCTTTCAGCCTCCTCATCCGGTAGCTTAAAATCTCTTGTCAATTCAATTAGAACACATTTTAATTCTTTGGAGAAGTCAGCTGAACATAGAGTCCAGAAAGAATTTTTGGGAAAGAGATTCTCTGAGGTGTAGGGTCTAATAACAAATGATAGGAGAGTTATGGATATTGGGATAAAGAGCTTAGAAAATGCTCTAAAGATGGCGGAGATATATATAAATTTTGTTTATCCTAGCCTAAAGTGACCAAGGATATTGAGAAGAAAGTAAAAGAGCAAGAGGATAAACTATTAAGTTTGTCTCAAAGTTTTGATCCTCTCTCCTCTTCCATAGTAAATCAAGAGTGTCAGACTATTGCAGTCATAAATGAAATAAAGAAGCTTGAGAAGGAGAAGAAAAATAGAATAAATAGGTTAAGTGAACTTAGAGGGATCGTTATCCCTAAGTTAGAGGCCATGCATGAAGCCCTAACTGATGCTCAGGCCATAGCCTGGACCAATGATCTGACAAATCTTAAGAAGGCAGAAGCTTTTGCATTCCTATTGAGTGGTCACATCTCAATTTTGGATAGGATGAAGCAGAGTTGGGCGATAAAAGTTGTACAGTTGAAGAATACTTTTGCAGATATACTTAAGTATATGTAAGTATAACTTGTATATATACTTATGTGAATATGTATAGATTGATTTTTAAAAATTTTGGTGTGCGGATTCTACCCTTTGTCATTGATGTCAAAGGGGGAGTAAGGAGAAGTGAAAAATGGGGAATCTACCTAAGGGGGAGCTCCAGAAAAGTGTACATTAGAACAGAGCATCAACCAAGGGGGAGTATAGTGTGACACTTAGTCATTTTTCACTAAGTGTTGCCATCAATGCCAAAGGGGGAGATTGTTGGCAAGATACTGTGTGACTTCATGAATGTTGTCATTGATGGCAACAAAGTCCTTCCCACACATCCACAGGACATTGTGTCTCTACCGAAAGTCAGATTGAAAAAGTGTTGTGGTCTGGTAAGCAAGAACAAAGTATGCAGCAAGGTTCAACAATCAGGTCCAGATCTCTCGGAGGAAGTATCTCAGTAAAGTACAGACTTGGGGAATTCAAGAGGAGTATTATGACTGATATATTCCAGAGATTGAGCCTCCGGTGATGAAAGAGTGAAAAGATATAAGCACCTGAGTGTTGGGTTCCTGTTTGGCAGAGTAGACTAAGAAAGACCTAACCGGTAGAGCATCAGATCTTAATCCGGATGAGATATTGATGGTGATCAAGTTTCTTGAGGTATCATTCATGATTGGCCGACATGATTGATAACTTCTATAAGCATCTCCTTGATACGCATCACTTGATAAGAAAGAATTTAGCCGACAGACCAGAGTTTGGGAAGATATTGAGTATTCCGGATGCCGACTAGGAAGTTGATAAAATCCTTGGTGCGGATGTATATACCAGATGGGTTTAGATGTGAAGGTGTGTGTGGTGTGTTGTGAAGTGCAAAGAAAAGTAGAGAGCAGTGTGGAAGCAGTAATATAGGTCCGATATGTGACAGGACAGCAGCACCAAAGAAGAGGAAGAATGAAGTGCAGTAGATCAGTGTATTGAGCCTAACCAGAACTGAACCTCAGCATATGTGGATGCTTCTCATCAGTTCAAGTATCTTGTTACTTTCTTTGTACCTTGTAGATAGTGAGTCTCTTATAGGTAATGAGCCTCTTGTGAGCAGTGTGCTTGGGTAGTGAGCCCTAATTGGCAAGTGCCATTTTTGTATTTCTATTCTTCTAACAGAGAATACATTCTTGGGTTAGTCACCCTGTGGTTTTTCCCTTAATAAGGTTTTCCACGTCAAAATCATTGTGTTATGTGAATTGACTTTGTTTCTAATTTCATGATTATGGATGCTTATTTGTTTTGATGCTGCACTAGTTACTAAAGAAGAACAAAAAGTTAAGTTAATTAAGATAACTGATTCACCCCCCCTCTCAGTTATCAACAGGGATTTCATTACACACCTTCAAAAATCTTGCATTGAAATCATGGACACTCTCATTGAATCCCTTTTGAATGTTTGTGAACTCATTTACAACAAATCTTGGGTTAATGTTATCTCCATATTGCTCTTTAAAAATCCTCTTAAATTATGTCCAGCGATCAATGCTGGCCTTAGGTAGGCTTCTATACCACTCTCTAGCCTCCTTTGTCAATGACTACATGAATAGTTTCATTATTACATCTTCAACCTCAACTTCAAAGTCATCAATCACATTCAAGAATGCCCTCAGATATCCTCACTAGATATTTTATTATTTCTAGCAAACCTAGGGACAACATTTCTAACTGCATTCTCAATAGGGTTCGGATAACCTTGTATACTAGTAAAATCCAATTGCATGTATCTTGTTAACTGCAGTGGTCTTCTAGCAAAAGGATTTATTAAATGTTGTCCTTGATTACTTGGGTTTATTGGAGGATTTGGAGAGTTTTGCAAAAATTGTTGTTGTGGTATGTGTTGGTTCTAGGTATTTGGTTGAGGATTCATATTCTGCATTATAGGAGGATTTTGGCTTTGTATTCATCCCTGCCTAGAATGAAGATTTTGTCCAGCCATTCTAACATGCAGGTTATGAGGAGGAACTTTATGATGGCTTATAGGTATAGACGATATAGAGTTATTCATTTGGAATTGGATCATAGGATCCTATTGGATAATGGGTATTTGGCCACTCATTTGTTGCCTGTTTGCAGTGGATGCACCAAGGGTACCACAATTGTCAATAACACTTGGTTTATTCATGGTTTGTAATCTTATGAGTAATTCCTCTTTTTTCTTCAATGTCTTCATTCTAGCTACCCTAAGGCTTAATTCCATAACTTCCCTATCTAATTCTTCATATGTCTAATTGGTGCCAAAAGATATATTGGCATTGGGACAATCATTGTAATTAATGGATTTAGCCTTTCCTAATGTAGGAGAGTGTAATCTTACATAGGGGGTTACAATCACAGACTCATGAGTAGATTGCACAAGTATTGTTTGGGATTCCTTTTGTGGGGTGATTTTTTCATTCTATAAGATAGGGGGTTGTTCATCATAAAATATTTCATTACCCTCATAATCCACTTGACCCTCAAGAACATTTCTATTAGCATAAATAATATTGTATTGCCTTCTTTCTTTGGCAAGCTATAGCCTTTATATCATCAGAGATATCCCTTCCTTGAATGATAATATATGTCAATCTATCTGAAGGTGGTTGCTCAAGTTCATTTCTATGAGGAGAAGACATTTATTGATTTATATGATCTTCAGTTATTTCCTTCTCCTTTTCCTCTTCCATTGGGTAATCTACAAGAGGGACCTACTCAATCTTCCTCCTTTTTGGAGATAATTCCCCAGAAGGTGAATCCAAATCTATTATTTGCATAGGAGAAGTCACCTACTACACTGGTACTGAGGACAGAGGAGGTTGGACATGTGAGGAAGCCTATGGATCTTGTTCTTTAATCTCTATATTCTTAGCCCTCCTCTTAAATGTGTATTTCAATTTTATATCTCCTGGAGGCTGGTATGATGGCCTCTCCTCTTTAACGTGTTCTTTATCTTTTTTCTTCGTAACAACCATCTGTCCAATTATCTCATGAATATTTTCCAAGATTATTTTGATCTTGGTAATAGGATAGTCAACACTTGCATATGCTCCTTTGTAAATAGGATTCTTCTTTCTCATCTTTTCCTCATACTTCAAAAACATTATCCATTTTTTCTTTAACATTTCAACTTCCTTTTCATCATAAAAATTTATGATAACATCTTTAGAATCGTAGGTCTGATGAGGAAATGAGGACCTTTTGATACTTCTTTTGAGGCCATTTATAAAACCCTCATGATCAAAATTCCTTGTACACTCCTGCTACATTTTAAATACTTTGAACTTATCACCTAATTTGTCAAAACCTTCCTTGTTCATCTAGAAGTCAGAAAAAATTGTAAAGAATGGGAAGAAAGACCCTTTCATTTGATTTGCCAAATGAGCCTTTTCAGATTCAACAAGTTGCACCCATAAACTCTCAAGACAGTGCATTCTGGATGCAAAATGAAATCTCCCCAATTATGTCAAATATTTAAAGGTCTTCTTGTCCTAGGTCTCAGAAAATATAGAAACTCATTTGGAATTCTAGGCATACCTCCCTATAAGTGAGATAGTATTTTGGTAGAAAAATAATCTCTGAAAACCCTGTAGCTTGCATTGGAACATGCTTATCCCAAACATGTGTCCAACACTAGACTAGTTGTGGGTTTCCATGCTCATCAACTTCTCTGACCATTAACCTTGGGTCCCACTTAGTTCTCCCCTCATACAAAAGCATATGACACAACAAGGAATACCACTAGAATTTCACTACTTCCTTATTGTTCTTGATATTTACCAATCCTTTATGTATGTGGTCAACTAGGTAAGAAGCAAAATCAAATTGATATTTCACAGATACATGTTAAATATCGACAATCATGTAAGTAAACGCAATAGGAATTCTCTCATTCTTATTTTCTCCTAAGACTTGGCAAAATACATAATATGTCTTTGCAAAATAACTTTCAAAAGTTTCAAGTTTGAGGGGCTTAGATTCACTTTGTGAAATTTTCACAGATCTGTTGTTATGATCTTTTTCTCTATGTCTAGGCAAATGCACTACTTTGAAGCTACTCCTATCCTGCAAATACTTTTTCTTGAAATCATCTAGGTCAATGAGAGTGCTAGCAGCCAAATCAATCCCAAATATTTTGTAAATTGATTCTTTACTAATTTCCACTAGAGGACCTCCATTTGCTCCTCTTATTACTTTGGCAATCTCATCATAATGGGAAGACATGGCCCTAAGTAAATCAATGTCCTCAAAGACATTGGTGACCACCAACTTACCTAAGTCAAGCCTCCATACATTTGAAATTAGGGAGTGGGCATTCCTCTTACCCCACCAATGATGAAATAAGTGCCATCCTGGCACTAGAATGTTTGCATCTTTGCAACCATAGTATTTATCAACTATCCCTCCATTTCATTCAGGACCTTGGACTTTTATCTTCTGAGAAAAAGAACTAGGGAGTTGAGCTAAAAGGTTTTCATGTAAATCTCAACTCTGAGGAGTGGAGGGGGCCTTGGCTCATGGGGGAACCATTTGCATATTACATTTGAAGAACAAGGGCTATCTTGCTGCTTTAGGGTTTCTTTCTTCAAATAATTTAGATGGCAATTTGAATAGAGACTAGGGTAATTTGGACAAATGGTGATAATCCAGACTTAACACAACTTCTCATAAAGCAATATCAGAATAAAACTATTTCATAAGATCAACCAAATGTAGGGGATACAGTTTGTAGGCAACTTACTAGATTTTCACTTAGCAAACTTTGGAAGGATGTTGGGAAGCCTTTAGCAGCCATTGATTTCCTTGTCTCGATACTTTAGATTCTTGAATAAAATCATAGGACAATTGAAATAGGACCCTTATAGAAAAAACCATTAATTTTGGGGCCAAGGGCCATCATGTCCGTAATTACTTCTAGCTTATGTGAACTAGATATAGTAATCATTCATTCATCATAATTTGAATATGGGCTATTAGATCAAGCAACAGTAGAGAAGATCAGACAACGTTGATTTGTCAAAAAGATTTGACAATATTTAACTGCCTTGCAAGGACTATCAGACCAATTAGAAAGCTCCACATTACCTACCTTTATGATTTATCAAAAGCGTGCTTTGTCACAAGAAGACTCACTTTGTGTCACATGGTACCTTTTTGTGGTTCTGCACCTCAGCCAAATATATTATTTTATTGCTCTGTGGAATGGTGGAAAGGCTGTAAGACATTCCACGTAGGATTCACTTTGTATTACTTGGACTTCTAACATGTCAACTGGTGCCATGTGTCATTCTTTTGTACTTCCATGAGTGGCCAGTGGGTCATTCAAAAGAGTTTCACAGAATGGAAGAAAGTCTGTAAGTTTGCCACATAAATTTTCGTGGGACCCGCCAATGGGCCAAGATGTATAGTTTAATCAGGACATAACACTTGTCCCTCTTCTACGCTTATGCACTCGACTCTTTTCTTTATAAATTTTTCTCTACGGAATGGCGGAACCATCCTGAACACACCACGTAGCCTCTTTTAATGCTGACAGACTGAAGAGAGAAAAATTAAAGCACATGCCTTTAACACAACATGTGCTCTTCTAGGAAAAGGGGGCGATGAGTCTTACTAAGGGGTTGACTTTAAAAGTTAGGTACACGGGCAAAAATTAAAGCACTATTAGTATGCAGTAACAAAGAAGGACGGGGCCGGTAAAGAATGATGTCTAACACATGATTTTACAACTTAAAGAGTTCTTTACGGGCTACAAGCATTCAACTTCAAATTAGAACATAAAGCTATATTGATGCTTGTACAAAAGCTCTAGGGTTTAGGGTTTTAGACCCTTAGGAAAAATTTTAGTGCTTTGAACATAAACCCTAGGCAAAAAGATTTTCAGTTGAAGGCACAAGACATGGCAAAATGCCAAAACCTAGAAATTTTTATAGAGTTCCACCAAGATCAATATAAGTTAATGCTCAATTAGGTTCATCAATATCATCAATTTCTTATCTTGTATTGTGGATTTCCATATTGTGAGAGTGATTCAAGTGTTGTAGAATATCCTTGGCAATTGCAACATGGTATCATAGCCATGTTGTAGACACACTCTTCGATTTGAGGGAGTCCAGAGGTGAGGCGAAAGTTGATGTGTCCTCAAGAAAAATAGATCAAGCTTAATTGTAAAGAAAAAAATTGATTTTTTTCTCTAACCAATTTTTTTGTAAAAAAAGAGCAAATTTTTTTAGAAAAATCAAATTTTGAAGGAGATTTTGCATTTTTGAGCCAATTTGGGTAAATTTTTTGTACAAAAATGAATTTTTTTTGCAAAGGGAAAATTTGCCCTCTGCAAACTTATCAATTTTTGTTCAATTCAGTATTTTTGTGTAGGTTTTTCAAGATTTTGTGTGCAGATCCAAGGAGTTTCTTGGAAAAATTCTCAGTTGTTTTGGTCCATTCGAGTCGATTATTGGGCCTCTCGGTGTCTATTTTTTCTAGTTCGGAGAGAGGCACAAAGTCAATCTCACACACCAAACACTCTATAGATTTGGATGCCCTATGTATAGAGAGGTCCACTGCCCTATTGTTGGCTCGCAGCCTATTGTTAGAGGTGTACATGGCCTTTTTTCTATAGGATCCCATGACCGCCTTTCTACCATTTGTTGGTAGTTGAAAGAGGTCTATGACCTCTTTTCTTGTGTGGTCTTGAAATCCCAAGTGGCAGGCATTTCTTGGGAGCTTATCGCCCAAGTCAAAGGCCAAAACCACCTCTGTTCGGGAAAAATTGTCACTATTTGGGCTTCATTAAATCTCTATTCAAGAGCCAAAGGTTGAAGGTGGGAAGCATCCTAGTGTGCCCCTATTCAGGCTTCACCTATTTTTTTCATATACAGAGCTTGGGCTTCCCTGCCAGGTCATCGACACCCTCATAGAGGGATTTGGGATGCAGAAGTGCCTCTGTGTTTATTTTTTCGTGCCACCCCTCTGCAAATTCTTGGATTTTTTTTTCATTTTTCCCTAATTTGTCTTTTCTTTACAAAGGCATTTCAAATGTTTTAAATGTTTGTTTTTCTTAATGCTAAAAGCATATAATGTATTAAGAAAATACCAATGCAAATTTGGGGTGGGGCATTTTACATTTGGGAAATCTGCTTTGAAAAGCATATTGGTTGTAAAAAACCTTTATATTTTCCCTTGTCAAAGATGAAGGGTGAGGCCTAGGTTGGTAGGAGGCCAATTCCCCCTAACATATCAAACATTGTAATCTTCATTTCTTGTAGATTCCAATGAGTAGTTGGAAGTGTCAACAATGAAAGTGTGAACACCTAGGATGAGGTAAAACTAGGTTAACTACCCAATTCACAAATTCAAATGACCTCAAGACTAGACTAACTAACAATACACAATTAAACTAAATTGCACCCTATCTATATGCATTACTAGTGATATGTCTTAAAGATATACTAGACTATATGATTTGCCTAATTAGCTAGATGTCGAGTGCTTAAAATGACAACATTTCTTTGCATACAAATTGCTTATGAGAAATGGAGGGGAAGGCCTCAATTTATAGATTTTTGGGGATGAGGATGGAGGGCTAGGATTGAATTGAAGAATCAAGGGCTCAAATTGCTTGAGAATCCTCAAGAAAGGAGAATTGGACAAGTGTCATGAGGAGGTTGGATTAGAGAATTGATCCAAGATTCAAGGGATGATCAATGGATGAGATTGAGTGGTTGAATGGATGGATGGCTAGGATTGGGTAGGTGTATGACATGTAAGGCTTCATTTATGAAAAGGTATGGTTTGGATTTTGTGAGGAATTAAAAATTAGGAGGAGAGGACAAGTGGAATTTAAAATTGGGTGAATAGTGTTGGAATAGTGCCACATGGAATTTAAAATTCCATGAATAGTGACACTTGGAGTGGAAGAAAATAAATAGGACAAATGTACACTTTTTTGGAAGATTTGGCCATGCTTCCAAAGTACCACTTGTCATGTACATGCATGTACTCTGAATGACAAGTGGACTTCTAGAAACATGGGGAGTTGTAATTGTGAGTTAATTTTAATTAACTCATGTGCACATGTTTAGAAGAAAAATAATGATGATTACTAAAAGTAATCAGAAGTAGATAAAATAGAGAATTAATAAATAAGGATATTTATTTAATTTTTGGGGATGGATATGAACTATAGTTGTCAAAATATTTAATTTTTGAGCTATAGAAGAAATTTAATTTTTTGTGAAGGAGAAAAGGCAAGGAAAATATTAATTAAATAATTACAAACTATTTAATTAATGTGTGCATTGGATGAGATGGGGTGAATTGTCGAGTTTAGGATGCAGAAGATAGAAGAAAGTGGTTGTGACCATTTTCAGGTGTCTATAGGAAGGCTAGGTTCACTAAGGGTTATAGACATTTTTATCTTCTTCAAGTGGAGTTTTTAAAATAGACCATATTTATGGGAATTTGTTATTGTAATAACTTTTGTCCGGTAGCTCAAAATTGAGCACCATTTTTTGTAAAACTTAATTTTTTTAATTTCCCATGCATTGGTCATATTTATTTTTTAAAATGCACTAAGTTATAAAGTTCCAAAATTTGGGGGGATCACCTAATCAGGGGGAAAATCTCATAATTTTAGGGGGTTCAACACTAGCATTTGATCATGTATGTTTCTTTGGATACTCCATATCCTATTTACAACATAAAATGTACCTATTGTGGAAACCAACATGATGACACAATGTGTCCTTATTTCTCACATGTTGCTTTCAAACTCCTTTGTTAGAATGCAAAACCACAAACACTTGTTACTACATCTGAATTCTGAGTTGATATCTCCATGGCTTCTAGTGATTCATTACACCAAGATATTGATCTCATCTTTCCAGATCTTCCACACTAGGATGTAGATTTGGGAGACATCATTGAGGACATCCGTCTTCTTTTTTATGACAACTTTGATGAAGTTGCATAACCCTTGTCTTCTTTTGATATGATTGCTCTTACATTGTCTACCTCAACTTCTATCATGATAGATTCTGTATATATTTATGTGTCCACATGTTCAACTCTGTCATCATGGTTTTTGACATCCTCTGCAGTAGTATCAGATTCTTCTGGGTTTAGTTATCACCATACATTTGTGGTCCCTATTCTCAAATCTCAGCATTTATCACACGTCAGTATTGGCTTGGAGATCCTTGAGCATCCTCCAAAGACATCATGGGCATCATTTGTGTCTTTGAATCTTTTAAAGAATTCAGAGACCTTCATACTTCTTCTTGTATGTTCCTATCAAGAATGGGAAGATTCTTTACACACCTCTGTGGTTCGATTTATTCCTAAGGGGAGAAATGTTGTTCAGCGTTTGTGGATTCTCTTCAGCATACTTCATCAAGCATCTATGAGAACTATAGCATATCTTATGGGGGGCTTCCAAGTATCTCTTTGTATCTCCTATTTTGGGGAAATTTATTGTACACATGTGATAGAAGTTGTCCTAGGGGGGTCATGATATAAGTCCTTCTTTACTTGTTTCTTCTTTTTCATAGATTTTGTTTATCCTTTTAGAGAGGAGTTTTGCTCCCTTAGGGTTTTCTCCTTTACTCCACTTTATGAGAAACTTAGTACATGGGTACCTAACATGGCCTAGTTGCTAGGACTCATATTTATGTATCTATTAAGGGGGGTGTTAGAGTGAATAATTTATCTATTCACTATAGCATAAGTGTACTTTAGTTGATGAGGTTAGACAACATCTTGTCTAACTAAATGTGCAACCTTTTAGAGGTTAGAGGTTACCTAGTTGTTTGGTAAACCTCATGTGTATACCTTTTGAGGTTAGAAGACTTTCCATCTCACCTCAAAAGGCACTTTGTAGTCATCCAACACTTGTCACACAAGGTTGTTGGTTTGCACATTCCAAGTGATCCAAAGATTGACACCTATAAGACACTTGTCTTCATGCATGTGTCACATCACAGGGCACTTGTCAGTCCACATGGAAGGTGGATTGCCTCTTCCATGCCTATATAATGAGGCATTCTCATGTAAATTTGTAAGTGAGATCAATATAAGTTTATGCTCAATTAGGTTCATCAATATCATTGATTTCTTATCTTGTATTGTGGATTTCCATATTGTGAAAGTGATTCAAGTGTTGCAAAATATCCTTGGCTATTCCAACACATAGCTTGTGTCCATAGATCTAGAAGCACCTCCAATGATTTGATTGAAGTGAGTTGTGTATATTGCATAAAAAGTTGCATATGTGTACATATTTCTTGCACATCATATGGATTTGGGACACTTGTAGTTTTATATGAACAAGCATATGTATGGAAAAATATAATGGAAATATATGTAGATATAGAGGCCAATGTAGGGGTAGATGCAAAGGGACAGGTAGATGAAGAGGTAACATTTATTGATGTAAAGGAAGATGCAAGGGTAGATTTAGAGCATGCCTTTAGTAGATATGGAGTTCTTGAGAATCTATGTTTAGTAAAAGTAAACACTTCACCAACATTGATCCCATGATCTGAGCTTGTGATCTCATATGCCCAAGCCAAATTCTAAATAAAAATCTCTACCATTACACATGATTGGTTGATAGCATTCACCTCATCAAGGTTATGAGGAGATGGAAGATGTAAATATTTGTATCAATCCCTTCAAGATGAAGCCCCTAATATAAACAATCCTTGTGGTCTATTCCTCATTAAAAATTTGATGACATTATTATATGATATAGATTGTGTTTCATGCACAATGTTAGTGAGACCATTGATTGCTTCACTTGGTGAATCTTGAACCACATGGGCTACAATGTTATTGAACTCAATATCATTCAACCTTGATAAAAACACTTGAGACCTATCCCGAACAAATTTCATTCAAGTTAGACTAGATGTCCTGTGATAGTCTCCATCTTAGCTACTCTGCCTCACCCCTAGCCATGATAATTAAGTATATCTAAATAATTAACAAAGAGGTTCAAGTACACTTTATCATATAATTATTTAACAGTATACAATGGTACTTGGTCATTGTTAGAATACCACCCATATGTTACTAAAAATGGGTAAATTAAAGGTCCTATGTGAGGAAATTTGAATTTCATGAATATATACCCTAGCACAATTCATTTTCCAAAATAATATGAAAAATAATCTTATATCGCATCCTCTTTACGCACTAAATCTTACTCTATTGAGAATAGTTTCTCCACTTGAAATAGATTTCAATTATTGCATAAATGATGTTGATTGTATGGGTTATGTGATTTCAGGGCCATCTTTACTATTTTTAGGTTAACTAAGGTTTTCTCATGATATACTTTATATTCACTTGTCGTAAGATGGCTTTATAATTTTTTTCAAGTTTCTCATTTTCCCCATTGGATTTTCTAAATATGTATGCCATGTTGTAATAAGTGTACCATAAAAAAATCAAATTAGTCTAATCAAAACCTTATATCCATATACCCTACTTACTCAAATAACAATACATCAAGCACGTGTTAATAAAGCCTAAATCATAAACATTAAACTCTAAACCACATGAATCATAAACCTTAAACTCTAAACCACATGAAACATAAACCTTAAACCTTAAACCTAAGCCACATGACACATAAACTATGAACCTTAAACCCTAAACCATATTTACCCTAAACCCTAAACCATAAACATTAAAATGTATATTCTATGCCATAAAGCCTAAACCATAAAACACAAATCCTAAACCATAAACTATAAATGCTAAATGCTAAATAATTAACCATAAGTTGCCTTAAATCATGATTCCCAAACCTTAAACCATACACCCTAACTCTTAACCACGAATCCTAAACAATAAACCCTAAACCACAAACCATAAGTTGTACCCTAAAACTTTAACCCAAGAGCATGAAGCTTAAACCATAAACCCTAAACCACAAACCATAATGTGTACCCTAAGTCCTAAACCATAAACTATACATCACCCTAAACAAACCATAAACCTAGACTCAAAAGTTGGTGGCCTTATGTCATGTCCCCCAAAAAAGCCTTTCACTCCAAACCTTATCACTCCCAACTTTGTAATGCATACCAAACCTTTCAAGATATTGAAATTTCCCTATATATCTAACCTTCTAATATATCAAAATGTACCTATATAGGTCAAACCTTCAAATATACCAACCTCACTATATGCAAAACCTTCTAATATAGTTGTAGGTATGCAAAAGCATAATGGTATGTGGGAGAGAATGGTACATAGAACCAAAGTGGTATGTGAGAGAGAGTGGTACAAGAAATTAGAGTTTTATGTGGAAGATCTCTAGTACGCACAAAAGGTCTCAAGTTTTTCTAAGGCATAGGTATTGAACACATAAACTAGACCATTTATAGGGAATCTGGCTTAGTAAAAAGTAGCATTTGACCACCAGAAGAAGAAAGAAAGATAAGAGTATATATAGAAGATGACTATAGGGAAAAGTTAAGTCAACCCCTCTTTAACACATGTATTATGTTTTCTTTTGAATAACAAATTAGAACACAACTTTTATTCACCTATGTTGTCAATTTATGCTTCCAAATAGATAATTATGATTTTAATTAGTTTGATTGCCAAAGCTCTTGAGTAGAGTTTTTAGTGTCTATTTTAAAATCCTACATAACATCAAATCCTACTTAGCTATTAAGCTAGTTCTATTTCTCATTATTTTTTTCTCATGGAGGGTTTCTTTTTTTTTTGGTACGTAAGTTATGGGACAAGGGGGCCACTCCCTTTATTATAATGAAAGAAAGAATTATAAAGGTCTGCCATGCAGATAAGAAGGCACTGAGAAGCCAAGAACTTATGAAAAAAGAGATCTAAAGAAACCTATGGAAAGAGAGAACTGTAGAAAATTTTTAGTCACAATACAATTTCACCCAAGGAGATAAGGAAAAATATAGATGCCATAGAGGCAGATCCCTTCAATTTTTCCAGAGGAAGAGAGCTTCCAAAGTCCATTGGGAACCAGCCTCCACCACTTCCCAACCTTCAATGTGAAGCTTTTTAGCATAAATCTTCCTCCCTGCCTTATGTTTGGAACCGTAGTCGGGTTTTAATTTTCCACTAAAACCTAAGAAATCCTAAGTTTTCGTGGTGGATCAAGTGTAAAGTCATCAAAATAATCAAGATTTTGATCTTCCAAATCGTCCATGAAAGGGAAGGTGCCTTCAGATTCAGATCCCTCCTCTTCCAACCTAGAAGGAGAGTCAAGTGGATTATCATGAGTAGGAATGATCGGAGGAGGAGGGATGGCCTCATGTTGTTCCGAGACCAACCCAGAGACCTGAGGGGGTTCAAAAAACCTTCCATGATTTTGCCAAATAAAATCAGTATCTGAAGGACTATCCTTCTTAACCTATTTCTTCAAAAACACATTTCATGCTCCAGCCAAACATTGCAGGGAACAAGCATTAATTATGTGTCCTATCGAGTTACTACGGAAGCAGCAAAAAGGCAAACCATCATAATTTAAAAACTAAGTCCATACACCTTGAGAAGAAAGGATCTAGATAGAGTGAGAGAGGGATTTCAAGATATCCACCATGGTACAAACCCTATAGAATGTTCTATCAGAAGCCACTATGTCTGAATCAAGCTTGGCAAAGGACCCCACCTAGTTAATCAAATTGTTAAGCATCTCCACATTGCACAAAACAAGGGGCAAATTGTAAAGCCTAATCCACACAGGAATACAGGTGATATTGGTCATGGCCAGATCAAAGAAAGGAGACCATGGTGAAATGAAAAGACTAGAATGACCAAAAAACCATGGTCCATTCTGCAACACAAAATTACAATCCTCCATAGACTTGAAAGTAATAAAAAAAAAACCAAAGTTAAGAGATTCAACGACAGGGGAAGACACATTACTCCAAGAGATTTTGATCCAGTTGAGAATGGAGGCCACCAATGGGCACCTATGGAAGCAACATAGAATCACAAAATGAATACCACAGTCCCCAGCAATAGCATCAATATAGTTGTCAGAGATGCAAAAATCCATAGGCTCTTCGAAAAAAACATCTCAGAATCCCCAAAGGAGACATGAGCGCTGCTAGGATGAGATCCATCAACCAATTTTGGGGATGTAGGTGGAATAGGAGAAACCACATGGTTAGAAGAACAAGGATTTGAGGGCAGAGCTTACTTGTGGCAAAAATTAGAGCATACATGAAAGGGATTAGATCGGTTCTTACAACCATCCATAGGAACCAAGGGAACAGCACCAGAAGTCGCACCCACGGAGTTTGCAGCCGATGAAGCCAAATCAAGGGGGTGAGGAGATGGAGCAGAGGGTGGTAGGTCAGGAGGAATAGGGCTGGGGTTAGCCTTGCAGCCCTGCTCCAAATAGAAAGCACCACACACATGGTAGGGATTCGACTTGTTTTTGAAAGCTAAAATAGAAGTATTAATAGGCTCCATTAACAGTGAATCATCCAAAGCCAAGATGAGAGGATTGAAGGCATGGGTAGGAGAAGGGAGCTTCGGCAGATCCAAGCACTCCATCGAAGAACCTGAACAAAGAGCATATCTTTTCCTCCCCTTGGTACCTCCCGCATAGGAGTTGTCCTTGATACTGCTAGTATTTTTCTTACTCTTAGCCATGCCTCTAGCTTTGGGTTTAAGGTGCTGCAAGCTATGATTCTTCTCCCCCCTGGCCAAAGTATCACCCTCACCAAGCCTGCGAATGACAGTAGCACCAAGGCTTTCTTCGCACATCCTCACTTTTTTCGCTCAAAATAGAGTTATGGAATATGGAGGGTTTCATTTTTGAAAGGGTAACTTTATGGGTATTTTATTTTAGGTGAATGGTATAGTATATTTATTCTCTCTATTGTGTCTAGACAATCTGGAAGAAAGATAGTTTTGTCTTTTTTTTGTCTAAGTCAGATAACTAAAGGCAAGATATCAAATTTTGAAGTTGTAGATTATTTGTCATTTATAGGAATATTTTTCTAAACATGATTTGGAGTGAAACATAGCCCATCGTTGCATTTGACACAACCAAAAACATAAGGATTACCTATCAATTTGTCTAAATCATTCACTTTTTCTAGAAGCCCATTTTTTTTCCTCTTTAGCTAACATGTTGTTTGAGGCAATTATAGTTGTAGTGTTGCACACAATCTTTGAAAATGTTCTAGGTGAAAAGTTTTAAAATCTTAAATTAATTTTTAGGAAAAGTACTTGAAAGTTTTTTTAAATATTTTTTTCTAAAACATAGAGGAGCACTTTACTTTTAAAAAATAACATGAGTGCTTAGGGTATCAAGTACCCACAAGCTTACATAGTGTACTTTGCTTGTGTACCTTGAACTATAAAATCAAACTAACTTCACAATAAATTTTGACTAGTGTCACATAGGTGCTAGCATAATGCCACATAGATGCCTAGTCACCTACTACATGGGTATCAATGGTTAAATTAGCAACCATGTCTATGTCACCTCATATTATCACATACGCATGTTTTTGACATGCACAAAAGTAGTAAACTTGTACATTGGGTGACACCTCAACACCATCTCAACATGACATCATTGCTTGTTTGGAGGATCCTTATCTATGGGGTTTAGCATTGTGTTTTGACACTATTAGTGTGAATAGGGTATATTTTCTAACTAGTTTGTTTCCTATCTAGTTCTCCACTTAAGTCCTTTTCACACTAGATTAAGTTTACTTTAAGACTTTTTACACATTATCCCACATTGGTCATGTTTCTAGTTTTCTGGTGATATATACTATATATACTCACCAAGAGTTCATTTGTAAACATACATTTTGGAATGTTTTGCATTTCCTATTAATAGAATATGGTTTATTCTATCATTTTTAATTTTATAGATTTGCTTTCCTTTCACTCATTTGCACTCTTGGGTGGCGTTTCAGCCAAATCTTACATGGTATCAGAGCATTTATGAGTTATGGGTTAGCCTTTTAGGAAATTTAAGAGTGTAGAGATACTATTTTTTGAAGCACATGAGTATGCTCTTCTCTTGCATCCTTGGATGATCTGGAGAAACAATAAAGAGTGGAAGAAATACTAGCTTTTGGGGGCTTCTTTTTCTAACTTGCCAATTGTAGGTTTATTCGAAGCTTTCTAGAGACATTTTGAGCTCACCATTGAGTCTAGAGAAATTGAGATAGTCAAATTTTCCTTTTTTTCATTCCAATTGGACATCAAAGCCTAGATCTATAAAGGTTTGAAGCGGGAGGTTCATTGCTAGATCCTAAGATTGATTGTCAAATTGTCGATTTTGGACAAAGTTGCTCAAAAAGTTAAAAAAAATTGTCCAGGGAGCTGTACAACCCATGTGAATAGTACGCACAGTACATTTTTTCAAAAAAAACATTTAATATTTTCTACAAAATCCTTTCTTTAAAATTTTCAAAAATAATAAAAATAAAAATTTCACAATTTTTTCTATTGTAAAAGTTTTATAAAAAAGTTTATGAAAAGGAAAAAAAATCATACCAAGGGTACCAACAAGCTTGTTGGCCCTGTACCCCATGGTACTTGTGTAGAGCCCATAGGGCTCAAGCTGTGAGCCCTTGTAACAAGGTGCAAACCCTTCTTGGGCCACCGACCCATTAAAACAAGTTATGGGGAGTGGCCTTCGGCTCCTGACCCCTTTAACTTTGGCCCTTGAGGCCTTTGGTACTCTACATTTCTTAGCCTTTGTGCCATTTACTTTGGTGCCCCTACCATATTTGGCAAAGATTGTGGTGATTCCACCACATGTGGTAGCTATTAGACCTTCTCCAAATTTGGCACGTCTGCCAAATTTAGTTGAAATTCTTTTTCTTCTGTAGGACAACTATATTTGGTGATCTACCAGTATATTTGGTGGCAATTCTACCAAATTTAGTAGTAGGAGGATTTTCAAACTTTGCCCCCCTCTCCATTGGAACTTTTGATTTTGCATTTCAATTTCGAAGGCTAACATCATGGGCTTATGACCACCTTTTTCTATGAACTTTTTTTATTTGGGTTATTTTTTTACACTTTGCATGTTGATGTAGGTAGTTTCTAATTTTGACGCATGGATCTTTGAAATTTTGTAGATTCTCTCAAGTGACACTATGCAGTTCTTGTTTTGGGAACTTCAAAGACTTGTAACTTTCACATACGATATCAAATCAAGGTGATTCTTTTTTTTAAAGTGCATGATATTTCATGTACTTTGTAGTGGTATTGTTTCTTTCACTTGATTTTTCTCTAAAATTACACTTTTAGCATGTATTCATTTTTTGAGGATTTGTAAAAGTAATGAAGTCAAGTCCACTTTGTGTTACTTACTGGTGGCAATTGTAATCATACTAAATATAAAGTCCCAAATCATATTTTCTTTGGGGGTTATTTGATTGAGTGATTCAGGGGGGTCTCTTGGTGTGTTTGTACTTGTGCTCTACTTTTCCTTCACAAATGGGTCACTTTAAGTTCCCATTGCTAACACCATACAACTACAACACATGGCATCAAAATGCATGGAATTCCTAAATGAAACTAGATTATAAACCTTATGTTGAGAAAAAGGTAGATCAACCCTTAGATGATAAGGAAAAGGTACAATGGATGCTTGAACATACAAAACCTCTTGGTTGTCTTCATAGTTTCATTTCCCTTGATCTAATGTTTCAAATTGAAGCATGTACAAATTCAGATGATGCTTGGGAAAAACAAAAGCCTTTATATGGTAAAACTGATGAAGTTAGGGGTTATCAAAATGACATTGATTTGATGAGCCTTGATCAAAACGTTTTTGACAACATCTAAGACTATATCACAAAGGTTAATGAGCTTAGAGCAGAATGTAAAGCATGTGGAATTGAGAAAAAGGACATCTAGCTGATATTTAGTGCTCTTAATAAACTTGGGCCTAAATATGCAGCCTTTGTTTCTAGTTTTCACACTCATAGGTTGACTATGGGATCTGCATATACTATGCCTTAGTTTGCTTCCTTTTATGAAATGTTAATGCATGAATAGAGGAACCTACTTTCTATGGGTCTCCTTAAGCCATCTCAGTCTCAGGCTTTATTGATTGGTCAGCTGAAGGGATAGAAAGACTCATGTAAAACTAGCAAGAAACAAAAGAGGTCTAATAAAAAGTCACAAAAAGAATAGGCACAATCCTCGTCTACCCAAAAAGAAGACTCCAACTCCTCTTCATCAAATGGGAATTGTCAAAAGAAGGAAAGGCCAGCTTATAGCTACTACAAGAAAGTTGGTCATGAGGAACACTCTTGTCATGTGAAGTAGATCGATGAGCTAAATCATCTTCTAGAAAAAAACAACATTAATCTACCTTCCTCTATTGGCCAATAATCCTCCACTCCTTCCAAATTAGTTGAAGGGAAAGCAACTGCACTTGTTGCTTCTACAAATTCTTCTCAGCAGTGGATTGTTAACTAAAGTGCATCACATCACATGGGTTTTGTCAAACAATAATTTTCTTTGTTGGAGCCTTCTTTTATACCCCACATTCTCATCAAGGATGATTCTCTAGTGGATGTCATCAGGAAAGATTTAGTTGATGTTGGCACTGGTACATTTGAGGATTTTTTCTATGTGCCTAATCTATCAGCCAACCTTCTATCTGTCTACTAGATCACCCAAAATGGAAGAAGATTTCACTCCACATTTTGTCACCATCAGGGGATCTAGAAGACAATGCACTCCTTGCAATTGGTAAGGCCAACCATCAATATTAGCTCTATGTTTTCTCTCACTTTGTACTTGATTCACATTCTACTACTTTTCTCACCCATTTAGATTCTATGAGCAAACTATGTCATGAGTGGTTTAGCCATCTCAACTATCGCTACCTTCAGTAGCATAGCACACATGACATGGTCACAGGTCTTCCTCAGATTAGTTTTTAAGATGGTGTTTGTTCAAGTTGTGCCTTGGGAAAGCATCCTAATGACAAGTTTGACAAAGGGGAGGCTTGGAGGAATTCAAAAATAATTGAGTTGGTTCATAGTGACTTGGTGGGTCCCTTTCCATCCTTGTCTTTCAACAAGGCTTTCTATTTTCTCAACTTCATTAATGACTATTCCAGATACACATGGGTCTAACTTCTTTGACCTAAAGTTGAAGTCTTTGATATATTTAAGGAGTTCAAGGCTCATGCTGAGAAACAATCTCAGAAGTGTATCAAAATTCTTTACATAGATAATGGCAGGCAATATATGAACCATCACTTTGAACAATTTTTCACTCTTGAAGGGATTGATCTTCAACATACTGTCACCTACACACCTTAGTAGAATGGTATAGCAGAGAGGGAAAATAAGTCCTTGAAAGAGATGGTTGGTTGCATGATCCATGCACTCTCCCTTACACTTGAATATTGGGTAGATGCTATCAACTATGTTTCTCACATCCAAAATAGGGTTCCTCATAATGCATTGAACGACATCACTCCTTTGAATCTTAGTGTGGCAAGAAACTTGTTGTGTATAACTTCAAAGTTTTTGGATCCCCAGTATGGGTCCACATTCCTTCAGAGAATTTTTAGGCCTTAGAGCCTCAAATTCATCCCTGCATCTTTGTTGGATACCCTAAAGGTGTCAAAGGATATCATCTCTTGGATCTATAGACACATGAGCTCTTCATTGAGTGAAGTGTGCATTTTGAGGAAAGCTCACCTATCTCATCTTCACATCTTCCTTCCTCCACAACAGGTTTAGATGACAGTGACTCAATGGAGTTTCCTCCATCTTCCTCTACTTGTAGGGTTGATCATGAGGTTATAACCTCCCCTTCACATAGTTTAGATTCTAAGGCTGAGGATTCTCCTCCTTCATCCCCCTCCATGCTTCATTGGGCTTGTCAGAAACTTGAGTTTGTAGGCACTCTTGTTGCAGGTCCTTTAGATACTTAGAGAATTTGGTCATAGCACTAAGATATTCTGTATTCTTACATTACCACAACTTCATATCCACATTTATTTCATGAAGAATTATGTATTGTTGAGTGGGATTCAGAAATGGAGGAAGAGTGCAACTCTTTTATTTAGAACAACACATGGCAGCTTGTTCCACTTTCTAAAGGAAGAAAATTGGTTCAATGTAAGTGGATCTATCAAACCAAATTCATAGAAGATGCTTCAATTAACAAGTACAAAGCATGGCTTGTGGCTAAAGGTTTCTCACAAGTTCCATGTGTTCACTACGTTGAGACCTTTTCCCCCATCATCAATATGAATTCCATTCACCTAATTCTTTTTGTTGCTGTAGCCCATGGTTAAGTTGTACATTAGATGGGTTTGAAGAGAACATTTATTCATGGGGATCTATAGGAGAAGATTTACATGGAACAACCAAAGGGATTCGTTCATGATTCTTCACTAGTTTGTCAATTGAGGAAGTCTCTCTATGGACTTAAGTAGGCTCCACGGGCTTGGTATGCCAAGATGGACTCCTTTCTTCTCTCAGTTGAGTTCTCCATATGCCACTCATCTTTGAATATCTACATCTTGAGATAGGAGGATACTCTTCTCTTCTTGGTTCTCTATGTTGATGATTTGATCAAGTCACAGGGAGCACCTCATCTATCATTTGTGAGTGTCAAAACTTCTTTGCATGATGGATTTTCCATGATCGAATTGGGTCTTTTGCACTACTTTCTTAGGATTGAGATCACTTAGACCTCTTTTGGGATCTCTCTTGTGCATCCCAAGTACACTCTTGATCTTCTAGCACATTTTTGCATGGTTGATTGTAATCCTACATCGACTCCCTTTCTGTCTAGAGTCAAACTTGAGGAAAGTGTTCCACTCCACTTGTTAATGCCACTTTGTATTATCAACTCGTTGGTAGCTTCATCTACTTGACTCATATTGACCCGTACATTTCATTTCCAATTGGCATTGTTTCATGTTTCATGACAAAGCCACATGAGCTTCACTAGAAAGAAACAAAACACATTCTACACTACATACAAGGCACTCATAGATACGAGATTCACTATGCAGTAAGCACAAGTTTAGATATGATTGGATACACAAATTCTAATTAGGATGGTGGTCTTGATGATTGTAAGTCCACATTTAGCTAAAGTTTTCACCTTGGTTACAGTCCCATTTGTTGGTAGAGAAAGAAGCAGCATGCCATTGCTCTTTTATTGACTAAGGTTGGATATAGGGGAGTTGTTAATGTAGCTACTGAGGCTATTTAGCTTTACAATATACTTAGTGAGCTTGGCATCACTTTTTAGAAGTCATTAGTCATCTACTACGACAACCAGAGTGCTATCCAGATCTCAAAGAATCCAGTTCATCATCAACAAACCAAACATATCGAGATCCATAAGCACTCTCTTCAGAAGTTGATATAGGAGCAGGTTATTGATTTATGCTATTGTCCTACAAAAAAGAAATTTGTAGATATCTTCACCAAACCATTCATGGAGAGAAATTATGTCCATATTTAGTCTCTCTTGAGGGTGCAGGACATTTCTTCAAGGGGGGTCACTTATCCCTTCTTGCTTCATCTTCTCATGGGGGGAGCTTTTTCCCAATGGATTTTGTCCTTTTCTATTTGGGGGTATCTTTTGTACATGGGTACCTCATCAAGCCTTATATCCAGGACCCATCTTTTCTTTTCCCTCTAAGTTGCACTTAACGGGGGGTGTTGGTGTGAATAGGGTATAGTTCCTAACTAGTTCATTTCCTAGCTAGTTCTCCAATTAAGTCCTTTTTACACTGGGTTAAGTTTACTTAGGGACTTTTTTACACGTTATCCCACATTGGTTGTGTTTCTATTTTCCTAGGTGATATATCCTATATATACTCACCAATAGTTCATTTGTAAACAGACATTTTGGATTACTTTGCATTTCCTATTAAATAGAATACAATTTATTCTATCTTTTCTAATTTTCTAGCTTTGCTTTACTTTCACATATTTATAGTCTTGGGTGACTTTTCAACCAAATCTTATAGACACCCAAGTTTTAGATAACTCATTTTCACTCATCCAAAGTCTGATCAAGGTCATTTTTTTACTCTTTTATTTTGGTGGCTACACAATGGTAGCCTCCTTTTTTTGTATTTGTACTTTTCATTCTTGGTATGTATAGTTTTATTGAACTTTAGTGGAGTAGTTCTCATTTTGGGAACTTTGAGAGCTCCATTCTTACACATAGATACACTTTTTTTAGTTTTATTTTTTGAAAGTGCATATTTCTATGTACTTCGCATTGGTGCTCTTATTTAGTTCTCATTATACCTAACAAATGGACTTTCAACTTATTGGTCTTATTTGTAAACTATAAATTCAAGATCAAAATCAATATATGTTAATCTAAGAACCCATTAGTTTATAAAGTGTCAAAATATTTTATGGGGATTGTGTATTAAGGAACTAATATAAAGTTCCACAACTTGGGGGGTTTCATCATGTCTTTTGTTATCATATTGAATCACCATAACTATATTTGCTAGCAATAAGAGATCAAAAATCACTACACATAATAGGATCTACTACCCTATCTCTTTGGATTCGTTCTAAAGCTAATTGATTATCTACAAAAAGTTACATGGTCAAATAACAATGGCGTAGTATATGGATTAATATATCTTACTATTTCTAAGGATATATTACATCACCTAGAGAAAAATGTGTTCCCTTATACTACTTGAATCAAATTTGACTATTCCTTGGAGATCCACTTGAATCTCCATTCATTTGTGATGTTTCCTTGGATAACCTTGCACTTGTGGATGTTATAAAGTTAACTATGGAGAATCCTCCTCCTCTTGTTATTTCTTAACAATGACTCTCTTCATTAGGTTCATACATGTATAAGATCCACCACACTAGGATACATACCAAACATCTCAGTCTATTTGTAGAATCTCACCTTTGGGATCTTGAAGACACTATCAAGGACCTTGTTATTATTTTTGATGACAAATCTCTTATATCTTCTTCACCTTATTTGGATGTAATGAGGGTACACAACCCTCCATTCACTCTCATTCACCTCTACATGCTTTTATGATGACACATCCAATTATTGTAACTAAGTTTACTAATTAGATTCGATTGCATTTTAGTATAGGCATGAGGAAATTGTATCAACATTTTTTAGATATTTTCATCTTGCCATCCTTTGTTCCACCATTGCATTGTGAATTTAATAGATCTACAGCATGAGTGTTATTTCTTCCAAAAGAGATATGTATTGTTCAATGTAGGGGAACCTACTTCAACACTCAATATGAGACTATCTACTTTGAAATTCTTATCTCCTACAAAATAAGGGAAGTTGTTTCTTGTGGGAGCTACCACTCTCTTTCTTTTGGGAGGATTCTTTTGTACATGGGTACCTAACATGGTATTTCTTGTTGAGATCCATTCCTTTCCTTCTTATGTTATTGTTGACCCATTTTACTCTGCCTGAGTCAAATAGTTCACCTTGAAATATCCTTGAAATTCCTTGGAATATAGCCCTACAGGCCTTAAACCCTCCAAGTCTTGATGTTTTGCCTTACAAAAATCTCTAAAAACTCATCTAGAGAACCGTTATGAAAAAAATACAAAAACCCAGAAACCTTTAGCCTTCTATGTTTGCCTTTGCAGAGTTCATCTTCACACTTGGTTGTTTTGGGATGGATATCTAATATCCAGATATTATTTTGACATTTGGACCTTAGATAAGTTCCAGATCCTTGTTGATATCTAGATCTTAGTTAATATCTGGATATTATCTTAATATCCATACCTTAACTAAGATCCCAATATTTCCTAAATGTTTGGACCTTAGTCGATATCCAGATCTCTCAACATCCGAATATCTCCTAATGTCTGGATCCTTGCCGAATGTTTGGATCCTTGGCGAATGTCTCGATGACATCATTTGGTCCCCTCCCCAAAGAAGTGCATATGATGATGACATCATCAGGGCATTCCTCTATCGGCATATTATCCTGCAGAGCTCACGTCCTGATGGCGTCATCCAGATCCCCTCTCTAATGAAGTTCTCTGTGTCAATGACATCATTAGGACATTCTGGCATGGATATTTGACAAGTCTTAATATCCTGACCCTCCCAATATGCAGTGATGTCATCAAGATATAGACATCAGTTTCACGGTATGGACTTAAAGAAGCATCTAGATATTAAGCTAATATACAAATATCAAGTTAGCATCGAGACAGTGGGTACTCATGCGGATGATGGCCAGAATAACCGCTGAGGTAAATTTGATGGGTGCATCTGGATATTAGGAGACTCTTGTGTTCAGCCTGGATATATCATCCAAATATATGTGAATGTGAAGACCTTGAAGATATTCATGGATAACCATATGCCCATTGACCGCAACTTTGACCATGAATATCTTCTTCATCCTGAGGAATTTCCACATGATCCAAAAGGAAACATTTCTTAGATTTTCATCCTCTTCCATTTGGTGGGTTTTTCGAGGAAAATCCACACTTTGAAATTATGATCTAAAATTCATGATCCAAATATGGATATGCATATCTGGATATCAGGATAATTTGTCAATTGGGTAGGTGTGCTCTACATTCAATTCTACAGTCAGGCCCGAAGGAGGTTGGATGGAATAATGCATCTCTTCAATGCTGAAGTACAATTGCAGCTACATTTTAGATTTTTAGGTGCATGGCAGAACTCTTTTGCATTCCCTCTTGAATGCATCTGTTAGTCTTGCATGCAAACATCCATTTGCAAAGGTTGAAGTCTGCCAGAGGTCTAGGTTTTGTTCCAGTTGCAGGAGGTTTCTGATCAATGAATTGAATGGGGTATGGGTTGTCTTGAATCCCCATGACCAGTTTTAGCATTGACTGCAGAGAGGAGGATTGATATAAATTCTATGGTCTTATAATCTTAAGCGGGATTTTTTGGGTTGTTATGCTGCCAAACTTTTTGTAAGCAGACTTTGTAATGCAATTGCTAGAATCTCTAGAATCGGATGCATTGTGCCTGCAGCTAGGCCTTTGATGTTTTCTAGTTTGATTCAATAATGAATGTAATTGGTTACTTTGTGTCTACTCTTGCTACAATTTATTCTGCTCTGTAATGGTCATTTGACCTTCATGATTAATATACTTCTAATATTTTGCCTCTCTTGTTTTTTGTCTTTGTGTTTTATCTAAAATTATAATCTATCTTGTGAGTAAAATGGCTCCTTTATAGGTTAGGGTTTTCTATTCCAAAACCATTGTCAGGATTGTAAGTTTATGTGAGTTCTTTAGAGTTGAGATCATTGTTGTGTTGATTTAGATCAGCTACTACACATTAAATCTAGTGCATCGCCTTTTCTCCTTATATTTCCTTCTACCCCTTTTCCCTTACAAGTATTAGTACTAGGTTTAGTTAATTTCTCTAAGCTTTAGACTTAGAATGAGGAACCGGCCTTCTCTGGAGGTTTGATCTCATATCCCAAGGTCCCACACCTTGAGATCATTCCCATTGTGTCATTATAATGCTTGGAATCTCTCCAAGCTAGGTGCAATTCTATGTGACAAAAGTTTCTAGCATGCCCGGTGGGACTCTCTACTTTGAGTGAGATCTGGACTAAGGATTCAATGTCATTCTTGGTTCATTTTCTACTATGAAAGAGTTCAATAGGAACCTGGTGACTCTGTTGATCCAGTTCCTACACAATCATTTAACATTTCATGCTTGGAGTGTAGATGAGGTCTTCTTCTAGCAATAATTTCCAATTCATAGAACTCTCTTTTGTTGATAGGAGAAGAAATAGACTGTCTAGATCCCCTATGAGGGAAAGTAGAAGTAATAACTCATCCCATTCAAGAACTCGTTCTACTCCCCCTCCAGTCAATTTTTAGGTCAAGTTTCAATATTACCTTACGCATACCTATAATCACGCTAAATATCCCTAATATGGCTAGAAATCTTCCATTTGTTGCATTCCATTGGGACAGTCCTCTAGACCTGGCACAGTATGATGACATCCCTACTTCATCTTTAAAGGCTATTCAATTTTTTATTGGTGAGAACTCTACTACCCCTACTGAGCACATTCAAGGCATTGCTAGTGTTTGTTCAGTCCACCATGTTACTGCTGAGAATGTGGTTGTGAGACTACTAGATTCTTCATTCGAGAGGAAAGCCTTACAATGGTACAGAGGTCTCCAAGAAAATTCCATCCATAATTAAGATGATATGGGCACTAAATTGTGCCAACACTTTGAAGACAGGAGTGACCACTTGTCATTAATGGAACAACTAGCTACAATCAAGAGAGCATCCCATGAATATATGGTGGACTTCAACTACCAATTTTAGAAAACATGGGATAGAATTCCCTTGTTAGTGAAGCCCTCTCCAAACACAGTATTCATATATTACTTAAGGTCTTTGAATCCAGATATTGTTGTCATGATTCAGTCCATGGGTGGGACTATATTACCTGATGCCTATGACACAACAATAAGAGCAAAAAATTGCCTAATTCAGGTGGGAAAGATTGCTCCAAGGCTACCAATGCCTCTATATCTAGAGGCCCCTATTATACATCCTACTTTGGCACCAATTCCTACTGTCTCTTTTGTTTCTCCTCTAATCACACCTTCAATTGAACCACCAGAAGATAAAGATGCCAAGATAAGGATGTTGACTAATCAATTGGTGCTAGAAAGGAGACATAATGCACAATCATGTTGCAAGTATGGGCCTAACCGGTGTTGTCATTGATGTCAACATACTCCTGTTGCATTGATGATAAGGATTGGATGAGTTGTATGCTGAGGATACTGAGAAAATTAGTCTTATCAAGAATAGAGAAGAACAGTGAAGATAGTAAGGTAAAGATCCTGGCTAAGATGAAGATCAGAGGTTGCGCATCAAAGGGTTTGTAGATATGTGTCTTAAGATGATCCAGTATAGATTTGAGACATCCGTATGAAGATCTGAAGAAGTTATGGCCAATTGAGTAAAACTGGTTCTAGCAGATGTTCAGAGGTGACAGAGTAATACAGATAGGTCCAGTGAGATCTAGAAATGCAATATCTTGTTCCGTAGATTTGATGGAGTGTTTAGGAAGTCAATGTGAATTGACAACTCAATTGTTTCATGGTATGGAGGTCTGCAAGCATCTATTCCAATATGACAGTGATGACAAACTATGTTCTTGAGGTTCTGGATGAAGGAGAGAATGATTTCAGTAAGCAGAAGTAGTGTGGATGTTCTTGGTGATTCAGGCAAGCTTGTGGAGGTCTTTGGATTGTGTTCAGTTCATGTTGGTGGTCCGCATTGAAGATTGAGCTTGTAATTGGAGAATTACTTCCAGATGATGATGTTCTTCCTAAGGTTGGCTGACCAGATGAGTTACACATCCTACGGTTGATCTTGAAGATGTTCTGTGAAGCATGGAGTGTTCCTAAAGGAAGATTGAAGTCCCAGATCTATGTGGCCAACAGTGTGATGATCTGCATGAAGTCTTTTGTAATTAGTCAAGTTGTATTTGCACTATAAAGTGTGTCGACTTGGATGATTATCCCTAAGTCAATGTCTTGTATAAATAAGAGTTGTGAAGTCATTTCAAAAGTATCTTGGCAGAGATGAGAGTGTGGTAGAGAGCAGAGGAGCGAAAGGCAGATCAAAAGTATTGGGCTTAAATGGAAGTAACTCAAGCATGGTGAAGATACTATTCTTCAGTTCAAGTATGTAATATTTATCATTCTATAGACTGTGTGTCTCCTATAGGCAGTGGGCCTCTTGTGAGCAGTGTGCTCGGGTAGTAAGCCGTAATTGGCATGTGCCATTTTGTTCTTCTTATTCTTTTAATAGAGAATACAATCTTGGGTTAGTCACCCCATGGTTTTTCCCTTAACTGGGTTTTCCATGTTAAAATCTTGGTGTCATATGTGTTAATGTGTTTCTGCTCTTGAATTGTTGCATTATGTTTCCATGATTAATTTATTATTATGCTACTGAATTACAAAGAGGATTTAAGTGATTAATAGGAAGAAAGTTTTGGGACAACTGATTCACCCCCCCTCTCAGTTGTCTATCTTGAATCTAATAATTGGTATCAGAGCTAAGTTCCTCTAAAAGAGATTAACCACTTGAGGAGATCCAGGATGTCATCCTACAAGAAGGATAGTCTAAGGTTTGATGGAACCAATTTTACTCTTTGGAAAAGTTGCATGGAATGTCACTTGCAATGTATTGGATCATGGCTTCAAAGAAGTATGTTTCTCCATAGAATGGTCCGAGTACCGTCGATGAAATCAGAGATGCTAAAAACAATCTTCGAACAAAAGAAGCTCTACTAAGTGCATTATCTGATTTGGAGCTGACAAATGTTATTGATCTAAAAACTGCATATGAGTTTTGGCAAAAAATGGAACTTCTGCATGAAGGAGACAAGTATGTTAAATGTCCCAAGCTATAGAGTCTGAAAGGAAAATCCAAAAACTTGAAGATGAGAGAAGATGAAAATATCACTACATTTATGCCAAGATTAAATGAGCTTGTTTGTGGCATTAGATGTGCTGGTGGAATCTTGGATGAAGATGAGATTGTTGCCGAAGTTCTCAGATCCCTTCCTATTTCTTACAAGTACAAGGTTGCTGCTATTGAAGAATTCAGATCTTTTTCAAATATCACAAGAGATCAATTGGTTGGTAAATTAGCTGCATTTGAATTGTCCAAGTTTGGAGATGCCCCCCAAGACTAAATCTACATTCAAAGCTAGTGCCTCTGTAAAAGGAAAACAAAAGTTTGATCCAGGAGAGAACTCTTCAAAGAAACTTTCATGGTATGAAAAAGAAAGAAAAGATCTGGAAGAAGATGAAGTAGAAGCTGCTCAACTTGAAGCCCTTATTGCAAAAAGACTGCCAAGAGGATCCAGTAAGTATGAAGGGAAATTGCCTTTTAAATTTTTTAACTGCAATAAGATTGGTCATTTTGCCTCAATGTGTCCGTAAAGATTTTCAAGGCCAAATCCTAATAGATCAAGATTCCAAAAGAAATGTTACTATGTTCATGAAGATGATGATGATGAAGGAGTAACAGATGATGAATCAGAGACAGGAAACAAATCTGGAAGTGACTGGGTGTTTATTGCCATCAAGGAAGAAGATCTAATGCCCTCTAAATTTGTCAATCATAAAATGGTAGAAAGAGCTCTGGCTGCCAAAGTTGAAGAAAAGGATGATTGGGTCATTGACAGTGGATGCTCCCACCATATGATAGGTGACAAAAATAAGTACATAGATTTGGAAAGATATGGAGTGGTAAAATTTGGTGATAATTCTGCTGGCAGAATCAGAGTTAGAGGAACCATCTCTTTTCATGGAAAGAATAAAACTAGTAATGTACTGTATGTTGAAGGTCTGAAGCACAATCTTCTTAGTGTTGGACAGTTGGTGGGCAAAGGCTATGATCTTCGATTCAAAAATGGAAAATGTAAGATCTTTGAAAGTTCCAAAATAGAGATTGCATCTGGTACTCAAACAAAAGGTAATATCTTCCACTTGGTTGGTAATGGTAAAAGTTGTTTATTTGTTCAAATTGATCAGAGTTAGTTGCGGCATAGGAGAATGTGTCATGTGAATTTTGATAATATCATCAAGATAAGAAACACTCAGGTTGTAAGAGATCTTCCTAGACTAATGAAACCTACTAATAGTTTGTGCAAAGAATGTCAGTTGGGTAAGTAGGGCAGAGTCACATTCAAAAGTAAGGAATAGTCTTCTACCAGATTAGTAGACTTAGTTCATACTGGTCTATGTGGTCCGGAAAGAATCAGGAGTTTGCAAGGTGATAGATACTTCATGTTATTAATTGATGACCACTCCAAGATGACGTGGGTGACTTTTCTGAAAGAGAAATATGAGGCTCTTGAGAAATTCAAAATATTCAAGGCTATGGTAGAGAATGAAACTGGATTAAACATAAAATGTCTAAGATCTGATAAAGGTGGAGAATTCACATCTGGTGAGTTCATAGAATTCTGTGAGAAACATGGGATAAAAAGATAGTTGTCTGCTCCAAGGACTCCATAGTAGAATGGAGTAGTGGAGAGAAAGAACCAGACCTTCCAGGAAGCATCTAGAACCATGATGATGGAAGCAAATGTTCCTCAGATCTACTGGAGAGAAGCTATAAGCATTGCATTCTACACTCTTAATCAAGTACAAATCAGAAGCAATACTGGTAAGACCCCTTATGGACTCTGGTTTGGCATCACTCTCACTGTGAATTATTTTAGAGTCTTTGGTAGCAAATGTTATATTAAAAGAGATGAAGACCTTGGAAAATTTGATTCTAGAAGTGATGAAGGAATATTCTTGGGTTATTCTACTCAAAGCAAAGCATACTGGTGCTATAACAAGAGATTGAGAAAGATTATAGAAAGTACAAATGTGAAGGTTGATGAAGGTATTGACAAACCCTCAAGGTTTTATGAATATCATGAAGATGATCAAAATGATGTTTTGGTCTAAGAAGTCCAAGCCCCTTCTGAAATTCAGACTGATCTGGAGAATCAGGAAGAAGAGATAAGTTTGAATGAACCTATTCAAGAAATAGAAGTGCAAGAAATTCCCAAAATTCCTAGGTATGTAAGACTGAATCACTCTAAAAATTAGATCATAGGTGATAAAAGCAAAGGTGTTCAAACAAGAAGAAAGATTGCTCAAGATTCAGAAGAGTATTGTCTAATTTCAAAGATTAAACCAAAGTCAGTGAATGAAGCATGCAATGATGACAGATGGACTAAAGCAATGGAGGAAGAGCTGATACAAATTGAGAAAAATAACACTTGGGATCTTATTCCCAGACCTAGAAACAAGAATGTGATTGGAACAAAATGGGTCTTCCAGAATAAATTGAATGAAGATGGTGAAGTAGTCAGAAGCAAAGCCAGATTGGTCTGCAAGGGTTACTCTCAAGTAGAAGGAGTTGATTTTGAAGAAACATTTGCTCCGGTGGCAAGAATTGAAGCAGTTAGATTATTTTTTGCCTTTGCTGCCTTCAAGGGCTTCAAAGTATATCAGATGGATGTCAAGTCTACCTTCCTGAATGGTGACTTGGAAGAAGAAGTATACATTGAGCAACCGGATGGATTTCAATTGTTTGATCATGGTGATATGGTCTGCAAGTTGAAGAAAGCACTGTATGGACTCAAACAAGCCCCAAGAGCCTGGTATGAAAGACTTGATAAGTATCTTTTGAAGATTGGTTTCAACAAAGGTACTACTAACAGTAACTTGTACTTCAAAATTGATCATGAAAATATCTTAATTGTTGAAGTGTTTGTTGATGATATCATTTTTGGAGGAAGAGATAGTATATACAAAACTTTTACAAATCAAATGAAAAGTGAATTTGAGATGTCCATGTTTGGGGAAATGAATTTCTTCTTGGGTCTACAAATCATTCAAATAAAGAAAGGAATCTTCATTTCACAGACCAAATATGTAAAATAATTGTTGAAGAAATTTAGGATGGAAGACTCAAAACTAATGAGTACTCCCATGGAAACCAGACGTAAATTGAGCAAAGATGATGACTCTCCTAAGGCTGATAAAAAAAGGTACAGGTCAACGATTGGAGGATTATTATATCTCACTCAAACTAGACCTGACATTATAAATGTTGTTGGTCTTGTTGCTAGATTCTAAGCTGATCCTAGAGAATCTCATGTCATGGCAATCAAGAGGATTTTTAGATATCTAAAAGGGATAGTTGAGTATGGTTTGTGGTATCCTAGAGATCATGATTTCTCTCTTCATGCATATATAGATGCAAATTGGGCAGGAGATGTGGATGACCAGAAGAGTACCAGTGGTGGAGGATTCTTTTTAGGGAAGAGATTGGTTTATTGGCTGAGCAAGAAACAAGAGGCAATATCTTTGTCCACTACAGAAGTAGAATATATTGCAGCAGCAGGTAGTTGCACTCAAGTTTTGTGGATGGAACAAATGCTAAGAGACATCAGAGTGGAGTATGAGGAACCTATCACAATCTTCTGTGATAATTCAAGTGCAATAAATATATCAAAAAATCTAGTGTTGCATTCAAAAACAAAACATATATCCATTAAGTTTCACTTTTTGAGAGAGCAAGTGAACAAGAATGAATTCAGATTGGAGTTTGTGCCTTCCAATGATTAGATTACAGATATTTTTACTAAACCTCTATCTAAGGACTCTTTTGAGTATCTCAGGAGAAGTTAGGGGTTATTACCCCTTCAGTTCTAAATTAAGGTGCACTGATATGCATCAATCAAGTGGATCTCATAGTCATATCTTATGGTCCAGATTGATGTTGGGAAGCTGCTACTTAGGGGGAGCAGCTAGTATGATTCTGAAGTGATGCAAGTATGTGCCCTTTTCCATTGATGTCAAGGGAGAAGAGAAGGCATGTGAAAAACAAGTGGTTTCTAATCAAAGGGGGAGCGGTAAAGGAAGAGAAGACATGTGAAGCATTTTTGTTGATAGGGGGAGTTATATCAGTGAGGAGAAGTTCTTATCTTGATGGTTAAAATAGTTTTTCACATCATATGTTTCCATCAATCACAAAGGGGGAGATTGTTGCAAGTATGGGCCTAACTGATGTTGTCATTGATGTCAACATACTCCTGTTGCATTGATGATAAGGATTGGATGAATTGTATGCTGAGCATATTGAGAAAATTAGTCTTATTAGGAACAGAGAAGAATAGTGAAGACAATAAGGTAAAGATCTTGGCTAAGATGAAGATCAGAGGTTGCGCATCAAAGCGTTTGTAGATATGTGTCTTAAGATGATCCAGTATAGATTTGAGAGGTTTGTATGAAGATCTAAAGAAGTTATGGCCACTTGAGTAAAACCAGTTCTAGCAGATGTTTAGAGGTGACAGAGTAACACATAAAGGTCCGGTGAGATCCAGAAATGTAATATCTTGTTCTGCAGATATTATAGAGTGTTTAGGAAGTCACTATGAATTGACAACTCAATTGGTTCGTGGTTTGGAGGTCTGCAAGCATCTATTCCAATATGACAGTGATGACAGACTGTGTTCTTGAGGTTCCAGATGAAGGAGAGAATGATTTCAGTAAGCAGAAGTAGTGTGGATGTTCTTGGTGATTTAGGCAAGCTAGTGGAGGTCTTTGGATTGTGTCTAGTTTGTTTTGGTGGTCTGCATTGAAGATTGAGCTCATAATTGAAGAATTACCTCTGGATGATAATTTTCTTCCTAAGGTTGGTCGACCGGATGAGTTACACATCCTATGGATGATCTTGAAGATGTTCTGCGAAGCATGGCGTGTTCCTAAAAGAAGATTGAAGTCCCAGATCTGTGTGGCCAATAGTGTGATGATCCACATGAAGTCTTTTGTAATTATTCAAGTTGTATTTGCTCTATAAAGTGTGCCAACTTAGATGATTATCCCTAAGTCAATGTCTTGTATAAATAAGAGTTGTGAAGTCATTTCAAAAGAATCTTGGCAGAGATGAGAGTGTGGTAGAGAGCAGAGGAGCGAAAGGCAAAGCAGAAGTATTGGGCTTAAATGGAACTGACTCAAGCATGGTGAAGATGCAATTCTTTAGTTCAAGTATGTAATATTTATCATTCTATAGATAGTGTGTCTCCTGTAGGCAGTGGGCCTCTTGTGAGCAATGTGCTCAGGCAGTGAGCCCAAATTGGCATGTGCCATTTTGTTCTTCTTATTCTTTTAATAGAGAATACAATCTTGGGTTAGTCACCCCATGGTTTTTCCCTTAACTAGGTTTTCTACATTAAAATCTTGGTGTCATATGTGTTAATGTGTTTATGTTTTTGAATTGTTGTATTATGTTTCCATGATTAATTTATTATTATGCTGCTGAATTACAAAGAGGATTTAAGTGATTAATAGGAAGAAAGTTTTGGGACAACTGATTCACCCCCCCTCTCAGTTGTCTATCTTGAATCTAACAAATCAAATAGGCCTTATTGACCCTCCAACCAGATATATCAACCCTTCAATCAAGGTTATCAACAAAACATACCACCATACCAAGGTAACATGCAAAGGCAAGGGTAGCCTAGTTATATCAGAACGTTAAATGTTTTTAACCCTAATGTTGTAGGTTCCTCTGGACCCCTTGTGTCAATTCAAAACAACCTAGCCCAAGATAGTGACTGGTGTTATCCTTGCAATCAGCCACATAACCAAAACTTGTGCCAGAGTGGACAGTTCATTCATGCTTTGACAGTGCAGGAGCAATCCACAATTTTAGAGCAACAAGTTAACACCAATTAGGGAATGGTTAGAGGTCAAGAACAAATGCAACATAATGCTACCTTGATGAACTAGACCCCTAATGACTATTGTGGTTTCAATCTAGGCATTGGCCCCATAGCATTCAATACAAGAACAAAGAGAAGAGCTACTGAAGATACTTCAGTGCCAGCAGTTGCCTATACTCCCATACCTAATGTGTCTCTAGACGTTATAGCAAAGGAGAAAGTGTTAGAAGTTCCTTCAAAGAAAGTAGATCAGACTGTTGTAAGGGAAAATTCAACACCGACAATGCCACTCCAATCTAAGTAGAAATCAAAAGGTGGTCCAGTTGTCACTAAAATGTCACAAAAGGGTAGTCACATACCTTTTAGTATTGTGGATCAGATGAAGAAGAAAAATTTGAATGTCTCTATGTGGGATGCTTTGCTAATTCCAGCCCAAAGGAATCTTCTCCAAGAGGCCTTAACAAAGCTCAGTCACCCTAAGTGGAGTTGATAAAAGAAAAGACAACTACTCCAACAAACCTATGTCAGCCAAAGGAGGAAGCATGTACAAGGAAAACCAGTAAGCCCCCTCCATTTTATGTTTCCCTAATCATAGGTGATAAATTGTTGCATAATTATATGATAGACTCTAGGGTAGGTACCTCTGTCATGCCTAAAAATATTGCTGATAGATTGGGTATTAAGTATGAGCATGTGAATAAGGGGGTAGTGCAATTAGATGGTACTATTGTGAAGATAGTAGGTGTTATTAAGGGTTTGGAACTCACCTTGCATGCATGCCTTGGCTACTCTATTTCACAAGATATCTCAGTCATTGACCTCCCTGTATACTTTGGCATATGCTTGTCTAGGGATTTCACTACTAAATAGGTGAGTATTTATCTTCTGATTGGTCCCACATGTTGTTCAGAACTAGATATGGCACCAAAGTAACTATTAGGGTTGAGCTATCACAAACAACCATATAGAACCCTACTATTCCAACCCAGCCAACATGAATTTCACAATCCATGAGTTGGAAGAGGATAATAGCAGTAGGCATGAGGCTGCAACCCCTGTGGAGGAAATACCTGACATACTATTGGATGAGTGAGCAAATTGTCTTTAGTTTGACACCCCTAACAACATAGAGAATATAGGGCTGGGTACTTATTGTATCCATGAGGAGGCTTCTACTATCTCCAATCTTGAAAAAGAAAACTTAGACCCAAGTGGGATGTGGCAGATGTACTTTGATGGCTCCAGGAGCAAAAATGGAGCAGGTGCTGGGGTTGTACTAATTTCACCCCAAAAGGAAATTTATTTCTCTTCATGTAGATTGCAATTCAATTGTACTAACAACGTAGCTGAGTATGAAGCCTTGATTCAGGGCATGCAACTGGCACCAAAAAGAGGAATTAAATTTTTACAAGTATTTGGTGATAGTGAACTAGTTGTCCAACAAATCATAAAACTAAGTGCTTTAAAGAATGACTTGTTAAAGTCATATAATGTGACCTGATTGAAGACTTTGATGCCTTCAACATTCAGATAGTTCCCAGGCATAAAAATAAAGATGTTGATAGACTAACCACAGTTGGTGCTCAGTTTGACATTCCTCAGAGTGTCAAGTAGAATTCAAATCAGCATGTAAAGATTGTTGTGAGGCCTGTTGTGCCTAACAATGTGATAAGCTGGCAGGTATTTAAAAGTGGTTAGCAAATTGTGAACTTTTTGCAAGATGAGATAGAGTTTGCTGCTAAAATCAGTCAATATTGCAAGAGCAATATGGTGACCAGGTGATCCAGCTAAAGACTGACAAGTTGCCCAGAGGGATTATCACCTTGTAAAGCATATTTGGTGTTGATAATCAACCAAAGAAAGAGAAAATGAACATGATAGTAAGAAAAGAAGATTATGAAGAGGTAGAAATCACACAAGGCAGATTCCTAAAACATGGCAAGGTGTGTAGTCAAGTTGAGAGGTAGGGTTTCATTAAGCTTTGTAATGAATTTAATGATTTGTTAGCTTAGGATTATAGGGTTTAAAATGCTTTGATCCTAGTTTAATTCAACATACTGTTGACCTAATGCAAAGCCTATCCACCAAAAGCAAAGGCCAGTCAATCCAAAAATAGAACCATTAATGAGAAAAGAGTTATCCAAACTCATAGAGGCTAAGATCATTTATCCCATTAAGCATTCCTCTTGGGTAGCCAACTTAGTTCTTGTTACGAAGAAGAATGGGGAAATTAGATTATGTGTGGACTTTAGAGACTTAAATAAAGCCTCACTTAAGGACCACTATCCACTCCCTTCCATGGAGTAGATTTTACAAATAGTAGCAAGTGCTAAAAGGTTTTCACTCCTAGATGGCTACTCAGGCTACAATCAAATTCTTGTGAAAGAATCGGATCAGTACAAAACAACCTTTACCACCAAGTGGGGTACTTTGGCTTATCAAAAGATGCCTTTTGGATTGACAAATGTTGGAGCAAATTTTCATAAAGCAATGGATCTAGCCTTCAAAGGCCTAATCAATGATATTATTCTAGTGTATCTTGATGATTTGACTATGTATTCTAAGCATGTAGCTAACCATTTTGGTCATTGGAGAAAATTTTTTGAAAGATGTAGGGAATATGGGATATCATTGAATCCAAAAAAGTGTTTATTTGTTGTTCTAGAGGGCAAACTACTTGGGCATGTGGTTTCCAAGGAAGGATTAGCCATTGACCCAAAAAGGACAAGTGCCATTTTGACTCTTCCTCTTCCCAGTCATAAGAAAGGTTTGCAAAGCTTCCTAGGTTAGATCAACTTTGTGAGGAGGTCCATACCTAACTTTGCTTCCATAGCAAAACCCCTCATAGCTATGTTAAAAAATAATGTTATTTCACTTCGTCCAAGGAAGGCAGAGACAGTTTTGAAGCCATCAAGTAGGCTATTGCTCAAGCCCCTATGTTGATAAACCCTAGTTATGAAAAGGATTTTATTCTTTATGCCTTTGGAGACAAGGAAGGTATATCAGTTGTCTTAACACAACAAAATGAGGAGAAGCTGGAACAACCAATGGCCTTCTTCAGCTAGCCTCTCAAAGAATATGAACTAAGGTATGATTTTATAGAAAAATAGGTATTTGTTGTAGTGAAGACCCTAAAAAAGTTCAAACATATGCTTTCTAACAGCAAAATTTAGTTGATGGTGAACCACCCTAGTGTGAAAGAATTCCTCTTGAGCAGAGATATCAATGAAAAGAGAGCCGAGTGGATCACAAAGGTAATGGAGTATGATATCAACATCAACATTACCAAGCTGGTTCGTGGCAAAGGTCTATGTGAACAAATGGTAGCAAACATCAAGGGCAAAGTAGATGTTGTATACACCCAGGGACATGTACAACCAGTTGAGCCTCATACTCCAATTGACTAGTATCATGACATGGTCACATTTCTACAGTCAGGTAGGTGTCCAAATGGGTTGGTTCAAGATAAAAGAAGGTATTTCAGACTCCAATCTATCCCTTATGTTATTATTGATGGTGTATTATTTAGAAAAGACATCAATGGAGTTATTCTTAGGTGTATTACTCAGAATGAGACATCTAGGGTCTTAGAAGAATTTCATAGTGGCCCTGCTGCCATTAGTCTCCAAGGACAATTGCAATTAAAATCATGAGGGCCGGTTACAACTGGCCTAGTCTCTTTAGTGATGCACATAGATGGATAATGAAATGCAAAGAATGTGCATTATTTTTTGGAAAGCATAGGCTAGCAGCTCTTCCCCTTCATCCAATCCAAACAGATCAGCCTTCTTCTCAATGGGGTTTAGACTTCATTGGAGTAATTAATCCACCTTCTAGTGCTGGCCATAAGTGGATGCTCACAGCCACTGATTATTTCACCAGGTGGACAGAGGCAGATGCATTAAGGGATGCCACAGAAGCATCCATTGTGGACTTCCTTGAGGGTATAGCTACAAGGTTTGGTGTTCCATCCACCATCATATCTAATAATGCCAAGGCCTCTATAGGCACAAGAGTTAGTGAATGGGCACTAAATTATGGATTTTACATAAAGACCTCATCTAATTACTACCCACAGAGGAATGGTTTGGTCCACTAATAAGAATTTGATCAGAATCATCAAGAAGATAGTGGAGGATAATCAAAGAACTTGGCACTCCAGGTTGAAGACTACTCTTTGGGCTAATAGAATCACTCCCAAAAGAGCCATAGGTAACTCTCCTTTTGTGCTTGTGTATGGGAGAGAAGCAAGGTTTCCATTATCATTGGAATTTCCTTCTCTTGAGTTAGCGCAACAACTAGAAACAATGGAAAATGGTGCCATGACGGTTAAACTTGCAGAGCTGTTGGAACTTGAAGAGAAGAGAAATATTGCCATGAGGACTCTTGAAAACCATCAAGATCAAGTTAAGAGAACTTTTGATAAAAAAATCTATTGGAAAAACATTTAGTGAAGGAGATGTAGTGCTAAAATGGGATGCAAATAAAACTAAGGCTGGGAGACATTCAAAGTTTGATGACATGTGGAGTGGCCCCTATATTATTAGCAGCTACAAGTAAGCTAATGCATTTCAACTCTCCAGGCTGAATGGAGAGGTTCTGCCAATCCCAATCAATGGGATCCATCTTAAACCTTGCTTTTAGCATGGTTATGAGACCTTGTAAATAGGTTAGGCATTTTCTTTCAATAAGTGCCTCTGCACTCTACTATATTCTCATTAGGAGGATACATGCTTGGTTTCTTTTGTTTTGTCCCAGTGGCATGCTCAGTTATTGGCTCTCATGTTCTTGTTGCAATCCTCTTTTGACCCCATTCCCAATGGATGTTCAAGGCCACTAGTCTTTCGTTTAGCAAGAAAACATCCTCGTGAGTCACCAAAATGTTGACCCATTTTACTCTTCCTGAGTCAAATAGTTTACCATGAAATCTCCTTGAAATGCCTTGGAATATAGTCCTGCAGGCGTTAAATCTTTCAAATCCTAGTGTTCTACCTTGCAAAAATCCCTAAAAACTTGTATAGAGAACTCTTGTAAAAAACCCAAAAAAACCCAAAAACCTTTAGCCTTCTATGTTTTCCTTTGCAGAGTTTTCCATCTTCACACTTGGTTGTTTTGGGATGGATATCTAATATCTGGATATTATTTAATATTTGGACATTAGATAAGTTCTAGATTTTTGTCGATATCTAGATCTTAGTTAATATCTGGATATTATCTTAATATCCAGACCTTAACTAAGATCCTGATATTTCCCGAATGTTCGTACCTTAGTCGATATCTAGATCTCTCTCTGAACATCCAGATATCTCCTAATGTCTAGATCCTTGGCAAATGTCCCAATGATGTCATTTGGTCCCCTCCCCAAAGAAGTACATATGATGATGACATCATCAGCACATTCTTCCATTGGCTTATTATCCTACAAAGCTCACGTCCTGATAGCATCATCTAGATCCCCTCTCTAATGAAATTCTCTATGCCGATGACATCATCAGGACATTCTGGCATGGATATTTGACAAGTCTTAATATCCCAACCCTCCCAATATGTAGTGATGTCATTAGGATATAGACGTCATTTTCATGGTATAGACTTAAAGAAGCATCTGGATACTAAGCTAATATCCAGATATCAAGTTAACATCCAGACATCAGGTATTCAATGGATGACGGCCCGAATAATCGTTGAGGTAAATTTGACGGGTGCATCCAGATATCAAGATTTTGTGACTCTTGTGTTTAGCCTAGATATATCATATGGATATTTGTGAATGTGCAGACCTTGAAGATATTCATGGATATCCATATGCCCATTGACCACAACTTTGACCACGAATATATTCTTCATCCTGAGGAATTTCCACATGATCCAAAAGGAAAAATTGCTTAGATTTTCACCATCTTCCATTTGGTGGGATTTTTGAGGAAAATCCACACTTTGAAATTATGATCCAAAATTCATGATCTGGATATTGATATGCATATTTGGATATCAGGGTAAGTTGTCGATTGGTTAGGTGTGCTCTACATTCAATTCTACAGTCATGTCCAAAGGAGGTTGGATGGAATAGTGCAGCTCTTCAATGCTAAGTACAATTACAGCTACATTTCATATTTTTAGGTGCATGGAAGGACTCTTTTGCATTCCCTCTTGAGTGCATCTATCATTCTTGCATGCAAATATCCATTTGCAGAGGTTGTAGTCTGCCAGAGGTCTGGGTTCTATTCTAATTGCAAGAGGTTTCTGATTGGCGAATTGAATGGGGTACGGGATGTTTTGGATCCCCATGACCAGTTTCAGCATTGACTGCAAAGAGGGGGATTGATATAAATTCTATGGTCTTATAATCTTAAGAGGGATTTTTTGCACTATTATGTTGTCAAACTTTTTGTAATCAGACCTTGTAATGCAATTGCGGGAATCTCTAGAATCTGATGCATTTTGCCTGAAGCTAGGCCTTTGATGTCTTGTAGTTTGATTCAACAATGAATGTAATTGGTTACTTTGTGTCTACTCTTGCTACAATTTGTTCTACTCTGTAATGGTCATTTGACCTTCATGATTAATATACTTCTAATGTTTTACCCCTCTTGTGTTCTGTTTCTGTGTTTTATCTAAAATTATAATCTATCTTGTGAGTAAAATGGCTCCTTTATAGGTTAGGGTTTTCTATTCTAGAACCTCTGTCAGGATTGCAAGTCTATGTGAGTTCTTTAGAGTTGAGATCATTGTTGTGTTGATTCAGATCAGCTACTACACATTAAATCTAGTGCATCACCTTTTCTCCTTCTGTTTCCTTCTACCCCTTTTCCCTTGCAAGTATTAGTACTAGGTTTAGTTAATTTCTCTAAGCTTTAGGCTTAGAATGAGGAACTGGCCTTCTCTGGAGGTTTGATCTCATATCACAAGGTCCCACACCTGGAGATCGTCCCCATTGTGTCATTAGAATGCTTGGAATCTCTCCAAGCTAGGTGCAATTCTATGTGACAACAGTTATAATTAAGGGTAGGTGTTGGTGTAATATTTTAATGCAACTCTTTTATTAAGTTTATTTGGGTAATATGTTTTATCCTAGGTATCTAATAAAGATAGGTGTCATCCTTGGCCAAAGGTAATAATTTTTTTTTTTTAAACCCAGAAGTATCCCCTAGCCCTGCCCCCCAAGAGAGACAGGAGAGTTGCGACTCTACCCAGCGTTGCCCACTGCGCCTTGCCTCGAGCTTACATTTTTGTGCCGAGTTGGGGCTAAGAATGGTGGGGTGAGTAGAGGCAAGACTAATCCTCAGGGGACTGCCGAGGGGGCCCGCACACCCCAAACAACCATTAGAAATACGGGCGGAGATAATCAACCTCGAGACCTATATGGGACAAGCCTTAGCCCTTAGCCAACTACGCCACCCTTGTGGGATTATCAAAGGTAATAAATTACTACATATACCTCATAATTCATTAATTCAAGATAATTATTTGTCACCTTTGCCTCATCAAGTTCCACCATTGCCTCTACTTGTTAAATTAGCTCTTCTTTTATATGAAATTTAACCCCTCGTAAACACTTGTCATTGTTTCTCATCCTTAAAATACATTATTATGTCAATAGGAATTCCCCTCTAGGAGCTATCAAACTCCCATACAACAATAGATGAAGATCGGCGGCATATGTAATGTCTCGAATATAGGACAACTATTGAAATTATTGATGTTGCTCACATCAAAACTAGCAATAGTTTCCTCGTTTGCTTGTTATATAAGACCCAACCTTCTTAAAACCCCATTCCATTTTAAAGCATTTTATTTATGGCTCTGTAATTGATGGTTTCATGGTTTAGTTTGATAGTATGTTCTACCCTATGGATGCCAAGCCTAGGTAGTCCATGTCAAATCTCTATGCTCTCCACAATGATTATCATTGATATTACAACAAGCAGGTTAAATTATTGAAGAATTGCTTCATCAAGATGGGCATTTGGTAGGGAAGCCTTTGTCCTAGCCAACACAATGGTAACATGCATGTTTATTCTAGTTTTTTCTATGATCTCATAGCATTGGAAAATGATGACTCCATGATAGTTGTGGTAGTGCTGAGCTTATCTCAGATGGTCATGACCAACTATGGTAACTATAATGCCCACCCCGATTTTTACTTGGTGTGCTTTTTGATTCATATTTCATATGTTGTGTTGAGTGTTTATTAGTGTTTTATGTGATTCTCATGCTTTGATCTATTGCATCAAACTTTTTGATGAGGCTTGTTGTTCTATCGAGGGGTTCTGAGGGTGTATTATGGATTACCATTGAGGTGTTTCTAATGGAGTTTTGTACTGAATTTATATTCTAACTATGCATTATGGGATGTATATGTTTTGTTTTTTGTGTGATAGATTATTGCAATGTTTTAGCTTCATTGGTTTCACTAGATTGGTTATAGTTGTGATTATCATATGGTTTAGAATTGTGAAATTTTGTTGATTATGCATCATGTTCCTAGATCATGCTAGTCATAGATGATTTATAGTAGATGTGATGATTTTACAACATGTTATCATTTATGCCATGTTAGGTAGATTATGTTGTTTCGACTATTATATGTGGAGTAAGTAGACCTAATGTTTGACTTGAGTGAGCAAGTAAATTATAGGTGTTTGACTAATGAAGGAAATGTGGAGAAGGTTGACATGGGACTCTTAGCCATCTCACCCTTATCCTTGTGTTGTGGAAACCCGTAATGTGTGATCTAGTCCTTTGTGTGTGTTTCTTTTAGTTTTTTGCATTATATTTTAAATTATCTCAAAAAGCGTGTTTTCTATGTTTTTAAATTATTTTAATGATTTAGTAAAAATGATTAAATTAGCTCAATGGAAAAATTGATTGCATTATTATATGCTAGAGAAATAAATTTTAAGTTATTTCGATTCTTTTTTTGGAATTTAATATTTTTGCCTTTGAAAAAGTAGAATTGCATTATTAATGAAATTAAACTTGTTATATGAGTGTTTGGATTTTTTAAAATGAGGTTAAATCATATTGCAATTTCCTTGTGAAAATAATTGCATTAATTTAATTATTTGAATTTCATATTGTTTCAAAGTGTTTCTAGAAAGAGTTATTTTGGGAAAAAGAAATTAGGAAACAAAATAAAAGAAAAAGGGATTTAGGGTATAAAGGAAAAATAGAGTTATTTTTGCCTTATGCATTTTTCCTTTGGAATTTTTGCTCTCTCAAAACCCTCTTTTTGATTGATTGCAAATAATTTTTGTGTGGATTCAAAAAGGCAAGTTCTTGCTTGCTTGGATTGAGGGATGGTTTGAAGATTTCTTGATGAAGGATTTGAATTATGTGGCAAAAGATTGTCTTCAACAAACTCTTCATTGTTCTTGTTTTCAAGAATGTTTGGAAAGATAATTTTCTTCCAATTTCTTTGGTTTAATTTTCTTTTCTCTTCCTTTTCTATGCCACTACATGTGGTTTTTTCATGGATTCATTGGATAGGAATTGAGTTGTAGAAAATGATAGTTTGTTGTTGTTTATTGTATGAGTTTTAATTTTTTTAAACTTGCAAAAACAAACAAAACTATGGCAAAATTTTACTGGAAACACCCATCTTCAATTTTATTGCATGAATGGATTTTTGTACATATTTGGGACAATTGATTGTCATTTTATTTTTAAAAAATCTTGTATTCTAGAAAATGTGAAAATTTAAAGTTGCAAAGAAACCATTAATAGAGAAATTGGGATTTTTTATGTTTTTTTATGCATTGTGGAAAAATGAAAATTTTGCATTTTAGAACCATTTGATTGAATTTAAATGTGGGACGAGTAGTCTACTCTATGAATTTGAATATTGTATCTTTTTAATTCATATTGTGATTTTTATCACATTATTTTCTATGCCATGCTCAATTTGTAAAATTGGTAAGATGGATGTGTAGGAAGAGGTATAGGGTAAGAAAGGAGTGGCTCCTACCATGTACCATGATATAAAGGGATCGTAAGAATTAGTGAGTGGGGAGTTTAAATAAGTTTAACCATAATATCATTGGGTAAATAAAATGGGTAAGTGCACAAAGATGGGGGACCAAAAGGGGGTCTTAAGATGCCACTTTTTTTCTAAAATCAGGAAAGACTAATGTTGGATGGGAAATTGAAGATAGTTACACTCAAAATTTGAAGATACGAAAAAAACAAGAGTCGTAGTGCTTCGAATCTAGTTTCTAAACTACTGATTTAAAAAAAAATGGTTGAGATTAAGTGGTTCAAAAAGGGGGAGCACACAAATTGGTCTTGTTTCTTTCAAAATAACATAACATAGCCTCTGGTGTGCTCCCCCTAAAATATTAACTTTTTTAAGTATTTCAAAAATCACTTTGGTGAGAAATTAGTTAACACCATGTAGTTTATCCCTGATTTTTTGGTTAATTTTTTGATGAATAATTGATTTTTTACTAATTTTCAAAGTGGACACATCCTGAAAAATAAAAAATTGAGTGTACTCCACCCTAAATTTTTTGAAAACTAATTGAAAATCAATTTTTTTTAATACGTGTAGAATGGAGTCTAGTTTCTAAAAATGTAATTTATTTGAAATTTCAATGAACGGTTAAAAAAAAGTCAAAAATACCAGACACTAGTTTTTGACAAAAATGGATACACTAACAAAAGAAATTAAAGATGAAATCCTCAACATACTCAAAATGTGAAAAAAATTATATGGTTAGAAAGATAATAGAGAGATTAAGATTATGGTGGTATCTTTTTTGACTTGTCATTGAAAAAAGTGCAAACATGATGTGAAGCATGCTCGAGATAATGTGATTTTTGTTACAATCTAGAAAAATATGTCTTTGGATGTCCTAAACATAGTCCAAGCCTTTAAGTTGGAAGCCTGAGGCAAATCCAAGCCAAAAGGCTTGGAAATTACCAAGGAAAATCATAACACGAGTGTAATATAATGCGCTCACATTATGGTGAAATAAAACATCTCTCTCTCTCTCTCTCTCTCTCTCTCTCTCTCTCTCTCTCTCTCTCTCTCTCTCTCTCTCTCTCTCTCTCTCTCTCTCTCTGACCTATCTACCTCCTAGTTTTCCTTTTCCTAGCTTTTCTAGTTTTCCTTCTCCTTTCCAATTTCCCTTTAGATCCCACCAATTTTTCCCTATTTTACTACTCTCCACCTCTCCTCTCATCATTCTTCCCATCCAATGAACTTTCTTTTTATCTTGTTTCCATTTCATCCTCCCAATTTATATCCTCATCCCTCTTTGCATGTCCTAGTTTTCTTGTTTCCATTTCATCCTCCCATATTTATATCATCATCCCTCTTTGCATGTCCTAGTTTTCTTGTTTCCATGTTCTTTGTCGATAAGGGAGAGGGAGAGAGGGTGGAGATGGAGGGGAGAGAGAGGGGGAGAAATAGGGTGAGAGAGAGAGAGTCTCCTAGTTTTCTTGTTTTCATTTCCTTCATCGATAAGGGTGAGGGAGAGATAGGGAGATAGAGGAATGATAGGGGAGAGAGGCAAGAGATAGGGAGATAGGGAGAGATAGGTAGGTAGAGAGAGAGGAGACAAATAGGGAGAGATAGAGGAGACAAAGGGGAGAGATAGGGAGATAGAGAGTGAGCGAGATGTCCAGAGAGATAGGGAGAGAGATTGAGAGGTAGAAGGATGATAGAGATATAGGGAGATAAGGGAGAGATAAGGAGATAGAGGTTTAGGGTTGCTTAGGTTTAGGAGTTAGGGTTAGGGTTTAGGGACATTATTTAGGGTTTTGGGGAGAGAGAGAGAGAGATGGTTGCCTGGGTCTAGGGTTTAGGGGTATTATTTAGGGTTTATGAGTTTAGGGTTGCTCAATTTTAGGGTTTAGGGGAATTATTTAAGGTTTAGAGGTTTAGGTTTTCTCGGGTTTATGGTTTAGGAGTCAAGGTTAGGGGAATTATTTAGGGTTTATGAGTTTAGGGTTGCTCAAGTTTAGGGTTTAGGGTTTAGGGGTTAGGGGTTAGGGTTTAGGGGAATTATTTAGGGTTTAGGGGTTTAGGGTTACTCGGGTTTAGGGTTTAGGGTTTAAGGGTTAGGGGTTTAGGGTTTCTTGGGTTTGGGTTTTAGGGTTAGGCTTTATGGGTTTAGGGTTTAGGGTTTATAGAGAGATAGAGAGAGGGAATCGATAGAGATTAGGAGAGATAAAGGAGAAAGAGGGGAGAGATAGGGAGATAGAGAGTGAGGGACATGTCCAGAGACATAGGGAGAGAGATTGAGAGGTAGAAGGAAGATAGAGAAAGGGAGATAGGGGAGAGATAGGGAGATAGAGGTTTAGGGTTGCTTGGGTTTAGGGTTCAGGGTTTATGGGTTTAGGTTTTCTTGGGTTTAGGGGTTAGGGGTTAGGGGTTAGGAGCATTATTTAGGGTTTAAGGTTAATGGTTTAAGGGTTAAGGTTTAGAGGTTTAGGGATTAGCATTTAGAGAGAGAGGATCGATATGGAGATATAGAGGAGACCAAGGAGAGAGATAGGGATATAGAGAGTGAGGGACATGGCCAGAGACATAGGGAGAGAGATTGAGAGGTAGAGGGATTTTAGAGATAGGGAGATAGGGAGAGATAGGTAGATAGAGGTTTAGGGTTGCTTAGGTTTAGGGTTGCTCAGGTTTAGGGTTTAGGGGTTAGGGGTTAATGTTTAGGGGCATTATTTAGGGTTTAGGGTTTATGGATTAGGGGTTAAGGTATAGAGGTATAGGGTTTAGGGTTTAGAGAGAGAGAGGACCGATAGGGAGATATAGAGGAGACTGAGGAGAGAGATAGGGAGATAGAGAGTGAGGGACATGGCCAAAGACATAGGGAGAGAGATTGAGAGGTAGAGGGACAATAGAGATAGGGAGATAGGGGAGAGATAGGGAGATAGAGGTTTAGGGTTGCTTGGGTTTAGGGTTTAAGGTTTAGGGGTTTGGGGTTTAGGGTTTAGGGGTTAGGATTTAGGGGCATTATTTAGGGTTTAGGGATTATGGTTTAGAGGTTAAGGTTTAGAGGTTTAGGGTTTAGGGTTTAGAGAGAGAGGATCGATAGGGAGATATAGAGGAGACAAAGGGGGAGATAGGGAGATAGAGAGTGAGGGACATGGCCAAAGGCATAGGGAAAGAGATTGAGAGGTAGAGGGAAGATAGAGATAGGGAGATAGTGGAGAGATAGGGAGATATAGGTTTAGGGTTGCCTGGGTTTAGGGTTTAGGGGTTAGGGGTTGAGGTTTAGGGGCATTATTTAGGGTTTAGGGTTTAGAGTTTAGGGGTTAGGGGTTAAGGTCTAGAGGTATAGGGTTTAAGGTTTAGAGAGAGAGGACTGATAGGGAGATATAGAGGAGATTGAGGGGAGAGATAGGGATATAAAGAGTGAGGGACATGGACAGAGACATGGGGATAGAAATTGAGAGGTAGAGGGATGATAGAGATTGAGAGATCAAGGTTTAGGGTTTCTTGGGTTTAGGGGTGTTATTTAGGGTTTAGTGTTGCATGTCAAAAGTAGTATCTCTATCTTGATATCTCCCCCTCCCCTCTTTAAACACTTAAAACACCAAAAATACTTATAAGTTTCCATGCATGAAAGCACAAAAACTTTCCATGCTTTCCAAATGCACTCATGTTATAATGTGAGCGCATTTTAGTGAAGCAAAAAAAATAGACAAAAAGCATGTGGGGTCCATGATTTAGACCCAACATGCTTATTATTCCCTACTTTTCATGTGTGCTATCAGATGAGAAAATGTTTTTTCATGGTGTTTGACATTTTAAGAATCATTGTTTGATTAATCCACCACCGTTTTTTAGTTTTTCAACGTAGAAGAAGCAAATTGCATGTTTTTGGACAGAATTTAATTATTTAAACTAAAATTTTCATGTTTCATATTGTTTCAATGCTAATTTTCATGTATTTAGATTGAATTTGATGATATATGTTTATTTTTTTCATAAATTTCACTAATCCTATTAGAGTTATATAGAATTCAATATTGAATATGAAGGAACTTGCCAAAAAGATCAAATTTTTGAGGATTTTGAAGCCAAATTTTGGAGGATTGGGCAACTCGAATCTCAAAATCTAAGGTATGTTCTTTATGTATTTGTTTACTTCACTTTATGTTCTTTAGAACACTCACAATCACTAAAAGTGGAACTATCTAAGTTAAAAAGTCATCATTATGTGTATTAATAGAATTAGAATCATTAAAATATGATATATACATGAATTTGTTGTATCTTGATTAGTTAACCCTAAAGAATTTTAAACATTGTCAAAATTGTAAGTACACATCCCTAATTCTTCTTCTTGTCAATGTGGAAGTGAACCATGGCCTTGAGAAACAACATCATGACATTAAAGACTCTTTTGTACTCTCTCAATTTGAACTATGTTATTTATACCTCCCTATAACAAAGTATTATCATCATTCTCCCTAATGTAACCAGTTGTATCAACATAAAATATAGTGATATTGATGCTACAAATCTGATATAATTGGTCCTCATTTAGTAATGAGTTGTCACTATCATCCTCTTGGCCATTTACCTCTAAAAACTTAGTTTGAGTTTTGTTTATTGAACCTATACCAGATAAATTCTTTGTTGTTTGAGTACCCTCTAAAAATTTTGGACTGTCATCTCTAGGTTTCTCCAAGAAATGAGACTGGTTAGGCTGCAATAAACTCTATATTTAAGTCTTTTTGTCATCATAAAATTTAGTCAAAATATCAGCAACAACTCTGTCATCATAATTAGCCTTTAAATTACTCCTTTCTTGATGATTTCACCCCATTGACTATCTTGAATTGCTAATTCAAACTATAATTGATGCTTGTTGTGTTCACCAAGATTTTCTTCAAGTCTTGCATTATAAAGCTAGTTTCTAATGTTAGTTAGTATTTTGTCTCTTAACATTCCAAACATATCTATTGAAGGCAAGGAGTCTTGATTAGTGTCTTACCACTTAGACCAATTGTCACATCATTGCTAGTCAAATGGAGGATATTTTCCTAACTTTTGAAGATTGTACCATTCTCAACTCATGCTCATTATTGGGACTAGGTGTGACATCATACTCAATGTCTTCTTTACTGCCAATTGACTGATTTGTATTCATTGCTTGTGATAATTCAACACTTTCAATCCTTATAACGGTAATATACTTAGCTTGTTTATCATAACAATCATCATGTTGATTATTCATTATGCTTCTAACATCATCATTATGTTCCTTGTCATGAAATCCATTAGTTTTTTCTTCATTACCTTTGTGATCATTACTCCCATGACCTTGATTGACAATAGATTGTTGATTTGAGATGATTTCATACTTTTCTTCATGAGCTACTCTAACTAATTTACCACCTACAATATAAGAATTTGGTCTATCCTAACATGCTGGTAGGTCTAGTTTTACCATGTGAGTCCATTTGGAATGGTTGGTCCATCACAATCTGCTTGTCATAACACTCCTTAGTGCTAGTGACTTCTTGTATCTTGTCTTGAGTAGGTGTAACCATGGGAGGTTAAGAAAGCGCATTCGAGAAGATATGTTAAGAAAATGTGAAATTAACCTAGAGATTGTGCCTACCACCATTTGTAAATTAACCTTTCTTGATGATTTCACCCCTTGGCTATCTTGAATAGCTAATTCAAATTGTAATTGATGCTCTTTGCATGTTCACCATTAAATTTTCTTCAATTATTTCATCATAAAGCTAGTTTCTAATGTTGGTTAGTATTTTGTCTCTTAACATTTCTTTGGACATATCTATTGAAGGCAAGGAGTCTTGATTAGTGTCTTACCACTTAGACCAATTGTCACATCATTGTTAGTCAAACCAAGGATATTCTCCTTAATTTTGAAGATTGCACCATAGTTAGGATTACACAAAAGAGCTAAAACTTTAAAAGATTGATGATGGTAGAATATGAGATCAACAATCAACATGTGCTCATCTATGTCATCAAGAACATCTAGGCCTAGAATGTCATTACACATTTCACTTCTAATCTAATCATGTCAAAATCAACAAGTTTGGATTCATTTATTAGAAAAACCTAATCATAAAAGCCCTCTTCGTTTCCACTCTCAATAGTGACATATAAACCATTCAACTTGTGCTCATCATTGGGACTAGGTTTTCCATCCTACTCAATGTCTTCTTTACTGCCAATTGATTGATTTGTATTTATTGATTGTGATAATTCAACACTTTTAGTCCTTATAACAATAATATAATTAGCTTGTTTGTCATAACAATCATCATGCTGATTATTCATTATGATTCTAACATCATCATTGTCTTATTCATGATGTATATAGAATCATCATCATGCCGAGGAAACCAGCAAATACTCTAACACCAGAAGAGCGTGAAGCTGAGAATGAGAGGAAAAGAGAAAGAATGAGGCAAAATCATGAAAGTAGGAAATTTTCAACCATACAAGAAGACATGCCACCATAACCAATTGAAGAGGAACATGACACATCTAATCAAGCTAAGAGAGATGGAATTGGTGACACAAAGGGAATGAATGCTAATCCTTCATTCAACAAGGAAATTGAATCTCTAAGTTGGAGGCACTCCATCGTTCACAGGTCAAGTTGAAGGAACACCATCACTCTCTTCTCAAATTGAAGGCACTCCATCTTTCACGGGTGAAGTTGAAGGTACATCTTCATTCTCTTCTCAAGTTGGAGGCATGCCATCATTCACATGTCAAGTTGAAGGTACACCATATTCTCCATCTCAACTTCAATCCTTTTCATCTTTTTTATCTCCAATTGAAGGTATGCCATCTATCCCATCTCAAGTAAATATTGAAGAAATTCCTAATGTCGAGTCAGCTTTACCAATGAAAACACCTAGAATTTTGCATAGAAAGCCTAAGTTTCTAATTGATATTGATAAGAATGTTTTGAAGCCCATCCAGGATAATATTGACAAGCGTACTTGCCAAAGATATGCCAATAAGATATGGAAATCATTCTTTGAGAACTTAAATGAAACCGGAAGATGTCAACTATTTGTTGAACTGATGAGAAATCTAAAATTTAGGCCCATTATGAAGATTCTTGGCCTAAGAACATCAGATGCTTCAAGTGAAAAATCAATTGTAAAGAATCTAATGAGTGCATATGAGAGTGTGGGTTCTACGTCACACACCAAGGATAGTAATGCCACACGACGTCTCATTACATCAAAAATACTAAGACAACAAACAAAGAAAGATCGCCTCATTAGAAAGACAAGTCAAGCATTGAAAATAAGTAGAAAAACTCTAATGAGAGCCATTGGAAGACGTGAAAGAGTTGAGGACCTAAATACCAATGAATTGTGGGCATTCTCTGGGAGACTCCCATGGAAAGATGAAGTTGTTATTGAAGCCTTGAGATCCCTCATTGAAGAATTTTGGAAAAATAACACAAGGGTATCTCCTAATGCAAGAGATGTTGTAAGAAGGAGAATTGGTTGTCGAAACCATGAGCCACATCCAAAGAATTTTTTGGATGTGACTCAATCAAATTTTTTCAAGAAATTTCAAGAGATGTATCCTCAAGTCAAAATTAGGCAAAGGTATTTTGAAATGGTAAAGCCTTTTTTATGTCAAAATAAATCATACACACACAACTTGTTGTTGTAGAGTACATATTGAGTTTTCTAATAATTATGATGTTTATGGATATTTATGTGTAGATTTGCATACTAACGATGTTTTGCAAGAGTGTAATATAAAGTGTCCATCTAGACCTTCAAGAGATTTCATATCAAGCATCTTATGTCAAAGAGTGGATGGTCAGTTATTCCACAATAGCTTATGCTTGGATGGAACGTGTGATCAATGTGGTGGGTTGCAACATTTGCCAATTTGTGAACATATGGAGAACACACATGCAATTGGAAATGAGCTAGTAAGTTTTGGTAAATATAAGATATTGGAATATAGTCTAAAAGATGGAAAAGAAACAAAAAGGTGTGAATTGGTCATTCAAAAGATTCTAGTGTATCAATTTATCTCTATTTTCTGAGATAATATAGTTTACGAGTATGCAAGACATACCCATAGAGATCTATGGTTGGACTTGCAATTCAAGTTATGCAAGGACACATTTCCACTTGGTACTATCATTTAAGTTTTTGACTTTGCAATGAACTACACACTGCAACCACAGAATGAGGTGCAATCGTAGTATTACAACTCTACGTAGGTTGCTATATTTGTGCTAATAGCATTCATTCATGTAGAACATAGTACAGAGGATGATAGGAAGATCTTGAGGGAATATCATCTTTATATCAATGATGATTGCACACATTCTATAGAGTTCGTGCAAGGTTTCTTTCAGATGTTTTACCATGATTTGGCTAGTAGTGTCATATCATTTCATCAGCATATCATATGGTCAGATAATTATGCATCACAATTCAAGAACTCACAGATGTTCTATTGGATGAGCAGGATGCATAAGATGAATGGTGTTCAACATATATGGAAATTTTGTGAGGTTGGGCATAGAAAGGGGGAGCATGATGGTGTAGGAGCATGTATCAAAAGAGCATTAGCACAATAAGAGTTGAAGTACAAATACAATGCAAAGTTGATGATGAGTGCCAAGTTGCACTCATGAAATACATCTTTTTGTCTCTCTTTTTCTCCTTCCTAATTCTATCTTTCCTAATGTCTGCACCCAAATAAGCTAGCAAGATCGTTCTATTTTATGATTAATTGAGATAGATTACTTAAGATTATAATATCTAATTGAGTGACTAATGTGCATGGAATTGATGGAAAAATGTAGAAACTTCTCTCTTTTTGATTCAACAGATGTAGATACCAGGAACAGCAATTTTGTGCATCTCCGGAGATAGTCTTCAATGATCTCCAGAGACAATACCAAAGTACCATGACACCTAAAGTTTTGAAGAAATGAGGAATACCTCTTTGGAGCTCTATGGGAGTCTGGAGCATCTCTGGAGCTAAACAGAGAAAGCTACAATATCTCTGGAGCTATAGACATGTCTCTGGAGCTACAGACATATCTCTGGAGCTGCAGATAGGAACAGTTACCTCTGGCACCTCCTGAGAGTAGGGCATATTTCCAGCATAAGCTATCAATCAAGCACTCTCAACAGTGATCTTAATACCCCTCATTTCACTCAAATCATCACCTGACTGGTGAAGGGTCATCTTTAGTTAAACTACTGGAGTTTTATCTTTTCAAAGTTTTTGCATGAGTTACGGATGAAACTGATTCAATATCCACATTTTCAGGGCCTTACTGCCCAAATGTATTAAGACTCAAACTTAGATTCTGAGTGGACTTCTATTCCACTCAAGTCTACTTTTATTGCATGATTTTCTTTCATAGTTAAGTAGCTAGTGTAATATAGAGATGGATGTCATCTCATAGAAGAATTGATAGATAAGATAAGTGATATGTCATCACTCTTTTGATGTATACTTGTAGAAGCAGTAGAAGAATATATACAATGATTGAATTATTCTGATTCTCAGTAATATCAGTTCTGTGTTAGCAATATTTTTATGAATGCGAAGTGAATGAATTGGACTAGATCTAGTTGTGATCTTCTTTTGTGTTGATTTTCTACTATAGCCTTCAGCCCTAAGGGTGTGGAGCAAGGGCCCACTCTCACCACACAGGCAGAAGGCTAGTACCATTGTTTTATTACTTTAGATTTTGTTGTGAAAATTATTTATTGATTTTGATAGATAGATGCATGTTACAGTTTTCAAGATTGATTTAAGTAATTTCCTATTTTATTCTGTTTCAGCATTTCTTGAATTCATTTAGTAAGTAGATAGGTTAATCTTTTCAAATTAGTAGAAGCAGTTCAGATTAGTTAGGAAAACTGATAACTGTAGAATCCCTAGTTGCAAACAGCCAAGGACATAGTCCCTAGATTATTGACACCTGAAAATAGATTAAATGATGAGGTACAACGACACCTTTTCATTTTTGGCACCGTTGCTGGGGATGTATTGTGTTAATTAGGGAAACTGAGTTAAAACAATTTTTAGGATAGATCTGTATGGTTAGAGCTAGAGGCTTGAAAAGAAGATATATAAAGTAGACACCCCAACAACAAACCATAGGAGAAAGCAGTGGGGCCTACTTTGGAAGTTGCACCTTAGAAAATAATCCCTTAGATCCTCCAAATCTTCCACTTGTTGATTGTATCTAGGAATTACAACAAAAGTTTCAGGCAGATCCTTTAATAGAACCTAATTTCCTAGAACCTCAGGAAGAAGAACCAGTACTAAACATGGAAAATGATAATCATGGGGAAGAGGAAAATCAGGCTCCAAGAACCTTCTCATATCCTATTGTTTTGGCTGCTGGAGACAATGCTCCTATGAAGAATATCTCACTAGCACACCTGCCAAATTTTAGAGGACTTTCTTCTGAGGATCCAGATCAGTTCTTGTTTGAATTCAAAGTAGTATGCCAGACTTATGATTATGGATCAGATAACTAGAAACTCAAATTGTTCCCTTCAACTCTGAAAGATTTTGCGATGAGATGGTTTATGGGTTTACCCCATAATTCTATCCATTCTTGGGATCAAATGGAAACAGAGTTTTTGGAGTAACACCAAGATTACTGTAGATCCAGTAATAAAAATGAGGAATTGTTTAAAATTAGGCAAGGGGAGGAAGAGACCTTAGAGGACTATGTGGATAGGTTTAATTTTTCCTTGAGAAGGTATGGTAACCCAGTAGATCACTCCTTGGCCAAAACCCTATTTGTAAAAGGATTGGATAAAGAATCAAAATAGGCATTGGATCTGATTGGGAAAAGAAATATCAACAAAATGGAAATACCTACTATTGAAGAACTCTGCAGGAACTATTCTAGAACCCAAGATGGAGTGGGTCATCCAAAACTTTTAAAGGGAGGAATGAAATAGGATAGTTAATGGAAGAGATTGCAAATCTAAAAACAAACATTTTGGTCCAATTAAATACCACATTGGATGGGATTCAGGCAAAAACCATAGCAACTAATCAAAACAGAGCAACTAAACTACTCTCCATCTATTGTCCTAGGTGTAGAAACAAATATCTGTTGAGAGAATGCCCATTGGACAAATCAAATATTTGTAAGATCTGTGATAAGGAACATCCTACCAGTCAATGTAGTCAACTTCCAACCTTGAAAAGATTGAGTAAGAAGAATGATATAATAGAAGAGGAATTGAACTATGTGGGACAAAAACAAGCTGAGAATTTTCCTTATAATTAGTATCCAAACTAGTCTTCTTATAGGGGTCCTTCTAATTGGGGAAATAATCAGTGGAATCCAACTTGGCATGGGCCTCAAAATAATCCTCCTTGGGGACAGCAGGGTTGGCCAAATCCACATTGGCAAAACTAAATTGGCAAAACTAAAATTGGCAAAATTAGCCTTCGAGAAATCAACAGTGGCCACCACAGTTTGGATCACAAAACATGCAACCTCAATGGGGTTCTCAATAGGTATATAATCAATAATACCAAGGACAACCTAGACGTTTTCAACCTCAACAACAAGCTTTACTAACTGGACCATCCAACACACAAGGTCAAGCACAAAATGAACCAGTTAGCCAACCACCTTTACCAGCTCAGCCTATACCAAACCCACGGAATAAACAAGGAGCAGCTATTTACATGACAGAGCAAGAAAATCTAGCTAGAATTAATGCTATATATTCCAATAACCTCCAACTGCATTCTGGGAAAGCATTCCCAAGACCATCTCCTCCAACTATAGTTGAAGTAACCAATGATGAGGAACCTAAAAATCAGTCCACTCAAGCCTCAGAGGAGATTACTAATGAAAAAGTGCTAAAAGAATCATCCTTGGACAACTAAGAGTTGCTCCTAAAAGACCGACTTCAGAGAACATTCCTGAACACAATTCTGACAAGAGCTCTAGAGATGCTCTGGAGATGAAAAAACTAGCACCATACCTAGAATGGCTTAAACAAAATGTTCCCCAGAAAATGATCTTACAAAAACAAATCCAAACCAACCTGGAATCAAAACTTTTACAAGAAATCAAGAAACTAAACATTGAAATTCCTCTTCTCCAAGCAATCAAAGATGTACTAGAACTAAATCAGTTCATTAAATAGTATTGTATCAAAACGCAGGGTAGGAAGAAAAACTTTCCCTCCACAATACAGGTGGAAGGAAAAGTGGTAGATCAATTGATGGGAGAAATTCTCCTTCCAAAATATGGAGACCCTGGAAATCCTGTCATAACTGTTTTCATCTGAGGGGTAGAAATTTCAAATGTTTTGGTTGATTTGGGAGCAGTAATTAATGTGATGATAGTTCACACAATGGACAAATTAGCTCTATTAGGTATCCAATCCACAACTACAATTCTTCAACTTGTTGATCAGTCAGTAGCTGTTCCAAAAGGAGTAATCACTAATGTACCAGTTGTGATAGATTCATGGGATTTCTAGTGGACTTCCTGATATTAGAACCTAGAAACCAGAGAAATTCTTATCCATTGATCTTAGGAAGACCATGGCTAGCTACAGTAGCAGCATCTATTGATTTTCAAACTAGGGATATGGTCATTTCTAATGGGATAGATTTGAATAAAATATCTTTGTATCCTCCAGCTAAACCATCAATGCATTATACAGGAAAGGTATGGGTAGATGAGCCAGAAAACAATGACAACAGTGCCTCAGTAGCTATGGTAACCATCAAGGAACATCTGGGAGAGTTAGAAGAAGAAATATACTATGATACAACAGAAGACATTACTCACATCCTAATCAATGAGGATGTGATGGAACTCGCCCAAGACTCTAGGAGAGAACTTCTTACTTCTTCTCATTGTACCCTTGCCAACATCATTCCTTGTGGGGAAACCTTTTACAGAGACTTAGCCACTTTCCACATGTTGCTTCCACATTCTTGTCCTCTCAATACCATGACTCCAATATGTGGATTAACTACGTCCATGGATCAAATTACAAAACAGGTCATGATTCTACCGGGGAAAACACTTAATATCAATACTTAGTTAACAACCAATCAGGAAGAAAAATTCATCTAACTTCTGATTTTCCATTCAGCATCTTTTGCTTGGGAATACCAAGATATGAAAGGCATACCTCCTGAGATCTATACCTATCATATATACACTAAGGATATTAAACCTATTAGACAACCCCAGAGAAGATTGAATCATGCTTTAAAGGACATTGTCAAAACCAAAATAGAAAAATTACTTCAAGCAGGGTTTATATATCCAATCTCTGATAGTCAATGGGTCTCACCCCTTGTCATAGTGCCTAAGAAGAATGGGAAATGGAGGGTGTGTATTGATTATAGAGAACTCAACAAGGCCACAAAAAAGGACTACTTTCCCTTACCATTCATTGACCAAGTTCTGGACAGCCTTGTTGGGAGAAAGTATTTCTCTTTTCTAGATGGATTCAGTGGATATAATCAAATTCAAGTAGCACCTGAAGATCAAGACAAAACCACCTTCACCCGCTCTTGGGGAACTTTTGCTTACAAAGTTCTTCCCTTTGGACTATGCAATGCCCCAACTACATTTTAGAGACTTGTTTTAGCTATATTTACTGAACTAGCTAATGAATGCATGAAGGTATATATGGATGGCTTTACTATGTATGGGGATAATTTTGAAGAAGCTCTCACAAACCTTGAGAAAGTATTGAAATGCTGTCAGAAAAATCAATTGTCCCTTAGCAATGAAAAGTACTTTATGATGGTAGAGGAAGGAATTGGTTTAGGACACCACATTTCAGCAAAGGGGATCAAAGTGGATCAAAACAAGATAGAAGTGATTACACAGTTGCCTTCACCTAAAAATCAGACAAATGTCAGAAGTTTTCTAGGTCATGCAGGCTATTATAGGAGATTCATAGAAAATTTCAGTAGAATAGCAGCCCCCCTGTTTACCCCGCTTAACAAAGACATAGAATTTCAATGGACAGAAGAATGTCAATCAGCATTTGAAACCTTGAAAGAGAAGCTTACTGTCACACCAATTTTAAGAGGACCAAATTGGACTTTGCCATTTCACATACAGACTGATGCTTCAAATGAGTCCATTGAGGCAGTTTTAGGACAAAAACAGGAAGGAGAAAGTATGCATGCTATTTATTACATCAGCAAAAACTTTACCTCTGCAGAAAGAAATTACACCACAACTGAAAAAGAATTCTTGGCAGACATCTATGATATAAACAAATTCAGGTATTACATCACTGGATATAAGATATTTGTACACACTGATCATACAGCCATCAAGTACCTAATGAATAAACTAGTAGTGGGTGCAAGGATCATCAGGTGGTTATTGTTATTGCAAGAATTTGATATTACCATAGTTGATAATCCAGGAAAGTTTAATTTGGTTGCTGATTTTTTGTCAAGAGTGCATACAGGAGGAGAAAACCAACCAGTGGAGGACAAGTTCCTAGATGAACATCTTTTTGCTATATCCTCTACTGCACCTTGGTTTGCTAACATAGCTAATCTTTTAGCTACAGGCTTGTATCCATCCCATTTTACCTCAAAACAAAGAAAACATTTGGTTAAAGAAAGTTTATCTTACAAATGGTTGAATGGTTTACTATTTAAATGTGGTCCTGATTTCATTCTACGCAGGTGTTTAAAAGCTAATGAGATTTTTGATGTGTTGAGAGCATGTCATGATGAACCATCTGGTGGCCATTACTCCTTCCACAGAATAGTTCACAAGATCCTTGGAGTTGGTTACTACTAGCCCTCTCTTCATAAAGATACAAAGAAGTATGTGCAACACTGTAACCAGTGCCAAAGGATGGGACAACCAACCTTTACCCAGGAGATGTTACTGCATCGTCAAGTCATGATGGAACCATTTGAGCAATGGGGTTTAGACTTTGTGGGACCAATTTGCCCACCATCATCAGGCAAGGAGTGCATGAGGTTCAAGCATTACAATTTGCAAGAGAAGAAAAAGTTGCTGATTTCCTTTACAATAAGATTTTCTTAAGATTTGGAGCCCCAAGATCAATAGTTTCAAACAAAGGACCTTAGTTTACTTCACAAGTAATCAAAGCATTCATAGATTTATATCAAGTCAAACACAGAAAATCTTCACCTTACCATCCTCAAGCGAATGGGCAGGTAGAAGTAACCAATGGGGAACTTGAAAATATTCTGATAAGGATACTAGCAATGAACAGAAAAGATTAGGCTAGCAGATTACCTGAAGCAGTTTGGGCTTACAACACCACTTGGAAGTCCACAACAAAGTTCTCACCATATGAATTAGTTTATGGTAAAAAGCCTATTTTGACTATAGAATTTAAACTCCAGACACTTAAAACTGCATTGGATATTGGTCTACCATTGTCTATAGCTCAACAGAACAAAATTCTTCAGCTTAATGAGTTGGATAAAATTTGGACAGAGGTCATTCAACAAACAGAACTAGTTCAGTATCAGAGGAAGCAATGGCATGACCAACACATCAAAAGGAGGAAATTTCAACAAGGTGATTGGGTTCTTCTTTATGATTCTAAATTCAAGGAGTTCGAAGGGAAATTACAAACTCACTGGATGGGTCCTTATGAAATCAAGGAAGTTTTGAAAATGGAACAGTATCATTACAACCTATTGATGGAAGCACAGACACATTTCTAGTAAATGGTAACCGAATCAGGCTCTACAAAAGACCATCTACTAAAGAGGAGTTTCTCAGTGATTTAAGTTTTGATACAGAGGATACCTCCTCTGTCCCAGTGTTGGATTAAATTAAAACAAAAGGAAGGTTGAAAACCAGCAAATGCCTACCTTCCAAAAAAAAAAAGAGAAAGATGGAAAACCAACAAATGGCTATCTTTCTCAACCAAGGGAGTTGAAAACTAGTAAATGGCAATTCCATTCTTTAGGACAGTTGAAATAATTGAGCTCCGGAGGCGATCAGGTGCCAGGAGTTAGTCAAATGCACCTCTGGTGCTTCCCAAATCAAATGCACCTCTGACGCTTCCCAATTAGGAGCACCTCCAGTGCTTCTCCAACCAGGAGCACCTCCGGTGCTTCTCAACTAGGAGCACCTCCGGTGCTCTATCAATAAAGAAGCTAATTTTAATAATAGGGGAGGGGACCCACCTCTCCAAATGGTAAAGTAGACACATCACATGATGAGGTCATCATGACTCATCCTCTACTTTATCACAAAAATAAATTCAATTGGCACGAATATCATTTGAAGGGGTATTCACAAATCCAGCACTGACATCACCCAAGGAATGTGGATTCTTGAACCACTCAGTGCAATGATTGCAGGTTGCATGCCAGTAGGAGTAGGGGGCGTCATCTCCAACCACCAAAAGCTGCTCATTTGCCATGACACGTGCAGTCTCCAACAATGACATAGCATCTCTGTCATGTACATCACCCTCATCATTAAAAGTGATCCAGGTAATTCTATTTTTAATTAATCATTAATAGCAACTGTCTTGTCTTTCTATTTTTGGGTGCCACCATGATGACACGTCCTCCTGCCATCATATCCTTTCTAAAATTCACACATGCCACCATCTGTATAGTACCGCCACTTTGCCTCCAGAGTGTCCTAGAATTCTATCGCATTTATGACTGCATTGGTACTCTAACTAATTTGCATAAGCCTAAGCTGAGAAACATAACATTCCTCATTCGAACCTCTAAAGTACCCTGAAGAATAGAGCAACTTAAACAGTCCTCTGAAGCCTACAAAGCAAATTGAACAATCCTCCGGAGCCTACAGAGATAAGAGGAAAGGTTAATACTACAGATTGAGGAGGTAAGGAATTAAGCACAAAAGGTGGAACTAATTCAGAAATGGGGGTCAAGAAGAAGTCTGAGCTAGAAAGTGTTGCGGGTCTTCTGTAGGATGAAGCTGCAGCAAACGTTCTAAGAGCTGCAGGATGGTTAGACTTCCTAGAAAAATTTGAAGGGTTTCAAGAAGATGTTGTGGATGAATTCCTCAGGAATTTAAGGGACAATCAGATAGCTGTCAGAGGAGTACAAATCAATTTCTCCTTAGCCACTATCAACCACATTTCTAGACTTCCCAAACAAGGTGAGAGGTTTTACCACTTAAAAACCTTATACATTGATTTGATTAAAAATTTCTCTATTCATGGTGAACCTACTATTCAATTGCATTCGAATAAAAATGAAGTCAAAGGAATTCTGAGGTCCACACTCCCAAACCCTAGGGCATCTATTGCCACCTGGTTAATGAAATACTTTACTTGTGATGGTCAATTCTCTCTAGTTTTAGGTCCAATCATGAAAAATGTTGATTTTTCTAAGACATGGAAATAGACACCCTGAGTATAGCATAAACATCCCCAATTTCTTGTATTCTGCCATCAGGGCAACTGTAGAGAAGTATCAATAGAATAAGGGTCCCATGAAACATCATGGTCTTAGCTTTCTAGTAGTTAAACACCACTTCATGTCTCAGGCCAATGGGGAGGAATTATGGCAACACTTTCTTGAGCAGAATCCCTAGAATAGAGCACTAGAGATGGCACAGCCAGGAGGTGAGAGTTCTGCTACCCACCAAGAAGAGGAAACTGAGCCTTCAGCCTCCTCCACAGCTGTTCACAGAGGAAAGAAGCCCTCACAGGAGGCATCTTCATCTGCAGCCCCTATTCTTGATAAAAGGAGGAAAGGCAAAGAAATTACAGAGTCTGCTCCTAGACAAACCCCATACATGACTTGATCAATTAGGAGAAAAATGACTCTAACTGAGGAATCTTGCCCTAAGGAATTAACAGAAGGAAGGTCAGGACAGAGAATAGAGGGAACATAGTGGGCTGAAGAACCATCTCATGATTCAGATGAGATCCCTCTAGTCAAGAAGAGGAAGCAAAGAGAAGTTTCCCTAGCACCATCATGTGCTCCAGAGAGTCCAATTTCAGAACCATCATGTGCTTCAGAGACAGAACACATACAAACTTTTACTATTTCCTTAGATTTTGAGGAAGAGAGACCTACTCCGGAGGCACCTGCCCCACCTTTGCTCCAGAGAAGCAAAAGGAAGAGACAACTCTCATAGGCTGAAAAAGATACTACCCTGCTCGCTGAGGTACTCCTGAGTTTTAGAGCATGTGAGGATAAAGCTGGGCCTTCATCGATACCAGCAGAAGTAGAGGAACCCCAAGAGGACCCTCAGGACAGGCAGTCTGAAGAAGAAGAAGCAGGGCAAATGGGTATAAATGACAATGCAGGGCAGATGGCCATGGAAAACCCTGGTGATCAGCCAACAACCACAAAAGTAGCAATAGAAGCAGAAGAAGAAACCTTCTCTCATCCCTCTGATCAAGAGGATGTGGAAATTTCAAAAGAACAACAAATGATGGAGGAGATTGAAAACTTAAAGAGACTACTATGGGGGAAGAATCTGATTATTACTGACCTCAAGAGGGTCAGAGTAGAGGTAGAAATGGGGCAAAAACAAATCATTGAAAATCTACAAACAGAACTCCAAAGTAAAGACAAGATCATCTAGGAGAAAGAGGCAGAATTAGAGGCCCAGAGAATTGAGAAAGAGGCAGAGTTGGAGGCACGTAAAATTGAAGCAGCCAAACTATGGGAAGAAAAAGAGAAAGAGGCAGTACAGAGTGTTTCTAAGCTCACCATGGCTAGAGACAATAGCCTCACAATAATGGCAGCATTGATTGAGAAAATACAAAGCCAAGATAGACAGTTAACTTGGACCAATAACAGATTAGATGACCAGGAGGAATATATTCAAGAATTAGCTAGCCCAATGGCAACCAATGAGCAGGAAATACAAACAGATGCATATGTGGGTCCAATCCCCATTGACATTCCCAAAGCCCTATTCCATTAGGAAAAGAAGTGTAGAGAATACGAGGCTTCCAAGCCTATGTTCAGTTACAAAGGGCAGTCACTACCAAAATAGAAAGAATAGCAACTTTGGAAGGCAAAATCATTGAAATAGCCTCCATTTCTTCAGAAATTCTATCCTACAGACCTCCAAGTGCCAGCTATTCTATGTTCTTAAGGGTACTGCAAAGGAAACTCTCTTTGGTCCTATCTGACCTGGTTGAGGATACTGAGACAGCAGAAGGATTCATGACAGCATACACAAGGAGTAATGATGATGACAAGAACTTCCTATGTGAATTATACCTGCATGGGTTCTGTGTTAATGATATAACTTTCATTCTTAATCATTTTATGGGGGGATGTCAGCTTAAGGCATTTATGTCCCTGATGAGGAATCATCAAATCTGGAATGAAAGGATGGAAGATCATCTCAAGAAGGATTTAAAAATAGATCTCTTCATCAGGAAGGAATGTCCCAATCAAAATGCTTTCAAGATTCAATTCAGGTCCCTTATCTATCATCCTTATAATAAGAACAAAATTTCACCATTATACCTGAAAAGTTTGCAAGAATGCTCCATCGATTTTGGTCTTTTCATGATCAATTCAGTAAATCTAGTACTTGTTGTAGCAAAGAAGAAATGGAATATTTTGACCCTGGAGCAGAAAATGAGAGAGGTGGTCACCCCTGCAAACTTAAGATTATTCATGAGAAAAGAAAAGTTGATATCCAAAATGATGGATAACCATAAACAGGAATGGATAGGTGGACGGTTTAGGCCCCCTCTAATAATTGCCACTCCCTGTCTAGGCAGAATAGATGAAAGATGAAAAATTATAGGACTGGATGAAGCAGGTTGATGAATACAGAGGCAATGGTAATATCAACCGCACAACTTAGACCACCTATGCCCAGAATTATAGCTTGACTAACAAGCTGCTTCACCAAAATAAATCCAAAATGTGAGAAGTAGGAGGACTTACCAAACCTTAGGTATGGGGGGATGATGAGTGCCAAGTTGCACTCATGAAATACATCTTTTTGTCTCTCTTTTTCTCCTTCCTGATTCCATCTTTCCTAATGTCTACACCCAAATAAGCTAGCAAGATCGTTCTATTTTATGATTAATTGAGATAGATTATTTAAGATTATAATTTCTAATTGAGTGACTAATGTGCATGGAATTGATGGAAAAATGCAGAAACTTCTCTCTTTTTGATTCAACAGGTGTAGATGCCAGGAACAACAATTTTGTGCATCTCCGGAGATAGTCTTCAATGATCTCCAGAGACAATACCAAAGTACTGTTGTGTGGTTACACAGCACGCCCCATTTTGACTTGACAAAACGGGGACCCAACTTTTGCTGCTTTAGCTTGTGTTGTTTTGTGCTTCTCGGCGGTTTGGTAAAAATGAGTCATGTAGATGACCCTGCATAAAAGGGGTGGATAGGTCACCATGATCAGTCAGTTTGTCAAAGTCAGTATTTCATATCATTGACCTCATAGTTGGAAAGTACATGAAATTCCATGCAAGTTTGCCTTTTAGATCACCCTGATATTCGGCCAAATAAGGAAGTTATGACAAGTCAAAGTTTTGGTCAAACCTGATATTCCTGGGGGGGTCATATTTCTTAGCATCAGTCACCTTATGTTAGATCACCCCGATGCCTATTTTTATCACCCAATAATCATTTTGGTCTGTAAACTCCGGACGTCAATTTTACGTGATAGTGGTTTTGGCCCGTCATGCAACTCATATATTTTGTGGGGGTCATATTTCAAATATCACCCGATACTCTGAATATCACCTGATCTTTCAAATATCACCCTGTTGCAAAATATCACCCCAGTGCCAATATGATGATGACATCATCTGAACCCGATGAACAAAGGAGATCAATATGACGTTGATTTCATCATCCTTCTACCTCGCGGAGGTATGTTTCCAACGATCCCCCTTTTTTAATGACATGACGGTGACGTCATTTTAGTGCAATGTTCAAGAGAAATCACCTGCTCAGTGATGTCACCCTGATCTTTCGAAGGGGAGGTCATTGGGTTCATATTTTGAACATCCCCTGATCTCAAAATCATCACCCAATTTTCTCAACATCACTCGATCCCTTGCATTAGTTTTGCCGCTCAAAAGCGGATGATCATATTGTATAAAGGGGGTCATATTTCAAATATCACCTGATCTTCTGATGATCACCCCCCTCCCGTTGCTTCGTAACATTTAATGCACATGTGCAGTAGGTGGATTCCCACCGAATGCCAACACGATAACAAAACAGGGGAAATGTAAACAAAAGGATGTCTATGCAAATTCGGACTGACTGTAAAAGGGGGGAGGTTTAAAAGCATTAGCAGCGCATTAATGCTCCTCTAAGTTTCTGACCAGGTATGAATGGACGAAGTGACTTAATGCATATTTTTAATCCATTTTTTGTGTCTATTTGCAGGATCGAGGTAATAGCAGGTGAAACTTGATGGCGAGGACATCCCAGGCGGTGGGCCGGGTCTCAAGAGGTCACAAACACACCAGGAGGAGACAAAGCTTTCAATGCAGAGGAGAATGCTGGTGGAAACATTATTGAGGGAGCGGCGCTCTGTCTGGATGCTACTCGAGATTTGGATGGGATTTATTTCCCACCATCTAATGTTGCGCTTGAGGATGCTAACTGTTGATCTGCTTGTGGGTTTTCCTAGGCACTGTATTGAGGGGAAAATAGAGATATATATTCAGCCCCTTCACTCTGTAAAAGAGGGAGGTCAATCATCCAAAAAAATCTAACCTGTAGCAATTTCATGTAGGAGATCAGATTACTGAGACTAGTGAGGATTGAATTGTTGAAACATCAAGGTTCTTTCTTCAGATCACTGTATATGTACTTGTTCTTTAGCATACTGAATGGAGGTGAAGCTCTAGATTACATCCTGATTGTAAACTTTACGTAATCTTCATGTTGATTTATGGATATGTAATGGTGAATCCTGTGTTCAACTAGAAGCGTTTTCATTCTATTGCATGTTGTTGTCAACATTCCCTTGAAGATTTGCACTGGATCATGCAGATTTGTGGAATGTCCTGGTGAATTATGATTCTAGTTTTCTTCTCTTCATTTTTGTATGGGAACATGTATGTGGATTAGTGATCTCAATCAAGTAATTTTAGGAATCTCACTCTCTAACCCTTTTTCCCATTTTAATTTTATAGAAATCACTTTTATAACTGCACATCATGATAAATATTAAGCAGAACAGAGGAATATGCTGACATCTCGTAGATAACTGAACATCATTAGCATATTTTTGAGCTAGATGCATGTACCTTTGAACATATCATGCAAATATCAGCCTGTAGACACATCACCTGAAGAAATATACTGTGTAAGGTAACCTCCCTATGTAGCATGGTTGCAGAAACAGGATCTATTGATCTACGTAAGACCCCAAAATGGAAAACAGCAACACACATCAACCACTGAGTAAAGTCAGTAGATTATGAACTAATCAACGGAGACTTGGGATCATGAATTCTTTGAATTCATCGTATCTTTCAAGATGAGTAAAGGTTGTTGTGTAACTTTTATTCTATGTTTGCTTATGAGTAACTTCATGACCAACATAAATTGGCACTAGAAGGAGGGCATGAACAAGAAATCTGTAGATTTCTACAAATGTTGCATGGATATGTCATTATATGAGGTTGAATGTCTGTAAATATCTCTTATCTGAGGGGTTTTGGTTGTATCTTTGCAAAGATCTAGCTCAAAGCTTCAAAGATTTGTTTGATTTTCCGAGCTTTCAAATTTTATTCTGAGATATGTTAGATCTCATAAAATTTCAATTTTTTTTTTTGAAAATAGGGTCTCATTTTGATGGATGCATATGGAGACGATTGCCAAGTTAACATTCCTTTATTTCAGGAAACTTTGAATAGGCAACTTTATCCTCACAGTTTATCTAACTTTGGTTTATCTAGTTGCTGTAGGATACACCAGTTTATGGAACACAGTGAAATTAATTGTCTGACTTTCCTCATAAGGTTGGATTTATATTTGAAAAGACTAATATTTTATTTGGATGTGTTCAGGGCTGAAGTATGGCAAGAAAATGAAGAGATTCTGGAGCAACAAGCAGATGCAACACCCGTAATCAAGAGTTGTTTAGAAAATACAATAGCTGAATCAGTTTTAGAAGGAGGTAATAGAAAAGCATATTTCCTTGAGTCATTTTACAGTGACATTGTTAGGAGTTCTTCAAAAGGGGAGTGCTAGTATAAATCTGTCAAATTTTGTAGAGAAGAAACCACTTGTCAGGATGAAGTCTTTGATTCTGACCCTAATACTCTTGATGAAAATGAAGAAACATCTTTCCTTAAGTCATTTTATGGTGAGATTGATATAATTTCTCTACTTCCTAATAAGGGTGAGGCAGAGTGCAGGTATGAACCTTTTGAAAATAGTAAAGAGGAAATTACTCCCTTTTTTCAGTCATCAGACAATCAGCAAGAAAGGTTTGATGAGGGGGAAGATAAATGTGAAATTGATGTTGACACACTAAACAAATATATTGAATTATTAGATGCTTGTCAGGATGATGTTTCTAGATCTGAATTTAGCAATTTTGATAGGGATGAGTTGATAAAAAAGTGTAAACAGGTACTGGAACAATTTAAAGGCATTGCTACTGATGAAGTCCCTACTATATCAACTAATAAAGTCATAGAAAAGAAAGTAAATCCTAATTCCATAGATGACTTATTTGAATTGAATGATCAAATGCAAGAATGTTGCAGGGCAATGGAACCAGATACTCTACTGGATGGAAAATGTGAGTTGTTTGATGAACCATTCATGAAAGTTGAGGATACAGAGGATTATGTTGTTGCTGTGCATGATCAAGTATCAGTCTAGAATCATTTTGAAAATGAAACAGGGGAGTATTCCTATCAATCAAAAGTTGTTTCACCTTTACAGTCAGATGATTTAGAAATGATAAATTTCTGTATATCAAGTTATGATAATAAAGATACTCATTTAGATGCTGATGTGCAGAGAATTGAAGAGGACGTTTGGACGTTTCTTGAACTTGAATATGAACTGAACATCCAGAATGAAGAAACAAAGTTGGATAAAGATGAAGAAATAATCCATCAAGAGCCATACATCCTTCAATTTGAAGTGAGACCTGACATTGAGCCAAACAACAAAAGTGCAGAGTTAAATGGAGGACTAGCTATCAATAAACAAGCATGTCTAACAGAGCAAGAAATGCATCAGGTTGTATTTTTGCTTTCTATAGTGAATAATGTTGAATACTATTTTGATTATGGAAATTTGGGAGATAAGACATGCATATGGATTAATCATGAACATGGTGAGCTTCCTCAGTTGCTAATTATCAGAGATTATTCTGTTAAATACAATGAATTTAGAATACAACAACATTTTTTAGAATACAAAGATGAATCTGCTAGGATCAGAACCATAACTAATGCCCTGATGCTCCTGCACAATCTAAGGAAGTATGTAAATACATGTGTCTTTGGGTCTTTTCTTGGGTTTTATTTGCCTTGTGGGGGGGTTTGTATATAGTTTGGTAGGGTAGTTTTTTTGTTTCTTTTCTTTGCTTTGTTGTCTTTCTTTCTGTTGTTTCCTTTTGTGGGTTGGTTGTTTGTATAGTGTTGTTTTGTTGTTTTTGTTTGTTTGTTTGTTGAGTTCTATTTTTGGTTAGTTAAGATGAGGCAACTCATCACCCTAAGAAGATAACCAAATTGTTAAGATTCAAGTGATGAGAACAAATTCATATATAGGTTGTAACTCATTTTGAGAAGTACTTGTGATCAGGTCTGTGATATCTTTTCATCAGGGTGCCCTTTCTTAACCAAAGTGATTTATTCACGATGACTCGCCTATGAGCCTTGGGTCTGCTTAACACACAAGTATAGTTGTTAAGTGAAAAATCTAAAGGGACTCCCTTGCTACCAATGCCATCTCCAACCTGAATCAGTAAGTGACCTTACCTTGCACACTAAGCTTACATGATGATATCATATGAATATAGAAGTGAATATTAAAAAAATAAAGAAATATAATAAAACCAGGCCATCTAATTAACTCTATTGGGGCTATAGACGCCTGTTGGTAGTGGGGCTCTACTTAGGGGGATTGTATATATAACCTTGCTGGGGCTATGGACGCCTACTGGCAGCAAGGCTCTATCCAGGTTGGCTCTGAGAGATGTTCCCAAAATATGTAGCTTAACATCAGTTACTCATGTTTTCAACTTGCTTTCAAGATGAGGATAATTAATCATTTGCACACACCTGATCCTTTGTTAGCATTGTTGCCATGATGAAAACCTTGTCATTCAGAAAGATTATAATACTTATACTTAGAAAGAGTTAGAATATTATGTTAGAATGTGATCACATCACTTGAATCATTTGAATTTGGTTATTTTCTTTGGTGGCAAGTTGTTGTGTGGTTACATAACACACCCCATTTTGACTTCATAAAACAAGGACCCAACTTTTGCTGCTTTGGCTTGTGTTGTTTTCTGCTTCTCAGCAGTTTGGTAAAAATGAGTCATGCAGATGACCCTGCATAAAAGGGGTAGATAGGTCACCATGATGAGGTTAGTTTGTCAAATTCAGTATTTCATATCATTGACCTCATAGTTGGAAAGTGCATGAAATTCCATGCAGGTTTGCCTTTTGGATCACCCTGATATTCGGCCAAATAAGGAAGTTATGACAAGTCAAAGTTCTAGTCAAACCTAATATTCCTGGGGGGGGTCATATTTCTTAGCATCAGTCACCTTATATTAGATCACCCCGATGCTTATTTTTATCACCCAATAATCATTTTGGTCTGTAAACTCTGGATGTCAATGTTACGTGATAGTGGTTTTGGCCCGTCATGCAGCTTCATATATTTTGCGGGGGTCATATTTTGAATATCACCCGATCTTTCAAATATCACCCTGTTGCAAAATATCACCCCAGTGCCAATATGATGATGATGTCATCTGAACCCGATGAACAAAGAAGATCAATATGACGTTGAAGTCATCATCCTTTTACCTCGCAGAGGTATGTTTCCAACGATCCCCCTTTTTTAAAGACATCACAATGACGTCATTTTAGTGCAATGTTCAAGCAAAATCACCCGCTCGGTGATGTCACCCTAATCTTTTGAAGGGGAGGTTATTTTTACTTGTGGGGGTCATATTCTGAACATCCCCTGATCTCAAAATCATGACCCAATTTTCTTAACATCACCCGATCCCTTGCATCAGTTTTGCCACTCAAAAGCGGATGTTCATATTGTATAAAGGGGGTCATATTTCAAATATCACCTGATCTTCTGATGATCACCCCCCTCCCATTGCTTCGTAACATTTAATGCACATGTGCAGTAGGTGGATTCCCGATGAATGCCAACACGATAACAAAATAGGGGAAATGCAAACAAAAGGATGTCTATGCAAATTGAGACTGACTATAAAAGGGGGGAGGTTTAAAAGCATTAGTAGCACATTAATGCTCATCTACCTTTTTGACCAGGTATGAATGGACGAAGCGACTTAATGCATATTTTTAATCCATTTTTTTGTCTATTTGCAGGATCGAGGTAATAGCAGGTGAAACTTGATGGCGAGGACATCCCAGGCGGCGGGCTGGATCCTGAGAGGTCACAAACACACTAGGAGGAGACAAAGCTTTCAATGCAGAGGAGAATGCTGGTGGAAACATTACTGAGGGAGCGGTACTCTGTCTGGATGCTGCTCAAGATTTGAGCTGGATTTGTTTCCCACCGTCTGATGCTATGCTTGAGGATGCTGACCGTTGATCAGCTTGTGGGTTTTCCTAGGCACTGTATTGAGGGGAAAACAAAGATATATATTTAGCCCCTTCACTCTGTAAAAGAGGGAGGTCAATCACCCAAAAAAATCTAACCTATAGCAATTTCATGTAGGAGATCGGATTACTGAGACTAGTGAGGATTGAATTGTTGAAACATCAAGGTTCTTTCTTCAGATCACTGTATATGTACTTGTTCTTTAGCATACTGAATGGAGATGAAGCTCCAGATTACATCCTGATTGTAAACTTTATGTAATATTCATGTTGATTTCTGGATATGTAATGGTGAATCCTGTGTTCAACTAGAAGCGTTTTCATTCTATTACATGTTGTTGTCAACATTGCCTTGAAGATTTGCATTAGATCATGCGAATTTGTGGAATGTCCTAGTGAAGTATGATTCTAGTTTTCTTCTCTTCATTTTTGTATGGGAACATGTATGTGGATCAGTGATCTCAGTCAAGTAATTTTAGGAATCTCACTCTCTAACCCTTTTTCCCATTTTAATTTCATAGAAATCACTTTCATAACTACACATCATGATAAATATTAAGCAGAATAGAGGAATATGCTGACATCTCGTTGATAACTGAACATCATTAGCATATTTTTGAGCTAGATACATGTACCTTTGAACATATCATGCAAATATCAGCCCGTAGACACATCACTTGAAGAAATATACTATGTAAGGTAACCTCCCTGTGTAGCATGGTTGCAGAAATAGGATCTACTGATCTACGTAAGACCCTAAAATGGAAAACAACAGCACATCAACCACTGAGTAAAGTCAATATATTATGATCTAATCAACAGAGACTTGGGATCATGAATTCTTTGAATTCATCGTATCTTTCAAGATGAGTAAAGGTTGTTGTGTAACTTTTATTCTCTGTTTGCTTATGAGTAACTTCATGACCAACAAGTACCATGACACTTGAAGTTTTGAAGAAATGAGGAATGCCTCTCTGGAGCTCTGCGGGAGTCTGGAGCATCTCCAGAGCTGAACAGAGAAAGCTACAGTATCTCCAGAGCTACAGACATATCTCCTGAGCTATAGACATATCTCTGGAGCTGCAGACAGGAACAGTTATCTTTGATGCCTCCCAAGAGTAGGGCATATTTCCAGCATAAGCTGTCAATCAGGCACTCTCAGCAATGATCTTAATACCCCTCATTTCACTCAAATCATCACCTAAGTGGTGAAGGGTCATCTTTAGTTAAACTATTAGATTTTTGTCTTTTCAAAGTTTTTGCATGAGTTACGGATGGAACTGATTCAATATCTACATTTTCAGGGCCTCGCTGCCCAAATGTATTAAGACTCAAACTTAGATTCTGAGTGGACTTCTGTTCCACTCAAGTCTACTTTTATTGCATGATTTTCTTTCATAGTTAAGTAGCTAGTGTAATAAAGAGATGGATGTCATCTCATAGAAGAACTGATAGATAAGATAAGTGATATGTCATCACTCTTTTGATATATACTTGTAGAAACAGCAGAAGAATATATACAATGATTGAATTATTCTAATTCTCGGTAATCTCAATTTTGTGTTAGCAATATTTTTATGAATGCGAAGTGAATGAATTAGACTAGATCTAGTTGTGATCTTCTTTTGTGTTGATTTCCTATTGTAGCCTTCAGCCCTAAGGGTGTGGAGGAAGGGCCCACTCTCACCACACAGGCGGAAGGCTAGTACCATTGTTTTATTACTTTAGATTTTGCTGTGAAGAGTATTTATTAATTTTGATATATAGATGCATGTTACTATTTTCAAGATTTATTTAAGTAATTTCTTGTTTTATTCCATTTCAGCATTTCTTGAATTCATTTAGTAAGTAGATAGGTTAATCTTTTCAAATTAGTAGAAGCAGTTCAGATTAGCTAGGAAAACTGATAACTGTAGAATCCCTAGTTGCAAACAGCCGAGGACACAACCCCTGGATTATTGACATCTGAAAATAGATTAAATGATGAGGTACAATGACACCTTGTCAGTTGATAGATGTGAGATCTATTGTCAAATAGTGTAACACTACAATGGGTCTAGGTAATGAAGGTAAGTCTATAGTTCATAGATATTTTTGGTTGGTTAATGATACTAACATTGCAAAATATGAGGACTATTGTACATTGATAGGATCGAGTGAGCTACACTCTTTTAGAATCTCTAATGCAGGTTCATGGAGTATTCATACACAGTGGATGGTATGCTTTTGTTCTTCATGTACAGATGAAGCTTGGTATGATTGTGAGTCAAAGGAGTGGGTCGATGATTAGTGTACAAGAAGCATAAGCCCGATTAACACGTATCAACTACCGACAACACTACAACTCACAGAGATTGAATCATTGGTTGACTTTGACCATGTTTCAGATCTAGTTCAAATAGGTATTATTAACATTCAAATTTAATAAAATTCAATATTCCATCTTATTTTGTAGTTTTTTTATATTGTTGACTATATTCATCTAATTGAATGCACGTATCAATGCAGGGCATGTTTATACAATTATTGCAGCTGAAGACAATGAAGGAATGGATTATTATTTGTGTCATTGTGTTGAGGCAAAAAAGAAATTAGATTCCCCTATTATAGTTGGAGGAAACATCAAGTACCCTATAGGATTAGTGGTTGTTACTGGATCATGGCTTAGAAGGTACCCAATGAAGAAGTCTAATGTGTGGTTGTTCAAGGACTTTGACACACATAGGAAGATTCTTCATTATTCTAACCTTGTTGTGGCATCAAACATTCATTTGATCAAATATGGGGGTAGACCATTGAATAGGACATTGTGGAAGGTTCATGAGTCTGACCATGAGGCATTACTTAACACAATAAAGATTAGAGCAGACCCAGATGGTTCATTAGATTAAATCAGTGGAATGACAGAAAGGTATGTTATTTTTCTTTGCTATCCTCATTTTACCTTCTATATTTTTGACACCTATCTTACCTCTTTATATGTGCTCCTTAGTTCTGGTTGATTAGCTTCGTTTCATTGTAGAGTTCATTGGTGTACTCATTTTAGCTAAATAGTGCAATTGCATTTTCATGCAAGATTTTAGTATGATGTAGAGGTAGGAATAATCCTTATGAAGTTGCCTTTGGAAGGAAAGTAAGGTAGGTTTTCATGATTACTCCATGATGATATGTCCTTTAGTTACTATTTCATAATAAGTTTTAATGAGTTTTAATGATGTTACTGTGAGTTTTAATGACAAACCCTCATTTATTTCTTCACATTTGGTGCTAAAAATTGATATCAGCAGTAAGGGCATCCTTAATTGATGCCTACAAGACATTGGATCAAGTGAGAACACCTTTATAGTATTGAATTTCATCAACTAGAAAGGTATTAGGACTGAATTTTTACATTTAACATCTCCTGGGGCAAAACGGATGGTGCCAATGCATCGGGGTGGGGAAGTAAATGTTAGGGGAGATGTCTTTTCAGTGGTGAAGCCTCATGGTCATTCTCATCTACATCAAACATAGACAATCTCTCAAGAGCCCTAAGACAAAAAAGGTGTTAAACTTTGGACCAGTTGTTCTGTCAAACTGTGACACCTAGGAACATATTCTTTGTATGTATAGGTGGATGTTAGGTCCACCTACAAACACCTACCTCAGTTTTTTTAAATCAATTTCATTTGCCTATGGTGGCAAGGAATATATTGTTTCAAAATGCTTCAGTTTCATGTAGTGGAAAGGTGCTAGGAGTGACATTTAGCATTCCACAGCTCGTGGGGCCGAACCGATTGCGCCAATGCATCAGGGTAGGTTGGTAAATGCTAGGGGAGGTATCATTTTGTGCACCAAGTGTCCCAGTCATTTGAGGAAGCAGGCTACCTGCAAAGTCACTTAAGATTCCTAAGAGCAAAAAATTGCCAAACTTTGACAGAGTAGTTTTCAGAATTCATAGTAGCTAGGAATGTCATGTTTGGACCTACAGGTGCACAAGGGTCCATCCACAATAACCTCTCTTGGTTTTGGTCAACTCCAATCTTTTCAACTGTGCCGAAATCAACTGCATTCTTACAAAATGCTTCAGTTTCATGCAATGGAAAGGTGCTAGGAGTGAGATTTTGCATTCCATAGCTCGTGGGGTTGAACCGACTGTGCCAATGCATCGGGATGGTCAGGTAAATGCTAGGGGAGGTCTCATTTCATGTACCAAGTGTCTTGTTGTGTGGTTACACAACACGTCCCATTTTGACTTGACAAAACAGGGACCCAACTTTTTTTTGCTGCTTTGGCTTGTTGTTTTTCTGCTTTGGGTAGTCTAGTAAAATTAAGTCATGCAGGTAACCCTGCAGGAGGGTAGATGGGTCACCATAATGAGGTCAGTTGCCAAAGTTAGTATTTCACATTAATAGCCTCATGCTTTGAAAGTGCACAAAATTCCATGCAGGTTTGCCTTTTGGATCACCCCAAAATTCTTTAAGGGAAGAAAGTTATGTTGAGTCAAAGTTTTGGTCAAACCTGATATTCCCAGAGGGGGGTCATATTTTAAACATCAATCACATTATATAAGAGCACCTCAATATTGTATTATCACCTGATAATCACTTGGTCTATGAAGTTCAGATGTCAATTTTATGTGATAGTTGTTGTCTGCCCATTATACGACTTCATATATTTTGTGGGGGGTCATATTTTTTAATATCCGTCATCTTACGAATATCACCCTCTTCGTAAAATATCATCCTAGCCAATATGATGATGACATCATCTAAATCCAAAGAATGAAGGAATCACCCTGATGATGATGTCATCATTCCATTTTACCTTGCGGAGGTATATATCCAATGCCCACCATATTCAATAACATGACGGTGACGTCATTACAACACAATGTTTAAACAAAGTCATTAACATGATGACATCACCCCAATCTTTTTCCCAAGGGGGTCATTTTATTTACAAGGTCATATTTTGAAAGTCCCCTCATCTTAGTTTCATGACCCAATATACACGTGGTCAACGTTGACGACATCACCTGATTCTTTTGCACTAATTTTGCCGCTCAAAGGCAGAGGGTCATTTTATCTAGAGGAGGTCATATTTTGAATATCACCTGATCTTTCGAAGATCACCCCCCTCCCCTGTTTCTTAACATTAAATGGACTTATATGCGGTAGATGGATTCCCGCCAATTGTGAATACAATTCAAACACTTGTCATCATCCATGGATTCTCTGTAGAGGATCAATGGATTTAATCTATTTAACGCAGTTTTACCCTAATTTGCCCTACGGATGCGTTTAAAGGTAACTTTCCAAGGTTATTTTCATTTACCTTGTGAAAAAATAAGAAATTATAGAGCAGAGAAGTCAAACCCTCATACAACTACCTATGAACGGACTAGATCTTCCAAGCAAACGGAGCGAGTGATCTTCAGTATTTGCAACCCTTTTCCATAATCACCCATCCAACCCAGGAGGAAAGCAATATCAGGTAAGTAATTGAAAACCTTCCTATTGTCATTTTCTACGTGTTCAAGTAGTATGTTCTTCCTTGTGGTTTGAATCTGTAAATATGCATATCATGATGAAGTAAAGGATAATGAATAGAGTATGCATGATGCCATGGAAATACATAATGTTGTATGAGTGCATATAGATATTGTAAAGTAAGATAGATCATGTTTATTGCAGGAGTCCATGGCGGATCTTAGACAGAATAGGTCTGATTCAAAATTTATTAAGCCCATGTTTGTTCAGCCCAAAGGGGTACAATTTAAATACGGCATCATTGGTGATACTCACCAAGGGGATACAGACTTAGCAACATGGTCAACAAAAATCGGTCATGACAAGGACAATACCCTTTTGGATGCAATATATGTTTCAAGAATGTGGCATGTAGTCAGATTTCCGTATGCCATGGAGACCCCAGAGCTAGTAGTAGAATGTGCCAAAAACTATAACCCTGAGACCTGGCAGGTGGAGAAGCATGGAAGAGTATATGCAGACTTTTCAATTAAGGGCATCACCTCTACATTTAATCTGTCGGTTGGAAAGAGGGTGGTCAATGTGGATCTACGTAAGTTGGACACAGAATACAACAACAATAAAAAGAATGCAAGGAAGTGGAGGTCAAAGAGCGGCACCTACACTGCCTCAGCTAAATTACTCGTACACTTGTACAAATTTGATTTTGATGATGAGTATCAGTACATGATTGCCTTGCTAAGTAGGATGATAGGAAAGCTTCATGCAGGAAATTTTGTGAATTGGATGTTTGGAATCATCTAGATGGTCCTATACACAGATATTAAGCCATTATGGGCCAAGGTCATCAGCGATACACTAGATGAAGGCATGGGGAACTTGGGAGGTCAAGCATGCATGTTTTATATGACCTCATATGTTGTGTACTCATGTGCTTATAAAGAAACCTTCGATGCATTAACTATAGTGGGCAAAGTTGGTGGTGATGTAGATGATGCCCACATATGGGATCACTATCCTCAGTTATAGAGAAAGAACTACCTCCTAGATTACAAATTGGTAAATGATGCATTCTCTATGCATCTAGTCAAAACAATGGAGGAGGATAGAACCAAGAGACTGAGCATGGAAGCTCAGGAAGTTATTTACAAACATGGCACCTGGTTCATCTAGTTTGCCACATTTTCATATATAAGAATAGAGGGATTTGAAGGACAACCCCTTATGGTACCAAGATACCCTACTGATGGGGTTGTCCTGATGGAGTTTCTTAGACAAATATCTACCATAGTGGAGGCATATAAAGCATAAAAGAAGATACCTCCACTACTATTTCCAGTGTCTATGGGCTGGTATATGTGCTCAGACTCAGAGAGCATAAAGCATGTCATGGGAGGATTGAAACCAATGTATCTATAGCCATCTCCCCTGGCTAGACCCTATGATCCCTATGGAAGGATTCATAAAATAATAGGAAAACCTATTCATCAGAAGCATATCGAGGATTTCTGGACTGATTGTGAGGATGAAGCTGAGGTGAGGAGAAGAAAATATCAAATACTCACTTTGAACCAAATAAGGACTTTTGACTGCATCCCAGTGCCACCACAGCTGAAGAAAGATGATGGAAAAACTATGTCAAATGACTATGAAGACAAGGTGTACAATGACACCATATCAGCCCCCGATCTAACATAGCCAAAGGACATATCCTTGGATCAGTTTACAGGTGGCATACTACAATTAACCCAAGCTTGGGTGGATGAGTAGATAAACAGATTGAAGAAAAGAGGTGTGGCCCTTATAGTTGATGTCAAGAAGAAAAGGCAAGAACTAGCTGATGAGGAGTATGATGACTTCCTTAATGAGAAAATAAAGTCCAATGGAGAGAGGTTACCCACCCAGAAACAAAGGAAGGGTCTCCCTAGAGGAAAGAAAATTGAAGATGAACCTAAGGGGGTGATAATTGAAAGAATCACCATACCAGCTACAGGTGCATCAACATCAGGACAAGCGTCCGCATCATCCGCACCGCCCTTGATGGACAAACCAAAGAAAAAGAGGATCTTGAGGCCAGCTGTTGAAACTGCAAAAGTACAGGAGGAAGGCCAAGCCTCACAACAGGATGTAGAAGAGGATATCCCTTTTGAGGAAGTGCAGGTAAACAAGGAACCTACAAGTGATGACCCCATGAAGGTCACTAGGAAGAGGAAGGCGATGCCACTGACATCACCCCCCAAAAAGAAAAGAACATCCATGCAGGGTAATATCAGGGCTGATCCTATAGTATTAAGAGGAGCTGGTGTTGAAGTATTTAGGAAGGAGTTGCAACATGATGTGCCGCTTCCCACCATAATCAAGTTTAAGACTGAGAAGGCAGAAGAACAAACAAAAGAGGCTTTCAAGGTAGGTCAGGGAGGTCCTTTCTCCTTGGAGGACACCGTTGACCTATCAGATGATGAAGTAGTGCAGAATGTTGCCTCTCAAAGGATGGAAACTCTAGCCTCCAATACCCGCATGACTCCACATGGGACCCCATTAGCACAAATGGCGGTATTTGAGGAGGTGAAGCAAATAGAGGAAGTAAAAGAAAATAGCCCAGAGAGGGTAGCCCAACAAATAGGGCTTAACAAGTTGGTCGATTAGGTGACTAGCCCTGCGATTATAGATTTAACATACAGGGGTGATGTAAGCCCAAAGGATAAAGCAGGTGCACCTGAAGTGACAGAAAAGATTGAAGTGGCTAAGAAAGCAGAAAAGGAAAGCAATGCTCCTGATATGGGTCAGCAATAGCATGAGATACCCGTTGAGCCAAAAATGGTAGAAGTCCAATAGAAAGGCAAGGGTGATAAAGATACATCAAGTGATGCTACTGCCCAGACTCAGGGAGATCAGGGAGATGCCATAGGAAAAAAGATAAATCAGGTCATGAGGACCTTAAGACACAAGACATTGGCGCATCAGGTACGGAACAAGAAATGACCCAAGATCAGGGTGATGCACTAGGCCAACATACACAGACATCTACAAATGTTAATATGCCTCAAGATGAGGAAAATACTAAAGTAGATGAAAGTCAGAGGGAGGGAGCACAGGATCAGGTGCAGGATCATAATGTGGATATTCCACAGGATCCTCCTCAACAGAAGGAAGCCCCTCAACAAGAAGAGATGCAACAAGATCCCCCTCATGAAGAAATCCATGAGGAAGAAACTAAGAAGTCACCTTCTCCACCCAGAATAGAAACAGATATTGGAGAACAGGGCAGACATGAAGTTGATAAAGGGCATCAGGGATCTGGAGAAGAAGTGCCTCAATGGCTAGAGAAAGAAATAGGTATGGGACAAGGCTTTGAAATTCAAGAATTTGATGTTTCCACCTTGTTTGCAGAGATAATAATGAAGCCCAAGAGGAAAGCCAGATTGATGTCGGCTATAAAAAGAGATCCTACTATAGGTAGAAGGACTACTCAAGTAGCACTTCCTACAGTAGAAAAGGAGAAAGGCAAGATCACTCTTGAGGAGTTCCAAATCACAATTGTTGATTTGGGTTTTGCTAATGAGGACCAAGAAGGTTAGGAAGGGAAAGACATCATTGATTCTTTGACCCAAAGGGTAAAGAAGGAGAAAGAGAAAAATAAATAGCATAAGGAGCACATTTCTCAATTGCATTCATACATAAATGGGTTGATTAACCCCGGTAATAAACCAGTTGATTCAGTAGTCCCATTGACTGTCATATCCCAGGAGGAGGTCAACAAGCTAGACCTCATGAAGCATGAAGCCATGATCATGGAGAAATGGATGCTATCAGCCCTCACAGGAGCTGAGGATGTTTTGAGAACCTCCTTACAGAGGTGGAATTCGTTAAGCAATTTAAAGAGAAAAGTAGAAAAAATGCAAAATGAAACAGGGAAGAGGTCATTCCAATTGGAAAAGGACCTTACTGCTTTAAGTGAAATGAAGAGGATTGATCCTCAAATTCTAATAAATAATCAAGTGTTGAATAATAACATTGCCCTGCTGATAGACATCTGGTATGAGGATATTAGGTTTGAATGTGATATACTGAAGAAGTGCAGTGGCAAGCTCAAAGATATAAGCATAAAGCTGCACACCATGATGGCTTATGAAGTAGAGATCCTTGAAGCTTTAGAAGGGAAAGTAGAGGGGAAGATTGAAATTCAAGATGCAGATATTGCTATCAAGGCTCTGGATGATAATTTCCAGCCGGTAGCAGATGACCCCCTCACCCACCTGACGGAAGAGGTGATGAATAAAATCATGAGGATAAAAGTCAAGGTGGAAACTTACGATGAGACTTTAAATAACAGAAAAGGTAAGTTGGAGGCGCTTAAAGCTAAGTTTCAATCTCACAAGCATGCCATAACAAAAGCCAAAATCCAAGATGCAGGGAGGTAGATAAAATAGTGCAGGCATATGAGAACATCAGGACATCGATGAAGGTCCATATACAGGAGGATGTACTTCAGGGTGATAGCGATGCCGAATGTAATGAAGATGATGATCATGATGAAGAAGAAGAAGATGAAAATGGGGAGCATGAAGAATGAATGAAGATGCATCACCATGAAGACATATGCATAAGGCACTTATAAGATAATGAGTCATCCAAATGGTTGCCAACTGGCAACCTGTGCCACGAGGAAAAGTTGACTGAGTCAAAGTTTAATTATCTACCGTTGATCTTAATAGACAAATCCTGACCGTAGGTCATTTGTAATTGCCTCCTCACCTTATTCTATAAAAGATGCAGGGGTGCCATATTTTGAACATTTGAAACTTAATTGAAATTTGATTGTTGAAATATCAAGACTTATTTCAAATTTGTTGTAAATGTACATGTTATGCATACTGAATGAAAGAGAAGACATTTTGATTACAAATCATCATAAATCTTGAGTAATCTGTGTTTGAAATCTTGATACATGCTTTGATCAACTGTGTCTCTTGGAGTGCTTATCAGTCTGCATGTGTTGTTTTCATCCCTTATCATTTGAAATTAGCATCATCTGTATCTAGCTGTGGAACATCCTGGTGACATATGGTTTGATTTCTTCTCCTCATGAACTTATCTTGTATGTATGTGGTTCAATGGCTAAAGATTCACCAAAATTAGAAGCATTCTTTTAAATTTCTTTCAATTTCATAACAGAGCATCACCATAATTGCAAATAATGGAAAATTAAAAGCAAATAACATGAAATATGCTGATATCCCATAGATAATTGGAAATATAGAGCATATTTAGAGTAAAAGCATGTTAAATTGACAAATATCATGCAAAGATCCACTTATAGACACATCATTTGAATGAATACATAGTGTAAAAGAAAGAACAAGCTCAGGATGATCAATAATCGGAAGAATTGATCAAACTTGCAAATATATCAGCTATCCTTGGAAATAGAGTAGGAATAATCTCTTTGCAGAGTAAATTTACAGGAAATAGTGTAATACTGGTCATACAGACAGATGTAAGACCCCTTGAAATAGAAAACATGTCACATCAACCTCTGAGTAACATCAGATGATCATGACCTGATCAATGGAGACTTGGAGTCATCAGCTTATCTTAAGTTGATAGTACTTTACAAGATAATAAAGGTTTGTTGTGCAAATTTCTATGCATATTGTTATGACTAACAATCATCATCAACATGCCTCAGTCATTCTAGGCTGCAAGCTACTAGCTAAGTCAAAAGGTACTAGGAGTGAAATTTTTCATTGCATAGCTCATGGGGCCAAACCGACTACACCAACATGTCGGAGTAGGTGGGTAAATGCTAGGGGAGGTCTCATTTCATGTGCCAAGTGTCTCAGTCGTTCTGGGTTGCAAGCTACTGGCAAAGTCAAAAGGTGCTAGGAGTGACATTTTGCATTCCATAGCTCGTGGGGCCAAACCGACTATGCCAATAGGTTGGGGTGGGTGGATAAATGCTAGGGGAGGTCTCATTTCAGGTGCCAAGTGTCTCAGTCATTTTGGGTTGCAAGCTACCAGAAAAGATGAAATGTGCTAGGAGTGACATTTTGCATTCCACAACTCATGGGCTTGAACTGACTGTGCCAACACATTGGGGTGGGTGGGTAAATGCTAGGGGATGTCTTGTTTCATGTACCAAGTGTCCCAGTCATTCGGGGCAACATGCTACTGACAAAGTCACTTAAGATCCTTGAGAGCAAAAAACTATCAAACTTTGACGGAGCAGTTCTTGGAGTTCATGGCAGCTGGGAATGTTCTATTTAGACCTACAGTGCACATGGGGTCCATCCACAATAACCTCTTTTAGTTTTGGTCAACTCCAATCTGTTTGACCTTGTCAAAATCAAATGTATTCTTGCAAAATGCTTCAGTTTCATGTAGTGGAAAGGTGCTAGGAGTGATATTTTGCATTCCACAACTCATGGGGCTGAACCAACTATGCCAATGCATCGGGGTGGGTGGGTAAATGGTATGGGAGGTCTCGTTTTGTGCACCAAGTGTCCTAGTCATTCGGGGCAGCAAGCTACCAGCAAAGCCACTTAAGATCCTAAGAGCAAAAATTACCAAACTTTGACAGAGTAATTCTCAGAATTCATGGCAATTGGTAATGTTCCATTTAGACCTACAGGTGTAGGTGCGGTCAATCCATAATAACCTCTCTTGGTTTTGGTCAACTCCAATCTATTTGACCATACTGAAATCAAATGCATTCTTACAAAATGCTTCAGTTTCATGCAGCACAACCTTGTCAGGTTCCATATTTTTTGTTCTTCTTGTTGTGGGGCCCAACTGACTACACCAACACATCGAGGTGGGCAAGTAAATGCTAGAGGAGGTCTCATTTCATGTTCCAAGCGTCCTAGACATTCTAGGTTGTAAGCTACCAGCAAAGTCACTTTGTTGGTAGCTTACAACTCGAAATGACTGGGACACTTAGCACATGAAACGAGCCCTCCCCTAGCATTTACCCACCCACCTCGACATGTTGGTGCAGTTGGTTTAGCCCCACGACCTGTGGAATGCAAAATTTCACTCCTAACACCTTTCGACTTTGTTAGTAGCTTGCAACACAGAATGACTAAGACACTTGGCACATGAAATGAGACTTCCCCTAGCACTTATCCACCCACCCCAACGTGTTGGCATAGTCGGTTCGACCGCATGACCTATGGAATACAAAATTTCACTCCTAGCACCTTTCAACTTAGATGGTAGTTTGTATCCCAGAATGACTGAGACACTTGGCACATGAAACGAGACTCCCCTAGCATTTACCTATCCACCCTAACGCATTGGTGCAGTCAGTTTAGCCCCATGAGCTGTGGAATGCAAAATATCACTCCTAGCACCTTTCCACTACATAAAATTGAATCATTTTGCAAGAATGCATTTGATTTCAGCACGGTCAAATTGATTAGAGTTTACCAAAACCAAGAGAGATTATTGTGAACGGACCCCACGTGCACTTCTAGGTCCAAATGGAACATTCCTAGCTACCACAAATTATGAGAACTTCTCCATCAAAGTTTGGTAGTTTTTTGCTCTTAGGGATCTTATGTGACTTTACTAGTAACCTACTACCCCAAATGACTAGGACACTTGGCGCACAAAACAAGACCTCCCCTAACATTTAACTACCCACCCCAATGTGTTGGTTTGGCCCCACGAGCTATGGAATGCAAAATGCCACTCAGCACCTATTGACTTTGCTGGTAACTTACAATCCAAAATGATTGAGACATTTGGCAAATGAAATGAGACCCCTCTAGCATTTATCCACCCACCCCAACATGTTGGCGCAGTTGGTTCGGCCACACAAGCTGTGGAATGCAAAATTTCAGTCCTAGCACCTTTCGACTTAGCCGGTAGCTTGCAGCCTAGAATAACTGAGACACTTGGCACATGAAACAAGACCTCCCCTAGCATTTACCCACCCACCCCGACACGTTGGCATAGTCAATTTAGCCCCATGACCAGTAGAATAAAAAATATGGCTCCTAGCAAGGTTGTGGTGTATGAAACTGAAGCATTTTGCAAATATGCATTTAATTTCGACACGGTCAAACAAATTGGAGTTGATCAAAACCAAGAAAGGTTATTATGGATGGACCCCACTTACACCTATAGGTCCAAATAGAACAGTCCCAAATGCCATAAATTCTAAGAGCTACTCCGTCAAAGTTTGGCATTTTTTTGCTCCTAGGGATCTTAAGTGACTTTGTCGGTAGCTGGCTGCCCCAAATGACTAGGACACTTGACACATGAAATGAGACCTCCCTTAGCATTTACCTACCCACCTTGATGCATTGGCATAGTCAGTTCAGCCCCACAAGCTGTGGAATGCAAAATTTCACTCGTAGCACCTTTCCACTACATGAAATTGAAACATTTTGCAAGAATGCATTTGATTTCGGCACGGTCAAACGAATTGGAATTGACCAAAACCAAGAGAGGTTATTGTGGATAGACCCCACCTACACCTATAGTTCCAAATAGAACATTCTAAGCTACCACAAATTTTGAGAACTGCTCCATCAAAGTTTGGTAATTTTTTGCTCTTAGGGATCTTAAGTGACTTTGCCAGTAGCCTATTGCCTCAAATGACTGGGACACTTTGTGCATGAAATGAGACATCCCTTAGAATTTACCCACCCACTCCAACATGTTGGCATAGTTGGTTCATCTCCATGAGCTATGGAATGCAAAATTTCACTCGTAGCATCTTTCCACTACATGAAATTGAAGCATTTTGCAAAAATGCATTCGATTTCGGCACGGTCAAACAGATTGGATTTGATCAAAACCAAGAGAGGTTATTGTAGATGGACCCCACTTGCACTTGTATCTATAAACTAAACATTCCCAACTACCATGAATTCTAAGAACTGCTCTGTCAAAGTTTGGTAGTTTTTTGCTCTTAGAGATCTTAAGTGACTTTGTCGATAGCATGTTACTCCGAACGACTGGGACACTTGGCACACAAAAGGAGACCTCACTTAGCATTTAGCCACCCACCCCGATGCATTGGCATAGTTAGTTTGGCCCCATGAGCTATGTAATGCAAAATTTCACTCCTAGTGCCTTTCCACTGCATGAAACTGAAGCATTTTGCAAGAATGCATTTGATTTTGGCACAGTCAAATTGATTGGAGTTGACCAAAACCAAGAGTGGATACCATCAGATCAGAATCAAAGAAGGAGATGAATGAAAGACTACTTTTAAGACAAATGAAGGATTGTATGAGTGGTTAGTGATGCCTTTTGGATTGACAAATGCACCTAGTACTTTCATGAGATTGGTGAATTAATTCTTGAATAAATTCTTGGGTAAGTTTGTTATTGTATACTTGGATGACATTCTAATTTTTAGTAAGATGAAAGAACATTTGTGGCACCTAAGACAAGTATTGCAGAGACTAAGAGAAGAGAAATTGTTGATAAACATTAAAAAGTGTAGTTTCATGAAGAAAGAATTAGTATACTTGGGATTTGTAATTTTTGCAGAAGGATTGAAGATGGACCCTTTGAAAGTGAGAGCAATTGTTGAATGGACTACACCGGAGAGCATTGGAGAAGTCAAATCATTTCATGGATTAGCTAGTTTCTACAGGAAGTTCATTAGAAATTTTAGTCCAATTTGGACCCTTTGAAAGTGAGAGCAATTGTTGAATGGCCTACACCGAAGAGCATTGGAGAAGTCAAATCATTTCATGGATTAGCTAGTTTCTATAGGAAGTTCATCAGAAATTTTAGTCCAATTTGTAACCCTATGACAGAGACAATGAGAGGTGACAAAAAAGATTTCAAGTGGACATCAGGAACAGATAAGAGTTTTGAATTGTTGAAGTAGAAGGTGACAGAGCAACCTATTTTGGCATTACCCTATTTCAATAAGGTATTTCAAGTAGATTGTGATGCAAGTGGGAATGTAATAGGAGTAGTGTTAAGTCAAGAAGGTAGACCTGTAGCATATTTCAGTGAGAAGTTCAATGATGCAAGGAGAAGATATTTAGTTTGTGATCAAGAGTTCTATGTCATAATTCAAGCCTTGAAGAAGTGGAGACATTACTTGTTGCCTAAGGAGTTTGTGTTGTATATAGATCATCAAGCTTTGCAATATTTGAATAGTCAAGGAAAGTTGAATCAGAGACACATGAGGTGGGTAGAGTTCATGCAAAGTTATACTTTTGTATTGAAGCATAGGAGTGGTAAGTCAAACAAAGTTGCAGATGCATTGAGTAGGAGAAGGAACTTGCTGACAGAGATGAGAGTTGAAGTGTTAGGTTTAATGAATTGAAACATATGTATGAGGGAGACGCTAATTTTGTAGAACCTTGGAAAGCATGTAAGGAACCTATTGTGACAGATAGGAGTAAGTGGTTGGACTATTTCATTCAAGAAGATATGTTGTTCAGAGGAAATCAATTATGCATACCTAGGAGTTCAATGATAGACAATTTGATCAAGGAGAAACACAATGGTGGATTAGCAAGACATTTTGGCATTGACAAGATAGTAGCTTTGGTAAGTGAAAATTACTTTTGGCCTTAGATACATAAGGATGTTAGGAAATTTGTGCAGAGTTGCAGAGTTTGTCAAATTGTAAAAGGGAGTAGTCAGAATACTGGATTGTATAAACCTTTGACAGTACCAAAGAGACCTTGGGAAGACATAAGTATAGATTTTGTAATGAGATTGCCTAAGACACAAAGAGGATATGATTCAATATTTGTAGTGGTGGACAGATTTTCAAAGATGGCACATTTCATACCTTGTAAGAAGACAACTGATGCAATGCATGTAGATGACCTATTTTTCAAGGAGATTGTGAGATTGCATGGATTACCTAAGAGAATAATTTCAGATAGAGACACAAGATTTGTTGCATACTTTTGGAACACTTTGGAAGAAGATGAAGATAGATTTGAAGTTTAGTTCAACATTTCATTCACAGACCGATGGACAGACAGAGGTAGTGAATAGGAGTTTGAGAAACTTGTTGAGATATTTGGTTGGAGAGAAGACATGAAGTTGGGATTTGATTCTTTCACAAGAAGAGTTTGTATACAATAATTTAGTGAATAGGAGTACCAGAAGAACACCTTTTGAGATTGTTACTAGAGTAAATTCTAGAGGAGTAGTAGAGTTGAGAGACATCTGTATGATAGAAAAGAGAAGTGCAGAAGTAGAAGAATTTGCAGAACATATGGAGGCATGCATAATTAGGTGAAGAGGCATTTGGAAGAGATGAATAATAAGTATAAAGAGAGGGTAGATGAGAAAAAGAGACACAAAGAATTTGTAGTTTGAGATGAAGTGATGGTGTATTAAGAAAAGAAAGATTTTAAGTTGGGACATATAACAAGTTGAATATGAAGAAGTTTGGACCTTGTAAGATACTCAGGAAGTTTGATTTAGGAAATGCATATGAAGTGGAGTTATTAGAGACATTGGGTATATCACCTATTTTCAACATTGCAAACCTATATCAATATCATGAAGCAGAGTTCAGTGATAGCATTGAAGAAGACTTGAAGAAGCAGTTACCACAACAAGCATCGGAGCAGATGGTAGACATTTTGGATAGTAAAGTTGGACGTAGCACCAAAGGAAGGCAATACAAAGAATACCTTGTGAAGTAGAAAGGCAGACCAAAAGAAGTTTCATCATGGATTTCTCAGGTTGAGGTGGACTATCTTGGTTTTCCTCTAGCCCAACAAAGTGAGGGACTCACTTTTTCAATAACCCCAGATGTCTAATGCAGGAGCATCCTTGGTTCAAGAGAAATCTTGTATCAACCAAAAACATTTGCATTTTAGTCTGTTTGCATTTTAGTTTGTTTCTTTTCATTTTCTAGTTCAGTTCAAGCAGTTTAGTCATTAGCAGTTTCTATATTTTGGTCTGCATTCTACCACAATTACATTTTAGACCTTGCAGAACTAGATTTAGCATCTAGATTCATTCATGCATATCATATCAAAAATTTAGAGCATTTGGATCAAGTACCGATAAGATATCTCTATCAGAAGATCGACTGTTTCCTCAGAGCAGAGCATCCTAATAGTCTAAGATAATCAGCTAAAGGAGAAGACTTACGAAGCATTTCACAACTTGCAGAGCTAAATTTCACATCATTCAATGTTGTATGGTTCATGGCCAACCTTCCCCAAGATCTACACATCATTCTATGCATTTGGGATCAAGTTCTATTCATTTAGGTCCAACCTATCCTTGTACACATGTTACAACTCTTCAATGGAGTTTGTGATCTTCCTTGGCTGACACGGAGGAGTCATATGTTTCAAAGATGATATATTGATGTAATAGATGCCTAGGAAATTAGTTATTAAGTCCATAACATAGAGATCATTGATAATTTGAATTTCTCACGAAAGAGCTTCAAAGCTATATCTTGTGCATATTCTGATATTCTGTAATCAGGCTTGTGAGCCCTAATTGTAAGCCTGCATGTTGCAGGTCAATCTGTAGTTGAATTCTATGATATACTAAATGATTGAATCTGTATTTGCTTCAACTCTTTGTGTTGTTTCCATTGTTCTTACTCTATCTGCATGACCTAGATAGTTCATTCTGTGAACCCTCCTACCATGACTGCACCAATAATGCATATGTGCTTGACACCAAGTATACACATAAGGCATGAAGTATACATGGAATACATATCGAAAACATGATGAAGACACACAAAACACATGAAATAATTAATAGAGTACAATTTTAAACAATATATCAAACAAACAAACATGAAAACAGACACACAAGCAACATGACTCTGACACTAGCTTGCTTTGTTGTTAGGGGTCATGTGAAGAGAAGTGTATTCATGGATTACGGACTAGTAAGGACCGTCAAATTACTAGGTGACCATGACAAGTCACATGAAGCACACGAACTAGAAAACTTCATTATATTAGGTGGCTCATGGACCAACAACAAAATGAAAACATCATAGGCTAATGAGGACCATCAAATCTCTAAGTGAGTTTCATGTCAAACATAATCAAATGAGAATAGCGCGATGTATGCCCCCACCTTAAAGTGATTTCCTACTTCCTTAGAGATAAATTTCTTTAATGTAGAACATAATTCAAGACAAGCACACGAGATTTTTGGAAACACGTGCCTAGACACGATGTGTGTTCCCAAAAGCTACATTACAACAAGGGGTTGTCCCTAGAAAAGGAAAACTAAGGTGATGTTGCAAGCATGATACACAATGGCTTGTGTAGTCATGGTATGATGCCGAGCAGAGAAACAAGGTGCCACATAAATCAAATCATACAATAAATTATCATGTTAGAGTGAATAATATAAAGTAATAACATAAAGGGATCTACCTAACTGGCATCAGTGTATGAATGGTTGTATAATAAGATTATAAATATTTGGCACTATCATCATCCTCCAGTTGATAAAACTATAGAGACAAAAGAGGAAATATCACATGAAAATAAATATAAAACCTTGGGTCAACAAGGAAGGATGCTAAATTGTCCCCAAGGAAACAACAAAGATAAAATGTAATTTACGACATATAGAGGAATGATAATACAAATAGAGAGAATGTCACAATAGATTTTAGTCCCTTTGTATCCTTGTACTAAAAAGGGTATCAAGGGTCATCCAAAGAGAGCTTAACAAACAAAAATACACATCAAGCAACACAATACGAGGATAATAACACATGCAATCATACCACAAAAGAGAGAGAGGCCACATTTGCAAGTCAACCTAAAACAAATCATCCTCCTCCCAATCTTGTTCATCATAAAGGGATGGAGGGAAAGATGCAAGATAGATGACAGCAAATGTGGTGTAAGGTACTATAGCAATACATGTTTCATTATTACCTTCCAATTCACTGTCAGAATATAGCACAATAGGTTCTTCTATAGGATGTGAAGCATTATATTTCGCTAGAGGAGATGAACCACTAATAGATTTATCCTTCGCATCCATCAGTGAATGACGCTTGTGAAGAGGGAGATTCTCCTCTCTTGTATCAAGGTGAGCCATAGCACGATGATGCTTCTTTCATTCTCTTACAATTTGATTTCACTTAGTTTTGTTTGTGATTTTTGTGAGGGGAACCATAGTATCTTCCAACATGGGTTCCTTTTCTTCCTTCGCTTCAGGAACATTAGAAGAAACAAGAGGAACCACCAAAGGTTGAGAGACCATGGGAAAGGGTTCATCAATGTGGGCTACTCTTCCCTCTCAACTTGTGAAATAGGTGGAGGTACTTGAGTATCCACTGGTGATTGAGAAACCTCAGGGAATAATTTACACATAATTAATTGCTTTTCACTTGTCTCTATAGAGGTGGGTGGGACAAAATTAATATTGTGATTGTGGGGAGGTTTGTTTTGTTCTTGACGACTTCCTCATTGTCCTTGAAGGGATGGCAGAGCGGGAACCTCAGCATACCTACCAGATGCTCAGGGATGAGTAGGAACCTTCGATCCGGGCTTAACTTCATTTGCCACTTGCGGGATAGGGGGAATTACTGTCATAGACTTAGAACATTAAGAGGGTCTAGGGGAATCACTAGAAGGTATGTTATTAAGTGACAATTTAGCAATGCCTTATATTTTGGATATGACAAAGAGAATCGATCCTCTCTAGTTTGAGTAACTCCAATTAGTTTTGGCCAAAAGTAGTCAAGTGTAAAGTGTCTATGATGAGTGATGGCCTGGTACCAACTATGATGTACAACATGCACACGTCCCTCAAATGAAAACTTTAAGCTGTTATGAACCATAGAGGGGACTACCTTCATGGAGTGGAGCCATGGGTGACCCAACTTCACATGAAATAAGTCTGATGTTGAAATGATAACAAAAGTAGCATCCAATGTTCTTGGCCCAACCTTGACGACAAGGGTCAAGGCACCAAGATTTGGAAGAATAAACCCATCATGTGCTCTAATCATGATTTCTAATACATCGTAGTTATCGTGTTGTAAACCATGCATGTAGAGAAATTCTTTAGTTACTATATTTACCATGAAAATAGGATCAATCATAGCACCTCTTATGGGTTTGTAATTGATTCGAATGGTGATGTATAAAGGTCCATCAGGAGCTTCAATAGTAGAATCATGAGGAGTGAAAGATATAGTTGGTTTGGGTTTTGCTCACTCTTGATGAGGGCAAGCATCTACCATACAAAAATCTCCTTCCTAATCTTGTTCTTGATGAGTATATGGCATTTCTTGAGATGGTTCCATAATGTTAGACTCGTGATGAGGTAATGGATTTGTATATATTTGCAAATTTTGATTAGGTTGAGCCACCAATTTATTTCCTTTATCATTTACACTAGCAACCTGGATGACATTGGAATCGATGAGGTCTTGAACCTCGTGTTTAAGATGCATACATCTTTCAATGTCATGATTGGCAGTGCAGTGAAATTCACAATAGGCCTTCGAATCAAAAAAAGATGATTGCATCTTGCTTGGATCGAGAGGTTGAATAGGTAGAAGTTTGATGAGACTGTTGTTCAAAAGTGGCATCATTATAGAAAAAAGAGATTTTGATAATGGCGTGAATTGTTTAGTTTTTGGTTTTATTTTATATGGGGTAGAAGCAAAAGATGATGTAGCTGTTACATGTTTTTGAATGTGATTTGATGATATGACATTGATTTCGATGAAATTTTAGTTGTGTCTTTTGAATGAATGAGTGCGTGAGGCTTCAGATTGACCAACTAGAGCCAATGAGTGATTATTCTCATACTAACTAATTAATAGTTGGTAATCATAGAGAGTTGTGCAAAGGTTAGTGAAAGAATCAAAATGCATCAACAAGATTTTGTCACAAATGTGAGGCTGTAAATTTCCAATGAAGATTCTTTGTATATCAACATCTGGAATAGAATATTGAATTTGAGAAAAGAGGGCTTGATAATGCCCCATGAAATCTATTATTTTCTCCTTTATTCTTTGTTTACAATGGACCAAATCGGTCAAGGAGACTTGAGGTCTAATGTTTTCTTGAAAGTGTTGAAGAAATTTGTTGATTAATTGTGAAAAATAAGTGATTGAATTAGGTGGCAATGAGTGAAACCAATCCAAGGCTGAGTCTTTGAGTGACTTAGGAAAGAGTTTAGCCAATATTGCATCTTCAAAGAATAAATCACTACACATAGCTATAAGGTTGCCACATAGTTGTTCGGGTCTCCCTTCCCATTATACTTCTCAAAGCGAGGGGTTTCAAACTCCTCAGGCATTTGAGCTCTTAGGATTGGATAAGATAATGGGCTACAAATATAATGTGATGTCATAGTAGGTTTTAAGGGACTTTAGTTTATGTTTGCTAACTATTGTTGGATGGAATTCATATTTTGCAAAATTTGGTTGATGACAGGGTCAGAAGGTGAACTAGGTTGAGATTGGTATGAATGGATAGGGCTAACCATATGTTGTGATACTGTATGATTGGCTTTTTGGATAGTGATATTAGGCTTAGTTTGATTTGATGGAGGTAGGGTGATACTAGGTGTAGTATTCGGATAATTAAATGGAATGGCACTATAATGATATTTGAGATTCCCAATAGATAACCCAACACATGTGGTAGCACTATTACTAGGTTGTGTAGTTGTGGTGAGAATAGTGGAAGTGTATGTAGGAATAGGGAGTGTTGGTATGGGTGCCAACACTTAAGTCCCTATTTGATTTGAAGAACTCACATTAGTGATGATTTTTGTCCAACTAGATGATGTGAGGCCCACCCTTGTGTGGCTAATTTAATTGCATGATGGGATCCTATTATGATGTTGGATACTCCTAGAATTTGGATATTGTGTATGGACTTGTGATCCTCTTGGATAAGTTACATTAAACGAAGATGCCTAGATTAGAGTTGTGGATTTAAATGGCATGTGATGGATTATGTTGATTAACATAGTTGACTCACCTTGTATGTTATGATGATGTATTCACAAGATAGCTAGATTATCATTCCACTCTATGAGGCCCTTTCTTATGGAGCATATTTATTGGCACAATTGAGCATATTATTGTTGATTCACCTAGATGGAAGATTGATTGATTTTGGGACTTAATGTTTCTTGTGATAGAATGTCTTTGATTTGAGTAATCAAGTTAATTTGTTTATGGAGAAGATGATTTAAATAGGAGGTAGTTATGCATTCTTGAGCCTTATATAATGAATGTGTGCTTGACATGGATTAATTATATGTTGATTTGAGATGATTCAATTGCCTAATTGATTTTATTAAAAATTGAACTAAGCTTGGGGTTATTCAATTTAACAATTTGATGTGAATTGAAATTGAATATGTGAGGTTGGTAGATTAGTGTGATGACATTAGGAGACATTATGAAATGGAGATTGAAATTGTATTGATATGTAATTGATATCTATATGGATTTTAATTATCCTTCATAGTATAGATGTTTGTATTGAATATGATTATGATTGGAATTGAATTCAAGTTGCTTTGGCTATATATGCTTATTGGACATATTGACATGATTTATATTGTGTAATGTGATTTATTTACTATGATTAGATTGGTTTTTAAAATTGTGTGTAAATGTGAGTTGGCATGGGTGATGATTTGGTTACTTGTGTGTCTTATTTTGAATTTAAAATTTGGGGTCACTTTTGAGGAGGTTTGAGAGGTCTTTTCATGAGTATTTTATTCATTTTAAGTCTCTAGGTCATATACCTTGGGGTTGGGGGTCTTTTGGGCTTTGAGTGATTTAGACCACTCCCAAGTCCTTTGGGAAAAATGTGGCGTAAGTTTGGGGAAGAGAGATGGTGAACTTGTCACCATCTCCTTCCAATCTCCTAGGTTTGGGGATGAGGGTTTGACCAAGTACCACCTCATCCCAAGGTTCCACACATATGGGAGCCAACTTAGGAAGAAACTTAGAGAAGAGTGTACAAGTACACTCCTCTACCCTAGGCCTCACACATGTGTGAGCCTTGAGGAATCAAATCACTCCTTGGGGTTTGAGGATTGGTGGAGAGGGATGAGGTGGATTCCATGTGGTACCTTCTCATTTGGAGAGGAGGCGTGACATGTCATCCATTACTTATACCCTCTTGGCAAATGGAGAAGACACTTGGAAAATCAATTTCACTTGTGAAGTTGAGAGTTGGAGAGTGAGAGATTTGGGAAGATTGAAGGAGAAAGCTAGTGGAGCTCTTGGAGGGACTTCACCAAAATTGTGCTTCATCAACTTTTGGGAAAAGCTTTTGTGAGGTAGGCATCCTTCTTGTAGATTGATTTTTGTGTGTTCTTGAATCTAGATAGAAAATGGAAAAATGAGTGTATGTGTTTTGTGTCCTTTTATCTTCATTTTTTCTTTTTTGTTATTGATGGGCTTGTAGTGTGTTGTTGGGTTGGGTGTAATGTGTTGGGTTGGCTCCCCAAAATGGTTGTGAGCAACCCATGTGAGGGGTTGAGGGAGGTAAGAATCCTCCTTGGGGAAAATTTCACTCTCTTGAAAGAGAGATTTGGCATGAGTGCCATATTTTTCTTTTTAGTGTGGCATGAGTGCCATTTGGTATTGGAGTATTGGGATTTTCGGTGTTAAAATGGTTATGGAGGTTTTGGAGGTTTTGAAGAGAAATGAAGATATACATATGTGATTTTTGGTGTATTAGATTCATTTTCCCCAAGGTAGAGTTTTCTACTCTACTCCCCCTATTTTGGATTCTTGTTGGAATCCTTTGTGTTGTGTAAACCTTGGTTGGGATTGTGTGTTGTTCTTTTATGAGAAATGAATGGTGGATGGTTTTGGTGTCCTCCTTGGGTTTCAGAGTTGGCCTCCTAGCTGGGGGGTGGTTTATTAGCAAGTCAATGGTTGGGATGTGAGCACCCTATTGGTCCTTGGGTGTAATTTTCTCTTGTTTTGCAGGTTTTTTGACAAATAGTGAAGACAAGAGAAAAGTCTACTATTGTGGAGATTGTAACCTTGTCAAGAAGAAACTATTCTATGTAAAAGAGCCTCACTTTTGTATTGAGAATCTTGGGTCAAGTTTGTAAAGGTGGTTAGATAAGTTTTGTAAGTGTTAAAAACTGTGGTCCATGAGTCACTATGGGGTTGTAAATGTCCTTTGGATGAAGGATAGTTATGTATCTTCAAGATTGTTCACCTCTCTCTTGTTAAGTTTCTTAAATATGTAAATAATGTTCCCTTGCATTGGAGTGTATATGGTAGAAGAAAAGAAAGGAAAAGAATGTAAATATTATAATTTACCTTGCACTTAGTGTATGAATGGTATCAAACAAGAAAAAAAAATAGTTTAGTTGTATTTTTCTTGTTATGCAAACATAAATGAAAATCATTGTTCTTTCATTATAAAACTTGAGTATGTGATGACATAAAAAAAATTATAGAGTGAACCATTTTAATCTTTTTCTATTTGTTTTGAAGTTGTTAGAATAAAGAAATAAAATAAAATAAAACCAATGTATTTAGTACTAGCAAGGAGAAACAAATGTGTGTTGTTACAACACTTACATTTCTATTATATTTCCTTTTATGAGCATATTTAATAAAAGGCAAATCAATAAAAAGTGAACATTAGGACATTTAGTTATTTTACTTATTTAATCAAAATTTAGTCATATAAGATTTATAATGGATAAATGCATTTCCTCATTTGAAAAATGTATATACATAGGTTACCATGCTACCACATTCATTTGATATATATATATATATATATATATATATATATATATATATATATATATAACAATGAAATGAATTAAGGTTTGGTTAATAGACAAATAAAAATAAATAAAATTTTAAAATAAAAATAAAAATATTAATAATAATAAATAATAGTGGTTTTGGGTGGGCAGCCTGTAACGGCCGCTGCCTCTCCATAGGCTGTGGAGGTGGGGAGGAAACCCCTCCCCCCCCCCCACGCAGGGCTTAGAAAGGCCATGGCATCCATAGGGGGGGGTCGTGAGCCCCTCCAATCATAATTTTTTTTATTTCAGTAAAGTTGTTTTTTTATAAAAAAATATATAGAGATATTAGAATAGATATATACATATATTTATGTACAGTCATCTGTGTGTATATATATACATATATACATCAAGTTGATGTATAAATAAATATATATTATGAAATCTCTGTTTTAAAACAAAAACCCTATATATATTGTTGCCTGTAATTGGATATTTCTCTGTTAAAGACAACAATCATATATATATAATATATATACTACTTGAATTTGTATGTTTATGTATTGTTACAAAGGAGTATACCTTTGTATGTAGACATTTAGATAGATATAAATTTGGTTGTTCCTATACACTGTAAAAAAAAAGATAAGAAATTTAAATGTTAGTCCATAAATAAATCAGATTAAATGGTGGAAATGGAACAAAAATAGTTTCATGAAACATTAGCAAATCTAAATATTTTCATTTAAAAAAAAAAAAAAAAAACTAGCATCTTTGAAGGAGAAGATATTTCTTCCTCCTCCTTCTTGCCTCCCTTCAAACCTGCAAAAGAAAATGAAAAGAATTGACTATATTAGGCTCTTTTATAACTCTAATTTGTAATTAGTAGTGTTGCCCTAGAAATTAGTGGTAATTAATGATGTTTGATGTAAATTAGTTTAGTTAAGTAATTTTGTTTGATTTTTAGTTGAGAATAGAAATTATGGTGCTATCATGTAGTGACTTCTAATTAGAAGGTGTTATTACTTAGTAATTTTTTTTAAAGTAGTATAGTTAATGTTAAATATGCATTATATTATAAGGAACTTGTATTTTTTTCTTATGTAATTATTTTAGGGAATATTAGTGGGGTTAGGAATAGAATGAAATTATTGTATTTAAAATTTATTAATTGTTGTCCTCATTTAAAGTATAAAAAAAAATATATAAAATATATATTTCTTTGAAAGCAAATAGTAATAGAGTTCATTTAATTATATTACGGTTTTCATATCTGATTGTATCCCCCTCTAAAGTTGTAAAATTGAGATAAAAGATAATTAATTATTTGATTTAATTGTCAATGGAAATCTCATATATATCTTTATTGAATTAATGTTTGATTAAACAGTAGCATGCTAGGAATTGAAATTAATTTTGGATAATTATGCCTCATGCTTGAAGGCAAAGCTATTTGTCATATCCACCTAGAAAAACCTAGGAGGGAATTAATTTATGAATTACTCCTTCATGGTGTATGTAATGTGATGTCAAACCCTATTAGGTTACCTCCATTTATGTAGGGTGTAAGAATGATGTTTGTTATACCCATCATTTTCAAAATCTCTCTCCCCACTTATGCGGCGTGCTTGGTCTGATGTTGCACGATGACACAATTAAGTGCACACGTTATCATGTGATATATGATAGTACCTTGTGTTAATGATGTTTTACAAAAATAAATTGTTTGTTCGGGTAATCATGTCCACATGCAAATGTGGGCATGACAGATGCAAATATAATGTTATTGTGCACTATGTGAGCTAAGCCACACAAGACTTCTAGTCCCTCTTGTCCTTCAAGTAATAAACTTATTAGACTCTCAACAATAGGGATGACCTCCTCAACTATATGTTTTAAGCTTACAAATTGCTGAAAAATTAGCCAACTTAGTGTTTAATCTTTGAATTTGAGCTTCAAGAACCTGAGCCACGAGGTCCTCTATGTTGATGGTTTCATGAAAAGTTGTTGCTTCTAGGATATGTGAAGTAGGGATATCATGAAGAAGTGATGGGCCTGCTTGTGTGATTGGACTCATGAATCGGGGTTCCAATGTGTTGATATCAGTGCTATTCAAAGCATTAGAACCCATAATTCTATGACTTCTTCGCACAAAAGTGTTAGAAGCAGGGCATTAGGTCGCAAAACTCATAAATTGTTTACAAGATTTAGTGACACTAAAAATGTACACAAAGAAGAAATGAATGATGTGATGAAAGAAGAGGTTGACTTTTTGTTTAAATGAATCAATGTTTTGCACTTTTGATCAAATGTAAAGACATATAATGCAATAATAAACCTTTTGATCAAATTCACCTCTACTCAAGCTCAATTTGAATTAAGCAATGCTTATATTCGAATCAACCCTAAATCTAACAATTCAAGAATGCTCTATCTTTCAAATTTCAACACAAGATGATATTTATGATATGCAAAAGCAATGTAAAATCAGATTTGATAAGCAAATAACATCAGCAAAATCTAAAAGAAGACACTAATCACAAACCCTAGGCTTCAAGACTAGCTAGGCTTTCTTTAAAATGTAAGATTTTTTGAAAAACCCTAACAATGAAGAAGTGTAAATGCAAAATACACCACTATGAAATGGGTAATTAATGTTGTACCAATCAAATCTGATGCACAAATCATAAATTTATATCATGCTATGATGATCTATACTTATGACATATATACAATATGACAAACATACTTTTTCTACACCTAAATCCAATGCTTGATTTTCAAAATTTCAAATTCCAAGATGTAAGAATGTTATAAACACAAGGAAAGATAAGGTACAACAAATGAAATCAATTTAATCAACCAATTAATGGATCAAACCCTAGGCTCAAGACTAGCTAGATTTTCAAGGAATGCAAGGTTTTTGTAAACCCTAACAATGGATCAAATGCAAAAAGCAAGGTATGTAAGTATACAAATGATGAATAAACTAGATCTTAATCAGATCTAGGATAGAAAACACATTATGTTTATATGACGAAGGATGCAAGGGTGCAAGATACATCAGGTTCACCAAAATGATAGGTGGAAAAGGGAGACTTAGCCTAAAAGGTTAAACTAGGTCAAACCCTCTTCTATCAACATTGGAACACAAACCAAGTTTAGCTTCTACCTTGTGAAGGAGAGCCAAACTACAGGGGTTTTGTCCCTTTTTTATATAAAGGAGTGTCAACCAAATTCAACCAATCAAACTAGGGTAAAACCTAAACCCTAATTATGCAAGATTGACCAATAAATTACTGTCAGAAATAGATACAGAGATTTTGAAAGTACAATAGAGATCACGAGACAGTGCAGAGTAGGAACCTGAGTTTAGGAATGTAGAACTACCAAAGCGCTAGGTGCCCTAGACCCATATTAGGGTTTTTATGGGATCTTTAGATATGGGTGCCTTCCTCTTGTTAGAGTTGGCTATGATTGGAGCCACCCAGGATCTAGGACTTCATGAAAGCACGAGAGAGATCAAATGAGAGAATAATTCTATTCTACCAATGAATGCAAAATATTGTTACAAGATTGTTATTATAATGTATATGGCATGCCTTGTTTATAAAGACAAGGATGCGAGACAAGATGTTGTAGTCATGTGACAAGTGTTTTAATCCTATGACATGTGACAACTATAGGATAAGATGACAACTAGAAACATCTAGACACAACTAGAAACATCTAGTAGACTCACTATGTCAACTTAACATGTGAATTACGTGTGATGTGTGAATATTATTTAACTAATAAATAGTTAAATAATATGAATTATTCACACAAGAGTAAACCAGTTAGGTAATAACCTTGTTCACACCAACAACCCCCTTAAGTGCAACTTAGGGAGTAGATGACTAAAGCAATATGCAATGATGGATGATGGATGATGGGTCCCAGCTACTAGGCCATGTTAGGTACCCATGTACAACAAATCTCAAGTGGAGAAAAGGAGAAAACCTCATGGGACAAAAATCCTCTCCAAAAATGAGAATGCATAAAACAATGAAAGCGAAAGAAGAAGTGATAGTAGGAGGACTCAACATGACCCCCCAAGGACTACTTCTATCACAAATATACAATAAAATACCCCCCACATGAGAGAAAGTGTGAGACTGTAAGTCCCCCCCACAATGAAGTAGCTCCTATGCTGATGGTGAATGCCTGAAGATGAATGTTGAAGAGAATCCTATACTTGCAAACAACATTCCTCCTCTTAGGAAGAAACCAATCCAAAGGCTGATGTAGAAGAAACTCTATCTCCAAGAAGAGAGATGAGGGAAGAAGTCTTAAGATGGGTGTCTCTAAAAACTACTGAAATGTCCATATGTTAGAATCAAAGAATGAAACTATGCAATAAGGTGTGATCAATCCAAAATCCTCGGTAGACTTGGGAAGAACAACCTCCAAAGATGAAGTAGATGGGATAACAGTTGTGTTGTAACTGTCATCAAAGAGGAGAGATATCCCCTCAAGTGTGTCCTCCAAATCTGCAATATGAGACTCACAAAACAAGTCTGATATACCTACCAAGAAAGTATCCCACAAGTTGTATTTGAAAGACAGGAATGATCCTACTCAACTGAAGTAGAAGAAACCATGTCGATCTCGATCTCTAAAGAAGTAGGAGGTTGAGGAGATGGAAGCTCAGCACTAGTCTCATGAACCGATGTAGATGAAAGAACACCAAGGTTCAAGTAACTAAACTTCTCCTCAGAAACATGATTCACACTTGATGCATGAGTGTGAATATCAATCAATGGATCTACATCATTAGAAGAAGCAAAATGAAAGAATGTATACAAGCAAGATGTATGATCAACCATCCCTATAGCAATGATATCTCTACTTTCCAAGTCTCGTATGGTCACTGAATCAAGAGTGAACTCAATTGTCTTGTCTACACCACAATGAGTAATCTAGTAGATGGAAAGGATATTGGTTGACAAGGAAGGCACACACAACACATTATTGAAAGTACCCTCATCGATATCAATAGTCCCTTTATTAGTTGCATGCATGTATGTACTGTTACCCATAAAAATAGGTGGAAAAGTACATGACTCAAATGAAGAGAACATCCCTTGTGAAGATGCCATATGATGAGAAGCTCTAGAATTAAGAAGCCATCTCTCTAATTGAAGACTTGTAGAAGCAAAGCGTACTTGTCCTTGTCGTTTGTTTGTCCCATTAGCAATGTCTATTGTCCTTGTCGTAAGTGTGCATATTGCAAGAAACTAGGACATGATGATTCCTCCTTGGGAGAGGATGAGGACTTAGGTGATTTAGTTGACTCTTTTTCTCACTCATTATTCTTGAAATCCTTAGTTTTTTGTTTCTTGCCTTTTCTAGTTGAAGCCTTTTGATCCTTTGTACCTTGATTAGAAAGAAGAGATTGAGGTCTAGGAGACTTCAATGTGCCCATGTGCACTAACTTAGTTTGCTCCCTTGTGAGTGATGTGGCAAACTCATCAAGTGAAGGCATTGTAAAAGATTTCCCAAGTCCATCCATAGTAGCATAAAAGGTAGAAACAAAAACCGAATAGTCAGGACCAAGATTGGCAAGGGTTGAAAGAATCAATTGAGTGTCCTCTTTCTCAATTCCACATTGTTTGAGCTGCAATCTAAGTGACTTTAGCTTTGTGAATAAGTCTTGGATGCTTGCAAAGTTGTTTGGATTCAAACCAATTAATTCATTCTCCAATTTGAAACCTCTCATAGTATCTTTCTTACCAAAGAGATTTTCTAAGGTAGTCCACACTTGATTATGTGTAGTACGAGATTCAATATGAAAAAGAAAATCAAGAGAAATAGACAAGCATAGGGTTCCATAGGCTTGATCACATCCATTGTACCACTTTTTCTTTTCTACAGCTGTAGTTGGTTCAACTTCTATACCCATTGTTACTCTATGAGTTTTCAAACTTATTAAATGAATCTCCATTTTAGTTTTCCACTCAAGATAGTTATATGGTGTGAGTAGAGGACGTTTGTTTGGATCCATGATACAAGAGTACAAAAAACAACACAAGTACAAACCCCCTATTGCTCAATCAAAGAGATCACCCCCCCAAAAAAAATGATTGTGGGACTTTATGATCTATCCAATTACAATTTCCACAAGCTAAAACAACAAAGTGGTCTTTGATTTTGGTACAATGCAAAAGCCAAGATTAGGCTAAATCTAAAAGAATAATTTTGTAGTAAAATTAGATCAAACTGATAGTAGATATGTAAAGTACTCCAAAAATCATGCTTTTTCAAAAAAAAATCTCCAAAAAATGTTATTGTATGCGCCCAAACAAAGCCATTGAAGTTCTGAGAGCAGTGTATAAGTCCGTTGTAGATTTGAAGAACATACGAATGTTTTAAATAATGTCAAAGATGTTGGTGGAAGAGTGGGGCCAGCTCTAATGGTGCCCAATACACCACATGGCGATATCTTAGACCCCAATACCTACAATCCTACAAAGCCACTTCTACCTACGCAAGGCTTGTACCCTTCTTACACAAGATGGAAAAAAACTACAAAATAAATAAAATAAACCAGAAAATTTTTTATTTACCCACCAATCAAATGGAGATTCTACTGACTCTACCTACATAGTGCTTGCACCAAAGAATCCAAAGATTCTACAGGAATATTCCCTACAAAGATTTCGTATGGTCGAGAGGCAAAAAAAATTGCCTTTTACTACAACTTTGTCTGACATCAGCGAATTGACAGTTGATCTTGGGATTTTTGGGCCTCCTGAATGCAATGGCGGGGTCTAATTTTGCCCAAACTTCTCCAAAAGATCATGTACCTGGTGGATCCAACATGCACCCCTAACTTCAAACCCTCATAGATTTGGCCTCTAATGTATGATTTAGATGAAACAAAAGGCGATCTTAACTATCTCAGACCTCCTAAACACAATGGTATGCTCAGATTTGCAGCAACATGCTGCAAAATGAACCTGCAATACAAGGCTACAAAGAGGAAACCCTCACAAATCTAGTATTTCTATCAAGTTTTTCTAATTCTCCAGATCATCATTTGATGCAAGAGAAGAGCATACTCACCTATCAAGATCCACCATGAATTGCACTCACGATCTCTCAAAAATTGACTAACACAAAGTGATTCTTCCTAGATCTCTAATACCATGTTAGAGTTGGCTATGATTGGAGCCACCCAGGATCTAGGACTTCATGAAAGCACAAGTTAGATCAAATGAGAGAATAATTCTATTCTATCAATGAATGCAAAAGATTGTTACAAGATTGTTATTACAATGTACATGACATGCATTGTTTATAAAGACAAGGATGAGATACAAGATGTAGTCATGTGACAAGTGTCTTAATCCTATGACATGTGACAACTATAGGATAAGATGACAACTATCAACAACTAGCAACAACTAGACACAATTAGACAAACTAGAAACATCTAGTAGACTCACTAAGTCAACTTAACATGTGAATTATGTGCGATGTGTGAATATTATTTAACTAATAAATAGTTAAATCATATGAATTATTCACACAAGGGTAAGTCGGTTAGGTAATAACCATGTTCACACCAATACCTCTATCAATAGTCTTCATTCTTGTAGCTTGTCTTCGTCTAATTCTTCCAAATGCGACTTGCACACAAACAAGAAGGAAAAGGGTTGTGTTGTATTTAGGGGCTTGCCTTAGTCAAACCCTATGTTGGTGTTTCCACCTCCACTATAGTAATGATTAGAGATCCAAGAGTGTGTGCCCTAAGAGGACAAAGGCAAGATCTACAATAAATGATGAAAGAATGAATGTAAATGATAAAGATTACCACAAGATATGAAACCCTAGTTAGGGTAGGTGAATCAAGACCATGCACCAACAAGAAGATAGATCATGGAGGCTTGAACTTCTTTCAAGACCAACAAACAAGAATCATAACATCCACACAAAGAGCTTTTCCAACCATGAAGAACACTTAAGCATAGGAGATCAATTCATCAAAGCACAAGCTAAGTACTTCTAATCTTCTCATAACAAGCTCTAGGTGTTAAATGAATAATAAAACTCCTTTATATATGCATTCCCCACTCACCAACAATGAATAAAACCAAATGGAGATGACTAGGATAAGCCAAGGAGGTGTTATAAGCTGACACCATAAAAATAGGGTTGGGAGTAACATTTGGGACTAGGGTGCTAGGGCCCTAGTCCTTTAGCCCCACAAACTCTAGGGAGTGTCAATTAAAGTGGGCTTAGACTAGTCCTAAGTTTATTTTGTCAGTTTTATTCATCAGGATCAAGATTTAATTGTTTAATGTTCTAAAAGGTGTCAAAATAGGTCCTGAGTAGCAAGGGTACACATTTTACTCCATAACACAAACATTGGAGAAATAACGTCAACTCAATTAGGTCATAAAGGAGAAACAAAATTGTTGGAAATCATCCATGAACAAATAGAAATAGAACTTGATATGGTCTAAGAAGCTAATTATTATGGAAAGGCCAAATTGATAGTGGATCCCACCCTACCACCAATCAGACCATATGATCTCATTGAAGATCTCAAGACAACCTATGTAGAGATCTCTTTTATAGATCTTCTTAGAAAATCACCTTTACATTGCATAGCTCTTATGAAAGCTATCATCTTGAAACATCTTGAAAAAATCATGTCACCTCCTAACAAATAAATAAACTGAGTAGACCTGGATCTGGAACCTTTGAACATTGAGCTAAAATACCTTGGATTCTTTTTCACCCTTAAGCAAATGCCACTTGAGGATAAATTGACTAAGAAGGGGGATTCAACCTTGCATTTACAACTGTGGATTTATGTCACGTGCATAAAAATAACCCTAATTGATGATCGAGTGACTATCAATATTGTTACATTTTCACTTCTCAAAAGGATGGGATATAAACTTAAATAATACAGCCTACCATAACACTCTAAGATGATATGACAACCTAAAGTGACCATAATCAAGAAAATAACTCTTCCAGTCTCTCTTGGACCAAGGAAAATCCCAATTGTGTTCTATGTTAATATTTGATAGAGACACGGGTTACAACCTACTTTTAGGAAGGCCATGGATTCATGCGATTAAGGCAATTCCTTCTACCCTATTCCAAGAAGTTTAGTTTTTACATTTTGGGAAAGTTTATGTTGTGAAGGGAGGCCTCATGCCATTTAGCATGTTAAAGAGTGACGCAACAAAGAAAAAAATTAGTATCCCAATCAACTATGAACTATCAACCAATAAAATTGTGATACCAAAGCCAACCCCACAAGTCCTACAAATGAAAAATAAAGATGAGCAAATAAAAATAATAGTAAATATAGGAATCAAAAAAATCAAAAAAGGGGAACCATTGCAACAGAAAATGATAGTTTCAAAAGAAACGATGGTGAAACTCATGGAACTTCTTGAGCAAGATAGTCCCTTGAGATGCCCCCTAGATATTTTACCATCAACCTTCACCTACTATATCAATGCAATAAAATGATACTTGGGAACCACCTCAAGTTCAAATTGAAATGGTTGAAAGATTACCTAATAAAGATGAGGTGAGTGAAGAAAGGTTTAGGAAAGAAAATAAATTACGAATAATCATTAGGGAAGAAAATCCAACCATTCTCGAGTTACTAGAGACCTATATTGGATATTCTATGGTTCTAAGACTAGAACCTATTGGAAAAACAAGTTTAAGTTTTGTTCCTCTAGAAGAACATGGGAACCCCCTGTTTAAGGTGAAAATTGATGAAGAGGATTTACTAGTGTTTAGGGTTAACTTGTATGAATCCTCCTTTCACCTCAAACATTCAAGGACTTCAGCCAAGTAAGAAGTCTACTATCAAGCTTTCGATTACTTGGAATGTAGGGAAAATTGGAATTGTGTAATTTACTTGTTCAATTATGCTCAAAACCCTAATTATGCAAATTCAGAGGCAAACAGACAAATTACAGAAAATGCTCACACATAGAGATGTAAAATGACAATCAAATGTATACCAAATTTTGAAGTTTGGGAAGTGAAATAGTCGGGGACTAATGAACAAGCGACCTAGTCCAGTGCCATACTTTTTGTCAGGATCTGGAAACCTTGTCTATAACCTATTCCTATTGTTCTGGAGATTTTCCTATTGCAGGATCTAGAGGACTAATGAGCAGGCACCCAAGTCCAAGTCCCTATTTTCTCTTCTGATCTATAATTCTAACAGTCTGTATTACTCTCCTACAACTCCACTTTTTCTGCGTCTACAACCTGTAACCTACAATCACGAAAAAATGGTTTGGGGGTTGTGGTGTTTAAAGGCTTGCCTCAGTCAAGCCCCGGAGAGATATTCAAGTCTTTCAAACACCATTGTCAGATAAAGATTATGCATCCCTATGGGATAGAGGCAAATCCAAATGATAAATGATTGAAAACACAATTGATATCACCTTGTAGTGAAGATCTCATAGAAGGAAGAAGCTCTTCATGCCATGAGGAGATGGATGCCAAATCTACAAATTCAAACATAAGAACAGCACAAATTCTGCTCTGCTACATACAATGAATGTCTTGAATCACTTCTACACAAGCTTATGAATCAAAATTGTCATCTAATTTCCATCTAGTTTACAAATGAATGCCTAAACATGCTTATATATGCAACTACAAACATTCCCACTAAGAATTTTGTAATTGAAACTTACCGTGTCGGCATAGGACCTAAATAATGGTCACAAACTGACACTTTGAAATTGGTCCTGACCTAAAATAGGGTAGGACTAGGGCATGGGCGCCCAAGTCCTCCCCCCTATTTCAAGCAGGATTATTGTTAAGTGCATCCCCTAAGTCCAAATTGCCATGAAACTTTAGGGTTTTCTCATTGGGAAGTTAGATTAACATGAAAAATGCTATAAATGCATAAACAGGACCTAGGAGCTAAACCTTAAGAGGGAAAAGCCCCCAAGGGGACATTTTCTAACATAACATTTAGCCCCCACTTCAATGTATGTATAAACACAAGGCCAATACATGCATTAAAGTATGGTCAACAAACCCAGCAAACATGCCAAGAATGGAGTAGACACACCAATCACCATGAAGACAATAATAGGCATGCAAAACACTGAGAAGACAGTTACAGTCATGCAAAACACAGAGAATACAACATTGAAGACATGCAAAACACATTGAATACAGTGAATGCAGTGAAGACAGATGATTTTTTTTCTTTTTCTTTTTTATTTTCATATATGAAATGCAGATGCAAGTACAAGGAAAGTAAACACACCACCCATAATGTAGGAGGGACTCATCACCACCAATCTTTAAGACTATGCTTGGGAATAAACATGCAATACAAACACACTTGGAAGACACGGAGAAAACACAGCAGACAAGTGATGGAGTGTTCCTATTTCTAGGTTCAACACTATCTTAGGCACATTACATGCACACACCAATGATTGGGCTTTGCCACAACAATCACCAAAAACATGCTTAAGGGTTGAGTTAGTCACAGAACTGCTCCCTGCCTTGCGATGAGGACTTTTTGAAAATGACAGAATGTGCACTCTCCACGAGAAATACACCATCCTTGCCTCGCAATGAGGGATTAAGATAGAAAAGGGATGTGATATCCCCACCTCACAATGAGGGCTTGAATGATTGTAAAAGATTTCAAACAAATCTCAGAGTGTAGGAGGGACTCATCGCCACCAGTCTTTAAGACTACACCTAAGAATAAGTACACTGCTAACATCTACAACATATAGCTTAGCTTATATATGCCCCCAACTTAAGGTGGTTGATATCAGGTATCGATATCAAGCACGTTAAGGTAGGAAGAAAACACACAAGGGAGCACGAGCTCTCACAAAGCCCATGCCCCCTGGAGGTGACATGTACGTTATGATCGCCAAATGTTCCCACAAACACATCCCTGCAAGAAAAGTGTTAGTGTCCATATAATCATGATAAACAATAATGCATATGCTCATTCACACAAAGAGACAAGGTTATACTATGAATTTGGAGACTGAGTATAACCGTGGGGCTATATCATGAAAATCTCAAAACTGAGTACACCCAAGGTGAGATTCAAAGACAAATAAAGTGCATGGAGCAGCAGTATTGTTATGTTTTGTAAGTGCGATAAGACATCATCAAGATCACATGACAAAGTGCATGGAGTGATTCTACTAGCCAAGTGTTAGATAATATATATCAACCCCATTGTCATGTAGGAACTAAGTCCAATTTTTTATTTCTTGCTAAAGGGACGCTAGGTCCGCATCAGTATAAAATGTTTTGCATCATCCACCAGCTAGATAGAAACACTATAGGAAGGGAAACAATAAATCAAGAGAGGAGAAACAAGTGCCTTAGGGATAGTCACGTAGGAGGGTGCCCCCAAGTCACCAACCGCAACGCTATGTCCGTAAGACACAACACACAACAATGAAAATAGAGGAGAAGCAATATAGAATAATGATGATACAAATAGAAGAAGGGTCACAACAGAGGCAGTCTCCTGGTATCTTTGACCTTACAAGATAATCAAGGGTCATCCCAGGAGGCCTGAACAACACATAACACATCACAGGGGAAACGTATCATGAGAGATACAGGGTTAGAGATACTTACTTGGAGGGACAATTAAACTAACCTTTGTCAATAATTAAATCAATGCCATTTTTCTATGGATTAGGTGAATTCTCAACTTTCTCCTTGTCCACTTCTATTAAACCAATTATTTCATCATAATTCACATAGTCATCTTCATCATCATAAGTTTCATTAAGAGAGTTTTCATACTCATCATTCTCAATGTGGTATGTGAAGTCTTCTACTACCCGAGGGTATGTGTTCATGAGAGATGTGTAATTGTCTAAATCATATCGAGGCATGACATTATTTTGTACAATATGTGTTAATCCTTGAACAACATCAATACCATCTTGTCCTTCTTTTATCAATTCTCTTATGTTGTGAATCACAAATATGGCTTCTTCTACTATCCTTTCAGTTTTAACAAATGCTTGAAATTTGGCTAGCTCTTTATCAAGTTTGTTTATTTGCTCATCAGTTACATATGTTATCACATCAATGGGGACCTCAACATCATGAAATATTTGTTCTTCCATTGTATCTGTAGGAGGCATGATATCTTGCAAAAGTTGTGTTTCTTCTGTTGTAGGGAAAGTGTCATTGATTTCATCATTTTGTGCCAGCATATCCTCATGGGAAGAATCATTTTTGAAAGAATGACTAGAGGAAGAGTTTATGTCATCATCAAATGGAGCCGTTATTGAATGCATGGGAGAAGTGATATCACCATCATCTTTTTCAGTGCTACTCATGGAGAAGAACTCAATTAAGCTTTCTAATATCGTAGGATGTCCACTCGTGAGGTTTAAAAATTGGTCAACATCAAGATATTTGATAAATGCATGCAAAGATACCATTTAAAAATGACATGAAGGTGTCATGTGTATGTTTTCAAATCAATTCCAAATCATATTTCAACAGGTTTTCAAAATTTATGCCAAAGACAAGTGTAAAACTATGTATGAAAATGATTGAAAATGTTTGATTTTGTTTTTCAACTTTTTCAATGCAAATAAGTGAAAAAAAAGGTGTTGTAAGGAAATTGATCAAGGGTAGAAAATAATATGTCTGATATCAGTCCCATAAATCAATAATATCCTTCACAACACACTTTTGATGTAAACCTAGGATGATGACAAGTCAAAACCTAGTGAAAATACACTAAAATATGCAATTTTTCACAATTTTTCAATGCAAAGACCCAACAAAAGGGGTGTTGTAAATAATTTTAGGAGGTGGAGTAGATTATAACAGTAATATCAGCCACCTAAAGCCATAAAATCTTTCACAACATGCTTGGAGTGTAAATCTAGGTCAAACCCTATGTCAAATATAGCCAAAATATGCAATTTTTCATGAAATTTCAATGCAAAAGAGCATGACAAAGGGTGTTTTGAGGAAAATGATGATGGAAAGAAAATTATAACAGTAATAATAGCCACCTAATGCCAAAAAACCAATCACAACATGCCTATAGTGCAACTCAAGGTCAAACCCTATGGAAAATATAGCCAAACTATGCAAATTTTCACCAAATTTCCATTGTAAGAGGCCAATAAAAAGGTGTTGTAAAGAATTTCAGGAGGGGAAATAGATAATAACCCTGATAACATCCAATTAGTGTGGAAAAATCCTGTACAACACACCTATGGTGCAAATCTAGAGAGATGATAAGGCCAAAATCTAGTGAAAATCTAAGGTTTTCAAACCCTGGGCATGAAATTTTTCAAGGAAGCCACTATGATGAAACACTGGAGTTAGAAATAATTCCTAATGAGTGTTTTAAATGGTATTAAAATCTGAAACAATATTTTGACTACAAACCCTAGCTAATGCAAAACTAGGTTAAAAGGGAAAATGCACAATTTCAAGCAATTTTTATGAAAATGCAATCTAAATGAATGGTGAATGATGAATTTCTGTATTTTAAATCAGATCTGATGATAATGACATAAATGTTTTGGAATTAAATGCAAACTAATTTAAATTATTTGAAAATGCAAGCTAGAAATGCCATTTTTTTTTTAAATTTTGCAAATTTTTCAATATTTTTGTAATTTTTCAAATGCAATAAGATGAACAATGATGTGAATGAATGAAATGAATGTAAATCTGAAGCACAACACTCGGCAAGGTGCAAAATTCATTAAAAACATAGGTTCACCAGAATGTTTAAGGTGAAAATTGATGAAGAGGATTTACTAGTGTTTAGGGTTAACTTGTATGAATCCTCCTTTCACCTCAAACATTCAAGGACTTCAGTCGAGTAAGAAGTCTACTATCAGGCTTTCAGTCACTTGGAATGTAGGGAAAATTGGAATTGTGTAATTTAGTTGTTCAAATATGCCCAATTATGCTCAAAACTGTAATTATGCAAATTCGGAAGCAAACAGACAAATTACAGAAAATGCTCACACATAGAGATTTAAAATGACAATCAAATGCATACCATAGTTTGAAGTTCAGGAAGTGGAACAGTCAAGGACTAATGAGTGGGCACCCTAGTCCAGTGCCATATGTTTTGTCAGGATTTGGAAACCTTGTCTGCAACTTGTTCCTATTGTTCTAAAGATTCTCCTGTTGTGGGATCCAGAGGACTAATGAGTGGGTGCCTGAGTCCAAGTCCCTATTTTCTCTTTCGATATGTAATTTTGACAGTCTGTACTACTCTCCTGCAACTCCAATTTTTTTTCTCCTACAACTTATAACCTGTAATCACAAAAAAATGGGTTAGAGGTTGTGGTGTTTAGAGGCTTGCCTCAGTCAAGGCCTGGAGAGACATTCAAGTCTTTTAGACACCGTTGTCAGATAAAGAGTGCATATCCCTATGGGATAGAGGCAAAATCCAAATAATAAATGATTGAAAACACAATTGATATCACCTTGTAGTGAAGATCTCATGGAAGGAAAAAGCTCTTCATGCCATGAGGAGATGGATGCCAAATCTGCAAATATAAACATACAATGAATGCCTTGAATCACTTCTACACAAGCTCATGAATCAAAATTGCCATCTAATTTCCATCTAGTTTACAAATGAATGCCTAAACATGCTTATATATTCAACTACAAACATTCCTGCTAAGAATTTCGTAATTGAAACTTACCGTGTCAGCATAGGACCTAAATAATGGTGACAAATTGACACTTTGAAATTGGTCCTCCCCCCATATTTCGGGCAAGATTATTGTTAAGTGCACCCCCTGGGTCCAAATTGCCACGAAACTTCAGGGTTTTCTCATTGGGAAGTTAGATTAACATAAAAAATGCTCTAAATGCATAAACAAGACCCAAGAGCTAAACCTTAAGTGGGAAAAGCCCCCAAGGGGACATTTTCTGATGTAACACCCCCAAACTCCCTTCGAATTGTTTCAATTTATGTAGTGTTCAAGAAAGAGCTGAGGTCAAGGTCTATATGCAAGATGAATTTGACCTTCTTATTGAGTTGTTATCAAATGATGGAACCCTATATTGGACTACATCCCATCAATAGGCATATCAATGCATATCTCACCTCATAATAGCTCAACCCTCACAAGCAAGCACAATTATCCCTGTAGAACAACAAGAACAAACTAAATTGTTTAGAATTAGAGAATTGGTGCTTAGAAAGGGTAGCACTAAAAATAAAAGATGTAGAAATAAAAGAAAATTTTATGAGGACTAGAAAGGTCCATATGTAATCAAATAAGATGTCAAAAACAACACTTACCTCCTAACCATAATGGAGAGACAAGACTTCAATGAAATGGTTAATGCCTTTCACTTAAAGAAATATTATACCTAAAATCATCATAAAAATAATAAAGCATAATAATAAAATATAAAATAAAAAGTTTAGAAACATCATAAAAGGTACAAAACATAAAAATCCAAAAACATGTATTTTCATTATATTCATCATGCATTTGTTCATGGCATGCTCTTGTTTAACTTTTGCCTTAGCAAGGAGTCTAAAGTTTGTTTAGTATAGGTTGTTCTTACTGAACCTTAGAGATTCCCAAAAACACTATTATCCATTTTCCCCTTTACATTCCAAACAAGTTCAAACAAATTCAAGATTTTAGATTTATATTGATCTTGATCTTAACCAATCATGATGTCAATTCTAAACAAAGTAGGTATTCAAATCTACAATACCCAATGGAAGCTCGCAAGTTGAACTTTCCTAATCCTTCTTAGAAAGAGGGAAGTCTTAGGAGCCAGATATACTTTTGGTGGTGTCTAGCTCCTTATTCACTTGGGCAAAAATGTCAAGGAGATCAAAAATCCACAGAAATTAAAAAAAGAGATAAAAAAATTAAAAAAGAGTTGAAAATAAAAAAATCACAAAAAAATAAATAAATAAATAAAGAGAAAAAAAATTACTACAAACAAAAGAAAATAGAAAAAGAAAAAGAAAAAGAAAAGAGAGGATATTGATCTTTGTACTCTTGGGTGGAGATAAATCTAAGCTTGAATCTATGAGGGTGGAATCTATCAAAGAAAATTAAAAAAAGAGGTGTAAAGCACACACATGCACCGGTTGGGAAATGTTAAGAGTATATCTGTCTTTTAGGGACATTATTGTTTTGGAGCCTTTCCTTTACCCTAGGTCTAACTTTTCATCCATCTTTTGATCTAATTCTAGAGGGTGCTAATAAAATTTGTTTATTATCTAAGTTGAAAATAGGTCAAAGTGTTTGGTCTAGATAAGGATCATTGTGTATCCTTTTGCAAAGCTAAGTTTCAAAGTTGTTCCATCTCCCTCCCATCCTCACTTGATCCCCTTTATTCTATATTGAATAGTTTAGTAGGTCACCCTATCCTATGTCAAATTCCAATCGCCTAGGTCAAAATCCTACTAAAGAGGAATCATGTAGTGTTTGTTCTATTTGCATACATTTCAAAAAAATAAAGCAATAAAACATGTCATTATGGCATCTATCATATCAGCAAGAGTAAAGAATAGTACTTTGCATTTTCATATGTGTATCAAATGCATCCATACATATTGCATACATCTTAAATAGATAAGATAACAAAAGCATCACCATCATCATATGTAATCATCATAGATATGCATAAACATAAGCATGAATAATAACATTTTATCCAACCATGTGCACCAAGAGGAAAGTAAAGTAGAAGATATTGACTAAGAGAACATATAGATCAACATAGTTTAAGTCTGATGTCATAAAGTGCTAAATATTATTTGACTATAATCTACTCCATAAAGGGATCCCAAAAGGAGTAACAAGTGTGCGCACAAGCATGCAAATCTCCCCATGCAAGGGGACAACTATGAAAAACAATGCAATAAAGGTCTCTCAAGGATGTCTTTGACTAATGGAACCTTTGGGGCTCCTAAAATGATGTCTCCTCCTATTATCGACAACATTTGAAGGTCTAGGTGTCCTATGAGTGTGACCTAGAGAAGGAACATGACTACACATTTGTGATTGTGATGGTCCTACTTTATGGATAGGCGTGAAGTGGAGGACTATCTTTAGATGCCAAGGTTGGCCAACTATCAAAGACAGACATTCTTAGCTTCCAATGTAGCAATCCTAGTCCAATGAGAAACTTAATCTTGGCCAACATGATTAGTTAGAGAAAGAACGTCAATGCAATGACCTGCAAGGGTAGGCTACCTAACATTGATCAAAAGAACCCCCCTAATATGTTTGTTGGTAGGAACCAGGATGTCTAACAAAGCATCCCTGATGAGTTTCCTCTAGTTACCAACAGTGCTTGCAAGAAGAGAAAGAGAAAAAGAGAGTGGAATTCAATGTTAAATAAAAATAATTTTTCAAAACAGGGAGTGCAATAAAGTAGTAGGAGTAGATTAGATAACAGTCACAAGGGTCATTAGACTACCATGATGGATATTCAATCCTCATTTCCTCCTCTATCAACTTTGCAAAAGGAACTGCTCGATGTCTAGGAGCCACCTCTATTGTCACTACCTCCTTATCCTTGTGACCTAAGTCCTCTAATGCTAACTCAACCATCTCCTCCCCAGGAATGTGGTCCTTGTTAGACTCATCTTTAGGCTCATGAACTGCATCAACAATAAGTCCCTCAACCTATTTGGCACATCATTGTCTCTAAAGCGATCACGTAATTAAAACCCCTAGAGTAAGTGAGATCCACTGAAGTGTTCCATGTTGTCTGTCGATCATCTATTTAATGGTTCTATAAAAAGGGGGCATAGGGGCAATTCTTGTCAAATCTCATCCAAACTCTTGAGGCACTCATGTATTACAAGGTGCATCTCTATCATGTCATTTCTATCTATCAGGTGACCAACCCCTCGACAATAGGATCGAACAACTCTATCACTTGGCCACAATCCCTCCATATCTCCATAGGGATCTGAAATGAAGTCCTTGTCTATTAAGGTGGCCACCATTCATGTTGTTGCATCAGAGTGACCAATTCTACCCCATCACATAGTTCTTAAAAGTGTTAAAATCCGAAGGGGGCTTCTTGCGCTAAAATGTAATAATATGCTCAAAGATCCATGACATGATCAATGAAGGGTGGCTAATGTTAGGGCCCCTCGTCATGCAATCCAATACAAATCTTGATAAATTAAGGCTAGTATGTCAATGTGTCATGTCCCAATTTTAATTAATTTTATTTCATGGACAAAATGCTCATTCCAATATTTTATGTGGGTTAAGGAAGGAGTTTGGAAAATAATTTATTTAATATTTAATATTTTGGACCCACGCTTACTTTATATTTTCAAGTTGTTTAAATGGGGCTAATTAAATATTAAATATATTTTAATATTTATTGGTGTCGGCAAGGTTTTGATTTGGTTAGTGGTGGGTTATTTTTAGCATGAAAGAAGGCATGGAAATCCCAATACAATTTTAATTAATATTTTCCCTCCCAAGAAACCATTTTGAATTTGGGTGTGTCAGCAAATTACAGGTTGATCAAACTAAATCCTATGTAACTCACAAGAAGTAATGATGCATACAAGCTTATAGAATTACCATAATGTAAAGATCAAATAGACAAGACACAAGATAACACAAGATATATCCTAGGAAAACCCTCAACAGGGAAAAAACCCAGCCTCCAAAAGCATCCACATTTAATGTTTTATTCAACAATGAAACATTACAATACACTTATAAAGTCTCCATGAACACTTCTGAAACATCAAGCTCGTCCAATGCATCCTCCATGTGTCCAAGCAGGTAACCACACATCCCATTTCATGCTTCACATATGCACTTGTGCCTTGTACACACACCCCATTTTGTTAAATGGGGACCCCCTCTTCTAAATTTTGGCTTAGAGTGTTAGCTTTGTCCTATTATGTTCCTAAGGAGTTCATGCATAATCAAGCAATCCACCCAAGTCATGAGTTTCTTAAGTCTTGAAATCTTTGAGTCAAATGGCGTTCAAACATTAGAAAATCAAGTCTTGAAGCCTTAGCACTAAAACTTCCATTTACTGACTCTGCACTAAAAATATAAGTCTCTGACCTAGCGCTAATTTACTTATCCATTGCCCTAGCGCTAGATTTTTCCCCCAATGACCACAGTGCTAAATTTCCCTTTAGTTGACCTCGTGCTAGAAAGCCTTGTCACTGACTTTGGTCGGTGAGGTACAAAAGTCATGCCAAGTCCAAGACCCCTCAAACTCGTGCTAGGGTCAGATCATCTCAAAAACGGTGCAATGTCAATGCTTCGCAAAATTTATGCAAAACCTGAAAGGCATTTCTTTATATATTGTGCGTTGGGCTGGCAGAAGTACCTCTACATTAATGGAAGATTAGACCGGGGGAATATAATGTTTGAATTCACTCTGAAAGCCCATTTTGTGAATAAAAAAATTCTTTTGGGAGCTCTACAAATCATTTAGACAATAAGCAAATTTGGCGGTGTTGAGAATCAATCCAGGGCACATCCGTGAACGTTTTCTTTGTCTCTATAATTTTCGTCGAACTAGGTTAGAGCGTCTTTCTGTCGTTTTATTCTTTCAAAACCTAGGGTTTCATGACTAATTTATGCAGCGATTTCAAAAGGTTTTTTGAATCAGTTTGTCGATGCAAGGGGTTAGTTTGCAAAGTTTTTTACGGTGGTTATCTTAATTCAGGTACTTAGTTGAAAATCTTCATTTTGATCATTAGATGAACCCTAGGGCATGACATTTACACTATTTAATTTTAAGCCCGATAAATCCGAGTAATAGAACTCCAAACTGATCATTTCACGCTTAAACATGGCGAATTTGCGGTGAAATTTATCAAAAAAAATTGAAATTTGTGTCAGTTTTAACCTTTTCCCTTTGCCTCTTAAAATGGTCCCGACTGACCTCTTGATTTGACTCACTAAACATAAGTCAGCTAGCACTATATAATTTTCACACCCTCCTCAAGTTAAAGTCTTAGTGCTAGATGTCGCCCTTACAGACTTTGTGCTAAAAGCGCTCACGACCGACCCAAAAATAAACCCAAGGCAGCGAAGTCAGTCAGTTACCTCTAAAAATCTCGCCAGAACCAAAAATTTGACTCAACGCTAAAATCCTAGGTTGCCGATCTTGCGTGAAAACATGTCTTCACTGACTTTAGTCGGGCACCATCAAATATCCCGCCAAGTCAGCAACGTCTAAAATCCCTACCGATGTATAACCTTAGGTCTAGCACTAAATTTTTAGTCCATTGACTTGCACAAAAATACTACTCCACTGACCATTGGTTGGCCACCTTCCAAATTCACTCTTGTTGATCACAGTTAGAACTCACTCCAAAATGCAGAAAGAAAAGACTTTTACCTTTGGTGCTGAAAATGGATAACATGGACTTGCGCCAATTTAACCATCAACTGACGTCCAAGGATTCATAACAGTTGGTCATAGCTAAAACCTACGCAGGGTCAGATGAACCTAAAACCTACGCTAAGTCAAACAAAGCCAAAGTTTTTGCTTTAGTATAAAATAGGTTAGAGACTTCCAATTCTAGTGCAATTCACAGATAATATTTGTTTCCATGAAATTTCCTAAGGCAAAAGGTCTGTTTGATCAAAGTAAATATTACATAGGTAAGATTGAGATGTTCTACATGATTTCATTTGATTTTCAAGCAATTTAGCATTTATTACATGACTTAAAGTCTAATTTTTTTATGTTGTTTATGTTGTTTTAGTTATGTAACAAGTGGTGAAATCTGCAATTATGGATTTGGGCATTCAGAATATAGAAAAGAACTTGAAGGATTGATTCATTAGGCAATAACTTGACTTAGGAATAGGTAATGAGTAACCTATAGGCTTAGAAATCAAAGACCCTCAAGATAGCCTTGACTCAATAAGTTTGGTTATGCAAGTTAAATGATTGCTCGAGCCCAAAACATGAAGTACAAATTCAAAGGGATTCCCCCCGAATCCAAGATAGCCTCTACATGGCTAAACACAGGAGATATAGACCTAGGTCATATCGACCTAGAAGACTTCAAACTCAGAGTATTTGGACCTAATCTGTAATGTCCCCTTTTCACAAAGCAAAATTTCTCAACCCTGTTCACAAATTTCAACTTGCAAAAAGAGTACATTAGTACACTAAATCCTTGGATATTTGAAATATTCAAAAACATAGAATATTGTAATTATAATTTCTATGATCAACATCAATTATTATTTCATATTCTTATGATCACTATCAATTCACATTCTTTAAGACTATCTTATAGTCCTTTTCATTAAGTATTTCACATCTTCTTTCTTAAGTTCTCTAGTCTCATATTTCACTTTCTCTACCATGATAATTCACATGCTCTATTATTTAGTCATGATCTCTATCAATATATATTTCATACTTTCTAACTCTTTCTCATATGTTACTCATTAGCATCATATGGGAGAGGGAAGATGAACCTTGCCACTATCCACCATGGGGCTCTAATATTTCCTATCCTTAGACTCAAGTAGTACCCTTGGTACTCTTAGAGTCAAGGCCTCTATGAGATTCCTTGGTACTTATGATGCCTTACACCATGGTAGCCAAGGCCACTAAATCAACTATCCTTTACACTATGGGTACCTTCTACCATCATGTGACAAAGGCCTCTATGTGATTGCTATCCTTTACACTATGGATACCTTGTATCACATGTGACAAAGGCCTCTAAATACCCATGAATGGCCTCTTAGGCATTTCATTTTCATGCTTTCCCATATGAAGGTAATGGGGTATAACATATGACTGATTGCATATAAAATCAAGTTCTAACAATAATAACATGCAAAGGAAATGTTAAAAATGCAAAAGGAAATATCAATGTGCAATCATACCTATGTATTACAAGGTCGTATAATGTTGATTCGATCCAATGATATCTTTAAATATGAGAAGGAATATAATACAGATTGGATGATTGCTTATTAATATTTCTTGATTGCATCGGTTTCTCCTCTGGATAATGATGCTTTAAAGTCTTTGATGGCAGATCAAATATATATATATGAATGGCTGGAATTTATACTTTGAAACTTGTAATTGTTATATCATGTAGATCGTATTTCTATATATGAATTCTTGAGCGATGTATGCCAATGGTCTTCCTTGGTGAATAGAATTTAATATCTAATTGTCTTCAAAGGTCTGATGAATGCTATATCATTTAATCTATCAATATTCCATGTGTTCGTTGCACCATTATGAAGTCTTTTAACAACTAGTATCTCTTGCAAGGAAATTTTTTTATATCAGATGTCGATCTCCTCCTTCCCCATTCTATCTTTTGGCCTCTATACTTATATCATTGAATGGGTATGTTGTTTCATGATTGGGCTCCATTGTTCCATTGGAAGTGTTAACAATTACATGATCACTGATCATCCTTACTTCATTATGGATTATTAAGGTTCATTCGATAATTAGTTTCGAAAGAGCTACTACCACAATCATACATTGTATTCCCAATTCTAATCCATCCCCGTTTTGGAGAATTTATGAAGGTATCGGTAATGAATGAAAGCCTTCCCATGGTGTCTCTTTGAAGGGGGTGCGGCTATCTCTATAAATCGCACCCTCAGCTTATAAGCTTTAGCCTATAACTTAAAATATTTAATCACTTTATAATATGTATGTAATATTTACAATATATTTAATATTTATATATATATATAATATTTATATTTATATTTATTTATTATATATAAATACACCATATTTTATGAGAGGATTTTTCTCTTTAATTTAAACAATACCTTAATATTGGTATATGATAGCCCTCCTCACTCAAGATTGCTTGTCCTCAAGCAATGAGAATTGTTGATAGTATTCTTGTCTCAACTCAACTACCAATGCTTAGCGTTCTTCAGGTAAATTGTGTTTCAATCTGTTCATGTGTTTGTATTACCCACTAACTCAAGACTTGGTAGTTTGAGACAAGTTTCTCACCTAATGCATACACAGTACGTAGGGCATGATGTATACCCCTAAATACATGAGAGGTATGAGTAGGCATAATACACATAAGAAGCATATACTAGACACACTAGATGTGGGGAAGTATACACACAGTTGTACGAAATATAAGGCATTAATACACATAAGGCCTGAAGCATACACTAGCTCCACGCTTGATAGACATACCACATGAAACATACACTTGTCACACCAAGTATGAAGTATGCAAGTGACTACACTTATTATGTAATACATGCTCATAACAATCACAAAGCACACATAAGTCATGGTAAATCCACATAATTCACAAGTATGAATACACCTATGTCACTAAGTATTTACATAAAACATTCACATAAATCATGAAGTACACTTGCATAAGTATGAAGTTGTCAGTGTACATGAGTCATAAAGTATCCACTTGAACATACATACTTGAACAAAGTAATGCACTTGAATACAAATCCATAGAATATACTCTCAAATGCAAATGTGAATCATAAAATATACTCATGAATACATAACCATACTAAGTCTTAGAGCATATATTTGAATACAAGTATGAAGTCATAGTGCACATACTTGAATACCTAGGCATCAGACATACTCAGGTATGGATACTAGTCATATAGTACACCATCATGTTTGAATACAAAGTCAAAGAGTACCTACTCGAATACAAGTACAAGTCACAGAGTACAAATATGAGTTATGTACCAAAATACGGGGTCATACTTGAATTCATAATTGTACAAAGTCATGGAACATGCATTTGAATACATGCTCATACAAGTCATACAATTGCAAAGTCATAGAGTATACACATACACTCACTAAAATTTCAATATGCTACAATTCAAATTCAGAGAGCATGCACTTGAACAAATACACTCAGACATAAGTTATAGATCCAAGTATAGATGATAGAGTACACATTTGCATACATGGTCAAAGTCGTACTTGAATACAATTGCAAAACATACACTCGAGTATAGTCACAAAATTATGTTATTTCTAGAGAAAACACCCGAATGCACATACAAAGCATAGAGAATACAAATGTAAGTCATAGAGGACAATCAAGGTATAGCATTGTATCACACATATGAATGTGTACAAGGTATATGCACATAATACACAAGCATGCAAGTGTATGCATGAATATGAAATGCAGTGTGCATTTGAACATATGAATACACACAGTTCTAATTATATAATTGAATGCACAAAGCCATAGAAAATTTACTCACATACAAATCACAGAGTATGCATACAGGCATAGAATATACACTCAAAACATATTTGTATTCAAATCCAAAGTCACAGAGTATACACTCGGATATAAGTACAAGTTATAGAGCATACACTTTAAGACAATTACAAATCATAGGGTATACACTCGAAAACAAATACAAGTCACAAGGTATACACTTTGAATACATAATCATATTTGAATACAAAGGAGTAGAGTATACACTCTCATACAAATACAATCATAGTCATAGAGCATGTATTCTAATATAAATACAATCTCAAGTCATGGAGCATACACTCAAATACAATAACAAGCATAGAGTATGCAAATACAAATACATTCATAGAGTATACACTCAAATACAATTACAATTATAGAGTATACATTCAAATACAAGAACAAGTCATAGAGCACACATTTGAATACAATTGCAAGTTATATACACTTGAATATAGTCATAGAGTACACATGAAGTCATAGGGTAAACATTTGCATACAAGTACAAACCATACTTAAATACATGTCATAGAGTAAATACAAATGCAAATCATAGAGTGCTCACTCAAATACACATACAAGTTATAAAATATACACTCAAATTGAATCATAGAGTATACACTCAAATTCAATTACATGACATACTCAAATACAATTGCAAAGTCATAGAGCATACACTCAAATGCAAATCATTGAGTACAAGTTAGAGTATACACTCGAATACACTTGAGTACACTCGAATGCAAATACATGTTCATACAACGGCAAAGTGATATAGTGTACAAGCTATGAACGAATGCACACAAGACAAGAATGAGTATACACATATGTACAGCATGAAGCACGCATTTAAGTACATTCAAGGCATGAAATCTATATACACAGAAGCATGTATGAAAGTAGATGAATACATGAAAATTATACATAATTACAAACATGGATCATACATATGAAGATGAACATATGTAAGACATAATGAAGCTTTTAAAGAATATACAAGGAATAAACATCTAGAAAACATCAATATAAGTCATGGAGCATATGAAGTACACCTTGAATACACACTAGTCATGAATAATACAAGTGTGAATACTTATGGAGCATGAAGTATTAAATACACATGAAGGATTAAGGCATGAAAGATATACTTAATGAAGTACATGCATTAAACATAGACACATATGGAGCTTGTCGCACATTCATCAAACATGAGCAACTATACAAGCACACCAATAGGAAGCATACAAGTACGGAATAATACAAAAAAATGCACATGATTACATAGATAAGAGGCATAAAGTAATACATGTAAATATACACAAGAATACATGTAAATACACAAAGACAGGAATCATGAAGTGAAATACAAGAATACACACATAAATACACACAAGAGCATACAAGTAATGTAGAAAAACAAGTAATACACAAAGTGAGTCATATAAATCTTACAATGTTCTCTTTAGGATATTCTTGATTTCTCAATCTAAAAACAAGAATAATTCCAAGAAATAGATGTTAGTACCCTTTAAAGATCAATTCCATATAAGAATCATCATTAATAATAATTTATACAAATGTAATGTTACCTTTGCGTGCATATTCAATCCCTACAATCACCGATGTTAACAACATAGATTATAATCAATTAATAATAATAAATACTTATCATTCACAGGATGGAAGGATGACTGCTCTGATACCAATTGTAATGTCCCCTTTTCACAAATCAAAATTTCTCAACCTTGTTCACAAATTTCAACTTGCAAAAAGAGCACATTAGTACACTAAATCCTTGGATATTTGAAATATTCAAAAACATAGAATATTGTAATTATAATTTCTATGATCAACATTAATTATCATTTCATATCTTATTTCATATTATTATTATCACTATCAATTCACATTCTTTAAGACTATCTTATAATCCTTTTCATTAAGTATTTCACATCTTCTTTCTTAAGTTCTCTATTCTCATATATTTCACTTTCTCTACCATGATAATTCACATGCTCTATTATTTAGTCATGATCTCTATCAATATATATTTCATACTTTCTAACTCTTTCTCACAAGTTACTCATTAGCACCATATGGGAGAGATGAGATGAACCTTGCTAGTATCCACCATGGGGCTCTAATATCTCCTATCCTTAGACTCAAGTAGTACCCTTGGTACTCTTAGAGTCAAGGCCTCTATGAGATTCCTTGGTACTTATGATGCCTTACACCATGGTAGCCAAGGCCACTAAATCGCCTATCCTTTGCACTATGGGTACCTTCTACCATCATGTGACAAAGGCCTCTATGTGATTGCTATCCTTTGCACTATAGATACCGTGTATCACATGTGACAAAGGCCTCTAAATACCCATGAATGGCTGCTTAGGCATTTCATTCTCATGCTTTCCCATATGAAGGTAATGGGGTATAACATATGATTGATTGCAAATAAAATCAAGTTCTAAGAATAATAACATGCAAAGGAAATGTTAAATATGCAAAAGGAAATATCAATGTGCAATCATACATGTGTATTACAAGGCCATATAATGTTGATTCGATCCAATGATATCTTTAAATATGAGAAGGAATAGAATACAGATTGGATGATTGCTTATTAATATTTCTTGATTGCAATTGTTTCTCATCTAAATAATGATTCTTTAAAGTATTTGACGGTAGATTAGATATATATATGAATGGTTGGAATTTATATTTTGAAACTTGTAATTGTTATATCATGCAGATCGTATTTCTATATATGAATTCTTGATCATTGTATGCCAATGGTCTTGCTTGGTGGATAGAATTTAATATCTGATTGTCTTCAAAGGTCTGATGAATGCTATATCATTTAATCTATCAATATTCCATGTGTTTTCTACACCATTATGAAGTCTTTTAACAACTAGTATCTCTTTCAAGGAAAATTCGCTATATCAGATGCTAATCTCCTCCTTCCCCATTCTATCTTTCAGCCTCTATACTTATATCATTGAACGGGTATGTTGTTTCATGATTGGGCTCCACCATTCCATTGGAAGTGTTAACAATTCATGATCATCGATCATCATTACTTCATTATGGATTATTAAGGTTCATTCGATGATTAGTTTCGGAAGAGCTACTACCACAGTCATACGTTGTATTCCCAATTCTAATCCATCCTCATTTTGGAGAATTTATGAAGGTATCGCTAATGAATGAAAGCTTTCCTGTGGTTTCTCTTTGAAGGGGGTGCGGCTATCTCTATAGATCACACCCTCAACTTATAAACTTTAGCCTATAACTTAAAATATTTACTCACTCTATAACATGTATGTAATATTTACAATATATTTAACATATATATATTATATAAATACACCATATTTTACGAGAGGATTTTTCTCTCTTTTATTATGATGTTTAATTTTTTAATTTAAACAATACCTTAATATCAGTATATGACATAATCCTACACCATTGGCTAGGAAGATAAGAGACAATGGAATTGCAAAAGTAGATACTTTCCCCACCTCTATACAATCTGCAAAGCTCATAGTGACATGCAGAAAGATATGATCTCGTGACCAGAACCATTCAAACTACTAATGGGGATATTCTACTAGATTAAGCTCACTCCTTAGAAAAAATCTTCGGCATACCAATTTACCCTGTTTTATCAATACCAGACATAAAAGACTCAGAGGAAACTTACAAGAAGGGTATTTAGAAATGTAAAAAGAAAATCAATGATGGATGGATGAAACATAAAAGGTCCACAATCATCAAGCTTCCTCATACACTCTATAGGAGCGATTTTCACAGTGAAATTGGAGATCTTGTAACCTTACTGAGCAGAATATATGGATTGCCTTTTGCATCAACATTTGAAGGCTGGATGTTCACATTAATTGAAGAGATCATTCATAGAGAGTTGAAGCTCCTTTGGGCTCAGATTATAAGCAACAATATACATGAGGCTTTTACAAACTTCAGGGAGAAGATGACATTTAAATGGACTTCATATGCATTCTATGCCTTAGCAAGAAGAACTAAGTATCCAAGGCTATCCAAGTTGGGAGATGTGGGTAATGGACAGCTGAAAGTATATGAGTGTTATCCCCAGCTTGCCATATCTCAATCCTTGATTCATTTCAAAAGGGTAAATGATGCATTTACCATGTACATTACAAGGCTGCTTCAAGGAGCTACTTCCCTGAGAATTTCTCCCAAGGTAATGAATGTAGTAAGCCAATTCGGGCGGTGGTACATCCAATTTGAGAAATTCACTTACATAAGGGTACAAGGGTTCACAGGGGTACCATACAGACTACTGAGATACCCAACAGATAAGGCATTACTTCTAGAACTGACAATACAGCTGATTCCATGTGTAGAGAAGCTAAAACACTTGTAGAGAACAAATGTCAAATTTCCCATACTGCTAGGTAAAGGATAGTTTGCATGTGTTTCATTGGGTGTAGTGATAAAGAGCTGCAACTTCTTAATTTGTATTTGTATGTCAAAAGAAGTGACTTGATCCACATGGTGTAATGGAGAAGTATGTCAGCGAGAAGATGTTCCATAGGGTACATCCTGAGGATTTTTGGGTTGATTGCATATATGACTATGAGGTAATGAAAAGAAGTCATTCAAGAATGTCTCTGGAATTCATTAAAAATTTCCATATCATTGATGTCCTAGATCAACTAGTAGATGATGGCAATGTGCTATATAAGGGACCTTAGGAGAATCAATACCGACAACCAGTTCCTCTTCCAAACTGGGCAAATGTTGAAGAGAGTCCCCTAGATAAAATTATGAAGGAACCTATAAGGCTGAGCAAGATGTGGGTTAGGACCCAAATTGCTTCTGTAATGAAACAACTTGCACAATATCTAAATATAATAGTAAATATGCTGCAAATACTTGATAATAATATGCCACTTCGAGGGGGCAACCTCCAAAACCACTTCGAGGGGGATACCTCCAATAGTCTTCAATGAGAACACAATACTGAATATGATGAAATAAGACTCACTACCTCCTATATATACCTATTTATGCCTAGGATATCACCTAGGCCGACTTAGATGGGCCTATATAAGCCTTAGGCCAACCTAAACAACTAATTAACAATAAACTAATGATAATATGACTTAATTAAGAGTTAATATAGCCACAAGCCGACTATTCATAACCCTATACACACTATAGGATTAAGGGTGTAGCATGCCCCCCCTCTTCAAAGAAGCATTGTCCTCAATGCTGACCAAATGTGGATGCTTTTGCATGAATTCCTCATTCTCCCATGTAGCTTCCTCAACTGGAGAGTTTTTCCATTTAATTAGATATTCTATGATTTCCCTTGTCCTCAGCTTCTTGGTGCGTGTTTGAATAATTCTCTCTGGATCCACAACTATTCTTCCCTCTTCATCAAGCTCAGGTAACTTAGTCTGTGCTACCACTTTATTCCCAATAACCTTCTTCAAGCAGGAAACATGAAAAACTGGATGAATTTTTGTTGATATGGGCAGCTCCAATTTATATGCTACATTGCCAATCTTCTACAACACCTTATAAGGACCATAGTACTTGGGTGCTAGCTTGTTAGCTTTATGTTGTTGTTTTAGAGACATTTGCTTGTATGGTTGTAGTCGCACAAAGACCCAATCTCCCACTTCAAAAGTTCTTTCACTACAGTGTTGATCAGCTTGTTGCTTCATTCTATTTTGTGCCATTGCCAAGTTCTCTCGAAGACTAGCCAATACCTCTTGCTGATGATGGATGTGTTCTTCGACTGTGTGAACCTTTGGTTGTACCCACAATGAAGAGATGATTGATGGTGGGTGGTAACCATATAGTGCTAAAAATGGAGACATCTTGGAAGAAGTATGGAAAGAAGTGTTGTACCACCATTCTGCTAGTGGTAGCCATTGCACCCATCTCTCTTGTTTATCTGAAGCAAAAAAACGGAGATAGCCTTCCAAGCATTTGTTGACCACTTCTGTCTGTCCATCTGACTGGGGGTGATATGATGAACTACGAGCAAGCTGAGTGCCCAAGCATGAAAACAAGTCAGTCCAAAAATTACTTGTAAATATAGGGTCACGATCACTGACTATAACTTTCGGAGTCCCATGCAGTTTCTGAATAGTATTCATAAAAGCTATTGCTACAATGCTTGCTGCCAATGGTTGTGCCAAAGCACAAAAGTGACCATATTTGGTGAGATGATCCACAACAACCATGATGACATTTTTTCCTTCAGATCTAGGCAAACCTGTGATGAAATCCATAGATACCTCCTCCCACCTTTGACTTGGGATACATAAGGGTTGTAGAAGACCCGGAGTCTTAACTGTCTCCCCTTTATGTTGTTGACATACCATGCATTCAGCTACAAATTTTTGAACATCCCCTTTCAGCCCTTCCCAAAAGAAATCTTGCTTGATTCTATGATAAGTTTTGAGGAATCCTGAGTGCCCACCTATTGGAGAAGCATGTAGTTCTTCCAACACCTTAAGCTTAAGAGTTGAATTCTTGCAAAGGTATAACCTCTCCTTGTACCATAAAATATTTCCTTTCCATGAAAATTTGTCAGACACACTTGATTCATGTTGGAGTTTCTCAATGAGCCTTAGAGTATCTATGTCCTTCTCCCACTCTTCTCTTGCCTCATTTACCCAGTCTACTTGTAACATGGAAATGGCAAATAAAAATGACTCTGTGGGTTCATCACGCCTTGATAGAGCATCAGCCACAACATTCTCCTTTCCTTTCTTATATATGATCTCAAAGTCATATCCCAACATCTTTGTGACCCATTTTTGTTGTTCTTCAGATGATAACCTCTGTTGCAAGAAATATTTGAGACTATCATGATCTGTCTTGACCTTAAAGTGTCATCCCATTAGATAAGGTCTCCATTGTTTGACTGCATGCAAGATAGCCAACATTTCTTTCTCATAAACTGGCTTCAACAAATTCTTACCTTTGAGTTGGCAACTTTCAAATGCTATGGGTTTTCCTTCTTGCATAAGTACTGCTCCTATTCCATGTCCTGAAGCATCACATTCAACAACAAATGTTTTAGAAAAATCTGGGGTAGCTAGGACTAGAGTTGTACACATGGCTTCCTTTAGTTTCTCAAATGCCCTTGTCGCCACTTCATTCCATTGGAAAGCATCCTTCTTTAACAAGGATGTGAGAGGAGATACTATGCTACCATAATTCTTTACAAATCGACGATAATACCCTGTAAGCCCTAAAAAACCTCGTAAGTTCTTAAGGGTTTTAGGAATTTTCCACTCTACAATTGCTTGGATCTTATGAGGGTCCACCTTGACTCCCTCATGTGACACAATGTGACCAAGGTACTCCACTTCTTTGACACCAAAGATACACTTGGATGGTTTAGCATACAACTAATTCTGCTTCAAAATGTCCAACACTTGATTTACATGTTGCAAGTGTTCCTCCCATGTTTTACTATATATTAAGATGTCATCAAAAAATACCAAAACAAATTTCCTCAAAAATGGCCTGAAGATAGAGTTCATTAAACTTTGAAATGTCGATGGTGCATTAGTGAGACCAGAAGGCATTACCAAAAATTCATAGTGGCCCTCATGGGTTCTAAAAGCTGTCTTATGTACATCCTCATCTCTAATTCTAATTTGATGATAACCAGAACGGAGATCAAGTTTTGTAAAATAAATAGCACCATTAAGCTCATCTAACAAATCATCAATTACTGGAATAGGAAACTTATCTTTTATGGTGAACTTGTTAAGCTCCCTATAATCTGGACACATCCTCCACATTTCATCCTTCTTACGCACCATTACCACAGGAGATGAGTAAGCACTTTGACTATGCCTGATAATGCCTGCTTCTAGCATCTCTTGAACTATCTTCTCAATCTCACTTTTTTGAGCATATGGATATCTGTAGGGCCTGATGTTGGGTGGTTGGCTCCCTGGTACTAGTTGAATGGCATGATCATGATCTCTCCTAGGAGGGAATCCTTTTGGCATCTCCCCAAAAACTATAGAGTGCTTATCTATAATTGCTTGTAGATCCAATGGTGTAGAAGCCTTTGAGTGATATGCTTCTAATGAAAATAATTGGGCTACCATCCCATCTACCCCCTTCTTCAACATCTTTTGCATTTGGTAAGAACTTACTATCTGTGGTGACTTTGCACGCATCCCTCGTAATTCTATTGTTCTTCCCTCTGATTGAAAGCGCATGAATAGTTCTTGGAAGTTCAATTCAATTGTTCCCAAAGTGGTAAGCCACTGTACTCCCAAAATAATATCTGCCGCACCCATTGAGATAGCATACATTGGACAATTAAGATGATAATCTCCCATGGATAATTTAATGCTATGACATTTTCCTGAACAACTAACAGTACCACCATCTGCAATCAAGACCTAAAATTCTGGAGCTGGATATATAAAACAATTTAAACGAGTGGTCAACTTTTTGTTGATGAAGTTATGAGTGCTACCTGAGTCTATCAACACTGTTACTTTTTCTTTCTTTAAGAAACCCACTACCTTGAGAGTTTGTGGGGTACTAAAACCTGAAAGTGCATGGCAAGAAATGATTGGTTGAGTATCTCTTGACTCCTCCTCAATCTCATTGTCACTCTCTACTATTGGTACCTCTTCTTCTTCCTCACTTGGCCCTTCAATATAGAACAATTTCTTTTCAGTGCATTTGTGTCCTCTACTATATTTGCTATCACAATTAAAACATAATCCTTTTGCTCTCTTCTCTTCAATTTGTTGTGGTGTTAGCCTAGTAGGTTGTGGAAGTGACTGTGTAGGAGTGCTTTTATCTCTTATGTTTATAAAACCTTGCCTTTTATTAACCATAAATTTTTCCTCTACTTGCCTTGCCATAATCATTGCCTCTGAGATGGAATTTGGACGGAACATGCGTACCTCATATTTAATGTGATCCTTTAAGCCACCAATGAATAGCTCCAACAAATTTTTTGTAGACACATTTTCCACTCTTAAAGATAAAGTACGAAATTGATGAATGTAATCCTTGACCATACCTGTTTGCCTTAATTTGGTAATTTGGCTAAAGTAGCTATCCATAAGATTTTCACCATAATGAGTAATGAGTTCTTCTTGGAAAACTGACCAAGTGACAATGCATCCTTTTGCTTTCTTTTCTTCACATAGCCAACGGTACCAAATGAATTGATCAGGTTCCAAGTATAAGGAAGCCATGGCCACCTTTTGTTGACATGGAACATGGTGGATATCAAAGAATTGCTCCATTTGATAAAGCCAATTGGTAGGATCTTGACCATCAAACTTTCGCATATCCAACTTTGGTGTGAAATTCCTTGCCATAAAATGAGTGGTGTGATGATCCATCTTGAGATTTGATTCAAACCCAAAAACACCCTTCCCTTTTGTAGAATCCTCTTCCTCCACATCGTGGTGTTGTGACTGCTTATGTTTGGAAAGTATCTCCAGAATTTTCTCAATATCACATGACTTTGCCAACCCTTTCATTTGTTCATCCATAATGGACAAGATTTCACCTTTCATCTTGCTATTTTCTTTATGAATAAGTTCAAGTATATTTTCATATTCTTTTTGATCAACATCCTCATTTTCCACCTCCTCCTTGCCTGGAGTTTTTCCCGGTGTGGTAACATTCTTTTTGCCCCTTGTTGAAGGACCAGTCATGATTGGAAAAAATAATTTTGAAATAAATCACACAAATGAAATGAAAATTCTCTGAAATTTTTACTGTAACTTACTAAGGCCAAGATACCACTTACCCAGAAAAAAATCCAAGAAATTAGCAAATTTACTGCCTTGAGAGTGAATTTGTTGCAAACCCTAATTTTGCAATAACTCGCTTATTTTTGCTCCAATTCCTCTAAAATCTGGACTGTATCTTCTTTTATATTGTCTTCAAAAACCCTTTAAAAATCTTTAAAAAATTCGCTAAAATCTGAAAGTTATGCTCTTCCCAAAATCGCCTCCAATGATGAGAAAAAATTTTGCCTCTACGGTGCCAAGATCATGCTCTGATACCACTTGTAATGAAACAACTTGCACAATATCTGAATATAATAGTAAATATGCTGCAAATACTTGATAATAATATGCCACTTCGAGGGGGCAACCTCCAAAACCACTTCAAGGGGGATACCTCCAATAGTCTTCAATGAGAACACAATACTGAATATGATGAAATAAGACTCACTACCTCCTATATATACCTATTTATGCCTAGGATATCACCTAGGCCGACTTAGATGGGCCTATATAAGCCTTAGGCCGACCTAAACAACTAATTAACAAACAACTAATGATAATATGACTTAATTAAGAGTTAAGATAGCCACAAGCCGACTATTCATAACCCTATACACACTATAGGATTAAGGGCGTAGCAGCTTCCATGACCCAGAATGGAGTGCAATTGACTTACACAAAGGTAGAACTAGAAAAGGAATTACATGGTGAAGAGGACCAACCTATGGAAGTGCTAGATGTTGAAGAGTGGGCTTAGGAAGACTCCAAGGAAATAGATAGTGAAGAGCACATACCTTTGGCAGAAAAGGTAAAAGGGAAGAAAGCTACTCCAAAACAACAAAAGAGTTCACCTCTAGCTAAGAGGACTAGAGCTGCACAAAAGAGAGATATGCCAAGTGGACTAGGTGAGGGTTCTAAAATAAAGAGACCAAGAACCAAAACAACAGGAGTCTCTATCAATGCTTCTACCACTGCTCATGTTGCCTCTGACACTCCATCTACTCCAACTCAATCTACCATTGCAAATGCATTATACCCCTTAGCATTAGATTCAAGAATCCCAATTCTTTCCACTTCACTCATTTCAGTTGCTCCCACTTCTTCTACCCCTCCATTACCACTCATTTCAACCACCTCCCTACCTTCCATCTCCTCTATATCTTTTTCCACCTCATTCACTTTAGCACCTTTCTCCACTATTCTTTCATCTTCCTTTTCCCTTCCTTCCTCCTCCATCCTTTCACCTATTGTCATGCCTCCTTCGTTGGGTTTTGCATCATTTGCTAATCTGACTCATGTGAGCCTCCCTCCATTACCAGCTCATTCATTGCCCTTTCTCCACAACTCTTTAATTCATTTGGTGCAAGAGTCTACCCACTTAACTATACCACAACTACATAGAATTGAAAAGGTCTATGCAGAGTTGGGATTACAAGAACAGGGAATGGAAAAAGAAGTATTTGAAGAACCTCTCTCTGAGCTAACAAACATTGAGGTGGTCGAGATATCTGACAGTCCAGTAGACAAAGGCACTAAAGATATAGTTATGAGAGCTACTCAGCATGAAGTGTTAGAAAATTTACAAAATATTGAGCAACCGGGAGATAGAGAAGGGGATGATGACAAAGAGTCTAAACATGAGTTGGAAATCCTTGATAATCCACCAACTAAAGGAGATAGTCACATTGATGTCCCCAAGGATTCCTCTTCCACAACACCAGATTGGCTGCAATACAGGCTTGGAGCTAAAGAGCCACAGATAGAAGTAATGAAACTAGATTTGGATACGATCTTAGCCAAAGTAGAGAAGCCAAAAAACAAAAGAAGGCCAAGATCCAATCCAGAATATACAAGGATGCCACTGGATCAAGGATTGCAAAGGTAGTTGTCCCACCTATGAATGTTGAAAAATTAGAAGTCAGAGTAGAGGACTATACCATTACAACTGTAAATTTGGGTCATGCATCAAGGAAGCAAAGAGTAGATGAATTCAGGGGTTCAGTGTCCTTGATTTTGGAACAACTTGATAGAGATGAAATGACAAAGCAAGAGTTGAAGCAACAGAATGAAGAACTCAGAGCATGCATACAATTTTTGATGAGACCACTTAACTCTGAGGGAGAACCAAAATCATCTCTTGCACTACTGTCCAAAGAAGAATTATCTAAATTTGATGATATCAAGACCACTACTGCAGGCACCTGAGAATGGTTCACAAAAGTATAGAAGGAAGGGTGTGAGGTGATAGCATTCACATCCTTATTACACAAAGACTTCTGGCTTTTGAAGGAAGAATGGGAAGACTTGCATGAAGAATGTGAACCTTATGACGAATACTTTTCTTACATGTTTCCAAGAGTGGTCACCCTGAGGAGATTGCCTAAGGAGACCCTTTTGACTGAGAACATTTTGACGACAGATAGGCTGAAAAAACCAGAAGAATGGTATCAACAAATTAAAAATGAAGAAAGGTGTTTTTGATAAAATCAAAGATTCTTTTGATATAGCAAGAACTAAAATAATGGAAGTAGTTTGAGATAAATGATGCATTGAGTGACTGTATTGATCCTAGTTTAGATGATTTGACTTCGATCGATGAGCAGCAATGCAGGGATAGGCTATATCAGATAATTCATGGAGACTGACCTCTGAATATGGTCAGCAAACTTGATAAAGTCAGTGATCTCTAAGCTGCATTTTTGGCATTTAAAAGGGGAAGAAAATCAAGAGAATATGTGTATTGTAAATTTTCTGTAGAGGTTGAGAGCTTAAGGTTCAATGCAGATCACATTAAAGATCCAAACCCATGAGATATTAATCCAGCACTGTTAGCATTAGTTACATATTACAACAAGAAAGCAAAAGAAGACAAAATAGATTTAGAGGAAGATGAATAAAATAATAGAATATCTAAAATTGAAAATGTAATCCCGTCACTTGTGACTAATGCTATATTTAGAGGGTCATGTGACACTATTTTGTCTGTATTATGCTTTAAAAAATTGGCCTTTCCTTATATACAGCTCAATGGGTATTCAAAATGTCTAGATTCAATGTATTTAGGAGTTGTATTTTGTCTTTTTCCTACAAGACAAAGGGAAATCCAAGAATGGATAATAGAGGTCTATATGATGTAATTTGGACCATCAGTGTTAAGTTAATCTCCATCGTCCATTCAAAAACTTAGTATGGCACCTCTTCTATATAAAGGACCATTGTCTCTCTCATTGTAATAGAGTCTTGATGTCGAATTGTTGACACTCTACCATTTGAGATTAATACAAAGCAAGTTTTTGCAGTATTTCTAAGAATTTGTTCATTTGTGTTATCTATTTGGTTTCATGGTTCGCTTCATGATCTGCAATTAGTTAATAGTGCCTTGCAATGTTACTAGTTTATTAAATGTATTTGATGAATGCTCTAAGTCCATACTATTAGTTGCTTGTTGACTGTAAGTAATTGTGCATAGTTAGCTTTGGCTGTTATTTTGTGCTAAGTTTAATTGTGTTACATTAGTTAAATCACACTAGTAATTGGGTATTCAATGAATGCATGCAATCTGAAAATCTTAAGAATCCATAGAAGATAGCATCATTTTCTATAGTGTTGTAGCAATAAATTAGCTTGGTTACTCAGGAAGTGGTTTAGAATTCAAAACATTTGTCTACCATTAGTGAACTGTGCATTGTGAATGTCACTTAGGATCTTTCTAAACCCTACTCTTTTGCATTTTCTTTCACAATATCTTTGTTAGATTAAGTTTCCAGCATCATTTCATACTGTCATATCAACTGAAACAACATAAGGGTTTGCATGCCTCGTTGCCCTAGCCCGTCAAACCTGTTATATCGCATGTAAGACCCCTTGTAGGCCCAGCTAGATCATTCCACTGATAAATTCCAAGCAAGCTAAGACCTAGCTTTATTATCCTTGGAGTAGTCTTACCTCAGGTAAGATACTTTTCAAGAGAGGTGTGATATCAACAATCATACATGTGTTGTTGTCTGCTAAAACCACCATCAATAGAATTGGATCTAGAAGGAGGGCCACCAAGTTAAAATCCCCTCCATAAAATTAGCAAGTATGGGGACCAGACAAAGACATACCAGGTCCAGCTTGGCTGGAGAAGAGCTGTTGTCTCTCACATAATTTAGGACGAGAAGAGATCAAGGAATACCTAGAACAACAAGGGCTCAATCTATTCTAAGAAACCCAGCTGCAGCCCCAATCAATCCTCCAGTCATGGCTTTCTTTGCTTCTAATAACTAGTCCCCATTCTAGTTCAATACTTATCATGACATGCCCAAGAACCCTGACAAGTTCTGCTCCAAGTTCTGCACTAATGATCTAGATAGAACTACTAATGAACACATTAAAATCTTCAAAGGTAATATGTTTATGCTTCAGGTGCAGCATGAGGACATGGTCTGCAGATTGTTTCCCTATTCTTTGCAGGATAAATCTTACTACTGGTTTGCCAACCTCCCTGCCGCTTCCATTAACACATGGCAGAATTTGAAGAATGTGTTTCTTGATCGATTCAGGATGCCCACTACTCCAGCAACCCTTTATAGATCCTTCATGGAAATCCATAGAATTGAGGGTGAGTTAATAAGTTCCTTCAATAATTGATTCTAGAAGGCCTTTAGCCATTTACAAGCTCCTTATGCCCTAGGTAACGCTGCAGCCTTGCCCATTTACTACTCAGCTCTGGACAAACTTACTTCCATGTTCATAAGAAGAGCTAACCTAGATCCTACCTCCCTAGCTTAGGCATATGCTGAAGAAATCATGGTGAATACACAATTAGGTAAAACAACAATAGGCCCACTAAACCATATGGGTCATACAGCCATGCCGAATCAAATACCTATGATCAATCAGGCTCTAGCTAATCATACCTCTATGATGAATGCTATCCCAGTCCCTGCAGCAACCCAGGCATTAGTTGTCCACCCTAGGGCTCCCATGGCAGAACTACCTCCAACTCAGATGCCTTTCCTTCAATTAGCTAAAGCAACCAAAGCTAAAGATGACAGAGATGACATTAGGGAGTTGGTAGAACAAATGAAAAAGCTTACTGGTGAAGTTACTGATCTAAGAAATCAAGACGCCTATTTGCAACAGAGAAATCATAACCAGAATCAATATCAAAATCAAAAATTTTAGCAACCAAATCAAACTTGGAATACTAGACCTAACAATGGTGGAGTCCCATCACCATTGGAGAATCAAATAACTAAAAGTCATTCGCCTGCTCGAGTGATGCTGGCTGAGGTAGCATTGTCCTCATGGTGCAGACTTCACAATACAAATGCTCATTTTGAATTGGACTGCCTAGAGTTCTAAATAGCATCCAGTATTTTTTAGATGGAGATCCAAAATGCAAAAGCACAAGAAAATCCTTCGACAGGTTATGAACTTGTTCCATCTCAAAAGTATGACACTACCCTTGTACTTGACAGTTATACATTTCCTTTCCAAGATGAAAATCAGCTAGAAGAGGAAGAATGTGAGGAGATACATGCTTATCAGTAGTATAATAAAAGTTTGTATAATCTTAGAAGCAGTAAACCCAAAGGTCCTTTCACCACCTCAATCCCTCAATACAACTACCAGACTTCACCTGACCCAAAGGCCTCAAATAATCTCAAGCCTCCCAAGGCAACACCCCAGCCAACACATCAAGGAGCCATAGCTAGAAATTCACAAAGGACTATGATAGCTAAGTTAGGGTAGTATGTTGCAAATGAACTTAAGAAAATGAAGGTCAGCCTGTCAGTCTTTAAACTATTGAAAGTTCCTGAAGTTAAGACTGCCTTCTTCCAAGACATGGGAGCCAATGTTAGAGTAAATCCTTGCCAAAAGGAAGTTCCACCAACTGAGAACACGGACAAGGGGAAAGATAAATTCAATGTGACAGATGCTGATTAGAAGGTCACTTTATATAAGGATAAAAGAGAGAGTCCACCTTTCCTCTTGACTCTTAGAATATTTGGGAAGAACCCATAACTGTCTGGTAGACTCAGGGGCCTCTACCAATGTGATGCCTCTGTCAGTATGCAAATCATTAGGCCTCAGTCCAACAAAATCTTCCAAGAAAGTCACGCAACTAGACAAGACTGAGGTAAATGTGATGGGCGGACTTAACCGGATTCATATGCCATTAGCATCAAATCCTAGGGTATAGCAGTATATAGACATTTAAGTAGTTGATATTCTATATCAGTATGGCATGCTTTTAAGTAGAGATTGGTCAAGGACTCTAAATGGTTATATGGTGACGGACTTTTCTCACATGTGGCTGCCATGGAAGGGACTGGCAAATCAGATCCACATTGAAAGAGAGCCAAAAATGAAACATATGATCATAGAATACAATCAGACCAATGAGATTTGTTTTTGGAAGTGGATTTGGGAGTTTATCTTCCCTAAGTTGATCAAGTAGATGAAATATTCATGTTAAACTGCAGTAAATTCCATGATCCTCCACTTTCAAAATATCAAGAAACCACAAAGGCATGTGTCGAGTCAATCCAAGAGTCTTCCTCTAATGATGAAGAACCAGGAATATTTGAAGGAATCAGCGATTTCATGGCTAAATTCATAAGTGACCAATTGGTTGTTGGGAAGAGGATACAAGTAGATGAATTATTGCTGCCAAATTGGTGTCATATTCATAATGCTTCTCATTCTAAGTTCTAATGCTTGCTTTGCCAAGATGTAGTTAAATAAGTGCAAAAGCATTTAAAGATTCCTGTTGGACCAAAAGAAAATCAGGTTGCTATAGGAGTTGTTAATCAGGAATCTCAGTCGGACAAAAAATGACAAACTGCACAAAATGATAAGGGCAATGATTCCCGCATTTGAACATTAAGATTTGACAGATCAAGGTGTAAACAAGGATCTAGTGTAGGGTTTGAATTGATAAGTCCCACAAGAAGTTCATATATGGCATCTTATCGATTACAATTCCCCTATACAAACAATGTGACAGAATATGAATCTTTGGTACATGGATTGTTGATGGCACTGCAGAAAAAAGTTAAAATTATTCAAGTATTTGGTGACTCTGAATTGGTTGTCAAGCAACTGAGAAGGCAATACTCTTGCAATGATAAGAGGTTGAATAGATATCAAAATCGTGTGTGGGATTTGATTGACTACTTTGATGGTTTTAATATCCAGCTAATCCCACATAGACAAAATCACATTACTGATGCCTTGGCTCAGGCAACTAGTTCTCTGGAGCTGTTGTCCATGACAGGATTGAATAAGTTCACTGTAGAATTGGTGTCAACACCCTCAGTAACGGATAACATCAGGATTTTCAAGTTTTTGAGGATGACAAGCATATAATTGATTTCCTCACTTCGTCAGATGTTTTTTCTGCTCAGATAATAGACGAGGAAGAGTTGGAGCCTGCTAAAATGGACTTAGAAGGAGTCCTCAACATGAAGATGAACACTATTCCTCAACGGATGCTAGAATTAGAATGATTGTTTGACTCAGATAAGTTTGGAATCTAGAAGAAACAGGGAGAATCCCCTGATGCATAATGTGTACCTTATAATTTGGGGACTTCTAAAGAAGTCAAAAATATTTTTATTAGGAAAGCCAACACAAATGTGTTGTGTGGTTACACAACACAACCCATTTTGTCTTAGCTAAAATAGGGGCCCAACTTTTTGCTTATGATTGTTTGTTTTTTTTGCTTTGGGCGGTTTGGCAAAAGTCAATTAGGTATATCACCCTTGCACATGCATGCGCTTCACAAGAAGAAGTCAATTGTTACAAAGTCAGAATTAGCCATCATAAACCTCATAATCTGAAAGAGTACTAAAATTTAAGTAGGTTTGCCTTTTGGATCACCCTGATATTCATCAATGATAAAAAGTTATGCTAAGTCAAAGTTTGGTCAAACTAAATTTTCCATAGGGTCATATTTCTAAATATCAGTCATATTCGTTAGATGACCCTGACATGTGAAGATCACCTGATATCTTCATGTTCCCCGATATGTGAACGTCAAACTTAAGTACGAAAGAGAATACGCCCGTCAATTTCGCATGTATATTTTCGTAGGGTCACATTTCTAAATATCCATCATGTTACAAAATATCACCCTTCGCAAAATATGACCATGACATCATCTTGTTTCGATATACAAAAGAACTCATCCTAATGATGACGTCACCAATTTTCCTGACACTTGGAGGGTCACATTTCCAAACATCTGTTATATTCCTCAATATGATGATGATGTCATCCTAACCTGATAACGAAGAAGACATGATATGATGATGATGTCATCATGATCCAGACCCGAGAGGGTCACATTTCGAAATATCCCTGATCTTAACAAATGTGATGATGATGTCATTCTTTTGAATAATTTAAAAGGCCAATATGACAATGATGTCACCCTCACTTTCTCAAATGGGGTGATATTCCCTAGTGTTGAATGACCCGGATATTTCCAATATCCCTCATATTGACCCAGATGATCTGAAATGCCTAGTTTCTCACTGACTGATCCAATGATACCATGTGCCACCTCCCCGGATCATATTAATACAATGTGCTATCATGATTATTAGTGAATGAGAGTGACCTGATCTCATCCATTGGTCAAAAGGTTGACCATATTCATGCCGATGTCACCCTCATATGTCTAATATTGGTCATATTTTCAAATGTCCCTGATATTCATAGAGATCACCCATTGCATTAAATGTGAACCCGACGATAGGTAGATCCTTTGAAATTTCAAATGCCCACCTGCCACTTGTCAGCATCCATGTACGTCATGTGTTGATCGATGGACTTAAACAAAAGACACTAAGCACGCCCTAACTTGTCGTATTAATTGGTTAAAAGTAAGTTTTGGGGTTTATTTTACATTTACACTATGTTTAGACAAGAATTACAGAGCCACGAAGATCAAAGCATCACCACTACCTGTAAACGGAACGGACCTGCATCTGAACAGAACAAAGAACGGTTAATACAACGCAGTCACATTCATATCGTTATCACTCATATAGTAAAAAGGGAAGGTGATTATCAAGTATGTAACTATGAAATCCTCTTTTTGTTGTTTATGGTAAATCATGAGGTAAAAAAGGGTTTTTATTGAGTTAATTAGCATGATGTATGGAATAAACTAGAATGATAAAATTACTGCCATGGAATGTGTGTGATCCTAAGCCCTGCTACATACAACATGTTAGGGTAAGATATGCATGGTTTTATCGCAGGATCTAATGGCAATAAAAAAAATAGGTCTGACATAGAGTTCTTAAAACCCATGTTCTTACAGCCAGAAGGGGTAGGATTCAAGTATGGGATGATTAATGATATGCATCAAGGAAATATTGATCTCGATGCATGGACAAGAAGATTACATAAGGGAAGTGGAAACCCTCTACTTTAGGGCATATACACATCAGAGATGTGGAATGCTGGGGGATTTCCCTATGCCATGGAAGCTACTGGGCTATTGGTTGAATGTGCATGGAATTATAATCCAAAGACCTAAAAAGTAGAGAAACATGGCAGGGTGTATGCAAATTTCTCAATTAAAGGCATCACCTCTGCCTTTAATTTGCCTACAGGACCTAATGTGGTTAGATTGAGCCTGAGCGGATTGAAAAAAGAATATAAGAACAACCAAAAAGAGGTCAGAAGGGTAATGTATCAATGGAGATCTAAGAACAGTACATACAAGGCTTTGGCTAAATTGCCAGTATACCTCTTTAAGTTTGATTTTGCTGAAGAATACCAGTACATGATGGTCATGCTTAGAAGAATGACAGGAAGACAACATGTTGGAGCATTTGAAAACTGGATGTATGGAATTATTTGGATGGTGGAGTATTCAGATGACAAACCCCTCTAGGCTAAAGATATAAGTGATAGTTTAGATGAGGGAATGAGAAGGCTGGGTGGAAAGATGTGCATGTTTCATATGACTTCTTATGTCATATAAGCATGTGCCTTTAGAGGGACCTTCAATGGGCTACAAACAGTAGGCAAGGTTGGAAGCAACCCTGGTGATGTGAATATATGGGAACATTACCCTCAGTTGAAAAGGAGGGAATCTCTCCAAAATTATAAGATAGTGAATGACTCCTTTTCCACGCATCTGGTCAGCACCATGGAGGAAGACAAAACAAAAATATTAAGTACGAAAGCATAAGTTGTTATCTACAAATATGGGGCTTGGTTTATTCAATTCCCTACATTTTCATACTTGAGGATAAAAATCAGAAGGGCAACCTCTCATGTTTCCTAGATATCCCAATGACAAAGTCATTCTAATGGAATTTGCCAAACTGATTTTACCTTCAGTAGGCTCATATTGAAAAGGGGAAGATTCCACCTGTGTTGTTTCCAGTCATGATTGGATGGTACCCGTGTCTAGACAAGGAAAGTGTTAGGGATGTGATCGAAGGATTGAAGTTAATGTACTTGTAGCCATTTTCAATAGCTAGGTCATATGACCCATATGGTAGGATGCAGGCATTGCTTGGGAAGCATATACATCAAAAACACCATGAGGATTATTGGACTGATTGTGACAATGAAGTAGAGGTCAGGAGGAGGAACTACCAGAGGCTCACCCTAAATCAAATTCACACCTTTGACTACATATCAGTGCCTGTTCAGTTAAACAAGGATGATGGAAGCCATGTCTAGTCAATATGAGGACAAGAAGGTTTATAATGAAACTATATTAGCCCCTAATTTGGGTCAACCTGAGGTGACTTCATTAGATAAAATAATGCAAAAGGTCATTCATCTCACCCAAACTTGGGTAGATTCTGAGGTTAACAAGCTGAAGAAGAAGGGTGTAGCCCTTACTATGGATAATAAGAAGAAGAGACAAGAATTGTCTTGAAGAAGAATATGATGATTTCCTCAAAGAGAAGAGGAAATCCAATGGAGAGAGATAGCCAGTTGTAGAAGAAAAGCAGCAGGGTAAGAATAAGAAAGAAACCCATGCAACTCGAGGAATAATCATTAGAAGACCACAACCAAAGGGAGATGTGGCTTCCACATCAATAGCTGCATCACCACATACCCCTGCTAAACAAAAGAAAATTGTTTCCAAGCCTGCCCCTACGATTATAGAGGAGGAGGAAGAGTCGTTGGATGATGACTTGTTGATAACAAAGAAAAGGAAGAAAGTGCAATAGACACCACCCCAAAAGAAACAAAAGACTGTAATGAGAGGGAATGTGGATATTAATCCCATTTTATTGAGGGGTGTAGGTGGTCAAGGTATTATAAACAACCTGCAGCATGAAGTCCCCATCCTGGATATTGTTCAGTTCAAAACTAAAAAAGCAAACTAACAAAGGGAAGAAAGACATAGGGCAAGGAAGGAACCACCTCTTCCACTTGATGATACAGTTGACTTGTCAGATGATGAGGTAGTGAATGATGTTTTTGCTCAAAGAATGGAGACCTTGGTGACAAACACAAGGATGACCCCTTATGGCACTCCTATGGTCCGAAAGGAAACTCATCAGGAAGAAGTTGAAACAAAGGAAATTGAAGAAGATGACCCTAAGGAGGTAGCTTAGCAAATAGGATTGACAAATTTGGTTGATCAGGTCACAAGCCTTGCTATAATAGATTTAGCTTACCAGGCTGATGAGGATCAAGGCATAAATAGTGATCCACCTCTGAAGCCAGAAAAGGTAGAAATAAGTGTACATGAGGAGGCAGATAGGGAGATGCCTGATAAGGATAAGGACCATAATAATACACCAACACCTGTAGCGAATAAAAATTAGAAGGATTATCTAATACTAGAAGAGGAAACATGATGCAGAGTGGCACAAGGGAAGCAACGAGGTTTATTCTTATTTGCCCACTCACCCACTTCACTACTTCAACGATTCAAGGTCACACACCAAGTGCAAATTATGTATTTGTTGTCTAGGCTATTGTTCAACCCTTAAGGCTTCTCCCACACCTTAAGACAGGTCTGCAAACACCTTCCCCATAGTTGGTTTGATCCCCAACTTCTTAAAACTCTCCAACCTTCACTTGGCCTAGTGAGGCTACTAGCCCTCCTAATCCAGTTTTCACAACATAACTTGACAAAACCCTAAGGACCAGGCAAACAAATGGTAGATTTGAATACCCTTTAGGGGACTCTAACAAACTTCCAAACCTCCAATTCCAACTCTACTCTAGCAACTCAAAACACCCACTAGGTCTCTAGGCCTAATTGATCAATTTAGGGCTAGGTTACAAAGCAAGTGGTCTAAATTGGGGTCATAGATCAGGGACAGGAAATTGAACTATTTCCACAACTTTCAAACATCTCAAAACCACCATCCATTCACTCACTCTATCAGGATTTTGTCATTTACAACACTAAATTGCACTATTTTGGTCAAATACATAGGGATACTTGACCTAGGGCATCACTCCAAAACTCGAAGATAGTCTTTCCCAACCAAATGCTTTTGGAATCATGTAAATTACATCCCTAGCCTGCATTTCATCAAGTAGCATGAGATTTCACCAGTTAGAATGCATTCTAGGGCGAATTTTGTATGACAAACCCTAGAAAACAAGGTTTTAGACCAGTCTGAACTAAAAATGCAATAACTTCCTACTACGACCACTTCAAGACTTTAAACTTGATGCATTTGAACCCTGACTCAGTCTAGTTTCAGCAGACTATTTGTACTTTGCAGAGGTAGACTGTAACTTCTCTTTTACTTGCTCATGGATATATCTCATCACTTGGACAAAGTCTTTAGCCAATGCACTGCTCTTCTCCAATCCTCTAACCTCTCTGAGTTCCAAAATACCCCTTGGGTGGGTGCCATAAACAATTTGAAAAGGTGACAGGCCGGTACTCCTGTTCACAGTGTCATTGTAGGAGTATTCTGCCTGAGCTAAAATTGAATCCCAACTAGCACCCTGCTCCTTAGTTAGGCACCTTAGGAGGTTGCCAAGTGACCTATTAATCACCTCAGTCTGACCATCAGACTGAGGATGATAGGTTGATGATAATGACAAGTTTGCACCTAGTCTTTTCTAAAGTTTCCTCCAGAAGTGTCCTATGAACTCGAGGTCTCTATCAGAGATTATGGACAAACGTAAACCATGTAATCTGACTATTTCCTTGAAGAAAAGACCATCTATATGTGAGGCATCATGTGTGGTTTTACATGGGATGAAATGGGCCATTTTGGAGAACCTATCAACAACCACAAAGATGCTATCATGTCCATTCTTGGTCCTAGGCAAACCAAGTACAAAATCCATGCTTATGGAATCCCAAGGCTTTGAAGGGTTAGGTAGAGGAGTGTATAGACCTGCATTTGATGTATGTCCCTTGGCTCTTTGGCAAATTTGACAAGTTTCTACAAACTTTCTTACATCAGTTGGCAATTTTGGCCAATAGTAGTTTCTTCTAACCAAGTCTAGGGTCTTATCAATGCCAAAGTGGCTTGCCATGCTGCTACAATGCTTCTCCTGAATGATGTTCTCTCTAACAGACCCTCTTGGAATACACAACAGGCTGCCTTTGAAAAGAAATCCATATTGTATCAAAAAATCACAAAAATCAGTGTTATACCTGCCTGTCATGGCTTTGCAAGCTTGGTAAGGTTCCTTGAAGTCTTCATCTTCTGCATACTGATCTTTAATGGCATGTATACCTGTACTTTCCAACTGAATGGTCTAAACAAGAAGATTCCTCCTACTTAAGGCATCGGCTACCTTATTGGCCACTCCTTTCTTGTGCTTAATGGAGAATGTATATGCTTGGATGTACTCCATCCACTTGATATGTCTATGGTTTAACTTTTGCTACTTGTTCAAGAAGCTCAAAGCATGGTTATCAGTAAAAACAACAAATTCCTTGGGTAATAAATAGTGTCTCCATTTTCTCAATGATTGAACCATTGCATATAATTCTAGATCATAGGTAGAATAGTTCTATTTTGCCTCATTTAACTTCTCACTAAAGAAGGCTACAGGCCTCCCATTTGACTTAGGACTCCCCCAACAGCCCTCTTACTTGCATCACACTCAACAACAAAGGTCTTATCAAAATCAGGTAGCACTAGTACCAGTTGTTCTGATATTTTCTTCTTTAATAGTTCAAAGGCTTGATTGGCCTCATTTGTCCACACAAATACACATTTCCTGCCCCCTTTTATAGTGTCAACAAGTGGAGCACAAATAGCACTAAACCCCCTAATGAACTTCCTATAAAAACTGCATAAACCATGGAAACTCCTTACCTCAGAGGCTATAGTAGGTGTGGGCCAATTAAGAATGGCTTCCACCTTGCTTGGATCCATTTTGAGGTTGCCCTTAGAGATGACAAACCCCAAGAATGTCAATTCTTCTTGTAGGAAGACACACTTGTCAAGGTTAATTCTCAACTTCTCCTCTTGAAGCCTCCTAAGCACTTGATGGATTTGTCTTATGTGATCTTCCTTGTTGTCACTAAAAAACAATATATCATCCAAATATACAACAATGAACTTGTTAAGGAAAGGTTTTAGCACCTCATTCATCAACCTCATGAAAGTGCTTGGTGCATTTGATAAGCCAAAAGGTATCACAACCCATTCAAATAACCCTTCATTGGTTTTAAAAGCAGTTTTCCACTCATCCCCCTCCCTTATTCTGATTTGGTCATAACCACTTTTCAAATCCATCTTGGTAAAATATTTAGCCCTACCCAAGCAATCCATTAAATCTTCTATCCTAGGCATTGGAAATCTATACCTGATAGTAATCTTGTTGATGGCCCTGGAATCAGTGCATAGTCTCCATGTGTCTTCCTTCTTGGGTGCAAGTATTGCAGGTACTACACATGGACTAATACTCCTCCTTATAAGCCCTTTATCCAACAAGTCTTGGATTTGTCTTGCCACTTCTGCATTTTGCTCTGGGGTCAACTTGTATGCTGCTTGGTTTGGCAGGGTGGATCCAGGGATGAGATCAATGCAATGACTAATCTCTCTCTTTGGTGGAAGGGCATCCTTACTTTCATCGACTATCACATCATGAAACTTCTCCAATAGTTCCTCCACTTCTTTTGGTCCAATCCTCCTAAGAGGCTACTGCACTTTGATTTTCTTATGATTTGCATCCTTGGGCTTGATGACCACTGCAAAACATGGCACTTTCTCCTCCTTGAGGTTAGCCAAAAACTCCTTTTCACCTACCAACATAACTGAACTAGAAATGATCTTTTCCTTGTAGTCATCAATCAAAGGTGTCATGGTGAAATTTTCATCATTTTTAGACAAATGAATCACATTTTTCTTACCATCATGTTGGGCACTTGTATCATGTTTCCAAGGTCTGCCAAGAAGAAGGTGGCATGCATCCATGTCTACTATCTCACAAAGAATCCTATCACAATATTCACCTATCTTGAATTCAACCCAACATTGTTCTCTCACCACAATTTTTTGGTCCTTGGTTAACCAAAAGACTCTATAGGGGTTAGGATGAGGTACCCTTTGTAATCCTAGCTTATTCACATTTCATTAGAAGCTAAATTCTCATAAGAACCTGAATCAACTATTACCTTGCAGACTTTCCCTTTCACCTTGCAAGTGGTTCTAAACAAATTGTTCCTTTGGGGTTGCTCCTTGGTGGCAGGCATGATGAGAGATTAGTTAAACATGATGCATTCTCCACTCTCTGGTGCTGCAGACTTAGAAGAGGCAGTTTGGTAAGATGTGGTACTTTTACAGTCATCTTCTTGAAGGAGCTACACCCTTTTGTCTTTCTAATTTGTAGAGTTGTTTCCCATCTTCTCTGGGCACCTAAAGGACTGATGTCCTATCTGATTACAAGAGAAACACCTTCTAGTGAACACAATGGAACCCCTGCCTCCACTTCTTCCTCTACCATTACCTCTCCCTCTAAACTGACCCTTATCAACACTATTTCTGTCAGCCTGCACTTGACTGCCCTCTTGTGATCTGCCATCTTGGGGTCTTGGAAAATTGTCTCTATTCTAAAATCTGCCTCTGCCTCTAAAATTTAGATTGCCTCTGCCCCTACTTCTTGAATCACCCTTCCTTATCTGTTTGTCTTCAATCCTCAATGCCATTTGAAAACACTTCTGGACAGTCTCAGGGTTAAAGAGACTTAATTCATCTTGAATGGAGAACCTAAAGCCATTTAGATACCTTGCAAGCTTTTGCTTTTCATTCTCAGGCATTTTGGCTTTCAAAGACATCTTGTGAAACTCCTCGGTGTATGTGCTCACATCCATGTCCTTCTATCTCAAGTTTTGCAACTTTTTATGCAAGTTGACTTCATAGTCTTCAGGAACAAATTGCTTCTTGATTTCAAGCACCATCTTCCTCCATGTAGTGAAAGGGTTCCTATCATCCTCTATCCTCTCATTTTGAATGAAGTTCCACCAACTCAAGGCTAGCCCTTTCATTCTAGATTTGGCAATCCTCACCTTCTGATTTTCTGCCACTTCATCACACTCAAAATAGTTCTCCATTACCTCTATCCAATCAAGGCACTCCTCTGGATTCATCTTACCAGGAAACATAGGTAAATCCACCTTACTGTCCTTCCTACTCAACTTTCCAAGTGCATCTAGGAATTGTTTTTCTGACATGCCTCCATGTAGCTCTTCCATGGGCACTCCTTTTTCTTCATCTTGATCCTCTTCATCTAAATCTAAGATGACCTCTGGTTTCTTCTTCTTATCCTTATCCTTCTTTAACTTCTCTATCTCAGCCTCCATCCTTTTGTGCTTGGCTGCTTGTTCTCTCACTATCTTTGCCAATTCGGCATTAGTCACCCTTTGAGGAACTTCCTCCTCTTCTTCTCTATCTCCCATCTCTTTGATGGCTCTGATACCACCTAATGCAGAGTGGCACAAGGGAAGCAACGAGGTTTATTCTTATTTGCCCACTCACCCACTTCACTACTTCAACGATTCAAGGTCACACACCAAGTGCAAATTATGGATTTGTTGTCTAGGTTGTTGTTCAACCCTCAAGGCTTCTCCCAAACCTTAAGATAGGTCTGCAAACACCTTCCCCATAGTTGGTTTGATCCCCAACTTCTTAAAACTCTCCAACCTTCACTTGGCCTAGTGAGGCTACTAGCCCTCCTAATCCGATTTTCACAACATAACTTGACAAAACCCTGAAGGACCAGGCAAACAAATGGTGGATTTGAATACCCTTTAGGGGACTCTAACAAACTTCCAAACCTCCAGTTCAAACTCTACTCCAGCAACTCAAAACACCCACTAGGTCTCTAGGCCTAATTGATCAATTTAGGGCTAGGTTACAAAGCAAGTGGTCTAAATTGGGGTCATAGATCAGGGATAGGAACTTGAACTATTTCCACAACCTTCAAACATCTCAAAACCACCATCCATTCAATCACCCTATCAGGATTTTGTCATTTACAACACTAAATTGCACTATTTTGGTCAAATACATAGGGATACTTGACCTAGGGCATCACTCCAAAAATCGAAGACAGTGTTTCCCAACCAAATGCTTTTGGAATCATGTAAATTACATCCCTAGCCTGCATTTCACTGAGTGGCATGAGATTTCACCAGTTAGAATACATTCTAGGGCGAATTTTGTATGACAAATCCTAGAAAACAGGGTTTTAGACCAGTCTGAACTAAAAATGCAATAACTTCCTACTGCGACCACTTCAAGACTTCAAACTTGATGCATTTGAACCTTGACTCAGTCTAGTTTCAGAAAAATCACATTGATCTACTTTGCCAATCCGTACAGGTCGTACAATAACAGAAATTCAGGGAAAAATAGTCAGTTTTCTTAATTTTTGTGCCCAAAACACTGTACAGAAACTTCTACTCTCAACTGGAGTAAGAGAATAGCAATATCAACCGATCCAAGTCAGTATCCAACTTTAAAAATAGTTTCAACTACCCTAAGATGAGTTGCAACCTGCCAAATGTGTTAGGACAGCATTGACAACCGTGATTTTGCATAATCACAAAGGTCCTGATTGGTTAAACTTGTCCAATCAAATCCAAACAACCACCATACTCTCTAGACCATGCCAAAACACAAAACTAGCCAATAGACTCAAAGAAAACATCATTAGACCTACTAGGCCTAAGTGACTCAACTAGGGTCCAAATGGACTAAGAATGATTGAGGTTTATATGATTACCCCAATCATCTTAAACACACAAAAGGGACCTTACAACCATGGTTAAAGGCCTTATTACACAATACACTGAACAAAACTTTAAATTTGTCAAAATGCTCTTAGGTGCCCTGCACCAAAACAAATGAAAAGGAATTGGGTAAGGTCCTAGGCCTTGAAGAGGTGGATACATTAAAAGGTGGAGAGCAAAGTCTCCCACAAGGTGATGGTCAGCCAAAGGAAACAGAAAATATGACCAAAGGTGATTAGGGTGATCCCCTAGATAAAACAAGTCAGAAGGTTCGAGCTATTGATAAGGGTCAAGATCCCCAAGATAAAACATATCAAAATGCACAATCTTCCCATGAGGACCAAGTGCCACAAAATACACAAGATCAAGATATGCAAAATCCTCATGAGGATAAATTATAACAAGGTGTACATGGACAAAATATGCACACATCACAAGAACCTCCCCCTCAATAGGAGACCCCTCAACAGGAGATACCTCAGCAAGAGACCCCTCATGAGAAAGTGCATGAGGAAGAACCAAAGACAGAGACCTCTCCACCTAGGGTAGAGCAAAATATAGAGTCTCAGGATGCTCACATTGAGCAAACCAACCAGCAAGGACCCAAGGGTGATGTCCCATATTGGCTACAACAAGAAATAAACCTGCAACAGATTAAAGAGGTGCCTAAATTTGATGTCTCAACATTGTTTTCAGAAAGTATGATGAAGCCTAAAACAAAGGCAAGGCCTACATCTGCAATAAGGAGAGATCCTACTACGGGTACGAGGACAACTCAGGTAGCATTGCCAATGGCAGATAAAGTGAAAGGGAAAATAAATATTGATGAATTCCAGATAACCAGTGTTGATTTAGGCTTTGTTACAAAGGAGCAGGAGGGCGAACTGGCCAAAGATATCATTGACTCGTTGACACATAGTGTAAAGAAGGAAAAGGATAAGAACAAGATGCATAAAGAGCACATTGCTTAATTACATGCATTCATAAAAGGGTCAATTGACCCTAATCATATACCAGCTAACACAACCACCCCACTAACCATCATATCTCAAGATGAGATAATAGGATTAGATATCATGAAGCACAAGGCTCATATAATGGATAATTGGTTTATTATTTTTATTTATGAAGCTGAGAAAGTAATAAAAATCTCCCTCACAAATTGGGATTTGCTTAGTACATTAAAGAGCAAGGTGGATAAAATGCAAAATGAGGTTGGCCGAAGATCCTTCAAACTGGAGAAACATTTGGATGCCATAGCTGAGATGACGTAAATAGATATGAAAGTGCTCATGGATAATAAGGTACTGGATAATAATACAGTATGATTGTTGAGCCTATGGTATGAGGATACAAAATTCAAGAGTGATATCTTGAAGAAATATAACAGCAAGCTTAGGTATATCAGTGTTAAGTTGCACCACCTAATAGCAGATGAGATAGGTATTTTGGAAGCTTTAGAAGGCAATGTAGAAGGGAAAATAGAAAATTAGGATACTAATTTTACAATCCAAGCTTTCCACAATAATTTCTAGCAGGAAACATATGACCCTCTTCATCATTTGACAGATGATGTAATCAATAAATCTATGAGAATGAAGACCAAGGTGGAGGCATATAATGAGACGTTAAACAACAGAAAGAGTAAATGGACTGCTCCGTAGGCAGGCACAATTCAATTCTCAAAAGCATGTTGTGGTGAAAGCTAAAGTCCAAGATGGGGGAGAGGTCGAGAGAATAGTGCAAACATACGAATCCATTAGGGGGATGATCAAAGAACATATAGGAAGTGATCCTCATGATGATGATGATGATGATGATGATGATGATGCAAAATTAAGAAGAAGATAAAGAAGATGAAGAAGAAGAGGATGAAGAGTAAGAAGAGATGCATGATGACAGAGTCATATGCATAACAAGACAAAATAAGTGATTGAGTTCTACCAAATGGTTGCCAGTGGGCAACTTGTGCCACATCTACATATGTTGACCCAGTCAAAGAAGAGATACTGAACATTGATCTAGATAGGCAAATCTTGATCGTTGATCATTGATAACCACCTCCTGCCTTTATTCTATAAAAGGGGATGGAGTGCACCTTGTATCATTATTAGAGACTTAATTGAGATAGGATTGTTGAATGTCATGATACTTTCTCAAGACAGATTGTAAATGTGCATGCTTTTGAATACTAATAAAATAGAGATCATACTACATATCATCGTAAATTCTGAGTAATTTTGTGAATGTCATATGGATATTTCACTATGATGTGCTACGTCCATTGGAGTGCATGTCAATTTGTGGATAGTGTTGTCATTCTTTACCTTAGAATATTAGCATCAGCTGTGTGAAGTTGTGGAATGGCCTTGCAACACATGGTTTGATTTCATCTCTGTTTTGTGAAATATTAAATGTTGCATATGGATCAATTGTTAAAGACTCACTTAAATTCAGTAGATTTATAATGTTTGAGTTTATTTTCTTAAATTTCATTACAATCACCTTCACAATTGGAAAATACAAACAATCTTAAGCAAAGAATACTCAAATATGCAGACATCCCGAAGGAAACTAAACATCTAGAGCATATTTGAGTTAATCTGCATGTAATATTGAGAATCTCATGCAAATACACTTAAATGATAATAGTATTCATGCAAATATCAACTTAAAAGCACATTATTTAGACAAATTCATAAGTGTAGAAGTAGAATCAGTTTATGACAGTTGATGTTCAAAAGAATTGATCAAACTTACAAATATGATCATCTATTGAATACAGTAGAAATAACCTTGTTTGTAGAGTAATTTATAGGAAGCAGGTGTATAACCAGATGTTTAGACATCAGTTCATGTTATCAAAACAATGTAAGACCCTTGAATGGAAATATAGCATATCACATCAACCTCTGAGTAACATCAGATGATCATGACCTGATCAACGAAGACTTGGAGTCATCAATTCATTTCAAATTGATCGTACTTTTCAAGATAATAAAGGTTTGTTGTGTAAAATTTTATGCATGTTGTTATGACTAATAATTATAATCAACATAAATTGGCACTAGAAGGGCCTTCTCTCTTTTCAAGATAAGTGAATTGGTCACATACACGTAATTCCTACATTTGTACAAGGTAATCTTTTCAAAGATCACCAGAATTGTTTATGCTTTGAGTATTTGTGCAAAGATTTACTTGTTTCTTGCAGTTTCAAGTCTATTTATCATAAATATTTTAGAATTGAGCATAAATACTTTAGGCTTTGCAGTCAAATCTTTGAAATCCTTGAAGATTGAGTCATTGTTCAAGTTTTCTTGTGAAGTCCTTGTGGTGATTTGCTTATATAATTAGATATCCCAATTTCTATGTCCAGAAGTTTGGTCTTTTCTCACCTTTGCATGTTTTATGCAAATATTGCATAAATATCTTGCCGTGACTAAATCTTGACTAGAAGTATCATCTTTACTAGGTCAATTCTTTCGATCTTTGTAAACATTCAGTCAAATATCCATAACTTGTCATAAGTTGTAAGAATCCTGGCTCACAGGCCTAATACCAGGTCCAGATCCCTTAGACTCTTTAAGGAATTGCCCATTCATGGAGTAAGACCCCATACCATAGATATTCGCCATACTCCTGACTCAGGTGCATCAACATCTTCATCAAGACATACTGTAACACCTCCAATGTCTTCAGTTGTACTTCAGACACCTCTAGGATCACCAAATACACCTCAAGTGCATCAAGCACCAATCACAATGTCATTCTTTGTTGCTCACTCACCCTTGAATTTCATTACATATCACCCTTTACCTAAGAATCCTGATAAGATTTGCCCTAAATATCATCCATATCAGGATGTTGATGATCATATTCAAACATTTAAGGAAGCTTGTTGCAGAGCAATGATTGAGCATCAAAACGTGGTATGTAGACTATTTCCATACTCCTTCAGAGAGGAAGCATATAGTTGGTATATTATCCTTGCACAAGCCTCAATTGGTTCATGGGATGCCTTAGAGAAAGCCTTCAAGGATAGGTTCAAGATACCTATAGATACTTTAATGAATTATCACCTTTTTGCCACAATTAAAAGATTTGAAGGAGAACCCTATTTCAAACTTCAATGCTAGATTCCAGAAAATGTATTCCAAGATGGTAGCTCCATATAATGTAGTAGATGAGGCAGCTAGAAGTATATATTATTCAGCCTTAGATCCCCTGACTTCTATGTTCATAACAAGAACACATCCTAATGTCACAACCCTGATAGGAGCTTTTGAAGAAGCAATAAAAGTTAATCAGCAACTAATTCCTGCTCAAACACCTAACATAACATTCCCTACATATCCCACATATCCTACATATCCTGCTCAACAACAGACTAAGGGAGTCATGATGCCTCCTATTGCAATGCCTAGTCCTTTATAGGTACCTCCACTTAGCATCATGCCCCCTTCAAATGGAGATGGTCAGCTAGTACAATATCCAAGACATGCTCAAACATCTTAGGATGTAGGACAAAATAATAATAATGGTTCTTCTTTCTTTAAACCTCAAAGAAAATGTAGTAGCCAAAGTTCAGGAAGAGAGAAGACATCAAAGAGATATTTGTAAAACTAAGGAAATTGAAAAAAGAGATTACGCACCTAAGGGGTCAGAACTTTTATTCTCAGCCAAACCAACACAGAGGATACAACAATGAGAGATCAGGATATCCTAATAGAGGATACAATAATGATAGGAACTATAACAGCAACAATGGCAATAACAATAATGCACCTAGGCAACCTAGAGTGTGGAATACTAGGCCAAACAATGGTTCTTTACCATCACCCTTAGATAATCAGCCTCCTAGTGAGCCAAAACAAACTACGAGAGTGAATCTAGCAGAGGTAGCTCTTACAAACTGGTGTAGAATATACAACACCAATGCACATGTTGAGCTAGACTATCCTCAGTTCAAAATAGTAGCTTCTAACTTTCAGGCTGAAGTATCAAACACCATAGGCAACCCTCCTTTCATTGAAGGAAATGAGATTGTCCCTTGTGGATATGATTCTGCTCTTGTGTTAGAGAGTTATGTAAATTAGCCTCATCACCAAACAATCTCATCTCATGAGAAATATACACTAGCATGTGAGGAATCTTCCTTGGCATTTGAAACAAACTATGTGTTTCCATTCGAAGATGAAAATGAACTAGCAGTGGAGCATGAAGAAATTCATGCCTACTAGCAGCAATACCAAGGTAGACACAATTAAAATCTTAGGAGCAATCCTAATAGACCTTATGGTCCTTTGACCACATCATTATCTCCTAATAACTTCAACACTCCCTTTGATCCAAAAGAAAGTAATAATCTTGGTCATCCCAAGGTCAATGCTCAATATTTTGCACCTCAAAATGCAGTGTTGAAGACTAGTAATCAATCTCCTGAGTCTGACAAGTTAGTTACATACATAGCAGAAGAAATGAAAAGGGTCAAAATCAGTTTGTCATTATCAAAATGCTTAAAACCCTAACTCTTAAGAAAGCTTTCATGAGGTCTTTAGATGAGCCTGTACCAAAAGAGGATAGTCATGCCCAAAATCCCAGTCAAGTTCTGAACAAAGATCATGTAGCTAAATACCGTAATGTCAAGCACAAAGCCCCAGCTACTGTTTAGGCTGCTGAAACTTCACACATGACTCTCTATAGAGATAAAAACTGAGTCACCTCCATTCCTACTCACATTGAGGATGTTTGGTAAGAATTTACACAATTGCTCAATAGATTTAGGTGCATCTACTAATATGATGCCATTATCCATCTGCAATGCCTTAGGGTTACATCCAGCTAAATCACTCAAGAAGGTGACACAACTAGACAAGTCTAAAGTAAGTGTAGCAGGAGAGTTAACACATATCCACATGCAGTTAGCATCAAATCCAAGGATTCAATATTATATTTACATCCAAGTGGTTGATATCCTTGACACTAATGGAATGTTGCTTAGTAGGGATTGGTCAAAAACACTTAATGGTTATATGTCCACAGATTTCAGCCACATGTGGCTACCTTGGAAGGGAATTCCTAATCAAATCAGAATAGAGGTTGAACCTTGAATGTAACACATGATCACCAAGTACAACAAGACCAATGAGATATTGTACATAGATGTTGAAATGGGAGTTTACACCATCAGACCTCAAACAGTCAGGATAGAAGAAATTCTCATGTATAATACACATATTTCTGAAGATGTTTGTCAAGACAATAGGGTGATCATAGAATCTGATTGTAGTTTAAATAATAGTGATGAAATTGATCATTTCAAGAGCTTTGAATTACACTTATCTAGAGAAATGCAACATTGTCAAACATTGAATATATCCAGTGAGGATAATTTGAAGGAAGGTTGGTGCAGGTTATATGATGAAGCACATTCAAAGAAAACTTGTGATGCCTACCTGGATATGGTGGAGCTAGAATGATTTTACAGTGAGAAAGGGTTATCTTCAATAGAGGTAAGTGATACATTTAGTTATGATGATGTTGATTCTTGTTCGTCATCTACAGGTACAAAAGAGGATGTATATTAGGATGAAATTCACATTCACAATTCAGAAGAGATCTTGATGTATGCTGAGAATATTTCTAAGGATGAAAATAACATCACCTCAGGAACTAACTGTTTGATTGAATCAGATTATGAAGTATCTGATGAAGATAAAGGGAGTAATTTAACAAAGTTTGAAATTTTTTTAGTAAAATAGATTCAGAGGCTCATGTTGCAAGAGATTCCTCCACATCATGCTTTAATTGATGGATGGTGTAGACTGCATGAAGCACTACATTCAAAGACCACATGCTCATTATGTTTACATATGTTGAATAAGCAAGAGATGCTTTACTCAAAGAATCAGTTATCCAACAGTAGAGACGTGCTTCAAGACAAGAAGAAAGAGATTAAGGTACAAATAGAAACTAATAGTGATGATAACATAGATGTTAAAAGAGGAAGAGTATCAAATTCAAATCACTCACCAAAAATGACAAAGAATGAACCACAGAAGTTAAGGTGGATATCAACTGGTGCAGCTGCCAGAGCTAAAAAGAAAAGAGAATGTCTTGATAAGCCTTTGACAGAAGATAAACCATGGATCCATAGGTTTGATGGATCAAAGTCAAAACAAGGAGTTGGGGTAGGTATAGATCTTGTTAACCCAATAGGAAAGTCTTACCTAGCAGCATATAGATTGCAATTCCCATGTACTAACAATGTGACAGAATATGAAGCTTTAATTCATGGGTTATTGTTTGCTCTCAAGAAAAACGTAAAAATTATGCATGTCTATGGAGACTCAGAATTGGTGGTAAGATAAGTAAGAAGTACATACTCTTGCAACTACAAGAAGTTGTCTAACTACATACATAGGGTGTGGGATTTAATAGAAGAGTTTGATGCATTCAACATCACCCATGTGCCTAGAGAACAGAATCACAGAGCAGATGCCTTGGCGTAGGCTGCTAGCACATTGGAACCATTGTCCATTTCTGGTCTAAAGAGATTCTTAGTTGAATTGGTATCAGTACCCTCCATACCAGATAATGTTACCAATCTCCAAGTATTTGATGACGATCAACACATTTTGGATTTCATATCAAATAGAGATGTATTTGATGGTCAGATCATAGATGAAAGGAATGCAGAAGACCATACATGGGAAGAAGAAGAGATTATGGATCTACCAAGTAATAGGATTCCCAAGGATATAATAGAATTAGAAAAGGCCTTTGACCTACACAATATACTGAAACAAAAGAACCTCCCAAAGACTGATGGAGGAGAATACTCACCAATCAATATAGGACAAAATGAAGATGTAAGGAAAGTTTTGATTGGTAAAGTTTGTACTGAAGAAGAAAAGGCAAGGATAACTCAAGCACTGAAGGATTACATCCATGTTATCGCCTGGACCTATGATGAGCTAAAGACTTATGATACCTCAATTATCACTCACACTATACCTTTGAAACTAGATGCTAAGCCTTTTAGACAAAAGAAAAGACCTATCAATGCCTTGTTAGAACCCATCATCTTTGAGGAAGTTAAGAAGTTGCTCAATGCTAGAATTATATTTCTAGTGAGGCATTCAACTTGGGTAGCCAATCTTGTCCCTGTAAGAAATAAAAATGGGTATATATGCCTATGTGTGGACTTTAGAAATCTGAACAGAGCTTCTGAGAAGGATAACTATCCTTTACCTTCACTGGATGAAGTCTTACAAATAGTAAATGGAGCTTAGATGATGTCCTTCTTGGATGGTTTCTTAGGGTATAATTAGGTAATGGTAGACAAAATAGATAGATTCAAGACTGCATTCACCACAAAGTGGGGAATATGTGCTTATAGGTGCATGTTGTTTGGCTTGATCAATGCTGGAGCCACATTCCAACATGCGATGGATATAGCATTTAGAGGCCTGGTTGGCAAATGCATAGTCATATACATGGATGACTTGACAATCTTTTCAAAGAAAAGGGGTGATCATATAGAAGACCTCAGGAAGGTACTAAAAAAATGTGAACATTATGGTATTTCCCTGAATCCAAAGAAGTGCATATTTGGAGTGACCACAAGCAAGTTATTAGGTCACCTTATAACCAAAAATGGGATCACCATTGACCCTACTAGGGTAGAATCTATCATGAAGCTGCAACTTCCTAGAAGTAAGAAGGAACTTAAATCATATTTTGGTAAAATAAACTTTGTTAGGAAGTTCATCACCAGATTTGCAGAAATTGTCAGACCACTTAATGCAATGCTCAAGAAAGATGCCAAGATCGAGTGGACTCCTGAAGTAAGAGCAACATTTGAAGACATCAAGAAAGCCATATCAGATGCTCCTGTTCTGATTAGTCCAGATTATACAAGAGATTTCTACATTTACCCATTTGCTTCATAACACACATGTGCAGTTGTACTTACACAGAGGAATGAAGCTAAAGAAGAGAAACCCATAGCTTTCATGAGCTACCCATTCAAGGATGCAGAGCTCAGATATATGGAGGTTGAGAGACAAGCTCTTGCCCTAGTCAAAGTAGTCAAGAAATTCAGACACTACATTCTAAAAAGTAAGATCATTGTTGTAGTACCAGATGCAGCAGTAAAAATGCTCCTGATGCAGAGTGAGCCTAGTGAAAAGAGAGCCAAGTGGATAACAGTGCTCCAAGAATATGATATGGATATAACACCCATGAAGTTGGTGAGAGGACAAGCCCTAAGCCAAATGATTTCTGAGACTGACCCCAATATAATGAGTCGTCAATATGTAGTGAATTCCAAGGAAGATAAAGAATGGTATTCGAATAATAGACATATCTTGATCACTGGAAGATGCCCTTCAAAGATGTAAGCTTCACAAAGAAGAGCCTTGAATATCATATCACAAAAGTACATGATAAAAGGAGGAGTCCTTTTCAGGAGAAATTATGAAGGAATATATCTCAAATGCCTAGATAAACCAGAAGCTAATAAAGTTTGGCTGAGTTACATGATAAGTTTGGAACTGCACATGGATCTCATTTAGCTATTGCCCATGCTATCCTGAGGGCATGATATTATTGGCCTACTATTTTTAAAGATACTACAAAACATATTAAATGTCATACTTGTCAAGTTGCTACTAACCGAGAAAGATATGTTGCTCAACCCCTACAACCAATGATGGAGATGTGCCCATTTACTTAGTGGGGCATGGATTTCATAGGACCAATCAATCCTTCATCATCTTCAAGCCATAGGTATGTCCTAACAATCACTGATTATTGCACTAGATGGACTAAAGCAATCAGCAACAAGACATGCAATGCAAAAGATGTGATCAAGTTCTTGGAAAACAACATAGTGACTAGGTATGGAGTTCCATATGCTTTAGTATGTGATAATGGACCTACTTTTGCATCATTAAAGTTATATAGTTGGGCTTTTGTCATGGAATTATCTTCAAAATTTCTTCAAATTTTCTTCAAATTATTATCCCCAAGGAAATGGCTTAGCAAAGTCAACAAATAAGAACTTACTGAATATCATAAAGTAACTGATAGAGAAGAACCCTAGGGAGTGGAATACCCTACTAAAGTATGCCTTATGGGTAGATAGAACTAGAATGAAGGTTGCATTAGGAAACTCTCTTTACCAATTAGTGTCTGGGGTAGATCCTATCCTCCCTGTTAACTTAAAGATCCCCACTTTGCAATTTGCACAAGAGTATCTAGGCATAGACAATAAACAGGAAGTTAGACTACTTCAACACATACACCTAGAGGAAAAAAGAGATAGAGCAATTGATCAATTTGCTAAGCATCAAGCTACTGTCAAATGCTAGTTTGATAAAAGAGCCAAAATAAAAGCTTTTAGGATTTCAGATTTAGTCCTCACATGGGACAAAGCACATGAAAAGAAAGGTGACCATGGAAAATTTGATAAACTTTGGATAGGTCCTTTTCAAATCTTGGAGATCCTAGGAGATAGCACCTATAGACTTAAGACTCTAACTGGTGAGGATGTCTCATTACCAGTCAATGGACAGTTCCTCAAACATTACTTTCAAGCTTAAATAGGGTCATGTAAGTCATTTGTATCATAGTGTACATATTGTTTAGTTGTTTGTATAGTTTTGCTTTGTGTGTTTGCTTGTTTCCTTGTTGTTGTTGAGTTTTGTTTTGCTTAGTCAAGATGATGCACCTTATCACCCTAAGAAACCAACAAAATTGTTAGGATTCAAGTGACGAGAACAAATTTTTACATAGGTTATGACTCACCATAGAAGTATCCCTGACCAGGTTTATGATGTCATTTTCATTAGTGATGCCTTTTCTTGATTAAGGAGATTTTCATGATGACTCACCTAACAGCCTTGGGTTTGTTGAATACATCAGTATAGGTGTTAAGTGAAAAATCCAAAGGGTCACCCTTGCTAATCCCCAACCTAAAACAAGTGATCATATCTTGCATACATGATGATATCATATGAATAATAAAAAAAAAGATGAATATTGAAATCCAAAAGGATAAAATTAGGCCATCTAAGTAACTCTACCAGGGCTATATATGCCTGCTGGCAATGGAGCTCTACTTAGGGGGATTGCAAAGATAACCTTGTCGGGGCTATGGACGCCTACTGGAAACAAGGCTCTATCCTGGTTGGCTATAAGGGATGAACCCAAAATATGTACCTTAACACCGGTTACTAGTGTCTTCAACTCACTTTCAAGATGAGGATTATTAATCATATGCACACACTTGATCCCTTATCAGCATTGTTGCACTTATGAACATGATATCATTCAGAAAGGTCATGATACTTATGCTTAGAGAGAGTTATGATGTTATGTTTTAATGCAACCTCATCACTTGAATCATTTGAATTTGGTTGATTTCTTTGCTGGCAAGTTGTGTGGTTACACAACATGCCTCATTTTGCCTTAGCCAAAATAGGGGCCCAAATTTTTGCTTCTACTTGTTTGTTTTTTTTCTTTGGGTGGTTTGGCAAAAGACAGTTAGGTATATCACCCTTGCACATGCATGTGCTTCACAAGAAGAAGCCAATTATTGAAGTTAGAATTAGCCATCATAAACCTCATAATCTAAAAGAGTACTAAAATTTAAGTAGGTTTGCCTTTTGGATCACCCTGATATTCATCAAGGATAAAAAGTTATGCTAAGTCAAAGTTTGGTCAAACCAAATATTTTTCATAGGGTCATATTTCTAAATATCAATCATATTAATTACATGACCCCGACATGTGAAGATCACCCGATATATTCATGTTCCCCGATATGTGAATGTTAAACTTAAGTACGAAAGAGTATATGCCCTTCAAGTTTGCATGCATATTTTCGTAGGGTCACATTTATAAATATCCATCATGTTAAAAAATATCACCCTTTGCAAAATATGACAATGACGTCATCTTGTTTCGATATACAAAAGAACTCATCCTGATGATGACATCACCAATTTGCCTGACACTTGGAGGGTCACATTTCCAAACATCTGTCATATTCCTCAATATGATGATGATGTCATCCTAACCCGATAATGAAGAAGACATGATATGATGATGATGTCATCATGATCCAGACCCGGGAGGGTCACATTTTGAAATATCCCTGATCTTAACAAATGTGATGATGATGTCATTCTTACGAACAATTTCAAAGGCCAATATGATGATAACATCACCCTCACTTTCTCAAATGGGGTGATATTTCCTAGTGTTGAATGACCCAGATATTTCCAATATCCCTCATATTAACCCAGATGACCTGAAATGCCTAGATTCTCATTGACCAATCCAATGATGCCATGTGGCACCTCCCCGGATCATATTAATACAGTGTGCTATCACGATTATTAGTGAATGAGAGTGGCCTGATCTCAATCATTGGTCAAAAGGTTGACCATATTCATGTCGATGTCACCCTCATATGTCTGATATTGGTCATATTTTCAAATGTCCCTAAAATTCACAGAGATCATCCTCTACATTAAATGTGAACCCAACAGTAGGTAGATCCTTCAAAATTTCAAATGCCCGCCCGCCACTTGTCAACATCCACGCATGTCATGTGTTGATCGATGGACTTAAACAAAAGACACTAAGTGCACCCTAATTTGTCTTATTAATTAGTTACAAGTAAGTTTTGGGGTTTATTTTAGATTTACCCTATGTTTAAACAAGAATTACAGAGCCCCGAAGATCAAAGCATCACCACTACCTGCAAATGGAAAGGACTCGCATCTAAAATGGAATGGAGGATGGTAAATACAACGCAGTCACATTCATACCGTTATCACTCATATAGTAAAAAGGGAAGGCGATTATCAGGTATGTAACTATGAAACCCTCTTTTTGTCGTTTATGGTAAATCATGAGGTAAAAAATGGTTTTTACTCAGTTAATTAGCATGACGCATGGAATAAACTAGAATGATAAAATTACTGCCATGGAATGTATGTGATCCTAAGCCCTACTGCATACAACATGTTAGGGTAAGAGATGCATGGTTTTATCGCATGATCTAATGGCAATTAGAAAGAATAGGTCCGACATAGAGTTCTTAAAACCCATGTTCTTACAGCCAGAAGGGGTAGGATTCAGGTATGGGATGATTAATGATACGCATCAAGGAAATATTGATCTCGATGCATGGACGAGAAGATTAGATAAGGGAAGTGGAAACCCTCTACTTTAGAGCATATAAACTTCAAGGATGTGGAATGCTAGGGGATTTCCCTATACCATGGAAGATATTGAGATAGTGGTTGAATGTGCATGGAATTATAATCCAGAGACTAGAAAAGTAGAGAAAGATGGCAGGGTGTATGCAGATTTCTCAATTATAGGCAGCCTCTGCCTTTAATTTGCCTAGAGGACTTAATGTGCTTAGATTAAGCCTGAGCAAATTGGAAAAAGAATATAAGAACAACCAAAAAAAGGCCAGAAGGGTCATGTATCAATGGAGATCTAAGAACAGTACATACAAGGCTTTAGTTAAATTACCGGTATACCTCTTTAAGTTTGATTTTGCTGAAGAATACTAGTACATGATGGTCATGCTTAGTAGAATGACAGGAAGACAACATGCTAGAGCTTTTGAAAACTAGATGTATGGAATTATCCGGATAGTGGAGTATTCAAATGACAAACCCCTCTAGGCTAAAATTATAAGTGATAGTTTAGATTAGGGAATGAGAAGGCTGGGTGGAAAGATGTGCATGTTTCATAAGACTTCTTATGTCATATATGTTTGTGCCTTTAGAGGGACCTTCAATGGGCTACAAACAGTAGGCAGGGTTGGAAGCAACCCTGGTGATGTGACTATATGGGAACATTACCCTTAGTTGAAAAGGAGGGAATCTCTCCAAAATTATAATATAGTGAATGACTCCTTTTCCATGCATCTAGTTAGGACCATGCAGGAAGACAGAACAAAAAGATTAAGTATGGAAGCACAAGTTGTTATCTACAATATGGGGCTTGGGTTATTCAATTCCTTACATTTTCATACATGATAAAAATCAGAAGGGCAACCTCTCATGTTGCCTAGATATCCCAATGACAAAGTCATTCTAATGGAATTTGCCAGATAGATTTTGCCATCAGTAGAGGCTCATATTGAAAAGGGGAAGATTCCACCTGTGGTGTTTCCAGTCATCATTGGATGGTACCTGTGTCCAGACAAGGAAAGTGTTAGGGATGTGCATAGGATTGAAGTTAATGCACTTGTAACCATTTTCAATAGCTAGGTCATATGACCCATAGGGTAGGATGCAGGGATTGCTTGGGAAGCATATACATCAAAAACACCTTGAGGATTACTAGACTGATTGTGATGATGAAGTAGAGGTCGGGAGGAGGAACTACTAGAGGCTCACCCTAAATCAAATTCACACCTTTGACTGCATATCAGTACCTATTCAATTACACAAGGATAATGGAAGGATCATGTCTAGTGAATATGAGGACAAGAAGGTTTATAATGAAACTATATCAGCCCCTGATTTGAGTCAACCTAAGGTGACTTCATTAGATCAAATAATGCAAAAGGTCATTCATCTCACCCAAACTTGGGTAGATGCTAAGGTTAACAAGCTGAAGAAGAAGGGTGTAGCCCTTACTGTGGATAATAAGAAGAAGAGACAAGAATTGTCTGAAGAAGAATATGATGACTTCCTCAAAGAGAAGAGGAAATCCAATGGAGAGAGACAGCCAGCTATAGAAGAAAAGTAGCAGGGTAAGAATAAGAACACAACCCATGAAACTAGAGGAATAATCATTAGAAGACCACAACCAAAGGGATATGTGGCTTCCACATTAGCAGCTGCATCACCACATACCCCTGCTAAAAAAAAGAAAACTGTTGCCAAGCCTACCCTTGTGATTATAGAGGAGGAAGAGTCATATGATGATGACTTGTTGATAACAAAGAAAAGGAAGAAAGTGCAACAGACACCACCCCAAAAGAAACAAAAGACTGCAATGAGAGGGAATGTGGATATTAATCCCATTTTATTGAGGGGTGTAGGTGTTCAAGGTATTATAAAGAGCCTACAACATGAAGTCCCCATCCTGGATATTGTTCAGTTCAAAACTAAAAAAGTAGAGGAACAAAGGGAAGAAAGATATAGGGCAAGGAAGGAACCACCTCTTCCACTTGATGGTACAGTTGACTTGTCAGATGATGAGGTATTGAACGATGTTTCTGCTCAAAGAATGGAGACCTTGGTGGAAAACACAAGGATGACCCCTCATGGCAATCCTATGGTCCAAAAGGAAACTCATCAAGAAGAAGTTGAAATAGAGGAAATTGAAGAAGATGACCCTGAGGAGGTAGCTCAGCAGATAGGATTGACAAATTTGGTTGATCAGGTCACAAGCCCTGCTATAATAGATTTAGCTTACCAAGCTGATGAGGATCAAGGCATAAATAATGATCCACCTCCAATGCCAAAAAAGGTAGAAATAAGTGTACATGAGGAGGCAGATAGGGAGATGCCTAATAAGGATAAGGACCATAATAATGCACCAACACCTGTAGAGAATAAAAATCATAAGGGTAATCTAATACTAGAAGAGGAAACAAATGAAAGGAATTGGGTAAGGTCCTAGGCCTTGAAGAGGTGGATACATCAAAAGGTGGAGAGCAGAGTCTGCCACAAGGTGATGGTGACCGAAAGGAAACAAAAAATATGACCAAGGGTGATTAGGGTGGTCCCCTAGATAAAACAAGTCAGAAGGTTCGAGCTACTGATAGGGGTCAAGATACCCAAGATAAAATAGATCAAAATGCACAATCATCTCATGAGGACCAAGTACCACAAAATACACAAGATCAAGATATGCAGAATCCTCATGAGGATAAATTACAACAAGGTGTACATGGCTAGAATGTACACACATCACAAGAACCTCCCCCTCAATAGGAGAACCCTCAACAGGAGATACCTTAGCAAGTGATCCCTCATGAGAAAGTGCATGAGGAAGAACCAAGGACAGAGACCTCTCCACCTAGGGTAGAGCAAAATATAGAGTCTCAGGATGCTCACATTGAGCAAACTGACCAACAAGGATCCAAGGGTGATGTCCCATTCTGGTTACAAAAAGAAATAAACCTGCAACAGATTGAAGAGGTGCCTGAATTGGATGTCTCAACATTGTTTTCAACAAGTATGATGAAACCTAAAACAAAGGCAAGGCCTACATCTGCAATAAGGAGAGATCCTACTACGGGTAGGAGGAAATCTCAGGTAGCATTGCCAATGGCAGATAAAGAGAAAGGGAAAATAAATATTGATGAATTCTAGATAACCAGCGTTGATCTGGGCTTTGCTACAGAGGAGCAGGAGGGCCAAGAGGCCAAAGATATCATTGACTCATTGACACAAAGTGTAAAGAAGGAAAAGGATAAGAATAAGATGCATAAAGAGCACATTGCTCAATTACATGCATTCATAAAAGGGTCAATTGACCCTAATCATATACTAGCTAACACAACCACCCCACTAACCATCATATCTCAAGGTGAGATAACATGATTAGATATCATGAAGCACAAGGCTCATATAATGGATAATTGGTTTATTCTTTTTTATTTCTAAAGCTGAGAAAGTAATAAAAACCTCCCTCACAAATTGGGATTTGCTTAGTACATTAAAGAGCAAGGTGGATAAAAAGCAAAATGAGGTTGGCTGAAGATCCTTCAAACTGGAGAAACATTTGGATGCCATAGCTGAGATGAGGTGAATAGATATGAAAGTGCTCATGGATAATAAGGTACTGGATAATAATACAACACAATTGTTTAGCCTGTGGTATGAGGAGACAAAATTTGAGAGTGATAGCCTGAAGAAATGTAACAGCAAGCTTGGGGATATCAGTGTTAAGTTACACCACCTAATGGCAGATGAGATAGGTATTTTGGAAGCTTTAGGAGGCAATGTAGAAGGGAAAATAGAAAATCAAGATACTGATTTTGCAATCCAAGCTTTCCATAATAATGTCAAGCAAGCAACATATGACCCTCTTCATCATTTGACAGAGGATGTAATCAATAAAGCTATGAGAATGAAGGCCAAGGTGGAGGCATATAATGAGATGTTAAACAATAGAAAGAGTAAATGGACTACTCTGCAAGGACAATTCAATTCTCAAAAGAATGATGTGGTGAAAGCTAAAGTCCAGGATGGGGGAGAGGTTGAAAGAATAGTTCAAACATATGAATCCATTAGGGGGATGATCAAAGAACATATAGGAAGTGATTCTCATGATGAAGATGATGATGAAGAAGAAGAAGATGCAAAATGAAAAAGAAGATAAAAAAGATGAAGAAGAAGAGGATGAAGAGTAAGTAGAGATGCTATGCATAACAAGACAAAAGAAGTGACCAAGTTCTACTAGATGGTTGCAAGCTGGCAACTTGTGCCACGTCTACATATGTTGACCCAATCAAAGGAGAGATATTGACCGTTGATCTAGATAGGCAAATCTTGATCATTGATCATTTGTAACTGCCTCCTACCTTTATTCTATAAAAGCGGATGGAGTGCACCTTGTATCATTATTAGAGACTTAATTGAGATAGGATTGTTGAATGTCATGATACTTTCTCAAGATAGATTGTAAATGTGCATGCTTTTGAATACTAATAAAATAGAGATCAGATTACATATCATCGTAAATTCTGAGTAATATTGTGAATGTCATCTGGATATTTCACTGTGATGTGCTGCATCTATTGGAGTGCATGTCAATTTGTGGATATTGTTGTCATTCTTTACCTTAGAAGATTAACATCAGCTGTGTGAAGTTGTGGAATGGCCTGGCAACACATGGTTTAATTTCATCTCTATTTTGTGAAATATTAAATACTGCATATGGATTAATTGTCAAAAACTCATTTAAATTTAGTAGATTTAGAATTTTGGAGTTTATTTTCTTAAATTTCATTACAATCACCTTCACAATTGTAAAATATAGACAATCTTAAGTAAAGAATACACAAATATGCAGACATCCCAAAGGAAATTGAACTTCTAGAGCATATTTGAGTTAATCTACATGTAATATTGAGAATCTCATACAAATACACTTAAATGATAACAGTAATCATGCAAATATCAGCCTAAAGGCACATTATTTAGACAAATTCATAAGTGTAGAAGTAGAATCAGTTCATGACAGTTGATGTTCAGAAGAATTGATCAAACTTACAAATATGATTATCATCTATTGAATACAATAGAAATAACTTTGTTTGTGGAGTAATTTATAGGAAGCAGGTGTATAACTAGATGTTTAGACATCAGTTCATGTTATCAGAACAATGTAAGACCCTTGAATGGAAAAACAACATATCACATCAACCTTTGAGTAACGTCAGATGATCATGACTTGATTAATGGAGACTTGGAGTCATCAATTAATTCCAAATTAATCATACTTTTCAAGATAATAAAGGTTTGTTGTGTAAACTTTTATGCATGTTGTTATGACTAACAATCATCATCAACAAGATGAAGAAAGGATAGGTATTATTCATGCTCTTAGAGATTATCATGAAGTCATAGCTTGGAGTTATGAGGATCTCAAGACGTATGACACTTTGATCATAGCTCATACGATACCTCTCAATCTAGGGGCTAAACCTTTTAGGCAAAGGCAGTGACAAGTTAATGCTCTGCTAGAACCATTGATTTTCAAGGAAGTACAGAATTTGTTGTCTGCCAGAATTCATACATTCTGCCTAGGTGGCAAATTTGGTACTAGTGCGTAAGAAAAATGGAGAAATCAGGCTCTGCGTTGACTTCAGAAATTTGAATAGGGCCTCAGAAAAGGATAATTACCCACTGTCATCCTTGGACGAAGTGCTGCAAATAGTTAACGGTTCACAAATGATGTCTTTTCTCCATGGTTATTTAGGTTATAACCAAGTAATGGTGGAATATGAGGACATATTGAAGACATCCTTCACATGCAAGTGGGGAATCTATGTGTACCGCAGGATGCCCTTTGGCTTGATTAACATGGGAGCTACATTCCAACGTGCGATGGACATAGCTTTCAAAGGATTGGTCAAAAAATGCATCATTATATATATGGACGATCTCACTGTATTTTCAAAGAAAAGAGAAGATTAGGTGGCAGACCTAAGGAAAATCCTACAGTGATGTAAAGATTATGGGATCTCGCTTAATCCTAAGAAGTGTATCTTTACAGTAATTGAAGGAAAGTTGTTGGGACATGTAATTTCTGAGAAAGGTATATCAATTGACCCTGATTGGGTCCAAGCAATTCTCAAGATATAGCCTCCAGCCAGTAAGAAAGAACTAAAGTCATATTACAGTAAAATTAATTTTGTTCATAAGTTCATCACTGGGTTCACTGATATTGTTTGCCCATTGAATGCTATGTTGAAACAAGATGCTAAGATTGAATGGACTCTAGAAGCTAAGGCCGCGTTTGCAGAAATCAAACAGGCAATAGCTAATGCCCCATTACTGGTGAGTCCCAATTATACACTACCATTTTGCATTTACTTTTTTGCTTTTGAACATACTTGTGCAGCAATGTTGACACAAAAAAGAGCCATTGATGATGAAAGACCTATTGCTTTTATGAGCACCCCATTGAATTATACAAAACTAAGATATCCAAATGTGGAGAAGCAAGCATACGCCTTAGTCAAGGCAGTGAAAAAGTTTCATCACTACATCTTGAGAAGCTAAGTGATTGCAATTGCACTAGATGCAGTAGTCAAAGCATTGCTAATGCAGAGTGAGCTAGGTGAATGGAGAGGAAAATGGGTCACAATGTAACAAGAGTTTGATATAGAAATCTAGCCCATGAAACTAGTGAGGGGTCAGGCACTAACGAAAACCATGGCTGAAAATGGTCCAGGCCTGGTTTCTCAACAGTATATGTTAGAAGACATTTCCAAAGATGAATGGTACGGAGATGTATTCTATCTTCTCAATCAGCACTGCCCGCCTCATCTAAATTCAGTCCAGAGAAGAGCACTCAGGTTGAAAAGTAATAGCTTTATGATCAAGGGATCAATGCTATACAAAAAGAATCATGAAGGTATCTATCTAAGATGTTTGGATAAAGCAAAAGTAACTCAGGTGCTGACCAGTTTTCATGAAAAGTTTGGCACGGGCCACGAGTCAGCTCATTCAACAGCCAACTAGATCCTGCAAGCGGGGTACTACTGGCCCACACTCTTCAAATATGCACTTTCACATGTTAGGACCTGTCATACATGTCAGACAGCTGCAACAAGAGAACAAAATGCTACTATGCCTCTGCAACCAATACTAGAGGTACGACCATTTGCGCAGTGGGGGCTAGACTTTATTGGTATGATCAACCCACCTTCCTTTGTAGGCCATAGGTATATTCTGACTGCTACTGACTATTGTACTAGATGGTCTAAAGCTATAGCATGCAAATAATGCACCATAAAGGTAGTAATTGAATTTATTGAAAAACACATCATCACAAGGTTTGGCTATCCTTTCTCTCTGGTATGTGATAACGGCCCTGCATTTTCTTCATTACACTTTTCCAATTGGGCATTTGACTATGGGATTATTTTAAAATTTTCATCTAACTACTATCCTTAAGGAAACAGAGTGGTTGAATCAACGAACAAAAACCTACTTGAGGTCATCAAGAAACTGCTTGATAAAAATCCCAGAGACTGGCACACTTAGCTTAGGTTTGCTTTATGGGCCAATAGGGTTAGTGCATTAGGAACATCACCTTATCACTTAGTTTATGGTATTGAGCCTATCTTTCCCATCCATCTAAGGATTCCAATGCTACAATTCATGCAAGATTACCTTGAACCAAATGATTAGATGTCATCCTGCTTAGCTTAATTGTTGCATCTGGAAGAAAAACGTGATGCTTCCATAGAAAACTTTGCCAAACATCACGGTGTAGTAAAACAATGGTTCAACAAAATGGCTAAAGTCAAGGCCTTCCACATTTCTCACTTAGTTTTCTGTTGGGACAAAGCCCATGAAAAGAAAGGAGAACACGGTAAGTTTGATAAACTTTGGCTAGGCCCATATCAGATATATGAAATCCTTGGTGATAATACGTATCGACTGAAGAGCCTTACTGGTGAGGAGCTCCCATTGCCTGTCAACGAGCAGTTCCTGAAGCACTACTTCCAAGCCTCAGAGGCACCTTTGCCTCCTTTTAGTGTACATAGTTAGTTTGCTTGTCTGTTTTGGTTAGGTTAGGTTGTTGTTAGATTAGTTTTTACTTTCAACTTTTGCTTTCCATAGCTATTAGGTGTTTGTTTCTGCTTAGATTAGTTGTTCTTTCCTGCTTTGCTTTTGCCTGCTATACTTTCTTGGTAGGGATCTTCGCTTCTTGAATGTGGTGGCAGTTGTGTAGACCTGCATGTGGTCCTTTGTCGGGTAAGTAATCTGGAATATTTCTTTGAGAAGCTAAAGTTTTCTGCATAGGTCCTCCTATGGGTTCCACTGTTATGTTTGGAAGGTATGATGTCTGTTCATGGTAAATGAGTCGTTAGTTAGTGCACTTGAAGTATTTTCTAGCCATATATCCTTTACACTATTAAATAATCCCAAGGTATCTAAGTAAGTCTTGGTGATCTTACATTAAGTGAAAAATCTAAGGTCCACCTTTGCCACCATCAAAATTCCACACCCAGCTAGCTGAGTTATCAATGTAACTTGTGCCATCAAAAAGCATGTGTTGCAAGGGTAGCGGTATTGCATTGTACTCTGTCGAATCTAATCTTAATGGAATATCAATAAATTATGAAAAGAGAACAAAATCAAAAAATCACAACCACACACTAAAACTTAGTTAGATGGACAATCAAGTAACCTCTACCGAGGCTATGGACGCCTGCTCGACAATAGGGATCTGCTTGAGTGGAATTTTGAGACAAACTCATCAGGGCTATAGATGCTCACTGGCAGCGAGGCAATGTCTAGGTAGTTCATGAGGTGTGTACTAATCATGTAGCTTAATGTAAAGGATCTTAGATGAGCTTAGTTGCCTAGGGATGGGAATTAACACAATTGCACACACTCAGGTTTTCAAGATATGGATGGTTGCACCTGGTTATTGAATTCTGCTTCTTTGATAAGGTATCATGTCTTCTTGTTTAACATGTGGGAAATGTAGAGGTTCTGGGTTTGAAACTTAAGTTTATCTTTGGAATGCTCTCAAGCATTTCCCCAGTAGAGTTGCCATTTGTTGTACCTTGCACACACGCCCCATTTCATTAAATGGGGGCCCCCTCTTCTAAATTTTGGCTTTGAGTGTTAGTTTTGTCCTATTTAGTTCGTAAGGAGTTCATGCATGATCAAGCGATCTACCCAAGTCATGAGTTTCTTAAGTCTTGAAATCTTTGAGTCAAATGGCCTTCAAACATCAGAAAATCAAGTCTTGAAGCCTTAGCGCTAAAACTTCCATTTACTGACTTTACACTAAAAACATAAGTCTCTGACCTAGCACTAATTTACTTATCCACTGCCCTAGCGCTAGATTTTCCCCCACTGACTGCAGTGCTAAATTTCCCTTCTGCCAACCTCATGCTAGAAAGCCTTGTCACTGACTTTGGTCGGTGAGGTGCAAAAGTCACGCCAAGTCTGAGACCCCTCAAACTCACACTAGGGTTAGATGATCTCAAAAACGGTGCAATGTCAATGCTTCACAAAATTTGTACAAAACCTAAAAGGTGTTTCTCTGCATATTGCGCGCCGGGCTAGAAGACATACCTCTGCATTAATGGTGGATTAGACCAGGTGAATATAATGTTTGAATTCACTTTGAAAGCTCATTTTGCGAACAAAAAAATTCTTTTGGGAGCTCTACAAATCATTTAGACAACGAGAAAATTTGGCGGTGGTGAGAATCAATCTAGGTTGCATCCGTGAACGTTTTCTTTGCCTCTACAATTTTCTTGGATCCAGGTTAGAGTGTCTTTCTGTCATTTTATTCTTTAAAAACCTAGGGTTTCATGACTGATTTATGTTGTGATTTCCAAAGGTTTTTTAAATCAATTTGTCGATGCAAGGGGTTAGTTTGCAAAGGCTTTTTTGGTGGTTATCTTAATTCAAGGTACTTAGTTGAAAATCTTCATTTTGATCATTAGATGAACCCTAGGGCACGACATTTACACTCTTTAATTTTAAGCCTGACAAATCTAAGCACTAGAACTCCAAACCGATCATTTCACGCTGAAACATGGTAAATTTGTGGTGAAATTTGTCAAAAAAATTTGAAATTTGTGTTAGTTTTAACCTTTTCCCTTTGGCGCTTAAAACAGTCCCGACTGACCTCTTGAATCGACTCATTAAACGTAAGTCAGCTGGCACTGTGTAATTTTCATGGCCTCTTCAAGTTAAAGTCTTAGTGCTAGATGTCGCCCTTACGGACTTTGCACTAAAAGCTCTCCCAACTGACCCAAAATAAACCCAAGGAAGCAAAATTAGTCAGTTACCTCTAAAAATCTTGCCATAACTAAAAATTCAAATCAGCACTAAAATCCTAAGTTGCTGACCTTGCATGAAAACCTGTCTTCACCAACTTTAGTCAAGCACCATCAAATATCCTACCGAGTCGGTAGCATCCAAAATCCCAGCCGATGTATAACCTTGGGTCTAGCACTAAATTTTCAATCCATTGACTTGCACAAAAATACTCCACCAACTATTGGTCGGCCACCTTCCAAATTCATGCTTATCAGTCACAGTTAGAACTCACACCAAAATGCACAAAGAAAAGACTTTTACCTTTGGCACTGAAAACGGATAACATGGATTTGCACCAATTTAACCATCAACCAACCTCCAAGGATTCGTAAAGGTCAGTCACAGCTAAAACTTGCGCAAGGTTAGATGAACCTGAAACCCGCGCTAAGTCAAACAAATTCAAAGTTTGCGCTTTAGCATAAAATAGGTCAGAGACTCCCAATTCTAGCCCAATTCGTAGACAATGTTTGTTTCCATGAAATTTCCTAAGGAAAAAGGTCTATTTGAACAAAGTAAATATTGCATAGGTAAGATTGAGATGTTCTACATGATTTCATTTGATTTTCAAGCAATTTAGCATTTATTTCATGACTTAAAGTCTAATTTTTTTTATATTGTTTATGTTGTTATAGTTATTTAAAAAGTGGTGAAATCTACAATTATGGATTTGGGCATTCAGAATATAAAAAAGAAATTGAAGGATTGATTCGTTAGGCAATAACTTGACATAGGAATAGGTAATGAGTAACCTATAGGCTTAGGAATCAAAGACCCTCAAGATAGCCTTGACTCATTAAGTCTGGTTATGCAAGTTAAATGACTGCTCAAGCCCAAAACATGAAGTACAAATTCAAAGGGATTCCCCCTGAATCTAAGATAGCCTCTACATGGCCAAACATAGGAGATACAGACCTACGTCATATTGACCTAGAAGACTTCAGACTTGGACCTAATCCTACACCATTGGCCAGGAAGATAAGAGACAATGGAATTTCAAAAGCAACAGCTTTCCCCACCTCTGTACAATGTGCAGAGCTCATAGTGACATGTGCAGAAAGATATGATCCCCTGACTAGAACCATTAAGACTACCAATGGGGATATTCTAGTAGATTTAAGCTCACTCTCCTTGGCAGAAATCTTTGACATACCAATTTACCCTGTGTTATCAATACCAAACATAAAAGACTCAGAGGAAACTTACAAGAAGGGTATTGAGAAATGTAAAAAGCAAATCAATGATGGATGGATGAAACATAAAAGGTCCACAATCATCAAGCTTCCTCATACACTATATAGGAGTGATTTTCACAGTGAAATTGGAGATCTTGTAACCTTACTGAGCAGAATTTATGGGCTGCCTTCCGCATCAACATTTGAAGGCTGGATGTTCACATTGATTGAAGAGATCATTCATGGAAAGTTGAAGCTCCATTGGGCTCAGATTATAAGCAACAACATACATGAGGTTTTTACAAACTTTGGGGAGAAGATGAAATTTAGATGGACTTCATATGTGGTATATGCCTTAGCAAGAAGAACTGAGTATCCAGGGCTATCCAAGTTGGGAGATGTAGGTAATGGACAGCTAAAAGTATATGAGTGTTATCCCCAGCTTGTCATATCTCAATCCTTGATTCATTTCAAAAGGGTAAATGATGCATTTACCATGTACATTACAAGGCTACTTCAAGGAGCTACTTCCCTAAGAATTTATCCTAAGGCAATGAATGTAGTAAGCCAATTCGGGAGGTAGTACATCTAATTTGAGAAATTCACTTACATAAGGGTACAAGGGTTCACAGGGGTACCATACAAATTATCGAGATACCCAACAGATAAGGTAGTATTTCTAGAACTAACAAGGTAGTTGATTCCATGTGTAGAGAAGCTAAAACACTTGCACAGAACAAATGTCAAATTTCCCATGCTGCTAGGTAAAGGACAGTTTCCATGTGTTTCATTGGATGTGGTTGAATCCTCTGATAAAGAGCTACAACTTCTTAATCTGCATTTGTACATCAGAAGAAGTCACTTTGATCCACATGGTGTAATGGATAAGTATGTTAGTAGAAAGATGTTCCATAGGGTACATCCTAAGGATTTTAGGGCTGATTGCGTAGATCACTATGAGGTAATGAAAAGAAGTCATTCAAGAATGTCTCTGGACTTCATTAAAAAGTTCCATATCATTGATGTCCTGGATCAACTAGTAGATGATGGCAATGTGGTATATAAGGGACCTTCGAAGGACCAATACCAACAACCAGTTCCTCTTCCAAACTGGGCAAATGCTGAAGAGAGCTCCTTAGATGAAATCATGAAGGAACCTATAAGGCTGAGCAAGATGTGGGTTAGGACCCAAATTGCAGCCATGACTCATAATGGAGTGCAATTGACTTACACGGAGGTAGAACCAAAAAAGGAATCATATTGTGAAGAGGACCAACATGTGGAAGTTCCAGATGTTGAAGAGCAGGCTCAAGACGCCTCCAAGGAAACAGATAGTGAAGAGCACATACCTTTGGTAGAAAAGGTAAAAGGGAAGAAAGCTACTCTGAAACAACAAAAGAATTTACCTCTAGCTAAGAGGACTAGAGCTGCACAAAAGAGAGATATGCCAAGTGGACCAGGTGAGGGTTCTAAAATAAAGCGACCAAGAACCAAAATAGTAGGAGTCTCTATCACTACTTCTACCACTACCCCTGCTACCTCTGACACTCCATTTGCCCCAACTCAATCTGCCATTGCAAATGCATTATGCCCCTTAGCATTAGATTCAAGTATCCCAAGTCTTTCCACTTCACTCATTTCAGTTGCTACCACTTCTTCTACTCCTCCATTACCACCCATTTCAACCACCTCCATACCTTCCACCTCCTCTATATCTTTTTCCACCTCATTCACTTTACCCCCTATCTCCACTTTTCTTTCATCTTCCTTTTCCCTTCCTTCCTCCTCCATCCCTTCACCTATTGTCATGCCTCCTTCCTTGGGTTTTGCATCATTTGCTAATCTGACTCATGTGAGCCTCCCTCCATTACCAACTCATTCATTGCCTTTGCTCCACAACTCTTTAATTCATTTGATGAAAGAGTCTGCCCACTTAACTGTACCACAACTACCTGGAATTGAAAAGGTCTATGTAGAGTTGGGATTACAAGAACAGGGGATGGAAAAAGAAGTATTTGAAGAAACTCTCTCCGAGCCCACAAACATTGAGGTGGTCAAGATATCTGACAGTCCAGTAGACAAAGGCATTGTAGATACAGTTATGAGAGCTACTCAGCATGAAGTGTTAGAAAATTTACAAAATATTGAGCAACCGGGAGATGGAGAAGAGGATGATGACAAAGAGTCTGAACATGAGTTGGAAATCCTTGATAATCCACCAACTAAAGGAGATAGTCACATTGATGTCCCCAATGATTCCTCCTCCACAACACCTGATTGGCTGCAATATAGGCTTGGAGCTAAAGAGCCATAGATAGAAGTAATGAAACTAGATTTGGATATGATCTTAGCCAGAGTAGAGAAGCCAATAAAACAAAAGAAGGCCAAGATCCAATCTAGAATATACAAGGATGCCACTGGATCAAGGATTACAAAGGTAGCTATCCCACTTGTGAATGTTGAAAAATCAGAAATCAGAGCAGAGGACTATACCATTACAACTGTAAATTTGGGTCCTGCATCAAGGAAGCAAAGAGTAGATGAATTCAGGGGTTCAGTGTCCTCGATTTTGAAACAGCTCAATAGAGATGAAATGACAAAGCAAGAGTTGAAGCAACAGAATGAAGAACTCAGAGCGTGCATATAGTTTTTGATGAGACCACTTAACTCTGAGGGAGAACCAAAATCAACTCCGGCACTGCTGGCCAAAGAAGAATTATCTAAATTTGATGATATCAAGACCACTGTTGTAGGCACCCAAGAATGGTTCGCAAAAGTATATGAGGAAGGGTGTGAGGTGATAGCATTCTCATCCTTATTGCACAAAGACTTATGGATTTTGAAGGAATAATGGGAAGGCTTGCATGAAGAATGTGAACCTTATGATGAATACTTTTCTCACATGTTTCCGAGAGTGCTGACGCTGAGGAGATTTCCTAAGGAGACCCTTTTGACTGAGAACATTTTGACAAAGGATAGGCTAAAGAAACCAAAGGAATGGTATTAGCAAATTAAAATGAGGAAAGGTATTTTCAATAAAATCAAAGATTCTTTTGATACAACAAGAACTAAAATAATGGAAGTACTTTATGAGATAAATGATACATTGAGTGACTGTATTGATCCTGATTTAGATGATTTGACTGTGATCAATGAGAAACAATGCAGGGATAGGCTGTATCAGACAATTCATGGAGACTCACCTCTGAATATGGTCGGCAAACTTGATAAAGTCAGTGATCTCTAAGCTACGTTTTTTGCATTTAAAAAGGGAAGAAAATCAAGAGAAGATGTGTATTGTAAATTTTCTACAGAGGTCGAGAGCTTAAGGTTCAATGCAGATTACATTAAAGATCTAGACCCATCAAATATTAATTCAGCCTTGTCAGCATTAGTTACATATTGCAACAAGAAAGCAAAAGAAGATAATAGATTTAGAGGAAGATAAATAAAATAATAGACTATCTAAATTTGAAAATGTAATCCCGTCACTTGTGATTAATGCTATATTTAGAGGGTCATGTGACGCTATTTTGTCTTTATTATATTTTAAAAAATTGGCCTTTCCCTATATACATCTCAATGGGTATTCAAAATGTCTAGATTCAATGTATTTAGGAGTTGTATTTTGTCTTTTTCCTACAAGAGAAAGGAAAATTTGGGAATGGATAATAGTTGTCTATATGATGTAATCTAGACCATCAGTATTGAGTTAATCTCTACCGTCCATTCAAAAACTTAGTATGACGCCTCTTCTATATAAAGGGCCATTGTCTCTCTCATTGTAACAGAGTCTTGATGTCGAATTGTTGACACTCTGCCATTTTAGATTAACACAAAGCAAGTTTCTGCAGTATTTCTAAGAATTTGTTCGTTTGTGTTATCTATTTGGTTTCATGGTTCACTTCATGATCTACAATTAGTTAATCGTGCCTTGCAATGTTACTGTTTTATTAAAGGTATTTGATGAATATTCTAAGTCCATACTAATAGTTTCTTACCGATTGTAAGTAGTTATCCATAGTTAGCCTGGGCTGTTATTTTGTGCTAAGTTCAACTGTGTTACATTAGTTAAATCATGCCAATAATTGGTTATTTAATGAATGCATGCAATCTGAAAATCTTAAGAATTCATAGAAGATAGCATCATTTTCTGTAATGTTGTAGCAATCAGTTAGCTTGGTTACTCAAGAAGTGGTTTAGAATTCAGAACATTTGTCTACCATTAGTGAACTGTGCATTGTGAATGTCACTTAGGATCTTTCTAAACCCTACTCTTTTGCATTTTCTTTCACAATATCTTTGTTAGATTAAGTTTCCAGCAACATTTCATACTATCATATCAGTTGAAACAACATAATGGTTTGCATGCATCACTTTCCTAGCCCATCAAACCTATTATATCGCATGTAAGACCCCTTGTAGGCACATCTAGAACATTCCACTAAAAAATTCTAAGCAAGCTAAGATCTAGTTGTATTATCCTTGGAGTAGTCTTACCTCGAGTAAGATACTTTTCAAGAGAGGTGTGATACCAACAATCATACCTATATTGTTGTGTGCTAAAACCACCATCAACAACACTCACAAGAGAAACTTAATACAATGACAACCCACTCAACCAGCCAGCTAGCCAACCTAAACCACTAATCATGTGCTTGTTTTTATAGACTCAAGCTCACAGAAATACAACTGTTGGTATTGGGTAAAACCATGCGAATCAAAACCATGAGTTCAAAAAACCATTAACCCCACATTTAATTCTTGCAACTAAGTTTTCACTTTATGCTCCAATTAATTAATTAATTAATTATTCTGTCTCCCACACATAAAATAACTAACCCAATGTTACATACAAATTTTACAAGTGGCCCCAAATAAATATTTAATGTGGCTAAACACATCAATTAAGATCCACCACAAACAAATATTTATTTTAAGTAATTAAATAATTCATTTTATGCAAGGTGTATAACAAACTTTTTCCTAACATTCTCCCACTTGTTGTATACATTGCATAAGAGTCAATCAATGAAATACATCATCATAGCCATACATGAAACCACATGAATCTCCAACATGCTCTCGTGCTCCATCAAGATACCTGCAATAAAACCAAAGTGACGACCATCTCAAGCAATAAGTCCTCTCATCGTCCAACATGCCACCTATGGAAGAAAAGGAACATGCCAAGGTGAAGATGCACCAATCCGAAGAACACAAGCATCAAATCCAAGTGATAACAAAAGGCTCCAAGGTGTTGTCAAAGGTAAAAAAACCCACATGAATAGAAATAGCACCCACACCATATGATAATACATCCAACCATCCATACCTCCTAGGTATCAAATAACATCAATAAACTCATGCCAACTACATATCCAACCTATAAACTATAATCAAAATCTCCTTGTATAAAACATGTCAATGAAGAACATACATATCCAGGAACTCCCACTACATGGGTAATGTCAAATCTGAAAATAGATCAAGGCATACCAAGTCTACCAATCAACACTCAAACCAAGGTGTGGCTAATGATCAAAACCATGTAGTACCAAGAACAATCATAGTGATCCACACATGCAACATAAAATGCTACATACTCCCTCACAACATGTCACTATAACTCTCCCAAATCATATGAACATGAACCTCTAGGAAGTAGCCATAGAAAAAAGAGAGAAAACTTGTAAATCATATCATGTACTTCTACCAACACCTCAAAGTGCTAAGTTGTGTCAACTATGATCTCCTTTACAACCCCAAATGAAAAGCATCAACACCCAACCATTCAATCTCATAGATCAAATGAAACATATGTATCATGTAAAACCAACATGGATGTAATCCTCTCTAATCAAGGGAAGATCAAACCAAATATCCATTCCAAAAAAACTAGGAATAAGCCCAGTCACATCTCCTAAATCCTCATAAATGATATCATAAATCAAACCCATATGAACAAGGAGATAACCATGCTAACATCCCTCAAATGAACCCTCCATAACCAATAACCATAGCTCAAAATCCATAACCATGAGAAGATAAAGCACAAAATAAATGCATCTAAAGGATGGGCAATACCTCTTAGATGATAATGCATTGAGTAGACCAAGAGTGGGGAATGAGAATGCTCCTCTAGGATACACCAAGTTACAATGACTCTCTCCAAGAACAATCTCCTCTAAGGTCCATGAACTCATGTCCATATCTAGGTGAAAGGCTCCTCAGTCTTCCTGCTGAAACCTTGAATGAGTAACCATCTCAAAAAATGTCTCTAATCCCAAAAGAACTCTAGCCTCACCCAAATCTCCAAGTATCCATCAGCACCTACAACCGATCAATCCAAGCTAGACTTCAAATGCAACACCGCACTATCATGAAGCTCTTGAAGTAAATGACCAATTGTACTCAATACCAAGAGAACCAACAAGATCATACTGACACTGCTCCAAATGCATAATCAGGAACCCAACATAACATCATGATCTAACATCTCCAAGGAGATCACATGCACCAATGCACACATCTTGGTCTCAAGAGAACTTGTATCATGCCAACACTCTAATCTAGAATCAAGAGTCCATCAAGATATAATATCAACACCTATAAACCAAGGAACAACATCTCCAATCACATGAAGATAACCATCTCCTAACAGTAGTACCCAATATGTCAAAGCACTCATACTATATAAGAGAATCATAATCCAAGAGTTTGTCCATGACACCTAACCACTGTAGAATATCATCCATCACTAAGTGACGAATCCACATCACTACCAAAGATCCCATTGAATCTTGATATGAGATATCCATGGTATCATGATAACCATATACTAAATTAATATCACCATGGTCCACACACACAACTATAACATCAATGAAACCAAAGTAGAACCAAGATCTCTAGGCCAAGAAGATAAACCATCATCACTGTCAAAAGCTCACATAAAACCATGTAAACAATCTATCCATGACATCATGATAAACTTGCTACAAGTCCCAAAAACCAACTATCTAGGCATTCTAATCATCCATTCTCTCATCCCAATGTAACATACCAATGCACAAATGACCACAGACAAGCCCAACTAACAAAGTCTGCATCAACATTGAATCAATCTCATGGATATATACAATCCACATCCAAGTCATCCCACTACAATCAAGGGGTAGCTAATCCACAAAACTAAATAATTTGAACATCCAAAACAAATATAACATGCAAACTCATTATCACATTAGTAATCTGCAAGCTAAGATATCAAAGAAGATAGTTCCTATAGACTCCAAGACTCAAACACAAAATCCACACCAGATTCTATTTTCCAAACAAGTCCACAAACAAGTAACCATAGTCAAGGAACTAATCAAACATCCAGAAGATAAGAACAACCTCCTAAAACTACACCACACCATGACTTGTAATCATGAATCAAACATCATAACCCATACCTGTCAACCAAATACATGATCATGTCGTGTCAATGCTTAAATGTACTTACATATCATAACGCCATAATAATCATCATCACCATTGTACCTATACTCAACTCCCATTAAAACAAGACTTCTAGTCCCACACATGTATCAACCATGTCTTCAAACCAAAAGACAACCTATGTACCTGCCTCTATCAAAGTCCAAACTCTGAAAACACCTATACACCTATAATTGGAAGTACCAAATCTGAAAACCTGCTATACCATGATGATGGTCTCATAAAAACATGCATTCCCACAAGTTTGTAACCAAAAATCCATTTGAATGCTCTCACAATCACACCCTAAATCTTCAGCTCCCACAAGTGCTCAAACAAGTACAAACCTCTCTCCACATACCAAACTAAAAATCTACATGATCCAAACTATAGTACATGGCAAGATCTCTTCAACATCTATCTAAAATTAACAATTTGATTATGTATGCAAATGTTATGAACATTAAACTATCTCAGAGCAATGCCTGGCTTCAGGAACCAAATTCTGGAACTAATAGAAAAATCTGATGACCAAACTTGCATCACTACATAGTACTCGGAGAGACCTTTTTGACTCCTATAAGAAGTTGAAAATCTGATACTATGGGCGAAAGTTATGCCCTTGGAAGAAAAGGCACTTAAAGGGCTAGAAGGGGCCCTTGGTGGGACCCTATCTATATGATGGCATCATCATTAGTACTGCTGATGTCATCAATGTGTCAACATATGATGTGGCACAGCAGGGGTGAGGTGGCATTGATGTGGCATCATGCCCAGGTGGCACTGACATGGGCTGGCATACGACAGACTCCATGGAAAAATTAAAATTGTTTTGATTGTTAAAATTCTTTTGGAATCAGACCCGACGCCTCATTAAACATTGTCTGAAAATTTTTGAATTTTGGTTTAAAATTTTTAAGCCACCTAGGTGGACTAGCTATTGGTTCACTAGCAAGGTATTTCCAGACCGGCCAGGGGCCACAGGCCTCACCAGCCTGGTACCTATCGGTCGGCTGCCAACAAGGGGTTGGTAATGGGCTGACCAAATCTGATACCGGTGGTACCCCCATAGACCCTACGATCTGGTAAGAGGTCTATGGACCCGTACCAGGTACCAAATTTTTTTTTTAATTTCTTAAAATCTTTTAAATTTTCTATAGTTTTTTTAAAAATATTTTTTTGTCAATAATTTTCAGAAATAAACTATAGAGAATTTTCAATGCGCAGGAATATATATATAACCTTCTGTAGACGACGGTGATCTTACGGTCATACAATTGAATAAGGGGGTAGGACATTTTTCCTCTAGGCTCTGGTGGCCAAAATAGGTTAAGTTATATGTTTTTCTTTGCCTTCTGGGCTTTCTAGATCCAATGGTGAGGTTAGTTTTGTGCTAGGAGGTCATCTATGAAACTTCCTCCTCAAAACCCTCATATTGAAGAACATCCAAAAAACCCTCTTTGCTAAACATTTTTTCAACTTAGATCTATAATAAACCCCACAAATCTGTAAACCCCAAAACGCCAAACCTGTAAAACAACAATCTGCACAAACTCTTGTAATGTCCCAAATCTTTCCTACATTGTCATGGATTCAACTTTACACCAAAACCACTCAAACAAGGGTTATACAAAACTAGGGAGCTCACACCTCCCTCAACCATGAACATATCTCTGATACTACTTGTTAGGAAATTACAGGTTGATCAAACCAATTCCTATATAACCCAAAAGGAGATAATGATGCATACAAGCTTATAGAATTACCATAATGCAAAGATCAAATAGACAAGCCACAAGATAAAAGAAGATATATCCTAAGAAAACCCTCAAGAGGCAAAAACTCAGCCTCTAAAAGCATTCACACTCAATGTATTATTTAGCAATAAAACATTACAATATACTTACAAAGTCTCCATGAACACTTCTAAAACATTAAACTCCTTCAATGCATCCTCCATGTGTCTAAGCATGTAACCACACATCCCATGCCATGCTTCACATATGCACTCACAAGAGAAACTCAATATAATGACAACCAACCAACTAGCCAACCCAAACCACTAACCATGTGCTTGCTTTTATAGACTCAAGCTCACACAAATATAACTTGTGGTATTTGGTAAAACCATGTGACTCAAAACTATGAGTTCACAAAATCATTGACCCCTCATTTAATTCTTGCAACTAATTTTTCACTCTATGCTCCAATTAATTAATTAATTATTCTATGTCTCCCACACATAAAATAACTAACCCAATGTTACATACAACTTTTACAAGTGGCCCCAAATAAATACTTAATGTGGCTAAACACATCGATTAAGATGCACCACAAATAAATATTTATTTTACATAATTAAATAATTCATTTTATGCAAGTTGTACAACACACCTTTTCCTAGCAAGGCGCCCATTTTGGTTTTGGAAATAATAAATATCCTTGTTTGCCCTGCAACGACATCTTTTTGCCATTTCTCACTTCTCATTTTATTGTATGAACTTGATCCTACAATTTCTCTTCTTTGGATGAAAACACATTGAAGATAGAGGTTAGTGGATGAAAACCCATTGATTTCCAGGGGAAATCTTACACAAAGGTTGCATCAATGCTTCAAAGTTTTGTAGCTTCGGTTGGTTCTTACAATTCGAATGTGTGGTTGTAGCTCAAATGTTACATTTTTAGGCTTACGGTTGTAGATTGACATTTCCAATGTGCTGTAGGGGATTGCTATTGATTTTTGGATTGCATTTTCTATCATTTTGATGTACTTAATCATTTACTAGAATTGAAGTAAATTAGTTTCATTATGTTCTAGTTTGGTAGTGTGTAATTCCACATTTTTGTGGAGGTCTTGTTGTGGCCATTTCAGATTTATCCCAGCTATTGTTGAAGTGTTTGTGATTGTTGCATCAGACCTTTTACATGTAAAAATTAGATTTCCATTAATAAAATTAGTTGTGGGAATTTCTAGAACAAGCATTGTTATTTTGTACTAACCTAGATGAAATTATGTCATGAATTTGTGAAGCTTTATGGGTAATTTGTTTAGTGATTTTTCAGATCTGAAATTCATTTGAAAAATTTACTTAGGGTTTTTACAGTGGTATTAGAGCTATGGTCTTGTTATTCTGAAGGGTACATTGAATTGTTGATCATGGACAAATTCTTGAGATTTTTAAAAGATGAGAAAAATGTAGATTTCATCTGAGATAATTTGATGGAAATAAAGAGGAGCCAAGATGAAATGAAAAATTCACTTCAATGGATGTTGGATAGCATGAAAAATTCATTTCCAACTAAAACATCTCAAAAAATAGGAAATGTCAAAATTGAAAGAAGTTGTTAAGAAGGAGAAATCAAGGAATATTTTCCTAAATGATAAATGTCCCTCTATCATAAGAAAAGAGGAATAAACTCTTGAGTAAGTCACAAAGGAACCCAATTTGGATGTTGAAGACACAAGAAAGAAGAATGATAGTAAAAATGAGCTTAGAAGACAAGGGCATTGTTTCTCATGCAAAGAACATTGGGAGCCAAGCCACAAATATCTAAGAAAAGGACAAGTGCAAGTGGGTATAGGGGAAAAACAAAGGAAATAGAAAATATTTTTTTTGAACCTAAGGTACAACAAGCTACAACAATTGAAGGTAAAAGTTGTAGTATTAAATAAGTTGTTCCAATGATTTCTAGTGTGCTCTCACATCATGAAAATGTTATTTTTGATGAAGTTAAAGTGAAATCAAACTTGCATATTGAAGATAAAGATTTAATAATGGAAGAAAAGGTTCAAATATTCCTATTAGTGTCCAAGAAACACCTACATAAATTCTAAGTATGGAAAAGAAGGAGCTAGTGCCAAGTGAGAATGGTCAACATAATAGCCAAGTTGATGAAAATGACTTCATGAAGGATACTTTCGCTCAATCTTATTCTACTGATGATTTTCATTGTGAAAGTGGTGGGGTTGTTGTGAATTTCTCAAATTCCAAATCAGCAAAAGGAGGTAAACGCATTAATTGCCTATATGACTACAAATCAAGAAATAATGAGGATGAGCATTTTGTTCACAACCTAAGGTATGAAAATATTTCAAATTTTTTGCTTCCTATGCCACTACAAAATTCTTGCCATCATGGAAAACATGCAAAAATGGGTGATAGAGTAAGGGTACAACTTGTAGTATAGGGCATGATGACTCTTTGTTTCAAGTTTCAATTTGTTTTTACATATGAGATTTAAGTAATCTCTTGAAGGACTAGGTGGATAGAGGCATTCATGTTACTATTAATTTCCCTAATTCTTCCTTTTGGGATGAAAGAAAGTTTATGAGGAGTCACATAGGGTTCATTGTGATTTCTAACATGTTAGTAAACAGTTTTGTCACTGTTGAAAATGATGACTCGCCCAATAAATAGTGACAAAATATTACCAACAATTGGAGAAATTATTGTGAGTTCAACGATTCTCCTCTGCATTTGAGAGGGGCAGCTCACTCTTATGATGGGGTTTTGGGTTTTTGGGTACCTTTAACTAGAAAGTACAAGAAGGAAAGAAAAAGAAAATAGAGGAGGAGAAAAAATTCCATTTGCAAATGTAAGAACACAACAGGATTCCAATAAAATAAAACGGACTGAAAGGAGGATCACAAAGTCTTCCAAACACCTATACACTAAGAGTATGTAAAATAGATCAAACATGTAAAGAATCTAATTGAACTTAAGAGCAATCAACACACCAAAAGGAATGATGAACATAAGAACAACATTCTTCATTAAAATTCAAAATAAAACTAGAGCTCAAAGTCTCCAGTATTTCCCCTATACCAATCTCTCCCATGAACAGGACAGAAAAAGGATTCTCCCAATGAATAACTAATGAATTTATCAAGACCCCTTTTGGATAGGAAGCCCAAAATTCATTCCCCCCAAAAAAAATAATTACAAAATGACAAAATATAAATAAAGTGAAGAGTCACTGATGACTCTTGATATTCCATTTTGCCCACCAGTCTCAATTTCATCCTCCTTGTATTAGTTTGAGTTTAAAACAATTCATGCATCCTTTTCTTACACAACCCTCTTTGAAGTTGAAGCCACACTAACCTCTAGGTCTATCTTGTAATAGATCTACTCTAACTGTTGTGTACAAAACCCTTGAGGTTATAATTGCCATCTCATCTTCCTCAGCCAAACTTTTAGCTTTGCCATTTATAAAAGATTGAATACCACCATGGCTTCTAAACATAGCCAACTTCACCCTTAGAAAAGAAAATAATGTGCTCTATCCCTTTCAAATTTTCAATTTTTGACAAAATGCCCATCTTTACAATGCATATGATGCCATGAACTCCATTTAAATCTCTCTTGACACTCACTTTATCTGTTAGATCTCCATCCCAATATAAGAACCAAAGGAACAAATGGTAGCTTTTGTATCTTTAAGAAGTGCCTTGATTCGAGCCCGCTTGATGATTAAATATAGAATCACCAACTAGAAAATGTCACCATCACCATCTATAACTAGCATAGCATCTCATACTTCAGGAATATCATCCTTCTTAGGTTCTAAAGGCTAGGTCATCTAGATGTATAAGATCATCAAGTTCATCAAAATTTGAAGGTCTTACAACTTCTTGGGGATTAGGATTCATATCTTTTAAAACTTCAAACTCCATCAAATTTGATTCCAAAACAACAAGAATAATGGGATAATCGATAATAGTTTTCCATACAAGTTGATACTATAATGACTCCATAATGTTTAGGTCAAAATATAGTTTCTTTGGTACTCGTAGTATATTCCTTCTTGAGCAAGAGCTTAAAACTTTCAATCAGGTTGTTGCAGAAATGCCTAAGTTTATACTGCATGACCACATTTCTCAAACCAATTGTCAAATGTTTTTCTAGTATACTTTGTAAACTTGCATGTTCATAACATCTATTGAATGAAAATTCCACACAACTATCCAATAAATGCATTTCCAAGTTATTCCTATTTTAACATAGGTTGAGAAGATGTTGATTAAGATCTTGAGACTTTTGGTATTACATATGCCAATTATATCTATTTGATAGTTTCTAAGTCTTTCCAAAACAAGTCACAGCTTCCTTTGGTATTTCTTTTACATTTTTCATGCATGTCCACCAAATCTTTCTAGCTATAACATCTAAAAAGATTCCTTCATGTGTTGTAAAAGATCTTATTTTAGCTCAGGTAAGGAAGATGCTACAAAGCTAGAAGAATTTAACATTACACTTGCCAATTGCATTTGCTTAAAAGATTCTAAACTATTATCAACCAATCAACTTCATATCTTGCAATATTTTCATTCGATGAGAAACATTCGATTGAGAAAATATGCAAAACAGCCCACGTGCTTTATCCATACTTCAATGGATTTTTTTAATTTCTAAAAGAACAAGAAATTTTTTGTAGATACCATGTATATCGCTTGTCCCTATACTACAAGTTCATAAGTACATTTATGGAGTAGGCTTGTCCACCCAAATCAAAGACCACCAAATAAGGAACTGGAGAAAGGCATCTAACTCTGTTCCATATCAAAATAACCACCTTGGTTCAAATTGTACCACTGAGGAGGAATTTTGAGATATGCTTACCACCATGCATAACTAAGAGGAACATTGTTACCTTTTAATATTGAAGGGGATGATGATCGTGTGTCTATATAAAGTCTACCACATTCCGAAGCTACCATTTTAACATGCATAGAGAAGATGCCTACCATGATTAAGAAGATTTGATCAAATTTCTTTTTATTGAGACTTTATATCTATACTTAAACGGCCTATTTAAAACCCTCTTCAGTGTTTTTTTGAAGTACTACTCCCATGAAAGAGCATTAAGCTCCTTAGTTCTTGCAACATTAGAAACCAAGGTTGTCTTCCCACCTTCATTTTGGAAGCATTATGCTTTGTTACCACTATGAAGGAGAGAAGATGGACAAACAAGAGGAGAGAGAGAAAGGGCACAAATGAAATACAAAAATTTCTATTTATATTTAGAAAAATATTTTACATCCAAAAATACAAACACCAGAGCTATAACTCTATTTCTTCTTTCTACAAATACTACTCTCTTTGGAGCTTACTAAAAATTGTTGTTGTCCCACTTGGTCTAGAATTGTTCATTGCTCTTTCCATTAAAATTGTTCTATGTGTGCCTGTGTGGAGCTACTGCTCTGTCCAGAGTTGTCTGCTATCTGGAGCTTCTATCTTCTCTATAATATTCTTATTGTTGTTGTTGCAACCTTTCTTCTCCCTGCTCTACTGTTGTTGCATACAAACTTCTTCTTGTGTTCTATATTCTCATTCTTCCTTTTATATTTTTATTGTCCTCAAAAATATGCTAGCCAAACTCAAATTCAAACTCACCTAACTACATTGAAGGAGACTGACCAGGATGTCAGGACAACCAAACAACAATAAATATTTAGGTAGGGTGGCAAGAAGGAGATCCCTATGAAATCTCTAATAGGTAGGTGGAAGTAATGTGGGTGGCTCTAGATTAGATTTCCAACACTCCCCCTTAATCTGGAGTTATATTTCTTACATATACATTATCCTTTTGTATCTCTAGAGTTGGTTTCTAAAGTTATTGTTCAAGGCTAATTTTTGAGCATGTTCTCCAGAGCTATATGGAACTTTCTTTCCAGAATTGAAATCTAGAGTTGTCTATGATGCCCAAGAATTCTCTTAGGCATTCAAATCTCTCTTTAGATAGTTGGTAAAAATGTCAGTGAGCTACTACTTAGACCTACAAAATTGTAGTTGAATTTCTCCATGCTCTATTATCTCCCTTATGAAGTGATAATGGATCTCAATGTTCTTTCTTCATCCATGGAAGACTCAATTTTTTGTCAAGGCTTTTGAGGAGACATTGTCACAAAATATTGATGTAACAACTGCTTGTTCCTCATTCAAATCTACCAAGATTATTCTTAGCCAAATAGCTTGACATGCTGCTACATTGACTACTATATAGTCAACTTCTGTTGTGGAGAGAGAAACTATGGGTTGCTTCTTTGATGCCCATGAAATGGGTCCTGAATCCATATGGAACACATATCCAAATGTGCTCTTTCTATCATCTACACTTCATGCACAATCACTATCAGTGTAACCAACTAGCTCAAACTCATTAGATGCAGTATGTAAGATGCCATAGCTTATGGTGCCATTGACATATCTTAGGATTCTCTTTCCTACTTGCCAACGTGTGTCCTTAGGTCTCTCCATGAACCTAGAAATTAGGCTTACCATGTACATTAAATTAGGCCTTGTAGCAGTCAAATGCATTAGACTTCCAACCATGCTTTCGTATAGGCTTGGGTTCACTTCATTGCTATTGTCCTCCTTGGTCAATTTCAAACTTGTAGTTGTTGGTGTTGGTGTAAGCTTGATGTTTTGCATTTTAAATCTCTTCAAGATCTATTTGGCATAGTTAGTTTATGAAATAAATATGACATGCTCTATTTCTTAGACCTCAATGCCTAGGAAATATATTAGCAGACCTAGGTCTGTCATTTCAAACTCTTTCTTCATTACCTCTTTGAAATCAACAATAAAGAGGTCAGTATTTCTCATGAAAATCAAATCATCTACATACAAAATAGCAATTAAAATCTCAGCATGAGTTGCTCTGATGTAGAGTGTGGGCTCATTTCTACTTTTTCTATAGCCCTTTCTCAACATATAAGAATCTATTCTAGTGTACCATGCCCATGGTGCTTGTTTCAACCCGTAGAGAGATTTTCAAAGCCTATACACTTTGTTTTCTTGCCCTAGGACTTCATAGCGAGGTGGTTGCTCCATGTACACCTCTTCTCTCAGCACTCCATTCAAGAAGGTTGACTTCATATCCATTTGATGTACCTTCTACTTGTGTTGGACTGCTATTGCAAAGATTGTCAGCACTATTTCCAACCTTGCAACTGGTGTATATGTCTCATCATAATCTCTTTCAGGCTGTTGTTTGTGTTGGAATAGGTGTGTTACACCTTGCATAACATTGGTATTATTTTATTATGTAAAATAAATATATATTTGTGGTTCATCATGGGTGATGTGTTTAGACACATTAAATATTTATTTAGTGCCACTTGTAATCGTTGTATGTAACATTGGGTTAATTATTTTATGTGTGTGGGACACATAAATTAATCAATTATTTATTTGTAATTATTTAATTATTGGAAAAAATTAGTACCAATAATTAAATGTGGGGGTCAATGGTTTTGTAGACTCATGGTTTTGTGATAGATGGTTTTACCATACCACATGTTGTATTTGTGTGAGCTTATGTCTATGAAAGCAAACACACGGGTAGTTGTTGAGGTTGGCTATTTGTCTTCTTTGAGCTTGTTGGTTGGGTTTGGCTTGATTAAGCATCTCTTGCAGGTTGCATTTGTGAGGGTTTGAAGAATGGACTTTGATGTGTGGTTACATGCTTGTTCACATGGACTGTAGGTAGAGAGCTTGATGCTTCAGGGTATTCATTATGTATTGTAATCTTTATTACTGAATAATACACGAAAGATGGATTCTTTTGGAGGCTGGGTTTTTCCGACTTGGAGAGTTTTCCTAGGGTATATCTTGTGTCACCATTGATGGTATGATTGTCTATTTCTTTTGTCAATAATTAAATGTGGGGGTCAATGGTTTTGTAGACTCAAGGTTTTGGGATAGATGGTTTTACCATACCCCATGTATTTGTGTGATCTTATCTCTATAAAAGCAAACACACGGGTAGTTGCTGAGGTTGGCTATTTGGATTGTTTGAGCTTGTTGGTTGGGTTTGGCTTTATTGAGAATCTCTTGCAGGTTGCATTTGTGAGGGTTTGAAGCATGGAATTTGATGTGTGGTTACATTCTTGTTGACATGGAGTGTGGGTAGAGAGCTTGATGATTCAGGGTATTTATTATGTATTGTAATCCTTATTGTTGAATAATACATGAGAGATGGATGCTTTTGGAGGCTGGATTTTTCCCTCATGGAGGATTTTCCCAGGGTATATCTTGTGTCACCATTGATGGTATGATTATCTATTTATTTTGCATATGGATTTCTGGTTATTGTTGCATATTGATCTCTCATTGGGTTATGAGGAAATAGTCTATATGGCTGCATATTTTCCAACAGTTTGTATCCCTTAAAGACCATCATTGCTTTATGCGTTTCAATATTTCCTTCAACAGTATTCTTGGTTTTATAGACCCACTTAACTCTAATCACTTGTTTACCCTTAGGTAAATCGGTTAACTCCCATGTCTCATTCCTTTCTATTGCATCCAACTCCTCATCCATAGCCTTACACCATTTTTATTCTTTCACAACCTCTTCAAAATCTATTGGATCACCATGAGATAACAAAGCAAAGTTCATACTTTCATCAAAATCATCATACCTTGTATTTTCATAAATCTCCCTCATGCTCCTTATCTTTCTCAGCATTAGAGAAGCATGTGTAAGATTTGAACTACTTCTAGAGTTACTACTGCTTGACTCTAGAGTGTTTCAGAGTTGATTATGTTACTACAATCTTAAGCTTCTTGGCTTTGGAGAGCTTCGGAGATGGTTCCGCAATGCTCCAAAGATGAATTTTGTAGTGCTCTAGGGATGGTTCCGCAGAGCTCTAGAGTTGGATCTAGAGTGCTCCAAAGTTGGTTTTGCTTCATGATTGGAAGTTCCTCCTTCATCATCTATGGGTACCATTGTTGAGATACTTGTGGTGGTATCAATCATGCCACATAATGCCCCATCATGCAACCCTAGAGAGATAAGTTCAACTATGCAACAAGAGGCAGAATATTTTTTTTCTTTAAACAAGTAAAAGTAATGATCACAAGATATAACATCAACAAATTAACTATCTAGCAAACCAACACCTCTAGGGAAACATAACTGCATTAATGAAATTAAACCATGATTAACAACATACATAACTCAACTTGAAGGGTCATAAAATCAATTAACAACATTTGCTACATCATCGATAATTACATCATTCCCTACAATAACGTTACCAATAATGATGAGATCATGTTACATAATTGCATAAATACAAAGGCTTTTCTTTTCTGAATACATCAAAATTACATAAAGAATATCATAGATACACAAATCTGGGTCCATAAGGTACAACATATGTCTTTAATTACAGATACAGTACTGGAAACTAGAGAGGCACATCTGCTCAACACATGAACCATGATGCCAAAAAACCAATGGAATGGAGCTCATCCACCCGACCAAGTGGAACCCTGAGGTCCACCCCCCGAGCTAGGAGACAACAATGAGGTCCCACAAAGACAACAGTCAAGAAGACCATATGCTAATAGATGTAAGGACTACACATGACTCTAATACAACATAGATCAATAAGGATAACACAAGTGACTCAAATCAACACTTACACACTTACTTGAACATCCAGAGGCACTCCCACAATCGAAGGAGAAAATACAACTAGGGAGTACTAGACTGCAATAAGGAGGAGTGTCATCACATAGCTTGTCATGGGTTATCCTGGTAGATCTTCCTAGGCATCAGCCCCCTTCTTGGGTTATCCTGGCAGCCTCTCCTGACCACCGGCCCCCATACAAACTCATGCGGAACCAACATACCTTTCAAGAGGACAAGGCAGTTGATTTGCCATTCCAACCCTTCTCATCTCATCTCAAGCCTAAACGAGCACTTGAGCCATGAGTGAGACATACTTTATCTTGATTAATTGTGATTAACTACCCAACCCTCTAAATTTATTATTAAGTTATCACTGGATTAAAAACTTCCAATGGGTTATCCTGGTAGCCACTTTGGGCACCGGCCCCACATTGAAAGCCACTCCCCTACCTGCATCTAGAAGACCCTATCCATCGAGCAAGACATAATGACAAATAACCATATACCATGCAAGGCATTTACCTTCTTGCATTCAAAACAAAATCACAAGAACCAATTCTTAAATCATTGTCCCAAAATTTCTAGTAGGCACTGTCATAATAACCATAAACCACATGTATCTAGAGCAAGGCATGGTCATGTTGCTCCCAAAATCTTGACCCTAACAAAATGTATCCAACACAGTATTTTTACTACATGCTCAATACAATAATTAACCACAACCTTCAAGAAGAACTCTACCACCACATCATGAGCATGACATCAACAAAACCACAAGAATAGGTACACTGAGCAAGGCATGGGTCATCTTGCTCAGTCATCACAACCACATGAACCATAAACAGAGGGAAGTAAACATTACATAAAGTCAATTCATATACGACCATTAGCAAGATTACATAATCAACAGGGTCATACCCACGACTACCCGTCCTGGCCTTTGGAATCCACCTATTGAATTTTTTCCCCAAGCAACTAAAATCCTACATAAACTGAATGCAAATGGCCTTCATCTTAACAAATCCATAAACTCATAATCTATAGACCACGACATATTGTCTAATACAAGCAAATATTCATCACATAATAATCAAGAAGACATAATTTCTTAAATAAGACATTAACAATTACACATCCAGAATATCTAGAGCACTATTTTCTATGAATTCCTTAAGTAACAAACTACTAAATAATTGACGTACCAGGCAAAATATAGAAATTACCTCTTAGTCAAGATTATAAGATAATCATTACAATCATCTATATTTCATACAATTACCTATATTTCACTTAATCATTAAGGAAAATACTTCTATTTAGAAAACAAGTCTTATTCAATCTTCAAAACAACTATGTAGGAACATCTCATATCTACTATAAAATTTAGCCTTCATATACGATTCTTTTATAACTATGTTTCTTAAAATACGTTCTATATTCTAGCATATCATCACACTACTACTATAATACCCCTCCACTTTTGGACACTAATAGCATTATTACTAACATGCTATCATAAAACAATCACTTCATCAAAGAGATGGCCCAATGGTCTATACAACACCATAACATCATTAAGCATTTTGTTTTTCTTGCATGGACTATAATTCCATCTACACTACCTTCAATCTAACCAATGCACTGAAAACATTAAATTATTTTCCCACTTACATTTTCTACAAATAAAAGAACACAAATTTCTTACTTGAGCCTTTCTTATCCTATAAGTTGACAACTACACAATTCTATATACAACTCTACCCAAATTCATAATACTAACACTTCCAAAATATACAAACCTATACTGACACAATTCCATTCTAAGATGGGATATTCATAACTTGAAAATAAACATAAACATTTTGGTAGATTAATTATTTACCTTACTAAAGGAGTAAGCTATGACAAGTCATCCAATAATAAGATCTATTACATTAGGATTTTGTTCATAAACATTAAGTTTATAGAGGGTTGTTTATAATCCAAATGAAATACTCAAATCAACATCTGAATTTGTAATATGGCAAAATACATTAACAGACTAAAATCAATAAATTTAGGAAACTTATTATTCTAGAACCTTTTTCCTTAAAACATTATTAAAAGTTTTCTAATACCTTTTGTAATACCTGAACAAGTGTAAACTTGATAAATATCACATATGAAACTAATTACACTACCATGAGGTTAAAGATATTTGCGGTAAATACTCTAAAAGATAAAGAATTTACTTACCTCCTACTATTTACGGTTTACTTAGATTTTAAAAGAAATAATTACAAATGCTATATATATACTTATATCGAAGAGTTTTCATGGAAACACATCTATTAATTATTTCTAAATTTCAATTAGAACTTTCTATTAACGTAACTACTAACTTACCTTACCAATTGCTATAAAGGAAATACTTTCTAAACCTACCATCTGATAAGATAAAATGAACATGCTTAAAAGAGAAAATAAAACTCATGATATGTCGATCAAAACAATAATTTGATGGAAGGATGAGAAAAGTCCTATACTACCGCCGTCCCATCTGGATTTACCCCTCTCTCTCTCTACAAGGGTCGTACGTCAAACATTGGAGATGATAGTAGAAGCTAACAGAAATAGAGTAACAAGATTTTCAGGAAACTTGACAGAAGATATTCTAACAGAGATAAGAATCGATTTGCCCTAAAAATTTATTTGTTATTTTAAACAGTATGAGAGAAGGCAGAGGTTCCCTGGGAATACCCAATTGCAAAAATTAATATGGGTTAAATGCTAAGCAAGTAAAATCGATGGCATCAAGGGAAACGAATGATCTTCGAGCATCAGGTAAAAAAATGATAAAACACAATTAATGAGTTTGAAATAATTTGTAGGGTGTTGATGTATTAAAATTGGCATAGCAAATCGCCTTTTGATGAGGTCGTACAATGAATACACAATCGATTGCATGGTGCACAAAATTGGAAGACATTACTTCTAATTTCTGTAGGTGTCTCAGGGATAAAACCAAGGTAAATTTAACATAAATCATACTAAGAAAAATCTATCAGGTAAAACAAAATTGCCATCAGTGGATTGCTAGAGGGTACGCACCCATAGGGGGAAAAAAATAGCTTATGAACTCAAATACATCTGATGATTTTATTTTTCCACTAAAGAGGTTTTCTTAAAAAATAGGTTTTCTTTTTGGGTGAGTTGCATGAGATACACGATTGGTTTGAATTAGTCTGGTGAATCATTAAGATTTATTCCTATTAGTTTTGTATGGATAACACTACAAGATGTTTGGTCATGCACTCAAGAACACATCCAGCGAAAGAAGATTTATGTGCTACTACGGTTTGGGGGGTTTAATGACGCATGCAATGATATGAAAGAATGGGTTAACCCAATAATTGGAATGATTTGTTATAGGTTAGAAGAAAGAGAAGTCATTGTTAGAAAGGGCTCCAGAAGCCGGATTAGTCACGCAGCCCTTTTTAGGTTGCAGGCAGATCAAAAAAAGAACTGATTAGATAGATAACACAAGTAGGAATATAATTTTGAAGCCATGGTGTTCCAAAAAGTTGGTGCTACAGGAGGATCCGAATACCGCGATTGAAGTCAACTAGATTATGAGTTAATTACAGAGTGAGAAGAGAGCATGTTCACTACCCCAAATAGAATTGTCTCCAAGGAAAATTAATTGTAGAGATATTTAGATAAGATGAGATTACAATGCTCAGAAGAATGACCCAGATTAAGGATTACAAGAAACTCTCAATACGGATGGTGACAGGAGGATATGCACATTCCACAGGTCACGAAAACAGCAGACTGAAGAAATGCCTAGGCTAACATGCAAATGTGGGTTTTCAGACAAGCAGAACAATAGAAAAGATGAGGAGACAGAGAGAAAGAGATTCATACAAAATCACTAAGACATACCTGGAGAATTTGTTTTATTCTCAAACTTCAAATTCCTCCTTCTGATCCCCTTTCTTTCTTCCTCCGATTCTTCTTTTCTAGAATTTCCCCAAATCTTTCTCCCCCCTCAAATCTTCCAAAATCCCCCTTCAAATATTCACCCTTAAACAAAAATAGCCATGATCATAATTTTCCCACTTCACCATCACCGTGAAATCCACTCACATCCAACAATTAAATACATTAAATCCACCACCTACGACAACTCACTTACCTACCAATAAATCAATGAATAATATAAAATAATATCTTTAGACAAAAGAATATTCATATTATTAATTAATTTATTATTATTCTTACTATTATCATTTACTATAATAGTCAACTTAATTCTAATTTGAACAATATTTAATATACCTCCACATAAACGTTATCTATTTAACAAGAATAGATTAATAATTTATACTAAATAAAACATTAGACCACAATGACCAACTCCAAGACTACATACCAAACATTTCCAATGTCAACACTCAACAGGAATTAGAAGTAATGTCTTCCAAATGCTTCAAATTTATTCTTCAAAACATAAACCCATGCCTTTCTGTTGTAGTCATCTATGAAGGTCATAAAGTATTGCCACCCAAGGTGTGGGTTTTCATGGGACCACACAAATATGAATGCACTAGCTCTAATGGTGCTCTTTCTCTCCTAGAATGCCCTAATTAAAAGGATTACCTATGGTATTTTCCTAAAATGTAGGCTTCACATTTCATAACGGGCTCTACAATTGTTGGTAGCCCTCTAACCATATCTTTCTTAGACAAAAGACTCAAACTAGAGAAATTTAAGTGCCCATACCTAAAATTCCAAAGCTTGGGTGGGTCTTTGATGGCTGACTACTAAGCCAATGATGTAGACACCATATGGTTGACTCCAGAGCCTTCATGTTTTTAGAGGGTGTAGCTCTAGATAGAGTCAGAGACTGCAATCTAAGAGGAAACATTTTGTTTCTCGTCATCTGCATAGCTGTAATAACTTTCTTGCTACCATTCTTGTCATAGATGATGCACTTCCCATTCTCCATCAGGATTCTATAACCATTTTCGACCATATGACCGATGCTCAATAGGTTATGTTTTATGCCTGGGGTATAATAGACATCCTAGATCTATCTTCTCTCACCTTTCTTGGTTTTGGATGGTGATAATACCTCTTCCCATGATAGGAACTTTGTCATTATTCCCTATCATGATCTCAGACTTGAAATTCTTATTAATGGAGGAAAACAAATTTATATTACCACTCATGTGGTTGCTACATGCATCGTCCAAGTACCAGACTTTAGTGTTGTCTTGTTGAGAAAGATTACACACAATAAACACCTTTGACTATTTTTCATTTTCAGCCTTGTCCTCATTTTCTACATGAGCATTTTGCTTTCCTTGGCCATGATGTTTCTTGCTGCATTCATTTGCATAATGACCATGGTTATGATAGAAGTAACACCACATATTTGATTTATCATAATTCTAGTTGGAGCTACTGCCCTTCTTGTTTTCGGGAGTCTCGTTGTGATGTGCTTGCCTCCTCTTGGTTGTTTGAGCCTCCTCTTCGGAAGTTACTTCTTCCTTTTCCCCTTTGACCTTTTCCTCTATTATTTCTTCCTCTTCCCTTGCCTCTCACACTGCTCAAATCCTTAAAGGCTTGCTCTAGGGAAGGAGCGGATCTATTCAACAGTTGCTCGTGGGTTTGAAGAGAACCCATCAACTCATCCAATGTCATCTTTGAGAGGTCTTTGGCATCTTCTATTGCTATGACAATAGGGTCAAATCTAAAGGGTAGAATCCTAAGAATTTTCTCAATAATCCTTTGTTCTTCCATTGTTTCTCTATTAATCCTCAACTGATTTATCAAGGTGGAGACCTTGAGTGAAAATATGAAATGGACTCATTGCCTTTCATTTGCAAAGTCTCAAAATCTCTTTGGAGGAGTTGTAGTTTTATCAACCTCACCTTGTCAGTCCATTGGTAACTATTCTAGAGAAACTCCTGGGCCTCCTTTGCATAGTTAGTTGCTACTATTATGGGAAAAATAGCCTCCTTCAAGGCTGCCTCAATCAGACTGAGGGCTTTTGCATCATTCCTCTTTATTTCTTTCAGCTAGTTCTTCTGGGCATTTGTTAGGGCTGCATAAGCACTTTGGTCTATCACATTCGTGAAGCCATTAACAACTAGCTCCCACAAATTATTTTCAACCAATATTGTCTTCATCTTCTTTTCCCAAATGTCATAGTTTTTTCCATCAAAACTCGGTGGTTGCTACCAACTCTTGCTATCACCTCCATCCATTTTTATAAATTAGGGGAGATTGTAAATACCTAAAAAATCTAGGACTTGTCCTCAATACCTAGAAAGCTAGGGCACTGGCTCTGCTAAACTTGGCTCTAACTCTCAATACCCAAAAAAACAAGAACCTAGCTCTGATACCACTTTACGCTATGTTACTATAAGCACAAAAATCACGCACAACCTCCACGAGGACCCCTATGATGATTCAAATCCTTGTCACATACATGTAAGCATGAAATAATGTCCTTTAAATAGAAAACCTCTTGATGATGTGTCCTCTTGCTTGTCTTATGTTGTTTTCTTCTTTGTCAATTTCTCTCTCCTCCCGTTTGCAATACTTTTTGACACTTGTTGTGACACTTGTCGAATAGCATTTTTTGGGCTTTCAACCTTGCTCCTAAGCCTTGTGAGTGTCTTGTAGGTGAGTTTTCACCTCTCCCCTATGTTTTTCATCTAGTGCACCTCCTAGAAGCCTTATAGAGCTCTCCTTGTCCATCTCCCACTTTCAGCGTTCAATTTCACCTAACCAATCCAAATCTCCCCTGGGAGATCCTGTTGACGTAAGTGGAGATTTGGAGTCTTCCACATGATTGACCTATTTCTTGAAGTAGAACCCCTCCTTTTCTTCTCTTCTTACATCTCCCAGCCTATTTTTCTGCATCAAACCCTATCCAGTCTAGATCTCCCATGGTCGCCCAGGGGTGACCCTACCATTTTTGTAGCCATTGAAAAACACGAGTTTCTCACTCATTTTTACACCGTTTTCACCCGTTTTTCTTCCAGTTTGCATGATTTTTGATCCCTAATATAGAGTTAACTATTTCATGCACCCACACATGCATAATTAGCTCTATTTGAGCTCAAATTAACTCTTCAATCAATCTCATGATTTCCCTCATCTCCATTTTATCTCCAGTGATAAGTTATAATTAACTTATCACTCTCTAATCAATTGAGTCCACTGGGTAATCAATCTAGTAAACTCCCCAAACAATCCTTGTTAACTCATCAATCAAATGAGTTAGCTCCTCAATCAATCCCTTCTTCTAAACCTATAAATATCCCCCTCCCTCAAGTACAAAGGGAGGCAAATTCATTGTACACACAGCTCTTGCAAGTTTTGCTCTCCAACTTAGCATTCAAATGCTCTTACAGGACGAAGGTGCCTTTTGCTTTATTTGTTCAGTCAAGTAGCATCACACGGCTTCATTCTATGCCATTGTGCTCAACCATAGCTCTCATTGAGCTCATACAAGCTTCATCAAAGCTTCTTTTTTCTTCTTTGTGTCGTTTTGTTGTCAAGAGGATCACCCATTGTCAGAAAAGGACTCGAGGTTGCAAATTACAAGGATTTCTGAGGGTAGTGGAGTCACACAAATCTTTGTTTCTCTTAGGTTCCTTCAATGTTTTGTTCAATTTATAGTAATTAGAAAACCAAATTTGCTCTTGGGAACAGTAAAACATTGCTTTTTCCTTGATAATTAGATCTTGCATGTTAGATTAGTTACTTTCATATTTCTAGATCTAGATTATTAGAAGAAGCATTTTCCCTTTTCTTTAGATTAGATTACTTCTAAATCATTGAAAACACAAAAACATAGGTTAAATTTGCATTAGAAAATTCATATTAGATTGCATACATATTTCCTTTTCATAGATTAAAAGCACTTTCTATTTCCAAAAACACTAAAAAAGCCAAAAAAATGTTTTGCATATCATTTAGTTTGCATGCATATAGAAACTATAGAATAGACAAAATTGTAAACCCTTGATTCCATCATGAGGTAACCACGGTTAAAATGATCCAAACAAACCCTCGATACCATCACGTGAGGTAAAAACAAGTCAAAACTCAAAAGTCAAACCCTAGGTCAAAACTCTAGATCTAGTTAAGGTTAGTAATCACACATCTACCTCTATCCTGATTCATGAATGTGCTTAGGAGTAAGGGGAGAGTGGGTGAAGGCTATCCGTGATGAGATCCAAGAGATCCATCCAAGACCACAACGAGAAACATTTGTGCTACCACAAGGAGACCCATTCGTCCTCTTGTTGTTAGAAGAAACTAGACAATGCCAAATACAACAAGAACTTGTTCAACGCATACAAAGACAAGAGGACATCAATGAAAACAATCATTTACCCACACAGAGGTGGAATCTTAGAAACCCAAATAGGGGAAGAGAAACTAGTGACCCTTCGGGTCATAGGGTTATCTCAACTACAACCATAATCAAATGAAACATCCAACTCAACACAAAACAACAAAGGCCGCAGTACTTGCTGACCCCTCTCCGCTAAGTCTATCTCTCCAATGAGCCAAACCCCTGCCGTGTCTCACCTCCTCTCGACTGGCTACTTCCATGTGAGCAAGAGTGATGTGGTGGATCACCCCGTGGCAAGGAGGGAAGGGTCCGTGTGCATGCCAAAATCTGACCCTATAGCCCCAGGCAACTAGAGTCACAATTTTGAGCGTACATATTTTGGTGAACCTGACGTGAAGGGCAGAGCCTCTTGATTATGTTTTTTGTGTTCTCATCTCAAACATCTCAAAATAGTTAATAGAAACTTCAAAACATTTTCACACCATTCTTCATAGTCATTTTCACCACTTCAGCTTCTATCGCTTACGCCATCATCCGTTCCATTTATTCTGTGGTGTCTATGGCACCCCCCGAATATGATGGAACTAGACTTAAACCAAGGGAACATTCCCTCAAGGGAACTAGAAACTCCCTCATTTGATAGGTATGTGATGTCGCATCTTGATTTGCCAATCACCAACTATTATGACTATGAAGATTCTGATTATGAACAAGACCAAAGATCATCCAAGCGTTCTCTATCTTTCAAAAACCTAGCTTGGGAGAATAACCTGGCCATACCAAATGCACCACATAAAGCAAGAAGGATAAGGTCGGAGATACACCGACCCAAACAACATTCCACAAGGACATCGAATACTCATCTTGATGAAGAGCTTAAACGGTTAGAAAAATGTCTGCAAGAAACCAAAGACACTCAAGAGGCATTGAGAATCGCCTTAAAAGAACAAAAAGAAACACCTCACACGATGAAGCATATCACCATGAAAATGCTCGATGAGAACATTCTAGAAATGAAGAAACACCTAGAGCTGCTACACCTGCAGATCTAATCACAATTCTAGTATAGAGAATTAGAATCTTGGAAGCGGAGCAAGCTATTCCTGAAAGAAGACAAAAGTCCCATGAATAGGACCAGGAGGCATCACAAAATCCCCCCTACCTCAATTATTATTCACAGAACACTAGCAACGATACATGTCTAAATAAGAATCCTCCTATTTAGAACAATCCAACAAATCCAATGATGGGTTATCAAAACCCACCTACAAGGTTATTACTATCAACCTCGCAATCTCAAAGTGCCTTTCTAGGAACATATCTTGAGTATTTGAAAGAACCTTTGGACCAAAACATAAGAAGTGTACAACTACTTCAGCCATTGCCATATCTCCCCAAGTTCAAAGGAGAAGGAGATCTAAATTCCCACATTAAAGCCTACACCACAGCCATAAGAGAACTCCTCCCTTGGGATGGGGTTGTAGCAAAAATCTTTCCAAAAACTCTTGAAGGCATCTCTTTGGATTGGTACTATCGTCTCCTAGAAGCTTTAATCCATTCATTCAGATAATTAAGCGGAGAGTTTGTCATGGCATTTGATATGAACAAACTTGTTAAAACAGGGATCAGAGAATTCCTCACAATGAAACAAGAACCAAACAAATCTATAGCCCACTTTGTCACTCGATGGAGGCAAGTCCTCTATTCTTCAACTAGTGCTCTGAACATGGACCATCAAGAACTGTGCGACCTCTTTTTGCATGCCCTTAACAAGGACATGAGAGAAGATGTTCAAAATTTACCCTACAAATCTTATGAAGAGGCATTAGAAAGTGCTTTAAGGATTGACCAAGCTGCCATCAATAGTGGTAGAAAGGTCTACGAGACAAATAGAAAGATAACAAAGGAAGACACAAGAAATAATGCCTCTATCATTAAAATCCTTAAAAACAATAGGAGTGCAACCACAGATGGGGTGACGGATCAACCCCCAATCAAGAAGATAAAAGATGATTACAATGGGAGAGATTACTATCCTCCTAATGTAAATGCCATAGATCGACCTAGAAACAATAGGTACTACCCTCGAGACAATTACCAAAGTTGGAACCATAACAAAAATGAGAACGGAAATGATGGAAGGTACGAGAGACCCCCATACAAGTTCAATCAATTTTATTCTTTTCATAGAACAAGGGGGCACAACACAAAGTCTTGTAGAGAATATAATAGATTCATAGCAAGATTGTCGGAAGACCAACAACGTTTATTCATAGAAATGTTCTTAAACCCATAGGAGATCACGCCGGATAAAAAAGATACAAGATAAAATCAAGCTCCAATAACACCACAAAATGCAAACATGAGAATTTATTAGGGCCCATTCCCTGTGCATAAAGACATAGAATCAACAAAACAAAACAAGACGACTCAGAGTAGTAACCTTGAAATCCCACCACAACTGGGACAAAAAGGTGAAGCTACGATGATGGGATTAGTCTATATTATGCACAATGAAGAAGAAGAGGAAGACCATGATGATGAAAATGAGCAAATAAAAACACATTAAAGTATTGTTTTAGTAGTAAAGTCAATACCAGCTCCAATCGGACCTAATGGGCTCATAGAAGACTTAAAGAAAACATATGCGCACATTTCATTCATCAACTTACTCAGGAACTCCCCTTCACATCGCTCAGCATTGCTAAAGGCAATAGGTTTAAAATACCTCAACCAAATTATGCCACCACCTAGTGAGCAAATCAATCACGTGGACTACGACCTCAGTCCACCAAACTTAGAACTCAAAGATCCATGGTTCTTCTTCAACTTACAATAGATGCCTTCCGAGGCAGAGTTAACAAAAAAAGGAGACCCTGCACAATATCTCCAAGTGTGGATCTATGATATGTGCATCAAGCGAACATTAATCAATGATGGGGCCGTATTGAATATTGTTCCCTTCTCCCTATTAGAGAGGATGGGCTATGGACACACCAATATCACCGCCTCATGAGACACTCTAAGCAAATATAATAATCTAAAGGCGGCCACCATAGGAAAAATTACCCTTCTAGTAACTTTGGGACCCAAGAGCATTCCAACCACTTTTTATGTCATAGATAAAGACACGGGATATAACTTGATTCTTGGAAGGCCATGGATACACAAAATGAAGGCTGTGCCATCCACACTATTTCAAGAAGCTTGATTTTTACACAGGGAAAATATATGTCGCAAAGGGAGATCCAGAAACTTTCAGCATGTTAAAATCAAACGCACCAAACAAACACATAGGTATCCTCATAGACTACGAACTCCCTACCAATAAGCTAACCGTCCCTAACCCTACACCTCAGTCCATATGTATCAAATGAATGGAGGTCCCAAAAAAGACCATAAACGCTGCAGAGATCAAAACATTAAAGAATGAGCCATTACCAAGACAAAAGGAAACGACCCCTAAAGAAAAGATGATTGAGATCATGGAATTAATTGAACAGGATGGACCACTCCAATTCCCTTTAGAGGTACTCATGATCGACTTCCAAGAGGCCTACAAACACTTCCCTTGCATAGGGGAGAAGCCTCATAGAATTGAAGGACCAGTCTTTCAAACCACTACATTAGATCTGATAAATGTAGACCTGCATGTTTTATCAGACGCTGAGGAAGACATGACAGAAAGTTATACTCCATTGTCACCACTAAATGAATCACGTGTCCCTGAGACACCAGAAGAGATAGAATCATATGAGCCTCTCACACCAACAGAGGGTTCTCATCAACTAGAAGCACCCATGGAAGAAGTGCATTCTATTGACAATGAATCAACTAATGTCATAGGAATGCTACCTAGGATGTTCATGGTATCACAACCGCAAGAAAAGCCAACCACCTCTGCCTCGGTTCAATCAAATGAACTCAGTGAATGGGAAGCACCTCTAGTACAAATCAAAATGGTCAAAAGACTTCCCGATGAAGACAAAGAAAGAGAAGGTATCTTTCATAAAGAATGAAAGATGAGAGTGACAGTTGGGGTGGATAATCCTGACATTTTCAAATTACCAAGAAGTTACATTAGATATGCCATGGACTTAAGACCTGAACCAAATGGGAGGACAAGTATAAGTTGTCCCTCCTGATGAGCAAAGGGAACCACAAACTCCCCTAGAGTTGATCCAATTTTTGCAAAGAATCCAAGAAAGATCAGATGTGAAGATCTATATGCAAGAACAGTTCGACCCATTAGCGGAGCTATTAAATTGTGATGGAGTCCTGTATTGGACTCCTTCCCATAAACAAGCCTTTCGAGACTTACTTTGTCTCATGATGCCAAGAGAAACCACCGAGTTGGTAGCAATAGACTCAAATGATAAACCTTACATAATAGGAGAACTTGTCCTAAGAAGAGTTAGTACGAAGAATAAGAAAAGAAGACGAAAAAGAGCTTTTTCAAAAGACTGGAAAGGTCCTTACATGGTCAAAGAAGATGTCAGAAACGGTGCCTATCTCTTGTGTACAATGGAGGGAGAGGAATTTGGTGAAACAGTCAATGCCTTTCACTTGACTAAAAAACCAAAAAATCATAAAATATAAAAATACAAAAAAAATTATAAAATCATCAAAATGTCAAAAACAATTTGTTTCTTGCATTTCAGTATCATTCTGTTCATCTTGCATTACTATCAATGACTTGCTCTTGTACTATTTTCTTTTCAGTAAGGAGTCTAATGTTGTCTAGATATACGTCATCCTTTCAGGACCTGGAGATTCCCCACTTTCACAATCGTCATTATCCCCCTTAATTCCCAGTGATTCCCAATTCTTCCCTAGTATTAGAGAGGTCCAACCAAATTAAAAAAACTTTAGGTGGCGCTCAACCTCTTATCTTTCCTGGCCAAAAAATGTTAGGAAGATCAAAACTCTTAAAGAAGCAATCTCAGATTCGAGTGAACAAAAAAATGAGTGATCAAAATAAGTGTGTCAAAAGTGAGAATTGAGAAATCAAAGCATTGCATATCAAAAGTTCCAAAAAGCATTCATTTCTTAAAAGTCCAAAAAATCTAAAAAAAAGAGAAAAATCAAGTGTGGAAAATACAAAAAAAAAGGTGAAAAACAAAAAAAGAGAGATACAAAAAAAAGAGTGAAAGAGAGAAGATTGATGAATGTCCGTACTCTTAGGTAGAGATTAGTCTAAGCTCAAAGCCTCAAGGGTGACATTCTAACAGAGAAAGAAAGGTACAAAGCACACACACGCACTAGCTGAGCAAAACTGAAGAGTCCAGTAGTCTCTAGGATCATCTTCTATCTAGGGACCCTTGTTATTTCCCATTTATCCTTTACCCCAGGTCTACCTTGCTTGCCATCTATGATCTAAGTCTAGAGAACACTAATAAAATTTGTTACTCGTCAAAGTTAAAAGCTTGTCAATTTGTCTTATCTAGATAAGGATCAGTGTTTAGCCTTTAGCGAAGTCTAGAAATCGAAAATGCTCCATATTCATTTCAACCCCCCACTTGACTTTTCCTTAATCCTATCTCATAGCCTTGAATAGATCTCTTATATCAAGACAACTCACCAATCCCCCTAGATTAAAAATGATACCAAAGAGTAGTCATGTTGTTTGTTCCACAATGCATTCATACCAAAATTGGAAAAAGAGTCTCAAAGCAATAAAGTCAATGTCATAACTCGTGACATTCCATAAGAGTAGAAGTTTCAGTTACAAGCATTTCTTGTGTTCTTGCATTATCATATCGTGAACTGCATCTCATAAATAGTCACAAAAAACTACAAAAAACATGTCATTGTTATCATACTTGTATCGTTAAAAGAGTTGAAAAGGTCAAACATAATCAAAGAGTTCCCAAAAAACCTCCAAACATGCACAAGAGATGAGTACAAATCTGATAAGGTAGGAAACCATAAGAAGATAAACTTTAATAGATACATCTGAAGTTTACATATACAAGAGTATCAAAGAGCTAGGACAAAATGCTCTCAAGATAAGTACAAGCTCCCCATGCATGGGGGCACAATTTCAAGAAAGAAAATCAAGGGCGGTTCCCCCCCAACGGAACCCTCAGGCTTCGGCTCCTCCATCTATGAATACCACTCATCACTCCATGAGACCTATGAGAATAAGGTGCTTTGTTGTGAGCATGTGATTGTGCAGGCCCCGCCATGCTAGCATCATGACATCCAACATTAAGGTGATCTATCTCTCAGAGTACCTAGTTCTCACCCTTAAGCATGTCAACCCTAGGTCTTCAACTCTATATTCATCTGGCAACCATGGTAGACAAGAAAAAAAATATTAGTGTGTCGCCTAGCAGCAGGGGGCACACCCGGGATCATCTAAAAGCCAATCACGAGTCATCCTAGTGAAGGGAGAGCTAATCCAACATTGACCTCACGAATAAAGTCCCTCCACTCTCTAACATTGCCCAAAATAGTGAATCGAAAGAGGACCAAGTTAGTTCCCCATAAAAAGAGAAAGGATAAAGATACGTAAAAAGCAAATAGGCGAAACTTACATGGGTCACCAAGCTGTCAATCAAGGTCAATTGAATTCATTAATTTTCCACAGTCCATAGTGTTGTGATATGAATGCTTCTGGATTTGACTGTGATCAATTTTTTCCCTCAACATTTCGGATCACACTCCGTGATCCATCATCAGGAGAAAAAGAGCAGAGAAGAGAAAGAAAATGATGAAATTACAGACCCAATCTAACTAAAAAGGAGGGAGAGAGATAGCGCGGGAACCAAGAAATCTCTATGGAGAAGGGACAGAGTGAACTAAGATAGAGGACTCAAAGCATCAAAAGGAAAAAAGATAAATTAAGGAGTAATTACAATCACAAGAGGAAAGAAAGGCTCAAAAAAAGAAAATTAAATACAATCTATATATTAAAAAGTAAATAAACTAATAAGTACATTAATTTAAAAGAAAAAATTAAAGAAGAACAAATAAAAGGAATAATATTAATACAGTAATAAATATGACAATATGCAAATGAAATTATATATGAAGGATATAGGTATAAAAAAGAGAGAAGGTCAAAATAAAATAAAATGATAGAAAGACACAGACCAAAAGAAATAAAGGAATGAAAAAATAAAAGAAAAAAAAATGAACCAATAAATGTGTATGTATAAGAGAAAGACTACACATACCTCACAAGAGAATATAAGCGAATGAAAGAGAGGATCATATATATATATATATATATATATATATATATATATATATATATATGATTCGTAAAATAAAAAGAAAAGAATAAGAAAGACAAAAACAAAAAAGGTAAGAGATTCAAAACACCTATATGTTAAAAAATTAATAAACGAGGAGGTCAAGGAACAATAGGAGGACCTTCCAGGATGTCAGGAACATCATCTAAATCATCAATGTCATCAAAATCCTCATCCTCAGGAAGGGCCTCATCCGACAAATCATTACTATCTAGAACGTAGTCCTCATCAGTGGACTCTAAGTCAACAGTCACAATCAGAGATCGGGAAGGAGTCCTCCCTCCCCTTCATCCTCCTCTAGAGACCCTAGTAATGAAGATGCCTAGAGTCAAAGGAGTCCAAATGATGTTTCTCTGTCCAATCTCACCCATTTCCTAAATGGTCCTGTAACAAGTAGACACTGGGGGCAAGTCCTCAGGGATATCCTCGCCAAACTATTGTAAGACACGATCAACCCGATGGGCCTCAACCAGACCATTACGGTCTGTGATCTCAGATACCTCATGACAATACTCTCTGATCTCACCATCTTAGGCCCAGGCTCCCTCCATATCATGATAAGGATCAAAGATCATGTCCTCATCAGTAAGAGTAGCAACAATGGTGTAGGAGCACCTAGTCAGTTTAGTCAAATTGATGTAAATATGAGTCAAGTTGATGTAAATATGAGTCATGTGTTGAGTCTATATATCATAAGGTCATAATAGACCATCTACAATGTAATTGGAGTCATTTTAGTTCATATTTTACAAATATTGTTAATGATGTCATATTTTGTAATGTTGTCATATAGTGTAAAGATAAAGAATGTGAAGAGTCAATTGGGCATTAGAAAAGTTTTGGTCATGGAATCCCAAGGGACAATTGGGAAAAAGGCTATAAAAAGGTATAATAAGACCTTGTATGGTCAGAGGAGGACTGTATCTACGAAGAAGATCAATAAAAAGCTCTGTATTCATTCAAAAGACTGTGTTCTCTATGTTTTTTTACTGGTAAAACTGTTGTTGAAGAGAATTGTACGGCCCCATACAAGTGGGTAATGAGCTAAAAACTGTTGGAAACCATGAAGGCATGTGGTATCATTTATTTTCAATTGGTTTGATTGAATTCCATAAAGATTTGAGAGTTTTATAAGGATTTTGCTGATGACTGGTCTGGAACCCTATCTTGAGGGTTTGAAAACATTTGTTATGCACACATCACCTTTTCACTATTGGAATCACCTAAGACTCAATGGGTTAAGCATGCGTAGGTCAAATTAGAAGTGTCTGAAGTGATAGTTGAGAGATTTGGGGTCTGGAACCAAGAGAACCAATAAACCCTTGTGAGCACAAGCCTAATTAGGCCTAAGAAAAACAAAGGACAATCAGTTCTTGAGCCTTTTGCTACAAAGTAACCTATGTTGCATTTTTGATATGTTTTAAAACTCCCGAATGGGTATCCAAAAAGCCTCTCACAATCTTGAGTTGAGGTCTGCATCAAAAGATATTAGTGACAATTTGTAGTTGAAGGGTTAATTGGCTTAAGGGGACAACATACCGGTCCCATTTTAGGGATTGATATTTCAAAACAAGTAAATGTACCTTTGATATGTGTCAAAGAACTCCTTAATGGGTATCTAAAAAGCCATTTCTTTTGTGGGTTTGAGCCATTTTCATAAACTTATGTCAAAATTACTACTTCAGCTATCTTAATTAAGCCTATTTACAGCAGCATCAGTGAATTGTTCACTAATTTAGTCTGAAGAAACCCTAGGCAAGTTTTATATATGTGGTAGGACTCAATAATGGGTGTCTAAAAAGGTATACCTTTTGTGGGTCTGATGTTGTCTTAGAAAGTTATGGCAAGAAAATAGTGATTGGAGCGCTATTAGCATTTGGTGCAGCCAATAAGGAATGGTAAAGAGTTGAAAGTGCAGACTTGAGTAAGGATTTGGGATGATTGTGTTTGAGTCCCTGAGGTGTAAGAAGACTTCTAGAAACTTTGTTTGGCTTTAAGACCCTAATTATGCCTTGATAAAGGGAGATTGCCTAAGAGGAAAGCCTAAGAAACTTGAAGAATTTGTTGGTATGAGCCCATTGTTGTGAAATATGTCTCCATATGAGTGAAGTGAACCCCTTGTTCTACATCAATTGGTATCAGAGCTCAAAAGGTCTATGCTAGAGAGTTTGTGTCTGTGTGTTTGTGCAGGTTGAAAAGAGAACATGGTTGCCAAAAGACTAAGTAGAGGAAAGGAGAAGAGACCTAGGTCAGGCAAAGATAAGAAGAAGCAAGGAGAGACTTGCTTGAGGAAACATGGATTTGTTGAAGAGGTACTTGCTAGGTAAGGGTTCACAAAAGAAGAAGCAAGAGAAAAGAAAAGAGACAAGTGCGAAGAAGGAAAAAGATGACAAGGCAGAAATAGAAAGTCTTAAGCAGGAGGTACAAAAGTTGGATCAAGCTATGGAAGAGATGAGAAGAAGAATGGAAGATAAGATGGGGCATTGCTCAAAAGAGCACTAAGTTGGCACTTATAAATAAAGAGGAAGGTTACATGGCCCACTAGAAAGATTATGCAAAGAAGAATAAGACAAGCAAGGATAGCAACAATAGAGGAAGAGGTAAAAAATGAAATGGTGAGTATACCTATGATTGTCTTGACATCAAGCATTGAAGAAGACAAAGTAGACATGGTTGAGGATGAGCCTTCTTTTCATTTTCAGTTGTTTGAGTTTCAAGAGCAAGTTGAACAAGTAGAAGGGCATATTACTGTTAATGTGCTGATAAAGTTGATGTTGATAATGAAGTTGCTGATAAGGTTGCTGTTACAGAGTTGCATACCAAGTTCTTGCAGGTGGATGTTGTTATATTGCAGGGATCACCAAAGGAGTGTGAGAAGCAAAGTAAAGAATTCATTGTTGGTATTGACCAAGTTGTTTTGATGAATGAAGTCGTCATTATTCAGGGGCAGGTATCCAAAGCAGCAGATAAGAAGAAGTTATTTCCATTTGACAAGCCTAAGCACACGAGCAAGAAGATAGGAAAGCCAAGAGTGAAAATGAAGTAGACATTACTTTGTTTCAAGAAGATTGGAATGTAGGAAATGCAAGACATCAGTTAGAGACTATTAATTTTTTTTGCATTTAAGTGGACTTGAATTTTGTTTTCTCCGGGAGTATGGTGCAGGAGCACCTAGTCAGTTTAGTTAAATTGATGTAAATATGAGTCAAGTTGATGTAAATATGAGTCATGTGTTGAGTCTAGATATCATAAGGTCATAATAGACCATCTACAATGTAATTGGAGTCATTTTAGTTCATATTTTACAAATATTGTTAATGATGTCATGTTTTGTAATATTGTCATATAGTGTTAAGATAGAGAATATGAAGAGTCAATTGGGCATTAGAAAGGTTTTGGTCATGGAATCCCAAGGGATAGTTGGGAAAAAGGCTATAAAAAGGTATAATAAGACCTTGTATGGTCAGAGGAGGACTGTATCTAAGAAGAAGATCAATAAAAAACTCTGTATTCATACAAAAGACTATGTTCTCTGTGTTTTTTGACTGGTAAAACTACTGTTGCAGATAATTGTACAACCCCATACAAGTGAGTAATGAGCTAAAAACTATTGGAAACCATGAAGGCATGTGGTATCATTGCTTTTCAATTCGTTTGATTGAATTCCATAAAGATTTGAGAGTTTTATAAGGATTTTGCTAATGACTGGTCTGGAACCCTGTCTTGAGGGTTTGAAAACATTTGTTATGCACAAATCACCTTTTCACTTTTGGAATCACCTAAGACTCAATGCATTAAGCATGAGTAGGTCATATTAGAACTGTTTGAAGTGATAGTGGAGAGATTTGGGGTCCGAAACCAAGAGAACCAATAAACCCTTGTGAGCACAAGCCTAATTAGGCCCAGGAAAAATAGAGGACAGTCAGTTCTTGAGCCTTTTGTTACAAAGTAACCTATGTTTCATTTTTGATATGTTTTAAAAATCCTAAATGGGTATCCAAAATCCCTCTCATAGTCTTGAGTTGAGGTCTGCATCCAAAGATATGAGTGACAATATGTAGTTGAAGGGCTAATTGGCTTAAGGGGGCAGCATACCAGTCTGTTTTAGGGATTGATGTTTCAAAACAAGTATATGTGCCTTTGAGATATGTCAAAGAACTCCTTAATGGATATCTGAAAAGCCATTTATTTTGTGGGTTTGAGCCGTTTTCAAAAAGTTATGTCAAAATTACTACTTCAGTTGTCTTAATTAGGCCTATTTACAGCAACATCAATGAATAGTTCACTAATTTAGTCTAAAGAAACCCAAGGCAAGTTTCATATATGTGGTAGGACTCAATAATAGGTGTCTAAAAAGGTATACCTTTTGTGGGTCTAATGTTGTCTTAGAAAGTTATGGCAAGAAAACAGTGATTGGAGGGCTACTAGCATTTGGTGCAGCCGATAAGGAAATGGCAAAGAGTTGAAAGTACAGACTTGAGTAAGGGTTTGGGATGATTGTGTTTGAGTCCCTGAGGTGTAAGAAGACTCCTAGAAACTTTGTTTGGCTTTAAGACCCTAATTATGCCTTGATAGAGGGATTGCCTAAGAGGAAAGCCTAAGAAACTTGAAGAATTTGTTGGTATGAGCCCATTGTTGTGAAATATGTCTCCATACGAGTGAAGTGAACCCCTTGCTCTACATCAAACAGTGGGTAAAGTAGCATCGAAGTCACCAACATGCATCCACCTCGCCGGTCTCGGTAACCATCTATCTGGAAGCGGAATGAGCTTCTGGTAGGGACTGGTGTAGGAGCACCTTGACAAATTGAGACTTCCATAGGAGTTGGATTAAATTTGAATGGTTCAATATTGTAATAAGATAAATTATGTCATATTTCAGAGGATGAAGTCATTAGGAAGGTTAAATGTTCTAGGTTTGTCTTCATTTGCAAATTAGGAAAGTTATCTTTCAAAACAATGTAAAAACTTGGAATGTAAAGAGTCATTTGGCTCTTGGTTCGTCCCAAATCAGTTGGAAACTGAAAGATCATTGTAATGCCTTTAAAAGGCCTTGTTTACCTTTGTAAACTCATGGGTGATTGAATTCAAGAACTGGATCAATAAAGAAGACTGTTTTTTAGGCATTTCACCATAAATTTGTTGTTTTCTGATATTGTACGGCCCTGTACGGGCAAGCACTAGTGCCAAGTTGGATGTAGGTGATAGTTCTATCAATCACCCTCCATTTCCATTTTATTTCATGCATTTTGGTTTTGATTTGAGGTAGATATTGGGAGTTTGGTAAAAACTGTCAAAACCCTGATTTAGGGTAAACAGTCAACATGTAAAATTGTTTTTCTCTTCATGTGTTCGGTGGATCTTCCTATAAATTGGTATGAAGTAAGTTTTAGGTGTGTTCTAAAAGATCTCAAGCATGCAGAGTCTAAAGAAGTAGTTTGAGGCAGTTATCACGAAACCATAGGACTATAAATGGTTGAAAGACTGGTAAAACCAGTACACAGTGATGTTGTAAGGAGTTTTGATTATGTTGTATGAGTCCTTCGTGGCAATAAATGGTTTAAATGGTTGATAGATGGTATTGAGAGACTGTTCCAGTTTGGTTTAGGTTAAATCATAAGTTTTTGAATCCTTCTAGTTGACTGTCCTGTTAGTGCAGACTGTAATAGTCCAGTCAAGGTCATGTTTGATATGGTTTAGAGATGACCCTTGTTGAATGGTCACTAAACCCTTGAAAGAAGTGATTTAGGATGTTGTTTGGATGTCATTTGATCCCCATGGAGGTTTGAAGGAACCTTTTGATGAGAGTTGACAGTTAGAATGTAAAAGTCGGGCTTGAGGGATAGAGTTGCAAGGCACTGTGAAAGTGATGTCAGCCTATACTTTGTTGTCCACTACTCTCACAGGTACTGAATAGTTATTTGGTCAAAGACCATGTGTTGGTTATGTGTTGAACAAGTTTGTGTTGATTGGTTATCGTGTGAGTGACATAGTTGCACATTAAAGACAGTCCATGAAGGAATGGCAGATGCATGAATGGACAGTCCTTGGTAATTGTTTGTTTTGGTTGAGATAGGATTCCTAAAGGATGGAAAGAAAGACAACTAAGGTATTGTTGAGTCAGAGTTGTGAGGAACTCAGTTTTGTACCATTAACTTATGAAGGTTTCTTGTGAAGACTTATGAGGTTGTGGGATTAAAACCCTCTGTTATGGAATATGATAGTAAGGAGTTGAGTTGTTCTCTTTTCCTCTACATCAGGGACTCATGTGCTCAAATATATATGCCATAATCAAAGAAGAGTGGCTAAAAGCTAGAGCCCCTCACCGTGAAATCTGATAGAAGTCTATGTAAACCATGGCCAAAATGTCAGGACCCCAAGTGTAAATAGTGCCCTCCTCAATCTCATGAATGAGGGGTGCCCAACACCATCTCAGATGAGTTGAGGCCTTGTCTCCTGACAACCTTGATGCAATCAATCCAATCAAGAACCTCCTCAAAAGTGGGATGTGGAATCATGGCATGGAGGTAAGATGGACTCCCATCTGATCCCCAGGGTGATTAACCCCCATGAATGCAGCCCAAGAAGCCTTGTCCTCATAGGACTCACTAACTGGAAGAGACAAAGGTTGTCCTCTCACAGGAACCCTGAGTATACGATACACATCATAAAGAGTGATGGTCCACTCTCCTAAGATCTGCGGGAACCTAAATGTGTTTTTGTTTGCATCCCAGTAAGTCAAAATGTCACAGCATATACGAGATACAGGATGAATCACAGGCACATGATAAACTCTAGCTAGGCCTGCCCTCTTCAGAATAGCACGATCCTCATTACTCAATGAAGCAAACATCCCTAAAAGCCATCCCTTCTCTCGGCAGGCATTCCATCAGATACGCATGTCCTACAAAATCAAAAGAGAACTTTAGATTAGATCTTGTAAACTCGTAAAAATTCCTAAAAATCGTAAAAACGCAAAAAACCTTACACAAAAAAAGCATATAAACTTTTAAAATTGCAATAAACAGGTAAATACAGTGACCAAATCATATCGGATCAGAGTGAAACAAGTGTTAAACAACATCAAATGCAGTCAAAAATTAGTCCAACAGGGTCACCCCTGAGTGACCTAGGTGTTTTCAAGGTCGCCCCCGGGTGACCCAGCTGCTTTTCAAGATCTCCCCCGGGCAACCCTGCTGTCAGATAGGATCTCCCTCGGGTGACCCTGCCATCAGACATGATCTCCCCCAGGTGACCCTGCCTAACAAAAGGGGTGACCCTAAAGGTGGATCCCTCGACCAAAAACAACTCTAAAAACCTCATTTTTGTGATTGATTTCAGAAAATGAAAGAAATAATCTTGCTCTAAATGACGAGATGAACGTAATGCAATAGAGAAAATCATCAAAAACATATAATTTCAAGAGATTTTTCACAAAATTCAAACTAGGGTTTAGAGAGGGTTTTTTCATTGATTGCATACGTGATTCCTTGTAGTTGAAGAAAAGGCAGCCATCTTTCCGATCTCCTTGACAATATCTTTCTAACGACTGCTCACACGAATGATTCCGTCATCGTTTTGCTCTGATCTCACAATTTGGCTTGCTTTGTTTGCCCTTAGCTTAATTCATTTATGCATTTTTAGATTAGCTCTTTACTTTTATGCATCTGTTTCATGCATTGTTTCACGTGCTCTCATCCCTACAGGTCCAAACCGACAAAGGCAAGCAACTAGTCGAACTCAAACGATCCATGGTAAGTTCGTCATTTCAATTTTCATCATTCATTTTAATATATTTAAATGTCAGACTAATACTAGTTATTGCAGGTACAAATTGCGGGAAAATCAACAACAGGTAAGGCCTAGTTCAGGAACGGTACCTACCTTTTATGTAGACTACCATCCCTAAGGGAGCAAATATGTAAGCACAAAAATCATGCACAACCTCCACGAGGACCCCTATGATGATCCAAATCCTTGTCACATACATGTAAGCATGAAATAATGTCCTTTAAGCATCAAACCTCTTAATGGCGTGTCCTCTTACTTGTCTTGTGTTGTTTTCTTCTTTGTCGATTTCTCTCTCACCTTGTTTGCGACACTTTTTGACACTTGTTGTAACACTTGTCGACTGGCATTTTATGGGCTTTTGACCTTGCTCCTAAGCCTTGTGAGTGTCTTGTAGGTGAGTTTTCACCTCTCCCCTATGTTTTTCATCTTGTGCACCTCCTAGAAACCTTCTAGAGGTCTCCTTGTCCATCTCCCACTTTTGGTGTTCAGTTTTGCCTAACCAATCCAAGTCTCCCCCTATTATTTCTAGATCTCCCCTGGGAGATCCTGCTGACGCAAGTGGAGATTTGGATTCTTCCACATAATTGACCTATTTCTTGAAGTAGAACCCCTCCTTTTCTTCTCTTCTTACATCTCCCAGCCTGTTTTTCTACATCAAACTCTATCCAGTCCAGATCCCCCCAGGCGACCCATGGTCACCCAGGGGCGACCCTACTAGCAAAATGGGTGAACCTGCCATTTTTGCAGCTGCAGAAAAACTCAAGTTTTTCACTCATTTTTGCTTCATTTTCACCTATTTTTCTTCTTGTTTGCATGATTTTTGATCCCTAATATAGAGTTAACTATTTATTGCACGCACACATGCATAATTAGCTCTATTTGATCTCAAATAAACTCTTCAATCAATCTCATGTATTCCCTCATCTCCATTTTCTCTCCAATGATAAGCTATAATTGACTTATCACTCTCTAATCAATTGAGTTCAGTGGGTAATCAATCTAGTAAACTCCCCAATCAATCCTTGTTAACTCATCAATCAAATGAGTTAACTCCTCAATCAATCCCTTCTTCTAAACCTATAAATATCCCCCTCCCTCAAGCACAAAGGGAGGCAAATTTATTGTGCACACAACTCTTGCCAGTTTTGCTCTCCAACTTAGCATTCAAATGATCTTATAGGGCGAAGGTGTCTTTTGATTTATTTGTTCAGTCAAGTAGTGTCACGCTGCTTCATTCTATGCCATTGTGCTCAACTGTAGCTCTCATTGAGCTCATACAAGCTTCATCAAAGATTATTTTTTCTTCTTTGTGTAATTTTGTTGTCAAGAGGATCACCCACTGCCACAAAAGGACTCGAGGTGGCCAATTACAAGGATTTATGAGGGTAGTGGAGTCACACAAATCTTTGTTTCTCTTAGGTTCATTGTTTTGTTCAATTTATAGTAATTAGAAAACCAAATTTGCTCTTGGGAACAATAAAACATTGCTTTTTCCTTGATAATTAGATCTTGCATGTTAGATTAGTTCCTTTCATATTTCTAGATCTAGATTATTAGAAGCATTTTCCCTTTTCTTTAGATTAGATTACTTCTAAATCATCAAAAACACAAAAACATAGGTTAAATTTGCATTAGAAAAGTCATATTAGATTGCATACATATTTCCTTTTCATAGATTAAAAGCACTTTCTATTTCCAAAAATACTAAAAAAGCCCAAAAAAATGTTTTGCATATCATATAGTTTGCATGCATATAGAAACCATAGAATAGACAAAATTGCAAACCCTCAATTTCATCACGAGGTAACCATAGTTAAAATGATCCAAACAAACCCTCGATACCATCACAAGATAAAAACAAGTCAAAACTCAAAAGTCAAACCCTAGGTCAAAACTCTAGATCTAGTTAAGGTTAGTAATCACACATCTACCTCTATCCTAATTCAGGAATGTGCTTAGGAGTAAGGGGAGAGTGGGTGAGGGCTATCTGTGACGAGATCCAAGAGATCCATCCAAGACCACAACGAGAAACATTTGTGCTACCACAAGGAGACCCATTCGTTCTCTTGTTGTTAGAAGAAACTAGACAACACCAAATACAACAAGAACTTGTTCAATGCATACAAAGACAAGAGGACATCAATGAAAACAATCGTTTACCCATTTAGAGGTGGAATCTTAGAAACCCCAATAGGAGAAGAGAAACTAGTGACCCTTCCAATCATAGGGTTATCTCAACTACAACTATAATTGAATGAAACATCCAACTTAGCACACAACAACAAAGGCCGCAGTACTTGCCGACCCCTCTCCATGAAGTCCAACTCTCCAATGAGCCAGACCCCTGCCATGTCTCGCCTCCTCTCTACTGGCTACTTCCATGTGAGTGAGAGTGACGTGGCGGATCGCCCCGTGGCAAGGAGGGAAGGGTCCATGTGCATGCTGAAATCTGACCCAACAGCCCCAGGCAACCTGAGTCACAATTTTTAGCGTACAGTTACCACTATGAAGGAGAGAAGAATAAAAAACAAACAAGAGAGAGAGAAAGGGCACAAATGAAATACAAAAAATTCTATTTATATTCATAAAAATGTTTTATATTGAAAAATACAAACACCAAAGCTACAACTCTATTTCTTCTTTCTACAAATGTTGCTCTCTTTGGAGCTTACTAGACATTGTTGTTGTCCCACTCAATCTAGAGTTGTTCACTGTTATTTCGACTGGAAGTATTTTGTGCATGCCTGTATGGAGCTATTGTTTTGTCCAAAGTTGTCTGCTATCTAGGCCTTCTCTCTTCTCTACAATATTCTTCATGTTGTTGTTGCAACCTTTCTTCTCTAGATGCTTTGCTACTACCACATACAAACTTCTTATCTTATGTATTCTTATTCTTCCTTTTGACTTTTCTTGTCCTCAAAAATATGCCGCTCAAACTTAAACTCAAACTCACCTACCTGCATTGAAGGAGATTGACTAGCATGTCTGGACAACCAAACAACAATAAATATTTAGGCAAGGTGGCAAGAAGGAGATCCCTAGGAAATCTCTAATGGGTAGGTGGAATTAATGTGGGTGGCTCCAAATTACATTTCCAACACTTCAAAAGTCTCTGAAACAATAATTGGATATGTCAGTATATATGTTGGGTGCATCTAGAAATATAGGTCCAAGACCTACATAGAGCTACGAGATTGAATAATGGATGACAATGACATTTTGTAATTGCAGGAAATAGAGGAAATACATTAAACATAGGGCACAATTAGGAAAAAGTTTAAAATTCCTCATGTTCAAAAATGCAGACAACAATTGGCTCTAATTGGGGACTACATTCCCTAGTAGAAAGCAGAGAACTCCATAATCTCAAGTAAAGACAAGTGCCTATCCATTGGGCCATAGAGTCACCATAAACTAACATGTGATGGGGAAAAGAAAGAGACCTGAGATAAACAAAACTTGAAACAAACATGACAACACAATAGAAAAAAACCTAAGACTCCTATGTACGCAAACTGGGTATAACACACCACAACTGGTTGAGGAAAGCTATGTAAAACCATTGACAGGTTTAGAAAAATATGTACTCATGTAAAACAAAGGACGATGCCAATAGAACATTCTTTGACTTAGTTGCCACTCGATGCTTTGAATAGAAACTCTAAAAATTTTGGCATTTATGGCTCCTCCAGATAAGGCAATAAATCTAAACAATTGCTCCTCATGGAAAGTTTTTGAATCAAGAAACAATACAATATCCTCTTGCATGTTGCAAATTACCTCTTATTGTATTGCTTGAAGAATTTCAGCCTTAAGCCATTGAATACATTTTTGATGACTTGAACCTATGGCTAAATGATGCAAAACCTCTTTTATAATGGATAGATGCTAGCAAAAGAAATATTTTGAAAGCAAAGAAAATTTTTAATTGGTACCTCAAGGTAGCAGGCTAAAATATCATCTTCTTGGGTTTTGTTTGAATGATCTTCAATAATCCCTTGCTCTTTCAATGTTTCAAATTCCTTTGACTCCTTTGATAAGTGATGCAGAGCAGGGTGGATGGTATCAACACAATCTCAATCAAACAAACCTTGCAGTTCAAGAGCCTTAACACATCAGACTAAGTGGCTTTCTTCACAAACTGCCCCTAGACCTTGTAGGACAACAAATAGGCCTTTTCTGGCATAACTTGAATGGAACAACTCAAACCCACAACCCAAAAGCTATTTTGAATACCCTTTATGACACTTGACAACATATCAAATTTATAGGTGGGGTTACTTTGAAACAAAACCTTCAAAAATTGACTACTACGCTATAAAATCAGCCTAATTAGTCTTGTTTGAATAGGTCACACCAAGAACCTTTAAACCTAGACTTTAAATCTTTGTGTCAATGGCTCAGACGTGTCATTTAGTGTCTACCAAAACCCTTCCAAGTAATCTCAACAATCTGCTAAGAGTTCTTTTTCAAACCCTAACTCCTATACAACTTTTAGTGCCTAAAACATGAGGAAATCAAACTAGGTCATCACCCAAACTTACACCAACGCCATCCCCTGCTCCTTCCACATTATGAACACAAAACCCCACCTATCTACATCCATTCCACCAAGTTTGAAGCCTATTCATTGGTGGAGTGGAGAGAAATCCATTATTTACAGTCAAGATACACCTTAGTTAGGGTTTTAGACAATTTTTAGCAAAACTACACTGACTTGCTTCAAATCTAATGAAAAATAATGAGAACAAATGCAAATGTTAGAAAATTCAATGCTTCATCAATCACAATGCATATGTGGTCATTCCCAAGAGATACCAAGCCGTACTAACCTCTGTAGCAGCAAGAAATCATGTAAAATGTAGAAAAATAGAGTTTGTCTTATTATTTTATCTCCAAAAATGTCTCCAGTCCTTGCCTCGAACATCCCAAGGCATATTTTAAACATTTTCAAGCAAAAACAAACAGATCCAAACTACTTTTCAATTACCTAACTCTTCAACTTCCTTTGAACACACAAAAATGCAACTTTTCAACTTCCACAAACTGACCCCCATGACTAAAAACATGAACCATGGTCTAAATAGACCTTATTACAACAAAAGTGACTCAAAAAACAAAAACCTAACATCTAACACCCTTTTACATCATGAAGGCTAGGTGCCCCTACACCATACTCCCCGGGCAAAATAGACTCAAGTCCCCTTGAAGACAGTGTTGTAACAACAGATTTGAGTTTGTTCCTATCATCCTCTGACCTCCAAGTGACATCTCCATCTAGTAGACCTTTCCAATGTACCAAAAACTAGAAATATGCATCATCCCTTGTCTTCTTGAATTCTTTGGCTCCTAGGTTATGCTCCAACTACAGAGAGCTACTTGATGGATGCTCTGTGACTCCTTCCACATCTGAGAATGTTGTGAAACCTGCATCATTACTTGCAATTAGACCTCCTCCATCCTTGAAATGAACGTCCTTCTTTACTTTTAGTGTATGTGCGGACTTGCCCATATTCCTTTGCAATTTGTCCTTAACCTCTTCACCTTTGTTTCCCATCTCATCCATTGGTTGTCGTGTTCCTATAGCTTTTGCTTGATCAGGTTTATTAACCTCTGGTATGAAAGAATGATCAACATCCCCTTTTGTAAGAAATGAGTGAAATACTTATCCAACCATCATGGCAACATACTTTTTACACCAATCTTGGATCTCCACAACCAAGTCATTCTTTATTTCTGTTGTCATAATGTTTTCAGATTTAGAAGTAGCTACAAGGTTTATGTGCTTCTCTTCTTCTACCTTTATGAACTCCTTCCTACCTACCATCATCACATTAGATCCCATGGTTTGTCCTTTATCCTCCTGTTTCAATGGTGTCAAGGTATAGGAGACCCCATCTTTTTCTATCTCATAAGTATTCCTCCTTCCATCATACATAGCATGCCTATCAAATTGTCAAGGCCTCCCTAGTAGCAAATGACATACATCCATAGGTAATATGTCACATAAAATTTTGTCCTTGTACCCTCCTATATTGAATTCCACCCAACTTTGTTCATTTACCAAAACATATTGACCCTCATTCAACCAAGAAACTTTATAAGGAGTAGCATGTGGTATTCTAGGCAACTTGAGTTTTTCAACCATCTCAACTAAAACTATATTATTTGTGCTTCTTGAATCAATGACAACTTTACATACCTTACCCAAGCACTTACAAGTTTTCTTGAAGAGAGTCTTCCTTTGTGGTGGCTCCTTCTCTACTGATACTTTGAATAGATTTCTCCTTAGCATGAGTGATTCACCAACCTCTAGAGCAACATGCTGTGATGGAGAGTTTACACTCTCATTGTCCTCTTCTTGAACCAATTGAGTCATTCTTTCTCCTCCATGTGAAGTAGAAGCATGTCCTTCATTACATTGCCATGCTTGATGTCCAAACTTGTTACATTTATAGCACCTTCTTGTGAATGCATTAGAACCTCTTCCTTGACCTCCAAATCTGCATCTAAAGCTTGATCTACCCCCTCTAAATCCACCTCTCTAATCAACAACTTGGTCTTGGCCTTTGCTTGCATCTTCTTGATTCTCATATGACTACCTTGAGTTAGAAAATGAACCTCTTCCTCTGGTATTGTTGCCTTTGCCCCTGGGTTGTTTGTCTTGCCTTCTCTTTAGCTTTTCTTCAACCTTGATTGTCAATTGAAAACATTCCTCTACCATCCTTGGGTTATGCAAACTCAACTCATCTTGAATGTTAAACCTTAACCCACTAAGATATCTAGCTACCTTCTCAACATTATTATCCATGTGACCTGCACTTATACTCAGCTTATAAAACTCATTAGTGTAAGCTTTGACATCCATCTCTCTTTGTTTCAAACCTTGAAGTTTCATGTACATTTGAATTGCATAATCACTCGGTAGAAACTTTCCCTTAAGCTTGGCCACCATTCTGTCCCAAGAAACAATTTTTGTCTTACCTTTCTTCCTCCTTTCAGTTTTCTCATAATCCCACCATAATAGTGCATGCCCCTTCAATTTTGTTTTTGCTATCTTTACCCTTTGTTCTTCTGGAATATCTTCACACTCAAAGTAATTATTAAGTGTTGCAACCCAATCTAAAAGCTCTTCATCATTCAAATTATCTCCATACATAGGTAAATCAATCTTTACCTTTTGTTTATCTTCCTTGACCATTCTCAGTAGTTTGGCAAACCTCTGTTCATTAGGATCCAATTCTTCTTCTTCTTGGGGATTCTCCTCTTCCCCTTCCTCTTCTTGGTCACTCTCATCATCTATGACCACACCTCTCCTTTGACTGGTTTCAACAGATTCAAGCCTTGCTACTAATATATCTTGCAGTTCTTTCAATTTCCTAATATCCTTTGCAGTCTTTTCCTTAATCTCATTCATTTCCTTAGCCATATGGGTACTTTTTGGAGGTATCTTGTTCTCTTTTCTTCTTCACACCTTCCCACTTATAGACCTAACCTATGCTCTGATACCAATTTGATGTAGATCAGGGTGGATGGTATCAACACAATCTTAATCAAACAAACCTTGCAATTCAAGAGCCTTAACACATCAGACTAAGTGACTTTCTTCACAAACTGTCCCTAGACCTCTTTAGGCATAAATTGAAGGGAAGAACTCAAACCCACAACCCAAAAGCTATTTTGAATACCCTTTATTCCACTTGACAACATATCAAATTTGCAGGTGGGGTTACTTTGAAACAAAACCTTCAAAAATTGACTGCTACACTGCAAAATCAGCCTAATTAGGCTTGTTTGAATAGGTCACACCAAGAACCTTTAAACCCAGACTTCAATTCTACCCTTCCAAGCAATCTCAACAATCTACTAAGAGCTCTTTTTCAAACCCTAACTCCTATACAACTTTTAGTGCCTAAAACATGAGGAAATCAGACTAGGTCATCACCCAAACTTGCACCAATGCCATCCCCTACTCCTGCCACATTATGAACTAAAAACCCCACCTATCTACATCCATTCCACCAAGTTTCAAGCCTATTCATCAATGGAATGGAGAACAATCCATTATTTACAGTCAAGATATGCCTTAGTTAGGGTTTTAGATAATTTTCAGCAAAACTACTCTAACTTGCTTCAAATCTAATGAAAAATAATGAGACCAAATATAAATGTTAGAAAATTCAATGCTTCATCAATCCCAATGCATATGTAGTCATTCCCAGGCTGTACCAAGCCGTTCTAACCTCTGTAGCAGCAAGAAATCATGTAAAATGTAGAAAAATAGAGTTTGTCTTATTGTTTTATCTCCAAAAATGTCTCTAGTCCTTGCCTCAAACATCCCAAGGCATATTTTAAACATTCTCAAGAAAAAAACAAATGGATCCAAACTACTTTTCAACTACCTGACTGTCCAACTTCCTTTGAACACACAAAAATGCAACTTTTGTAACTTTTCAACTTCCACAAACTGACCCCCATGACTAAAAACATGAACCATGGTCTAAATATACCTTATTACAACAAAAGTGATTCAAAACACAAAAACCTAACATCTAACACCCTTTTACATCATGAAGGCTAGGTGCCCCTACAATGTAATGAAGGATAGGCTTCTACTTCACATGGAGGAGAAAGAAGGACTCAATTGGTTCAAGAAGAGGACAATGAGAGTGTAAACTCTCCATCACAACATGTTGCTCCAGAGGTTGGTGAATCACTCAGGGTAAGGAGAACTCTCATCAAAGTATCGGTAGAGAAGGAGCCACCACAAATGAAGACTCTCTTCAAGACAACTTGTAAGTGTTTGGGTAAGGTATGTAAAGTTGTCATTGATTCAGGAAGCACATATAATATGGTTTCAGTTGAGATGGTTGAAAAACTCAAGTTGCCTAGAATACCACATGCTACTCCTTATAAAGTTTCTTGGTTGAATGAGGGTCAATATGTTTTGGTAAATGAACAAAGTTGGGTGGAGTTCAATATAGGAGGGTACAAGGACATAATTTTATGTGACATATTACCTATGGATGTATGCCATTTGCTGCTAGGGAGGCCTTGGCAATTTGATAGGCATGCTATGTATGATGGAAGGAGGAATGCTTATGAGATAGAAAAAGATGGGATCTCCTATACCTTGACACCATTGAAAGAGGAGGATAAAGGACAAACCATGGCATCTAATGTGATGATGGTAGGTAGGAAGGAGTTCATAAAGGTAGAAGAAGAGAAACACATAAACCTTTTAGCCACTTCTAAATTTGAAAACATTATGACAACAGAAATAAAGAATGACTTGGTTGTGGAGATCCAATATTGGCATAAAAAGTATGTTGCCATGATGGTTGGAGAAGTGTTTCACTCATTTTTTACAAAAAGGGGATGTTGATCATTCTTTCATACCAAAAAATAAATCTAGATTGTGAGAAGCAGAAGGACCTACCAAACCTTAGGTATGGGGGGATGAAGAGTGCCAAGTTGCACCCATGGAATACATCTTTTTACCTCTCTTTTTCTCCTTCCTGATTCCATCTTTCCTAATGTCTGCACCCAAATAAGCTAGCAAGATCGTTCTAGTTAATGATTAATTGAGAAAGATTACTTAAGATCATAATTTCTAATTGAATGACTAATGTGCATGGAATTGATGAAAAAATGTAGAAACTTCTCTCTTTTTGAATCAACAGGTGTAGATGCCAGGAACAACAATTTTGTGCATCTCCGGAGATAGTCTTCAATGATCTCCAGAGACAATACCGAAATACCACAACACCAAGAGTTTTGGAGGAAAAAGAAAAGCCTCTCCAGAGCTGAACAAAGAAAGCTACAGACATATCTCCGAAGCTGCAGACAGGGACAGTTGTCTCCAGTGCCTCCTGAGAGCAAGGCATATTTCCAGCATAAGCTGCCGATCAGGCACTCTCAGCAGTAATCATAATACCCCTCATTTCTCTCAAATCATCACCTGAGTGGTGAAGGGTCATCTTTAGTTAAACTGCTAGAGTTTTTTTATCTTTTCAAAGTTTTTCCATGAGTGGAAGGCACTGATTCAATATCCATATTTATGTTAATTTTTATGATCAGATTTAAAGCAATCAGAAAAATGCAACACAATGAACAATGAACACAACAAGATACCCTAGGAAAACCCTCCAACTTGAGGGGAAAAACCCAGCAACAATATATCTCTTATATATTGAATGATAAGAACAACAATCTGCTTTACAATGGCCAAATCCAAGGCCTATAGGTATGGCTTCACTTCTTGAAGCACAAAGAATAAGTCCACACTTGATAAATCTGATTTGATCTTGAAATAACTTGACCTGCTCCTTAGAAGTCTGCTCTGCCTTAGAAGTCTGCTCTGCCTTGTGAATTTAGATTGTAATTGAATGTGTTTGATTGAGAGAGCAATGACCTTGTATATATATGTGTGTGTGTGTGTGTGTGTGAGGGACGCACCCTTTCACAAGCAGTCGGCCTCATTATAATGTTAATTTGGTCAGCCTGAGAAGGATCTGACTGAAGCTAAAAACATCAACACTCCCTCTTAGCTAGGGAGGATACTTCCAACTGCATGAGACATATCACCTCATCGTGATGTCAACCATAATGGATGACATTCACTATGGCATTCCCAGAGGGTGGAATCAAGGGATTTCACCTCGAACTTCTCTCACAGAGAAGAACTCGTTATCAAGGGATTTCACCTGGAACTTCTCTCACAGAGAAGAACTCGTTATCAAGGGATTTCACCTCGAACTTCTCTCACAGAGAAGAACTCGTTATCAAGGGATTTCACCTCAAACTTCTCTCACAGAGAAGAACTCGTTATCAAGGGATTTCACCTCGAACTTCTCTCACAGAGAAGAACTCTTTATCAAGGGATTTCACCTCAAACTTCTCTCATAGAGAAGAACTCGTTATCAAGGGATTTCACCTCGAACTTCTCTCACAGAGAACTCTTTATCAAGGGCTTGCACCTCAAATCCCTCTCACAGAGAGAAATGCATTAACAAGGGCTTGCACCTCAAATCTCTCTCACACCTCAAATCTCTCTCACAGAGAGAAATGCATTAAAGTACATCTCAAGAAGTCACTTCTTAAAAGATTGTTTGGACAATCGTTGGAGCCAACTGTCATTCATTATGATAATCTAAGCTGTATGAAGCTTTTTGCCAATCTAGTGTTTCATGACAAAACTAAACATGTGGAGATCAAATTCCACTATATCAAAGATATGGTAGTACATCAGCATTGATGAGTAGATGACAGACATTCTCACCAAGCCTCTTGCCAAAGTAAAGTTTGTGCATTTTTGAGACAAGCTTGGAGTTGTGGAGAATGAAGCCCTTGCTAAGAGGGAGTATCAGTATAAGCTTCCGAAGCCACACTGCTTCTCAAGCTACCGCACAAGCTGCAATATACTCAGTCTCTGCTGAGCTTAGAGCCACTAAAGATTGCTTCTTGCTACACCAGGATATCATAGTGGACCCCAAATTGAAGCAACATTCAGAGGTGCTCTTCTAATCAGCAACACACTCGGCCCAATCAGAATCAGTATATCCAAGCAACTTCAAGTCCATAGTAGGAGAATATCTCAAGCCATAACCAACTGTGCCATGCAAGTATCTTAGGATATGCTTCGCTGCAACTAGATGTACTTGTCTTGGTTCACATATGAACTGACTAAGTGCACTCACTACATAGCAAATATCCGGTCTAGTATTGACTAAACACATCAACGATCCAATCAACTTCTTGTTCATCATGGGATCCACCAGATCTGAACTAGCAGCAACCTCCTTAAGCTTATGTAAGTTGGTCTCCTTAGGCGTAGACATGGATTTGCAATCCATCATACCAAATCTCTTTAGAATATCAATCGTATACTTCCCTTGACTTAGAATGATCTCATCAAGCTTCTGCCATACTTCTGAACCAAGGAAGTAGTGCATGTAACCAAGATCCTTCATTTCCAATTTAGAAGCTAACTCCTTACATTTGATAATGAGGTGATCTTTTCCAGTAAGAAATAAATCACCATAAGGAACCAAGATCAACTAGATTACCATCTTCTTCAGGTTTAGTAGGCATCCTCTGACTCTTTTAGTACTTGCATCAACCTTATGACCTCTTTGTCCAAGATTGGTTGCAATGCTTGCCTTAGAGAAAATTTTCCAGAGCACATCTCTGATATTGTAGAGAGTTTAGGATTGTCCTCCTCGACCCCAACCTAGATCACTCTATTCTGAATAGGTTTGCAAAGCTATCAATCAAATCCAGATAGATTTTCTTGTGCAATTCTATTCTCAGCATCCAAAGAGGTCTTCCAAGGACATTTATCATCAGCCTTGCAAAGCTGCAACCTTCACTTCTTCTCAATGAGTCACAGAACTCCCTCTTGACCCCTGCCTCAGAGATTGCAAATAAGACTTCTGAAAGTAAACTCCCTCTAGCCACTAACTCAATCCCATAGCTGCAAGTTGTGACTCCATGCTTGATCATTTCTTTGGTCAGCATAACTTCCTCACAAGATGCCTGAAGCTCTTGCTCCTAGTGCAATCTCTCATTACTTTCATGCTCCTCGATCGATCCTCGGAGCATTTTAGAGAGAGATTACTAACAGTTTGTAACTATCCAAAGAAATATCAAGGCTAGAATCATACAAGGTTTACTATCTCAAGTTATAGGATGAACACATAAGAATTTATGAACAATATTAAAACATGAATAATGAAATCAACCTATAAGTGAAATATGTAGCAAATATCAAAAGATAAAAATGAAGGGATAAAGAAACTTATCTTTATTGAAATCTGATATATATAACTCTTTCTTCCATGTTTTACTCCTTTCGAGAGTGCTAAACTCAGCACAACAAAAGACAATCTGCAAAACTACAAATTTCTTAAATGCATTTAGCATGTAGAACCAACCCTCTCAAAGAGTCAAGGCTCTATCACAATTCATGCATTAGAGAATGATATCGATGTGACCAACTAATCACCATCGACATATCAGATCTCTAGCCTAGATAAGAGTGATTTCAAGGGCACAAACAACAAGGAGAAATACTTATCTCTTTATTGAGTTGTTGGTACACCAATGAGCTAGGCTTGTGGCTGTTCTCGTCAACACACCAATTAGACACGATGATGACAGAGGTTGAAACTTCATAAACTCCCACAACAAACTCCATCTCCTCTATACGAGTCGAGATAACCAAAATAAGGAGAAGCCATGAAGAAAACAGGTCCATCGCCACCATGATCAATTGAAGAGAGCTGATTTCTCAATTCTGAAATCCTCATGAAGTAAGAAATAACTGTTTCTCCTTTTGACATTTTCACATGATGTAGTTGTTGCTTCAGTGCAAGAGCCTGGCTGGTGTTGTTGATTTCGTACATCTCCTCCAAGGTTTTGAACATGTCCCTTGCCATCTTCAACTTCGAGACGATCGGAACAATATGATCTTTAACGGAGTCAACCAATATCTTCTTCGCCTTGATGTCTTTCTTTTTCCACTGCAACTTCTCTTCTTCCTTCGAAGGTTCGAGAACTTTGGTTTCCACAAACTTGGCCAAGTCATTCTCTTCCAAGGTGAGCATGATTCTAAACCTGCATGATGTGAAGTTGGATGCTCCTTTAAGTCTATCCTCAATTTTAAGACCATTCACCATCTTGACTAAAATAGGGATAATAGAGAGTATTGCTGCAATGACAAATCTGATCACGATCTTCTTCAAACCTGCTCTGATACCATGTTAATTTTTATGATCAGATTTAAAGCAATCAGAAAAATGCAACACAATGAACAATGAACACAACAAGATACCTTGGGAAAACCCTCCAACTTGAGGGGAAAAACCCAGCAACAATATATCTCTTATATATTGAATGATAAGAACAACAATCTGCTTTACAATGGCCAAATCCAAGGCCTACAGGTATGCTTCACTTCTTGAAGCACAAAGAATAAGTCCACACTTGATAAATCTGATTTGATCTTGAAATAACTTGATCTGCTCCTTAGAAGTCTGCTCTGCCTTAGAAGTCTGCTCTGCCTTGTGAATTTAGCTTGTAATTGAATGAGTTTGATTGAGAGAGCAATGACCTTGTATATATATGTGTGTGTGTGTGTGAGGGATGCACCCTTTCACAAGCGGTCGGCCTGAGAAGGATCCGACTGAAGCTAAAAACATCAACAATTTACACCTGATCAAGCAGCAGCTACAGGAACACAACAACCAATGGATGAGATGGGAAACAAAGGTGAAGAGGTTAAGGACAAATTGCAAAGGAATATGGGCAAGTCCAAGCATAGACTAAAAGTAAAGAAGAAGGAGGTTCATTTCAAGGATGGAGGAGGTCTGATTGCAAGTAATGATGTAGGTTTCACAACATTCTCAGATGTGGAAGGAGTCACAGAGCATCCATCAAGTAGCTCTCTAGAGTTGGAGCATAACCTAGGAGCCAAAGAATTCAAGAAGACAAGGGATGATGCATATTTCTAGTTTTTGGTTCACTCAAAAGGTCTACCAGATGGCGATGTCACTTGGAGGTTAGAGGATGATAGGAACAAACTCAAATCTGCTGTTACAACACTATCCTCAAGGGGACTTGAGTCTATTTTGCCCGGGGAGTATGGTGCAGGGGCACCTAACCTTCATGATGTAAAAGGGTGTTAGATGTTAGGTTTTTGTGTTTTGAGTCACTTTTGTTGTAATAAGGTCTATTTAGACCATGGTTCATGTTTTTAGTCATGGGGCCCAATTTGTGGAAGTTGAAAAGTTGCATTTTTGTGTGTTCAAAGGAAGTTGAAGAGTCAGGTAGTTGAAAAGTAGTTTGGATCCATTTGTTTTTGCGTGAACATGTTTAAAATATGCCTTGGGATGTTTGAGGCAAGGACTGGAGACATTTTTGGAGATAAAATAATAAGACAAACTCTGTTTTTCTACATTTTACATGATTCTTGCTACTACAGAGGTTAATACGGCTTTGTACGGCCTGAGAATGACCACATATGCGTTGGGATTGATGAAGCATTGAATTTTCTAACATTTGCATTTGGTCTCATTGTTTTTCATTAGATTTGAAACAAGTTAGAGTAGTTTTGCTGAAAATTGTCTAAAACCCTAACTAAGGTGTATCTTGACTGTAAATAATGGATTTCTCTCCATTCCACCGATGAATAGGCTTCAAACTCAGTAGAATGGATGTAGATAGGTGGGTTTTTGTGTTCACAATGTGGTAGGAGTAGGGGATGGTGTTGGTGCAAGTTTGGGTGATGACCTAGTCTGATTTCCTCATGTTTTAGGCACTAAATGTTGTATAGGAGTTAGGGTTTGAAAAAGAACTCTTAGTAGATTGTTGAGATTTCTTGGAAGATTTTTGGTAGACACTAAATGACATGTCTGAGCCATTGACATGAAGATTTGAAGTCTGGGTTTAAAGGTTCTTAGTGTGACCTATTCAAACAAGCCTAATTAGGCCGATTTTACAACGTAGCAGTCAAATTTTGAAGGTTTTGTTTCAAAGTAACCCCACCTACAAATTTGATATGTTGTCAAGTGGCATAAAGGATATTCAAAACAACTTTTGGGTTGTGGGTTTGAGTTGTTCTCTTCAAGTTATGCTAGAAAAGGCTTGTTTATTGTCCTGCAAGGTCTAGGGGCAGTTTGTGAAGAAAGCCACTTAGTCTGATGTGTTAAGGCTCTTGAATTGCAAGGTTTATTTGATTGAGATTGTGTTGATACCATCCACTCTACTCCTGCCACATTGTGAACACAAAACCCCACCTATCTACATCCATCCCACTGAGTTTGAAGCCTATTCATCGGTGGAATGGAGAGCAATCCATTATTTATAGTCAAGATACACCTTAGTTAGGGTTTTAGACAATTTTAGCAAAACTACTCTAACTTGCTTCAAATCTAATGAAAAATAATGAGACCAAATGCAAATGTTAGAAAATTTAATGCTTCATCAATCCCAATGCATATGTGGCCATTCCCAGGCCGTACCAAGCCGTACTAACCTCTGTAGCAACAAGAAATCATGTAAAATGCATAAAAACATAGTTTGTCTTATTGTTTTATCTCCAAAAATGTCTCGAGTCCTTGCCTCGAACATCCCAAGGCATATTTTAAACATTTTCAAGCAAAAACAAACAGATCCAAACTACTTTTCAACTACCTGACTGTTCAACTTCCTTTGAACACACAAAAATGCAACTTTTGCAACTTTTCAACTTCCACAAACTAACCCCCATGACTAAAAACATGAACCATGGTCTAAATAGACCTTATTACAACAAAAGTGACTCAAAATACAAAAACCTAGAACATCTAACACCTTTTTACATCATGAAGGCTAGGTGCCCCTACACCAATAAGATCTCAAGTGTGCATACCAAACCATAGGCCATGCTTGAACCTATCTTCTCATTAGGAACATCTTGCATACCCACTGTAATATCCATTACATTCTTACTATCAGACTCATGATGCATAAAATGATTTTCACCTTCCACTTCTTCTTTTTGATCCTGCATTACAATATCTTCTTCTTTGACATAACTTTGTGTATACTCAAATGTATTTACCCAAAGAGGATTATTGGTTGAAGAATAACACCCAAGAGAAAAATAATTTTGAGGAGATGAAATAGTGCTAGAATCTTCATCCTCAAACCTTGATTGTATGTGCAATAGGGTGATAATTTTTTATTTATCCTTGCATCCATCAACTACTTCACGAGAGGAAATTTCTTCAAGAAAAATTTCTACCTCCATACTGTTGTCCTCATTTTTCAAATAATGTATTGTAGCGTGACATTCTTCATCTAATGCAACTTCTTCATGAACAAGGGTATCTTCATGGATGCAAGCAAGAAAATGTGTATCTTTCTCATCCCTTTGTTCAATTTCTTGGAGTGTTTGAAGCAAAGAGGGATGTACCTTATTGGGCTAAAATGGCATATTAGAATAAAAACTTTTTAAAAAGTTGACTTGCTTAGGATCATCAAGTACTTGATTCTTCTTTAATAGAGATGTAGAAGAAGAGAAGTTTTGCTCATCGTTGTCATCGCCAACTTGGATGATTGCCTTCCTTGAGACCAAACCATTTTTCCAAGTTCAAAATTTTCACAGAGTTGCCAACCTTCATCCTCAAGAAGATACCTTCAAAATTTATGGAGAATAAAAATGCACCAATCTTCATGTCCCTAGCCGGAGTCACCAAAAATTGTTAGTAAACAATTTTGTCATTGTTGAAAATGATGACTAGCCCAATAAATAGTGACAAAATATTACCAATAATTAGAGAAGTCATTGTGAGTTCAATGTTTCTCCTCTACGCTTGAGAGGGGCAACGCCCTCTTATGTTGGAGTTTTGGTGTTTTTGGGTACCTTTAACTAGAAAGTACCAGAAAGAAAGAAAATGAAAATAGAGAAGAGGAAAAAGAATTCCAACTACGAATGTAAGAACACAACAGGGATTCCAAGAAAATAAAATAGACTAAAAGGAGGAGCACAAAGTCTCCCAAACACTTGTACACTAACAAGTAAAAGAGATTATAACATGTAAAGAAACTAACTGAATGTAAGAGAAATCGGTACATTAGAATGAATGATGAACACAAGAACAACATTCTTCATTAAAATTCAAAACAAAACTAGAGCTCAAAGTCTCCAATACTTCCCCTATACCAAGCTCTCCCATTAACAGGGCAGAAAAAAATGATCCTCCTAAACAATAACAAATGAGTTTATCAAGACCCCTTTTGGATAGGAAATCGAAAAGCCATTTCCTCCCCCCCAAAAAAATTACAAAATGACAAAATATAAATAAAGTGAAGAGTCATTGATGACTCTTGACATTCCATTTTGCTCATCAGTCTCAATTTCATCCTCCTTATATGAATTTGAGATTAAAACAACTCGTGCATCCTTTTCTTGCACAAACCTCTTTGAAGTTGAAACCACAATGATCTCCAAGTCTATCTTGTAATAGACATGATCTAATTGTTATGTACGGAACCCTTGAAGTTATAATTGCCATCTCATCTTCCTTAGCCAAACTTTTAGCTTTTCCATTTATAAAAGCTTGAATACCACCATGGTTTCTAAACACAACCAACTACACCCTGAGATAAGAAAATAATGTGCTCTATCCCTTTCAAATTTTCAATTTCTGACAAAATGCCCATCTTTACAATGCATATGATGGTACGAACTTCCTTTAAAGCCCTCTTGACACTCACTTTATATGTTATATCTCCATCCCAATAAACGAACCAAAGGAACTAATTGTAGCTTTTGTATCTTTAAAAGTGCCTTCATTCAAGCCCGCTTGATGATTAAAGATAGAATCACCAACTGGCCAATGTCACCATCGCCATCTGTAACTAGCATAGCATCTCGTACTTTAGTAATATCATCCTTCTTAGGATCTGAAGGCCAGGTCACCTAGTAGATGTATAAGATCATCAAGTTCATCAAAATTTGAAGGTCTTACAACTTCTTGGGGAATTGAATTCATATCTTTTAAAATTTCAAACTCCATCAAATTTGATTGCAAAACAACAAGAATAATAGGATACTCGATAATAGTTTTCCATACAAGTTGAGAGTGCAACGAATCCGTAATGTCAGGTCAAAATATAGTTCTCTTGGGTACCCTCTGTATAATCTTTCTTGAGAAAGAACTTAAAACATTCAATCGAGTTGTTGTAGAAATGCCTATGTTTATACCGTATGACTAGATTTCTCGGACCAATTATCAAATGTTTTTCTAGTATACTTTGTAGACTTGCATGTGTTAATTTTAAATGTAGCTTGGACAGGTGTTCTAGTCTCGGGTGGTGATTACGAGGCTGGAAACACAGCTGGAATAATTATCTCCATACCTAGATAATTGATTTCTTGAGAGACTTCTAGATATTAGGGTTTAGAGTCTAATTAATCCTAGCCATTGATTAAGATTAAATCATGGCCATTGGTTTTCAATGAGGGGATTATAAAAGAGGATCAATAGGCATTTGGAGAACACAGATCCGAGAAGTATTTGCAGCGATAGCAAATAAATAAATTTGCAGTGATAGCAAATTGATTTGCAGTGAGAGCAAGGGCGCAGCGATAGCGTTCAAGACAGCAGTAGTGGAATTTCTATAGGAGAAATTGGGAGAAGAATTTCCGGAGGAGATCATTGCCGGAGCTCTGCCAGTAAGAGGCAAGCAGTCTATGTATCTCTTGATTTGATTTAATAAAGTTCCTCATCTGCAGTACTGGTTTTCCCTTCGGGGTTTTTCGAGGGACAATTTGTCCAAAATGTTGTGTTGATTTTATTTTTCTATCTCCGTGATTTTTCCGTGAAGTTGCAGCTGTGTTATTATTTAATATTTGCTGTAAATCAATTAATTTTTCGGCAGCCAAATAATCTTATAAGATAGGAAATTAATAATCAGTAGCTGCAATAGATTTTTCACATGGTATCAGAGCGGATCTGAGGGTAGAACAGGCACAGGGAGAAAGGAAAAAATAATAAATAAAAATCTAGGGCTTATAAAACCCAGTTTGACCTCTTCAAATTATTATTTTCTTTTGAGATGGCCTCAGCAGGTTTAAGAGATCAGGACAGATTGGATGGAGCCTCAAATTTTGGTGTCTGGAAAGCCAGAATTTCTTTATTGCTGGAAGAGAATGGTATCAAGGATTATGTGACCACTGTTGTACCTGTACCTACAGACGCAACACAGCTCGTAGCATATAAGAAGGAAGATGCCAAGGCAAGGAGGCTGATTCTTGACGGTGTTAAGGATCATATTGTTCCGCATATTGCAGAGTTAGATACAGCAAAGACGATGTGGGACGCCATTATGAATCTGTACCAGAATGCTACCCTTAACCGAAAGCTGATTCTCAGAGAAAAGTTAAGGAATACCCGAATGAATAAGGGAGAAGACGTCACAAGTTACCTCACCAGACTTAGACTTGTCAAGGATGAATTGGCAGCTGTTGGAGACAAACCAAAGGATGATGAGCTAGTACGAATAGCCCTAAATGGGTTTACTAAGCAGTGGGATGTCTTTGTTCAAGTTATTAATGGACGAGACACCTTACCGAGTTGGGATCGACTATGGAGTGACTTCACTCAGGAGGAGCTTAGACTAAGTCTTGTCAATGGAACCAGCAGTAATAGTCAGAAAAGTGAGGTGGAACAGGAAAACGTTGCCCTAGCAGGAAAAGGGAAAGCGAAGAAGGGGTTTGGCAAAGGATCAAATCCCAAAAGTGAGAAGAAGGACTTATCTAAGATTAAATGCTATGGCTGTCACGAGTTTGGCCACTATGTCAGCGATTGCCCACAAAGGAAGAAAAATGAAAAGAAGGGCAAGAAGCAGATGGCAGCTTCAGCAAGTGTAGATGAGCTTTCTAGTAGAATGGAGGATGAGTTTGCACTCATAGCTTGCCTGACTAGCTCAACCTCACAGGGTGTTTGGTATATAGACAGTGGGGCGTCATTTCATATGACAGGAGTTAGGGAGTACTTCTCCAGATATAAGGAGGAGGACATCAGATTCCAGATTCAGATGGGGAACAAGTCCAAGTGCAATCCAGTTGGGAGAGGGACTGTTCTATTTCAGAGGGAGAATGGCAAGCCTATTTCCATTCATGATGTGTTGTATGTGCCAGGCTTGGGCATGAATCTAATTTTCGTATCTGTCCTTTAGGATAAAGGCTACAATGTACTCTTTAGAGGGGCGCATGTTTTAATCAAGCATAAGGATTGGAAATCACCCATAGCTATTGGAGTTAGGAGCGGCCGACTTTATAGGTTGCAGTTTGATACTCCTAAGGCACTAGTGAGCAGCAGTAATCCTAGAGATCAAGGAGAGCTATGGCATAGAAGGATGGGCCATATACATCATGGAGCACTTAAATTGCTTCGTGAGATAGTGACAGGTGTTCCAGACGTGAGCACAGAGCATGATGATGTATGTAAGGGATGTGTATTGGGGAAGTTTGTGAAAGCAGCTTTTCCAAGGAGTGACACCAGATCCAAGGGGGTTCTTGATCTAGTACATTCAGATATATGTGGACCAATGTCAACGAAGTCTCTCAGAGGATATGAGTACTTTGTTACTTTTATTGATGATTTCTCCAGGAAGACCTAGATATACTTCTTGAAGACCAAGGATGAGGTCTTCAGTCACTTCTAGGAGTTCAAAGCTCTTGTGGAGAATTCGACAGGTAGGAAGGTAAAGGTTCTTCGGTCAGACAATGGAGGCGAGTACAAAGGGAAAGAGTTCCAGGAGTTCTATACCAGGGAAGGAATCAAGAGAGAGTGGACCGTTCCTTACAACCCGCAGCAGAATGGGGTTGCTGAGAGGAAGAATCGTTCTATATCGGAGGCAGCAAGGGCTATGTTGTATGACCAAGATATGCCACGATACTTATGGGCAGAGGCATGCAGTACAGCAGTATACATACAGAACAGGGTTCCACATAAGGTATTGGGCAAGATGACACCAGAGGAGGCATTCTCAGGGAAGAAGCCAGATGTTAGTCACTTCAGGATATTTGGGAGTTTGACATTTTGTCACATTCCAGGGGCTACACGTTCCAAGTTAGATCAGACTGCAGAGAGAGGGTACTTTGTGGGGTACAGCGAGACCTCAAAGGCATATCGGATATTTATTCCAGGGACCAGGAGGATTATAGTCAGGCGTGATGTCAAATTCATGGAGGACAAGGCATATAGGAGGTCCAGAGATTTGCCAGCAGATGATCAGAATGAGCAGCCAACAGAAGCTCCAAGGATTGTTCAACCAGAACAGGCGCAGCGAAGCATGAGTACAGTTACTAGTACAAGCACAGGCTCAGGTGCTGAGAGTTCACAGAGTATGGAGCAACAGATACAGCAAATCCAAGAGATGCATCAAGAAGATATGGAGTTTGATATTTCATCCTCTATAGTTGACAGGAGGAACCGTGAGGTTCAACAGACACATAAGGATACTCAGGAGTTTGTGGGAGCTCCTAGGATGAGTAATAGACAGCGGAAACAACCAGCTAGGTATAATGACTATGTGGCATTGGTCAGTCAGTTGGTAGATAGTGAGCCTTCTAGCTATTAGGAGGCTGCACAGCAACAGGTGTGGCAAGATGCGATGGTTGAGGAATATACCTCAATAATGCAGAATGATGTGTGGGAGGTTGTGCCTAGACCGACAGATAGGGCAGTGGTTGGATCACGCTGGATCTATAAGATTAAGCATGGTGCAGATGGTAGCATCGAAAAATACAAGGCAAGGTTCGTGGCCAAGGGGTTCTCTCAAAAGGAGGGAATAGACTATAAGGAGACATTCGCTCCAGTGGCCAGGTATACTTCTATACGAGCCGTAATCTCACTTGCAGCGCATATGGGATGGCAGATCCATCAAATGGATGTCAAGACGGCATTTCTTAATGGTGAATTGTTAGAAGAGGTATACATAGAACAACCAGAGGGCTTTGTAGCACACAGCAGCGAAACCCACATGTGCAGATTGAAGAAAGCTTTGTATGGACTCAAGCAGGCTCCCAGGGCGTGGTATGAGCGCATTGATAGATACTTGCAGGGAATAGGCTTTGTGAAGAGTGAGGCAGATGCTAACCTCTACTACTTGGTGGTTGGGGGTGAAATTCTCATTCTTGTTCTATATGTGGACGACTTGTTTTTAACAGGTTCACTGGGGCTTATAGAGGAGTGCACGAGGGACCTTGCAGCAGAGTTCGAGATGAAGGATTTGGGGCTTATACACTACTTTCTAGGCATGGAAGTGTGGCAGACAGATGGAGAGATTTTCCTTGGACAAGGGAAATACTGCATTGAAATCTTGAAGAGGTTTGAGATGCAAGATTGCAGAGCCATGTCTACACCTATGATCACAAATTGGAAGAAGGTAGACGCATCCAAGGAAAAGGATGTAGACCCCACCTTATACAGGATGTTGATTGGATCTCTCATGTATTTGGTCAACACTAGGCCAGATATATCCTTTGCAGTAAACTCTCTTAGTCAGTTCATGGTTGAGCCGAAGAGAGTGCATTGGATAGCGGCAAAGCATGTATTGCGGTATTTGCGTGGTACAATCGAGTATGGGATCAGATATGCTCGAGGTGATGGTATCAAGTTGATAAGCTATACTGATGCAGATTGGGCAGGTAGTGCGGTGGACAGGAAAAGCACTTTAGGGTGCTGCTTTAGTTTGGGATCAGGAGTTGTCTCTTGGTACAGCAGGAAGCAAAAGTCTGTGGCTCTTCGTTCTGCAGAAGCAGAATACATAGCAGCTAGCATGGAAACGTGTGAGGCTATATGGCTTCGAAAGTTGCTGGTAGCCTTGTTTGGTCAAAGGGTTGAGACTACAGTGATACACTGTGATAATCAGAGTTGCATCAGATTATCTAAGAATCTAGTGTTTCATGATAGGTCTAAGCATATAGACATCAGATATCATTTCATCAGGGATTATGTACAGCGGAGGGTTGTTCAGCTACAGTATATACCTACAGATCAGCAGGTAGCAGACATTTTAACAAAGGCATTGGGGAAGGCGAAATTCATCTTCTTCAGAGGTAAGTTGGGTGTTATGCAGAACACCTTCCTCACTAAGAGGGAGTGTTAATTTTAAATGTAGCTTGGACAGGTGTTCTAGTCTCGGGTGGTGATTACGAGGCTGGAAACACAGCTGGAATAATTATCTCCATACCTAGATAATTGATTTCTTGAGAGACTTCTAGATATTAGGGTTTAGAGTCTAATTAATCCTAGCCATTGATTAAGATTAAATCATGGCCATTGGTTTTCAATGAGGGGATTATAAAAGAGGATCAATAGGCATTTGGAGAACATAGATCCGAGAAGTATTTGCAGCGATAGCAAATAAATAAATTTGCAGTGAGAGCAAGGGCGCAGCGATACCGTTCAAGACAGCAGTAGTGGAATTTCTATAGGAGAAATTGGGAGAAGAATTTCCGGAGGAGATCATTGCCGGAGCTCTGCCAGTAAGAGGCAAGCAGTCTATGTATCTCTTGATTTGATTTAATAAAGTTCCTCATCTGCAGTACTGGTTTTCCCTTCGGGGTTTTTCGAGGGACAATTTGTCCAAAATGTTGTGTTGATTTTATTTTTCTATCTCCATGATTTTTCCGTGAAGTTGCAACTGTGTTATTATTTAATATTTGTTGTAAATTAATTAATTTTTCGGCAGCCAAATAATCTTATAAGATAGGAAATTAATAATCAGTAGCTGCAATAGATTTTTCACAGCATGTTCATAAGATTTGTTGAATGAAACTGCCACACAACTATCCAATAAATAAATTTCTAAGTTATTCCTATTTGAACACAGGTCGAGAAGATGTTGATGAAGATCTTGAGACTTTTGGCATTACATCTACCAATTGTAACTATTTGAAAGTTTCTAAGTCCTTTCAAAACAAGTTGCAACTTTCTTTGGTATTGCTTTTATGTTTTGCATGCATGTCCACCAAATCTTTACAGCTATAACATTTGACAAGATTCCTTCATGCATTGTAAAAGCTCTCATTTTAGCTCGGGTAAGGAAGATGCTGTGAAGGTAGAAGAATTTGACATTACACTTGCCAATTGCATTTTCTTAAAAGCTTCTAAACCATTATCAACAAATCAACTTCATATCCCACAATATTTGCATTTGATGAGAAAACATTTGGTTGATAAAATTTGTGAAACAATGTGTGCTTTATCCATACTTCAACTACTTTTCTTAATTTCTGAAAGAACAAGAAGTGTTTTGCAGCTACCATGTATACCGCTTGTCCCTATACTACAAGTTTGTAAGTGAATTTTATGGACTAGGCTTATCCACCCAAATCAAAGACCTTCGAATAAGGAACTGGAGAAAATCATCTAACTCTAGTCCATATCGAAATAACCGCTCTAGTTCAAATGGTGCCACTAAGGAGTAATTTTGACATATGCTTGCTCCCATGCATCACTAAGAGGACATTGTTACCTTGTAATATTGAAGAGGAGGAGGATCGTGTATTTAGATAAAGTTTACCACATTCTGAAGTTACCATTTTAACATGCATAGAGAAGATGCCTACCACGGTTAAGAAGATTTGATCGAACTGCTCTTATTGAAAGTTTATATATATTCTTACATGGCCTATTTAAAATTATCTTCAATGTTTTTCTAAAGTACTACTCCCATGAGAGAGCATTGACCTCCCTAGTTCTTTCAACATTAGAAACCAAGGTTGTCTTCCCACCTTCATGTTGGAAGCGTTACGCTTTGTTACCACTATGAAGGAGAGAACAAGATCAAATAAACAAGACAGAGAGAGAGAAAAGGGCACAAATGAAATACAAAAATTTCTATGTATATTTAGAAAAATATTTTACATCCAAAAATACAAACACCAAAGCTACAACTCTATTTCGTCTTTCTACAAATACTGCTCTCTTTGGAGCTTACTAGACATTGTTGTTGTCCCACTCAGTCTGGAGCTGTTCACTGCTCTTTCCAATGGAATTATTCTATGGATACCTCTTTGGAGCTACTACTCTGTTCAGAGTTGTTAGCTATCTAGAGCTTCTCTCTTCTCTATAATATTCTTCATGTTGCTACTATAACCTTTCCTCTCTCTGCTCTATTGTTGTTGCATACAAACTTCTTCTTGTGTTCTATATTCTCATTCTTCCTTTTGACTTTCTCTTGTCCTAAAAAATCTACCGCTCAAACTCAAATTTAGACTCACCTACCTTCTTTAAGGAGACTGACCAGCATGTTAGGACAACCAAACAACAATAAATGTTTAGGCAGGGAAACAGAAAGGAGATCCCTAGGAAATCTCTAACAGGTAAGTGGAATTAATGTGGGTGGCTCTAGATTAGATTTCCAACACTCACCCTTAATCTGGAGTCACATATCTTACATATACATTATCATTTTGTATCTTCGGGACTGTTTGGAGCTAGTTTTTGAAGCTGCTATTCAGGGGTAATTTTTGAGCATGTTCTCCAGAGTTGTCTAGAGATTTCTTTCTAGAACTGAGATCTAGAGTTGTCCATGATGCCCGAGCTTTCTCTTAGGTGTTCAAAGCTCTCCTTAGATAGTGCCTTAGTAAAAATGTCAGAGAGCTACTACTTAGATCTACAAAACTATAATTTAATTTCTCCATGCTCTACTAGCTCCCTTATGAAGTGATAATGGATCTCAATGTGCTTGCTTTATCCATGGAAGACTAGATTTTTTGTCAAGGATATTGAGGAGACATTTTTAGAAAATATTGTTGTACCATCTCTTGTTCCTCATTCAAATATGCCAAGATTCTTCTCAGCCAAATAACCTAACATGTTGTTGCATTTGCTTCTATATACTCAGCTTTTGTTGTGGAGAGAGAAACTATGGGCTGCTTCTTTGATGCCCATGAAATGGGTCCTGAACCCATGTGGAACACATATCCATATGTGATCTTTCTGTCACTGACACTTCCTACCCAATCATTGCCAGTGTAACCAACCAGCTCAAACTCATTGGATGTAGTATATAAGATGCCATAGCTTATGGTGTCATTGACACATCTCAGTATTCTCTTTCCTATTTTCTAGTGTGTGTCCTCAGGCCTCTCCATGAACCTAGAAATTAGGCATACCATGTACATTAAATTAGGACTTGTAGCAATCAAATACATCATACTTCCAACCATGCTTTTGTATAGGGTTGGGTTCACTTCATTTCTGTTGTCCTCCTTGCTTAATTTTAGACTTGTAGCTATTGGTGTTGGTGCAGGCTTAATGTTCTGCATTTTAAATCTCTTCAAGATATGTTTGGCATAGTTAGTTTGCAAAATTAATATGCCATGCTCTGTTTGTTGGACCTCAATGCCTAGGAAATATTTAGCAGACCTAGGTTTGTCATTTCAAACTCTTGCTTCATTACCTCTTTGAAATCAATAATGAAGAGATCACTATTCCCTGTGAAAATCAAATCATCTACATGCAAAATAGTAGTTAAAATCTCACCATGAGCTGCTTTGATGTAGAGTGTGGGCTCACTGCTACTTTTGCTAAATCCATTTCTCAGCAGATAGGAATATATTATGTTCTACCATACCTGTGAAGCTTGTTTCAGCCCGTAGAGAGCTTTCCAGAGACTACACTTTTTCTTCTTGCCTTGGGACTTCATAGCCAGGTGGTTGCTCCACATACACCTCTTCTTTCAGCACTCCAATCAAGAAGGTTGACTTCACATCCATTTGATGTACCTTCCACTTGTATTGGGCTACTATTGCTAAGACTACTCGCACTATTTCTAGCCTTGCAACTGGTGCATATGTCTCATCATAATCTCTTCCAGGATACTATTTGTATCCCTTAACAACCAACCTTGCTTTATGCCTTTCAATCTTTCCTTCAACATTATTCTTGGTCTTATACACCCATTTAACTCCAATCACTTGTTTACCCTTGGGTAAATCAGTTAACTCTCATGTCTCATTCCTTTCTATTGCATCCAAGTCCTCACCCATGCCCTTACACCATTTTTATTCTTTCACATCCTTTTCAAAATCTATTGGATCACCATGAGAGAACAAAGCAAATTTCATACTTTCATCAAAATCATCATACCTTGTATTTTCATAAATCTCCCTCACACTCCTTATCTTTCTCGGCATTAGAGAAGAAAGCATAGGATCTGAACTGCTTCTGGAGTTACTACTTCTTGACTTTGGAGTGTTCCAAAGCTGATTTTATTACTGCAGTCTTGAGCTGCTTGGCTCCGAAGAGCTTCAGCTATGGTTCTGGAGTGCTTCAGAGTTGGATTCTGTAGTGCTTTAGGGATGGTTCCAGAGAGCTCCAGAATTGGATTCAGAGTGCTCTAGAGTTGGTTTTGCTTCACTGAGCTGGAAGTTCCTCCTTCTTCATCATCTATGGGTACCATTGTTGAGATACATTTGGTGGTGTCAACTGTGCCATCCCATGATTCATTCTCAATGAATTCTACATCCCTGTTGATCACTACCTTCTTGGTAACATGGTTGTACAACTTGTATGCTTTGGATTCTTCACTCTACCCAATGAAGATGCACTTTTCTCCTTTGTAATCAAATTTCTATATTTTCTCTTTTGGCAAAAATGCATATGCCACACACCTAAAAATCCATAGGTGCTCCACACTCCATTTGTTATTTGTCCACGCCTCTTATGGAATCCTATCACGAATAGCTTTTGTCAAACTTCTATTTAGCAGGTATATTGTTGTTGCTATAGTCTCACCCCAATAATCATTTGACAGTCCCTTTGCTTTCAACATGATTGCTGTCATCTTTGTGATGGTTCTATTTTTCCTCTCAGCAACTCCATTTTGATGTGGAGTGTATCTTGTTGTAAACTGTTTCACAATACCTTCATTCGTGTAGAAATTCATAAATTCCTTGGAGATATACTCTCCCCCTCTGTCCATTCTAAAGACCTTTATATAATAGTTGTTTTTCTTCTCATCCAAGAACTTAAACACTTTGAACTTCTCAAATGCTTCAGATTTATTCTTTAAAAATCAAACCCATGTCTTTCTGCTGTAGTCATCTATGAAGGCCATAAAGTAAGTATTGTCACCCAAGGTGTGGGTTTTCATAGGACCACACAAATCTGAATGCACCAACTCTAATGGTGCTCTTGCACTCCAATACCCTAATTGAAAGGGTTTCCTGTGCTGCTTTCCTAAAATGCAGGCTTCACATTTCCTATCGGGCTCTACAATTGTTGGTAGCCCTCTAACCATGTCTTTCATGGACAAAATACTCAAATAAAAAAACTTAAGTGCCCATACCTCAAATGCCAAATCTTGGATGGGTCTTTGATGACTGTCTTGAAGGTTGACTACTGAGCCACTACTGTAGGAGCCATCTGGTTGACTCCAGAGCTTTTCAAAGCCTTCATGTTCTTGGAGGGTGTAGCCTAAGAGGAAACATTATGTTTCTCGTCATCTACACAGCTGCAATGACTTTCTTGCTACCATCCTTATCATAGATGATGCACTCCCCATTCTCCATCAGGATTCTATAACCATTTTGGACCATCTATCTAATGCTCAATAGGTTATGTTTTATGCCTGGGGCATAATAGACATCCTAGATCTGCCTTCTCTCACCTTTCTTGGTTTAGACGGTGATAATACCTCTTCCCATGACATGAACTTTTTCATTGTTCCCCATCATGATCTCAGACTTGACATTCTTGTTAATGGAGGAAAACAAATTTGTATTACCACTCATGCTACATGCGCTGTCCAAGTACCATACTTTAGTGTTTCTCTATCGAGCAAGATTGCATACAATAAACACCTTTGACTATTTTTCATTTTCGGCCTTCTCCTCATTTGCTACATGAGCATTTTTCTTTCCTTGGTCACATTGTTTCTTGCTGCATTCATTTGCATAATGACCATACTTATGACAATAGTAACACTACACATTTGATTTATCATACCTTTAGTTGGAGCTGCTGCCCTTCTTGTTTTGGGAGTCTGGCTATGAGGTGCTTGCCTCCTCTTAGTTGTTTGAGCCTCCTCTTCCAAAGTTTCTTCTTCCCTACCCCTTTGACCTTTTCCTCTACTATTTCTTCCTTTTCCCCTGCCTCTCACACTGCTCTAATCCTTGAAGGATTTCTCTAGGGAAGGATTTGATCTATTCAATTGTTGCTCATGGGTTTGAAGAGAACCCATCAACTCATCCACTGTCATCTTTGAGAGGTCTTTGGCCTCTTCTATTGCTATGAGATTAGGGTCAAATCTCAAGGGCAGAATCCTAAGAATTTTCTCAATAATCCTTTGTGCTTCCATTATTTATCCATTAATCCTTAACTAATTTATCAAGGTAGAGACCCTTTTGTGAAAATCTAAAATGGACTCGCTGTCTTTCATTTGCAAGGTCTCAAAATATCTCCAAAGGAGTTGTAGTTTTACCAACCTCACCTTGTCAATCCCTTGTAACTGTTCTGTAGAATCTCCCATGCCTCCTTTGCACAATTAGTTGCTACTATTCTAGGAAAAATAGCCTATGTCAAGGTTGCCTCAATCAGACTGAGGGATTTTACATCATTCCTCCTTGTTTCTTTCAACTGGTTCTTTTGGGAATTTGTTAGGGTTGCATAAGCACTTTGGTTTGTCACTTATGTGAAGCCATTGAAGACCATCTCCCACAAATCATTTGCAACCAATATTGTTTTTATCTTCTTTGCCCAAACATAATAGTTTTTTCCATCAAAACTTGGTGGTTGCTACCAACTCTTGCTATCACCTCTAGCCTTTTTTTCTAAATCAAGGGAGACTATAAATACCCAAAAAATATAGGGCCTTTCTTCAATACCCAAAAAGATAGGGTACTGGCTCTGCTAAACTTTTCTCTAACTCTCGACACCTAGAAAAAATAAGAACCTAGCTCTGATACCACTTGTTGGAAGTGTTACACTCTCTTACCACTATCAAGGAGAGAAGAAGAACAAACAAAGAAGAGAGAGAAATGGCACAAATGAAATATAGAAATTTTATTTATATTCAAAAAAATATTTTACATCCAAAAATACAAACACTAGAGCTATAGCTCTGTTTCTTCTTTCTATAAATACTACTCTCTCTGGAGCTTACTAGACATTGTTGTTGTCCCACTCAGTCTAGAGTTGTTCACTGTCTTTCCACTATAATTTTCTATGCATGCCTATCTAGAGCTAATGCTTTGTCCGGAGTTGTTTGCTATCTAGACCTTCTCTCTTCTCTGCAATATGCTTCTTCTTGTTGTTGTAACCTTTCTTCTCTCTGCTTTGTTGCTTCTGCATAAAAACTTCTTCTTGTGTTACGTATTGTCATTCTTCCTTTTGAATTTTTCTTATCCTCAAAAATCATCTGCTCAAACTCACCTACCTACATTGAAGGAGACTAACCAGTATGTCAGAACAACCAAACAATAATAAATATTTAGGCAAGGTGACAAGAAGGAGATCCCTAGGAAATCTCTGATGGATAGGTGGAATTAATGTAGGTAGCTCCAGATTAGATTTCCAACACTTAAAAAGTCTCTGAAACTATTGTATTATTTTTTAATGTACATCTTCCAACAGGTCAATGCATAAAAAGCCGAAGTAATCTCTTAATATCTTCAATTTCTCAAACAAATTCCCATGGTACTTCAGTTTTTACTACATCGTCACCATCCAAGAAGATCCCTATTTACATTCCTGAGGGCACTTGTTATTGCAAGGATGCCAACACAATAAGAAATTTGACTTACTTATGATTCTTCATTACAATTATACCTATAAAGGATCCATCCTTCTATTGCAATCCCATGATAACTCACCCACTATAAAATTGTCATAGTTGTTGGCACATTGAATTGTTAGACCTCTTTGTGATTGTGATTTGTTATAACAAACATGCACAAATGCATCTCCAATTGTTTAATACTTCTTACACTCTTTGCAAGGTTTGTACTTTTTGTGTCCCTTGATTTCATGCCCTCAGTCAAAGTATCAACATCATAATTTTTACCAAATAATTTCACAAATTCCATACCGGGTCTATTAAATACCTGAGAATAGAATGGTCTACAAGATAATCAACTTCTTCCTCTTCTATCTTCATATAGTAAACTTGGTATTCTCGAGCAACTTGTCTTATATCACTCTGACTTTCTCTTAGATCTTCCAAATTCGGAAGGAATTCTTTGACATACTCATGCACTTTCTCAACAATATCTATATATTCACATGCTTTGTCTCTTCTTAGCTCTAAAAATACTTCTTCGAGGTATTTCTTCAAACAATTTACATGTCTCCTAAAATAAACCATGGCTTTTGATTCCCATCTACTTTTCATTTTAGAGACATTTTGTCATGTAATTGGCATGCCTGCTCCATTTTTTCCAAACCTGTAGACACCTTGGCAACAATAATTAATGTTGAGAAGTTTGGCTTTAAACCTCCAATAAAGTTGTTTGACTACACAATATCTTAAGAATGCTTGAAAACATAACTAGATATGCCATTATATATGTCGGGTGCGTCTAGAAATATAGGTCCAAGACCTCCTCCACATAGAGCTACGAGATTGAATAATGGATGACAATGACATTTTGTATTTGCATGAAATAGAGGAAATACATTAAACACAGGGCACAATTAGGAAAAAGTTTAAAATTCCTCATGTTAAAAAATGTAGACAACAACTGGCTATAATTGGGGACTGCATTTCCTAGTGGAAAGCAGAGAACTCCAAAATCTTTGGTAAAGACAAGTGCCTATCCATTGGGCCATAGAGTCACCATAAAACAACATGTGATGGGGAAAATCAAGGGACATGAGCCAAACCAAAACTAAAACAAACACAACAACACAACAACACAACAGAAAAAGAACCTAAGACTCCTAAGTACTCGAACTGCATGTTCATGTGAACGAAGTAACATAGGTGAGTGGAGAGGTTGTTGGCTAGTGGCTTGAGTTTAAAGCCCCATCATTGGTTGTAACCAGGAGCCCAAACCCCCACGTGCCTACAGTTTGGTCCCAACGACCAAGCGGTGGTCCTCCATGTGATTGGGGCTATGGCCAATCAATCATACACTACAAATTTCATGCAGATGATGCTAGCATTCAATTTTTAAAAAAAAATTTCTGCAACCTTGGTGCAATGGTGCAATGTTGACACAATTCCTACATAATATTGATGAAAGAGGAATATTTTATAGAATATGTTGACCAACGACTTCAACTATACCCAATTGCATGACTATACAAATTCTATATGACCATATGGAATCTTTGTATTCCTCTAATGGGCTAATTTTTTTCTACAAGCATAGTAATGTTTTATATCAAAATATAGGTTTCTAGGCCTTTTGAACTCAATGGTAAGGTTTATTATTGTCTAGGAGGTCTCTAGCAAAAGATTAGCCCCAAAACCCTCATACAAAGAGCCCAAACAAAAAATGCATTTGCCAAATCTTCATCAAACCCTAGATCTACAACAAACCAAGTCTGCAAACACACCTTTAACTTTGAATAGACCTTCATTTTTTTCCTACAAGGCCATGGATTAAACTATGCACAATAATCTACTCATACTAAAGGTTACAAATACTACAGAGATCTCCTCCAACAACTTGACAACCAAGCTCTGACCAAATGAAAGGAAATTTGTAGCCATAATTAACTATTTTCACATAACCCTAAAAGACAAAATATGCAAACAAGTATTCAAAATCTACATTACACAAACATACCATCAAGATGACACAAAATGTACCCTGGGAAAAACCTCAAAGGGAAAAACCCAGCCTCCAAAAGCACTCACACACTCAATATATTATCTCATGAACAAAGATTATAATACACTTATAGAGTCTCCTTGCAAGGCATTTGAAACATCAAGCATTCTAATTGCACTCTCCATGTGAACAAGGAAATGAGAATCATGTAACCACACATCCCAATTATGCTTCCTACAATCACATAAGCAATCTACCAGATATGTCTAATCCAACCTTAGCCACCAAGCCAAAGGTTATGTAGTCCATCCTCAACAACTACTCGTGCTTTCTTTTATAGAAACAAGCTTGCACATAACCACCAAGTGGCATTACATAAACCATACCTTACAAAACCATGTCCCCCTCATTTTATTTTTGGTACTAAGATTTCCAATTGGTACTAACTTTTCTCAATATTAAATATTTTTCCAATGTGTAACCCACATTAAATATTTATCCTAGTGTTACAAACAACATGCAAGTGGCCCCAAGAATGTCTAACCCATGTGTTATCAACATCTCTAAGATACACCACAATTAAATATTACATTTTTGCATTATAAGCAATATGTAAGGTGTACAACACACCTTTTCCCAACAAATAGAAGTTGTAGGAGGGCACATCATGTGCTGAAATGACTACCATGTTGGAGGCTTTCTTACCATGTCCAAAGCTCTAGGTATATATAACTAACTATATTCTTCTCTTTTTACTTCCTCTACTTGTAAATTGTTCAAGGTTTTTCCTATGACATATTTTTTCTTTTATTCTTCATTATTTTCCTTTTTCAAGCAATGGATTTCTGCAATAATATGCGATTTTCAAGTTGGAGGTGTCATGCACAGAATGTAGAGATAATGATGAGTTCTTGATATTGGTGAGCGACGCTAATGAGTGTTAGGTAGTACTCATCAAAACATGCTTTTATATCTCCCTTTCTTGTCCTAAACACCATTCCAATTGCTAATTTGTACTTTAATATTGTTAAAACCTTATTTAGTTATGTTAAATTGAGATGTGATGTTGCAGTAGCAGTTGTGGTTAAAAGGTTTCATGTTTTGAGTTTGAGATAACAAAAAAGTGCAAAAATATCTCTTTTTGATCACAGGAACCCATTCATTCCATATAACAAGGTTTTTGAAGACTCTGGAGAAGCTTTTGCCATCTCTGGAGCTATGCAGAATGGATATTACGAGGTCTCAAAGATTTTGTAGAAGTATGGAAGGATCTCTGGAGCTGAGTGCCATGGAGTTGTACAAACATATTGCATAATCTCCAGAGCTGTGTCCCACGGAGCTATAGTAGTTAGATTGTTGTAGATATCTCTGGAGCTATTGTCTAGATAGACTATGCAAAATCTTTGGAGTGGTTCTAAGAGTATCTCCAGAGGTCTACATGAAGGGGTTGAAGTTTTTGGGAGAAGACTACATTAGTGGCTTGGTTGAAGAAGGACACATGTTGACTATTTTTGCATGGATTAAGAACTTTTGTCAAACAACTGTTTTAAGTTATTTCCTTTTCTTTATCAGTGGCCTTCACAACCTGATTGAATTTAAGTTAAAACTCTTGATTTAAGGGACACCTTTAGTGACACTTTAAATCTCTTTACTTTTCACATGATGATCTTTTTGAATGGTTAGTTGCATGCTTAGAATAAGGAATAAAGATCTTTGTATCTAATAGAGAACTAGGAGTGACATAATAAACTCTAGAGATATTATATCAACAGAACAACACCTGATATATATTGGATGGAAGCAATAGAATATATATAGCTTTTTAGTTTTTTTAGAAGAAACAATATATATACTCTATTTTTGAAGAATTTGGAATAAAAAGTAGGCGGTTTCATAGCTCTATGTTCATGAGGCATTAAATTGGTCTTTCTTCCATAGGTGTGGAGCAAGGGCCCACTCCCACCAAAGGAGAGAAGGCTAGTAGTTACTGTTTTGATTTACTGCTTTATTGGATTCTTGAAATTGCTTAGTTTAGTTCCATTGCTTTGGTAATTTTTAGATCAGATTGTTGTTTCATTTCATTTACTATTTTTCCAGTTTTCTGATTAAGTAGTTCATTTCAACAAATTGTACTTTTAGATTCTTAGATTAGATCTTCCTTTCAAGCAAGTAGTTCAATGCATGATTTTGAATGGATAAGTAGGTTCAGTTTTAGAAGGTAGTTTTGGGACTGTTGGTTATTAGTTCCTACCACAGATAGCCATGGATACATTACCCTGGATTCAACAAATTAATGAAATTAAATGTAAGGTACAACACCCTTGTCAGACGCCCTATGAAACATGCTTTCTAATGAAGGTGCTTGTGAAGTGGTTAGCAAATGCCTAGCCAATTATAGGATGTCACATTTCAAAGGGACAACTGCCACTTCTTCATTTTCCATTATTGTTTCTCTTCTCATCAAAGTCCTTCTTGCACGTTTAAGCTCCCTAAATTTATATGTAAATATCAAAGGTGGCACAATGATAAAATAGAAGAGATTTTATAGATATGTAGATATATGTTTTGTAATGAAACAACTTGCACAATAGAAGAATATAATGGGAAATATGTTGCAAATGCTTGATAATAATAGATAATAACAAGCCACTTCAAGGGGGTAAATCTCCAAATATCTCCAATGAGAACACAATTCACAATATGATGATGATAAACTTACCACTAACTCCTATATATACCTAATTATGGCATGGATGCCACCTAGACTGACTTAGAAACTTAATTATAACCCCTAGGATGACCTAACTACCTATATATGACTATAATAATGATTATATAACTTAATTAGGAGTTAAGGTAGCCATAAGTTGACTACTCATAACCATATACATTCTATAGGATTAAGGGCATAACATGTTTCCCAAATTTTGTCTCAACACCTTCTCTGGTTTACAAAATAACTAAAACATAATGTTTCAAATAGGGCGCTCTGCTTAAATTGGATTGAAGTCCTTAAATTCATTCCTTTCCATGATAGTGCATAAGGTGTTTTTTCAGATAGTCTTAAAACCTTCTTACGATGAAGGTCTTAAACATGAAAACACTTATCTTTTGTGATCTCAAAATTTTTGGTACAAGTTTGAATAATTTATGTTTTGTTTCAAGTTCATAGCTTTTGGTTTATCCCTGCATTTTTGCTAGAATTGTAGACTATACTTTACATTAGTCTTGGGTTTCATTAGATTGTAGAGTTATTAGGAAATGTAATTCTTTCATTGCAAATAATCAGTATGAAATGGCATAGCATGTTAAAGATAATATTAAATTTCACCCCTATATGAAATCTTATTTTGGGCATTAACTAGATATGGTTTGAATAATAAGTAGCTACAATATAGGGGGATATTCTTCCATGTGCAACAACTTTCCTTAATTTATTAAAGGTGGGAATATATGAATACCCATTAGTGTCTCAAGGAAAAAAGGAAAATGTTTACATATATGAATTCCATTAGCCATCTTAGTAGTGTGAGAAGAGTCATAAATGTGATGATATCATGATAACATTGGAACATGCTAATGTCTAGTGTCTTGCCAAGCTCACACATTTACTCGACAACCATGTTATTGGGACAAACTACCTAATCTAGTTTGTAGCATGCTATTGCATATATCATTTAAGCATTCCTCTTTGGGAGGCACTGAGCTCCCATATAGTGGGCAAGAGAAATCGATAGGCTACATTGTGTTTTACACGCTTGATATAAAAAAATTCATCTTTGTCATTTATGTTATCCTTTCTTGCATGTTTGGTGGCCTTCACATGTGTTTACTTTCGTTGTGGGTGGTTTTTGATGGGCACTTGTAGCATAGATAGTCCAAGGTGCAACTTGTTAGCCATGTATTATCCATTTTAGGGAATAAATGTTTTGTTGATGTGTTTGCACTTTCTTTAATTTTATTTTTGTTTTCATTGAAAATGATATTTTCCTAAACTAATATTTTGTCTTTTTGGTAGTCAACAAGGAAGCTTGCCTTTCTATACTAGAGTTGGGCTTGGTTATGTTGAGGGAATGGTCCAATTAGACGTGCAAAGGCTTTGCTAATGTAGTATTAGAATTGTAGTAATGGATAAATGCTTGAAATTGGTGGTTTATGATGTTGCATGTTACATCTCCTTATACCACGCATGGTTTTATTAGAGCAAAAGGATATGTTAGTTTTTTTTTTTTGGTGCTACTTTGCATTCATGAATTTGACAAATCTTTAAGTGAAAATTCCTAGGGTTTCATTTAAAAAAAGAAAAGAAAAACATACCATGAATTCAACATACTAAAAGCTTACATACCTAGAGATTTATTATTATGAAATAGGAAAAATGTGCCATGGATTTGATAATATTTGAGCAAAAATGTAATAAAATCTAAATTTTAATAGGGTTTGATTCTTATAGAATAAGGAGGACATAAAAACTTATTCAGACATCACTTGGATGATTGTTGACTTATGTTTGTGGTGTGTTTATGTCCACATAAGATTGTACTTTAAAACCCAAGAAAGAATTCATCTTGTTGTAGAAGAGCGCGGAGATGACAATTGATTATCCTAGTTGACGAAGTTAACAACTTGACTACAGAAGTTGGGGCTTGCCACTTTATTATGCTTGGGTGACCTAACTGTTAAATTGTTTCCAACCAAATTGAATGGGCCCCATTAAATTACTTTTATTGTGCTTGTACAACAACATTTTTGTATTCTTGTATCCATGATTATGGCCCTCTATATCTTCATGCTTTGCCTATGCTTCTACCAAGCTCAATTTATTTGATCATGACAGCTTGTGTGCTTAAACCTTGGACCCCTGGATTGAGGGTGGAGTTAACTTGCTTAGGTCATATTCTTATTGTTTCCCTATGCATTCATGATGTCCATCATGTGGGTAGTGGTTGTCCCTTGACAAGTTGAGGGCTTGCGAGTGTGAGTGAGCATAGTATGGAAAAGCCCACATGTGGTTGTATGCTTGTTTCTCATTAGCTAGTGGGTAAAGTGCCCCCAATAGATTATTATTTTTGTACAATTTTAGTTTGGCCACTCAATGATGGCCATTGGATCTTGCTTGCCCTCATTGACAACCATCCAATCTTCATAGTCTACATGGTAGTTACCTTTGTACAATATGCGAATGGTCATTTTGGTGCATGCAGGTGACACATAGGGTATGCACGACATCTTCTTATTGGGCCACATTTAATGGTGTTGATGACTCAGGTGGGGCCAAATGACTCATTCATTATGTGTAGCATGTCTCATGCATGACATAAGTGGTGGGCACCATTGTGCTTTCTCCACAAGTATGTGGCATTTTAATGTGAACATATGGATATAGGAGGCATATGCTTAATCATCTCTTAATGGTTCTCCAATCCAATAAACATTTATTTCATGGGCCCGCAAATGCAAGGATGGGTCAAATGTACCATATGTTTTCAATTGGTTGCAGTGGCGTGTCTAGCATGGTTAGATAGTAGAGGCTTTGACTTTTCAGCTTACACTTAGCACTAAATTCTCTTGGCATGTTTAAGCATATTAACCAAAGGTTGCACACTTGAATTTTTCAAAAGGAATTGCTCCACGGTTCTAGAGTTTTATATGCAAAATTTGGAAGTGATAACAAAGGAATTTACTTAGGTGCATTCTTTTGACATTGTTGACATTTTTAGAACTCGAAGGAAGGTAGTGGCCACTCTATTACAATTGGTTGTATCCTACATTTTAGCCAATCATATACTCTAGTCCCTTGTTTTATACCCTTTGTATAGTGCATTACATCCAAAAACAATATAGAAGTTTGGGTTTCTTTCCAATTACATGCTTCTTTAAACACATACAATAAATATCAAAACTTATTGGCATACCCATTACAATTCAACTATGATTGCTAGGTAGTAAATATGTATGTTTTCTTTTGAATAGCAAATGATAATGCAATTTATATTCACTGGTGTAAAACTATATGAAACATTGCAGACAAACATTATTAGGATGAGGCACCTGATACATAAATAGACATAATGAATGAATGAATGAATGAATGAATGAAGGCTTTTAATAACATCCACGAGGCTAAACAACCTATGGGACCACTAGAAACTAAAACACGTTGCAAAGAGAACAATAACACACAGGAAAACCAAACGCTACAAAAGGCAGACTGCCCACACAGTGCCTAATTGAACTCCCTTTCTTTTTGGATCTTAGACCTTCTACTATGAATCTTGGTCAAATAGACTGCAAGTTTAGTTAACCTCTCTTCTTCAATCAAGTTGTTCAAGGAGTCAACATTCAAAGTATCACTGTAATTGGCCCAAATATCCTTGTAAGCTGGACACTCCATAATGTAGTTCCATTCCGTCTCCACTAACTCCAAAGTGCAGAAACAACATATTCTCTCTACCCATTCTTCTTTAGGCATCATCCACCTTCTGGTTTCACATCTAAGTAGGTGCGAACTAGTCCTTAGCTGGGCCATTAACATTTTCGCTTTCCATTTTATGCTCGCTCCTATGTAGCTCTTTTGTGTGTGGTCATAAGAAGGATTGAAATGTTTTATGTAGTATTCTCTTTTCCTTCCCAATTGTCTTGTCCGCATGCTTACTTTGACTTTTTCTTGCACATGTTTTTTAATATCCTTTCTAGTATTTCGACACTCTTTTATGCTAATACCTCACTTATTCATCCACCCGTTGTTTTGTTTCATCCACATACTCTTCCTTCTCTTTAACTTTTCCTTTGCTGCCATTCTGGGCCATTAGAACAGCTCCATGCTTTCAAGCCTCTTTAAGTAGCTTAACATCCGGGTCAGCGTTGATGCCTCCATAGGAATGGCACCGGCCTCAGCTAGTGCAATCTCATAAGGAACCGATGCTTTTGTTCTGAAACTACTTGTTATTAGATGTTTTTGTAACCTTTTTATTTGTCTCCACTTCATCTTTAATGTGTTACCACCTCAAACCTCGCACCTATAAAGCACCACCGACACCACTAGTAGCCCAAAAAGATTTTTTTTAGTTTTTTAGTCCTAGAATTCAGCCCTTCTGCATCAATTTTACAATGAGTATAGAGCTTTCCAACCCCCTTGTATCCTTTTTGCCCTACACGTCTCCCAGCTAAGCTTATTGTGGAAATCAAGGCCAAGATACTTGTATTCATTGACCACTTGCATGGGGGTTGCCTTCAAAGACAAATTCCATCAAAGCCTTCCTTCTTTTCAAGGTGAAGATCATGATCTTAGTTTTGCCGGTGTTCACTTGCATCCCAACCTCTTGACAAAACAATTCTAGAGCTTTCAAGTGATCCTTCAAGTCGTGCACTGTTTTTGCCATCAGAATAAGGTCATCCGCATATAAGAGCAACTTTATTACATAATTGGCCAAGTGAACACCCCCTCCACCAAACTTGTCTATCCACTCCTCTAATTTGTCAACGTACATACCAAACATGGTAGGAGATAGCGGACAACCCTGTTTGACCCCATATCACTCCCGAAACATTTCAATAAACCTTGCTTGGTTCTAATTTTGGCCCAAACCCGATCATACAACCTATGAACAACTCTATACTTTTCCAGAATTCCCAACTCTTCCATTCTACTCCATAATTTGCTTCTAGGAACAGTGTCAAATGCCTTCTTGAAGTCGACAAAACAACATAAGACCTCTTCTCCTTGTTTATCCCAAACCTTCTCAATCAAGTGTTTGAGGGTAATGCAATGATCAATTGTAGAATACTTTGGTCTAAAACCTACTTATCCTTTCACCCTCTTTCCCTCCTTTTCTGCCCACACACTGATTTGATGCTCAACCATACTCCCAAAGAGTTTGCCAAAAAGAGGATTGATCATTATATTGTAGTAGTTCGAAGGGTTATTGACATCTCCACTTTTAAGCAAAGGGATTACGACATTAGTTGTCCAATTTACTAGGAAACCATTGTGAATGGCCCTATTAAACATTCTTTTGATGTGTGGTGTGAGGGCTTCCATGCCCCATTTTATGTACTCTGCTCGTAAAAGCCTCATTTTATGTACTCTACTTGTAATTCATCTATGTCATGTGCTTTACCCATCACTAGCTTTTTAATTCCTTCTTTAATGTCTTTTGTAGAAAAGAGTTTGGCCATTGAATTGATAACTAGGGGGACATCTTTATTTTGATCATGCTCATACAACAACTTTGCATAATCCATCCATTGGGAATCCATAATGTTGTTTTCAACACTTGTGTTTTTCTGTTGCAATTCTTTCCAGAAGCCTCTCGGGTTGTGTTTCCCAAAAGAAATCAACTCTTTTCTTCTTGTCTGCATGTAAGCCTCTTTTTTCATTCTAACTAATTTTCCATATTCCTTTTTATTTCCTCGAATTTTCAACATTCTCTTTGCTGTCTTGCAGTCTTCGTCATACCACAGATTAGCCGAAAAGCTGTTTTTGTTGCTTCTTTTAGGCCTAGACCTTTTGCACAAATTGAGAGCTTTGTGAATTATCAGTGTCAACTTATCGCTGCCTATTGTTCTCCTACTTATATTGGCCATCCTGGTATCTTTTATTCCTTGGAGCTGTTTTTCAAGTGTTGTTCAGAAGATCTCTTGGTTCTCCTATGTCAAGAGGATTGTGCCCTTGGGAGCCATTTCCTTTTGCCTTTGTTGTGATCTATCTTGATGTTGATGTTGAGTGTCTTTTTGCATGCTGATCTTTACATAAATGAGATTGTGATCAGATTTCATTTCTATATGACAATCTCTCACCTCTACTTTTGTTATGTTAGCCTTGTCATAAGAGAACAAATAACATAATCTTCCATAAACTTGGCCATATTTTGATGCCATTGCAAATAATCAAATCGTACAAACTGCATAGCCCTACCAATTTTGACCCGTAGTGCGTCACAAAGTTTATACTCCACCGTCAACTGTTGCCAATAAAACATCCCAACCAACGTCATAAGGCTATATAAACCCAACACAGCGGCCTGGCAAAACAAAATAACGAAGAGGCCCCCGCCAAATACCTGCCTAAACCAAATTACAACCCTGGAAACCGCTTATACTGACAGCAGTTTGATATCTATATAAATTGTCCTGTATTGTGTTGAACCCAGGATCATGTTTCCTTGATTTGGTTCTATGGATATGCTTACAAAGGAGGCTTCTTGAGGAGTCCTCTTGCCTACAAGCATGGAGGCAGAGCACCATCAATCCCAACAACAGCAACAACGCTTTCTCCAACCCCCTCGCACCCATCTCACACTTCTCCCTCCTTCCCATTCTCAGCCCCCTCCATTTCTTGCTCATCCCCTAGTTTTTTCATCCCCTTTACACCACACCCATTTTATCCATTTCCACCAATTACATCAACAACAGCAACATCAACAATTTCCTTATCGGCAAAAACAGCTGCAGAGACAGGAGGAGCAAGAACAGGTACCATCAGAGAGAGGACCTGATCAGATTCATCACCCAATTGGGTTGCACCCCTTACAGGTCAGACATACTGTACACCAACCTCAACCCCATCAAGGTCATTCTCTCCTCACTCATCATCACAATCAAACCCACTTTCAACTTATTCAATTTGATCAACCCCAACTTCCAGGGGAACAACAGCAGGATAGAGAACCCACTTCAGAAAACAATCATGATGAGGAAACTCGTCAAGATCCGGAAGAACTCAACAGAACAGATAACTGCATTGAGAAAAACTATGATGGGTCTCAAATTCAAGGCAGGGATAATCCTTCTGTGGAGGCTAAGAGACCTTTAGCTCCCATTGCAACTAGTTTGGGGGACCCTGGTTTTGGAGGGGCTTTGGCTTCCATCCAGATTGCTGTTACTAACCAGGCGCTTCAGAATCAGACCACCTTAGCACAAGTTGAACGACAGGCTTCTGACCCAAGAGCCACTTCTGTCGAAGATTTACCAGAATCACACGAACAGGGTGGTCTCCAGGAAGAAGCTCACCTGGAACATTCCAGTCGTTCTTGCGTTCAAAACTTGGATCAGCCAAAGGAGAAGAAGAAAAGGAAAAGAATAAAGCAGGTCCAATTCCAATTAGACCCCGTTGGTGAGCATGAGTTTTGGGTTCTATATTTTGATTGGATTGCTAACTGATTGAACTAGACCCACAAATTATGATTCCGTGCACTTTGGATTTGAACGACACATCTCAATCAGATATCTGCGTTTCTGATTGGTATCATGCCCTAATTCTTTTTATCAGTAAATTGATAAACATTTACATCTGTTGTTCTGGGACTTGTATCCAGTTCGTCCATAAACTGAGGAACATGTATGGGCTATTGAATCTTGGTCCTTATCATGGCATTTGCTATGCCTTGTCTCTAGGCCATGTCTTGCTGGACCTAGGGTTGTTGCCTAATTGATATTTTTTAAGTTCCTATAGATCTTTGTTTGATTGGAAGAATTACAATCAAGAACCAATCAACTGTCCAAGGGTCGAATGTACACTCATCCTAGTAGCCACAACAGGCCTATCTGGTCCTCCAAATTCTCCTAGGACTTGCACTTGGCCCTAACCTTGTGCCTGTCCTAACTGAAAAATGCTTATGCAGCGGGTGAACTGCCCAAGATAGGAATCTTGGGGAAGGGCTCAACAGGACACCCGAAACTCCCCAACAGCATTTCCTTTTGGTCTTTTATTTGGGCATTTCAATTTTGAATTGACATCCAAACATTTTGTTTTTGGAGTTTATTTTTATCATCAACCAAGACCAATAAGGTCTATCGGACTGATGAGATTCATCTCCTCAAGAACAAGCTGCCATAATTAGATTTTGATAGTGATAAGATGCTATACAAGCAGACATGTATTTTTCTGCCTCATGGTCTTGTTTATATGAGTAACTGGTTTGCAGGGATGTGTTTATTGCATTTCTAAACTTTTTATATCATCATATTTTCAGTTGATAAAATTTTGCAAAACATTAACAAAAATTCAATATAAAATAACATAGATTTACTAAAATCTCCCAAACTTCACACATACTAATAGTGCGATTATTGTCTTTTCTCAAATACTAGTACATAATATTTATTTTGATTATTTGATGAAATAGAAACATTCATCAACTATCCTCTAGTTGAATTGTTACCTGCTGGATTGGTGTTAAAAGGCTTTGGTTTGTATAGTGTTCTGGTTTAGCTATGGGCAGAATACCTCTTATATATAGTGGTATAAGTTAGTCTCAGATGTCCCCATGTGACCTGTTATTCTGGCTTTCAGGTGGCAATGTCCATCAGTTATTCCAACTATTATTGGTGTGTCATGACCAGTTGAATGACAAGCTGTTCTTAAAAAATCAATAATGCACTTTAATTGTGATTAAAACAGGTGATCTAGCAGCCCAGAGCAAAGGTCTACTCTATTTATTGCATAAAAGATATATGGCATAGAATATCTATTACTAGTATAGCCAACTTATTTGAGTTTCCCTAATGCCATTCTGCTTCGCTCATAATTGGATGCCATTTTGTCCCGCTCATATTTTTGAATTTGAAGGAATTTCCAGAAGAATTTATTGGTATCTTGGCCACTTATAACTGCATGCACGATGAAATTGAGTTGCTATTTTGAGAATGTTCATTTGCCTAATAGATCTTCTATGCCTTTACATTACCAGAAATTTAATTGTTGGTTGGATAGATTTATTTTTGAATTGCACCAAGGACTTTACCGTACTTGCATGCACCTCCAGATCTAGAGGACGCCCTTTTTCTTCCTTTCATAAAGTTTAATTTTATATTGATATCTTATCAGGGAAAATGAGGAATGAAGAATTGAAATTTCAATACTAGCGCGAGTTGTGGGGTTAACTGTAGATGTTTTGATTCCATAGAAGTAAAAAAATCTTTGCAGGTAGCATAACTTTTAAAGTAAAAGATATTCTTCTATATCAAATCTTTATAGGCAAACTTGTTTTTTCCAAAAAATGCTTGAGAATAGCCAACTTGTGATGAATAATAGTAAACAATCTTCCTTGTCTCTTATGTTGCCATGTGCTAGCATATTGAACTGTTTATTGGAAATTTTGTTTCCCAACTAATTTCTTTCCCTTCTTGCAGTACATCAAAAATTAATGAGAATTGTATATGAGCAACACAATGGGAGTCTTGAGAAATTTGTCACTGCTACTTTGAATTCCTCTGAAGCATTTGACAAGCCAGGGAAGAAAATAGTGACAAGAAAACCCACACTTTCAAAGTGGAAACGGACAAGGTAAGTTTGTTGACTCTACGATACCATTTCTTTTAGCTTGTTCAAATGTAATATTTCGGAAAGAAAAATACTCAGATTTACTATCTGAAGGTGATATAGGGGTTTGTTTTTCTATCTATTTTTCGAGCTTTCATAGAACTTATTTTTTATGTCTGTATGATTGCATCCAATCTGAACAAGCAGCTTTGCTTTTGAAAATTTGGGAAGTGTCACTTCTAACAGAATCTCTCATGTTTTTTGGAATATTTGATGCCATTTTTGTGAAATTAAGAAAGCAATGGAAAAATCATGAGAGTTCAAATTGACAGAGTTTGCTGGAGGACTATAAGGGGGTTGTACATGTGTTT